>JAVRKA010000003.1:9957500-12357500 GCA_034508555.1 Venustoraphidia nigricollis | reverse complement strand
GGATCTGGACGACATGTGGTTTCAGCAAGACGGCGCCACCTGCCACACCGCGCATGAAACAATCGATTTATTGCAGCAACGATTTCCAGAACAAATTATCTCAAGAAATTTTGATGTCAACTGGCCACCAAGATTGTGCGAGTTTTTTCTTTGGGGTTTTGTGAAGTCTCGCGTTTATGCGAATAAACTAGAAACAATTCCTGAGCTCAAATCCGAGATCCAACGCGTTATCAGTGAGATACAGCCACATCTCTGTGAAAAAGTCATGGAAAATATCATGAAAAGAGTAATGGTCTGTCATCAGAGTCGTGAGGGCCATTTGAAAGATATTTTATTCCATACTTAATCGGAACAAGTCTGCTTTACAATCCAATAAAAATATCACTACTCTCTCAAAAAATAGGTGTTTTTATTTCAAAATGAAAAAGTGCACTCTTACTGAGACACCCTTTACTTTAACGCAATAAAGGTATAACGTAACGCTACCGGTTTTGAAGTCAGAAAATGTCGATTCTTAAGACTATCTTTGATACCGTCACCACCCAAGATACTGGGAAAAATTCCAGCCAATTTTGAAAAGTGAATTTTGACGTAAACTAGTACCATTCCCCACTAGTGGGTTGAAATGGTAATACCAATAGGAGTACATCTACTAGTTTTATACGCTAACGCTTTCCCTTCAACCAATTACTTTTATTATAAATTATCCATATAAACCACCTGATATTAAATTAACAACACATTCTCATGACGTTATCTAAGATACACTTAAACATAATATGTAGTCCGTCTGACATAAGCATAAAGCATTAAAAAAGTAAAACATACATTTCCATTTTCTGTTAAAACTATTTTACATCATTCCAAATAGTAAAGAGTTTTCAAAATATTTTTTATAGAAACGACACACAGAAGTAGCTCGATGATAATGATTGCACTCAAGCTTCGTTTCGTCACGCTACAATGCAGAATATATAGGTTTTTTTTACAAATTTGTTTCATTTTAATGGTATTTTTACTTAAGAGAAAAATATTTTGAGCTAGTATTCGTCTGTATAACAATTGCTCAAAAAGTTTGGGCCTTGTTTTCTCGAAAACAATTAGTCGTACTAATGTACCAATTATAAAAAGTGAGATATTCGCAAAAAACTGATTTTTTTTACTTTTATCCTTGAATAATTCGCAACGTGAATAAGATTTCTAAGTGGACTTGTGCACGTTATTTGTAACAAGTATATACAAAAAATCACCTCACCAGTATTTATTAAGAGGTTCCACCTTTTTTCGTCTAAAAGTATTGAAGTATAAATTACACGAAAAAACAAACATACAGATAAACAAACATATTTGCATCCAATCACAATGCCTTTCTTCTTTCGTAATCGGTTGTACATACACACAATTTAAATCATCCACTTTTTGTACCATATGTGGTTTCAATGTCGTGACTTTCAAATATTGTAAGATTAGCTTTAATCTAACCGAAGCGGATTTGTTTATTCTATTTCATAGACCGAGCATTACTTACCGATACAATATTATAGGGCAAGTAAAGAAGCCTGAAGGAAATCGCCACTATCAGCAATGCTGTATATTTAAATGAATACAACACATGTTAAATGTGGTCTTTGAAACCACAAAGGCTCCAGAGCTTGGAATTATTACGACTGCTACTGCCCACATATTGATTATACCGCGTTCCGTTCAACACTATATTGAAACTAGAACAAAATTATAAAATAAATAACGATCGAAAAATTGTTTGTAAGAACACAAGCCAATTTAGAAAGTTTCAAAATTTCTAAATTGTTTTTAAATTTTCTAAAAACTAATAGTAATTTGCATCAAATGGTTTATTTCATTACTGTTCCCAATTTAATGTTAATTAACTTATGGAAAGTACGAGGTGTAGAATAAATCACTTCGTCAATAAATTAGATAATAATTGGTCATAATTCTGGTAGATCCTGGAACATCGGCCATTCATAAGCTGATCACTTTTGAACATCTAAAGTTCCACGGAAATGTCTTCAAAGATCACAATTCTTGAGAATTAAAAATACTAAATAAGAAATTAACCTGATATTTGGCCTTGATTTATGGAAAAAATATGAGAAAAAGCATGGTTTACACCAGGATTCGGTTCCGTGGTGAAAAACGTAGAGAAGTAATCTTCTCGTGCCAAAATTCTAAACGAATCTGGAGGATATAACTAATAGCAATGGTGGTTCCTGATAAATATAAAAATCGGTTTCTGGATGATCCACATAATAATCTAAGGATTGCAGTGCAAGCTGCTGTGTTTCGTAGCCATTTTTGTGCATTTATAATTGAGTGACGAAAAGAACAAAGTCAATTCAGATGCAAAAAAACAATGGTTATTTATTAAATCTAAATAAACAATGCGTCCTCTGACCACACCACTGTTTTTGCGAATTAATAAACTTTAAAATGTATCTATATTTATGTTAAAAATGTGTATCAAAAATAATACGCGTACCAACGGTGTTTCTGTCTCTAATAACGAAAAACTGATTTCTGGGTGGCTCACATCTAGAGTAGTATTGCCAAAATTTTAATCCAAAATATGCAAATTTATTCCGTAATAAACACTTCCCTTAGTCTAAATCAATTTAATTTATCATTAATAAAACAATTATCAATACATTCTTGGTAAAAATGCATCCCTGTACCCACCTGGCTATGTCAATAATTCGTATGAAACCATTAAAGGACTTACTGGTTGAGCTTCTGTTTCGGAGTTGTTTTTGTGCAGTATTCGTTTAGTAGTAAAGGAGACGAAGTCGATCAAGGTGCAAACAAAGAGACAACAACTATTAATGAAATTACTAATTAAGTGTTAATTTATGCACAGCGCATACCTGGCATCTAGCACCTCGTATATGTAAGCACTGTATCGAGCGAGATAACAATAAACTATTAATCAATGATCATAATATACCCTTTGAATCAAATAAAACACTGAGCCGTATCTTATCTGACTTTTCCGCCTACTAGGGCTGCTCTAACTAAGCTCCGTATATTTCATCTGTACACTAAACAGTGAACTATTTGACGACATATATTTTTGAAAAAGATCAGGGCGTAGTCTCCATCTTATTTGTAGTATTTGTTATTCTAATATACCCATATAGATATAAAAAAGTTTACTAATTCGTTTTGTTGTGGCGAATTAGGTAGATGACTCGAAAAAATGTTAAAGTTGTGGACTGTATTTTTTTTACCTTTGATAACCGCAAAGAATCGTCAACTCTTGCCGTGGTTGGAAAAGCGAATAGAACAAACGAAAGGAATTCGTTCCACGACACTAATTGATTTTCCTGTGAACTTAATGTTCTAATAATTAATATTTTTGCTGTTACACATTGGTATCACAATCATGCGACTAATTTCTTGTATGATTCAAACACAACTACTGCTTACCCTCGTGGTCTATGCACGACTTTCAAATCGGTTATGAAAAACATGGAAAACTAAAAATTACAACATATCGTTACGCCTCTATTACCCTCTATTGGGTTATTGGGGAATAATTGTGTTAACAAATGTCATATTTTCAGCACACTGCTACTAAACATAAACAGAGACGCTTTTTACAAAGATAATCACTTAATTCCATGCAAATATTAATACTTCTGGAATATTTTTTCAAGGGTGTCATTTTTAAAATTATTAAAAGATAAAGTAAAAATAATGAAAAAAAGATTATAATTTCTTTACATATCTATTTTTTTTCATCCGATTCAGACCAGACCTAACTGTAACCAAATTGCACACACATTAATTAAAATCACAAAAAAGACACTTATAATCTTAGTTTAAACGTTTACGATTTATAGTTTTAAATTAAACTCTTTCAATGTATCTCGCTTATGATTAAATATGGATCAAATCGACTTGTAAAAATGTGATGTTTAAAATGTAAATTTACTCCATCCCTTGTATTCCATATCAAGATTATAAGATCTTGACTGAGAACAACTACTGTTTATTATTAACAAATGTTACGCTGCATAAAATGCTAATTATCTATAAAACTTCAGGCTAAACGTACCAACCGATAAGATCTTTATTATTATTGTCTATGCTTAACTCATTTTAAGCGCCTTTGATGTATTTATAACAATTTTTTATACGAAAATAATTATAACTACTACAATTCTTTCCGTCACTGTATACGTAGTATATACACAATAAAACGACGATTATCCGCACCGCGTGCAGTTTGAATTTTTGATTTGTTTGGGTTATTGAAAAATACAAATATGAAACATTAATATAATCTCCATTAATTATAGACTGATTATAGATAAGGGCCCTAAAGTGCAACAACAGTCACGAGATATTTGCATTCAAAATCGTTATCAAAGTGTTGCCCTTCGGCCTCCTCTATCAATAAGAATTATTTGAAAAAAATCCTGAATGTAGCAATTGTTTAGTCCTTTCAACGAAAATAATAATGAACACTGTAGCAAAAATGCAATCCTTTTTTCGGTTTTTTATGTTGAAAACTTCTTTATCCATCCATTTATTCAAATATCAACTCATCAGTAAATAAGGATGTTGCATGATTTTTTTATTGCATTTTTATTACGAAACACAAAATTTCAATTTAAACACAATTCTACAATCTGAGAAACATTGAATGTTTCTTTGAAGTACAATTCAGTGTGAAGTTCGTTTCCATAAAAACATAGCCTAGATTGTTTGCATAGGTGCAAGACGGTATTTTTTCAGTCTGTTTCTTGGTTTTTAGATAGTATTAGTAGATTTATAAACGTGCGTCTATAACATTATGACGTCATAATTCAGTACAGCTAAAACATCTTTTGTAGGCAGGGCTTACATAAATAATTCAAAAGCTATTTTTGAGTTTATTGGAAAAAAAATTCCCTAAGCCGTGTTTTTTGTCTCATGTCAATATTTCGAAAAACTGAAAAACTATGCCTATAGTTTCTCAAAGATAAAGTCATCATAGAGTTTTACATGTTACGAATATCTTCTATACCGAATAAAAAAATCCGTCTCGACTTCCACAGGAAATTTAGTGTCCAAAACGATGTTTTTTATCCGACCGCGATAACTTGAGAAATTTTTAAGTTATAATCATTTAAATTCACAGACGTTCGAAAAACATAATGGAAAATTGTAAAATTGAAGAAAAAAATTATATAATTTTGATTTTTGAATTCTTATAACTTAAACATTTGTTAAGATAAAATAGAGAGCATCGTCTTGGGTAATAAATTTTCTATGTGTTCCGAAACGGATTTTATTTATTCGGAATTTTATTGTGACGATAAAGTTTGGACTTTAAAAATTCAATAAGCAATTCTTCTTATATATGATAAAACTGGTCCAAAAATAAAATTTTCTTCTTTTTTTAAAGAACTTTATTTGAGTGCTTTCGGATATTGATCCATCCTCAGAAAGCTATAATCAACAAATAGTTTTAGTACACAGTTAAATGACAAAAAAATCGTTTAAGGCTACATTACTTACTTGGTATCTTTATGAACCGTAAAATCAACTTAAAATTTATTATTGAAATACATTATGTATCTTATTTTATGTTAACAGTACCTGAAAATTTTTCTGTAAACTATTATAACATATAACTTATATGTTATAACAATTTAGAGAAAAATTTTCACGTAATGTTAGCATAAAATAAGATATAATGTATTTCAATAATAAATTTTAAGTTGATTTTACGGTTCATAAAGATACCAAGTAAGTAATGTAGCCAACGAATTTTTTTGTCATTTAACTATGTACTAAAACTATTTGTTGATTATAGCTTTTCTGAGGATGGATCAATATCCGAAAGCGCTCAAATAAAGTTCTTTAAAAAAAAGAAACGTTTATTTTTGGACCAGTTTTATCATATATAAGAAGATTTGCTTATTTTATTCGGTATAGGAGGTAATCGAAGTACATGTCAAAAAACATGTAAGACTCTATGATGGTTTTAACGTTATACTCGTATATAGCTTCTCTGTCTTTAAAGATATCGATATGGGACAAAAAACACGCCATAGGGTGTTCTTTGCTTTTTGAACACACGTAATTTAAATTTACAATTCGATAAATAACATGATAAATAACGCTGTCGAAACGGACATTACGTTTTAGCTATTGATTTTCAAGGCGTCAAAAGCACGAACTTTCTAGCTACACCTTTTCGCATATCCGAAAATGTGCAAGAACCAAGTTTTTAAAGAGCTAACAATGGGATAATTTTTGTTTGAAACTTTTTTTTTTGTATATCTAATAGTTCATGAGATTTTTGCAGAAACACACTTTGGGGATAGTTTTACCACCCCCATTAACTTCAGAAGCTAAATTTCACGTGCCCTATATCTTTTAAAAATACAAAGAGGTACCGCTGTGCATTTGATACTTTTATCATAAAGTGCTATAATGTGGAGTTATCAGCATCACAATTTAGGTATAATAATTTTATTCAAAATTTGTCGCTCTATTATTGTAACAGAAAAAATATCTATGCAAATATGTATTGAGCGAGCATTATGGTTTTACATTTTTACATTCCTTAGTTTTACAGGTCAAAGAGAGATAAGTTCAAAGATCTTGGTGTGAAATGCATATTTTCTGATGTTGAAAATATAAAAAGAAAGATCAGATCTGTATCAGAAATTGTTCTGAGTTTGCGTAGTTTATAGCGAATATTAATTGTCAGAAAAATATCAAAGTTCCGCTGATTGTTCAAAGTCAAACCGTGACGCAAGGCAAATGATTACGGTAAACGGTTTGATTATAATTAACATATGTGCAATCGTCTTAAACTGCGTTATGTCTTAAAGAAATGTTGTTCACGAGTTTATGCAGAGTCTGTTATATAGTTGCTTTTGTTATTAAAGCGACATATGTATCTTTTATAAGCATTCAGTTAAATGTTTAATGTTATGGAACACTGCAAGTCTGTATAGTCGAGCGTCTATAACCTACAATATCCATTAAGAGCCAACGCACACATCCTACTTTTTATAATGAAAATGCGCGATTTTAATGCAGCATCGGAATTTAACGATTACTTATCTTGTCGGAGTCATAATGGTGATCTCTAAATGACACAAGATATAATAGTAATTATATTTTTTTGTTTGCACTATCCCCTGCAAAATAGCAGATTTACAGGAATATATTATGTAAAGTGACTCATTAGTATTAGTATTAGTATTGCTTTATTGATAAAGGTCATACAAAGTATGTTACATAAGTCAAGAAAAACAAGAAATTTACGAAAAGTTTAAAAATTCCTCAATGCTGTAGAACGCGTTTTTACATAAGTTTTTTTATAGAATTTTTAAAAGCTTTTGTTTCCATACATTTAAAATGATCTCGAATTTTATTATACGGCTTGGGTGCAAAAAAGTTTATGGAGAATTCTGATTTTTTTAGTCTTAGGTAATCAGTTACTAAGTGGTGCCTGTCCTTGTTGTATAATTGTGCAAATTCGAGTGGACATCGTAGTTTTCACTATTAGTCTTAGCATACGATATACTTAATAAACATTCGTAAAGTCATTATGTCTATTCAATGAAGTTGCCTCTTATGTACATCTGCTCTGTAACTTATGCCTGATAGAATTCTCAGAGCTTTTCTCTGTATTTTAAATAAGCGTTGGGCTTGTGGTGTGCGCCCCCATATAAATATTCTATGTAATAGAGCTCCTTGAATAAGCGAGTGAAATATTAATTTAGCAGTACTATGGTCAACTACTTTTACCACATTTTTTAGAAGTGCAGTAAAAAATGAAACAAAACTGGTCGCGCTCTGTCAAAAAATTTTAAAATTAAATAAAAAGTAACTATTTAATAAGAGGTACGTGCAAAAATAACATATACAGGATGGCTTTTTAAAAACCGAACACCTTTCTTATTCCTTCAAATTGCATCCTATGAATTTTTACCCTCTTGGATGATATACAACTTTTGTACCAAAATTTTTTTTGTAAAACCCGAACATGAACCACGAATCGCTAAAAATCTTGGTTGGTCTTCAGTTCTGGGAGGGGGGGGGGGAATTAATTGCCGTATTTTTTTTACCTACCGCGTTTAGGTGCAGGGCAACGCAGGTCGACTTTATTTTTTCAAATAGCGACACCATTTTTTTCTTGCAGGTTCCGGTTCCTTGTCAAAAAATAAACAACTTTTGTACACAATTTTTTTTTTGTAAAATGCGAACATGAATCGCGAATAAAAAATAATTATTTTGTAATTTAAAAATACAACAGTTTACCTATCAAAGTATCTTATATTACGTCAATTGCAATATTACATATTGTAAGAAAAATTATTATAATGGACGAAGTCCACTATAATAATTTTTATTACGTGTAAGAATGAGCTTTTTTTATAGCTATATTTAAAACAGCACTACAAAAAAAAATTTAATTGGCAAAACAAAAATATAGATAATGCATTTCTATACAGTCTCATACGATTATTTTTAATTATCAAAATCAGTCAAGTGGAAGCCGTTCTCGGACCAAAAAAACGCCTTGTATTTTAAAAATGTTTGCGCCCTGCAACTACTTTTTCTAGGTCTTTATCCCGGCTAATATAGTCTCTAGGTAGATAATATTGTAAATTCATTCCGCAATTCAAAACGACTTCCAGTGGATGCAGTAGGTCAGTTAGAAATCTCTTTCTCCTGCAATTAAAAAAGAGCACCGAGTGTCGCAAACAATAAAGAGAAGGAACTTCGATCACCAATTCAATTTCGAACTGATTTATAATGATTAATCTTGTCATTAAGAAATTGGTAGTGACCTTTCGGAAACACGAAATGTAGTAAACGATTTTAATTTCGAAATTATACAAGGAATATATTTTCAAAACTGTCAGCGTTTTGATACACTTTATATCAATTAATAATTCAATCCATCTGCATTATTTATTAAATGAGGAGCTCACATGAAGAAACCGACATGTCTCAGAACCATAATTTCTCAAAAAATACAAAAAAAAAACTCTAACTCGATAGCAGTTAGTGTTTTTTGTCATTTTTTTGAAAAATTGCTTAATTTTTGGACAAATATGAAACGTATATCGAGTGAAGGCACCACTGCAAATATCAAAAATAGAATACACATATCTGTTTTTTTTCGTGAAAAGAAGGGTGCTATAATCAAAAAAACGATGTAAGCAAGTTTGACGGTGCATATCGAAATTTTAATAATTATTTTAAAAAAAATATAGAACTTACTGTATTTGAAATATTCTAATTTCTTCTTCAAAATAACGATACCAACATTTGGTGTACACTGATTTAATTTGTCTAAAAGCTTTAAAAGAGTTACGATTGAAGTAAGAACACAAACCCTATAAATATATGGATATTTATGATTTGGCAATAAACTTAAAAATACTTTTTTACGTATAATAGGCAACTGGGTGTGTGCTTGGATTTGAAAAAAATAAAGTATTTAACACGGAATAAGCGGGTTTTCAATTGAAAAGCTGCTTTGTTTTTCCTTGGTTCCTGGCAAAAAGGAATTAATTTATAGGCAGAAAAAATGGTGAAACATTAACCTTGTTTTCACACAAACTGGACACGTCGACTTCTACATGTTAACTCCTCAAATATTATATTATCACTATGCCTGCGTACGAACATTTATATCGATTTTTTAATTCGTTTTGTATTCACCATTTCATGTTAAACACAACTAGCATAATAAAACTTTTTCCTAGTTTGTCCACCATAATTATATACCAGCCATTTGTTCATATATTGTGCTAATCAATTTTTGTTCGTTTCAAATGGTGTATAATTTTACCGTCTACTCAAATAAATACATGAAGTTTTTAGTATTCACTTTGACATTTAAAAATGTCCTGTTTTATTTTACCATCTCAACCCACTAGTGGAGAATCTTATATATTAAAATGCAAAAATTTAGAGGCAAAAAGTTTCATGTTTATACAAATTTACATTTTTGGACGAAAAAATTCAGGAAAATTACCGGTTGTAGAGCTCGCGACGCTCTATTGTATAGGGGGGTGGGCTTTTTTTGCATTTTAGGGGTGCGGTCGGGGCGATTTTTCAAACAGGCCCTCGGCCCCATTTGAAACGCATTGGGCCGATTTGAAATCGACGGCTAAAATAGTAAAAAAAATCGCACGAGGATGCGCTTTTGGGACGATTTTTGCTCATTTTTCTATTTTTACGAGACGCTTCGAACGCGAAATTCGAGCGTGCGGTTCGGCCGCCAATGCCAAAAGTTCGGACCCGCGCAGAGTCACCATAGGACGTTTAACATGGGGAAATTTTAATTGCTCATATCTCGGCCATTTTTGGTCGTACGACGTCGGGACGCGTTTTAAACGATTCAGTAGCAAAAAGACTAACTGAAAAGTGCAAAAGATGCGTTCGATGCGACTTTTTTCAAGTATTTAATTCGCCGATAAAAGTATTCGTTTCTCTTTTTTTTTTCTGTCGTTTAGACTGTGAAACAGTCGTTTTGTTAGGGCAATAGCAAAAAAAAATAAAAGTCACAGTCTAACTTAAGTGGAAAATTAACACGCGACAAATCGATCAAATTTTTTTAAAAACATACGTCGCTAAATTACATGAAACTGACGGGGACAGAAGTTTATTTTTTGTCGCATGTTCATTCGTCGAACAAATCAATTTCTATTTTGACATGTAAAATAAAAAACAAAAGATTGAAAAATTATGATAATTTTATAGCTGTCAAATGGTTGACTTTTGACATTATTTAGCGAAATTATGGCCATCTGGCATAAACTTTTTGCCAAAATCATGTACATTGATAATTATAGAACCTTTTGACAGACGCTCAAGACAAATCCGGTAATTTTTGCTGAGATATCTCGAAAAATAATTTCGCCAAGGACCTGCCATATAAGTAGTTAGTAAGAAAGAGACGGACTTATAATTTTGAGTACGGCCACAAATCTTACACATTTGCAATTTTAAACAAACGACTAACAAACAATGACATTGAATTTATCTGTCAAACGGTTGGTTTTTAACATTATTTAACAAAATTGTGACCATCGACCGTAAATTTTTTGCTAAAATCATGTAAATTATTAATTATAGAACCTTTTGACAGACACCCGAGACAGAATCGATAATTTTTGCTGAGAAATCTTCAAATTTAATTGGGCCAAAAGGATGACATAATATATACAATTAGTAAGATAGAGACGGACATATATTGTGATCTCAATCTCAATTTTTGTAAACGACGATAATTCAAAGTTTCTAATCAGTAAGCGGTAGACTATCGTTATTTAAAAGCGAAATTTAAGATAATTCGACATATTATAATGGTAAATATAATATATCGTTTATTGGCGAAGTAAGCACTTGGTGTAGGTTGTCGTGTACTGAACGCACAATTAGATGTCAGACGTGAACATACGTTCCATGTGTCAAATTAAAGAAGAAAAAAATTACAGAGCTGCAATTTGGAACATAAAAAATTATTACGGTTTGTTTAAACATTTTTTCTTAAATATTATATACTTCTTATGTGAAATAGTTCATATTTAAATATATTTACAGATGCCGAAAAAGGGTTATAAATTCATATCTACGTATTCTGGAAAATTTACTTATAATGAATGCGAATTGTTGGGAAGACAACATTGGAATTTTAAAACAAAAATACTACATTGGTCAGTCGGAATTGTTTTAAAAAATTATCGTATTTAATAACTACAACATTTATTTGACATTAATATTATGCTGTTAAAAATGAGGTTATGTATTTTTTCTCTTATTTGTTATAACTTCGATGTTAATTGTAACAATCATTTCTGAACAATTGTTAATAAAGTTATTTTTATTGATAATATTTGAAGTAATTACGCATTTTTTCTAATAATTCTTTTTTAAGTAATAAAAATAGTTTGCTCTCAATACAGAAACAGATATAATTGCCTTCGAAATTGCAATAAATTCATAGACAAAGTATGATACATTTGAATTAATTTGCGATTAACTGAAAAGGAGTACGTCGAACAAAGATGATTATTGATCAAGACAGAAGCCTCCTCTTAGGCATCGTTGTCAAATTACTGCATTCAATGAATTATTACTAATTGTAGGAGTGTGCGAATTTCAAAAAATGTTTCATTGTTAAGTCGTTTCAAAAACCATTACTATGAATATAGATAGTTAAAATCTGTAAAAAAAAGTAAATATACTCATATGTATTTTTTTCCAGAAGTTGACGTCAAAAAAAACTTTCAAAATCATGCAGTAAATGTATCGTTACAGACTATATTTTTCTTCCATACTTGAAGTTCAGTTTTCACCGTGATGGGGTAGAGGGTTAACGCTCGATTTTTGTATATTTTTTTCAATATCTTTCGAGCTACGCATTCTAAAATTATAAAGGAAATATATTTATATTTCTCATAGCGAACCCTTTCATATGATAAGTCCATGATGCACTTGAAATATATATTTTCTAATTTAGCCCCTAAAATTTACCCTAAACTCGGAATTCGTTTATTTACGCTATACATCCGTCATTGCGTCATCTGACATTTATATAAGAATCAAATTTGAACACTTTTCGTCCCGTAGAATCGGAGAGAGCTGTGACAAACTAAAAGATAGACACAAGAGTGATCCTATAAGGACTCCGCTTTTTACACAGGCTTAAAAAAGCTTAACAAGTGTAAAAATAGATAAAATCTGACGAAAAATACCCTATTTCTTTAAAATTTGAATATTAAAGCGAAAAGTCAAATTCACTTTATTTACACATAATATATACAGGCTGTCTCAACCGACGTGGGCTAACACGGGTAACTTTGTTATTAGTGGAGATAGAAAGTCGGTTGAATAGGCAAAGTAGTGCAGAAAAATGAATTTATTATTTATTATAATAGTGAAAATTGCCATTTAGGAAAACTAGCCATAACTTTTTTATTTATGAGGATATCTGAAAATTTCATAAACTATTTTATTTTTATTTTAATTTCTTTTGGGCCTAATGGCGAGGTCGTAAGACCGAGTAGATATTGAGTCGCAGACCAATTTATTGCGGGCCGAAGGCCCGCCGCGCCTTATTTTCTTTTTGGGCCTAATGACGAGGTCGTAAGACCGAGTAGATATTGAGTCGCAGATCAATTTATTGCGGGCCGAAGGCCCGCCGCGCCTTAATTTCTTTTTGGGCCTAATGGCGAGGTCGTAAGACCGAGTAGATATTGAGCCGCAGACCAATTTATTGCGGGCCGAAGGCCCGCCGCGCCTTATTTTTTGGGCCTAATGCCGAGGTCGTAAGACCGAGTAGATATTGAGTTGCAGACCAATTAATTGCGGGCCGAAGGCCCGCCGTGCCCTAATTCGCTTTTGGGCCTAACGGCGAGGTCGTAAGACCGAGTAATCGCAGACGAATTTTTTTGGGACCATATGGCGAGGCCGTTAGGCCGAGTGATTATTGGGTCCCAGACAAATTTTATAACACTTTGATATTGGAGAACTATTCTAAAGACACATTCAAAAAAGTTTTGTGTATGCCAGCAATGGTAATTGGCGCCGCAGGTGTGATTCTAAACACATCGATATTGGAAAACTATTGTAGAAACACATTTAAAAAAGTTTTGCGTACCCCGTTAAAGATAATTGGCGCCGCAGGCGTGATTCAAATCACATAGTGATCTTTACAAACCATCGCAAAAATGGATGGAAAAAAGAATTGTAAAAAAAAAATTTTTCCGCAGACCCATACCAAAAACATTGATCTTTGAAAGCGGTGTTAAGTTGCCTGCAAAAAGGTTTTGCACAGGTCAACTAGTGGTACTAATTTAGATCAAAACTCACATTTATTTATTTATTTTATTTAATTAATTAATTAAAAATACAACAGATAAAAGTTTTTACAATATTTTTGTATTGAGATCCCTTGAATCCTTAAAACATATTTTTGGAAAAAGGCTGTGCGTCTGTTTGTCGGTTTGTCTGTGAACACGATGCAGGTCAAACGGATAATCTATATGACTAAAATTGGTCTAACGGTTTTCAAGTTAATCGAGAACATACAGCCTGATAAACAGAAAACAGAACTTTATTTTATATAATAGATATTTTTCTGAACACTTGAATCGTATTCTTCCATAAAATTCTAGAATACAGTTGCAACTAAATGTAGTGTAATAATATACAAAAGACAAAAACATCAGCTTATAAATAGACTCTTACTTAAAATTGCCTTATTGAATTACAAGCAACGTGGTCAAGCAATGATTGATTATTTTAAGGTATATTAGTACTATAATTGGAAGTGGCCAAGACGTGGTATCGTCTGAAAATAAACCGATCATTCAATACGTAGAATAACAAAAATAGGCACAATGGAATAGACGATCAGTAATAATAGTTGTGTAAGTACTCAAAATATCAGGAGTAATTCGAGTAATGAAACGACTCCATTGTGGAGTTGAGTAGAAACAACATAAATTTCGGGTCGACTAATATACCGAGAAAAGCGTTTAAACTATGACTGCTTGATTTGCAGGAATTAGATTGTTGAAAATGGATGTTGACTATTTTTGGGAAAGTGTCTTAAATCGTGCATAAGTACCTAATATAGCCACAAATATTTATTTATTTTTTAAATACGAGTCAAGCTTTAAAAATCATGTATTTTAAATTCCGTTTCAAATTTCCCTCCGAAACGCCAATACTTGTCACGTGACTGCTGTGACGTCATGTGTTCATAAACGCTGCTAAACTGACGAGGTGGTGTAAGGTTCTTTCGTAATTGTTGCTATAGTTATGTGTAATTTGACGTTTCTTATAAATAATTAATAATAATAAATTACACTCTAAATAGTAACCAAACAATGAAGGCTTTTGACAGCGTGAACAGCGTCTGATGATGTTTACGAACAAGTGACGTCATGCACTCTGATTGGTGTTCGTTGTCACGTGACTTGAGAGTGGTTTAATTACGTTTCATTTATTAAATATTAATTAAATTCCTTAAAAATAAGGAGAAATAGTGTATTTTTTAGTATTTTTATTATAAAAACTATCATGTAACTTTAAAATTATGTTTTTATTTGAATACAGTCAACAACCCTATTATTGATGAGGTACAATAAAATGACTTATAACTGTCTCAAATTGAGTCGAGTAGTGCAAGGAGAAAAACAATCCTTCTGAAAAAAGCTTAAAGAAATTTTATTGATCGGATTTTTTAAGAATTTCAAAATTTCCTTCGTGATTTTTTCGAGTCGAATAATTTAAATACTGAAAAACATTGCAATCGACTGAACCAGTGATTCCCAAAGTAGTCCCTACGGACCCCAAGGGGTCCCTGGGATCATTCAGGGGGTCTTTGGAAAATTAAAATCGATTTTGGGGTTCCTGAACAACGTCAAGGGGTCCGTGCAAGGTTTAATATAAAACAAAATTTGCGGTTGGTACATTGAGTCGGACATAAATACACTCATAACATCCTATCAAGTTCATCCAAATCATTAATTTTTTTGTATTTTAAAACAAAAGTTATAATTTCAATAAATACTTCTTCAACAAAATGTTTTATTTATATTTTATTTTTACGTCACCGTTTACCATTCAAGATATCAAAGTTACATTTGTAATTTTTCTATTATGCATTTATGAGAGGGGATCCGTGGGCAATTTTTGACCATAAAAAGGGGTCCGTGGGTCAAAAAGTTTGGGTACCACTGGACTAAACTGTCAAAAATCGATTTTTTTATGCTCGCCTTAAAAAGAAAACGATTATACTTACACAACATGCCGCAGGTGAGTTCATACTTCGGCCACTTCCAGTTTTAATATTATAACAAAGACGTTTTGAAGCCATACATATCGATAAGTAAAGCTTCATAATTTTAGACTCACAAAGGTATCTAAGAAAACCATTACAGTTTGACATTGAACTGTAATTAAAATTAACATTTATCGTAAATACAGTCAAAATATTGTATTAATGTATGAGCTACAATAAAAATTAGGAGATCAATTTTATTTGCTTGAGTTTTTACGTATGATTAATCATAAGATTTTTTTATATTAATTAGAGTAAAATTCAAATTTTTACATCCATAAGAATATTAAAATTTCAAATATGTGCTTATTTAGTTTTTTTAAAATGAAACGTTTAAAAATAAACCCTGAACTTCGTGCTCTGGTTCAAAAATATTACAATTATCAATTGCCCATCAATTCAAGTTTGAATTTCTTTTTACTAGCTTTTATTTAGTTTCACCTGTCCCGATGTCTGTCTGTCTGTCTGTAATCGAATCTTACAAGTAGATTAATTTGAGCTGAAATTTTGCACACACCTTTGATTCTGAAAACTAGACAATATAGTATTTTGAATATTATGGTAGATCCAATATGGCTGCCACCACAAAGTGACAGATTACCTTTTTCTTTACAACCTCATCGATATGGGTATCAAATGAAAGGGTATGACAAGTAGAACACAATCAGCAGTTTAACTTCATTCCAAATCCAAAATGGCGGCCGACACAAAATAGGGGATCATCTATTTCTTTACAACCCCCTTCATATGGGTATCAAATGAGAGGATATGACAAGTAAAATACAGTAACTGTGTAACGTTATTTAAAATCCAATATGGCGTGCCAAAGGGCGTACCTAACTAAAAATTTGAAAATAAAATATTAGAAAAAAAAACTTTTATAAGGACAAGCTTTTATTGCAGTGTACTAAAAAGGATAAAAATAGTTTTTAATAATTTAGGTTCATAATTATAAAAGCGTGAGTCGTAACTCTCATAGAGCTTACAACACACGCTTTTTTAATTATGAACCTAAATTATTAAAAAATATTTTTATCCTTTTTACACTACAATAAAAGCCCGTCTTTATATAAAAGATTTTTTTTCTAAAACAACCTTAAATAAAAAAATATTTTTACTTTCTTGTTTGGGTCCAAAAATCATTTTTTTCCTTTAAATCACCAGCTGCTAGTTTTTCTGTACCAATTCATATTTTCAATGTATTATTGTTTATTTATAAGCTCTGAGATTAAAACCAACAAATATATTTTTTCTTAAGAAAACGCGTGAACATAATACGCTTTAATTAACCGGATTATAACCTAAATGTATTTTCTAACATTTTTAAAAATTTTAACGTAAGTTTCGTTTACATGAAAGGATAATTGCATTTTCACATAATAATTAAATTGTGTTGTTAAGCAGGCATGTCTAAACAAATTGTACCTGATGTTTTTTTTTCAAAATATGTACTGTACACCTAAATACACGTTACATGAATTAAGAATAAATTGACATCTACTCTGGTAAAGGTAGTACATGCACATATTATGTATAATGTATATAGAGTGAAATATGATATTATAAATAGTGCTATGAAAATTATGCATTTCTCGATGTCGTCTCTTAACAGACACCACTCGCGCCATTACTATTTATTGTATATTTTATTTGTGGTCATATTCCTGTTTTTTCTTAAATTTCACTTTAGTTAATAGCAATATGGGCGAGCGAGGGAATTATATATTATGTAACAACAGAAGTACCTAGCAGTGTCAAGTGGGCCGACGCATGCCCCCCATCAATAGGAAAAGTCTGACAGGGTTCTAGTCTTGGAGATCAGGGACAGAAGGGGTCTCGGCGACAATTTTAGTGCTGCGCTTAACATTAACATTAGAGAGAAAAAAATGTAGGTAGCTTGAACATTTTTTTATAGTAGCAGAGAAATAATGATATTCTCAATATTGTTCACGTCGATTATAATTAATAAGTTTTTTATTTTTTCACGGGAAATTGGACAATTGAATTTTAATATAGATAAACTAAATTAAAAAATTTGCGACGTTTCGTTAATTCGTTTTAACTTCTTCGAATTAACGAAACGTCGCAAATTTTTTAATTTAGTTTATGATTGTTATTAAATTAAATATATGTATTGTTAAATATCCAAATTTTATTGAAGTTATGGTTAACTAGTTAAAGTTTTGCCCGAAGAAGTTAAAACGAATTAACGAAACGTCGCAAATTTTTTAATTTAGTTTATCTATATTAAAATTCAATTGTCCAATTTCCCGTGAAAAAATAAAAAACTTATTGATAATGATATTGTTTCAATAATTCATTTATCAAATACATTATATATTGTGTGAATTGTGATTAACATAAATATTCTTGATTTTGATGAAAAGATACAGACCACGTTCATCTAATCATTATAATTAAAATGAATAATGTATTTCTTTGCAACTAATAAAAAAAACTGTATTCGCTGATATAAAACTAAACTTTTTCTCAGTGCAGACCCGACTGATTTCTTGACCTTCAAAATGTGAAGGCGATGAAGTTCAAATAGAGATATACGATATGTTGTAAGGCCCTTAAATTTTATTAAATAGGCGTCCACTGCAGTACATAATAATCAGTTCCATTCCATCCGTGTGCAATGTGTATGCCCTATGTACGCATTTACGTGTCATAGTCATTCGAGATCCATGTGTGCCGTTGCACACGGCCGCCATTTTGATACCTAATGTATATTTACCATATCACGATCCTGGCATGCATGAATGTATGTATCTCTCCTCATGCCTGTATGCATGCACTTATAATTTAACAAATAACTAGTTATTTGTTATTTAAAACAGTGGTCGCCAATCAATGGTAATTTACCGACATGACCAGAACGCAACCAAACGCTAATACCTACTTAAAAACTTATTATTATTAGAAATTTGTGATAACATTTTCGTCCAAAGACTATGCCAATTAGTAGTTGATTAAGTTACTATAGTGCCATAAATAAATGAAAAAATTATGTTGATTTTTAATGTAGTTTTTTATAATTTTCCCTTAGCGTCCCCGTCATGCCCCTAGTTCCCCTATGTAGTTCTACGATTCTATTAAAGTTTATTTTTCATGATGAAAGATGGAGATGTGCTTTTGCAAAATAACTGTTTAAAATTTGAAACGCAGTAAGTAGAAAGTTTCCCATTTTTTTACCATTAATCATTGTCCTAAAAATAACAAAATTTATGGAGAAATAATTTTGTGACATCTTTAGAAACGGTAAAATTATGCTACGTCAAAGTTTAAATTGAAATATTAAATAATTCTACGCGCTGTGCCGTTTTCACAGCGGGTGACGTAACACGGTATCAGCGTCATATTTATAATCACAAATAACAAGTCATGAAAGCAACAGAATTAACAGTTGAATAGATGTAAAAATTAACGTAATATCAATTTTGAAGTTTCACATTATTAACCTTAATAATATTTAACCATTGGTATGTAATGAAAAACATTAAGTTCACTTAACCAGCTTTTATAATCAAATATTAAAAAAAAAAACAGTAACAGTCAGTGATACTTTACAGTCTTAATTGACACGAGGTCCTTATTTGAGCATTTTAGTAGACCTTGTACAAGTAATACGATAAGTCACTTTTTACTTCAATTTTAATAAAAAAAAACAAAAAAACATAATAGTTACTTTCACGGTCGTTTTACTATTAAACAAAAGCTACTAAGAAGCAGGGTCGCGGCAAGCGGAAGGAAGTGGTCAATTCTAAGAATTTGCAAAACGCGCGACGCCTGTGAGACTCCATGTCCCCAGTTAAGATTAATATGACATTTGTTCCGCACTACGTCATAATGGCCGGCCAGGCGTCTATCAAATCTCGTTTGCTACCCCACGTACACAAAATTGCACAACCTCGTTGAATTTAATGATATCGAAAAAATTATTTAACATTTTTAAAATTATTCTTATTCCCATGACTTGACGCCATCATTATTAGTAATTTCGTCAAGTGGAAACTTCGCTATTATTATTGGGTTAGGAATAGTTCTTACTTTTGCCCTTTAGAAAAAATGACACTTGTACTATGGTTATTAGGTATCAAGAAAAGCTGCCAGTTGTAATATTAAACTAATCGAATAAAAAATCGAAATGATTCGCTCAGCGTTCCCTAAATATTGTTGAGTAATGTTTTCTTTCATCTCCAAAAAATGGCACTATACAATAGTCAATGAATATGGGATAAGACAATGCCAGCTTTGATATCAAACAAAATACATGCGGGTAAAAAATAAAGTCAGTATTTGAATTCTGCAAATCTTTTCGTACTTTTGTTTCTCTGCGCTAATCACGGAAACTACTAAACTGTTTTGAAAATACTTTCACTGTTAATAGCGTACTTCCTCCGGAGTGACACAAGCAATATCGATATTATACTAACGATACGATAAAAGTGGAGAGAACAGTGAACGAAAATCCGGGTGGCCTAAGGCGGAATGCTACTAATCCATATTTTATATACACACATAAAGTATATGTATTATTACTTGTTATTTTCCAATAAATTAAATTAATGAAAAATAATTTTACAAAGACGTTAAATTAATACTTTTATTTGTTATATAACATTTATGTAAAACCACTGTTGCGATTTTGACAAGTTTAAGCTATTCTATCGGCCGTAATGTATGTTATCAAAATTATTATATTTATGGTTAATTGAGACTCGAGGCACCAGAACTGCAGCTGTTTGACATTGCCATAATATAAATAATAACAATGCAGAATTGTTGGAGAGCAGTCAACAATGACTGTGAGTACACCTTATATACCTACTATTTAATCGGTAAATACATTAACAATTAATTATTATTAATTTTAGTGTCCTTCAGACAAGAAAAAAATGTATTCTCCGAGTTTATTCATTAAAATAAATATATTTTTTCCGTATTTAATCTATAATCAAAATATCACTAAACTAAAACATTTTTAAGTTTAAAATCAAAATATTATTATGCTAGTCGTACGGTGCAAACAGCTCCTTAGATCTACTGAAGTAAAGAAATTATTACTGTAACGGAATTTAGTGTCTTATTAATTACTTTGACGTATTATTATTGTGAACCCAAAATTGTAATATAACATATTATTAAAGGTTATTTTACAGGCTGTCACATCATTTTCTACAATAATGAACCTTTCGACTCGTCTTCAATCCAAGTAAGAGTTGGCTTGGGATCAAAGAACGTTGCCACTAAATTCAATTAAAATTGGTCCATTATAATCAGTAAACAGTCGGACAGATAAATAGAATCAAATGCTAAACGGTCTAGTTGACCAATATACAAAAACCAATTCATAAAAAATCAACTTTTTATCTTAAACCCTCGAGGCATCATATTAATATTTAAGACTGTCCATAATTTTACATCCATATCCTAAAAAAATGCTCACGTTTGTGTATAATATTCGCCACGGTTCTAAAAGGTTCTGAAGTTAGTCACAAACAGCGTCGCAAATGCATATTTTAGAGCCGTCCTGGTTGTTTTGTGGGAAAGGAAGACTCCCACCACCTCCCAGTTACCGAAACAGAACGTGCGCTCGTCGGTGACTGGTTGTCGTGTCACTTGTCGCTTTCCTGCTATAAAGTACAGTCCACTACGCTATTGTTAAGTTGTTTCTTTGATTGTTAATTGATCAAGATGCCTAATACAGTTTTGCATAGACAAGCACGAAAAATATTTTTTTAGATGACTTTATGCAAGGAATTAGACCTTTAGATTAAAGAAAAATTAAAAAATTAAAAATAATAATATAGCGCGAGTTTGTAGTTTTTCAGCCGATTGAACGCAAGCCTCCATTTGCATCTAACTTCAGAACCTTTTAGAACCGTGGCGCCTATTATATATAATCTTCAGCTCTTTAAAGAATCCGACACGCAAAAAACCACAAGAACCAAAAGTTCACAATTTTCATTGTATACAATCGATGTTTTCACATTGACGCACCTAACTCTAAAAGTTTTTATACGTTTACCACAACTAACAGGGCCCAGAAAATTAATGAACGTTCCACAATTTCTGAATATTAGGTTAAAACTGAAAACTCACCAAGAAGTTTTGAAACAGCCCCTTGTTGAGTGAGCATATGTTGAGCAAGGTCGTAATGGCGCAAACCAAATCTAGACAATTCCAACAGCCTTTGCTGAGACACCAGGTTGGCAAGGGGATGCGCCGGATTTCCAGCGGCGCTTGCCGCATACAGTTCTCGCAACGCTGGAGGCGCTAAGGGGGGTACATTGTTCGAGGACGATGTTACCACAGCCGCCGATGATATTGTTGGAGATGTTACAACTGCAAAATCAATAAATGTATTAAATCTTCTTCATTTTTTTTTATTTCCAAGCGCTTATAAACCAAATTTTATATATTTTTGTAGAAGCTATTAAAAACCGTTAGATAATAATAAAATAAAATATCAATAACATGACATAAAAGCAATATAGATAGTCTAAATTTCAAAGTCACTAGGGAATTTCTTAACTTAAATGAAGGTCATTAGTTAAAATTAAATTGACTCTAATCCTTAACTACATAATATTATATTTCTCATATAAAAAGAGATCTGTGCCGAACAAATCCAATACAGTGTTTACTGAAAACACACATTGAGAAAATATGACACCCATTGTATTCCTTGCCATTCCAGAACAAATAAATCAATTCAGTGCTCGTCGCAACTTATGCACATGACTTCGCTCACATGAAGTGAAATTTTATTCTCAGGTTAATGACGAGAACTCTACGTTAACTGTAGCATGGCCGGGTAAAAAGTATCCTATACTTTATTAATGGATAGTGCACCAAGTTTCACCAAAATTAGTCGATCCATTTTGAAGTCACTCCGGTAAAAACAGAAAAAAAATCTGGAAACAAGTTCACCCGTTCAAGTATTACACGAATAATACTTGAAAAACACACAAGAAAACGAATCTACATAAGGTCGATATATACATTATTTCTCGAAGGTCTTTCTTCTGTCGGTAGACATATCTCCTTTAATACTGTATCAAAATTAATGTTTGATACGCCATTTTCGAGATTATTTTTCTCTCTAATGACGAAAAATATGTTTATATCTTAAAATTAATGTTTTCATTAAAAATTACAGTTTAAAATTTGGCCATGTGGTGGCAATCTGTTTATTTTAACAGTTGTCGGTATTATTAAGTGACGTAGTGGCGCTAAAATCTCTGAATAGAATAGAATAAAATGTAAATCCTCTATTATATTACGTAACTGACCACTAACGGTGCGAAGTATTTGCACAGATCCGCTAGTCTATGTTTATTAATTAAACTGATAATGACTGGTAATATTTTTACTAATCTATTAAATTTAACTAATCACATAAAATACCTATACACAACTAACATTTTCGTGAAATGTCACAATTAAATGATTTGTTAACCTTAACATTTGAAGTTGTGAACGATTCTATCAATATAATATTGTAACCACTAATCATAAATACCAAACATAATCCTCTTTATTTATTTTTTTTTTTTTTTAATTATCGATTTGTTAAAATCGGCTTTAAAACGTCTCACAGGTGTGAATTAATGTGAATTATTGTGTGTTTCAATCGGCCCTCCTAGGGAGTGCTACCTGTTGTTTATACAAATTATATAATAAAAAAAACAGCTGCATCCTGCAAACCCGTAGACACCTATGTTTACTTTTACAAAACGCTTTTGTATCTTACATGTAATCAATACCAATTACAATTTTCTTAAATCGACAATCACTAATCTCAATTATCAAATTTCCGTTTCAAAATTTATGTAAAAAACATGTTAAATTAACATCTTTAGTGAGAAAGGAATATAATTAACTCGTTAAAACCATAAAATTGAAGACACTTTGTACTTTACAACTGTTTACGGTTTATTTGAGCGCAGTGGGAAACTTATTATATTTGTTATAGATACTTTACACAACGCCAGTTTTCAACATAGCCCCCTCAAAGAGCCGCGCTATATTTCTTAGATGTTCTCCGTATAAAATGAAAACGTTAAAAGGTTCCAGTAAATTGTGGGTCACTCAAACTTCACTGTAGTAATGAAATATTTCGATCTGGTATTAAACCAAAAGGTTTTTAAATGAAGATTTTGGGGCAGGTAAGACAAATGCATGTAGAGCAGACTTGTCAAAATACTTTTTAAAAGTATTTAAATACAAATACTTTTGTTCCTAGAGTATTTGAAATACAAATACAAATACTTTTGGGTCATGTCTACGAAAATATTTATGAGCAATAGTTATTTATTATATAAGCGAGTGCGAAAGCAAATACTCGCTTGGCTAATTAAAAAATTATTCTTAAGCAAATAAATACAAATAGTTAACTGACAATTTCTTATTTGGAAATGACACTGCATTATTATTTTAATAATAATATTTAAATAATTTATATGTAATTATGTATACCTACTGTTGACTTGAATTATTCATTAATCATTCATAGCTACAAAAAAAATATGTTAAGTATTTGAAAAAGTATTTGCAAAATCAAATAAAATACCAAAAAATTTGTATTTAAAATACAAATACAAATACTTTTTTTGAAAAGTATTTAAAATATAAATACAAATACTTTTCCAGTATTTGTATTTATATTTTGAAATACTTTTACTCAAATACTTCACAAGTCTGATGAAGAGTCCCACTATTTTCTATATAATCTAGGAACCATACATGCAGGAAAATCCTCTGCAATATTTTCTAAATTCGTAATGAACTATTTTCTACCTTGGATGCACGATCTGAATTCAGAAAGTTTATTTTTCAAAATGGCTGCCAACATGTATTTGAGTTAACGCTCCTCCTTTTCTCAAAAACGGTTAACTTTACAACAAAAAATGTCATTAACAAAAATATTTAGAATTTTGAACAATATTTAAGCTAATCGTTATCATTAAAAAAACTTTTTTTTTTCAAAGCGTGCTCAAAATGATGTTTAAAGATGTTTTGTAACTGCAATTTTTGTCGTCTGTTTTTGATAAAATTAGAAGTGTTACCTGAAATAAATGTTGGCAGCCATTTTGAAAAAAACGTCATCCAGATTATGTGACCAAGTCAAAAATAGTTTAAAAAACTTTCCAGAAGAGAAAACCCGTATACGATGATTTTCTTTGTTTTCATATTTTTTATAATTTCCAACTCTAATTTGCTGAGATGCACAAAATATTGTCAGAAATTTAGATTGCCAATGCATTTCAAAAATTCAAACCGATCATGCTCAAAAATTAACCGATCAAATAGTTTTCTACTCATTTTTGTCAAATTTAGATTGAAAAGGGGTTTTTTCATGTTTTTTCATAGATTTATCTTTTGTTTTTCAATATGTTGTACGCCTATACGTAATAAAAAATTTGATAACTTCAAACTTTTCTTACGTTTAAAGAAACTAAATATCTGGCCATAATCTAAAGTTATAGACGCAAAGCCCATCGTCAAATTTCTTGGGTATCAACTTCTTGACAGCCCCAATTTTTTTATTTCCGGCAGAATAAAAACAATACTAATTGTCACACAGACAAAATCTGTGTATTTGATACTTAGAAAATCCGACGGTCGATTCTAAGCAGCCAAATTTTTTTAATGCGTTGTGCAACATATTTCTTTTTTTTAATAAATAATAGCTAGGTATGGATAACTTAATATAATTTTGAATAAACAGTAATCATGTTAAAAATACATACTAATCGTTTCTCACAGCCGACCTGTCTTGTCGTGGCCATAAAATAATAAATGTAAATTTATTTGACTTTCGTACGTATCAAGATGCAATTAAGTCGGCATTTAAAATGTGATATTTTACGATTTAGTCGTGCTGTGAATTGACAACTAAGTTGCACCTCTGTTTTTGGTCTCACTTCACAATAAAACTCGACTGAGCCAGATTGCAGTATTGGTACTCATTTGTTTCACAGAATTATAAACCATAATTGCAGATTTACTGTTAACTGTTAACATCCATACTTATTTTACAAAATTGAAATCAAGCTGTGAGGTTGGTCGTAATTTGGGGCTATACAAGAGCGACCCACTTTTAAGTATGATCTTAAGGTAGTTCTAGCGTGGTATAATAAAGAAAAATCACTTTTCGACAGATTTAGCTCATTTTTTTTTCATAGGCTCAAAGTAACGTTTTCTAATAAATCCCGAAATTTCAAAATTTTTACAGTTTAGAACGCGAGATAATTAATAACAAACGCAATTTAACATGCTGACTGTGAAAATTGCGAATTTTGTTATTAATTATCTCGCGTTCTAAACGGTCAAGAATTCTGAAACTTTTATTTGGATTTATTTAGATTTATTAGAAAACAATATTTGAGCCTATGGAAAAAAATGAGCAAAATCGGTCGAAAAGTGATTTTGCTTATTATAACACGCTAGAACAACCTTAATACAAATTAGACTCGAGAAAACCTTTTTTTAAAAACAGCTGGAACGATTTTAATAAAATTTCTTTCGGATGATATTGACGTTAACGCGCTTCCATTGCCATCTTAACAAAGTCAATATCATTTTTCATTCGAGTTTCGTGTAAATTCCAGTTTTTCGCAGTACTTTTGTAAAAAAACGGCTGAACCGATTATGATGAAACTTATTTTGGATGATATTGACATTAATAAGCTTCGATCGGAATCCTAACGAAGTCGATATCATTTTTTATTCTCGACATTTCGTTTTCGCAAGAAATGACCACGTACGCACGTACGTGCATACACACACGCATAAAAAAAGAGAGACGCCTTTCAATAATAGTGTAAAAACAGTGTAGTGGCCTTGAAACATAAAAATTTGTTAAAAATTTTGATTTCGATTTTCGGGCCCATGGCAATAACTTCCCAATGTATTACTGGGAAGTTAAAAATTGGCGTTTAGAGATTGAATCCAATTAATTAGCGTAAAATTTGAACTGTTTTCTCTAGTAATATCAAAAACATATCATTAAGAAACTGAAAACCTGCGTATTCAAAGCAGAGAAAAGTTTTCCACCATGAATGTTCTTTTCTATTTATTTTTTCACAATACCATATACAATTTACCATTTACGAATGTTGGAAAAAAATCATATTTAGTTTAAAACGCTAATGCGGTGTTTCGAGCACAATTTCATTTTAAAACTTCTCAAAACTGGTAACTGATACCTAGTCGTATCCTTAACGCCTTACATAAACTAAATATTTTGATATGACTATGAGCTTCTGATATAATTAATTTTATGTTCATACATTTCTTTCGCAGGAAGCGACATTGGTGTTTATTATTAAAGAGGTCTGATATTTATTACCAATTTAGGATCACATATCTTTTTTTAATGTGGGGATTTTATGATTGCTATCAGATTATTTTTCAGTTTTATTTATCATATCATTGTGTAATTATGTTTGTTGACTCATAACTTTTCAAGGAATACGTTATTCGGCGTCATTTTGTTCAAAATGTTTACTGATTGGTCCCATTTTTTAAATCGGTTCAGTTGTTTATAGCTGTGCACGGATATTTATGGTTCATTTTTTATTTAAGGTGGTTTCTCATAAGTTTTACATATATCGATTCAGCTTTTTTTCTAGTTTAGTAATAAAATATTTAAGAAGAAGGCGGTTAATAACCTGCAACAAAAGCCTTTAAAATACGTAAAATCAAAAAATTTGAGGCCGGCGCCAATTTAATAAAATAACAGATTATAAAAAGTTATAGTTTTAAATTGGCGCCGATCTGAAAACTTTTTATCTTACGGTTTTTAGAAACCTTTTTTGATGGAAGTTCAATTTTTTTAAAAGTGTTTTTTTACATATTTAGTTAACTGATATTTTAAAAATATCAGTGACAATACCAGATGGGCAGATACTAACAAGGAAGATAATAAAATACTTTTATATTAAAATCATGTTTAATTTATTCATTTTACAATCGCTAATGAAAACGAGATGTAAAATAATTAATAATTTATTATTATAATAACCAATCTATTCACATTTTTGCATGCGTCCGGCGCTTCAAGAAGTCCTGGGTTTTTGGCTTGGAAATTTTAGTTTTCGTAATGTTGTTATGGCAATCTTATCCAGAAGTGATTTAACTTTATTATTATTATTATTTTGCAAAATTTCTCTTAGACAACGTGTATCTAAAATTAACTAATTAAATATCTATTTTAAACATCATCGTACTAGCTAAAAAATAATAAAAAAATAAAACAAAATCCGTTATTCGAACAATTATTTTTTTAGATGCCGCAGTCCGCTCATTGTCCACACAAAACAAATAACAATCGAACATACTGATAATAAACAATTTTCATCACGTTCTTCCAAATGGCTTTTTTCCAAAATAAAGGTCAATAATTTGTCAATATGTACTTGCGATGTGCAGTTGAATGGTGTTTTTATCAAAACACTGTCGAGGAATGACAACAGTCAGATGCTGCAGAGTCCGTTGAAGGAATGCGTAGAATGCCCGCGCCGCCGCTCCTTTATCAATTACAATTTATAATTAAAACTATCTCGCCATGTCGCGGAGAAGTATGGTATACGGAGATCATCATATTCATACTGACCCTTCACTGAATCAAAAAGAATCTTAGGCTGTCGGAACGCTCTAAATTTAAGCCAAAAATAGAGCTTCGGCTGATTGTGGACATATTCGTCAACATTTTGCAAAGATTCTTTCTGTATAAGAAAGATAAAGGAAAAATTTAGGTCTCTAATGGACTACTTTTGTAATTTATGTACCATTTACTATAGAAAAAAGTTGGCATTAATTATGCCAAAAAACACACGTTTTCAATGCCACACTTTAACCTTATTCGTACTTATTTCACAAAATTGTACCATCACAAACCTAAAGTGACCATTCCTTTTTCGGAAAAGTTTTTTAAATCTTCAAAATATTTCCAAAAATTAAAGTAATCAACTGACATCGACACGCTTTCAACAGCATTTTTTAGCCTCGTTGTGTGGTTCCAGCACAAACTGTGTGAACACTATTAAGGGATACCGCCTTTAGTATATCTTTAGATTTGCTCGCCACAAACGCCGCTTCCATAACACTCTTCCGTGACGCTACATTGAGGCATTATAAATGACTTGGAGGGAGGAGGCCCAGTAAAGATGTTTATAAATGCTTAAGTGCGTTATATCAATTAAAATGTTCATAGTTTCTTAGCCAATAGGTTTTTACAATAAAATTGTTTTCGATCAAAAACGGAATTTCTATAGACTGTTTCATAAATGTATCTCTTTCAACGAACGTTTTTTGGCTGAATGTTTTTTTAGGGTTGACACGCACTACCAGAATACATTTCTTGTTTATACCTCGATATTAATGTCACAAATATCACTCCGACCGATGGATGGTGGAAGCTAAGGATTAACAATCTCTATGTTAGAAAACTGTCCCTCAAATACCATCAAATTAAAAATTGCAATTTCAAAGCAGAAAATTGATAAATAAAGAGAAAACGCGAAATGTGCAAACAATGTGTAAACAGAAACTATTAAAACGCATTAAGAGTAAATAAAAAAAATTTAAAAAGCGACCTTGAAGAAGAAAGAATTAACCAAATATCGCCTGTTAGACAAAACTAGTACTAAAAGATCTTGGAAATAAGCGACAACAATAATAATAATAATAATAAATAGCTAGAAATACAAATATCACTTTTTCAGTATAACTGCCATAAGAATTTGTTATCCTTTAGAGCTTTACTATCCATACTCCGACCTTAACTACTTCTATAATCTAGACACACGGCACTGTGTCAGCCAAACTCGACAACCGCATGTGCATAGTTACTCGAACCATTTCGAGCAACTTTAGACCCCCCTATAACTCAAAATCTATGTGACCTGCACACTTAAAATTTTGTTCATCTATTCCGATTCAGTGGGTGTGAACCTTTACACACTGTTCAACAGATCCAAAATCAAATTTTATTTTGTCAGGTGATTTTTCAAAGATTTTTTTGTCAATTTTCCATGCATTCCCTCAAAAAAGTGGAATTTACCACTAAAAGAAAATCTAAAATGGTCATTTTCTAGAAAATTTGTTCATTTCATATGCCACCATTAATATGTTTCGGAAGAATACAGAAAGGGTAGTTAACGTACCAAACAGTTTATTATTAGAAAATATATTATAGTCTGCTCAAAACAGATTACTAACAGATTCGATACTTCATCTATCAGCCCGTTGGGCTTAGAAAATGCCAGGAGCTCTGGCTATAAAAAGACTCTTAGGAAGATAAGAACATTATTAAAAATTTAACATGAATGTTTTAGACCCATCTATATTGGTAATCATTAAACAGAGATGATTTGATTTGATTCTCTCTACCTGCACATCTTCTCTACGTTTGAAAGCGTGTTCCAACATTGCTTCATATAACAAGCTTGGCGCGGTGAAACAAATTGAACCAGAGTTTTTGTCCAATCCGGTGATACATTACAAATTATAATTGAGCGACTCGGTATATAAGTTATGTGCATAAGTTGCAACCGGTGCAATCCGTGCTATTGACAATAAAAACTCGCCAAATAATGAATTTTTATTAAATCATTTTGTAATTGCTTGATTGTTTTGACGATAACGAAACTGCACAAGCACTTTTTATTACATTTTTAAGATCAGAAATGCATCGGTTGAATTTATACTTCCGCAATATAAAAATCAGAATATTAAAAATAGAACCAGTTTTAGGGCTTGACAATAGCCGATATCGTTGGAATCCTGTTGTTTACGTGGATTTACAATGGTTCTTTAGAAGTACCTAGTTCCCAGGTTTTCTAATCTTAATTATAGTAGATAATAGGTGCCCGTCAATTGATTAGACTGAGATAATAGTGTTTTAATGTTACTGTCAACATTTGAATCTAACACATTTTTTTTCAATTTAGTATTATTTTAGTAATAATTCGAAAATTCATGTGATACTTTTTATCACTTCCCAAATAAGGACTTAAGAATAATTGTAAGTTTGTAAAATGTGAGCCATGGAAATTGATGCCAACAAAGACATATCAATTATCTTGATTGTTCTCAAGCCTGATTTTCAAATTTCATTTAAAATAATAGTAATTTGAATGTATGTGTTGGCACTAGATCCTGGCCATTGGTGAAAAATTTAATTGTTGTAAAAGAACCCAAGCGCAATGACTGCTCGCAAGTTGAAATGCTAGTGCAGAAGAGAAAAAATTAAGGCACCATTAAAATTTTTAATTCAAATCGTAATATTAATATATATAAGGAATTTGGAAATGATACCGACCAACTCCGGGAGGTAGTTCCTCTGTTATTTTTAAAAAAAATCTTCCTTTATAGGTACGAGTCCCAAAACGAATAGTTACGGAGCTGCCGCTCTCTATCCTGGCCATTGGTTAACTTAAAAAATTACTAAGTTATACAATTTAATTGTTGTAAAAGAGATCAAGAGCAATGACTGCTCGCATGTTCATTGTCCAATGCTACTGCAGAAGAAAAAAAAAATTAAGGCACCATTAAAATTTTTAATTCAAATCGTAGCATTAATTTATACAAGAAATAGCGACCAATTCCGGGACGTAATTCCTTTGTTAATTAAAAAAAAAACTTCCTATATATGGGCTCCAAAACGAATAATTAGGGAGCTACAGCTCTCTAATAATTTGGATATTTTATTTGTGTCACCACTCACCTCTGCACTGTTTAATTGCTTTACCACCGTATTATAATGATGACTAACCCTTAAATTTTGATACCTTATTATAATTTACAATAACCAATGATTTCTTAGTTGACAGTTTCCGACAGTCTGAGTTTTAAACCAGTTCAGGATGCGATTATTGTGCAATCGGTTTGCAATCGAATGAGATTCTTTGTCCGCAAACGAGTGCAACTAAATCTGAATTGGCAAAGATAATTGCTTCTACCTTACAGATGAAAAATTTTGCACAACATGCAACTGAAATTGCTTCTCGACCTGAAAACACAGTCTTACACGACCCGTTCGAAACTAATTTCAAATTGGTCGTGTTTCTGTCGACCCATGTACTCCATTCTCTGGCGTACAAAAGGTCACAGAACAATCTCATCCTGAATCGGTTTGAAACTAAAATTACAAAACAATCGACCAATGTGCGGAGAGTCTTTTGTAATTAATTTTACATTACAATTTAAATGATTTCGGTTTGTCAGAAAATCTTAATAATAATGACAATATTCTTAATTTCCGAAAAGCTTTACAATATTTCAAACGCCAAACAAGAATAAAAATTTCGCATTTTTTATAATTATAGAATATTGGCTTATATGGATCACTAAAGAAAAACAAATAAATCAAGGTTGCTCTTTGAAACACGTTATGTATGTTGTGTATAATCTATTTTTCTAAACAAATATGTCGCGAATACAAGCTAAATTTTAACGAAAATTAAATCAAAAATCGTGTTTGGTGGTGTATACAAAAAATCACACTCAATTTTCACAACGTTCGCATCAACATTAATTTTTTTTCATGGAGATAAACATCAAATTCCATTTGCTTGTCCATATGAAGAATGTTTAATAATAATCTGTAAATGCCAGACGTGACAATCTAAACTTTAAAATAGCTGGCATCGGTGTTTTCGTCAGTTAATTACAAATTACAATATCATGTCAAAGATGTTTCAACAAAATATATATTAGGGCGGAATTCTTTTATACTGTAGAACAATTTTAAATCTAAAAGATTTTTTAACATTTTTTTTTGTTTATAGTAGTTTTATCGGCTTAATTTTGCAACACGATAAAAATGATTTGTTTTTTTCAAATTTTAGCATCATTATGTAGAGGAAAATTAGCTTTCTCAGTTAATACTAGTAGCATCAATTTTCATTCACTACAAATGGATGCACACAATTTATGAAAAAAAAATACACAAAAAATATCTTAACATTTTTTTAACAAAAGTAATCGATTGAAAATGTTTCGCTAAAGTTAATATTTAATAATAAATAAAGATTAAAAAATTATCCCAATATATTAATACGAACCTTATTTATGAGCAAGAATAATGAGAAGTTGCAAAATCTTAATCACCCGATAAAAAACAATCAGTGAAAAAAAAAACATTTTGTCCTCGCCGGATATACAGTATTTTGTTTTTAACCGACTTCAAAAAAAAAGGTTATACAATTCGACGAATTATTTTTTTATGTGTATGTTCCGCGATAGCTTCGCCAATTGTGTACCGTTTTGAAAATTTCCGACACCACTTTGTCCAGATATCATCGGATTGATACCATATAAGTTTTTCTTAAAATCGGTTCATTCATTTTTAAATGATTTCAAAAAAACATATTTTTTATATATATACGTTAACAGCATTTGTGAACCAATTTTCATTCTTTTCCTTTTTAATAGGGCATATATATTCAAGATAATCCCACATAAATTTTACTTAAATCGATATCTCCGCTAGTTGTGACCCGAAATTTATAATCTTTAAGTAAGAATAATTATTTAGAGATTGTAACAACCTATATTGACTTTTTATAATTTATAAACAAAGCACCTACGAAATCTTATTAAAAATGTGCGAAATCAAATTCACCAAAAATAGTAAAAAATAAAAAACTTAAAGAAAAATATATTAACCTCTTTCAAAAAAAACACTAAGAAGAGGAAAATAATGAAATTTTGAGGTCGGCCTAATTTAATAAAAGTAGATGTGTAAAAAGTTTTAGAAATGATATTGGCTCCGACCTCAAATTTCGTTATTTTCGTCTTTTTAGTGCTTCTTGTGAAGGAGGTCAATATGTTTCTTTAATTTTTTAATCAGTAAATGATTAGTCGACTAGGTGTATATAACCTACCAGATGGCGAAGATGATATTGCCGACGGCACAGCACCAGACGCCGCCGAACTTGGCGTCGCGGGTGGTGGTCCTACGACTGGATCCATCTTCCAGTTAACCACTTGACTACTGCGGGCTATTGGGGCAACGGGGGGCACAGGACAGCAGCTCCCTGACAGCACTGATAAACCTGTGGGGAACTCACTGCTCGCGCCAATTGCAGGGACCCCACTTGATATTAACATATTAACTCTGGATTCAGTTACGAACAATTTAATAAGTCGCCTTCATTACTTTTCAAACGAGTTTCATTTATTTAAAATTAAGAATTTTTCTTTTCGACTACGACAATTTTTATTTACACATTTTACAAAAAAAGAGATTTAAATATCACCTTGTATTTTTAAAGATGACATCACAATTATTATATTACTATCACAGTCTTTCTTAGTCAACAATAGAACGTCATTTTTTTATTTGATTCTTTTTTGTTTTGTTGTTATTTATTGCACTCACTTATTTCAGAAAACAAATTAAATCAAAATACGCTTCCTTGTTTAAGCAATAAATCCGCTTTAAATCATCAACTTAGGCAAGTTTTATAGCATAAAATTACCCAAATATTTATTACTTAATTGTGTTCGTTTTGTGAACAAATCTAACGTCTTGAAACAACACCAGTTCACAGACACACACTTGTTTGTGACGTCACCGAATACAATAATAATTATTTTGTTTATTTTATATCAGTCTTTCGATAAATTGAAATGTAAATACACTTTTCATTAACTCTAATACTAACTTAATATAATAGGTGGATTCACGGTCGAGTTCGTTGCGCGTTTGTCAATAAAACAATTGAATCCTGATCCTTAGAGAATGGAGGTATGGGTATTTTGTATTAAAGTTCAGTGAAACAACAGAAGCGCGACCGTCTCTGATCACAACAGTGAATGACTGATCAGAAGCGGTTTGCAGCTACCTGTCAGGTATTCTATGCTACCGCTTGCTCGTAGCTTTGGTTGGCTACTTCACACTAGAAGACTACCCGATAGGTAGGCTTGAAGCGCCGCACTTCTCCCCTTGTCCAGAACAAGTCGCGGAGGGGAACATAATGTGCTCATATTTGTGTGAATAAATTAACGACTTCTACATGCATTTATCTTCGCTCCTTTTTGCTTTTTTATAAATCACTAGCATATTATGTATAAGACGTTCTGTTTATCTTTGAAAAAATGTCTGAAAAATATGTCTAACATTGACTAACACCTGGGTGTTAAATGAATATTAATTTAAAATTTATTAATTCGTTGCGATTTGTATTTGCACAGTTCATTTACAAGGTTATGAAAAATAAGTGTGATATTTAAAAGTGCTCCTAAAATCAGTAAAAAAATATTTAAATACCTATACCTTATCGAATCCCTAAAAATTTCTCTGTAAAAGTTTTATAAAAATATTAGTGAAGTTGGATTTTTTTTATGTTGTAAGTAGTTATTTGAAAACATTGAAATCGGAAACTATTTTTATCATGAAAAAATTTCAGTATAAAAGATAAATTTGGCGTAAGGTACAACTTCTTGTTTCTTCATGCGATGATTTTTTATAGACACCTGCATATGTATATAGCTCGAAATTTAATATTTAACATAAAAAAGATTTTTCGGGAAAAAGGACTTTATTTATAAGTAAAACACTTAATATTTTATTTTCAGCGACGTTTCGTTCCTTGTTTTAATAAAATATTAAGTGTTTTACTTATAAATAAAGTCCTTTTTCCCGAAAAATCATTTTTATATTAATTACCAAGGACAAAAAAGAAATAAAGTCAATTTAATATTTAACTATTCTCACATGAAAAAGTAATGGGAAATTAAAAATCAATTCTACTTATAAAACGAAATATTTTCTTGTTTTAATAATAATAATCATTACATTACCAATCGAAGTATTGTTCTTCACATTTTTCCAGATAAGCATAATGTCTGATACTGATTGTGATTATATTTTTATAATTTCCTATTTTGTATTTTTTCTTATAGAAAACAAAGGCGCAAATACTTATACCTATCAAACAACACAAAAATTTCTTATGGATCATAGGAGTCATTCATCATTCATAGTGTGGTTCAGATAATGGAGCACCCTAATGCAATCAAACGCAGTAAAAGCTTACCCGGCCCTATGCCTAAAACTATGCCGCTTATATTACAATATGTGAAGTATCTGTCTGTGGCGTACGCCTATGACTCACTACTTAAATTTTGTATTTATAGTATACGTAATTTACTAATTACAAATCGTCATATTATTAATCAATAATTATTATACAAAATTCAGATCAAATTAGCGTTAAAGAAACTAAATTAACCACAATTAATTTTGTCTTACTTTATAATACTTAAACGGTTCACCAAATTTAAAACAATGAATGGAGGGCGACGACCTAACATTTAAATACTTATTTAATATTTATATTAGACAACACTGTTATTTCGTATGAATTAATCATTGTTTAACCCATTATTGTCCATATATTTTTCGAACAAAATGCTAACTCATTGATTAATCTTAATCCTTTACATATAGAATGAACCTAAATAGTTTCAAATACCGTGTTCATTAAACAAATAGTCTTAGGATCACCGACATAAATTTTGAAAAAAATTAAATCTAAATTGCTCATACTACACAGAAATGAATTAAAAATTCAGTCCAAAATAAGACAATATCTATACCTATACAGCATTGTGATGAAAAGATATAGCCTTCACAAGTTCAGTTGATCAATTGTACTTACACCTACATTTTTAGATAATATCTATACATTATGGATAAATTTTTAAAAATCTGTTAAAAGAAAAATAACTGTCGCGGTCGGGATTCTTAAAATCATGCTGTATTCAACCGATATTTTTCCGTGTAAAATTTGGTATACATAGCGATATTAATTATGTAACACGAGTATTAATAAATTTATTCTTTTCTTGCTCTTATTCTTATATCTACTAAAAATGTTCATTTTTCGAATGATCATTGTATTTTTAAACTAAAACTGCGAAAATAGCTTTCTTACACAACTTAAAGATAAAGTTATACAATAAAGTATTCTTTGTCTATATATATTATGTAGATATGTTAAGAACAGACAACGTATAAATTTCTAGATAGGTATATCGTCAAAAAAAATCAACGATCAATCAAGATGCGAACCTGCCATAAAGATAAATACAGCATAGAAATAAACTTCTAGCACTTTTACACCCTTAATGTGTATAAGTAAAAATTGTCGCGAAAATTGTGTCTTTCGAAATTCTAAATCACAATTAATTTAAGTATATGAGATTTATGGAATGAAATAAACTCATTATTATAATAATTGAACAGTCTCCCAAGAGAATTTTTATATAATCTTTCTATAAGTAGGTATATAATTTGTTAAAAAAACTGAATTTTAAACTTTGATGATTATATTAATTAAATCCATGCTTAGAATGCTACTCTGTTTTCAGACAGTAAATTACTTTAAGATTATGGAAGTTTGGTTGAGGATCAATAAATAAATAAGCTTTACAAAAGTTTTGCTGATGGCCAACGTTTCGAAAAATGTATTTTCATCTTCAGAGCTGGTCAAGTTTAAGGCCCTGAAGATGAAAATAATTTTTTCGAAACGTTGGCAATCAGCAAAACTTTGGTAAAGCTTATTTATTTATTGATCCTCAACCAAATTTCCTTTACTGTGACATTCTATTGGATCAACACCGCCATATATTTAAGATTATGGTTATTTTTCAGAGAAGTCGTATTCGTATATGATAATTGCGGTTAAAAGTTAACCAAAAATTGAAAAATTGGATCAGTTCTAAAAACAAAAATAGTTTTCTAGCGGAATTAAATGGAAACATTTAAGTAGTATACCTATTTCAAATTTTTTTAGGTAATATACAGTATATACCTACTATACATTATTAAATATTTCGGTTTAAAAGTACCTATAATAAAAAGATAAAAATCTAAAATGAACGAGAATCTCCAGTTTTAATCGGTCATGTTACTGATTAACTTTTATCCTCAATTAATTATTTTCTTGAATATAAGTGTTTTTATGAAAAATAATCTCGATTGAAATTTTAAAGTTGAATATCTAAATTGCCATACAAATCAAGAACTCCATGAAACTAACAATTTTTCATGAAAGGAGGGACTTGAGAATATATCCAAATTAGTAAGCATGCCACTGTTTAATGGCGTATCCATGGTTCATCTGCTACAAACCCTGCCTTTATCATGATCTAATCTGAGAACTGGTGAAAAAATTCAATTTATTATTAAAATTTGAATTACAACCCTAAACAAATACTGGTCTGTTACGTAGTTTTTCAGTAAAATTGAAAACAGCAGTTAGTACTAGCCGGACAGTTAAAAACAGAATAAAAATTAAGAAAACTAAACTATTTGTTCAATATAAATTGCAATCAATTCATTTTAAAACATGGGCACATAAATTAATAGGCAATATGCAAATGAAACAGCGCAGACAATTAAGAAGTTTTACAAACAGTAATACCAATCCCCACGGTAAGTTTAGCGATAATCCGTGCTCGAGTAGCATGTCGCTTAAAGCCCGTTTGATAAACTCCGGTCTGACGTTACAGTTTTATTTTACCGGAAAGCAAACGAACGATTCATTTTCCTGCGTGTTCATTGGTTTGATCACCGACGCCTACCGATGCGCACCCAATAGAAGTATGCGACGTACACCAATGGCGTCCGTAAACAAACCGTCGTCTGCCGGCCTCTTCGGTGGGAACTCCGCCTCTCAGTCTTCTGTTCATACACCTGAGATAACGTTGCGAACAAGTATGCTTTGCTTACCTGTGTAAACAAAATATATTGCATGTGTGGGTGTTGTTACACACACACACACGCGCGCATATATTACAGTCGGTGATTTGAATGATGAATTAGTTAAGAAGACTGACCACAAGGTCCTCTGATCGGCCAGTTAAGTGATTTATTTATATATATCGTGGAATATCTGAAAATACAAATGACACCTTTCACTGGCAAAAAAACTGCTTCGATTATAATTTGCCACTTCCTTTGATAATGGGGTCGTTTAAACTTTTTTTAATATATAGGTAGTATAAAAAATCTGTATAAATATATTTACGTAGATTTTAAACAGACTTCAAAAAAAGAGGTTATAAAATTCGACCCGTCTTTTTTTATTATTTTTTGTATATTTGTTCCGCGATAGCTCCGCCAGTTGTGAACCGATTTACAAATTTTCGACTCTATTTTGTTCGTTATCGGATTGGTACCATATAGTTTTTCTTAAACTCGGTTCATCCGTTTTTAAATGACTTCAAAAAAACTTATTTTTTAAGTATCTCCGGCATTTGCGAAACGATTTTGATTATTTTTTTCTTATTTAATAGGACATACCCTCGCGGTGATTGCACATAAATTTTACTTAAATCGGTTCTGTAGTTTTTTATGTATGCTCCACAATATCCTTGCCAGTTGTGGAGCAAAATTTACAATCTTTAAATTATTATTAATTAATAAATGATAATATTGTCACGGGTATTTAGACAATTCAATGTTGAAACAATTAAACAATTATTGGTATGCAATATTTCCTCTTTTTATTAATACTTTTTCAAGCAACTCAACAACTCAATTGATTAACAACATGATAATAATTATATGGCACATGATATTAATAATAAACTAATATAAAAAAAGTGTTTTTTTTTTTTAAATATTGAAAATGTAGGAATTTTGTTTATGTATTTTTTATGTATTTTCAATGATTAAAGCAAATATTTTTTTATGTTAATTTATCATTAATTGCATGTATCATATAATCATTATGTTGTTAGTTGCTTGAAAAAGTTGTAATAAAAGGACGAAACGTCGCATACCAATAATTGTTTTAACAATAAATTGTCGAAATACCCGTGACATGACAATATTATCATTTTTTTTTTATTTATTTGAATGTGAACTGATGATGAATTACCTCGTTAACTATATATACCTATATTGACATTTTATATAATTTATAAACAAAGCAATTACGAAATCTTATAAGAAATGTGCGAAATCAAATCCAGTAAAAATTAAAGAGAAAAAAAACTTAAAAGAAAAGTATTAATCTCCTTCAAAAAAGGCACTAAGGAGAGGAAATTATTGAAATTTTGAGGTCGGAATCAATTTAATAAAAGTAAAAGTACCTAATTAAAAATAAATAGAATAAATGCATTTTTTTAGTAATTAAATTGACTCTGCCCTTAAAATTTCATTATTTTCCCATTTTTAGTGACTTTTTTGAAGGAGGTTAATATATATTTTTTTAATTTTGTTTTTATTTAATTTAAATATGAAATTCATATAATATTTTAAAAGTTAATTTAAGTTGCGACGCTTCTTTTACCTACAATATAGTGTACTGTGAAGCGATACATAGGTGTCCACTAAGTTGTAGGTATTACATTTTTATATTAAATTAATTTTGATTATTTAAAATAATATTCATTGCTGTTGATTCGAATTTCGAGAAATATCGTCGGTAAAATGATGAAGAAACTTAACATTTTATATCACTATTTTTTTTAATTTATTTATTTAATACCACCAACTATCAGGATTACATGGACCTACTACCGATTAATTCTTAATCTGACTATTTGCTTGCACTCTAGTGCCCTAAGACACATCCTAAAAATAAATCATCTTGTATTAGGTATTTCATATAGCGCCATTTAAATTTAAAACACTGTTTTTTCAAATCTACACAAATAATTCAGAAATAGAGGTGGAAAAAAATATTCCAGAAATTAAATAGGGTTAATAATCACCATGCCAATTTATGAAAGAAAGTGACATGTGCAATTTCGAGAAAAAAATTGTAAAATGTTAAATATTAACATACTTATGAGATGTCGAAAAAAATTTTTTTTAATAATCTTCTAACGATGTTAACATACCTAGTGACCGAACGTGCGTCGTGTTTCGGTGACCTATATAAAACAATAGTTACCTACGTAACATTAATATTTTCTTTGAACTGTTAAATTCATTTCGGGCAAATGGTTTGCTTAATTATTCTTTATAAAACAAAAGTAAGAAAAAACATGAATACGCAATTATTTTTGTTCGAAAATAATGCCAGATAATTGTAAACACGGTTCCATTAATTTCTAAATTGTACAAAAAAAAACTCTAAAAATCATACTTTTAAAACATTTAGTTACTTCCATACCTTAAATTACATTTTGAATTTAAAACTGACAACTTGCTAAGACTTTGAAAGTGAAAAAATATATATACCTACCAGCATCTCAAATTAAATGGATGTTGGTCTGTTTGAGATTAATAGACTTAGACACCGTTTGACCGATCACCATAAAAGTTGGCACATGGAGAATATTTTTATGCTATCCATTGTGTTGTAACTCTCCACTAGAAGGCTCCACTGCTGTTGTCGCTGTCGTGTTTCATCTCAATTGCGTGCAGAGCTGCGTTAAACTACGAGTATAAGTACTTATATAAGTACCTAATCGATATTAATGGTTGTGAGCTGTAGCCATTCTTTTACGGAAGTTCAGTCGTTACTGGTCTCTAAATATCTTCAAGCAAGGCTTTCGCTCATTACTCATAAACCACTTGTTTCGAGCTATGGTCATAAAAAGAGAGTCTAAATGATTTTCTCCTCCTGATGTTTGGTGTCTCTCTAGTCAAAAGTCCAGAGGAGAGATGTGCGTCGGTCCGTGGACAATGACGGAAGCTATCTTTCTTACATATTTTATACAAAAATAACAAAATTATTAAATTTTTACTATTTTTTTTAGTTGCTATATATATATATATATAAAAATGTCAATAAAAAAAGTAAGAATAATTCAATTTGAATCAGAGGTTTGACATATCTAATAATTTGTATGCATAGACGACGCAACGTAGAAAACACGACTACTGATTGTGATAGAGGAGGCCCCCCTTGCGCCGGACAGCACCTAGTACCGGACAAAACGTGTCGAAACATGAAATAACACTCATAATAACATTCGTGTAATCGAAGACGTCAAACTCAATGGTCAGATCCCCGCCGGGGCGCGGGAGACGTCAGTTTCGTTCGATACGCCTTACAGACTACACGTTAGTCATTTTGCGCAGAAATTTGTTGGGTCGAGTAATATTCAGAACGTCATAGATTATATTTTTAAAGTGAATTAATTGTGTGTGATTCTTTTGATCCAATCATTGTTCAGGCGTTTATATGTAGTATTAATGTAAGATTATTGTGTAAATTTAAATTTTTGTAAACCGATAATTACCAGGTTCTGTCCCGTCTTATGAGTTCGAATTTATACTTGTCCAATATCTCTTCTCTATGACTTGTCCGGTACAATGAAACCAAAAGCTAAACCAATGATTGATTCCATTTTAAGTGGCTAAAAAATGAACAATTTTCATCTTTGTTAATTTATTTTAATGTTATATATGATTGTTTAAACGAAAATGTTAAGTATCAAAATAAAACATATAATTATTCCACTTTTTATTTATTAAAATACTTAAGTGTCCGGTAGTCGGGGGACTCCCCCTAGAGTTCTCGGTTCTAAATTTAGGTATTGTACCAGATTTTTCAAGAAAATGTAATAGATTGCCAAAGAACGGTAATAGATGTAAAGTTTTTGCCTTAAAATACGTGCAAATTTAATTGGATCAGTCGTTTCTGAAGTGGCTTGATGTATTACCAACCGAATACCGGTTTTAAATTGGTTCGTTATTCGTGTGTTTTGAAAATTTTTTGTTTTGTTTAAGTTTTCTAATTATAATAAAATACAATACAAAATTTTATTTCATTTTAAATAAACCGTCGGACAAAAAATTTAATAGATTTTTTACAAATGTACCAGTCTCATCTTTCATATGGCTCGCTTTCTCAGTTTTTCGCTCTTCACTGTCTGTTCCGAGGTCAACGTTAAGAATCATAGCTTCTAAAAATCAAAACTACTTCGCTATATGTTTGTTAATTAGCTCAAAATTGAAAATAAATCAATTCTGATGACTTATTGAAAAAGTCGGCTGAGGTAATTCTTAAAAAAATTTCAATGTGGTTTCGGTGATAAACAAGACAAAGTTTATAATCTAGTATATATATGTTAATCATGCAAAAAATGTCCTTAGAATAATGTCGTGCAGGTCATACCATGAAACCAGTGATTTCATGAGAGTCCAGTGTTGCGACCGGCTTACGTAACGACTTCAGCACGTTCACATGCCTTATCAGCCGAGATATGCAAATTCGCCGGCCGATATCTGCAGGTGATAAGCAAGCTACCTGCTGCTGCATTATATATAATATAGGTACATAATATACACATATTACATCCAACGGCTTTGGGGTGGTAAAACTGGGACCAATGTTTCGAACAACCTAAACCAGTGTCACAACTAGGGATTGCAATCCAGCTGGATTTTTGCTGGATTAAAGCAAATCCAGCGTGGATTCAGCATTTATCGACTTTTCAAATAAATGAACTAATTTTTTTTTAACTCTAGAAACTTTAGTAACTATTTATCTATACATTTAGATCAAATACTCGTTTGTAGTTATAAGTAATTTTTGGAATTAGTAAAGTACTCTAATAGTAGGTAGGTAATAGTTATACGAGTATCCGGAGTATAATTATTATTTATCGCAATACTATCATAAATCTCCTAAATTTGTATTCTAGACATCTGAAATAGTTATTCATTTACCTATTTTACAAACTATGTAGTCTCAGTTTCAATAATTTTAACTATAAAATTGCGTTTCCCGCTTTTAAAATGTTTATAGGTAACTCTTAATAGAAGCAAAACTTTAATATAAATTATTTTGTATAATTTAAGACCTGACTTGTCTTTTAAAGAATAAAACCAATCAATTAAGTATATAACAGCTTTTTTATACTTCTGATAAAGTGAAATCTCAGAAAAGAAGTGTTATTGATGGTATTATATCCCAGCCTAGTTCTTAAAGAATTGTTATATACCCGCCTGCGGAAAGGGCTCTCTTTAGAGTCATCAGATAATCATAGATTAGAGTTAGGTTTTCACCTCTTATTCCCTCACTTTCATAAAAAGCCATTTCTTTCTTCAATTTCACAATCCTTCTCAGACCCAATTAATTACTTGTTTTTAGCTGATTGTGGATCCGCACCACTGGATCCAGCTGGATTGCTGGATCCAGCATTACAACCTCTAGTCACAACGAACAGAGCACAGAAAAAGATATTCAAGCTAATTTCGCTAGTTTTCGTATTACGAGATATCGAGTTAGGCTTATAAATTTATTTTTAAATATAAAAAAATCAGAAACATTATTAAACTTCAAAATATGTCTAAAAAAATTCCCGTTTTTCGCCTTTCGAGCGACAAATTATTCTAATATAAAACCGGGAAATGTCTATTGCAATAGCATGCCTACAAATTTTAAAAAGTATTTGAAATTTCTAAAATTTTCTTAAAAACATATTTCTAAAAAGTTGCAAAACCACTTAAAGACCTTTTTTAATTTCTTTTTGCTTTCTATAATCTAAAGTAGTACAATAGATGTGGTTTTCTTATTTTCAAGTTTTTTGTATTTCTTTAACTTAGTCCAGGTTTTAGTATCTTACATTTAATACTCAAAAAAATTGTCGCGTCATTTGTAGCTATATAATATTGAAGTTTTTGGATATTTTCTATAACATCTAGATGGGTGAAAATATTTACAGATTTTTTGTCTGTTTGTTTGATTTTTATAAAACATGGTATCCAAACCTCAGGTTGTTTGAGAGATACAATCGTATTCCTGAATATATCCCTTGCCGCATTTACTATAAGATAAGAAAGCACGTCGTATGTACTCAAAACTTTTACTCCGGTACAGTTTATTTAGCACCAGCATATACATATTTATATACACAATTTATACAAATATCTCTTTACATCCGAGATTATACAATCGTGAGTTTTGACTTTGAAAAATTCTACAACGTACCCGAAACTATTTTTGTTAATGCGACCGACGTCGAGCGACCTTAAGTCTATCTGAAACTGCACCAAAATATGCTTTGTTAACATAGAAACAAGTGTCCAAAACCACGTAGCCACATTTTAACAGTATTTTAAAGAATTTCATCTCTAGGGTATAAAGCGATAAGAATGCATATTGAGGTACTGGAACACACATCGCATTCCAATTAGTATAATTATGGTTGCAATGAAGTCTATTAATTTCATTGGTTACTTTTTTTTTAAACGGTTACTTGTCACAAATAAGCGGAAGTTATATTAAAAATGTTGATATGTATGAGTGCTAATGTTGTCATGTTTTCAGATTGTCTGGATAACTCAGAAATTTGTGACGAACCCATCATAATTCCAGTAATATTTTTTAAATAAAACTTGTATGACTTAAATATTTCTCAATGATTACGTTCCTTTATGTCTAAATTCTTTCAATTTTTAACTTTTTTCTAAATATTTAATCAATTCAAATAGATACGATGCAGTGACATGCTTTCCATAACTACATGTAAGATTGTTCAAAATTTAAACTTTATAACTTTTATAACTTTTTATTTGCGTAGTGAATCGATTCGATTTTTTTATAGATAAATAATCAGACAATGAAATTTTCTGGTTTAGATCATTTTCAAAATATCTTCGTAATATATTGAAAATACAGGGTACGTTTTATCTGGATAAGTTCAGTTTAGAATAAGGCTTCTGTTGAAACTGGTATTACCACAAACAAAATTGCAGATAAGGGCAAGTTTAAATTATAAAACTGATAAATAAATTTCGCCTCATCGGTGTGTTTTCTCAAAATCGGCCGGACCTGATTGTTTTCAAACACCGAGACCTGCCCTCATACAACTACATGCCAAGGTACGCCAGTGCGCACGCATGCGACATTAACTGCGATTTATATTATGCAAATTACCGCCCTATCAGCCTATTTATTCAAATAATAAAACAATATTACTGTAGCCTAGCTTACGGGCAGATCACCCTAACACTCTTTATGTAGCGCGATTCTTACAAATATATTGGAATCAAGTTTAGTTGTCTCTTGGTCGCTATAATCTATAATAATATAAAAATCTATAGTCGTTTTTCCATTTGTACCAATGCTATTAATTAACTATACATCCGATTGAAATGAAATTTTGTATCCGTATAGGGAATACTGAATCTCAAATTATAGCGGTCTTATTTTTTGGGGATTGAGAGGGGACATTCATAAAAGATACGATGACTGTATTTCTGAAATTGCTTAAATTACAAAACGGGAAAAATATTCCTCTTAGAAAATAAATAAATACATGTTAAAGGTTGGGGGGTCGGGGGTAACTTTCATAAAATATACGCTGTCTGTATTTCTGAAATTGCTTAAACTAAAAACGGGAAAAATACTCTTCTTAGAAAATAAAGAAATACATGTTCGACTGTCTTTTGAACACATCTACACGGACGAGGTGGGGGTGGATTTTGTATAAAAGAACTGTGGATACAATCTAAACCACGTGAACGAAATCGCGGGTAAAGTGAATAAGACCCAGGAATCCAGTATTTAAAGAATTTATTTAAAGAGAGTTTTGGAGACAGCAAAATTTAATATACGAGTACACGGGCGAAGCTGTACCGAGTACCTAGCTATAAAATATTATGACATACTAATACCCAATCATGAACAAAAGCTATACTATCCGAGATTCGCAAATACATATCTAAATATGAAAAGTGAATTTTCACTTAAATTAGTACTTGTGCAGTTGGAATGGAAAAATTTTCATTGAGCAATTATGCAGTCGACAACTTAAATATTATTTTAAAAGTTAAAAGTTAAAATCAGTTAGCTAAAGACGTCTATATAAATACTGGAATGAAAAAAAAACTAATTTTGATGTATCATTTTCAACAAAAATATTAAATATAACCAAGAAATAGCAAACCACTTTCAATTTCTTTTTGACATTCGTTTCTTTAACCATGAAAAATCTTCGCTTGATGCTAACATACTTATGAAACGTACGTCGAGAAGAATTTTTCAGTGGTGATCACTTCTAATTTTTTTTTTATCATTTTCAAGTATATGAACCACAGACCAGATATGGGGGATAATCGGCATGTACAAGGCTTCTCCTCCAGAATGTTTTCTAGATTGGTCCATCATACCTGAATCCCGACAGTTTTCTTTTTTTTTTTTTTGAACACCTGCCAACATTAATTTCAATCACGCTCCTAATTTTCTCAAAAATGATTGATTTTAGAGCGAAAATTGTAGTTTCAAAAAATGTTTAAAACGTCGTTTTGGCAATGTTACCATCTTGCTTTTTAATAAGGTAGTAGGTAGTTGAGTACGCGATAGTTTTACATTATGTTTTTTTTGATCTGAAATCAGCCCATGTATATATTCGTAAAGTAATGTGCAAAGGTGCGTAACCTTTGCACATTACTTTACGAATATATGCATGGGCTGATTTCAGATCAAAATTTCATAAAAACAACTTGCATAATTATTATTATTAGGCATCAATTTTTATCTATAAAATATTCAGATTGTTGGCAATTTTAATTAATTGCATTTCAACACTGGATATTTTATAGAGTCGTTACAGTAAAAAATAGAAAGCGAATAAATTCATACAAGCAATTACATTAAATCGATTTTTAATTCAAAGTACGACGTTTATTGAAGCTACTGTAGAACACACCGCCTTATTATTCCACTATGTTACTTTATGACAAATGTCTAACTATACTGGCTCTACTTATTAACCCGGTTATGATAATATATTACGTGGTCATTTTATATTATGAGACATATTTTTTCAGTAAATTACTGTATATAGAACACCCATTTATCATGACTACAGTGGTGACTCGGAAATTAAATATAAGTTATAACCCTAGAACGATTGAATAGAATAGGGATGTTGACTATTTTTGGGAAAGTGTTTTAAATCGTGCGCATAAGTACCTAATATAGTTACAAATATTTATTATTTTTATTTAAATACGACTCAAGCTTTAAAAATCATGTATTTAAAATTTCGCTCCAAAATGCCAATACTTGTCACGTGGCTGCCGTGACCTCATACAGTCATAAACGTTGGTAAACTGATGAGGTGATGAAAGGTTTTTTCGTAGTTGTTGCTACAGTTATATATAATTTGCCGTTTCCTATAAATAAATAATAATAAATTACACACAATGAAGCCTTTTGACAGCGTGCACAGTGTCCTTCTCTATGAGAGCGTCTGATAATGTTTATGACTGAGTGACGTCAAGCACTCTGATTGATATTCGTTATCACGTGACTTTAAAGTGATTTCATTACGTTTCATTTATTAAATATAAATTAAATTCCTTAAAAATAAGGAAAAATATTGTGCTTTTTAGTATTTCTATCATAGAAACTACCACTTAACGTTAAAATTATGTTTTTATTTGAATACAGTCAACATTCCTATTGTTGCATATTAGTTTCAAATTAAATTGAAATAGAATATATAATGTAATTTTCTAATAGCATTATTTTCTTCTTGTGGTCGTTAAAAATCAAAAATGTAATGCAGCACCCAAAAGTTTTAGCAATAATTATACGCTGGAACGTTTTAGGTTTTACGTGTTGTTTTAAAAATGCCGTTTCGTTTTTAATAAAAATATCTTGAACTTTAAAAGTATTAGATGTACCAATTTTATTTGCAACATAATATGAATTTCTAATAGTATAGCGAACAACGACCTACCAGAGATCATACATATAACAATACGAAACGCTTTAGTTTTTTATTTAAACGCAACATAATTGATACCAGTTTTGCTTTGTTAGTGTATTTACCAAAACTTTTTGACGTTTTACACCATTCTAAGCAACTTGGTAACAATTTTGAAAATGGGCCCGATCGAGTGATTGTTAAGGATTGAAAAATACCGAAAAAAGTCTCAGAATCGTTTCAAAATTAAAATTTAATCTTAACAGTAAAGATGTCAATGTATTGTCAATATTTTAATCAAATCAGCCCGACAGAACAGAACGTACAAATTTTATATGAACATTAATTTGCGGATACGAATTCACTCACCGAAAGATGTATTTAATTTGGTGCAGATGTTGGGTTGACATAAATGTTACAATTAAGGAAAAAATACTAATTTAAGGGTTATATCAAGGGGTTAAATTTTTATTTTATCCAAAAACAAACTGAATTCCACATAATAAAGCCACAGTGCCTATATTAACAAAAACATTATTCTGCCGGTAGGGTTTGGCATTTTTTAATTTGCCCTAACCAAAACAAGTCCTCTGAACTTCAGTAGATACTATAACGTATGTAGTCCGTTGGCAAGTTATATGTTTAAAGATCTTGAGATATAATCAAAGCTAGTATCGCTATAAAATGATCATTTCATCAATTGTATTTTTTAAGATAAAAAAATCGCACTAATCCTATATGTATTTGGATACAACTAGGGTTTGCAACCCCGCAGTCTTTTTTTTCCAGCTGTAAATTTGCGGTAAATTTGCCTTTACAGCGGGATCCCGTTGTAATTCCCGCGAGAGATTTAAAAATATATTTATATATGAAAATAATGCTATCATTGTGGAATGTTTATATTTAATCAAAAAAAATATAAATAATTCTTGGTATGTAGAAATCAAACAGGTAAGCATTATATACCTATATGCACATTAAAAACTATGTTTATTAACTATTATCTAAGAATTAACAGAAATTAGCATATCAATAACATATGATATGACTTTTGTTACTTATCCATAGATATTATTGTCTCTATTTACCTAACGTACTTCTTGCTGATTAGTAAATTTATAAACTTCTAAAGAAATTAAAAAAAAATTGCTGACACTAGAAGTCAAAGAGATCGATCAACCGACAATTATTAATTGGTAATATTTATTTAGTCAACTATAAATACGTAACGACTAACCAACTTATCGTGTATTTAAATTTTAAAGTTGTACGTATACATAAACATCTTACAAATCAGAATTAAAACATAACTTCGTGTTAAAAAAACCAAACAAAAAATCACAAATCATGAAAATAAAAGTTACTTATTATAATATTAAGAAAAATCGCAGGATTGTTGACAAAAATATTAGATTGAATTTTCTGTATGTACCTGAAAAAGGCAAAAAAGTTCAAAAAATTTCCCGCGTGGGATTTACAGCACACATGCGGGAATTCCGCAGGTCTCTTGGCATGCGGGAAACCGCTGTAATGCGGTAATGCGGAATGCGGGATTGCAAACTGTAGATACAACCAATATTTTTCTTCAATGTCAGTTATATCGTATTTTCAGATCAATATGTTTTGACAAATGTCTTCCAATCAGAATCAATCCGATATCTGTGTGGTCAAAAACAGATCGAGACCAATTTGAGACCTAAATATAAACTGCAGAAGACACCATCAATTAATTGTAATTTAATTAGATATATTTATAAAATCTCCCGATACCAATCTTAACAGTCTGAAATTTAAATCAAGTTGCTCTTTATTGAAAACAATAAAATATAGTTTATTAAGTGTATCGTATAAATGCGTGGACAGCTTTAAACTTTTTCAAATAAATTAATTTAATGGACTATTTTTTCAAAGTTTAAATCGATAAGGGTGTTGAAAAATCACTCCAATAACAAGCCAATTCCGGTTTGAACAACAGTCAGGTCCACTTAGAATCTATATCTGTCGGACTAATTGAGTGATCAGATGAAAAACACCAAGTCTCAGTGGCAGATTACAAGCTGATGAGACTCGAACAGAGCACCTAGTTAACCCATACACACAAATACTACCATGGTGTAAGTGCTTCTTATATGCGTACAGCGAGGGTCAACATAAGATATTAACAGGAATATACTTGATATTGTATCCCAGAAAAGTATAACCACTATGGCAGCCAATCTATAATACATAATTATTATTAATAAATTAATTAAGTACCAAGGGGCTGTTGCAAAGGATATCGTACTCCTTAAACGTTTTTAATAATAATAACCAAAAGAAATGTCTCCTGTCAGCACTTAAAGAATTTGTCTGCGCTAGTATTTTGTGTTAAAGATATCCTAAACTTAAATTCAAAATACAAAACTAAATTATTGACAACGCACGAGTATTATTCAGGTACAGTTATTTTGGCTAAATGTATAGAAATTCGCATTAATTTGACTGGCTTCATAAAATTAATTGCGTTTTTTTTATTGTCGTATTATTTGTTAAACACTTTATTTTCAGGTTCAAATTATAGTTATGCCAATCTATATTCTTCAAGGAGACTTCACTGTTGGATTGATTGTCGTCTAAGATCATAGACTAAAATTATTCCATAAGTTTGCTTTTATTCTGTTATTATCTATATATTTACTTAATGTAAAATATGTCGTATTCAAAAATAAAATTTGGGAATTCCTCATTATTATGTACAGAATAATCATTGGTGTTATTTTGATAGACGATCTCTTTTTATGCCCATAAGTAATGTCAAAGGCAATCATAAATTAGGTAAAGTATTTTAGGACAAATATGCATGGTACAAAATAAAGTATTTTAGGTTTCTTTTCAACCATCCGTTGAGTCAAGCAACCCCTCTCCTCACCCTACTAAGCTTACGACTTATTATATAAGATATTACGATATAAGAAATAGTAAAGCCGAAAAACAACCGTATGCAGAGGGTATATTTTATAACTATAGCATATTATGTATGTTTGAAACAAGAACACGCTGGATGGCGGAACATTTTTCCGATGAAAAAAAATATTTATTTGTTTTAAAATATAGTAAAAACTGTTATATCCCTAAGCTCACTCAAACCATTGTTGAAATATCAATTTTGTATTCAGTGATTAAAGCTGTTACTTTCCTTAACAGTATTTCACGTTTGTGCCCAACTGTACTGAGGTGTGTTGCCTTCAGAGTCTGAGCTGAGATACGAGCCTGATAAGTGGCACTCTGGTTCGGGTATATTTGACCTAATCGCTGTCAACTTGCTACGTTGTAAATCACAGATAGTTTTGTAATGCTGCGACAGATTCACACAGCACAAAATAAAGCTCTGTGAAGAAAACCGATTAATAATTAACAATAAAAGGCCAATTAATAAATAAGCACAATCAAAAATATTGAAGCTGTACTAAGAATCTTTAGAGAAGTAATGTGATTGTGATGCTAAGTGTTCCTTGGTGCGAAAATATTTGTTTATAAAAAAATTATCCATGAACTAATCAATACGAAGACCTCCCTACCGAACTTGCAGGACTTTTGCAAAATTTCGGTTATTAAATACTTAAGTACCTAGTAGGGAGCCTTCGAAAGTTGGTAACGTTTAGTATTATTTACTTATATTTTGACAATACGGTGCAATCTTAAATCTTACCTACCCGATAGAAAACAACAAGTTACTTTCAACATGACATACTCAAAATTAAAAACAGTAAAATATGGTGTCCCACAAGGATCAGTCCTAGGTCCTGTATTTTTTATTATTTACATAAACGACTTACCAGACAGTATCAATGACAATAATATAAAATATTGTCCTTTATGCGGATGATACGACAATTTTGAAAAAATCTATTTCGACGTGCGATGCACTGTCGGAAGCAGAAAAGTGGTTTTATGTCAACAATTTAAAACTCAACAAAGACAAGACAGAGCATGTCAAGTTTTCATTTGAGAAAGGCACTACAAATTATACAAAAAATTTAAAATTTCTCAGGATATATCTTAACAATACTATCAACTGGTCGTCTCACGTCCAGTAGGTTTGTGATAAATTATCCTGTATAATTTTTGCTATTCGACAGATCGTATAGGTGGCGTCATCTGAAGCTGCGCTCTCAATATAGGTACTACGATATGTTCTACAGTGTAATGACGTATGGAATTATTTTATGGGGTTATTCTCCTCACGCATGTAAAATTTTCAAACTTGAAAAAAAATGATAAGAATAATATGTAAAGTCAAATATAATGAACATTGTGCTTCCCTATTTATAAAACATGGCATTATGTCATTACCATCTTTGTATAATAATCAAAGCCCGATACATGTAAAAACAAACATCAACCGCTTCAAAAACCATTCGGACTACCATAGTTATAGCGCAAGAACAAAAAATTCAATTTGCCTACCCCGAAGAAGACTACATCTGTCTCAAGCTGCCCCTGATTACATGGCTAAGAAATTATTTAACAGACTACCAGAGCCAATAAAGGTTTCACCCTTAAAAAAAAATTAAAATAAGCTCAACATTTTTATTAAAAGAAACTGTTTTTATAATATAAATGAATATCTCAATTTTATATTTGACGTATATTTTACAAATAAATTATATTCTATTCTATCCAGCAAATATTCTATTAAGCAAATATTTTTATATATTTCAGTATTTGCGGCAGTGTGTTGCTGGCTTCAAACTGGTAAAATAGAAAAGAAGCACGTATCACATTTACAGTGGCTTACAGATGGAGTTTTACGGTCAATGAATTGATAATATGCGAATGTAATCCTTATTGTTGAAAAACACATGAACTTTGCGTTGAACATAGCATTAATATTTTAATATACAGTATGATATAGTAGGCCAACTGACGACCCCATCTTATTATTGGAAAATATGTGAAAAGGAAAAGTCCATGCAATGATTTAACTGTAAGGACTTACACCTCAAGTTTTTCTTCTAGTGGTTGTAAGAGATTACAGTAAACTATCGATAAAACTACCAAGAATCTTTAACGATAAAAAATTAAAGAATTAGCGACACATTGTGCCCTGCCATAAATTAAATTTGTCTTAGGAGACAAAACTGTTAAGATAATAACCTTGAAAATATATTTAGTTAACCGACTTCAAAAAAGGGAGATAGATTCTCAATTCGGTTCTTTTTTTTTGTATGTTTGTTACGTGATAACTCCGCCAATTATGAACCAATTTGAAAAATTTCTACGCCATTTTGTTCAGAATGCTAAAGGTTTGATACCATAATAGTTTTTATTAAAATCGGTTCATCCATTTTTAAATGACGTCAAAAAACATATTTTTTATATGAATGCTACTTCATATCGCCAGCATTTGTAAACCGAGTTTGAAAATGATTCTTTTCTTATTTAATGGGATATACCTTAGCGTGATCCAACATAAATTTTACTTAAATCGGTACAAAAGTTATTTTATTATAATTTATAAACAAAGCAACTACGAAATAATAAATTAATAAAAATGTGCGAAATCAAATCCACAAAAAAGTAAAAAATAAAAATACTTTTTAAAAAGAAATATTAACCTCCTTCAAAAAAGTCACTAACAAGATGAAAATAATGAAATTTTAAGGTCGGAGCCAAGTTCATTAGTAAAACTTTTAATTACATATCTACTTTTTAAATTGACGGCGACACACCTTCACTATTTTCAACGAAGAACATCCATAAAACTTGTAAATCGATGTTTTGTTAATATTTACATAGTAAAAGATGTGACAAATGCAATACAGGAACCATTTGTTTATAAAAAAAGTTTTTAAAAAAATGAGCCTCCTTCAATAAAGGCAACTAATAAGCGTATAATAACGCAGCTTTGAGGTCGGAGCCAATTTAATTCCTATAATAAAGTATAAGGCTTTATGAACTTCTATAAAACTGACATCCGCCTCAAAAATTTGTTAATTTACGCTCTTTATTTAATGTTTTAAAAAGTTGTAAGAACCGCTGGGGCCACCCAGCTCCACCAGTAGGATTTAATTTACTCACAAATTAAAATACAATATATAAATATTTCAAACAATATATTTAATTATAATACAAACACATTACAAATGTAATAGTTCCTGGAAGTTCGTGGGAATCGTGCAAAGAGAAACCTCGCTGGACTCAGAAAAACAAGAAGCTAAAACTCAAAATTCACCACGGCCTGATTGTAAAGAACTCCGACTATGATTTCGTCCGTTCATTACAACGGAGGTTTTAAAATTTAATTATTAAAATGAACATTAGCTATACAATACTATAGAAAATAAAGAGATATACGAAATATCCAATTAGTAGTGAATTTAAATGTATATTACAATTAAAAAATTCGGATTTCCGCGAAAATCCTAGGAAGATTGCAAAAAACCAGGTAATTGGAATCCGGTTTTTTGCAAACATCCTAAGATTTTCGCGAAAATCCTATTTTTTTAATTATTCTACGACATATATAAGAGAAATCTATTTCTCTTTATACTATGCCGAAAGTACATACTTTCTGATTCGATTTTAAAGCCGAAAGTATAACATTTATGCATTGTTGCTGTAATTACACGCATATCGTCTGTATAAGCAGATCTAAACAGTTTTGTCATGCACCCTGATACGTGAGACGCGTTTGTCATCACATGTTCGCCATCAGCTGTTTTTACATGGACATTATTAGATCCATGTGTCATTACGTATAACCTTAACATTGCTCATTTAAAAGTAATTAGTCTTTTTATATATTGGTGAAAGTGGTATGAAGAAAAAAAGAGGGTACACCACACGAGCAGAAAGCTGAAAATCTTGCACTGCGCGACATATGATGCCCTCGACTTCGCCTCGGGCATCATGTGGTGCAGTACAGGAAATTCAACTTTCGGCTCTTGTAGTGTAATATGTTATTGTTACAAACAGCTTGAGACGACCGGTCTATAGCAAATCAGTTCAAAAAATCTTGCCTGAAATTAGATTGTATTTCTAACAAAAATCTGTAAAAATGGAAATTATGTAGGTAATGAGTCAAAGTTAATTAAGTAATAATACTAAAAATAATGTTTTAAAGATGAAATCAGCTGTTTATACGAACAAAATACACTAGTGTTTGTAAAACAGTGACTTATGTTAAGATTAATATTGGAGCCTCCAATATCATAATTCACTTAAACAGCTAATCTGAATCCGTAATTTAATTATTAATTTTGAAACTTTTAAGGAAAATATCCTATCCAACTATTATTCTGAAAACAGTCTGTACCTACTATGTAAGCTAGCGCGGATACTGTACACGGCTATGCACGTAAAATAAATCTTCTATAAACAGCGGCTGAACATGCCGTAGATGCCTTTAGCGACAGCTTATCTGTGAACTGAAAATGACCAAGAAATAACTTATTAGTTCACTTCTACTCGCTCATCGTTGCCACCTCCGTTTCTTGAACCTCTAGGTAAATTTGTTTCAAACAGAAGCTTTAAAATTTAACTCTAACTCGGAATAACACATTTTTAAACACTATTACATTCCCTGTTCCCTGCCGATAGCACCCAACACTAGCTGCATTTATATATGTAGGAACACGTATTTAGCTTTGTTTTAACAAAATACAAAATTTACCCCCTTAAATCAAAATAAAAATTTTCGCATCTTCAATATTTTCATTTCACAAACTAGTGTTTTCCGGCCTTGTGAACACGATTTTGTTAAAATCTTAGATTCCTTATTAAATGGTTAAATATCAATTATAATTTTTCTTGTTTGTCTTCTCAAAAGTATCGGTGAAATTCTCGTAACAAAAATAACGTCTCGATGTCAATTCAACATTTTATATAAGAATCACCTCGTTAAAACGAGACCGAGAATTCCCGGGCATAGTCTCGTCGAAACGGCAAGTCGAGACAAGACCAACTTTAAAGTCGCGGCATCGATTCATTTCTAGTCCTGCATAAAACATTCAGTTCTGAACGGCCTGCAGCTACATATTTTCATTTTATTCAACATCAAATTACCAGCTTTAAAGTATTATGTTAAAACGTCGTGTTTATTACGCAAAAAACAGGCAATTAATTAATACCCAAGATGTAAGTCTACGATAATTGAAAAAGAAATTAGATATTCAAATGTAATTAAGAGTATTTTGCGCCACCCAAAAGTCCTTAATTGTTTAAATTAAATATGCATGATATATCATACGTGTTTTGTGTATATAATAACAAATTGTTTTTAAGTTAACGTCTCCTGGCATTAGTTAAATACAAAACATGTTATATTTCAGTTATACTTAAGTATTGGTGGTAATAATATTATTTCTGTAGTCACAAGTCAAAGGGAGCTATGTCAAACTCTCTAGTGAACAAAGCAAATACAAATAATATTCAGTTATGTATTTTTGACTAAACTCAATGGAGATTTACTGATTTTTTTTTTAATTTATTAAGACTTCCAATGCATGTTATGGAAAAATGTTCAGAATTTTACAAAATAAAGTTAAAAAAACAGGTACGTCGGTTCGTGGACAGATGACAGAATGTTCTTTACGCCTTTTATATTAAAGTTTAAAATTTGCATATAGACACACAAAAAACAACAAAAAGATTAAATTGCACATCCGCTATACTAGCAAATCTGCTCTATTATCATTTTGTACGTCACAGATGAGCTTCATTCATACAAAAAGTTATATCTAGGTAAATTTCGTACGAAATTCATTCAAATTGTAACTTTTTGTAAAGGGAAGATTGTTTTATATAACAGAATCCGTTTTAGATTGATTCAAGTTCATAATTACTCCTAAAATTGCAAATTGAAAATCGCGAACATCAGTTGTCGATTGGTCTGTAGGTACGTCCGAGCGATATAGGCCGCAGCATGGACGAATCGCTTTGGCTTATCTTCTATTGCTTTTGTTTACTACCAGAGCCCTGTTTAAATTCATTGAAATGCGTTTAGTATTTAATTTTTATTAACAATTTTATTTTATTTTTGACAACTAATAATTTCAAAAATATTTAAATAATATTATTATTTGTACAGTATATAATAGAACAGATAAGTGCTATAGGTACCAAGAAAATAACGTGCTACAAATTGACCTCTGGATAAAGCGTATGCTTAGTACGTACAAGGTCGCCGGTTCGATCTCGATAGACATCATTTATTTATTTTCTGTTTTTTATCTCTTTTTTTTATTTTTTAAATATTTTTTCAATTTCTTTTTTTTTCAATTTTTATCATAATGTAGAAATTATAGCGAGGTTTTGTCAACTAATTTAATTTTTTTATTGATTAATAAGAAATACAAAAAAACATAATTAATACATTTTAAAATTTACCATTGCAGCACTACAAGTACGATATGGTCAAATACACTATTCAAAAAATGTATAAAAAAATTAACATTATTAAAATAAGTAAAAAAATGATTTATGCTAGTTTGGGATTTGAACCTAAAAGTTAGCGAACTGACGACCACAACTATTAGTTGATTTTGGCAAACGACCTTAAAACAGGGATGCAAAATGTGCCCCTTTACAATATGTAGAATAGATCATCTGAAATCAATGAGTATATAATATCAACGATTTACTATGGGCGCTTTATTTCTACGGTCCTTTTCTTGTCTAAGCTATGATCTGAAAATAAAAACGAACGTGCGCCCTTGTTTCGTGACACTCGTTTACTCGTTTTTTCGCAGTTCCCTACCACTCCCGGGTCTGCGTTAAGAAGCATATAGCTTCAAAATTTCAAAATCTGAAAATTAGTTCAAAAATTCAACATAACCGTTTTGACCTTGTGACCGCAGGTACGTATATTGTATTATTATATTCATGATATACCTACTTGTACACACAATAGTGATTCTCGACTACACCTGTCTATTGCAGCTGACATGTCCACATTAACTATCCTATTGTAGACGAGCTACTCTAGTTTGTCTGCTGATGGCGCTTTTAAGAGCCTTTCTCAGAATATAGCTGCGATTGAAAATTATACAAATTATTAAATAATTAGTGACCGTTAACATTTGCAATCCTTTAGGCGTTCTATACAATTGTGAAATGTACCACTAGATCAAAAAACTGCAAAGTTAGTAAACTACCTGCAATTTATTAGATATGCAGTGTAACGTTTTACAATTTTGGTATTGTCGTCATCTTTTTATTCAGCTGCACCCCTGATCAAAATTGCATCCCTGCTAATTACAGTTGCAAAAATGTTGTCACTAAAGAGTGCGACGAAGAAGTCAAACTGTTCATATCAACTCTGTAGTTAGCAAAGGATAGCAAGCCGGACGATCGCGAGTTTGACAAGTGCACTGAGATAGTGTGCGGACACGTTTGTCTATGGCGACTGATTAGAAACAGTTTTTGGAATATTCTTGCACAGAAAGCATTCACGATATAGCCACGGTAGTGACTACATCGCGGTTTTTTATAAAGAATGAAATGATATATTTTAAAATGGATAAGGACTTGTGGAGATTTTGCTAGGAATTTGTTAGGATTTGGTCAGGAATTAGATTTGTTTATTATTGGATTGGATCTATTGTGTTTTGTGTTTTAGGATTTTTTTAAAGGATTCTCTGGATTTTTTTCTTTTTAGGATATTTGTTGTTTGGTGTTTTTTTTTGCTGACTGTTGAGTCGACTTTCGGCGTCTCAGGGTGGACTCCTGAGATTGACATTCTTGAGCCCTTAAGTCCTGGCGCCCTTGTAACCTTTTAGTCGGCATATTTAATTTCTTCTGCATCGAGTCCCTCGACAGTTGGATTGTCCTCACCTAATGTTTGTGGTATCAATAATTATTATTAAAGCGTCTGCATGTTATTTTTTAAAATTTTTTTAGTGGTTGGAGGTCGGATTTGTTAGCCCAGTTTTGGCCATTTTTCTTTCGTACCCCGCACCGCTGAGCTAAGCTAGTCGTGGCCGTCCCTTAAAAATAGGGGAGACGATAATCGTCATAGCAGATATTAACAGTTAATTTAAACGAAATAACTTATCACAAATAATTCTTGACTTCACATACCACGTCATTGTAAGCCATTTCCATCAAATAGACGCTGATGAGAGTCTATAATCTACAATCATTCAATCATTTCCATTAAATAGCATTTGAAGTAAACCAAAAATGAATATTCTCGATAAGCACACTTTTCAAGAAAATTGCATTTTTCGAAAATTTGGGCTTTGACAGATTTTAAATTTTAATACACATTCTCTTAGAATAAACGATTCCGAAATTTAAAATGCTGTGAAATTGCTTGCGCAATATGTATTTGTCATATTTGCCTTAATTGTCGTATTAGCATCGCTGTGGTGTTAAAATCGCCTTGAAAATAATCTTCACAACTGGGCAAAAAGTATTCATAGTATTAATAGCATTATTTCCGCTCATACGGAAATGGATGGAATAATGACCCAAGTGCGATCATTGGTCCTTATTTTGTTGAGGACATACCAGTTACTGTTCGTCACGATCGTTAAAGAGAGATAGTATATTAGCTGCAAGGGCAGAAAGTTGAAATTCCTGCTCTGCGCGACACACGATGTTCGAGGCAAAGCGGAGGACATCATGTGTCGCGCAGTGCAGGAATTTCAATTTTCTAGCCATGTGGTGTATACTGTTTTTCTTTAAGCCCGGTCGAAAGTACTTACCTACTTTCGTATCAGAGTGCACGAGAAAACTGTTTCGACCCGCTGTTACAGATAGCATGCGAGTAATTCCGGCAGTGCATAAATGTTAGGCTTTCTGCCTTAAAATCGAAGCCGAAAGTACGTACTTTCGACCGGGTATAAAGAAAATACTATTACACCTTTTGTGAGAGATTTAAGAAACTTACGCCGCGCACGAAATGTGCGCAAGTGCATAACAAGCAATGGTTTCGACAAGATGGCGCAACGAGCCAGACGCACCGAATTAACCTTACTTCATGAACATTTAGAAAACAGAATAATTACTCGTGGAATATACTTCGAGTATCTTTTCCATTCACCTAACATGACACCACCTGATGCATACATTTGACACATACGACATACTGAAGGACATAAGAATCGCAGCAAATAACGGGAAACTACGACAATAATACACATTTTGAACATTTGAATTATATAAACAAAAATATAAATAAATTTTCATTTTCGGTACAGTTTATTTTGGCGAATACTGTATAATATACGGAATGCATACTGTACTTCTGTTACACATCAGACGCTGATGACTTCAGTCTTATAAGCTATAATCTATCCACCCGTTTAACTAAAGGACGCATTTATAATAAATTATTTAAACTAAATAGAAAAGTGTCGAACGCCCTTAATGGAAATGCAAAACGAAGAAAATTCAATTGAATCGGTACACTTTGATATTATTGCGACTTGAAGCTGCCACCTGGACAGACAATTGAATGATTGATTTCCTTAAACAAGGACACGCAGCGAACGAGTTTCAATAATTTATAATTTATATGCAAATCCACGTATGAAATATAAAAATGTAAGAGTATAAATGAAACACATTTAAAGAAGTTAAATTCCTATGAGTCATTTCGATATTCTTGTAATGATAATTATTATAATGTTTTATTAGACTAAATATGTTTTGTAGTTTTCTTTGAAATGTTTAAATTCCTCTAAAATTTATAGAAAATGTTCAATCCCACCAAAAACATTTCATGTAAAGTTGATTGCCAAGACCCACAAGTTCACAACGCTTTCACTGTTAAAAAGTTATGAGATCTCTAGTAGAACCAAGCCGCTATCTGAGCTCCAATTTGTACTCTACATTTTGGTCAAAAAGTATAGTTTGTCCGTTTAATGTTCGTGGAGCGATTACGTGACATAACATTTAGTCCATAAGGAATAGTTTGTGCGACAATCACGAAACGGCCAAGCCATACTTTTTGACCAACTACAACCATATTCATCATAAATCTAAGGTACTTCCAATCGAGATAGAGCTTTGAGATTTGAAACATAGATAAGGTGATAATTACGAGAAAAATTAATAACAATCCAACATGACGGATTCCGACACGAAATAGCGACTCCTGTTTTGATGGGATAGTGGAACAGTGGGATACTAGTGTGATGGGATAGTGGGGCAGTAAGGTTGGGATAGTACGATAGTGGGATGGAATTATTTACTTATATATGCGTATATTAATAGTTTTAACTATAATTTTATGTCTAGATAATATTTAAGTAGATGTAGCTTTAATAAAAGTATTAAAATTCCTTTAAAAGCTTAATATGTGAAAAAGAAGCTATATTCGGTACCTACTTACAAAAAAACTGAGATCTAAAAGGATGCACTTGGCATATTTTCACATAGTCCAAGAGCTGATGACATCCGTTTCATGAAGTGATGATTCAGGTAGAAATTTTTATACAATAGTATATATGTTACGGTAATGTACACTCTTGGGAAATGTACACTTTTACCGTAAAATGTGTACATTTCCCAAAAAGTTAGGTATATGTGAACTGAATATAATGTATATGTACATTTTCCGGCAAATGTGTACTCTTGCCTTCATGTTTTGGTAAATGTATACTCTTACCTTCATGTTTTAAGAAAAGTTGGAATACAAATAAATTAAAAATGTTGTTGCAGTAAAAAAATATTTATTTAAATAAACATAATACAAAAGGCTTTAATAACGAAAATTATTTTAATTAAAAAATGTAAATAACAAACAAAACATACTTTTCTTTGCATGTTATATAATATGTCAAGTTGGAATACAAATAAATTAAAAATGTTGTTGCAGTAAAAAAATATTTAATTAAATAAACATAATACAAAAGGCTTCAATAACGATTTCGTATTTTGTATGCTCACATTTACCAAAACGACATGGTCATTGTGAATTCAATGTACATTTCCCTTCTTTGAAATTGTAAATGTTAGTTGAATGCACATTACCCAAACGAGGAGGCAAATGTGCACATTTACCGGAAAATGTGTACATTTGCCGCAATATCTACTTTTACCGTAACATATATATATAAATGAGTGTTTCGCTGTCTTACATGGGAACGCCAAGTAATGCGCATACAGGAAAGGTTTAAAAAAATATGTGCCAAAAAAAGTGTTTGATTCAAAAACCAACAGAGACTATTCGAAAGTTAAGTTGATTTTAAATAAATAAATACATGAGGCAGACACTTTTGGAGGGATTAACATTAGACCAAAATATCCCAAAGTTGAATTTTCAAAAAAGAAAAAATAAGTGATTGATTCAGGCTGAAATTTTGATAGCGACTTCATTAGATACATTTAAAAATATTTGCAAAAAGCCAAACACTTTTTCCGGGGTTTAAGATTATTTTTGGGAATTTATTTATGGGTACTTATGCACGATTTAAAACACTTTTCCAAAAATAGTCTTAAACCCCGGAAAAACATTTACCTATACATCTTACCTATATACTATTGCACAAAAATTTCTACCTGAATCAAACATTTAATGAAACGGGTGTTATGGGCTCTCCAACTAACACACGATCTATTTATTTATAGATAGCATAAAACATGAAAACTTGCCAAGATCTCAATTTTTTTTCACATTTATGTTTTTGATGGGGTGAATTTTATAACTTAGTAAAGAAAACAATAATGTTATCGTATCATACAATCTTTACTAAAATTATAATCGAGATAGCAGCACGCGTCCTATAAACCGAATAAATATATTTTGTGCTCTCAATTTCTCTACATTAAATAATAATATATAAAATTATAATTATCTAGTTACATTGTTACACCTGAACTAGCCTTAAGTACCAGTTGCATAAATGACCACTCAAATACATAGCATTTATAAATAGATTATACGAAAATGCAATTTAGTAATTTTTCAATTAGTTATCACATAGTTAAGATCTATCAAACTTGGAAACAATAATTTGCTGTTATATAATATGTATAATAATTCTTTATTAGCTGATAGTAATTGTTAAACCATAGCTTAGAAACAATGTAACACATGTAGTTGAAGCACGTACATACAAAAAAACGGTTTTTATACGTATAGGTGAAAATAAAACAAAATTTAGCATATTTTTTATGATTAAGAAAAATTGGAATACAAATTTTAATTATTTGTCTTTTTCATAGGTAATTGAAAATATTATTACAATAAAACTATTATGATATAAAAAATCCTCTTTTTTCAATCCTACATTTAGTTTCAATTTTCTTTTCTTCTTTTTTTACAAAACCTCAACCCAATATTATAAAACATTACCGTTTGTATGCAGAATCAATTCTTTTCCGCAGTTTAATAACTGTATCATCGAAACATCTCACTTTCTCTCTTGACGTGTCATTACATCGGTAGGTAATTGCAGACATTATATAAAGTCATTCAAATGACCCATATTGAATGTACATCATTCATCAGTAATTAGTGTCGTACGGTCAAATGAAAAGAAAATAGTGGTTTAGCATAAAGAAACAAGTCACAATATTTGTACAGAGTGTCATAAATATCAAACCATTTTCAAATTGAAAAAAAAAATTAAATGAAGCAACATTTAAGTAATTTTTTACATATATTCTTTATTAGTGTATTTGCCATATGGCAACATACACTATTGGCGTCGGTCGGATGGCGGGACCTAGGGGTCGGACCAAAATTTCTCGACGTTTCATAACCTCCTAAACACTTTGGCACCATTTTTAAAAATGTTTATATATATATATATATATATATATATATATATATATATATATATATATATTTATATACGTATATATATATATATATATGTGTACGCGCGATAACTTTCGAAAGAGTTAATTGATTTCAACGAAATTTGGGCCACGTGTTGAAACCCATCACCGCAAGAAGCCTATTTAAAATGAGCCTAATCGGGCTATTTTAAGGGTAGTTTTTAGGGGTTGAAAACTGTTTTTGGGCCCCAAAATACCGAAAAAATTCTCCGAATCGTTTCAAAATTGAAATTTAACCCTCTGGTAATAATTAAAAAGTGTCCCTAAACTTTTAATAAAATCGGCCCGACAGGACCGGACTTACAAATTTTATGAAAACACTAATTTGCAGATAGTAAATTATTTACTGAAAGTTGTATATAATTTGCTGTAAAGGTTCGATTGATAATAATATTGCAATTAAGAACAAAAAAGTTATTTTAAGGGGTGTATTAAGGAGTCAAATTTTTTATTTTGCCCAAAAACCAACTTAAGCTCGCATAATAAAGCCACACTGCCTGTATAAGCAAATACACTATATTGTCGGCAGGGTTTTGGCACTGCGACCCGGGTTTTTTAATTTTTGATAATATTTATGATATATGACATCGACCAAATGGCCATTTCTGACGAACAAAACGTACAACTGGAACTCATGTATTTTCAACCTGCCGGAACTACTTTCAACTTCTTTTTCGTCCGCACTTCGAGGCAGTCATAAACGAGTCGGAAAAAAACTTTTATTAATTTGAGGTTAAACGTGTTTTTCCATGGGCTGAGCAGCGTAGGAAGAGACACTTTATGTGAGAAGTAAGGACTGAAAACTTGAAAATACGTAAGTAAAATCTGTTAAAAATAGATGATGTTCAAAATACATGAGTCCAACTGCATATTTTCATATTTATATATTACAGAGGAATTACAAGTGATCGCAAAATTTCGTCTCTGTGAATAAAACAGTTTACTGTCGAGTGTCGAATGCTGTTTTATACAATTAAGTTGTTAATAAAGTGGCTCATAGATGACGCGTCGGTACGGTAGATCTATCACAAATTACTATTTTCGTTGCCACTAATTTAATATCTAAGTTTATTGCTTAGGCTCAAGGTTATCCCGCAAATAATTGTTTTCGTCATTTCAATAAATTAACAATGCTTTTTAGAAACGACGATATACTGCATTTGCTCTGCATTTGAGTATACACGATGTCGGAGAGACCTAGTCCTACTTGAATTAGTGTGGACTACAGCAACCCCGCGGTAAGATTCAGTTTACTCAATTTGAAATTGTAGATTTCATGAACTTTTGAATCAAGTTTTAAAAGTTTAAAATTTTTGAATAGACTGTGTGATAATTATCGATGTCCCATGCAGTGTTCACTTGCAACCACATATGTGTTATTATGATTGAGGTGTCTTAAATGAGGTTTTGTTTTCTATAGCTATACAAAATATGTTGCGGTTTATTTTTTATAAGGACAGGAAGTTTTTTTGTCGCTGTCATTGTAAAAGACGACATATTATATCATTATATATGTTCACTTATATATACAGACTGTTTTATAAACGCGTTCATAATTTCTATTTTTGTTTAAAACAAGCCAAATAAAATGTTTTTAACTGATTGTTTGATATATGTGCACACAAATGTTTACAAAAAGTATTAATTAATTATTTAAAAAGAATACAAACAATTTTTAAAGTACAGTGTAAACTCCATGTAACGTCATTCGATCTAACGTCAAACTCCCTAAAACGTCCATACGATGATACTCTCTATATAGCATCACACCCACTCTAAATAACGACCATATGTCATTATAAAGCAAGTAATTTCGGCAATTTATAAAGCAATGTTTGTAGGTACTTTCTAAGTTGCCGAAATTGATAAGAACTGCAGCTTTATTGTCTATTTTACGCAATAAGCGTTGTTATTTGTGTTAATAGTAATGTTTGTAAATTTTATGCCTGGTTATTAAAATAATACTAAAACAATATTGATTTTTATTTTTCTCCATATAACGACAACTGTCTATAACGCCAGAAAATGCGCAGTCCCTTCAGCGTCGCTATATAGAGTTTACACGTATTTATGATGTACCTGCAAGATGTTTTTTAATTAATAAATTTACAAACTTCAGGAGGTGATTCCGTCGCTAAGTTCAAATGAAGATATATTTAGTATATTATATAGAATAGTATCTATAGTTTTTGTTCATGACTGGGTATTAGTATGTCATAATATTTTATAGCTACTCGGTACAGCTTCGCTCGTGTACTCGTGTATTAAATTTTGCTGTGTCCAAAACTCCCTTTAAATAAATTCTTTAAATGCTGGATTCCTGGGTCTCATTCACATTACCCGCGATTTCGTTCACGTGGTATAGATTATACCCACAGTACATTTATATAAAATCTACCCCCATCCCGTTTGAGTAGATGTGTTCAAAAAACAGTCGAACATGTAATTCTTTATTTTCTAAAAAGAGTATTTTTTCAGAGTCTTGTATTTTTAGTTTAAGCAATTTCAGAAATACAGACAGCGTTTCTTTTATGAATATTAATCTCAAGAAAAAGTTAGCCTATAATTTAAGTTAGAGTATTCTCTATATGGATACAAAATTTCATTTCAATCGTATGTATAGTTAATTAGTTATAACGAAGCAAACGTAAAAACATCTATAGATTTATGTATTAGTAGTGAAGTATATGTTACTCACTCGCTTGATTCGTTCACTCTCCAACTTGGAACCAACTGTATTTGTACTATGTATAAGCCTATGCTTTCCTCAAGAAATAAACTATCGAATTAAAAAAACCGTACTCAAATATGCTCAGTATAGCGGATTAAATCCGGGCGAAGCCAGTACAGACCCAATCTACAGCTAACTGAAGTCTCTCTAAGAACTCTCTGTATACAGTATTCAAGTCTTCATCTGCATTAACAATCATTTAGGTGGTTTATTGTTGGCCCATAATACGAGGCTATGACAATTGGACGAGACGACTTATAGGTATATACTTAATGTGTAACAAAAGTAGTATCCTCTTTAACTTCCCTAATTACTATGTACAGCACGCCGTATTGGTTTCTTCTCTTCCACCAATAAATTATGGGGTGCGATGTGCTTTCTTTAGGCGACATGCAATCCATTGTCTAGTATTTACCAATAAATAAAACTGATAGCACATTTTATACCATGTGGTGTAATTTCAAAAACATTAATGGGGTCAGTCAAACTCTAAACGACTTATCATACATTTGTAGTTATTCGCGACGGCAGTATCCTAGTTAGAAAAATACTCGGTTCATTTGCACAAGAATAGGTAGATACAATTTAAACACAAAGAGAAGCATATGACAAAAACATTTAAGCAGGGATATATGTAATACAAATTAAAAATCTAGATAACTGAAATAATTAACATCAAATGTCCTTATTGATAGTATATAACACGGCAAGAGCCGAAAGTTGAACTTCCTGTCGTCGATCAGATCTGCATTTGGCACAGTGTTTTGAAGTATAAGAATCTTATTAACTAGACGCCTCCCGTGCATGCGGGATTTCGCCGGAATACATAGTAAAGATACACAAACTACGCAATTCCCCTATCGAGGGAGAGTAGAGTCGGAATATACATATATGTGATCGATTTTGTGTACTCCCCAACAACTCTACGCGTACTATTAATGAAAATGTTTATAGTTTTTCTTTTTATATCAATGAAATTGCTTTTTACTGTTCAAGTACTAAAAATTTATGAATGTTTCTTTCAGGATCGAAAGTGAAAGTTTAGGTGTATTATAGAGGAATCCGATAACTAATCCACAAAACACATGGGATTATTTATAATGGCCAAACAAACAATTCTTCAAAAATAGATTTCATTGTCAGGAATAAGAGAGAGTCATTTTTTAATAGTGTGGTCTAATCTTTTCCTTTTCATGTCTCTCATAACCACATTAATTTTTACGATTCGAATTCAAAAATCTGTTTTATATTAATAATAACATTTACAAGATACGTCGGCACGTTTCAGTATAAAAAATATTTTTGACAATAAGGAAACAACGTGCTATCTATTAGAAAACCGCATATATGATTTCATAATAAATTTTCACACGGTATATATATAATATATCTATTCAATTCAATAGGTTTGTATTATTTTAAAAAAACGTTTCTTTATGTAATATCTTGTAAACGCAGCAATTATAACTGACTACACGTATTCAGGGTATGCGTTCCGTGTCAAAAGATGAGTTTATTTCAATAACTATCTATCGTATGCATACAGAAACTTGACCGCAAGCAGGCAAAACGTTTAACCCAAGGATACATCCAATCAACTCAACCATACCTGGTTATAAATAACACATCTTTAGGGCTTGACAGAGAATGGAAAACCGTCAATTTTAAAGACATTGCATTTCTGTAATTTCTCGTCTACTTCCTGATACTATGTGCAGCTCGCCGTGTGGCGTTAACTGGCGGTTGTATTTGAAAATAGTTTCAAATCCATTTTACGATGTAATATGATGAAAGAAAAAAAATAATTTATGCGGTAAATTGTTAATGTTGAATAAAACCCTGTTTACATTTGTAAATAAAGTTTCCTTGATTTTTTAATTCATACATTATTTTATCTGTCATTTTTTCATATTGTCGAAAATTTAAATTCGTCAAATGTCATGCTTGGCTTTTTACGGAATATTTTAAAGGAAGATCAACAAGCATCGACTACCTTATAAATAACAATGAAAATTTATTTATATATATCAAACAATTAAATCCTAGATCCATAAACGAATTCACTTATAATATTATAGAATTGTTATTAACGTTTTTTTTTCCATATTGATAAATCGTGTTGATTATACGACAAACCATAGCAACGAACACAAGTTTTCTCATTTTACCACCTCGAATGTTGCATTCGGACTGACAGCTTTGCTTCAACTAGAGTTACGTTCATTTTTTACCGAGCGAACGGAGAAAATGAAGTCCTTTTCTAACTTGACTGTTACTCATATGTATTTCGTTACTTATTTATCCTTCCTATTGCTTTGCGAATATGGCCAAATGTGTAACCAATTTTCACGATATTCGGCAAGAACAGACTTTGAATCTGCACGGTTCATTACCTACAAAATATGGTTTAGCGCTCAAAATAGATCAAAGTTGGAACATAAAAGCACGTTTAAATGAAACACCTCATCTTGCTATTGTACTTATTGATGGAAAAAATCTACTAAATTATCTTACGTTAAAATTCTCCAAATTAAAAACATGAAAGGAGCTTAAATTCAATAACAACAATCATCCAGTTCTCAAAAAGGCGCTAATGAGATTAGTTATCGGGCGTCTATAATTTACTTACAATATTCTGTTCCCAGAGTCTGGCAAAGGTATGAAATGGAATTTCAATTTATTAATTAAAAAAAATAGCTAAAATTATGAATTGCTACTAGAACCAAATAATCCTAGCTGTTGGTGACCTTAAATAATTCATGGCAAATGTACAGGAAGAATTAATTAACTACATTTAGTTTCAAAATTTATAAACGTCTACCATTATTGAACTTTTCATTAAATTTGTACGCTTGGCTTATTTTCTTTGGATAAGTTCCTCGTTTCTCCATCCCTAGGAATGAACAAACTTTGAATGAAATGTTGAGATAATGTGCTGTTACACTTACCGTTCACACGGGTCACTAAACTAAAAAACCAGAACATTTATTGTTATTATTATTACTCTTACAATGGGGAGGCTCTCATTGTTGTCCATTAATAACCTACTAATTATTATCTGATTTTATATTATGTATAACGTATAATATTCATTGTCCAAAAAAGTTTGAAAGAAAATATTGAAAGGCTTAAAAATCTTTCTATCGACTACATAATTACTAATTGCTTAAAACGGTCTATTAAATTATTAAAGACCAAATTACTTTTAGCTAAAACTTTTATTAAAAGATTAATAATTGTGTTAAAGTTAATATGGGTATTATTTTGATTTCATTTCTATTTAAAATTTTTAAGCTATAGAAACTATTCTTTTTTATCTTCTCATTCTGCAAAGAATCCGAACGTACAGAAAGAATAGTTTATTGATCTTAAAGATCTAATAATGCGTGTACGTAATTATATAAAAAAAATTCTACGGGAATCATTCTACAATAATTGCGGACACACAGTACAAACATTGAAGGTCTCGGCGTAAGAGGTAGTCCAAAACAACAAAAAATTATTTCTAAGCAAAAGAATAATGAATATTCCTTTAGTATTTTGTTATATAGTAATACTGTAACAAAAACGCCTTGTTAATATTCCGTGAAATTATGGATAGTGCTATAGGGATGTCGAAAAAATATCGATAGATCGATATTTTTTATTTGACATATCGATATTTTTAGGCGATATTTAATATTTCGACATATCGATATAAAATTCCGAGTATCGAAAACCGATATTTTTTTCCAGTAGCAACACTTGTATGTAGGTACTACCGCGACTGACTATGACCGTTAATTATTCCGACAAATCGAAAACTTCACTGAAAAAGAGACATGTATTTTTACATATGTTTTTGGAACACTTTTAAGTGCGTTCCAAAAACAACAACAGTGAATAAAGCACATATCAAACACGTTTCTTTTTCGCCGGATTTTTCGATATTTTCGAAATAATAAACAGTCAAAATGTCTATTCATGCAATATTTCATTTCATTTCAACAACATGTATATTAATTTTAATATTTCTATTTACACCTCAATTAATGCTGTACCAACAATTTTCTGTCGAATGTCACCTCTGGCACGCATCCCTGGCTTTATTAATTGTTCGATTAACCTCTAAAATTATCTGCTCCTAAATGTATTAGACATTTAAATAATAAACAAAAAAAATTCTTATCTTTGTTTTTGATTTCAGATAAATATTAATTAATTGATTTATTAGAAATAATGTCCATAAATTGCTATTTGTGATTATATTAAGCTAACCAATATGTATACTAAATTTCTTCGAGTGCCAATGTTCTCTTTCAAATTGGACCGATATATCGATATTTTTTTAAAAATATATCGGTACCGATATCGATACTTGAAAAAATATCGATACGATATATATCGATACTTTTTGGTACTTCCGACATCCCTATAGCGCTATATTTGTTTCCAAGTATAGGTCAATATACCTACGGTGCGTTTAATTTCATTCAACGTATTGACTATGTTATATATGATAAATTTTAAAATCTAATGATCATTCAAATGATATCAACAATTTTAATAACCATTGATTGGTTCATAATGATGATACCAGAAATAAGCATAAACCTACACAGATTTGCAAAAACTATGTACGGGCCATTTTTTTAAATAAATTACCAAACGAAATTAGAGAGTTAGACACTAAAAATTTAAAAAAGACTGTTAAGAAAATTTCGGTTGAGAAATGTTTCTACATGTTTGATAAATAATATTGTACGAATTGCACATTTATTATTTTTACTGTCTTGCATAGAGTCTTTCAAGTATAAAAAAGAATAAAATAGTTGATTGTACATCTTATTTGCTCATTTAATTTTTATTCATTGACTACCAAAAACACGTGTTTTTAGTATGGGTCCTTTTAACTCTTACTTTTAAGTTATTGAATCGTTACCGTTGGTGTAAGAGAAACCATCGCAACAATTGTCTGTTGCAGTTAGTTAGTCATAATTCAGAGGAGAACAATAAAGCTGGCCAGTAGAATAATTTAGTGTCCAGGTGGACTGTACCAAGAAAAAGTTTCATATAGGTACAGTCTTCCGTCGAGATTCGAATCCAGGACCGCTCGAATACGAAACTAACGCTGTATCATCAGCACTGACGTAGTCAGAAATTAAAACTGAAACTTCTCTTTACGTAGATTGTATCTAACATCTGAAATTGTTTACCGACTTTTCAACTGTAAAACAACAAATTAGAAAAATCTAACAACTTATTAGAAACACCTGCTTGGTAATAGGTTCATTGTCAATTTTGGTGCACGATAGCGCACCACTAAATTCTTTGCCACACTGTCGGATACAGCAACTTTTACCTGAAGCAGCTCAGTCGACTTTTAATCCATTCCTAGTTGAGTCCTGCAAAACTCAAATCCACCAAAGTTTATCCCCGCGTAGGTGTCTAGGAGTTCATTACAATCCCCAAGTTTATATTAGGTATCACTTTCAGTTTAGAAGTTATTCAGACTCAAAAATACTTTATTTTGTCACTCACTCACTGATCTTCAAAATTATTAAGTCACTTCCGCTGGGTGCTAGAAACATAAAGCTCTAATTAGATCAGTTATATGATTCACGGTCGTGGACAAACAACATAGTCATAAAAAAAATCGTAGAGCACAACCAGCAAAATCCAAGTCAATAAAAATAATGCACTTTAACTCCCAAAGTGTACGGAATAAAACTGATGAATTTTCAGTCTTACTCAAGGAACATCTATCGGAGATAATGTGTTTAACAGAGAATTGGTTATTAAACAATGAAGGTACTATTATATTTTTTTTGGATATTTATGGAAAGGTCATTAGCGTTCGGAACTACATATAAATTAAGAATATATTAGAGCTAAATGATATACCTAATAATAGGAATAAGGAAGTTACAAATTATTGTAACAAAACTGTTTGTAGTGGAGTAAAAATTGTTTATTTAAATAAAAATCAATTCTAACAAAAACTAAAACACATCCAAACCTTCTTGTTTTAGGGGTTGTAGGACGTGATTGATTGGCATTTCTACTTGACATTGCGTTTAATAATGTCTACCGCGCAGTTGTAGACGTAACGTCCGATAGAAATACCGATGAATCACGGTTTACAACCCCGTGAAAATCTACACAATAATCTATATACACTAATAATATACAAATTATAATTAAGACTTAATACTATTTTGTACAATATGAAATATACTTACTATAAGACTGTTTATTTATTAAAATAAAAATCAGTTCTACCAAAAACTAAAAAGCAATTATTGCAACTAAGTGTACACTTTTTTTATTATATTTTTTTATTATATTTTGTTAGCCCTAGCTTTAGCCTTCAGCCAGTATCCGAATTAAGTATTTGGTTGTTTGTATATCGGTAGAATTAGATATGTAGGTAAAGGGCACCATAAACAAAGAAGGAGAGAAAAAGGAGAACATATAGTATAAATAAGTGTTAGTAATTGAGAAGATTAAAACAGAAAAGGGGTTAATCCAGCACCATGATTGTTTGCCGGGAGTAGATCCATAGTACTATGCTGATAGGTTTCACGGTCAAATACGAACATGAACAAACACAAACATGGCGACCAGAAACATCCAGGTAGTTTCGTGAACTTCAGCAAACGTATTTCTTAAAGTAATACAAAAAGATTAGTTTGAGTTTATATGTACATCGATTAATAAGGTTTATAGTTGTTTTGAAATAGAGTTTAAGTAGTTGTAGAGTGTATGTCTGTATGTTAGGTTTTGCAAGGATGTCTGTTACGTCATCAATCTGGGAAACACCAAGGTTGTGAAATCCGATAAAGAGGGTGTATCTTTGAGTGTAATGGTTAGGGCATGTGAGAAAAATATGGTTTTTGTTTCTGATTCAACGCCACAGTCACAAAGGGGGGATTGTTTAACTTTGATTTTGTGGAGTATGAAGTTGCAGCTGCAGTATCCGCTGCGTAGTGGATTAATGGTGGTAATCAGTCCTCGGGGGGCAAAAAGTGCACAGCTCGGAACCGAGCCCATCCTTTAAGTGCACACTTCCCCTACGATCTTTTTCATCCCCACTCTTCTAACTCCTATAGCTATCTTTATTCAATCAGATGCTATAAACAATATCTCTAAAACTCTATGAATATGATGGAAATAGAAAGTTTGAAAATAGCGCGCTTACGGTCGCACGTGATTGGTCGCAGATTATTCGAAGTGGGGGCTGGGGAACGTGCACTTAGAGGGCGAGTTCGTGTGCAGTAAGAGAGCGTGTGCATTTAGAGAGCGTGCACTTAGAGGGCTTTGACTCTAATACTATTTATAATATTATCAATTAACACTATGTACAAGGTCAATTAAACCACTATATACCACAATCTATCATAATCTACTAAATATTTATATGCACTGTATTAATATTATAAACTTATATATTCTCTGTATTTATTTAAGTTATAAAATACTGTGATCATTTTTCCTTCCGATATATCATTTTAAATCACTAATCATATTCACGTTTTCTCACTTTTATTTTCAAACAATCTGTATTGAAAACATTCATTAAATGTTTATATAACTCGTCAGCAGCAACTTTCAAGAATTTGGATGTCCTGTACCGTGTCTGTTTTGTTTGTTATTATGTAATCAATTTCGTTCTTGTATTGCCCATTTACCAAAACCGAAGTTCATCTTCTGTTTTGTTTTTTTTTTCTTTCGATATGTCACCGTAAATCACTGTCCATGTTCATATTTTTTCTTACTTTTATTTTTAGGCACCTTGGATTAACCTCGTGACACATAATGTTTCGTTGCGTTAGTCGTCTAATAATGGCCGGTTTTATTCTTAGAATATTGTTGACGCTGTGGTTTCCGCGACCGGTAATTAAGATCAGTGTATTGTTTGTTTCGAGAGCCGCTATAACTTATATGATTATTATTAATAAAGGTGTCGACAGTTTCAATCGCCTGGACGACATGAAAATGGTGCAAATCAAGTGTACATCGACTTTCAGTACTGATTGGCTCAAAATTGAAATACGCATGCGTAGCACGGTTGTCCTTGATGTCTGTTTTATTGGGTAACTTTTGTCCCTTATTCTGCTGACAATTTGTTTTTGGAATTTTCTGCCATTTTGAGTGATTTTCTCTTGTAGAATTTATACTTATCACAACTTGTCTTTTATTCCTGGATTGGTAAAGCAGTTCTTGCTTTTGTTTCATAAGCGTTTCCTTGGATACGAAATCTTTGAAATACGTGCAGCCATTTTCTATTTAAATCATGTGTCCTCGTCCTGTAGACCTCAACAAATCTTCAACAGTATACTCTAGGTTTTTGTCATTTGCACTCTACGTTTCTAGTACAATGTCGTTATGAATTTCAAGGAATAGATTAATTAACTTTCGATCGACTAATTATTAGGTATATCCTGATGAGTGAAAATATATTTTAAAATTAAGCGATTACTCCTTGTGCAGTTCCTTTTCCAGGCTAAGTCCTACTGGTGGTGGTGTATGTGTTTTAGCAAGGGATCATATTGCATATGAAAATTTGACTCAGATTAAGGATTTCTGTATAGAAAAGGTTTTTGAATGTTTTGGTGTAAAGTTAATTTATAACCGCCTCAATGTTTACTTGTTTGTCGTATACAGGTTGCCGGTTGGTGACTTATGTGCTTTTTGTTGCAAACTTGAACACGTTTTATTGCTGTTTAATAAACACAAAAATATTTATTTGCAATTGGTGTTTTAATACAGATTTTTTAAATAGGAACAATTCAATCTAATTGAATATTTATGCAACGTTTCAAATTAAATATTGTATCAATATCTAAATTATTACTAGCTCTTAACTAAACAGTTCTTATTTGCAAAGCATTTTTTTATAAAATCCAAGCATCTTTGTAGATCTTTTGGAAATAAATGATGATGATTACTTAATATATTATTATTCTCTTAGTCAACTTTAAAACTTAACCAATATTTCTTTTTTTTTGTTGTTGATACACTTTGTTATTGAACTTGACTATTTTAGAACTCAGCTAGATATCATAAAAAAAATTGATCCCTCTTTAGAGAGATTTTTTTGTTGGAATTCGGGCTTACTGACACAAATTTGTAAACGTCAAAAAAATGTTTTTCATCTACAAGAGGTAATGCAAACTTTAACAATTCAAGTGGATTTTTAAATGTCACGTTATGTAAGTTGACAATGCATACAATAGTATAATAATGAGTTGTCACTAATTACTCGTAATTGTCATGTAATTGCATTCATGAAGACGACGAACGCAGGCAAGTTTACTAAATCTACCGTTCATTGAATGACAACAGTTTAATTAAAACAGGAATGTAATGACTGGTTATGTTTAACATTGTGTGCAGGTAATCTTGTGTGCGTTTCGTTTGTCAAGAAAATTAGGGACTTTCGAATTACTAACGGTTACTTCTGGTTTGGTAAGTTTGTGTCATACTACTATAATTTTAATTTAAATATACAAGCACTTCTGTAAACAGTATAGATATCATTTCTGCCATGTTTCAAGTCAAGTAATTTTAACTGAATAATATTTCATCCTCATCAACATGCCACACAGATTAATGACATCTCGGATTAGTGGAAGCTTGAGTCCGTGCTTCGCTTAGACTTTTAGACTACACCTACGTTGGATCCATATTTCTCCTTACCTACTCGATATCGGACGACATCGAAAGGAAAGTGGAAAGCAAGCGCCAAAATTATAACCTGGTGCCTACATTGGAAAGAGAAGCCCGATTTCCGTTCCAATGTAGGTAATCTTGGTGTTTGCTTTTTTTCAGATGTCAGATTGGGAGAAATATGGATCCAATGTGGATGCAGCCAACTTATTTCCGTTGACCCAGAAGTGAAACTAAACATTTTAAAAACTTTTACTTGTTTTCCGGTCGTTTTCTACATTTAAAACTTTCAAACACCCCTCGCTAATAATGGATACCTTGATCTCGAAATTTTTATATATGTATATGCCTTGTTCGAGCTAAATTCAATGAGCGTTTCAGCCAAATTTCGCCCCTACAACGCCTAATCAACTACGTCTAAATGACAGCGCCCAAGGGCGTCGCCAGCGTTTGAGCCAGAGGGGGGCAGAAGGATGAGAAAAAATTAAAAATTTCAGATTTTTGAGGGCTAAGATATTAAATATTAACACATTTATTGAATCCTTAAATTTGACTTTAGTTTCAGAGTGATTCTGCTGAACGCTACATTTTATTACATACTTATTCTGTGACATTAGGCAGGAAAACTTGCAACTTAAAAAAATCCCGAACATCTAGGGAGGGGCAGCTGCCCCTACCTGCCCCTCCTTGGCGACGCCCCTGACAGCGCCACGACAAAACACAGGTTATAAAAATTGTAAGCATGGTGACATTCTAGCAAATTAAAAGACCTTATTATATTGATACAAATATTTTAAATTATTTCTCGCTTGGACATGATACTTGTATTATTAAACTATCAATCAAAACAATCAACACTACAAAGCCATAGCTAATTTTTGCAATATACCTTAATCGTTTTACTAAATGGTGTAACAGCTAGCCCTATCCCCTTCTGCTATTTACTCCTAATAATATTTGCTCCATGTTCAATGTATTGACAACTTTGCGTGGTTTGCTGGACTGTAATTATATAAATAGTTCATATATCGTCCGATGCGCTCAAATATGCCGGCATAATAAACATTATGGCCGAAAGCGTGTACATACACACATAAATGTACAGACATAATACTATAGTGTAGGTAGGTACTCATGTTGTATAGGTACACATATCCTATTACATATAAGTATATGCATGCAATATATCATAAACAGACACGTTACCGACATGCAAACCATCGAGCCAGTAATTGTACTGAATAATTAAAAAAAAACTTACAAAATTTATATAGAAACTTTACAGAACACTGTTCACTAAGAGAACAAATTTTCGGAAGAACGAGGAATTCGCGATACGGTTGCCAACACTCCGGGTTTCGAGAATGATCCCCGGGTTTCCGGGTCAAAGGCAAATTTCTCCGGATCTGAGGCCAAACGAGTTTTGGCTCTTTTTTCCGTGAAATTTTATTAGTGTATTTGCCATATGGCAACATACACTATTGGCGTCGGTCGGATGGCGGGACCTAGGGGTCGGACCAAAATTTCTCGACGTTTCATAGCCTCCTAATCACTTTGGCACCATTTTTAAAAATGTTTATATATATATGTATATATATATTTATATATATATATTTATATATATATATTTATATATATATTTATATATATATATATATATATATATATATATATATATATATATATATATACGTATATATACATGTGTGCGGGCAATAACTTTCGAAGGAGTCAATTGATTTCAACTAAATTTAGTCCACGTGTTGAAATCCATCACCGCAAGAAGCCTATTTAAAATGGGCCCAATCTGGCCATTTTAAGGGTAGTTTTTAGGGGTTGCAAAATGTTTTTGGGCCACAAAAAACCGAAAAAATTCTTCGAATCGTTTCAAAATTGACATTTAACCCTTTAGTAGTAATTAAAAAGTGTCCCTAAAATTTCAATAAAATCGGCCCAACAGGACCGGATTTAAAATACTAGTTTGCAGATAGTGAATTATTTACTGAAAAGTGTATATAACTTGGTATAGAGGTTCGATTGATAATAATATTGCAATTAAGAAAAAAAATGTTATTTTAAGGGGTGTATTAAGGAGAAAATTTTTTATTTTGCCCAAAAACCAAATTAAATTCGTATAATAAACCCACGCTGCCTGTATTCACAAATACACTATATTGTCGGCAGGGTTTTGGCACTGCGACCCGGGTTTTTTTATATTTTAGATTCCTTCCATATAAACATCACATATCTGTTTATCTCCTAAGAAAAGATTTAAAAGGTGCTAAAAGATGGTATTGAATTGTTAGTTTATTTAAAATAATTAAAATACATAATATACACAACAAAAAGTGATAGTTGTATTGTAATCGCACTTTACAATTTATTGTGTAATACCTTTTACAGTTTTTAGTAGCGATTACCTAACATTATCTGTTTTAGCATTCTTTTCTATAAAATATAAAATTATTTTATTCATTCAATATTCATATTTCTGTACTCTAAGTTGTAAGATTAAATAAAGAATTATTAAATTGAATCTACTTATTAATAAATAAATAATTATTAAATAGAAAAATCACTAAACAATACATGGTGTCAGGTGTGAAAAAATAAATATAATTAAAATTATTAAAAATTATAAATTATTATAAAAGTAAAATATAAACTCAATTTAAAATGCCGAACGAAAATCAAGTTGCTACGACTTCAACCGTCCATAATACTCATTATAACGTGGACACGCCCAGAGAATTTGATTTCAAACACACAGAATCCTGGACTGCATGGATCCAAAGATTTGAACGGTTCAGATTAGCGACAGGATTGGATGCAAGACCGGAAGCAAGTCAAGTTCACATGCTATTATACTGTATGGGTGAAGAATCGGAGAATTTAATCAAAACGCTAAACATAACGAGCACAGAATTAGCCTGTTATGAAATTGTAAAAAGAAAACTTAATGAATATTTGTGCGGCAAGAAAAACATAATTTATGAAAGAGCTAAATTTTTCAACAGAAAGCAAAGGCAAGACGAATCGGCTGAAGCTTTTATTAAAGATTTACATTGCTTGGCGGCTACATGCGAGTTTGAGTCTCTCAAGGATGCATTAATTCGAGACATGATTGTCATTGGTGTCAATAACGCAAAACTTTCTGAATCATTGCAGCTTGATCCAGAGTTGACACTTCAAACAGCAATGACTAAAGTTCGTCAGTTTGAATCAGTAAGAGAACAGCAGTATGTAGTTCGACAAAATGAAGCAGCAGTAGAAGCAGTTTCGAAGAAAAATTTGTCGAGAAATAATAATGACGCCAAACAAATAGAAAATAACTCATATAATCGAACGTGTCCGAAATGTGGAGCAGCCCCGTTTCATCCGTGGTGGGAGTGTCCTGCTAATAAAGAAACATGTAGAAAATGCAATCGATTAGGACACTTCAGAAAAGTTTGTCGTACCAAATTTGTAGACGAAACTAACGACGATGAAGAAAATTACATGGGCGAAATTATAGATGAAATAAATGAAAACCAGCCCTGGATTGTAAAAATTTTCATTAATAATCAGTCAACAGATGCCAAAATAGATACTGGTGCTGATGTATCATTAATGTCGCAGCATATAGCAAATAAATTAAAACTAAATATTAAACCCACTAATAAAAAATTAATTGGTGCCGGAAAAATCGCAATTGATGTAATAGGAGTAGCAAATGTAGAAGTAAAATTTAAAAAAGAAAGTATAAAAGAAAAAATTTATATTGTCAAAAAACAAGAAAATATATTATTAGGAAAACCAGCATTAATGGCGCTTAAAATAATCGAATTTGATAAGTCTTTACAAATTGAAAAAATTGAATTAGAAGACTACGAAAACCTTGAAACGTTGAAACCTTGGAGTACTATTGCCATGGACTTGATGGAGTTGGATAGAAATATTTATTTGATCATCATTGATTACTATTCACGGTTCATTGAAATCATAAAATTAAACAGTGCTACTTCAGAAGCAGTGACAGCTATACTGAAAAATGTATTTGCCCGCTTTGGCATCCCAGAAGTAGTGAAGTCGGACAATGGACCACAGTTTGACAGCAGACATTTTAAAAACTTTGCACAAGAATATGGATTCAAACATGAGACATCGAGTTCTAAATACCCTCAGTCAAATGGGCTGTTAAACAAAGGCGTCTCAATTGCTAAAAGCATTTTAAAAGAATGTAATAATCCAAATCTTGGAATTTTAGCTTACAGATCTGCTCCTCTAGAATCAGGATATTCACCAGCAGAATTGTTGTTTGGAAGGAAACTTAGAACAAATTTGCCACAGACTAACGACATATTAAAACCTATTTGGAATAACATTGCTACATTTGAAGAAAAACACGCACGATTAACAGAGAGAAATAATAAAAATTACAACAATAGAGAAGGAGAAAAGAGCTTACCGACTTTAAGAAAAGGAGAAAAGGGTACGCCTCCACTAACGTTACCAGCAATTTCACAAGAAAAAGATCCGGAACCGTTAGTTAAGCACGAAGCGAAAAGAAGCGAAAATGGAAATTCAAACATAGGAAACCCAAAAACACCATATCGCACTAAATACGGACGGGCTGTGTATCAACCGAAGAAATTAACATTCGATTAGTTTATTAAGTTAAGACACAAAATTGATAAAAAAAAAAAAACAAGCGAAGGTGTATTGTAATCGCACTTTACAATTTATTGTGTAATACCTTTTACAGTTTTTAGTAGCGATTACCTAACATTATCTGTTTTAGCATTCTTTTCTATAAAATATAAAATTATTTTATTCATTCAATATTCATATTTCTGTACTCTAAGTTGTAAGATTAAATAAAGAATTATTAAATTGAATCTACTTATTAATAAATAAATAATTATTAAATAGAAAAATCACTAAACAATACAATAGTGACTCTATTCTTCTAACATCCCCCCCCCCCCCCCCCCCGGAATCGGATCTCCTGGTTAGACTACGGACCGAGTTGGCAACCCTAATTCGCGATTACATAATATTTTTTGTGACGTCCATTATCATTTGACGTAAAAGGATCTCTAGGATGTTTCTGGAATCTGCCAAATATTCTGAAACTTGAGTCTATCTCCTACAGACCCAGAACATGCTAGTAATTATAATTATACCTATTATCAACCGATCATGACCCAGTAAAGAATAGAATAGAATAGAATAGAATATATTTATTTTCTGTTTTGTACATAGAAGAACATAGAAAATTGTCTATATGAAAAAAAATTACAAAAAATCATTTATATTATAGTGACATAGATCACACAGCATATTTTTTAACTGAATTTTGAATTTGTGTAGAGGCAGTTTTTTTATTTCCAGCGGAATTTTATTATAAATTTTAATTATTGAATTTATTACTCCTTTCTGAACTACAGTAAGACATGATGGCTGTTGTTTCCAGTTCTGCTTATGTCTCGTATTGTGCATATGCTCAAAAGAATGTATATTAAACAGTTCTGAATTTTGCTTAGCAAAGAGTGCACATTCATAAATGTAAATATCAGTGAGAGTCAAAATTTTTAAAGCTTTAAATAACTCCTTACAGCTGTCACAGTGACAAATCATAAGTTTCTAAATCACTCATAAGTATTTCAGGGAGTTTATCACTAATTGCCGGAGTTTGGCGCTTCTGCCATACCTTTGAAACAAAACTGTGCTGTGAGATTTTTTGAAAATGTTTTTATTACAAAAAAAAAGTTGAAACAAATAAAAGAACTTTAAAAAAATATATTAACCTCCAAAAAGTCACTAAAAGGAGGAAAGTAATGAAATTTTGAGATCGGTGCCAATTTAATTACCAGAATTTTTTACATATCTATTGTTATTAAATTGGAGCCGGTCTCAAAATTTCATTACTTTCCTCCTTTTAGTGGCTTTTTTGAAGGTGGTTAATATATTTTTAAAGTGTTTTTATTTTAAACTTTTTAGTAGATTTTAAATACACCTACTTACATTAGTTTGTACATTATTAAATATTAATTAAATTCTATTTTTAATATTTGATTACTAAACTTAAAACTATGTATATATTAAAACAAAACTGCTGAACCGGTTTAAGTAAAATTTATATGGGATCACCCTGGAAGTATGCTCTATTAAATAGAAAAAGAATAATCAAAATCGATTCTTAAGCGCGGGAGATATGAGGCAACATATATAAAAAAGCTTCTTTTTTGCAGTCAGTTAAAACCGACTCAACTGATAAAAATATACTCTTTCGTTTAAGACAAGTTTTGAATCGATCTAGTTTAAATTAAGTAAAAAAAACCCGAGTCGCAGTGCCAAAACCCTGCCGACAATATAGTGTATTTGCTTATACAGGCAGTGTGGCTTTATTATGCAAACTTAAGTTGGTTTTTGGGCAAAATAAAAAATTTTACTCCTTAATACACCCCTTAAAATAACATATTTTTTCTTAATTGCAATGTTATTATCAATCGAACCTCTATACCAAATCATATACACCTTTCAGTAAATAATTCACTATCTGCAAAATAACGTTTTCATAAAATTTGTAAGTCCGGTGCTGTCAGGCCGATTTTATTAAAATTTTAGGGACATATTTTAATTACTATTAGAGAGTTAAATTTCAATTTTGAAACGATTTGAAGAATTTTTTCAGTATTTTAGGGCCCAAAAACATTTTTCAACCCCTAAAAACTACCCTTAAAGTGGCCCGATTAGGCCCATTTTAAATAAGCTTCTTGCGGTGATGGATTTCAACGCGTGTGCCAAATTTAGTTGAAATCAATTAACTCTTTCGAAAGTTATTGCCCGCACACATATATATATATATACGTATATATATAAATATATATATATATATAAATATATATATATATATATATATATATATATATATATATATATACATATATATACATATATATACATATATATACATATATATATAAACATTTTTAAAAATGGTGCCAAAGTGTTTAAGAGGTTATGAAACGTCGAGAAATTTTGGTCCGACCCCTAGGTCCCGCCATCCAACCGACGCCAATATGGCAAATACACTAAAAATATGTTTTTTAATTCTTCCCTCCTGGGATAAAAATTCAAAAATCGGGCGACGTTAGGATCAAATAGACCACAAAACGAATCGAACAAAAAACATTTATCTGTTAAGCCGTTTATGCTATAAGCGTGACACTAAACACGTGACAAATTTACAGACAAATCGAGTGTATATATAGACGCTGCCAGTAACTGCTTAGGTCGTGCCTAAAAATCAGCGTTGCCAGATTTTTTTTTGCCAAGTCGGGATTTTGGAACTTTTTGAGTGAAAAAAGCGGGATTCTTTCGTCAGAAGTTTTTAAGTATTTATCTTTTTATTTGAGTTCAAATTACGTTTACGTGACAATAGATAGCAAAAATAACCATAGAAAATGTATTTTACTAAAAATATGGTATTTTAAATCAGATTTACCCTATCGTTAAATAGTTGAGTCTTATTCGTCTTCTGAATAAAAAAAATAAAAAAAAATAAATCAAAATCAAAAAAGTTTTATTCATTATAGAAAAATATGGCGTTTCAAACAATAGTCTGAGGAGTAAGTGTTACAAATTGCAACTTACAATAAGAGAATAATTATTTACGCACGGTCGAGTTATCCCCAAAAAGCGGGACTGAGCCTGTCCCGTGCGGGACATTTAATTTTGATTTAAAAATCGGGACGTCTGGCAACGCTGCTTAAAAATCGTACATTTATTAAAGGCTGGGACTCGACACTGGACTAGAATACATAGGCTACTTTTTAACTTTGGTTTCTATCAAAACTGGCATTATTTGAGAGAAACCACGGGTGAAAGCTAGTTGTACGTTTAAATAAAATAGCTACCCGTTTAGCACTCAATTTTTATGGAACCAATAAGCAGCGCTAAGTGAGGGATTACTGCATTACATACAGTATCATGGATGTATGTAATATTGCGTGTCGAAAAGCAGCCAGAAACGATTTTGCTTACTTCGATGTCACGATTCCATCCGTGTAACTTGTATTCAACATTTAATATGTACGTACAAACGTAGTTTTATGATATTAGTGTTTGAATTATTTATAAGCAAATATCATTGGGAATAATTCGCTTCAGGTTGTGTTTTGAAAATTGTTTCCTATAGATCGATTTAAAATTAAATGATTTAAGGTGGAGCCACGTACGTATAACGTAGTTTCAGGAAATTTCATATACCTATTTTTTTGAATAGGTAATGTAGAAAATATGTATAATTTTCTGAAATTATTCGAAGAAAACTTTTATTCATATACTTCTCAAAACCATAAGGTATTTTATTTTATTAGATTCGTTTTTATGCTTTTGTAAAAAAAATGTTTCTAAACTTAATAGTTCCGGAAGATCAGTCAAAAATAAATTAGTTATCTGACAAGCATGCTTTGGTTAATTTTTACATGTAAAACCATATTATGTAATCATGCTAACAAATATTTTTATCAAATTTACTTACTTACATTTATTGGACATCATTTCCGGATGAAATATTTTAAACAATAAAAATAATAAAAATGCGTAATATATTCATCTATAATTTCTTTATGTGAAGTAATTACAGGCCTACAGAACAGATTTTATATTCCGGTACGAATATTTTAGTTGGATTACATATCTGAGCCTAAAAAACAAAATCGCTTATGTGAAATTTTATTTTCAATTTCTATAACATTTTACGATCCAGAGATAAAAATTGTAAATCCAGAAACAATAAACCTGTAAACAACTTCATTTTTTTAATATATTGGATGAACTCTGCTAACTTAAATATTTCCGTTATAGATTTTTTCGTCCAGCACTTAAAAACAGCTTCACAATAATTGTTTGAAATCGCTAAAATAAATATTTTTCCCTTCATCAAAAACATCCTAAGATACAAAGGTTGTACAAAAATAAATCAAAATTATGAGAGAACAAAGAAACTAAGAATATTAGGGGATAAAAGAACAAGAATATAGAGGAACAAGTAGAATATAAGAATGAATTTAGGAGATGTGGTCGGTGTTCGAACACAGAACACAGAATTCTGTATAAAAGATTACAACGATTATATAAATGACTAGCGGTTCAGTCCGGCTTCGCCCGGGTGTAACTGTAATATATAGAATATAAAAGATAAAAATCATTATCACAGAATTCTCAACGTGTATTAAATTTGCGCGAATTCAATCGCTTTTAATTGTGAATGTTCAAAAATCGAAGAAAAATCAAAATTGCCAAAAAACAAACAAGAAATTCTGTCGATCCGATCGCTACCAAACTTCACAGGATCACCCGCTGGGCTAATCTAAAGATTGCCTGAAAATTTCATTAAAATCGATCTAGCCGTTTTGGAGTCCATAGGTAACATACATCGCCTTTTATATATGCATTTTTCACGTTTTTGCAATATTTTTCACTGATGCTCCGCTCCTATTGGTCGTAGCGTGATATTACATAGCCTACAGCCTTCCTCGATAAATGGACTATCCAACACAAAAATAATTTTTCAATTTGAACCAGGAGTTCCTGAGATTAACGCGTTCAACCAAACAAACAAACTCTGCCAGTTTACAATATTAGTATAGATATCGGATCAGTTATTATAACTGATTCTTTAACATAAAATATAAATAGTGCGTTTGTTTGCTGTACTAAAATTGCTAACTAAAAAAGACAAAAATAATACTATTTAACTTTTAATATAAATTAAAATAAAAATATATATTGCAAAAAAAAATTAGGTAATTGAAATGCGAAACAATAAAAAACAGTTTTGTCTTTTTTCCACCGATATACGAGTACGTACTATATGTATATTTAATAATCAGTTGAAAATCATACATTTCAAATATTCTGTGAACGTTATTATCCACTTGTGTGTAACAATATCTAGTAATACGTCAGTCTCTTGAAATAATCTATTTCCTTGGGAATGATTTTCAGCTCCAGTCGACCGTAATTACAATAATAATAAAAGAAAGTTCCCCATTTTGAATATTTAATGTATTAATGCCCCATTATATGTATACAATCGCACGAACCTGTGCGCTGCTTTGACTGGAGGTTGTGAATACAAGTCTGACGTACGACATTCACGAACTTATACTCTGTCGCCCGTAGTTCTACCGATACGTCATCATTCGTTATACGGTCCCATGGGCCAGCGCACATATGCTACTTTTTCTATCACGATTGTGCAATCAAGTCTATTGCACATCGTCAGATTCAGCTACCAACAGAAAGACGAAATTTTCGAACTCTTGATGGCTGACAACAGCGACGACGAGGATAGTTTGCTCTTTGAAGAAGAGGACCAAATTTTACAAGCAAACGTTAACAACTGGCCATAGATTCTAGTCACTGTTCTAAAGAATCATCCGTTTTTACTTAAGGAGTCGTTATTAACAAGCCCAATAATTTTTGCAGTTTCTGTACCAATTTTAGCCAATCCCGAGCGAGAAATCTGGCAACACTGTCGAAGCGTTGAGATATTTTATAGTACACTGTAAAAACTGAGAAGGCCGATTACATGGATAATCGCTGATCCCTATATAAACACCAAATTTGTTTAATTTCACAGCTAAAATCCAAGTTTTTATACAGTTCTCCTTGTAAAAATAAACAATAATGAACAATTACCTAGAAAATTGAGGGAATTTTACTTTAACTTTCAGTATAATTTTACACCCATTTTTTACAGTGTATGTTGTACTTATACTATGGTATAAGCGGCCTAACCTTTACCAGGACATGTGTTTATTTATTTATCTACATAAATCGACTCAGAAATATTATTGAAATGTCTGAAAAAGTACATTATAAAGGACGATTTATTAGAAAAAAAGTTCGTAATTTTTAAATAGATAAAATTAGTACCTATATTGTACCTTACATAAATCATGCTTTTTAAAATTTCCAGCGCATGCGCACCTTATACTTGTTTCGCGGATTAGATAAGTATGCGTTGTTTCCAGATCGTTTATCGTATAACCTTTCCTCTGCTGAAATCCGGTAAATTTTCCATTATTATTTATTAAATATCTTTGAAACTGTGTTGGAACTGTTAATGAGACCATTTTTAAAAAATTGTCTAGTCGTTAGTTAACGTTACTTTAGTTTTATAAAGAGATCCTAAAAAAAGTTTCTGAGATACAAAAATATTTGTCGGTAAATTTTTCGATATACCGTATACCATAATGTATAAGAGCCCCAAAAACTCGAAATTTGAAATTTAATATCCCTGAAACTGTGTTGTTCAAAAATTCCATTCTGCGCCAATCGATGCAGAATTACATTAACATTATTCTGGTTAAATTTCAAACAAATCCTAAGAAAACGAGTTTGGCGAGGGTACTATTGTAGCTTTGTTACAATAACCTTGTCTCTCTATTATTAATATTGTCTAAATTGTTTTTCCTTAACTACGAGGAAAAATGAAAGTTGTTATAAAAACCAATTGTAAGCACTTGATAAGTATTTACTTTAAATAAATAAAATGCTTTTTATATGAATAATTAATAATTATTCGCAATTAATGTTTCTTCTAAAATGTAATCAACAGATTATTTTTTTCAGAATGTTTTTATAACAACTTTTATTTTTCCTCGTAGTTAAGGAAAAACAATTTAGACAATATTACATAATAGAGAGAGAAGATTATTATGTAACAAAGCTTGCTAAAATACATTAACTACTAATATTATCTACCTTAAATGATTTATTTTTAAACGAACAACGAATACTACTCATAGATTCAGAATTCTTTCCACTAAAGATGCAAGTGAGCAACGAACGCTAGTCATAGATTCGGAATCCATTTTCCTCACAGACATCCATTTATTTTTAAAGTATATTGGGCACAACGAAAGCAATGCCTATTGTTCACGAAGTTGCACAGTTAGTATCAAGTGAAGTGTTCATACGGCGAACACTGACCGGGAACATTGGCTTTCGTTTCCTTCCCCGCCGTATTTCATTTGCATTAATTATACAACACGATTCTTATAGGTACCACATACACACACATACGTAATGCCTCCATATCTGGAACTTCACCTCTCCAAACATTCATAGGTATACATACTTATATGTACGTAGCTATGCTACCGGTATACTTCGGCCATTTTGTAATTACTCAACTGTGATTTTGCATTTAATGTTCTTTTATATTAGATTTTATCGTCACCATTATACTATACAGCGTGTTATAAAAATTACTGTTTTTTTCGTGGCAAAGTTCATATCTCAGATTTCATTTTAAAAATTTCGAAGTAAATAAGCAAATCTTCTTAATAAGATTCAGTTTGTTTTTTTTATTAGTGTATTTGCCACATGGCAACATACACTTTTGGCGTTGGTCGGATGGCGGGACCTAGGGGTCGGACCAAAATTTCTCGCCGTTTCATAACCTCCTAAACACTTTGGCACCATTTTTAAAAATGTTTATATATATATATATATATATATATATATATATATATATATATATATATGTGCGGGCAATAACTTTCGAGGGAGCTAATTCATTTTAACGAAATTTGGGATACATGTTGTAATCCATCACCGCACGAAGCCTATTTAAAATGGGCCCAATCGGGTCATTTTAAGGGTAGTTTTTAGGGGTTGAAAAAAGTTTTTGGGCCCAAAAATACCGAAAAAATTCTCAGAATCGTTTCCAAATTGAAATTTAACCCTTTAGTAGCAATTAAAAAGTGTCCCTAACATTTTAATAAAATCGGCCCGACAGGACCGGATTTAGAAATTTTCTGAAAACACTAGTATGCAGATAGTGAGTTATTTACTGAAAGGTGTTTTTACTTTTGGTGTAGACGTTCGATCGACAATAATAATGTAGTTAAGAAAAAATGTAATTTTAAGGGGTGTATTAAGGAGTTAATTTTATTTATTTTGCCCTAGAATCACCTTAAGTTCACATAATATTGCCACAAGGCCTGTATTAGCAAATACACTATATTGTCGGCAGGGTTTTGGCACTGCGACCCGGGTTTTTTATATTTTGCAATACATATGATTTTTTCTCCTCAAAATATTCAGCGTTCTTGTGTTTATAAATAATTCAGTGAAAAACAAATTTCAATGTAAATATGGAAAAAGTTACCGGTTAAAAAACTGCGAATGTACATTTTTTATTGTACAGTAAATACCTACAATAAATGGTATAAAATTTAATCATTCAAGAATTTTTTCGAAGCAAGTGTTTTTACTTTCGAGCAATTCTAGAAGTATGAAAAGTCTTGCTATGGCGAAAAATTCGAATTCTAAATTTCTAAATTTAGACTTTTAAACAGTAGTTTTAGATCTGTATCGTACATGCATCAGAGGTTGGATATACAATTCAACGGATCGTGACCAATCAAACTTAAGGTTTTTAGGTGATTCCTCGGTGTTTTTTATTTTCACCCAAAATAAAGATAGTTAACTGATAAACGAAAATATAAAATTGCAAATTTTTCGAAAAGGCTTTAAGGATGTTGTTCGTACATATTTTTATATAAATCGATAAAGACACTAGAATATGCCCACCGTTCATTTATCTCGGAAAAAATCTTAAATGAACGAATATCCATGTGATAGATTCGTGTCAGTTATTAATTTTATCGTTTTATAGCATTTTCATTTCATTGTTTACCCTGTTTGTAAGAAATTATAAAACATCCTGTGTACCAAATTAAAAAAGTGGTAATTATTAATACACAGAAATTTTTCGTTGTTCACAATAACATCAGAAGGGCAAAGACCTGTATATTCTGCATAATTAAGCGCTTGTGTATGTTTCTTTCTTTCTTTTTTGTTAAGATATTATTAACAAGCAAAAAGCAGTCTTTTTGATGTCATAGTTTACATATTGCACGAAATGGCTGTCTAGACAATCTAACAAAACGTATTGCTAATCGATTTGGAACCGAAAAGCAAACAGAACAGTCTCTGTAATGTTAGTAGACCCTTTATTGTTAATAGTATTCTGATTGACGATTATATTGAGTAATTTAGTATCCAGTAATAGCGCAACAGTGGTAAGTGATGCTTGTAAACAGCCATACAGCATATAGATAATTATAAAGTAGGCTGGGCAAATGTACAAACAAGTTTTATCAAAATGGGCCCAGTACAAATGAACAAACGGACATTTTGGAAACGTATTATTCTAAATATCAAAACAACCCAAAAATCCCTATAGGATATTTATTATGTTAGTCAAACCGTTGCCAATCTGCGAATGTTCAAAACTGCACGATTTTTTTTCATTTCTCTTGTATTGCTTGGATATTGAAAGGTCGCGTTTACCTTTCGATCACAACTATTTTAAACTGGTAAACTATCACAATTCGCAATAGCTATGAAAAACAATTAATTAGGAATTCTCAATTTACCTTGCGATAAATGCAAAGCGTTAAACGCAGGCGAAGTCACAAAAGAACAATAACTTTAGAAATATAAACTCGAGTGGAGGCTTCCTTTGCCATTTTTCTTAAGCTCGAAGTTCGTTTATTTGTCATTCTACGAAAAAAATGTATGCAACCAATTTCGAAGGATTGCTTGGATCATAGGAATGTACGCAATTTTGTACATCTTTGCACCGTTTGTCGGTAATGGCTTTCTGTCATAAGTTCCACTGACATTTTTCATATTAGAAAGGATTCCATCTTGAAACATGGATTTGTGTGGTTTTCCATAACAATTTGTTATGACTCTTTAATTAGCGAGCTAAAAATCATTATTCACCTAATAATTCGTACGCCACTGTAAGTAGGTAGCAATTACGTGCAATCACAATGCAGGTCCCATTGAATGTGACAGAACGGTTAAATTGCTAAGGGCATATACTGAGTGTTGAATCTAGGGCTTGACGGTTTTTCCGATATATCGATAATAATATAGCGAAATGCTGAATCACGATATATTTTATAAACCTATTGATATATCATTGTCTAGATATATACTCGTCCCAACTTAAAGACCGCGCACACTACACCAGCACGGACCAGAAAAGCCTTTTCGTAATGTTATTGAATGGAGTAACGCACATTGCACCATTACCGTCAGAACAAATCATGTCGGTTTGTATTTCTGATTTGCAATTTCTAAATTTCTATGTCTGCTCGTACTGGACCGGTTTAATCTTGTGTTTTGTTGCGATTTTGGTGCTGTAGGTATGGAGGAATGATATACGCAAGAACTCATCGATATTGTGTTGTGGCATTTAAAAATATTGAAAGAATTTTTGTTAATCTCTTTCCATAATTCAGGAATTTCTTTTGTAGACAGAGTGAACACAAAACTTCTTTTTTCCTGGCTTCTTTCTCTTCACACAACCTCATCAAAATAAAAACTTCTTCAGCGAATTACACGCGTCAATGTTGCACACTCACTACTTGGAAACTGCAACATGTCTGCCGCACACGGAAACTTCACTAAAAGTTACTGGTCCGGGCTAATTCATGCAGGTATAGTGTGCGAAATCGTGCAGATTTTAGCTCCGTGATATACTGGTCCATGCAGGTATAGTGTGAACGGCGTTTAAGTCGATAGCTTCAATTACAACATTGATATATCGGCATACGGGATGTAATTTATCAGTTTTATTTAGCCTCTAGCCTTGATACTTAGTACACTAGTTTCTATTCCTACGACATTACATTATCAACTAATCAACAAATAGACAATGTATTTCTGTTCAATGTGCAAAAATTGTAAGTATAGATAAATATTTTATTTCTAAGACATTAATTACAATCAAATCTCAAAAAATTTCTGTTAAAAATAAAATGTATATAATTTTTTAGTTCTCCGAAGATGACAAAAAATATTGTCGAAACGTCAGATTAAATTGCAAAATTCATTAAATACGGCTTTTTTTCTGGATCCATAAGCTAAAAAAATTTTTGGATTCTTATCCTAGAAGTTTTACAAATATAAAAACTCGATCGCAACGCTCTACATTTAGGTAGTTTGTAAAGATATATTATCAACTAATCTATATATTATATATAATAGATGTTGGTATATATCTGTTTGAGATAAATAGACTTCGACAGCGTTTAACCGGTCATTATGAAAATTGGCACATACGTAGAAGGTTTTTATGGCTATATACTTTGTTGTAACTCGCCACTAGATGGCGCCAAAATAAAAATTAGTATTGGGATTGTTTTCATTTACATTAAAATATGAGTACCTAATATATTACAACTATAATTAATAGCAGATTGTTTTTCTAGACCGTAATAAAGTGGAGCCGAAAGCTCACTACTGTTGTCGCTGCCTTGTTTCATCTCAATTGCGTGCAGAGCCGCGAGTAGCGGCTAGTTTATCATAAAATTTCGCTTTCCAACCATGTAGATTTTTAACTTTAACTGATCTCACCAAAGTGTCACTTTATTCATTAAATTGTTAATGTAGTTTAATATAAATTATTTGAAAAATCTTAGAAACTTGAAAATAATTTTCAAAATTGTAATATTGTATGAAAAAATTTACAGAAATTTTAGGTTATTTTAGGTTATTTATTATTTATTAGTGTATTTGCCATATGGCAACATACACTATTGGCATCGGTCGGATGGCGGGACCTAGGGGTCGGACCAAAATTTCTCGACGTTTCGTAACCTCCTAAACACTTTGGCACCATTTTTAAAAATGTTTATATAGATATATGTGTATATATATATATATATATATATATATATATATATACACATATATCTATATAAACATTTTTAAAAATGGTGCCAAAGTGTTTAGGAGGTTACGAAACGTCGAGAAATTTATATATATATATATATATATATATATATATATATATATATATATATATGTGTGCGGGCAATAACTTTCGAAAGAGTTAATTGATTTTAACGAAATTTGGCCCGCGTGTTGAAATCCATCACCGGAAGAAGCCTATTTAAAATGGGCGTAATCGGGGCATTTTAAGGGTAGTTTTTAGGGGTTGAAAATGTTTTTGGGCCCCAAAATACCAAAAAAATTCTCAGAATCGTTTCAAAATTGACATTTAACCCTTTAGTAGTAATTAAAAAGTGTCCCTAAAATTTTAATAAAATCGGCCCGACAGGACCGGACTTAAAAATTTTATGAAAACACTAGTTTGCAGATAGTGAATTATTTACTGAAGGTTGTATATAATTTGGTATAGAGGTTCGATTGATAATTAATATTATTGCAATTAAGAAAAAAAAATGTTATTTTAAGGGGTGTATTAAGGAGTCAAATTTTTTATTTTGTCCAAAAACCAACTTAAGTTCGCGTAATAAAGCCACACTGCCTGTATAAGCAAATACACTATATTGTCGGCAGGGTTTTGGCACTGCGACCCGGGTTTTTATTATTTATTATTATTTATTATTTATTATTATTATTTATTTATTTTAGGTTATTTATTATTAATTTGCTTAATGTCTTTTTTCCCGCTCCTAAATGCAATATATTTGACGTCCTTACGCGTTTGGCTATTTAAACTAATTTAAATTTTTAAACCGACGAATTCAAAACGATTTCTTAATTTTTATAAAACACATTATATGCACAGAATAAATAGTGAATAGATTGTGTGTATTTGTCGTTCACAGATAAATAGGAAAATGTCATTTGCAAGAAACATTTAATAACAGTAATTTAAAGTTTACGTAAGGAATTGACAGCATTTATGTGTAATTCTTGATTTTTTTGTTCTTAGTACCTGCATTAATTATTACCATATCTAATTATTGATACAAGCTGCACTATTTGCAAAACGACTAACGTAACTTTTAAACAAAGAACCTATGTCAATATTTTCCTAAGTTTTTTATTTTACTTAGTCCACTAACAAACTAGTGCATTTTGAGTCTAGTTAATTATTTTTTTAATAATACGTTGAAAAAATCCAATTCAGACTTTTATCAATTCTTGGATTAGAACCGGGAACTGAGGGCTTATAATAAAGGAAGCCACTAAATTGTCATACAATGGCATTGCTACACGTTCGATAACTCGATAACTTTTTTATACTTTCAAGAAAAATTTGTATAGCTCAATTCACTAAATAACACTTTTTTAAGATCATCAGCTACCAGGGTAGTATCTGGGCCTAGCACCAAACCATATTTTCAATTTGTTTGTATTTTTAATAACAAAAAAAAACTTCGGTCGTAGTGCCAAAACCTTGCTAACAATATAGTGTATTTGCCAATATAGGTAATGTGGTTTTATTATGTGAACTTAAGTGTGTTTTTGAACAAATTAAAAAAATTTCATCCCTTAATACACCCTTTAAAATAATAATTTTTTCTCAGTTGAAATATTGTTATCAATCCAACTTCTGCAGCAAATGAAATACATCCCTCAGTAAGTAAATTCGTATATGTAAACTAGTGTTTTCATAAAATTTATCAGTCCGGTCCTGTCGGACCGTTTTCATTAAAATTTTGAAAGTATCTTTTAATTCATACTGAAGGGCAAATTTCAATTTTGAAACAATTCTGAGATTTTTTCGGTATTTTCAGATCCAAAAACCCTTAAAATAGCAAGATCGGGCCCATTTTAAATAGGCTTCATGCAGTTGTGAATTCCAACATGTGGACCAAATTTCGTTTATATCAATTAAGATTGTCGAAAATTATCTAAAGTGCTTAGAATGATGTGAAACGTCGAGAAATTTTGGACCAACCCCTAGGTCCCGCCATCCGACCGACGCCAATAGTGTATGTACTGCCATATAGCAAAAACACTCAAATCTACTAAATACTTTTATCAATTCTCGGATTAGAATAATCTTTTAGGGGCACATCTTGAAATGTTTCCATTTTCGTTTTTGAAATAAATCTGCTCATTTTTTCCATGTTTTTGGGCCCAAACTTTTTTCATCTCCAAATACAATGCATATTTTAAATGTCTTCGTATTTGGTGGTGTTGATCCAATAGAATGTCACAGTAAAGGAAGATTTGGTTGAGAAACAATAAATAAATAAGCTTTTCCAAAGTTTCGCTATGGCCAACGTTTCTAAAAATTTATTTTCATCTTCAGAGCCTTAAGCTGGTCAACCAACTTGAGGCCCTGAAGATGAAAATAAATTTTTCGAAACGTTGGTCATAGCGAAACTTTGGTAAAGCTTATTTATTTATTGATCCTCAACCAAATCTTCCTTTACTGTCATATTTTAAATGTTCAAAAAAAGATGCCAAGTTATTCCTGATGATAAACTATCAGTTATTCGACTCGACTAGAAACGAACAACTAAATGACCATATTCATAGAACCACGCCTTGTTAGAAAACATAGATCCGTCCGATGCGAAACTCGTCTCTGTGCACAAATGATAAACGATAAAAAAACCCGGGTCGCAGTGCCAAAACCCTGCCGACAATATAGTGTATTTGCTTATACAGGCAGTGTGGCTTTATTACGCGAACTTAAGTTGGTTTTTGGACAAAATAAAAAATTTAACCCCTTAATACACCCCTTAAAATAACATTTTTTTCTTAATTGTAATATTATTATCAATCTAACGTCTACACCGAATTAAATACACCCTTCAGTAAATAAGTCACTATCTGCAAACTAGTGTTTTCATAAAATTTGTAAATCCGGTCCTGTCGGGCCGATTTTATTAAAATTGTGGGGACACTTTTTAAACACTACCAAAGGGTTAAATTTCAATTTTGAAACGATTCGGAGAATTTTTTCGGTATTTTGGGGCCCAAAAACAGTTTTCAACCCCTAAAAACTACCCTTAAAATAGCCCGATTAGGCCCATTTTAAATAGGCTTCTTGCGGTGATGGATTTCAACATGTGGCTCAAATTTCGTTGAAATCAATTAACTCTTTCGAAAGTTATCGCGCGTACACATATATATATATATATATATATATATATATATATATATAAACATTTTTAAAAATGGTGGCAAAGCGTTTAGGAGGTTATGAAACGTCGAGAAATTTTGGTCCGACCCCTAGGTCCCGCCATCCGACCAACGCCAATAGTGAATGTTGCCATATGGCAAATACACTAATACTAAAATAGACAAGTAAATAATTGATTCTACGCACCCACTGGAGGTCGAAAGTTGTCACGAATCTTATTTTACCATAAAACTGACATAAGCCACTTTGGCCCACAACCGTAAATAATATTTATAATGAAGTTCTGCGAAAAATGTATTAAGTTGACGTTTTGTATGTCTCTGTAATATTTTACGTAAATAGTTTGTGTATTTATTAAAATGGCTTCCTCCTTATTAAGGTCGATTTCTTCGCCTCCAGAATAAAAACAAAAAATAAAAAGTTTTCATATCGCAACGTTTTTAAAAATAATAGGAAATATTTGTAGATATGTGAACCAAAAATAAGATACCTACTGTTAAAAATAATAAACATCATAAAGAAGCTCACAAATGCCAATCACTTAAAAATTCATTACTAGTCTTAGTAATTACCATCACGGGATCAAATATTAGTCTTTAAAAATTATTAATTCGTACACTTACTACTTCGAAAGACTGTTTTCTATTTGTAAAATTTCATACCTAAAAATAAAATGTTTTTATAATCAACGTTATTTGGCATTTAGTTTCGCAGATTAACAGTTCAGCCTCGAATCTCTTATAATAACTACAAAAACATCGATCAGTAAGTAAATAATCGATTATTTTTTGGATTAATTAAAACGAAAATATCGTATGATTAATCGAAACAAAATAATCGATTATTTCAGCTGTTCGATTAATCGTTGTCATCTTTAAACATGAACGAAGCCGCTTATACAAAAGAAAAATAAACGACGTGTTGTACTTATTTTAATGCAATTAACGTTTCGATCTACTTGCATGTTCAAAAAAATAAATAACAAGTTTTCTTTGATTAATTAATAGGAAAGCATTAAGGCAAAAATCTATAAATACTAAAATATTAAGTATCTGTAATACTACAACATATCTTTAAGTAACTTACCAGTGATATAGCTATTCCCAAGACAGTAGCTTTCTGGAAATATTCTTATAACACTTGTAAAATTTCACAGCACGATGATAAAAATTTTAAGAGTATTGATAAACACACGTAAAATTAAACAATAATACACACTTTTCTTTCACAAAACGAAATCTCACAAATTATGGCTTGTACACATGACACATATTTTCACAAAACTGAATGTTTTAAAGGTTTCGTACAAAGATAATAACATAATTATAAATTAGTATACTGATTCTATTTTTTTTTTATTTTATTTTAAAAATTGTACTGTTTCATATTTACTTTTAAACATTCTGGTATAAAAAAATGAATAGTTATTTTTAGCTTCCTGTCGCTTTTAAATTCATTATAACATCATAATATCTTTGTAAGGAATTGCTAAACTTTATATATAAAAAATTTTAATTTTCGCAATGATTATAAAATTTAACACAGCGTTTAAAAAAATTAACAACTTAATATCGGCGTCAATTTAAAAAAAAGTTTGAATATATAAGAACCATGTACGTACAATGTATTTTAATTAAAATAGATCGTTCATTTACAACCTCACAAAAAATAAAGTCATCTAGTTTTTCAGCGAACAATATCTACCGGTTTTAAATATTTATTTAACAGTGACAAATATTATGACAATACAAAATATATAATAAGTTAATAACAAAGTAGCGGGTATTATATACAAACCAACACATGTCCGACGATATCAGTCATAATATGTATAAAAGTAATAATAATAATAGCAACAATAATAGCCTCCCTACCCCTTGACTTACAAGTGGCATTCTGACAGTTGCTAATGAACATTTAGCGACCCTTATCCTGCAGTTCCGGTTGTCTGCAGAAGGTGATGTTACAGAAACTAAATATTTCGAACAAGTTAAACAATGTCATCGGTCGTCATATACACAATTCAAAATACGCAAGGCTATATAGTTATCCTACCTTAGCCCTATCGTATTTTGAGTTGAAGACGTTGAGGTATGTAGATAATCCAAGAGATTTCCCATTTTCTTTTAACTACTGTTGTGTACATCGCAGGTACATAATACGCGCAACAGGAAAAACATATTTTAACATACATTATTCGTGTATTTGCCATATATGACACATACACTATTGGCGTCGGTCGGATGGCGGGACCTAGAGGTCGGACAAGACCTTAGAGGTTGCAGTGCCTACCGGTTTGGCTCCTATCTATTAATTCTAATTCTAGTGGTCGGACCAAAATTTCTCGACGTTTCTTCTAAACACTTTGGCATCATTTTTAAAAATGTTTATATGTATACATTTAATCCCTCCGAAACTATTGAGCACAGCCAAAAAAATGTATAAGGGAAATTTAACGTGCTTTAATTTTGTACAGTGTAATTTCCAAGATATTGACGAAAAACTGAGAAAACATACAGATCAAACTCGACAGTCTTTCTACGGAGACTATTTACCCGCATTTGAAGCAAAAGATCATAAACAATTTGTGACACTCAAACCTTTTTTTCCAGCTTGGAGCTAATTTTACTGTACAAAATTTGCATGGGATGAAATACAAAAACTGCGAGTTTCCTCAACTTTGAGGCCTGTACATTCTAAATATAATAAAGATCCGACAGTTTTTCCATTTTGTTAGAACCAAGTGACATTCACATAACTCTAAATAAACTTGAAACGATACAACTCTCCGAGAAGATCACATCAGCGTCTTTTAAATTTTGAATGGACGTTGGTGAATGAATTTCATTAGATTAGTCCTTCGCGAAGGGGATCCTCCAAAGCGACTATTTTTCTGCAATATCATTGCTTCGAAAAATTGACTTGTTTAATTGGTAACCCAAACAATTTTAGCAATGGCTATAAATATTGTAAATTTGTAAATACAATGTAACCTTAATATAACGATTTCCTCGATTTAACAAATTTTTCGAAATCCCCTAGAACTGCCCGTAAGAGTTAACGCAAAATATATACCTTTACATTACAATTATTTTTTGTCAAAAACCTCTTTATAACGAATTTTCAATCATTGCAGAATATAAATAGAAAGTATAATTTACCTCTTTTTAACGATTTTTGTCAACTTATAACCTTTACATAACGTATCCTGCACAATTTTAAAGTTTAAAGATAAGTTTTTAGAAGAAAATGCGTTTTCTTACCTCATTAAAACGAATCTTAGACCAACCTAACCTCTATATAACTAACTTCATTATAACAAATTACTTGGTATAACGAATATTTTCTAATTCCCTTCAGCTTTGCTATATCGAGTTTGTACTGTATTATTTGAAATAATGGTGTTTGAAATTTGAAACGCTGTAATTTTCATACTACCAAACAAAAAGCACTGCTCTACGGGCTCACCTATTGTGGATTTTTATAATTTGTAGAGACAGTTAACATTTTTGTTTCAGGCAACCAATTATATCAAATAGACGATGGTGCTAATTTACAATAACTAGCCCTCTTCGCGGTGCGGCTGCCGACATTATAATAACAGACATGTATTTTATATTGTGTTAGGGTGGTGAAACAGATGTACTTATTATATTGTAGCGGGTCTCTTATCTTGATATAAGATATTGTTACATAACATTAACAGTGTCATCGCTATGTATGCAACGGAGTTCAGACTACATACTGTCTACAGTATCGGACAAATTAACCTTCCATAACCTACGTACAGTGGAAAAAGGATTAAATAGAATGGAGGGGTCTCTTGGCCCAAATGCACTACATCCTGAAAGGATTTTTGTGCTTCCCCCATTTATTAGATTTAGTCAGCAAATAATCTGGATAATCTTATCAGCTCCCGAAGATTTGCTACTAGATTGTCCTATGGAACTATTCCATCTTCATCAATGTAACCAAAGATGGTTGTCTTCCTATAAGTTAAAGCCCCACATTCGAACTCGATATGGGTGACTGTTTAATTCTCCAAATTGCAAAATTTACATAGTGTTGATTCCTGCTGTATCCCCATCACATCCAGTGCCGGATTAAGCCAGCGCGGGGCCTGTAGCAAATTTTGTCAAGGGGCCCCTGGTTTGCTTTAGGTTCTCAAATTTAGGGTATTAAATAAAACAAAACTGTTAAAAATAAACTTTTCTGGATTTAATATGGGCAAATTTAGAGATAACACTTTCAATATCGACTTCTTTAAGCAAATCATGCTCTATATTCAACAAAGTAGATTGAATCGTAATTGAGTTAATAAAATTTAAATAGTTCGCCTGTTTTCTCGAAATACTTATAATCGATATTATATTAAAATCGATTAAAAAAGTACAATCTCGGCTACGTAAACTCGCAAAATAAATGTATACCTATATAAAAAATTAAAATCTGGCCGCTTGAAGGGTAGAAATGTGGTATAGATGCTAGTCTAAATATATCGATTATAATTAAATATTAGAACATTAACGTTAAAAAGTTCGTAAAATACCTACTTATTTTTACGATTTAACGTGACGAAATCGAGTTTTAGATTTTCAAGTGGAAGTGAGGCATAGCCTAAGTGCTTCGCGTTTAAAGCATGCAAGATATTTTACGCTCCTATCTAAATTAATATTTTTTTATTACGGTCAGACAGGCGTTGGAGCGCGGGTCCCCCAAATTCGCGGGGCCCGTAGCATTTGCTACTCTTGCTACGTGGCTAATCCGGCACTGATCACATCTCAGGAAAGCATGACCGGTTAAAAGCCCAATCACCTTTCTGAGTGTCGGTCTGTTAAATCTAATTAAGTCCTCAATTACCATTGAGGAAAGACCTACAATCATTTTCTTCCAGAACATAAATCATTATGGAAAAGTATATCATTATATGAGAAAAAACAAATTATAGCATATATCTCTTCTGTGCATCCATCGACTTTCCCCAAAAATAATAGGGCTCTTAACATTTGCATATTCAATATCCTCCCAAATTTGGTTTCATGCCACTCATCCGTTTGACCTGTATCGTTATCACAGACAAACCGACCAACAGATAAACAAATCAAAAACCTGTTTTTTAGGTTCAGGGAACCTCAAAACGAAAATTTTGAAAAGTAAATTTTGCCGTAAATTATTAGATACCATTCCCCACTAGTCGGTTGGAATGGTAATATTGGCCAGCGGTGTACAAACGGTTTGAGGTAAGCTATTGTATAAGTATCTGCTACCACAGATGGTACACAATCATCACTCATACTGCTGTTAATATGCCGTAACCCATTTGAAAATATCAACTTAACAGAGTTAACAATACAAGTTAAAAAAAATGTGGCAAAATATATCAAAACGCCGTCACTAGCATAATTTGCAATTTAATTTTCTTAACTAGTATTGATATTTTAATTTGCAAATGCAATTTTTACTGATCCATATAGTATATAGCCCGGTTCGGCTTCACCCGGATTAAAACACATTATGTTGCAGTAGTCTTTCTTATAGAATAATAGATAAATTTGCCCGGCGTTGCTTTCTATTTATTAATAATTAATAGCCGCACCCGACTGAGATACAACAGCGGCAGCGACAACGGTAGTGGAGTCTTCGTCTCCGCCGTATTATTATCTTACCTAGCCGCGCTGCGCCCCACTCGGTAGCATCAACAGTAGTGGAGCCTTCGACTCCACCATATTGTGATTTTGCATCGCGGGACTACGCTCCTTTCGGCAGCGTCAACAGTAGTGGAGCCTTTGCCTCTACCTACAGGGTTCAATCGTAAATCTAAACCATTCTCAAATCCACTTGAACACACGAAAAATTTCATCAAAATCGGTCCAGCCGTTTAGGAAGAGTTTAGTCACATACACACGTACCTACAGAAGATTTTTATATATAAAGACATATGTATACTATATTTCCAAAAATTGTGCCAAGTTGCTAGACTCGTGTGAAACGTCGAGAAATTTTCCCTAGGATCCGCCATCCGACCGATGCCAATAGTAAATGTGCCATATAGCGAATGCACTAATAATTCAGTGAAGTTAATACAAAGCTTTTTAAAAACACTCAACTCTTCATTTTAAAACGTTACAGTAAATATTTTATTAGGTCTCCTGATATTTTTCGACGAATATTCTTATTTGAATTTCTAAATACTTATATCAAATATTATTTTTATCTGATATGTATTTATAATAGGATGTTTAATTGTCTGTAATATTTAAATTTACTTTGTTGGCAACACTGTCGTAAATGAAGAAATCGGTTCACTTCCGTTGTCTTTCCGTTATCTCTGTATACATTATATAATTATTTAATAATAATAAATATACGTTAAACGTTTCACCTTAAAGTTAAGGATCTTAAATATTTCATTATCATGTGTAACTAATTATTCTCATAAATAATATATGAACGTAAAAAGGGCTACAAATCCATATCTCATTATTTCATTCTCAATCTAAAAATGTTTGAGTGAAACGTCTGAATTACACTGTTTAACATCCATGCTTGCAATTTTTTTACATTTCTCAATTTCTATTTTCTTTAAATAAGAATAGCCGAGACCGTTAGGATAGCGTTCTATGATTCACCTATTATAAACTTTATTCCCTGCAGAGTCTATTCTGAAAAATTAAAAAAAAACTAAAAATTAGGGTACGTAAGTATTTTCGAGAGGGTTCGTCGATTCTACTCTCGAATATATTGGGGGGAAAATGATTTGTGTAGTTCACACTGCATATTACAGAAGTGAAACTTACCCAAAACCTTCATACGTCCAGCATATGATGAAACGTTAGTTTGTATAAGATTTTAGATGTTGGTATAGAGCCAGACGAATCTAATTCACTTCGCTGTGCGAAAAGAAGTTTCGGGTATTAAATAGCTAAATTACTATAGGTTTTATTGTAATAGGCAATTTATTGTTTGTAGGCGGAAAATTTAGGAAGTTCTGCTATAACTCAACCAATTCTAAGGCCAATTCTAAGTCTGAACCAGTAAATTCAATCTTTACTAATAAATATTGAGAAATTGAACAAACGTTATTGATAATCAGTAAGCCATATTTTGACCGAATGATATTTCAATCATTCATTTTTATATTCAATATTAAATAAATAATAAATCAGGTAATGTACAACATGAATTTAGACTCGATATGGTGTTCAATCAACATACCTATACAAAGTGTTCCTTCAAATTGGCAATTGTAATAATATTGATAACTACAATGTTATTGTAATAAAAAACAAGTCACTTGTTGACCACAAAAAAGTTATTTGTGCATGTACATTTCGAGAATTAAGATGTTCCTGTCGTCAGCAAAAACGTTCGTACTTAAGGAGTGACTAAATTGTTTTGTTTTTTTTTATAATTTTTTATAAGCTCCTTTCTTGGCAAAAAAAATATATTCATTGGTGTAAACCAAGAATTTAAAGCATTACGCACAGTATGTGACAATTGTCAACAATATTTGCCAAATAAATGCTGGTCGAAAAAAAGATTTTACATTTTATGCATACAATAGGGAATTTGCATGTATTTTTTTATATTTTTAATTAACTTTTTACATCGTTATAAAATAGTAAAAAATATAAATACTGTTGGAAATGCTCGAATAATTTTTTTAAATAATATTTAACACATCGCTTAAATTTGATCTGTTTGAACGCCGCCATTTTTCGCGGGCCTTGAGTGACGTCAAAAGCCACGACCAGTGTTTGTTGACTATAAGTTTGACAGATACTTTTGGTTCTTTTATAGAAATTTTCAGTTTTAAAAGCTATTCACGCCATGGATAAAGCTAAAAAACCATTTTATAGATATTGTCTTGTACCAATATGCAAAAACACTATTAGAAGTACACCTGATAAAGTGTTTTTTCCCGTTCCAAAAGATGCGAATACACGAAAACAATGGTGTAAGGTTATGAGAAGAGATAATGTATCTGGATTTGATGCAAAATATGCTGTCATCATAAATGCATCTATTTTTGGTAAATTATCCGATTGTGCTTTGACAAAGCCACTTTCAGTCATCGTTCTAAATGATTTAATGCTACTAGAAATTTCACGCTAATGAAAAACACTACAGAAGCACAAATAAAACAATTTTTCATTCAGACACCATAGAAACAGCGACGCCTATAAATCCGATAACGTGGTATTTGACGTCACGTTTCGATTCGACCAATGGTGATGCGTTTCGCAAATTCGAATTTCCCTCGCACATTTTGCATTTTTTAATTAATATTTTATGCAATTAAAAACAAACTAAATAAGGAAATAATGGTTCAGATATAATTTCAGGACAATATGGATTCAGGGAAAAAAAATCAATTCAATTTAATCCAAATGTATATTCCCTATTCAATTCCCAGCACAAATTTTCACTTTTCGTCTCCTTTTGTAAATCATCATGTATATAATAGTAAGTTTAAGTATATATGATTAGCATAAATGGTCCATGCATCAAATCAAAACCGATCAATAATATTTTACCCACACGTTATACGGTGGTGTGGTATAAGTATGGTATACCGCGCTGGCAACTGGTAACGTTGGTATAAGTACGCGCCCGGGTCGCGCTACCTACTTGAACCTGACAAGGATAAAGAATGACTGTTCGGAGTTTCGTCACGTTACACAACTTAACAAACCTGTAATAGCTAAAGCACCGCACACATGTATACGCTTTCATTCCATTGTTAAGACATTACAATGTATCCGATAGTCAGTAAACACGGCGCTATAATGTACTACGAATCAGAAATTACATGCAAAAGTATATCACACCACGAGAGCAGAAAGTTGAATTTCCTGCACAGCGGCACATGATGCCCGAGTAGGGTTGCCAGGCCCTAAAATACAAAAGCCGGACTCGGCGTTCTGTTAGGCCGGACATTTTGCCCTAAAAGCCGGACATATCTTTTTTAAAAGCCGGACATATCTTTTTAAAGCCGGACATACGTTCTAAAAGCCGGACATCACATTTATAATAAAAAACTCTGTTAGGTTCGTATTAAATTTGCTTATTAATTATTATTTTATAGTAAATCACAGTTTTGTTACAAAATAAACAACATTCAACAAACATGATGTTTGGATGAAGAACTTGTTCGTAGCAAGGATCGAAAACAAAAGCAATGCTATGGCAGAAATTGCAATTTATTATGCTTAACTATTGACTCTTACTCTGATAAAATCAGAGTGAGAGTCCGTAGTTAATATTATAAAAAGAATTAGTGATACTGTAACATTTACATCTTATTTATAATCACGTATTATTTTCTATTTATAACAGTTAACAAAAATACTATTTTTTATCGCATTTGACCTCCAAAGATGACAAAAATACTTGTCGAAACGTCAGCATAATAAAACGCAATTTCTATCTAGTATTGCGTATGACCTCGGTACACAGACAAAAAGCCTAACAAAAGCCGGACAGGCCGGACATATAAATATTAGGCCGGACACGACCGTAAAAAGCCGGACACCTGGCAACCCTATGCCCGAGGCGAAGTCGAGGACATCATATGTCGCTCAGTGCAGGACTTTCAGCTTTCTGCTCGTGTGGTGTATACAATTTTTCTTCATACCCGGTAGAAAGTACGCGCTTTCACCAATATATTATAAAAAGACTAATTACTTTCAAGTGAGCATTGTTGAGGATATATTATGTAATGACACAGAGATATAATAATATCACATAGATATAATAATATCTCTGTGTCATTACGCATATCCTCAACAATGTCCAACTATAACAGCAGTTGACTACCTACTACTGCCTACTGGCGAACACGTAACCTGTTTAGGTCCGCCTATACAGACGATATGCGAGTAATTCCAGCTATGATTACAAGAGTGCATAAATGTTATACTTTCTGCTTTAAAATCGAATCTGAAAGTACGTACTTTCGGCATGGTATGAAGAAAAAGTATTTCCTAAATTGATTTAATAATGTAACGAATTTATATATTCTAATGTATTGGGTTTGAAAATATTTGATATCGTGCGGATATCGTTTTATTATAAACGTTTTTATGGCTCGTAAATAAGGATTGACTTGACTCGATTTTCAACCTATTTGACTTAAATTAAAATCAAGTTAAGCTCAAGTCAAGTAGTACAATCTGAAAATCATGTCAAGTAGTTATGTGTGAAGTATCAAGTCATGTCATGTAGTTACATGTCAATTATCATATTACATAACAGATTGGGGTAGTGCAACTGATAGAGATAGAATTTTTCTAATACAAAAAAGAATAATTTGGTTAATTTTTAATCATAATAATAGGAACTCATGTCACCCAATTTTGAATAAGGAGTTTTTAAAAAAAGTGAATAATATATAATTCAAGGGGTTCCGTAACAAATCGCAATCTGTAGAGCTCGGACTTACGTACGTTATTTGTTTGTTCTTTTTCTTTTCCATCGTGAACTGTATACGGAGGACACTTCGCCTGCTACCACATCGCCTTTGATAATGCCTACCGCAGTATGTGGACAAAAAATCAGGTAGAAATACCAATAGACCACTACCTACAAGCCCGGAAACGAAGAAGATTTGGATCTCTATGAAAAGTTCCCTATAGAAAACCACCTTAACAGAAAATTGTTAAAATAGATAAAATCAGATAAACCGGGTAAAACCGGTTTCCTTTAAAAAGCAAAACAGATCAACATTCTCAGGATCATTTCCTTCCTAAAACCACGTGCGAATAAACTTGCATTTAACACTTTTATATATAAATTAAGCATGACTCATCAAAAACTTCAGTGTTTGTGATGTCCTGAACACTCAATCATATGTCAATCTGCAATGACGTTTTATAATCATAATAAATGGTGATTGATGACAGCGCGTTCCAGAAATCGATAGCCAACTTAAATTTGTTAAACAAATGGCTATTTACTTTCAAATTACCTTGTATAATGATAACAATATTTTACAATCAGTGTACTTTTTTTTAATTTACCATTTGTTCACCTGCAATCAATAAATGTAAATTTTCTTTTTAAAGTTTTTTCAAATCCAACCGCAAGCACGGGATTTGTAATCAGAAGTCTATAAATAACCGAAATAGTTCTAACTAGAATCTTGAGCTGGTGTCTATAGTGTACCTTATTATAAATCCAACACTAAGCGTAGCCATGTAAAAAAAGTGTGCGCTTAAAAAAGTATTACATTCGTTTACAAATAATACCACTAGGTGTAAACATTTGGTAAAAACAGGAAAAGCATTCTAAAAACCGTTGAAAGGAAGTTTGGATGAGGGACAATCAAAAGAAAAAAGCTTTACCGATGTTTCGCTTGTAGCCAACATCGGTACAGCTTTATTCTCTTGATTGTTCCTCATCCAAACTTCCTTTCAATGATTACATTATTGGAACAAAACAAATACTGGCAATTCGAAAACCCACAAAAACGAAATCCATTACCAATTTTATAATATAATATTAGTCTTAGCTGTATTCTGTATATGGACAATGTTGAAATTAACAGCACTGTTAAATTTCGGTCTTACTTTAACTTATCTAAAAATGTAAATGTTTACATTGATTATACATTAATTACAGTACTCTCAACGCCTGTGTATTGATATTTATTATAATAAATGCCGGTCGCATTGTTAGGAAAAGAGAACGAATGGTGAATATTAGAATAAGACATGCAATTTTATAACTACATGTTAAAGAGATTAACTCCGTGATCTGTAATAAACCATATATCAATTTTTAGCTTAAATAATTATTGAAAGAAACCATGCTAAATCAAATCGAACACATTGCCTTTCGAATACATGTCAATAAAATACTTAGTAACCCCAATTGTACCTATTTATGATTTTGAAAAGATTTTGAAAAAGAAACACTTTTTGAACGAAAAACGAAAGCCATGACCGTGTAATCTGAAGTTCAATTTGCTCTGGCAGCAGTGAACCAGAATATAAGACTCGATATATTCTGAAGTATATTTTTTACGCATAGAACTCACGGCAAGTGAATCGATTAAATGATCCATCAGAAAGGAACTAATTTTCTATAAATTAGAATACAGGTAGCAGTGCACCTTCAGAAGTGTGCGTGACGTAACGAAACTCAATTAGAATCACGTGACTGCACTTTAATATTAACCACCCTCTCTTGTTTTAATATCATTTCCGGTGTCGCAAAGCACCAATCAGAACACGAACATGCCGTTATCATTGGCTGAACGTAATTCGTACCCGGACTGCCATGGCAGGCACAAGAACGCAAGCCGTGGACCGTTTATTTGACGGGGGCGTAATTACCACTAATAATGCATTACTAATGTATAATTTTCATATTTTAGTTAGTTTCTACATCTATTACATTGTACATAATGGTTTATTTAAAAACAAAGTTGTTTCTGTAATTGTCTACAAATTGTATTAGTTACTTATGTATTCATTATGAATAAAACTTTTTAAAGGCATGCAAGACACTCTCCAACATGGAATACATTACAACTAAACTTCGGTTTAACACTTTAGTGACCAGCAGTTTGTTCAGTTTTACCAAATACTATAAAGCTTGGAATGCAAACAATATAGCAATAATTAGGAAGTTTCCACTTGACGAAAATACTAATAATGATATAGAGTCAGTGCATTGTGGAAATAAGGATAACTTTAAAAAATCTGAAAAAAATATCGCTACATCCTTAAATTATACGGAGACATTCGATTTTTAGTGTATTTGCCATTTGGCAACATACACTATTGACTATTGGCGTCGGTCGGATGGCGGGACCTAGAGGTCGGACAAAAATTTCTCGACGTTTCATAACCTCCTAAACACATTGGCACCATTTTTAAAAATGTTTATATATATATATGTATATATATATATATTTATATACCTATATATATATATATATATATATATATATATATTTATATACCTATATATATATATATATATATATTTATATACCTATATATATATATATATATATATATATATATATACACACACACACACACACACAGACACACACACACACACAAGAATCCAAACACAGGGGCATGTAGTAGTACCAAAGACAAATCTAGACCTAGCACACAGACACTACTACTACTTGGCCCCTCAAATATACAATACACTGCCACAACACCTACGCACGATACCTTCTGTTAATAGTTTCAAAAAACAAATTAGTAAATGGCTGCATACTGCTGACAAAAATCAGATATTGAATTACTTCCACTAACTTAGTTTTCATTGTAATAGTAAAACTCCTCACAAACACATACATACATTACACAACGCACTCTCACAATACAAACACATGCACATTTACACGTTGAACACGTAACACAGACACACCGTATCCTTCCCCTCGACACAGAGCTCGCTCTAGGGAGGGGAAGTATCCTTTATACAGATTTTTTGTTTTTTTTTATATGTATGTGTAATAATAAAAAGGAAATTTAGTAAATAAATAAATAAATAAAATATATATATGTGTGTGTGTGTGTGGGCAATGACTTTCGAAGGAGGTAATTGATTTTAACGAAATTTGGCCCACGTGTTGAAATCCATCCCCGCAAGAAGCCTATTTAAAATGGGCCTAATCGGGTTATTTTAAGGGTAGTTTTTAGGGGTTGAAAAATGTTTTTGGGCCCCAAAATATCGAAAAAATTCTCCGAATCGTTTCAAAATTGAAATTTGACCCTTTAATAGCAATTAAAAAGTGCTCCTAAAATTTTAATAAAATTGGCCCGACAGGACCGGACTTACAAATTTTATGAAAACACTACTTTGCAGATAGTGAATAATTTACTGAAAGTTGTATATAATTTGGTATAGAAGTTCGATTGATAATAATATTGCAATTAAGAAAAAAAATGTTTTTTTAAGGGGTATATTGAGGAGTCTAATTTTTTATTTTGCCCAGAAACCAACTAAAGTTCGCATAATAAAGCCACACTGCCTGTATAAGCAAATACACTATATTGTCGGCAGGGTTTTGGCACTGCGACCCGGGTTTTTTTTGTACATGAAGTCGCAAATAAAACTGATCCGGCCTTAATTTTAAAATTGAATGGGTTCAGTGACCTTCACTCTACCGTGCTAAAGCTTTGTCCAAAAACGTCTATCAATATATATATAAATTTTTCATTCAAAAATAGTATCAACATAAGCTTAAAAACTTTAATCACAATATTCTGGTACGAGAAGTGAAATGTGACGAACACATTTTATCGCATCACATAATTTCTAAGTTTTATTTACCTGTACGTATTTTAACATGTAATTCGTCTATAATTAATTTAAATTGGTTTAATTAGGCGACTGCCTACAGACTATTTTTATTTATTTACAATGGTCATACAAACACGTTTTATTTTATTTTAAACATAATGGTTTTGTGATGCTGTATAGTGTAGTCCTCTTTTAATATACAGTCTGTTTAAGAAACGCGTGTCTTTGTTGAAGATCTCTGTTCTTTGCTTTTAATTATAATTCGTTGGGTGATAAGTGTAGCCGTTTTTAACATCAAAATCAAACAACGTGTATTAAAGAGTCAGCCTTTAATACACGTTGTTTGATTTTGATCGTCCATTATCTACAATCCGTTACCATTTTTGATGCAACTAAATAACGTTGACCGCATATAACAGCAGTTAGCTACTCGAGCCATTGATTAAATTAATATACTAATTTAATAAAACTAAAAACCATGCTTTTATGAGTAGCGGAATAAAAAATTAAAAAATAAAAAAAAATTAAAGAGAAGCTTTTATTGCAGTGTACTAAAAAGGATAGAAATAATTTTTAATAATTTAAGTTCATAATTATAAAAGTGTGGGTTGTAAGCTCTATGATAGTAACGGCCCACGCTTTTATAATTATGAACTTAAATTATTAAAAATTAGTTTTATGCTTTTTAGTACACTGCAATAAAAGCTTGTGTTTAGAAAAGTTTTTTTATCTAACATTTTATTTTCAAACTTTTAGTTAGGTACGCCTTTTGGCCGCCATATTGGATTTTAAATAACGTCACACAGTGATTTTACTTGTCATACCCTCTCATTTAATATCTAAATCAAAGGGGTTGTAAAGAAATAGATGATTCGCCATTTTGAGTCGGTTGCCATTTTAGATTTGGTCACACTGATGATAATTATATTCTACTTGTCATACTCTTTCATTTGATACTCATATCATGGAAGTGCATAAAAAATGGCCGCCATTTTGGTTTTAGAATAATACGAGGTTTACTCTAATTAAAAGAAGTTAATTAGAGTGGTTGTGATCCTTGATGATTGTTAGATAAGTGTGGATAAAATCTGTGGCATAGGATTAATAAAAATACAATACTGAAGTTTAAATTTGCATTTTCACTGACGTTTCGGTGCGCTTTGCACCATCTTCAGAGTTCGAATGCTGTCAATTCATATCAGTATTTCGTCGAAAGATTAAAAACATGGTGATTGGTTTCATACTATATATAAATAGTAAAATGGGCGTTTGTAATAAAATATGCTATTTAAAATTGTTTATGCCAATTGTTAAAATTGTCACTAAAATAAAACTGATGGCATCCACTCAAAAGCGCACCGAAACGTCAGTGAAAATGCAAATTTAAACTTCAGTATTGTGTTTTTATTGATCCTATGCCACAGATTTTATCCACACTTATTTAAAATAATGTCACTTAGCTAACCATGCATTGTCATCCAAACTAAGCGTGTATGCACAATTTCAGCTCAATCGGTTGAGGATAACTGCTATAAAATTCAGTTGCAAGATTTGACTCGAACAAACAAACATTGCAAGTTAAATAAAAGCTTGTAAAAATGATTATTAGTGTATTTGCCATATGGCAACATACACTATTGGCGTCGGTCGGATGGCGGGACCTAGGGGTCGGACCAAAATTTCTCGACGTTTCATAACCTCCTAAACACTTTGGCACCATTTTTAAAAATGTTTATATATATATGTATATATATATATATATATATATATATATATATATATATATATATATATATATATATATATATATATATATATATATATATTTATATATATATATATATATATAGGTATATATTAGTGTTGGGCATAATCGATACATTTCAATAATCGAATGAATCGAAATAATCGGTTTTTATAATCGAATGATCATTCGAATTATCGATTATGAATGATTTGAATTATCGATTATGAATGCGGCCCGCAAAACCTGTGAATTCGGCCCGCGATATCGATACGATATATTATATTTTTATTAAAAAATAAATAAGTAAATAGTAAAATAAATAATACATATTACAAATAAGGTACAATAAAATATTTTAATATTTTTAAAAAATTCTTACAGAACTTTAACCATACCTACGCGTTTGTATGAATAAAATATTGTTTACTTTATATTTAAAAAATTATTGTAGTATGTCTAGTCTAGTTATTACGCATTGGTTTTGATTTTATTACGTTTTTTTTTGGCCCGCCAAAAAAATCGGGAATATCAAATTGGCCCGCCTACGAAAAACTTTGGGAGCCCCTGGTTTAAACAAACGAAACCACCCCCACCTCCAGTGCAACAGACTTCCCAATGTGTGCAGATGCAGAACCGAATGATATATCATTCATAATCGACAATCGACATACATACCTACATTTCATATTTCACAATCGATTCAAGTGAATGATATCTCGCTAAGCATAATCGAATCAAGTGAATGATATCTCGCTAAGCATAATCGAATCAAGTGAATGATATCTCGCTAACCATAATCGATTCATGTGAATGATATCTCGCTAAGCATAATCGAATCAAGTGAATGATATGATGATATCTCGGTTGCCATAATCGAATGATGTATGATAATTCATAATCGACAATCGACATAGTACTGTGTCGGGATTAATAGTTAATACAAAACACATTAATAATGGAATCGCTGGTATGATTTAATACAAAAATGAAACGAATTCTTTATTATTATAAATTAATTATAACTCATAGATTTGTATTTAAAAAAACAATATAATCTAAATTTTTGGGTGAGAGTCTGTTCCTCCTTGCGTTAGTAATGACACCAGTTTTTGAAAATATCCTTTCGGAAGGCACGGAGGTAGCTGGCGCACAGAGAGATTTTTTATGAAGCTCGTATAATTCAGGAAACAAATTTTTGTTTTCTGATCAAAAAATAAGGGGATTGGAAGAGCGAGATATATCGGGCATTGACAAATATTGTTTTATGATTGCAACGGCTTTTGTAGTAATATAGTGACAGTGAATAATAAGTAATAAGTTAATAACCGGTCACTATGAGAAATGTATGTACCGTATACACGTAAACTCAAAAGATACGCCGCCGCTCTAACTTTAAGTAATGCAGTCAATGACTGGTCTACTGGAGTCTGGGAGACTGGAATGCCAAAACAGTACAACGAAGTACAAACGAAAGTACCCCCACTCTTCAGTGCACGCAAATGCAGAAACCGAATGATATAATATGATATATCGTCGGTCCGCAAGAAAAGTGACACAACTCAAAAATTGTCATTTTTCAGGAAAACGCTTTTAAACAATAACATTATGCATTGTGACATTAATGAACCGAAATTGATGGAATTTTCAGGGTTTTTTTTTGTAATAATTCCTTTACTCTCTGGCCTACGTAAAATAAATATTGTTTTTTATAAAGCTAAGCAAACGACCCTTAAAATCTCACCTTTGTTTGACTTGTGACATTTTTCCTGTAAAGTTGTGTTCAAATTCAAAGACACAATTATTATTGTTTTTAGAAGATAATTTTATTATTTTTTTCAAAATTGTATTACAAACGGAAGTACATACTCAATCTATGTTTTTGAAAAAAAAATGTAATTCTCTTTGTACAGAAATAAAAATTAGAAACTCAAAAATAAACATAATTCCCAGGTAATTAATGACAAAAAAAATTCTTTCTTACAAATTTTTGTAATAATTAAAGTAATATTGCGGAATAACACTTTTTTTGTTCTGCGTGAATAAGCTTAATATGCTGGCTTTTTTCTTTTCGCTTATTCCAGGTTTGGTGGGATATAGCCTTTTTAATTCCCTGATCGCGACACTAGGATCGCTAGTGTTCGCTGAATTTTTAGTTCTGGTTCTTCTTGGTAGCTTAACCTGAATTACATTGAATTGTTCTTCGCCATAAGACGTTTTGTAGAAGAGTTTGTACGGCTGCTCTTTTTCGGCTCTAATTACTTTAAATGTCGTTAACTTAACAAACTCGTTGTTAATATTCTTTGAAAAATTCGTCCCAATGGATGAAGAAAGGTCCTTAATATCAAAGAAACTTTCATGATTTAATTCAATGACTTTATATGGCTCTCCCGTTATTTTCGCAGTTCGAATTAAAGTCATGTACTGGTCGGGAACGAAAATGGGTCCTGATCTAAGGGAACGCTTCACTTGACGTTCAATGACTGAATGAACGCTATCTCCTTCATTTTGTGTGTGACCCTTTATCAAAAATTTATGGGTTATCGAATTTATAAACTCTAAATGTTGGACAGCGTAAAGATACACTGAGAACATGAAATGGTTTTTTTGCTGGCCGCAGCAATTATCCGAATAAAAAATCACATCCAATTTCTTGTTCTCAGTTGAATTGGCTTTATCTTCTAAAGAATATAAATAATTCAGGATACACGTTCCGATTTCACTAACACCTCTATTACCTTCAGACTCGTCCCACATGAAGCACTGAACTGATTTCGATTTGAGTTCGTACACAGTAAAGTTGAAAACGTTCAGTTTAGAGGTGTAGTAAAAACTGGATACGTCTCCCCTAGGGCACTGAAGAACGGCTTGCAGATCGTACACTGCAACAACGACTTCGTCATTATTGTTTTCTTTGTCTTTCTGTTTTTATTCCCGTGAGAGATTTTTTTCCTGCAAATGTGTCTCATGATCTTCTATCAAATTTTTTTTTTCTTCTGCAGAAGCAATCTCAAACGATACGCAGTCTCCACACTGATCTTTTTTTGGCCGAAAAAAAGATATTTTAAATTCTTCATTGAAGATTCTGTTGTACATAACGTAGTTTGCATACGGTTTGCTACTTTCTTTGCAAATATTAACATAGTCTCTGTGGAGTTGCGCTATTGTTTTGCTCCCTTCAATGTACTCTCGGCTAGAGCCCTTACGACAATAATGGCTCTCCATTCGTGGTATTGAATTTATATGCATCCGAACACCGCTTTTTACATCGTCATCAATATGGTAATGATGGGCATGTTTTCCACGCTGTTCTGGGGCTATCATACCTTTAGTCGTAAATGTTTGTTTGTTAATAATAGTACGAATTGGCCTGTCTGTTATTGATAAAGTAGATTTAAAGAATGTTTTACAAACTCTAAATTTTGTTTCCTTAATTGAAAAATAAAACGCATGATTGTTCGTTCGCTTGCTTTCTACTCGTTTATGAAATTTTGGAGTAATGGACTCTATATTTTTCAACAGGAAATCACGTTGACGCTGTAAATTTCCCAAATTCCAATAGTCTGAAAAAATTGATTTCCGGTCATTTTCAGAAATTTTTGAGTTGCATTTCAGTCTGCATTTTGTATTGCATGGTGGTCCCAAACTTTTGGCTTTAAACACTTTCTTACTTTTGGAACTTGATACATACTCCAAGCCAGAGTTTCTACATCGTTTTGCAATTGCTTTTTTCCATTCTTCTGGATTTGCCTTTCTTTTTTTACATTTCTGAACGTTTTCTTTTTCGGTTCCTTCTATTTCGTTGGGTAAAACAGGTAAGACTGATAGTTGTTCCGTAAACGGTCGATCTGAACTCAACTCATCTTCAGAATCTTCACTTGAGGATGACGTAGAACCAGAGCTTTCGCTAGAAGTGTAATTCGGGTCTGCATCGGAATCGTCACATTGAGAATAGTTATCGCTATCTGACAACACTGGATCAGTAACTATTGCACTAGTTCCTGGGAGTCCAGAATCCTGACCTAAAACAAAAAAAAAAAAAAACAAAAAAACATTACACATTGTTATAAAATTATAAATTCTGTAGCTGTCGTGTACCTTCTCTATTAGGTGTGAATGTACTCCAGGGATTATTTGTGGTCATGTTTAAGTCAGTATTTATTGCTTCGTTTGTTGGGAGTTTCTCAATTTCGCTCTCTGTTTCAAGACAACCCTGGGGTTCTTCTATGCAGGTATCAGCCTCGGAGTAACAAAGAGTTTCAATATAGGGATTTGTTACGCAAGTCTCTGTTCCTGTACTATCTGTGATAATGTTCGCATGTTCTTGGGTAATTACGTCTCTATTTTCTTTCATTGGGACCCATTGCTCACTCTGGTCTGCAGTATTGCCATTATTCTCCTGATTAAATTTTTCTTTCGACAATTTGAGTAATAATTTAGTGCGTGCACTAAATGCTGTCATGCGGTTCTCCATTCTTATTCAATAAAAGTAGTCTATAAATAAACATAATATTAGAATAATTATTAATAAAAATATACATACAACAAACAAACAACAAAGACAATAATTATAACAAACAAAGTATTTTGACAAAACAATGTGCGTAACTGACAAAATCAACAATCAAAAAACGACAGAAGTCTAGAAACTACACAGATTTGATAAAATATTATTTTTAATTATTGCTGGATACTCAAAAAAAGTGACACAATTCCAGAATGTTACTTGTATGAGACAAATTATTATTTTTAAATTAAATTTTGAAATCAAGAAAAGTGTCACAACATAAAATAATACCATGCACAAATAAATATACAGGTTTAATTAGACTTACCTTATCGTCAAAAAAGACACAACTCAGACTTATTCAAAATGTGTCACTTTTCCTCAAAACTTCAATAAGCGCACCACAACTTGTACGACACAACTGAAGTTATGTCGTTTATCATGAGAGGTATAGTCAAATTCCCGGGTAGTGGCAAAGTGACACTTATGCCATCTACAAGGTATTTTTTGAACTATATTTTCGACGTTTTTTCTGATAAAAGTAGACCGGTTTTAAGATGTATTAGACCATCTAACTCAAAAGTGACGATTTTTGAGTTGTGTCACTTTTCTTGCGTACCGACGATATGTCGGGATTAATTCACATACATTTCATATCTCACAATCGATTGAAGTGAATGATATCTCGCTAACAATAATCGAATCAAACGAATGATATCTCGGTTAACATAATCGAATGATCGATTATTCGGCCATAATCGAAATATTTCGATTATATCATTCATAATCGCCCAAGACTAGTATATATGTGTGCGGGCTATAACTTTCGAAGAAGTTAATTTATTTTAACGAAATTTGGCACACATGCTGGAATCCATTACCGCACGAAGCCTATTTAAAATAAGCCCAATCGGGCCATTTTAAGGGTAGTTTTTAGGGGTTGAAAAATGTTTTTGGGGCCTAAAATACCGAAAAAATTCTCCGAATCGTTTCAAAATTGAAATTTAACCCTCTGGTAGTAATTAAAAAGTGTCCCTAAAATTTTAATAAAATCGGCCCGACAGGACCGGACTTACAAATTTTATGAAAACACTAGTTTGCAGATAGTAAATTATTTACAGAAAGTTGCTTATAATTTGGTATAGAGGTTCCATTGATAATAATATTGCAATTAAGAAAAAAAATGTTATTTTAAGGGCTGTATTAAGGAGTAAAATTTTTTATTTTGCCCAAAAACCAACTTAAGTTCGCATAATAAAGCCACACTGCCTGTGTCAGCAAATACACTATATTGTCGGCAGGGTTTTGGCACTGCGACCCGGGTTTTTTTTCCTTTTACAGCTGTATAAGTCAACAGAAAACCGGGGTGTGCATTTATGAGTAAAAGGAGACACAGTTTGTTGGTTGCTTTATTTTTCACATAGTGGACCTGCACATCCCGGTTTTCTGTTGACAAGCTAACAATAATTATTTTCTTTTTATAGCTGTGCAGCTATAAAAAGAAAATAATTATTGTTAGCTTTTTAGAGTGCTACTCACAAAAGCGTTTTTGTTTTTATTTTCTAAGCTATATTTTTTATTGTTTTTTAGCTTTATATTCTTTATTACTTTAGAAGTGGATGATTTATTGTTTCTTAGCAAATAAGAAGTTCCCATGATCACTTCCCGCCTCCATCATCATACCAGCTTGATGGTACCATATTATTAGTGTATTTGCCATAAGGCAACATACACTATTAGCGTCGGTCGGATGACGGGACCTAGGGGTCGGACCAAAATTTCTCGACGTTTCATAACTCAAACACATTGGCACCATTTTTAAAAATGTTTATATATATATATATATATATATATATATATATATATATATGTATATATATATATATACATATATATATATATATTTATATACGTATATATATATATATATATATATATATATATATGTGTGTGTGTGTACGCGCAATAACTTTCGAAAGAGTTAATTGATTTCAACGAAATTTGGCCGACGTGTTGAAATCCATCACCGCAAGAAGCCTATTTAAAATGGACGTAATCGGGCCATTTTAAGGGTAGTTTTTAGGGGTTGAAAAATGTTTTTGGGCCCCAAAATACCGAAAAAATCCTCAGAATCGTTTCAAAATTGACTTTTAACCCGTTAGTAGCAATTAAAAAGTGCTCCTAAAATTTTAATAAAATCGGCTTAACAGGACCGGACTTACACATTTTTTGAAAACACTAATTTGCAGATAGTGACTTATTTATTGAAGAGTGTATTTAATTCGGTGTAGACGTTAGATTGATAATAATATTACAATTAAGAAAAAAAATGTTATTTTAAGGGGTGTATTAAGGGGTTAAATTTTTTATTTTGCCCAAAAGCAAACTTAATTTTACATAATAAAAGTATAAAACCTCACGGGCCACGGCCCTATACAAGCAAATACACTATATTGTCGGCAGGGTTTTGGCACTGCGACCCGGGTTTTTATTGTATTGTCACCAGAACTGCATAAGTTTGCAAAGTATCAAATCGATACGATAATATATTGTAAGTGGGTGAAAAGTTAATTGTAAGATGTTAACATTACTACGAAGTTATACAGATCAAGCTGATAAAAGCGTGTTAATAGAAAACATTTTCAAAGGTATTCTGTTTCAAGATATCCTAGAATAAAGTAATTTATTTTAATTTTCCTTACAAAATTATTTTTGTGGTAAAATAACATTGGATAATTATCGACATAATTTTTGTATTTAAACAAAAAACACTATATTAAAAAAAATTCTCGAAAGCGACTTCAACGATTTTTGCTCATATTTTATAAGTCCATATAGACAAAAGGCTACCCTACAACACTAGGTTCTAAAATTTATAATTATATAGTATCAAATCGGTGGCTGACTAATTCCACTTTTTTAATCATTTTTTGTTGTCATGAATTCGATTCAATACTACTTGATAGTAATAATAATAATAGTGTCTTTATTCATAAATAAAACAAAAATTTTATCAAACGACATATGAGTTCAGCTTAAAGCTGGTTTTCAATCCAAACCACAACAAAAAAGAATAGAGAAAATACATGAAAAATATCAATAAGTTTTGCAATTGTTATTGTCCATTTTGCATGTTTTTTGCATACTTGGCAGACCTCATATTGAAGATTTATCCGTTTGGGGAACAGTGAAGGCTCCTATTAAATAGTTTCATATATTAAGCGTATTATTTGAAAAATGCCAAATAAAATGAATGATAAGGAACTTTAAGTCATAAAATATTGTAAGTGGTAGATCAAAGTATCAGCAACTATGTGTGGTGTAAATCGTGCATTCAGTATAAGAAGTGTCTGTAAAGAGAGGTACATGTATAAGGTAGTCACGTCCTGGCCATTAGGGCGCGGTTCAAACCTCATATTTTGTTCACGCAACGTTCGATAAGGAGCCATTTCGGTTGTTCTACTTGACAATAAATCACACTACTTTATACCGCTGTATCTGATGTCACCTAATGTAACACCTCACTTGGATGCATGTAGACAACGCTATCTGTTTTATTCTATAATACTTTATTCATTCGCGAATCTCTTCTTCTTTTATAATTGTTTTAGTTTATCAATGATGTACAGTTTTTTGCTTAGCTACTGCAATGATTTCATAATCTCCAGGCATAGGCGCTAATATTCTGAGGTGGCTGTATAAAAATAAAATTGATATTTGAAGGTTTTTGTTTCTAAAGGTGCCTTTACACGAGCAATTTTTTGAGCAATAATTGCCCGGCAACACAATGGAGCAATTAATGAAGCAATCTGGAGCAATTTCAATAAAATTGCGGCAATAGTTTCGGCAATATTGCTTCTAATTGCTCCATATATTCCTATTGCCCAAAGTGGCCGACATGAATTGCCGAATATCCACACGGTTTGGAAATTTTAGTCAATGTTCCTTCTATCTCGCTTGTATACGTATCTATTGCCTCACTTTCGTGTGGTGACAGACCGGTGGTGGGAATGAGATGCGCCGCTGTCATTTCATTTTCTTTGCTTCTATTGTACAGTGCAGTACGTGGATTAATAAAAATAAAAGTAATTCAAAATCACTCCGAGACATTCTGGTAAAGTAAAAATAAAAATGATTTTTAGGGAAAAAGGACTTTTTTTAAATAAACACTTAATTTTTTATTTACAGCGACGTTTCGTTCCTTGTTTGGAACTTTACCAAGCTTTAATAACTATTAAATGTTTTGATTAAGTAAATATAAAAGTTAATATACACATTTAAATATAAATTTGAGTTTAACAATTATTAATAAAAAGTTTATAATAATTCCGTTTATTAAAAAAATGTTTTTACAGTTGATTTGAACGCCGACTGTAAAAACATTTTTTTAATTAACGGTATTATTATAAACTTTTTATTAATAATTGTTAAACTCAAATTTATATTTAAATGTGTATATTAACTTTTATATCTACTTAATCAAAACATTTAATAGTTATTAAAGCTTGATAAAGTTCCAAACAAGGAACGAAACGTCGCTGTAAATAAAAAATTAAGTGTTTATTTGAAAAAGTCCTTTTTCCCGAAAAATCATTTTTATATTAATTACCAAGGACAAAAAAGAAATAAATGAATTCTGGTAAAGTTTTTGAATAAATAATTGTCCATATCATCACACAATAAAGATGGCTTTCGTCTTGCTAGATACGTTCGCACCCAAATCTGTCTATTCCTTTTCTTTTTTTTTCGTTTTAAACTTATTATAATAAAAGCACTACACGCCGCTGCCAGTAAAACCTCGTCCATAGCCAGTGACAGTTCAACTGAATTGCTATAGTGTATGAATGATTGCCTTGTATTGCCTAGTTGCTCAAAGTTGCTCCATATTGCGTGATATACTGTGGCAGTATCTTTGGCAATAATTGCTCCATTTGCCATTGCCGTGAATTGCTGATGTATATAGTTGATCAATATTGCCCGGAATTAAGCAATTTTAGTTGCCCGTGTAAGCGCACCTTAAGTGCATTCATTTAACCCGGCGTAAATGAAACTATTTTCAATCAAATCATCAGTGAACCAGGATGAATTTTACCCAGTTATCGATTTCAATATTGTATTTCGTATAAAATAGTTTTTTTCTTGTCTGGATGAATTACCTAATAGGATATTGTTATCATACTCGTAATAATAAAAAACACTCCTCTTCGTCAACATCCGACCCCGATGAGCAGCTTTCGTCCAAAGAACATTCTTCCAAATGGCGCATTATCATTTCGTCTTCGATCACGAACAAAATAAGAATAATCAAGTCTTATTTGTTACGTACATCTAAAAAAACAAAAGAAAATATAACAATGCCGTTAAAATGTTTATCACGCGAACTATGAACCCGGGTAAAATATGCCGAAGTGCACTTTGAACTCTTCTATCACCAGCGACGTCACGCGCAACACTGATTCGCATTAAACAATCGACGCATTATTTCCAAGATGGCAGCTACCGAAGCGCATGAGATAGGATGCCGTCAATTGTGACAAGTGTGTGCGTTTTTATACACTAGTGGCTGCTAAAAACTCTGGTCCATTCACGCCGGGTTATATAAATTATTGTTGGACGATTTCCCGAACAGTGCCCTCCAATGTTTGACTTCCAGTAGACACCCTTTATATGAACCTCTAAATGACACTTTATTGTATCTACGTTTGTTTAGGTGTGAAAAATTAAATAACCAAACTGCGCATGTGCTAGTCGTTGGACTTGGTGAGGGATAATGAGGATGATCTTGAGGTTAACCTTAAAGTTTGTGGTGCAGGTACAGCCATGTTATGTCTATCTGTTTTATTGTGTTGTTTGTGACTCCTTGCTTGAGTAGGGCGTTGTTTTGTCGGACTGCTTGCAAAGCAAGCAGCACATTAAACTCAAATTCTTCATGAAGTTAAAAAAACCTCCAACTGAATGTTTTTAATTGTTGAGGGAAGTGTTAGGAATTCTTGAATGGAACGATTTTTCGAAGATCGGGAGGAGATTAAAGATTATAAACATTCTGGTCAGCCTATGACATCAAGAATTGATGAAAACATTCAGAAAATGAACATGAAATTATGCGGAAATACCGACGATGATGGCAGACATGACGAATATTGACGAATGACGAAAATTTGCGCAAAATTAATATCCAAAAAACCTCACACGTGAGTAAAAGGAGAACAGAAAAACATCTGCCGTTTTTGCCAGATCTCGCACCATGAGATTTCTACCTGTTTGCAAAAGTGAAAATTGCACATTTTCAGTCTGTAGAAGAGCTCAAAGCAAAAACGACAGTTTTGCTGAAAAGGGTAACATTTGAAAACCTACAGCGCTGCTTCGGACAATGGAAAACATGTGCGACGTGTAGATATAGACAAGAGGAGTATGTTGAAAGAGATAAACAGCTATTTGTAATAAGTTTTCAATAAAGTATATTTTTCAGATCAGTCCGCTTATTTAATTGGCACACCTCGTATAATATCGCTGAGATTTATTATTGCTTAGCTATGGGAACTATAACATTGGCATTGATTAAGTATATTTTTCATTATTGGAACAACAAAAGACGGAGACACATATTTTATACATTGTTAAATTAAATTCTGGTTTTAACTGATTCATTCTTTTTGTTATTTCCAACTCTTATAAATCAGAAGTGGGATATACCTACCCTAGACACCCCTAAGTTTAATATTACTAACAATTGAAGTACAAAATAATTTCTGTAATTTGACGTACAAACTTGACATATATATATATATACGGTAAAAACTCAAAATATATATTTCATGGAAATTCAGAAAAGAAAATATTAAATTTTGAATAATGTATAGGTATATCAGATCCTTTTGATGTTAATAATTTATAAATATTTTAGAGGAATTAGGATCAATGAAATTAAAAGACAAATTATTATTTCACAACGTTTCGTATTGTGAACATTGTGAAATAATAATTTGTCTTTTAATTTCATTGATCCTAATTCCTCTAAAATATTTATAAATTATTAAAATATTAAATATTATATTCTCTAATTTCAGATATCAAGAACTATTTTCGGACATAATGATAAGTTATGATGTTGATATACTACAGACAATTCATACTAAAAATGTTTTTCTGTAGATTATAGTATGTAAATAAAACTATGGTATGAAAGTGACGATCTGTCCATGTGAGAATTTTCACATGACATAAACATCAAAGAATCCTGTTAAAATGCGTAATAATTTAGCGGTAATAATGATCGTCAATCTAAGTAAAAGCAATTGTTACTTTTGATAGACAAAATTGTGATATTTTCAACATTAATATCTCTTATTACAATAATAGGATATCAAAGTTGCTCAGTTCAAAATTTTTAGGGATTTACATATCCTACAGAAAATAATTAGAAGTATGTATAAATATTATTAATTAGAAATTTCACGCAAAAAATTAAACTTGGGAATAATATTAAAAACTAAAGAAGTTAAACTTCTTATGTGAGCTTATGAGGGTGAGGCTTATTATATATATATTTTTTACATGGAAACTCTTTATAGTGTAAGTTTTCATAGGTGATCGTAGGTCTATACAAACGCCCTTCCTTCAAGTCGTTCCGCTGACAATGAATATAAATTATAATAACATATTTTGAACTAGACCTAGATCTATAGTACTATGCAAAAATGTCGCTATAATTTGAAAAATAAATCACTATTTGAAAGTAATGACTAATTTCATTCAGATCCACTACACATTTTTTCTTTTTGAAAAACGCTGGTTGACTGAGATAATTTTGTTAGGATACAGATATCAAATGATCAGTTTTTAATTACTTAATTATAGATATCAATTACGTTTCAGATCACAAAAACAATATAATAATTTATGTGCTGATGATAATTTAATTGGGATAATAATATATAGTTTGTGTTTGTTATTGAGTGCTGAAAGTTGAGAAGCACAAATTATTATACCGACTCTGTATATGATGCCCCCCTTCACGAGTAAGAAGCAACCCAATTGTTATTCTAGTTCATTCTACAGACACATATTGCAATGAAGTGTATTGGTGACGGTGAAATCGTCCATAAGTGTACAATCATAGATTAGACAATGAAATGTTTAATCACAGCAGCTGGTGTGATACACAGGAGTGCCCGACCAACTACACTACACCTTAATAATTATTATTGGCCTGGTTTGATCATTTCTCTCGACTGGATGTGTTGCTATTGGCGCCCACTCGACTCATTTATCGGTGTCTCATGGCAAAGTCAGGTTTGATAAACAAAACCGATTTACAGCGCTATAAATCTCGAAAATTTATATAGATGCTGTTATTGCTGAGCGTCTATAATCTACTTTCTATCTATCTCGAAGGCTTATGCTGCTGTTGTCTTCCCTAGAGTCTCATAAATTTCCACGACAAATAAACACTGAATACCCATATGAAATTGTGCTTCCTATAACTATAGTGTAACTTTAATATACCGAACCTCAATATAACGATTTCCTCGATTTAACAAATTTTTCAAAATCCCCTAGAACTGCCCGTAAGAATTATTGCATATTATACCTTTACATTACGAATATTTTTTGTCTCAAAAACCTGTCTATAACGAATTTTCAATCATTGCAGAATATAAATAGAAAGTATAATTTACCTCTATTTAACGATTTTTGTCAACTTATAACCTTTACATAACGTTTGCTACAAATCAATCACACACAATTCCACTATAACAACAACAATTCATGTCTCGACAGGTTCAGACATGTTAAATTTATCGTAAGACAATAATAATTGTTGTTTGATGTAAAGTAATGTAAACACTGCAGTTAGTCACTGTTGTTAGTAAATTTAAAGTTGCAACGGCTGAGAAACAAAAAAGGCGTTCCTTAACCGTCACAGAGAAACGAAAAATCATTAAGTATGTGGACGAGAATCCTACAAAGAAAAAAATAGACAGCGCTAAAGAGTTCGAAATTCCCACAAGTACATTGGCCACAATTTTAAAGTTTAAGGATAAGTTTTCAGAAGAAAATGGGTTTCTTACCTTGTTAAAACTAATCTTAGACCAACCTAACATCTATATAACAAACTTCATTATAACGAATTACTTGGTATAACAAATATTTTCTAATTCCTTCCAGTTTTGTTATATCGACGTTGTACTATAATAAATCCAAAATTAAAAAAAAAAAATGTTATTACATATAATTAATTCAACCATCTTAGATAAAATAACTATGAAATCCTCGATGAAATCTTAAACTAATTTATGTAAAGCTCAATTTTTGTTTAGGAAAAACATATATATTGAAATTTCTAGTTTTCCATCCATGATTCAGTTTATCCTTATGGTATGGCCCACAGAAGAGAGTCAAATTCAAAAAATTATTTTCATCATGAAGTAAAAAATACGCTTGTCACTTTTACTCCTGCGCATATCTCATAAATGACTGATTTGACGTAAAAACTGTCCGGAAGAAAATTATAAAGCAGCGACTTTGCCCTGCACATTTAATTTAAAAAAATAATTGTGAAGTTGGATGGCTTAAATTAGTAAAAAATCTGTTTAGGGCTAGATCAGTTAGATAATAAAAAAATTTTTCAACAATTTTCTACACAATTGATTGTTTAATTTTCGTCGTTTTCCTTAATATATTGTATTCGGTAAATTTTACTTATTAGTGCAGGCGCTGAGCTGCATTCCGTTTGAAAAATTCGGTTTTATTCCGATTGATGATTTAAGTTCAGGAAGACCTAAAGAATGAAATTCTGAAGGTTACCGGGAAAAATCGGTGTGGAATTTTTTTTAACCAGATTTAGAATTATCATATCTAAATCGCTTTGTGTGTTTGTATGTCCGCTAAAAACGCAATTTTTAAAATGCGATTTTTAAGATTCAATAACTTATTTCTTAGTAAAAGTTTAGGTCTATAACTAAACTTTTCAAGCTTCATCCAGGTGATAATCAGATTGAATTCACTACACTGATAAAATTTGAAAAAAGGTTTTTACCATCCGATAGTTTTTTTTTTTTTTTGGGTTTGTACGCTCGGATTAGTTCGATTTTAAACTGGAGACTGAAGCAGCGGAGCGAGTAAATAACTTAATTATTATTTTGAATTCCCGTTGAATTCAGTTTATCGATTAAAGTTATATTTTCTGGCGAACGTAGCGGTTTATCTAAAATGATAAATTTAAAATCTATTCACTCAGAGGCGGATTGTAAAACGTTCAGCCATATTTTTCATGCTATTTGTAGAGGAATTAAAGAAGTTTTTATAATGAATGCGGACACGGGCATTTTTGATCTTGACATTCATTTCTGGCATAGACTATTGAAGATTGCTTGTCGAGATATTTATTTTGAAGGATCGAATAATAAAAAAATCTTTTAAGCTTCTATTTAGCAGTTGAATCACTCGGCGAAAATATTTGTTATATTTTATATTGCATGCTCTAATCAGTTGCGGCACGACAAGTCGAATCGGAACCAAAAAATAATGTCTATATTCGCTGCATCAAAAGTCTTTGTTCAGGATGCTCTCTTTATTTTTGAAAATAACCTAGACACTCCGATGCACTTTTGTGCACTTATTTGCTTGCCAAATAAAAAATCATTGCGCATGAATTACGCAACATTTTTTTTAAACGCGCAGCACCAAGGTTATATGCGTTAATTATAAATGAAGAGAAAAAAAAACACTGTGCTCTGTTATAAGATGGATGATTGTGATGTTGATGCTGTAAAGAAGTAATTAAAGATAGAGTGATGATGACGTTGTCTATGGCGGGATTGCGATATTGCGATGAGTAAAGATGACGATGAAGATGATGAAAATAACTGAAGATGATAGACAAATGTAAAGACGCTACAAATTTATTACCCGCAATATTGAGTTCAAACATATTTATGGAAAAGTTGATCACAAACATTCTATGAACTTTTGAACTTTCTCCAATTTCGCTACGAACTACGAGGCGGCAAGTTGCACCCAACGTGAATGATAACTCGCCTTTGCAAGACTCTTTAATTAAGCCTTGCAAATGTAACTTAGATTAATTTCTTGTACTTGTAAAAAATTGAGTTAAATTGTATTTCTCTTTGTAAATGCATTCATAACAATTGTCAAAATTTACCAGAATAAATATAAAACTAGCGATCATCTCTTTAAAGAAGTTGTTGCGGAATCACAGTCACATGATTCGTTTATCTCCAATTTAGCATCAATACTCTGGCGAATCCGGGCTTATAGATTTAAAATTTTCTCAATAAAATAGCTAACTGAATGGTAAAAGCTTCATTCAAATATCTTCAGTATAGTGAATTCAATCCGATTTTCACCCGAATCAAACCTAGTGTGTCAGTTATTATAGACCTAAACTTTTCCCAAGAAATAAGCTATCGAATGGTAACAACCGCACTCAAACCCGTTCATTCTCGCGTTTTTAGGGAACATCCAAACACACAAAGTGATTAAACTGGCAATTCTCATAGTCCGGTAAAACAAATTGAGCGCAAATTTTCTCCAGCAACCTCCAGACTTTAATTCTTTAAATCTTCGTGAACTTAAATCATCGATTGGAATTAATCCACCGGATTTTTCAAACGGAATGCAGCTCAGTGCCTGCACTAGCAAGTAAATTTTACTGAATATGATAATATCTACTGCTTTCTTGAATTTTCGAGAGCGGCTGTTTTTATATCTAACTTTTTATGACAAAAGCACCTATAATACGCAATCCTATAGAGTCGACTGTAATACGCTTTTTAAATTCCGTTGGTCTACAGAGCCTCTATCTGTATCGGCATGGCACCTCGGTTTGATATCAGAGCTGTTCAGGTCTCATAGAACAGAGCAGGTATACAATTTAACTCGTCTCCAAAGTGCTTATTTTGTTAATTGTAATGAATTATACCGAACTGTTGTTTAGTGTAGAGGTGTAGAAGAACGTGACCTCTCTATTATTCCAATCCAGTCACATAAATCATATCATTGCTCGAAAATGTATAGCTTCTTATAATTTCTGTCTACCAAAATTGAATTGTTATTAAATTATTTATTTATTTTATCTATAATTAACTTCTCAGTCCGGTTGCGCCCGTAGGACGGAAATAGCTATTTTCATCTACCTTTTGTCATAGAGTAGTCTAGATTAGTTTCCAAGATGTAAGTTTCCAAACGGTGAAAGAATTTTTCAAATCGTCTACCGGTTCTCGAATTTATTGTGTACATACAATTTTATTAAGAGTATAAAAAAAACTTGATTTTTATACGCGTATTTTCAATTTCTACTTCACTTCGGGCTAAGAGTTTGCAGATTTTGGATTTTTTCTGTTAGTTTATGGGCACTATCTATTAATATTATATCAAATTTTAATTCTCAAGCTCATCTGGAAGTTAATTGGAATTTTTGAACTTAAAAACATATTTTTTGGTGTACCTATATTAATTATAGATTGATCTCAAATATAGTGAAACATGGAAATTCTATACCTAGATCATTTATAAAAACCGTGAGACATTTTATGCATAATTTAGTAACATGAAAATTTTAATCCAAATTAACAATTTCCGTGATCGTTGTAAAAGAGTTCTACTATAATTAGAAAATTAAAGCAAAATAGGCTACTCTTTCAATGAAACAAAAAGATTGGAGAGTAACGTAAAACATATTAGCAAGCAAAATTTGTAAAATTATTACATGGAGCAGTTTTTTTATTTTTATTTTTATTTTTTTATTAAATCAATTTCTTAAAATACTCTGATTTTGATCCGTCAGTCAAGAAACTATCATTATTTTTTTTTGTAATTGAAATTAAATTAAAAAAAAAACAATTTTTTGCACGACCCCCTATAAAATAGTTACTTTTCATGTCTGTATAGCGGTTATAAAAGGACCCTTTTTCGCACTAGCGCGCAAAGGAAAACAAAAGTAATCGGATTTTACCATTCCAATAAATAAGACTATAGTAGACTCTGAACAGTAGACATAAATACCAATAGAGCCAAACGTGAACTGTCAAAAATATTACATGCTATTTTATAGAAGGTACGTGTGAAAAAAGTAGTATGTATCTTGTACGTATTGCTATTATGACTCATGTGATTATTAAACTCGCTGACCCTCGTGTAACATAATGTCACAACTCGTAACATAATAGCTGAATTTACATACGAGATACATACACTAGTATAAATACACAACTGTTTTATGCAGCGATAAAATAAGTTTTTTTTAATATAAAACAATAAAATTATAATATTATCTATGTTTAAAGTAAACAAATTACACTCGTCTCTTTATAGTTAATTTATAATTGTTTTATAAAATATACACAATAGTAATTAATCATGCAGTTGATTCATTATTTGTCTAAATTAAATTGCTGCAATGCAGGAAGTACAGTGAATACTTTATTCATAAATCATTTAATAATGGGCAGACATATTTGTTTACAAATACCAAACCTTTCGCCAATTATGGTTATTTTCGAATGTAGGTATACAAACGCAATTAACTTTTCTTATAAAAATGAGGAAATAGCGCTGTTTTATTATTAAATTAACTTTTTGCGTAACTTTTCCGTAAGTTTTATTATATACGTTTTATTATTTGGCAATCTTCAACAAATCTATTTTCTTTTTTTTTTGAATATTTTTTTTATATATAAAATAAGTTTAACTAGCACCATGGCAGTGTAGTTTTCATAAAACATGAAAAAAAATCGAGAAATTATGGTCCTGACTAAAATGAATTAAAATAATTTTCATGTAACATGAAATAGCGAAGCAACGCCCTCAGAGATATGAACTACTTTCTTTGCTAATTTATCTTAAGTGGTTTATTACGTTAATTATTAAGCGCATTAACTGTGAAAAAAAATTAAATAACACATTAAAGTAACGTTTTTATTGCAACATGTTTATAGTAGGCATTCTTAAGTTCTTCTGTATTAATACAAAGTTTGCATTTTCACATATTTCCGAGTAATTCGATAGACAATCAAGATCACTAATTGAATTTTAATCAATTAAACTCTTTAATTATCACCAAGTGAAAAGTCTTAAGGGCGTTATATTAGGGAACTTAGGATTTCCCCATGGCTTCGTTCGCGTTAACTTGGATTTTAACCCTAGAAAGATAACCTGCGTCGAATCGACGTAATCGATTTTGAAAAAGCTATGTAATTCGCTCATTAATGGGAAGTGCACTTATTTCGTAAATATATACCTACCGTACGTCGAAGTGATGTATGGTAATCTTTCGCGTTAGGTTTTTTTTATATGTCCTAAGTGCCTTTGAAGCCAAAATAAGTATTTTTTTCTCCTAATTGTCCGCATATTAGGTATACAGATTATAAAAAGTTGATATAAAAAGTTAATTGTTATAATTATAAGTCTGAAGAAGAGATCTCAATGTTTTAATTTTTTTAAAGTAAGAAATAATTATTTCATTATAACAATACAATACGACTTAAATAAACATATTACAGAATCAATTCAAACTATGTGCCCATAAACATATACACGTCGAAGTGACGTATGGTTATCTTTAGTGTACTACAAGATATGGTTATCTTTCTAGGGTTAATAGAAACCTTACATAGTCCGAACGCAATGGGATAAAAAATACTCTACTTTAAGTTTGATTACCACCGTACCAATTGTATGCAACACAATTTATGAAAATTAAGCCAATCGTTTTCGAACAGCAGATTAAAGTAGATAAAACCCAAATGACAGGTTTACCTATCCTGAGTACCATACAAAAGTTCTGAAAACTTCAGAAAAGATGCTCGAATACAAAACTACCAATATAGACGTCCCGTTACTGTTTTATTGGATGACAATAATCAATGTATTTTTAGTGTATTTGCCATATGGCAACATACACTATTGGCATCGATCGGATGGCGGAACCTAGGGGTCGGACCAAAATTTCTCGACGTTTCATAACCTCCTAAACACTTTGGCACCATTTTTAAAAATGTTTATATATATATATATATATATATATATACGTGCGGGCTATAACTTTCGAAAGAGTTAATTGATTTTAACGAAATTTTGTCCACAGGTTGAAAGCCATCACCGCAAGAACCCTATTTAAAATGGGCCCAATCGGACCATTTTAAGGGTAGTTTTTAGGGGTTGAAAAAAGTTTTTGGGCCAAAAAATACTGAAAAAATTTTCAGAATTGTTTCAAAATTGAAATTTAACGTTTTAGTAAAGATTAAAAGATGCTGTTAAAATTTTAATAAAATCGGCCCGACAGGACCGGATTTACAAATTTTATGAAAACACTAGTTTGCAGATAGTGAGTTATTTACTGAAATGTGTATTTGATTTGGTGTAGAGGTTCGATTGATAATAATTGCAATTAAGAAAAAAAAATGTTCTTTTCAGGGGTGTATTAAGGAGTTAAATTTTTTATTTTGCTCAAAAATCAACTCCAGTTTGCATAATAAAGTCACACTGTCTGTATTAACAAATACACTATATTATCGGCAGGGTTTTGGCACTGCGACCCGGGTTTTTTAAAATATGATATTGGTTACTAAAAACATTAAGGTGGGAATTACATAAGAAATCGGTTTGTTTTCGTCTACGTTCTCAATTTTATTTCTAGCATTAATCTCTTCATCTTTCTTTCGCCAACCATTTAATACGACCTTTTTATTCGCCCGCATATAGCTCTATATTACGAGTAAGTATTTGAATGTATGTGGGAGCATACAAAATGAACTAACTGACCTGAGAAACAATTCTGAGAATCTCAAATTTCTATATGAAACAGCTTATTCAATTTTTAGAGTTCCGTACATCCGATGAAAAAACGGAACCCTTATAGGATCACACTCCTTTCTGCCCGTCTGTTACAGCTTATTTTCTCTGAATCTACTTGACGAAAAAAATTGAAAATTGGTATACTTGTATGTATAAATCACTAACGTATAGCTTAAATAAACGAATTTCGATTTTGATGTTTAATTTTGGGAGCCAAATTAGAAAAGTAAAAAAAAGTATTTTTTTCAAATGAATCATGTGACATATCAAATGAAAGAACTTATTATGAGAAATACATTTCATATTATTTTAAAACACGTAGCTTAAAAGACATTAGGGAAAATATACGAAAATCGAGCATCTCTAATTATCTCCTAAAATTTTGAACAAAAAGGAAATATTGGACTCATAGCTTGCAGGACAACATAGACAAAAATCCTAAGTCAAAAAAGTTCTCACGGAAAATGAAATAGTACGGAGCCCTCTTCTCGCGAGTTCGACTCGCAGTTGACCGGTTTTTGATAGTAATTCTTTCAAAATAAACTAGGAGTATGTATAATTCCACCCATGTAATTTTAGCCAGATTTTTGTATATCATTTGATCTAAATAAATGATTTAAAACGACAAATTTTATATACTGAAAATAAAATTAAATTTTAAAAAAATCATTGAAAAAGCTAAATGTCTCAATATTTTTAACATAGCTTGTAAATAAATAACTTCAAAATTATTCGACTTCCAGCAATTTGAAGTCACACGTCGTGCTGAAAAGAAATTATATTTTGTTAGAACAAAAATTGTGATTTTTGAAACAAGCCAAATTTCGTGGAGCTTAATGGCTAATCGCAACTAATAAACAGTAATAAAGTGTCTTTTGTAAACACAGTTTGAAATTTTCCGCGAGCATTTTTTACAATCTGAGTGAACAGTCGCCTTAAATGACAACCACCAGTCTTCAGTAAAACTTAAATTTACATAGTATATGTCTCCGCCTAGTTAACAACTATGTTAACTGTAATAAGCAGCCTTATATTAATGTTAACAACCAACAGAGATTTAGTTGGCTGAGTTCTTAAGCCCAATGCACATTGAATTCAACTATAAAATACCTATTTTGTGGATAAAAAATTATCTAATAATATATTAGTTTCGTGCCTACTTTGTCTCAAATGCTAGTGAAGATATTCGAGAATAATAAATAAATAACTCGAATCGCAGTATCAAATCCTGTTGACAATATAGTGTAATTGCTAATACAGGCAGTGTGGCTTTTTGACAAAATAAAAAAAAATACCCCTTAATACATCCCTTGAAATAATATTTCATTCTAAATTTCAATATTTTGTATCTGTTTGCTTACAAATGAATCATAGTAAAAAGTTGAATATCTGAATCTATTGACTGTACCATTTTTGCAATGGTTGTTAGAAGTAGGTATTCATTGTTGGCAATGATATATTAAAAACATGTTTATTTTTCTAACCACTGTCACCGTCGGGACCCAAACCCTGCTCATGTAGAGAAGTCTTACGGACTATAAACGTAATTCAGCTGTACCATTTTTGTAAGAGGTTTACCCCATCAACCGCCCCTATCAGTTCCTTGAAATGGCGACATGTGTGAAACATTGTTCTGACGTCAAATTATGAGCAAAATCGTGACCGATTACAACATTTTCTACTTGCTTTTTATTGAAGCGACTAAAAAGTGCAATATGGAGGATATTATTCAGAGCTAGTACTTCATTTTGATTTAGAATTTTAATCGATTTGGTCATTTCGTTGAGTAAACATCACCCTCTAAAGTTAACGTGTTGAATCACTCAGAAAAAAACAAAATTCAAATTTCGACTTAAATTAAAGTAAGAATTTCAGCTTCTCTAGCTTAATTTTTGACAAAAATGTAGCTTAATGTTTTTTGAAATAATTGTTCTGCATGATATTTTTACATCAAGTTTATTCGATTTGACTACACCTCCTAAAATCCCAAATGTTGTAGACATTTTTTTTTAACTATTAACTACTGAGGTGGATTTAATTTCACCTAAACACTGACGTGGAGGCCTCAGAGGCCCGTATATATATGTGCTTATATTTAAAAATGGTAAGGTTTTTTAGGACTTAGTGCTTAATAATAATTAGCTTTAGTGGATATATTTAAAAAACCCGGGTCGCAGTGGCAAAACCCTGCCGACAATATAGTGTATTTGCTTGTATAGGGGGGCCCTGTGGTTTTATACTTTTATTATGTGAAATTAAGTTTGCTTTTGGGCAAAATAAAAAATTTAACCCCTTAATACACCCCTTAAAATAACATTTTTTTTCTTAATTGTAATATTATTATCAATCTAACGTCTACACCGAATTAAATACACCCTTCAATAAATAAGTTACTATCTGCAAACTAGTGTGTTCATAAAATTTGTAAATCCGGTCCTGTCGGGCCGATTTTATTAAAATTTTGGGGACACTTTTTAATTACTACCAGAGGGTTAAATTTCAATTTTGAAACGATTCGGAGAATTTTTTCGGTATTTTGGGGCCCAAAAACATTTTTCAACCCCTAAAAACTACCCTTAAAATAGCCCGATTAAATAGGCTTCTTGCGGTGATGGATTTCAACACGTGGGCCAAATTTCGTTGAAATCAATTAACTCTTTCGAAAGTTATTGCGCGTACACATATATATATATATATATATATATATATATATATATATATATATATATATATATATATATATATATATACGTATATATATATATATATATATATACATATATATATAAACATTTTTAAAAATGGTGCCAAAGTGTTTAGGGGGTTATGAAACGTCGAGAAATTTTGGTCCGACCCCTAGGTCCCGCCATCCGACCGACGCCAATAGTGTATGTTGCCATATGGCAAATACACTAATTAAATAAAATAATTTTTGTATAATTTATTTGTTTATAATTAATTATTATTTCAAAGTTTAGAAAACACTTAGCATTTTTTGTCAAAACTCACATGAGATCATAAATCACAAAGTATTTAAAATTTTTGAAAAAAATCAACAAATTAACTTACAAATCTTACAATCTTAATTTTAAATAGTATTTCTAGCAAATGGCACATCAGTAATTATAATACTATAATAGAAACAAAAATCAATTATTGCGAATTTGGCCCACGAGACATTTCAAAGTGAATTTACTTACCGAAACTGCGCGCGCAAACACTTGCCTAGCCGTTGACAGCCTCGGCGCAACTAAACTCGAAGGTACTAGAAGGTACGCGTGTGTCGTCCGCGAGTGAATGGAGTAATTCAAAAATTTTACTTTGTTAAGGCCTGAGAGGTCCCCACGTCAGTAGTTAAAGGTTAACATTTTTCTATTAAATGGAAATCTATTAGCGATTGATTCCGGAATTCATGGAATGTTGATCAGAACTGAATGTCCATATTTACGATTTGATTAGCTGTAATTTCTATTGTGTGATGTGCTTAACATAGGTAGATTTTGACTACTATACAGTATAATCGGACCACCGATATAGTTGACAAATTGTATGAATTCAACCGACGTGTGTATTGTAGTCAGTGGCCGGAATAAGGCATTCCATAGCCAACTCGCTTTCAACTGTTCGACACTGACAAATCGCAGGGCATCTACTTGACCCTGAATAAACGAGATATTGAAATAACTACTCTTTAAACACAACAGAATCGTCTTTTTAAGAAGTCAGATTATTTATAAATATCCATTGGAAATAACAATTGTATATTGCTAACCAAAAAGTGACCATTACGGGACAAATTTTGCGAACATACTATTGGTACAGAAAGACTCAGAAAAAGAGTTCTTTAATTACTAAAAAATTGGCGAGAGTCAATTTATAGTACAGTCATTATTTACATAATTAATATTATGTTACTTCCATAATGGTCACAGATTTTTCCGTTGATCAGTTAATTTATTTACCGACTTCAAAAAACAAAAGAGGTTTGTTCAATTCGCCATGACGTATCTTTTTATGTTTATTCAGCTATAACTTTTCGAGAAATTTCGACACCATTTTATTCAGAATGTGTACCGATTGGTAGCATATTATCGGTCGAGTCGTTTTTAACAAAATAGAGATTTTTTTTTAATATATTATGTTACCTCATATATCTCCAGCATTTGTGAATTGATTTTGAAGAACCTTTTTATATATGTATTAGGGCATATTTTCAGAGCGATCTCACATACATTTTTCTTGAGCAGTTTTTTTTAGTTTAGTATTAAATTATTAAGGATTAAAGCGATTAATAACGTGCAAACCTTATATTCCAAGGTCACTAAAAAGAAAGAAAAAAAAAACTTTAAAATATTGAACCTCCTTCAAAAAATGTCAAAAAAAAGCGTCGGAGCCAATTTTATAGAAGTACACAAACGTTATATAATTATAACTAATTATAATTATAACGTTTGTGTACTTCTATAAAATTGACTCCGACGCTTTTTTTTGGTATTTTTTGAAGGAGGTTTGAAGGAGGTCAAAAAGATCACTAAAAAGCGGAAAATAACAAAGTTTTCAGGCCGGTGCGAATAAAATTATTAAATTCGCACCGGCCTGAAACCTTTCTTATTTTCCGCTTTTTAGTGGTCTTTTTGAAGGTGGTTCAATTTTTTTAAGTGCTTGTATTTACTCAAAATTCTGTTATCGCTTGGTTTCAGCGTGAAATTAGACCATTTTTAGGATGAAACAATGTTTGAAGAATAATGCATATTTCGACAATTTGAATTCTGACAAGAGATTTTTATCTGTAAAAATACACTACAGACACTAATCACCACCCAAACAGACATTAAAAACTTATATCCTTGGCACACGCTAGAAAACTTATTTAATTATTGCGTTCAACATGTGACATCATTTGTCAAGAAAGTTGACGTAGACAGTATTAAATTTTTGCGAGTCGACTGTAATAACTTTGTAGGTATAACTGATACTAAATAAATAAAATATGTTCGGATTTTCTCTCCAAAAAGCAGAAAAATGTGAAAAATATTAATGTTTTAAACTTTTTAAGAAAAGTAATTCAATATTAAACTAAATACATGTAAACTAAGGTTATGTGTAGGTACCAATATTTTTGTTTTCAAGGACACTGCGCATATCAATGTTTTACCATACATTTTGACGTTTGACGTATTTTCATTTAATAAACATGCAAAGCTAGTGTATGAATTATAAAACAACAATAGGGTCGTCCCGCTTATCAAAATTTGATTGTTTTGAAGAGTGCACATTATTCATTATACATAAACCAAATATTTCGTTCTTCTCAAAGATGCATTCATTTCAAATGACTGAGCTTAGGCGCCTTCTTCGGAAAAATTCTTTGAAAAATGAGTTTATTATCTATTTGTAACGTAAATTTCAACCCTAAAAAACGTAGGACGAGCCCATTCTCTCATAAGAATCCATTTGGGAAGATCGATTTTCGAAGAACGTTTTGTAGTTTCAGACGGCAAGTAGATAGTTGTGTTTCTTTTATTCAAAAGGAATGCTTTTCAAAGCATGTAGATACATATATTATAGTTAGTATAATAAATAAACCAATATTGTAAAGACAAGCTAAGCGAGTGTACAATAATTATTTATGCATTCGATTACAAAGCACGTTCCAACACAAATATCCGCTTTTAATTATTAAGAGACAGTTCTAACAATCGGTTCGTTCTTAGCTCGAGACACGAGATGTGCGTAGACAAGTGCAAGCGCTATTGTCATGGTAAACGGTTGTCAAGTCACCTTCACACTATCAACTATATATTTAAATAAAATAAAAAAATATATAGCTTAAAAAAATTAAAAAACATGCTTTTATGAGTAGCGCAATAAAAAAAAACCGGGTCGCAGTGCCAAAACCCTGCCGACAATATAGTGTATTTGCTTATACAGGCAGTGTGACTTTATTTTGCGAGCTTAAGTTGGTTTTTGGGCAAAATAAAAAATTTTACACCTTAATACACCCCTTAAAATAACATTTTTTTTTCTTAATTGCAATATTATTATAAATCGAACCTCTATACCAAATTATATACAAGTTTCAATAAATAATTCACTATTTGTAAACTAGTGTTTTCATAAAATTTGTAAGTCCGGTCCTGTCGGGCCGATTTTATTTAAATTTTAGGGACACCTTTTAATTACTACTAAAGGGTTAAATGTCAATTTTGAAACGATTCTGAGAATTTTTTCGGTATTTTGGGGCCCAAAAACATTTTTCAACCCCTAAAAACTACCCTTAAAATGCCCCGATTACGCCCATTTTAAATAGGCTTCTTGCGGTGATGGATTTCAACACGTGGGCCAAATTTCGTTAAAATCAATTAACTCTTTCGAAAGTTATTGCCCGCACATATATATATATATATATACGTATATATATATATATATACATATATATATATATATATATATATATATATATATACATACATATATATATATATATATATATATATATATATATATATATATATATATATATATATATATATATATACATACATATATATATATATATATATATATATTGAAGAATCTCGTTAGAGATTTTTTCTGTGCTAAATTCCGCACATGAAAAATAAATGAAAAATAAATTTCGTACTTTAAACGCAAAAACAGCCCATCCCTAGATCTCTAAGAGATTACTATACATTGATTTTGAGTCTTTCCCATATAACGCCGTGTAAATAACGTTAGTTTCCAAGTTTTATGTACGCTCTTACCAAATTTTCGTACGACATATATTTATAGTAGTATACATAGTATAAGATACTTTAGAAAGTAAGTTAGATAGCCAAGCGGTCTAGGGCGCGTGCTTTGCTTCATAGGTTGGGTGAGCAGAGTTCGGTTCCCAGGACCGCGTGTGTAAATCTTGTTTTTTTTCAACTGTTTCGTTTTTTACATGATATTTATTTACATTAGTTTCCAATTTTCTTTTATATAATAAAAATAAATTATTTTCTTGTTTTAGTAATTAGTGGTGATAAAAGTCTCGCAAATATCAACTTTTGGATGTGACATTTGTCAAGAAAAGTTTCGTGATAAATGTAGTTTGGTACGGCATACGAAAACCCATAATATCAATACAAGTGGTACTCATTTTGGGAGGTTATATTGCGTTTTGGAGGTTTTGTATTGCGTTTTGAAGATTTTATATTGCGTTTTGGGGGTTTTATATTGCATTTTGAGAGTTTTATATTGCATTTTGGAGGTTTTATATTGCATTTTGGGGGTTTTATATTGCATTTTGGGGGTTTCATATTGCATTTCGGGGGTTTTATAATGCATTTTGGGGGTTTTATATTGCATTTTGGGGGTTCTATATTGCATTTGGGGGGTTTCATATTGCATTTTGGGGATTTAATAATGCATTTTGGGGGTTTTATATTGCATTTTGGGGGTTTTATATTGCATTTTGGGGGTTTTAATTGCATTTTGGGGTTTTTATATTGCATTCTGGGGTTTTAATTGCATTTTGGGGGTTTTATATTGCATTTTGGGGGTTTTATATAGCATTTTGGGGGTTTTATATTGCATTTTGGGTGTTTTATATTGCATTTTGGGGGTTTTATATTGCGTTTTGGTGGTTTTGTATTGCGTTTGGGGGTTTTTCATATATACAGAATATATATTTTCAGAATTGTTGTGTTTAATTATTTTTTTATATCGTATAATTTATATAAAAGATCAAACCGGTAAGAAAAGAAAATGGCCTCTTAATTCTAAGAACGCACATATTTTTATTTTGGAGGCAAAATAAAAAAAGCCTTAGACTTTGGAAAAAGACGTGAAATCTTAAAAAAAAAACTTCGGAGAAGTAAAAATTGGTTCTGTGCTAAATTCAAAGACTTGCGGTGACTCGCTCTCAAGATTACGACTTAAACAAAAAAAAATACAGAATTTCGAGGCAGGCAAGAAATTCAAATCAAGCCTGGAAATTCTGTGCCTAAAATGTAGAAAAAAAATTAGTTCCGAGGCAGACAAGGAATTGAAATCCAACCTCGAAATTCTGTGCTCATAAACCTTCAAGAGCAAGAGCAAAAAAAAATGCACAGGAGGCGTGTGCCCAGCTCCATATTTATTTGTCAAGCTACCACTAAAAAAACGCCATCTGTGCATTTTTTTTTGCTCTTGCTCTTAAAGGTTTATGAGCACAGAATTTCGAGGTTGGATTTCAATTCCTTGTCTGCCTCGGAACTATTTTTTTTCCACATCTTAGGCACAGAATTTCCAGACTTGATTTGAATTTCTTGCCTGCCTCGAAATTCTGTATTTTTTTTTTGTTTAAGTCGTAATCTTGAGAGCGAGTCACCGCAAGTCTTTAAATTTAGCACAGAACCAATTTTTTCTTCTCCGAAGTTTTTTCTTTAAGATTTCACGTCTTTTTCCAAAGTCTAAGGCTTTTTTTTATAACAACAGAAAATCGGGATGTGTAGTTCGGGCATCATGCAAAAAGTAAAGCGACTAATAATCTTGCGCCTCTCTTTACCCACGTGTGTGTAAATCGCGGGGTGCATGTGCATACCCCGGTTTTCAGATACCTTGTACAATGTACAGCTATAAAATATGATGATCTTTAAATTGGCAATTAAATTTAAAAGCATGCGGCGCACTTCTATGTGACATAATAAACATAAGCGCATAAATGCGCCCAACGCTTTTAAATTTAATTACCAATTTAAAGACCATTTATAACTGTACAGGTTAACAGAAAACCGAGGTATTGTGTGAAGAAAGGGAGACGCAGTTTGTTAGTTACTATCCTTTTCGCATGATGCGCGCACTGCATACCCCAGTTTTCTGAACACTTGTACAGCTATAAAAGGAAAATAAGTATTTTTAGCTGCTCAGGACGGTAGTCATAAAAGTGTGTTTTTTTACTTTTTTTAACTATAATTTATTTTCCTGTTTTCAGTTTTATTTTAATTTATTTAGGAGTGGGTGATTCTAGTCACAATATGTAACCAAAAGACTCACTAAGTCCTGTCAAACGAGCCCGAACTAGATGAGCTTACTGATAGCTTGAGGAGTCCTTATGATCATCTTCCACATCCATCATCATACCAGTTCGATGCCATAGTATTATTGTATTGTATTGTATTGTCTTCAGAATCCATAGGTCGCTGGTTCAAATCAGGATCGAAGGACCAATATGTTTCGTTCGAAGGACCAAGGACCAATAAACAAAGGAATATTTTTATTTTTGCACAGGAAAGCAAACACAGTTTTTAACAAAATCGAAACTAAGAATAATTTATCAACGACAAAAAAAAACTAAAAAGTAAAACAAATTACATAACATAATAATAGAAAATTATACAAAATAACAAAAATTAATTTCTAAGGCGGACTCAAAAATATAAATTTAAGGAAGTACCCTCGATAAATAAATTAACAAACAGAAAATTACGAAAATTTGCAGATATGTCGAAACCTTTTCAAAAATGACTCAGCTAAATTTTGGTGATCTTTGGTTGACTTTGAAAAAAGATACTGATAATTTTATTTCGCTGCACTTAACATGGAGTCTTATGTCACTCTATCATTTATTACGTTGGAATTGACAATGAGATTTTGATAAAATTTTGAGGAAATATAAACGAATATTCTATGAACATTTTTCTTTTTCCAAAACGTATGAAGCTTGCTTATGTTAATAGAAATAACTAAAACAAAGCCGAGATTTTTTAGCAATTCATAAGCATGGCAACACCGCAATATTATAAGTTATGGCGCTTCATTCAAAAGTAAGTTACAAAACTGCAACAGTATCGATAAAGTAAGAACATGCGTAAATTGAGTAAATGCTAAAAGCATAGTTTTCCAAAAAAATAATAATTCAAAAATTAATGCGAATTTGACGAATATATACGGACACTGCGTGCTGACTATTCTGTACTGCGTGAGCACGTACACTACAGCAAGGAATGCGGTGTTGTCAAATTTTATACTACGTTACTCAAGTAGAAAACTGAAATTCTTTGACTTACTGCGTACCAAGGGTACTTCCTTAAATACTAAACATATACGTATATGTCAATTTCATCGTGTGAATGCGACTTTATCTCTCGTCAAATTAGGCTTATTTACATAATTTGCGGTAAGAAAATAAAGGCTGTCAGTATTAATAGCGCGTACATATAACATTATTTACTGTCATCCAAACCTCTATGTAGCTTATTGAAGTAACTAAAAAATTAACTATATTTAAATTTCAGTGCTCATACATGGCTGCTACTGAATTTACACATGACTCAATAGACAATACCTCTCATTACGACATACATACATCAGTAAGACCTGATTCACAAAGACACTGGCAATATTTGCATATACACAATATTTGTGCTTCTGGGAATAAACAAAGCATGAACATGAAATTGTCTTTGAAAAACTGAATCATCGAAAAAACAATAAATATCTTTAATTTTTTTTTTAACACCCGACTTATCCTATCACAGAAGTACCAAAAGCTTCATATATGAAAAATAGTCGGCTAGAAAGTTTCTGTCACGTAACTATCACCATACTAAAAAATGTATACCCGACTATTTTTCATTTTTGCTTAAATTATTTGTTAATTTTTTTTATATGTAGCTGCACATCTCAGTGAGTGGTATAGTTTATATACATATATATAGTTAATAGAATAAAATATGTATAAAATTAAAACTTTTTTGTCGGGATTTTATGAGATTTTAGGAGATCTCAATAGATTCTTTAGCTTTAGGTCGCATTGTCTTTCTTCAGATCCTTAGTACATTTTAACTCAACTCTATTTAATAGAATCTGATTAGAATTCGTATTTACCTAAATCTCAACAAAGACATGTATATACTATTGTTGAAATTTGAATCCAAAAATAATTATTTGTTGTCTCATGAGGTGGGGACCACAGGGTCCAGGAACACGGTAAAAATGTATCTGAAGTTAGTTATGCCTATAGTCTTTAATATTTTTTTGTCCCAATATATATTTTTAACGTGGAAGGAAAGTTTGTGCCTGTGACTTTTTAACAAATAGACCATTTTTATTGAAGTTTGCAAAACTATTTTAATGAAAAGTATTGTGTGTTTTTTTATACAAATTATTAGTAATCCATAGATTATGATCATGTATTTAAGATTAGTACAATTTACCACCCTTTGATTAGCCTGAGGCCCTGAGATGGAAATATATTTTCCGAAACGTAGGCCACAAGCAAAACATCGGTAAAGCTTATTTTTTTCAACTGTTCCTCAACCAAACTTTCCTTCCACGTTAGTTATGACTATTTGAAATTGATATATTTGTATCTTTTCTGGTTGTACAATGACATTTTTAAGTTATGACATAAAATTAAAAAACTTTTAACAGAAATACTTTCCAAATACACTCATACCTCGCTATACGGCCACTCTTTATACGGCATTTCGCTATAACGGCCTTATTCAATTAAGATACGTTTTCGATTTACGGCCTAAAATGTTTCGCTATAACGGCAAAATAAACTTTTTTTCGATGTCGATATATCTACATGTTGCCAATCTTACAATTTAGAATAATTAATTCCTTATACGACTTTTCGCTTTGCGGCCAAGTTTCGTGGAACGTATCTAGGCCGTAAAGCGAGGTATGGGTGTAGTTATAAGTTGGAAATGGGAGTTATTCACAAAATCAAAGCCTACACGGTAAATATATAATATTGTTCTTTGCATTCAAATAGCCAATGCAACACTTTCCATAACTCGTCTTACGAGAAAAATACTGAATTATAAAGACAACTTAAGTGCATTAGCCCGCGTATTATGTAAATTAATTATAAAAGAGTATTTGGTAACCACAAGAGTATAATTTTACATTGCGGTGAATTCGGAAGCTGTCACAAATTTAATATCATAGTCGTTTTTATTTACTTCTTCAGATTTTATTTTCAATAAAAAAACTCTTTAATAAGCCGCAATTCCGGGTTCAGATTTCAATGTATTATAATATTTTGTGTCCTTGGAATCAACGAGGATTTGTGTTCTTTTAATTAATTTATGTATGTTTCATTCCATGGATGCATATATGAAGATGAATCAAATCGATTTGAAACATCGACACGTTTAGAAAACAAATCGATAGAGAAATATATTATTTTTTATAATCATCATTATAAATATGAAAATATTGAATTTTTTATTTTAGGAACTTTGTAATAAAGTCTGCTCTTCTTGCTTAACTCTATTTTCAGATTATATCAAAACTTGGTCGCACTTTTACAAAAATAATTTTTAATTAAACGTAAAAATGGATTTTTGCGTCGCTAACATTTCAGAGTGTCTTTGATATTTTTTGAAAAAGTGAAATAGTGGTTTTTTGAAATTATTTTAAACATGTAAATGCATGTGGCTTTATAACGTTCACGTTATATCGCTTATTATAAATTTAAATTCTAATGCATTAAAAATAGCTTAGACTTTAGACACTAACAGTTACTATTTAATTATAAAAATCAATTTAAGGAGCAATTTTTATTATATCCTAAACAAGTACAAGAAGTCACTCGATAAATCTCAATCGACTGTTGATTAACGAAACAAAAAACATCAAATTTGTCTTCAGAGACTGGCGAAAAAAATTGTATACTTTTTCATATAAAATTTAAATACTTCTAAATTTTTGTTGAAAACATTTATTTAATAAGTGCAGTAACTATATTTTCGAGATTGAACCATGTTTGTTATTTTTGACCAATATTCCAACCGGTCAACGCATAACTTTCATGAGAAACTTTTTTAAGAAAGATATCACCCGAAAAATCCGTTTGTCCATACCTTTTCTGTTATTTTGTGATTTTTAACAACAATTTAATTCCTAAGCTAGAAATGATTTCATTGTTCTTGCAAATCAATGAAAATGATAGGTTATTAAAATTCGTTGTAATAAAATGTTTAAAGTCAACATAGTTTTCATGAATATTGTCAAAATCTCTAACCAGATTTGTACATGAATACAGGAAGTTGTGGTTAGAGCCGTCAATTATATGTTTATAGAACATTCAAAATTTGCATCCGGTATGCATAGACAATTTTCGTTAAGTAAAGTAAGTACCTTTTGATAGACACCTATAATCATGATAATGAAAGACTGTTTAACTGTATTGTATTTCAATGACAATAAAAAAAGAAACAAAAGTTGATTCTTAGTTACACTAAATGCATAACTTATGAAGTGAAAAAACTCTTAAAACCTAAAATTATCAAAACGAATTACCATAGAATTAACTTGTGTGTATGTATAGAACTGAGTAATACAGTTCTATATAATAATTGGTTATTATTGTCTGTACTATCTTCTGGTTGGTCTATCACAAAATTATTTCTCTACAGGGCCGAACTCAAATCTGACTACCGTTTAACGACTGCTTGATTTAATTCCGGCAATTATATGCATAAAAATTTATGAAATAAAACGTCTTATGCTGCACCTCGACGATTTGGGGAGTAAAATGACCGAAACGAAACTTAAACGGACTTTCGATCAACTGGTCGCTTAGATCCGTTGGTTTAAACTTTAAAGCGTCATGTTGTTAACGCGAAGGTCACAAGTTCGATCGCTCCATGAACCTTTTAAAACTTATTTTGCGTGTTTACGTTGTATTTTTGTCTTTAATTAATTAAATGCAATTTTTATTTTTTATAATAGTGGTAAACTTATCTTTTTGTTTAAATATTAAAAAAGCTAATGAAATGTAAGTGATTTTTATTTTATTCATACATAAGAAATTTCACTCCGGTACGAATTTTAGTTTCGTAACAAACCTACCTTTAAATCATTGCCTGTTGCAGTATCCCGTTCACTTTGCTCGTTAAATCCACTTTATACGGAACCTCACTTGTTTCGTTCGTTCGCTAGATCAAAAGACAGCATGTCCATATGGCTCTTTTAATACATTAAGCCACCCAGTTCAAATTCTAATTTGAGAACTGGTAAAAGTATGAACTGCATTTGTAACTAATTGAATTGAAACTAGACCTAAATAATAATGGTTGTTGATGGTGACTTTTAAAAAAGTACGAATTCAAAGTTAACTTTTTTAAGGTACTTAGTAGATTTTTAATTTTGATTTAAGGTAAATATGAATCTTTTACAATAATTGAACTAGGGCAAAATATTTTTTAACACAAACTTGGTAGGTACACTTCGGATACAAAAACACTGAAGGGATTTTCGATGTTGAATTTCAGAAGAAACATGCTTTGAAAATCCTCATCTGTGTGCGTAATTACTAGAGTTAAATAATACACTACATTAAATTAAGTTTTTTTTATTCAGTTTGATCTACTTTAATAATATTTTTTAACGATTGTTATGTTCGTGCTTCATAATTCATTTTTTATTTAACTTTAAGTTTTAAAAAAGTAGATAGGTAATAGGAACATATACATACCCACCTAAATGTCCAGTTCGAGTGCAAACTTAAAACAGAGAATAATGTTTAAATAAATTTAATTATTGCGATTAACATGATAATATCCTTTTTTAAAGCTACCAAGAGCTAGGGCTGTTTGATCCTAGTACCAATTTTCAAATTGTTATTATTTTGTTAATAATGAATTGGAAATCCAAAGACGTCACCGTGGTTAATCACTAACGAATTCCCGCATCCAAAAATATGGGTTACTACTAAGCCTAGATAAACCTGGCAGTTGATGAGCTTTAAAAAATTATTGTTTTGATTGGATTACGATTTTTTATGGAAAATTCATTCGTTTTTGTCGCGCGATAAATAAATTTATCTATCAAATAGTTGTTTATGTATCTAGATTGTAGTGAAATATTTTATGTACTAGTTGTGAGATTACAGAAAAACAAGTAGGTATCAACGAGTTTTAACAGTCACACGAACCATAAAAGCATCACGTTCGAGATACATACTAGATTTTTTGCACGTACCTCCTCTAAAATGACTGATTTCCACTTCATAATAATATTTCTGACAGCTGATGTCAACACTACGTGCGGACATATTGCATTTTATTTGGGTTATTTACGAAAAGCCCGCCTGCTTTGTGTCACTTTGCTATCTTCGTTCACCTTATAGAACTAGTGTGAAATGCGTCATTTTATTATCGCTATATACACGCATGAAAGTAGGTAGTTATTTATGGGGGGGGGGGGGTGTGCAAAAAATAATTTAATCGATAAAAATGTAATGTAACCTTTTTAATTCGTGGCAGATTATTTGATCATTGTACTATTGAGTACACTTAAAAGTGAGATTATTAAAACTTGTTTATTAATATTTAATTTTTTATACAAAGAAAGAGAATGAGTGGTGTTCAGTCACTCACGCACACATTATAGAGTTTATCTTCAGTTTACCATCACAATGGGTCCGCGAGTTGGTGGTAGCTCCCGCGAGATGACCGCGGCTCGTATATTCTTATGTACGGTCGCCCGGACCACAAAGCCGCCGCCTTGAGTCAGTACCAGTGCAGTGCGTTGCCATGCTTGAACACCGACTGCGTATTCGCAAACGTTTCGTTCATTCAACAAACATTAAATACTGAAATAAAGTCGTCCCACATTTTTCAAAACTATCTATATTAAAAATAGATTATACAAAAAAATTTCGAAAGCTATTCTACAATTGAAAAATTCACTAAAGTGTGTAATTTTAAATGTAAGGTCTACACCGTTACGAAAGTGACGCAAAGTATTGTTAGACAATCACAGTTGACTATAATAATATACTATATCCCGTCTTCTACTAGTAGTGGGTCGTTGACGATTTTAACATCAACGAAACAAAATCGTAACCTCTGCCACATCAACTAGTTGTAAAGCCAGTTGATTTCGTTAACTAATACACATTAGCTATAAAGAACGCTAAGGCATGACCGCTGTAGCAATTTACTCATAATTAGGCAACCAATAACAATTGGACACATTTTAATTTTACTCAATAAAAGTAGAGTTTAAAAAAATTGATAGAACACGCTTTTATGAATTAAAAAAAACAAAATAATTTGACAACAAAATTAGCTTTACTGTAAAAAGCGTGGAGTGCTTAATATCGATAATAAATTTTTCATTTACTAGTTAATTGTAAACATAGAGCTATTATGAAAATTTTAGTAGATAGCCCTCCACGCTTTTTAGAGTAAAGCTAATTTTGTTGTCAAATTATTTAGCATTTTTTGTGCATAAAAGCGTGTTTTGGTTTTTTAAACTCTACTTTTAATTCTAAGTCTAAAAAACAAATTGCATCTAACTATGAGTTAGGCAACTCAATGTACGTCACTATACAGCGTGTGAGCTTGCTTGATGTAATTTTTCAATTTTTTTTAACCTGAAGGTCTTGGTCAGGATAATGGGACAAACTTATTAAACTATTGTATTGTCGTCGGTCCTTGATAAGTGCACAAAATTTCAGTTGAATCTCACGTTTTGAAGTAGTTAAGTTTTTGTTTATTCTGAAGGTTCTGGTCGGGATAATGGGACAAACTTATTAAATTGTTGTATTGTCATCGGTCTTTGATAAGTTAGTGTGCAAAGTTTCAGTTTAATCTGACGTTTTGAAGTAGGGGAATTTCACGTTCAAAGATTCCATTACAAACATACAAACATATATAAGTACTGGTGAAGCTACTAAAAGCGTGTTGAAAATATCGTTACTACAACATACTAATCAGCGTTGCCAAAACGTTACTTTTGTAACGTTTTACGTTACTTTACGTTACATATCGGATGGACTTTTAAAGCCTTAATTTTTTGGAGATCAGTAGAAAATCTACGTGAAACGAAACGCCAATTCAGACACTTGTGTATGTATATCTGTGGTCGTATCCAGGGGCGTCGCCAAGGGGAGGCAGGTAGGGGCAGCTGGCCCTCCCTAGAGGCTGGGGATTTTTTTAAGCTATAAGTTTTCCTGCCTGATGTCACAGAATAAGTAAGTAATAAAATGTAGCGTTCAGCAGAATCACTCTGAAACTAAAATCAAATTTAAGGATTCAATAAATGTGTTAATATTTAATATCTTAACCCTCAAAAATCTGAAATTTTTGTTTTTTTCTCATCCTTCTTCCCCCCTCTGGCTCAAAGGCTGGCGACGCCCTTGGTCGTATCGCGTGTAATGTTGGCAATTTGGCATTGCCAACTAAGCAGATTAAATCTAAAATGATATGATCATATGACTGTCTCTATCGCACTTATAGCTTGAATGAGCAAATAGAAAGAGCGAGTTGATAATTGGAGTCTATAAAAAACATTATAATTGTGTTTATTATACTGAAATATAAAAATTTTATAAAGCGTTACTTTTGCGGTGAAAACGTAAGTTTTTGAACACTCTTAGGTAACTTTTTAGGACAGGGCACTGACAACACTGATACCAATACAAAATATCCATCCTTTCTTCTGAAACGCCCTGTAAATTAAAGTCGTATTTTTGCTTTCTGACTACCGATGTACTACGTAACTGTAAAAGCAAAGCGACGTATATCTTAAAAAATTAGATAACGAATTTTAAAAAACTAAAGTTTAAACGTTTAAGATTACACAAAATGGCTACAAATAGATATGCCACTTTACAAAAATAGTATCATTAGCAGACACCTCCAAACTTAATTTTTGGAGACACCGCAGATACGCCCCTTTGTCTTTGCGTCGAAAATATGGTTCTGATTTAATAGTAAAATGCTTTAAGAATATTTTTAAGCAGCCTGGATGTCCAGCAGCGACCGAATTACTAAGCACCGCTCAGTCACAGCGGCTCAGATATCAGAATCACTCAGCCAAAATATAATCGATGTGAAAACTAGAATTTTAATATTATGTTAACTTAGAGTCATACACAAAAAGTCTTTGAGATTTAGAATATTTAATCTTTCTTAGTCCGTTTTTTTATCGATGAAAAAACTTTAAAGACTACGTAAAACTAACAACAAAAATGTTTCGTTTAAATAACTCTTGCTTACTGAAATAATTCTTTCACCTTAATAATCAATTTTGATTCAGTTATTTTCATATCAAAGTTAATGAAGCGTAAATTATATTAAGGTTAAATATAATATCTACCTATTATAATAGCAATAATCCGAAGAATAGGTTCAATGTTATTATAAAGAATATAATGTGTGTGTGTGTGTGTGTGTGTGTGTGTGTGTGATTTAAATGAAATGTCCTCACTCGATTATTCAGTAAATTCAACATTAGACTTCCGCAAAACCTCCGGCCTGATTTTAGTCAAATGTTTGGGTGAAGGTTCAGTGTTTAACTGAATGTGATCGAAATCGAAGTCATTCAGAGAGTGTTTAACTATTTTTCAAATATCATTTGACTTTATGTTTAATGTAAGATTATTTGCTCTATTTATTGTTAATATGAAGCACCAGTGGAACTTGCTGATAATAACTATTTTAAAGGGATCACAAAATTTAGTTCGTAAAAATCATCCAAAGTTTTAACCCCAAAAAAAGATTTTTTATCGCTGTATTTACTGCTTGTAATTTATATATGATGTAGGTAAAACAAAATATAATATTGACATTTTTAATGACAGCTGGTACATTCTATTGAAATATTATTCGTTTTATTTACAAATATATTTTTTGGAAATGTTCTGATAATATTGATTTTTGTTTGTCAAGAATTTGTACACAAACTTGAAATTTAAGGTTACCGTAAGCCTACATTAACGCAAATTAAACTATAGATGGAGTTCACGCGATCAAAGCCGTAGGCAAAATCTCATTATACTATACTTGCATAAGGATACTTATTCAAAATGTATTAACATGTGACTTACTAAATCTTCTGTTCTATATTTTTATAAATATTTAGATCTAGTTTCTAGCATAAAAAAATTAAATGCAAGTGAAAGGTTGGTTGGGTCAAGAAACCTTTATAAATTGATAACTTAGACCGTAAAATGGTCATTTATTTAATAATAAACTGTTATTTATTTTTAATAATTTCCTCTGAGCAAGAGTAATTGTTTAATTAAATTGTTGGTGTGGTATCACGCAAGTCATGAGGCCAAGAGTACCAACCTTAAACACATTAGGTACTCGTTTGATCATCCATCTACATTTTCACTAATTCATCATGAAATTAATTATCTATATATGAATTAATTGCACCTATCCGTGGCCAGTTCAGTTCAAATTAAGTACTTAATAATAACAGTATACAAAAGCATAATGCTACACACGATACCTCTAAATATAACGTTTACGTAATCTCCATTTTTAAGATTCCGTACCTCAAAAAAGAGAATAGCGTAAAGCCTTATGAATCACTTCTGTTATTGGTCTGTCTGTCTGTCTGTCACAGTCATATTTCTCTAAACTAAGTAAATGTATCAAACTGAAATTTATAACATACAATACAGTCTTGTTAACGCGAAACATGAACATCTGATTTATTCTATATATTATTCTAAAACGGGAACAACAAATCTTTTCATAGTCTAAAACGCGAACATATGGTAATATTATTAAAATGTTTTTGAAATTATTAGATGTAAAAAACAAAATAAACTTGTTAATAAAAATTAAGTACTGAACGCTTTTCAATGAATTTAAGTAGGATTCTATTATGGCGAATAAAATATAAGCCAACGCGATTCGTCAATGTTGCGGCCTGTATCGCTCTCGCGTACGTACAAACCAACGTCAGATTCTCATCCTTGTCTATTTTGCGAATCAAAATGCAAGAGACTATAAACTTCTGTCCTTGTCAATTTCATGTAATTTATGGAACAAACTAACTGCCCCTTAATTTGTTACATTCTACTTCCCCTCGATTTCTTACTTTTTTCAAACAGATACGTCGCTAAAGAAGTTAAACCCCAAAAATACGTGGAATAGACTCATATGTGAGAATCTTTTATAATGAAAAGAAGTATCATTCATTTTTCATTAGCTGACATCGTAAACGAAAAATAAAGGAAATAAACCAAACTAACTGAAAACAGATGCTAATAATTATATATCTGTTTCTTATTCAACCCAAAATTTATATACATATAGGTACTTAATTTAATGATCATTACGTTAAACGCATTTTGGTAAAGATTTTACCCTTGATAATATAACATGATAATACTAATGCGAAACTTCGCTGAGATACAATTGCTGTAAAAAACTAAACAATAATTAAAGTTAAATTGTAAAATTGAATATTACAAAATGTCAGCCTTTCACAGCATAAATATTTTTTTTTACTTTTCATGCCTATATATCGCTCGTAAAATGACCCATTTCGCACTGGTGTATAATGTAAATTAAAATTAATGCTATTTTACCAGTACCTACATTCGTAATTTCTCTGTCAGTTGACATTTAAACCCATGTGAGTAACAGAAACAGCAAAGTAGGCGTCGTCTCGTAAACAATTCAAATAAATTCCGATATCGCCGGACCTGAACTGTCAATTATACCAATAAATACCTATTATGAAATGAAAATCAACTACGTACGTGTTAAACATGTAGTATATTGTATTAAAACTCGCTAATAGTTCATTTTAACACCTCGTACATAAACTACCTCTATGTTTTCTTATACGAATATATTCTTAGAGACTGATCCCTGTACTAAAATCATATTTATGTACATTTTAAATTTACTGAAATAAACTATAAAGATTTTATCTCGACTGGTGTCGTTGGTGAGGTTAAATTATTTTCACTGTTAATCTAAGTTAAGTTTCAATTACAGCATGCAAGAAACCGAGGAGGCTGTTAAACACAAATTAAATCATGATATGCTGCAAATTTTTGGCATTGGTCATTTATCACACTACAACTGTATTTAACACTGTTTTACTCTTTTATGCAGTTAATTTTTTGGAGTATATCAATAAAACAACATTGTATTTGTTTGAATCTCCTTTTAGGCAAAAGAATGTTAGTGCATCAAACTATTAAAAATTTTATACATTCCACTTGGCAAAAAATCGCTCATCACAAAACCGAAAATTTCCTCAACAGAACAATTTTCATTTTATATACTTAACTAGCCGCTCCCCGCGGCTCCGCCTGCGATAGTAATGATACACGGCAACAACAACAGTAGTGGAATCTTCAAGACCTAACATCAGCTACATTGTCAGTCCATAGAAACCGTATTTTAAAAATTAGAGTGTGTCAATCATTGACACCCCTGTACTTCCCCCCTTTCCACACCTCAGAAGACTATTTTGGTATCTCTACTCAATAAAAGAAATACTTATGCCTGTCAAATTTCGAGTCTGGAGATCTAATAGTTCCGGAGAAGGTATCGTGATGACCTGTCAGTGACATTCATCCCCATTAAGTTTTTATTTTAGGACAAAAGGTAGCCTGTGTCCTTCTTTAGTATGCAATCTATCTCCTTGTCAAATTTTATCGAAATCTGTTCAGCGGTTTAGGCGTGAATGCGTAACAAACTAATCCACATTTGCATTTATAATATTAGTTAGGATGTAAAAAAGATGACCTATCTTACTCGGTTTTTAAACATGGACAAAAATCCATTCAGATTCACATTTCGTATATTTTCTTGATTGTTTCAAATCTTTTGGCCGATGTTATCTGATTGAGTTGAAATTTTGTACATAAGTGTAGTTCTGATGACAATATAATAACCGCCCCGGCTTTCATCCGCGTGTAAATAACAATTTTGAATTTTTTTACCCACCTCCCGTTAACAGACCAAGTTAAATTTCGTGTATAGTTCTGATGACAATACAGTATTATGATGACCTATAGTTACTATAATATTGTATTGAAAATATAAGAGTGTCATTTGAACTCGATCATTTAAGTATATGCACACGTCATTCACCGTCATATTACGGCCGATATATTACTGTACCACTGTCCTAGGAGTGGAACTTCTTAGGACAGAAGCTCCACCTTCAGCAGTTATGAATATAACAGTAAGTTAGATGCACCGTACCCACTGTAGGGGTGAGAACGAAGGCAGCTTCCTTTCTCTCCCTCACTATACAGTTTTCGTCTATTTTTAGTGTATTTGCCATATGGCAACATACACTATTGGCGTCGGTCGAATGGCGGGACCTAGGGGTCGGACCAAAATTTCTCGACGTTTCATAACCTCCTAAACACTTTGCCACCATTTTTAAAAATGTTTATATATATATGTATATATATATATATATATATATATATATATATATATATATATATATATATATATATATATATATATATATATATATAAATTAACTTCTTCGAAAGTTATAGCCCGCACATATATATATATATAGGTATATATGTGTGCGGGCTATAACTTTCGAAGAAGTTAATTTATTTTAACGAAATTTGGCACACATGTTGGAAACCATCACCGCACGAAGCCTATTTAAAATGGGCCCAATCGGGCCATTTTAAGGGTAGTTTTTAAGGGTTGAAAAATGTTTTTGGGGCCCAAAATACCGAAAAAATTCTCCGAATCGTTTCAAAATTGAAATTTAACCCTCCGGTAGTAATTAAAAAGTGTCCCTAAAATTTTCATAAAATCGGCCCGACAGGACCGGACTTACAAATTTTATGAAAACACTAGTTTGCAGATAGCGAATTATTTACTAAAGGGTGTTTATAATTTGGTATGGAGGTTCGATTGATAATAATATTGCAATTATGAAAAAAAATGTTATTTTAAGGGGTGTATTAAGGAGTCAAATTTTTTATTTTGTCCAAAAACCATGTTAAGTTTGCATAATAAAGCCACACTGCCTGTATAAGCAAATACACTATATTGTCGGCAGGGTTTTGGCACTGCGACCCGGATTTTTTTTTTTTTTGCTTTTATTTGTGTCTCGATCGTAGCAGTGACTGTTATACGTATCATTTTAATTTTTCAGTGCAACTCTCAAGTTAATTTTATTCTCATAGTGAATTTATCATTATTTCTCAGTGCTATTATTATTTATTTACATTTTATAAATAATTAATAGACAGTTTTCACTTCTAATTGATAAGAAATCAGATATAAATCAACACGTGTTGTGAGCTCCCGACAACAACTTTACCGGTATATATCATACAAATAATTATAAATTCGAGCAAACCAACGAAGTGAGTGAGTAAGTAATGAAACAAATAATTATAAATTCGAGAGAACGAACGGAGTGAGTAATGAAACAACTAATTATAAATTCGAGCGAACGAACGGAGTGAGTGAGTGAGTAATGAAACAAATAATTATAAATTCGAGCGAACGAACGGAGTGAGTGAGTGAGTAATGAAACAAATAGTTATAAATTCGAGCGAACGAACGAAGTTAGTGAGTGAGTAATGAAACAAATAATTATAAATTCGAGCGAACGAACGGAGTGAGTGAGTGAGTAATGAAACAAGTAATTATAAATTCGAGCGAACGAACAGAGTGAGTGAGCGAGTATTGAAACAAATACTTATAAACTCGGGCGAACGAACGGAGTGAGTGAGTACTGAAAGAATCCTAACTATTAAAATTCTAATAAAAAATTGAACTTAATAAGGCGGAACAAAGTTCGCCGGGTTAGCTAGTCTACTTATATTATTATATTTTCTTTCCGTTGACAATCAACATATCTTTCTATTTATATTAGCAGCGTTCCATTTGAAACGAACAATGCACTTTTTTCATAAATTTATTCAAAAATAAAAGAGTATGTAAATATAAATTAGCCTTAATTGATCTTTAAGTGCGTTATTATAATTAAGAATAATTAGAGTTGATTTCTATTTTTGCAATAATTAGTGTTATTATGTAAAATACAGAGATATTGTGAATGTGTGGAATGCTTAATGCTGTGAACATGTATGAAGGCAGTGCGGACCACGGCGGTATCAGATCTTCCAGTCCAATGATTAGTTGGGCACATAGCGCTCTCTGATCTCTCATCTCTCCCTGGCCTGGGTCTATTCAAAGCCGACTTTATTACACACCGCGCTGTGAAATCCGTCTGGTAAATATGTGCCCTAATAATATGACTTTTTTAGTAATGTCCATTCTATAATTTTGCTCTCCAACAAGTAACAACATAAATCTACAGCACTATAAACATACCTAAGCCATGTCCATCAACGTAAAATTTTACAATGGAAACACTTAAATAGATCTCCACTAACCCTAAGTTAACTCAAGTTTTGTGATCTATCGGCTGAATGTGCGGAACATAACCCATCATTTTGCCATGATGAAAACACGGTCTTGTAACTTAATAGATTTATAGACTTTTGTAAAGCCAATTTATAAAAAAAAAGAAAAACGATTATAAAAAAAACAGAACGAAAAGCATCGGTCGATAGAGAATGCTTTTGACGCAACGATCGCGCCCGCGACTGCACATTTTGCCCATTCCACTAAATTACAAATATTGCGGACGACAACTTTGTTGTCACGAATTGTGATCGACAATTAACAGATTACCATTATCGCGTCAAAAAAAGTTGCAGCAAAGTAAGGCTATGCTTTTCTAAAAAAAGCTAAATCTATCAAATGTTATGGTAATTATAGATTTCGCAGCTACCACAGATGTGTTGAGCAGAACTTAGTTCGATATATTCATCCATTTAAATATTGTAAAATGTTACATATTCTGTTAACAGTGCGCGGAAAACGATTCGGTCACGCCAACCCACGCATTTACGAGAGATTCGTCAGTTCGATGCGCGCGTCAACGGTGACCCATGCATGACGTTTTTCCTTAGAATGTTGTGATCGTTGCGGGCGACAAGTGAATCGCACCCAGAGCAGAGTAAATTAAACAATTTTTTATTAGAGACAGTATTGTTTATTGGTTTCAGTAACATTTACAACTGTAGTCAAAAAATATATGAACATAACAGATACTTGCAGAAGTTCTACAACTAATTTTTCTTCATACCATGCCGAAAGTCCGTACTTTCTGATTCGATTTTAAAGCCGAAAGTTCAACACTTATGCACTGTTGTAGTCACAGCTGGAATTACACACATATCGTCTGTATAGGCGGACCTAAACAGTTTTGTAGCCATCTGCTGTTATTACATGGAAATTATTAGATTCATGTGTCATTACGTATAACCTCAACATTGCTCACTTTAAAGTAATTAGTCTTTTTATATATTGGTGAAAGTGCGTACTTTCGGCATGGTATGAAGAAAAATGGTATACACCACACGAGCAGAAAGCTGAAAGTCCTGCACATATGATGCCCTCGACTTCGCCTCGGGCATCATGTGACGCAGTGCAGGAAATTCAACTTTCGGCTCTTGTGTTGTAATATACTATAATTTGCTCTTCGTCTATGCTTCGAAATATTATTCTATCAGGAGCATAAACCTGATACTCGTAAAAGTAAATTAATTCTAAAACTTTTCCAAGTGTTTACTTTGATTATATATTATTTAGTCACGTTCTACCTGTAAATACCATGCAAATCAGTTCATACTATATAAAAAAATAAGAGTTTAGTTCATTACAAACTGTGATCAAAATTTTTCTTTATTTTTAAAAAACATAACAGAAAGAGATACAGAATAATTTGGTTGTTGGAACCATTGAGGCATCGACCGTCACCTTTCTTAACTGCTACTGTTCAACAAATTTCAGTTCGAATTAACGGCCATTCAATTTACATAATAAAAAGAATGGACGGGTAGTCACTTTGTGTTTGTATAATAAGCTTAAACGGTTTTGAGTTGTCTAAATTCTTCTTCTTGAATTGAACCATGAAAAGATACATAAGTTATGTAAAATATACGTCGCCAGTTTGTAGGAACAATTTTATTTTAAAGTGCCTCTGGGCATTTTGACGAAATATTTTCTATGATTTTTTTAAACATAAAGATCTATGAGTTATCTATCTTAAACAATATATTGTAACTGGAAAGTTCATCTTTGATTCATTCAAGACCCCTCGCTACTGTGAGAGTTAATGTCTAGCTACAGCTAAAAATAATTGGCTCTCGCATGTTAGTAGTGAATTTGAGTGTTGTTATCGCTATATTATGAAGGATTAAAATGTTGAATTGTGTGCACCGTAGAGTAACTGATTAACTCATTCCGCCGCGAAAGTGGAAAGATTCTGGTTTAAAATTTAAATCCAGACGGTGACGTGTTGGAATAATAAATTTTTCTAATATAGTGCTACAACAATGAATGTTTCTTAACAATTATAGCAGACAACAGCTATTATACTAAATTAAATAATATAGTTCACCGGACTGATTTTCTTACTCATCATTAATGATATCGATTTATGAAGAATGAATAAAATTGTTAGAAGTTTTTTCGAAAATATTTCGTGCTCAAGTAAACTACCTTGTTTTCGGAATTCGGAGAATAAGCGAAGAGTTGAAAAAAAACAACGAATTCCTTAAAATCGTAAGTTTAAAATTTGATTCCGATTCGCCGCGCGGTATGTCAGTAAAAACATCAAAAACTCGATTTTTCGGTATGTAGAAACCATATAAATCCGTTGAAAACTCTAATTCGAGTTTAACAGACATGGCAAAATTTTCTTGACTTCTATGATTGTTTGATGGAAGTAAAAATAATAATAACATTAAAAATCTCAAAATGAATTTGGACAAGTGAATGAAAATGAAAAAAAAAATATCTTTCAATACTTTTTCTTTTTCCTAGAAAAAAATCAATCGTTATACTGATAATATAATAGATACTTTCAGTATAAATATAATAAAAGGTAGTTATACCAGATTTTCTACCATTAGTCTTTTCTTTTTGTTAATTATTCTAGAAATAAACTTGAAAAATTTTTGACTGCGAGAAGTAAAATCATGTACTTACTGTTTTCAACGTTATTTAATTTAAACATTTAATACGTTAAACATTCACATTTCACCTGCACAAATGTGTTGTGAGATTTTGTATGTAATATAAAATACAAGTGAAAAGATTCGCATGAAATTTCGACTTAAAATTGTTTCAAAGCACGAATAATAGATCTTCTTAAAATCATTAACCGTGAGAAGATATTTACTGTTGATAAAAAAATATTCATCTCTTTTCCTTTTGGCACCGTTTAGTCCACAAAATATGTATTATGTGCAAAATTATGCTTAAAGTAATAGCGTTCAGTAATAATTATGACAAACTTATAGGTCTGATAAACATTTCTACTTATTTTCGTTTTGAACACGTGTTATATAAAGAGATACAAACAGTCGATGAAGACAGAAACCTACACTGAATTGATTAATATAACTTTTAACTTTCCATGTTGTTTACGTCCAATAATCAATAATTAATAAGTTTTTTACGGACATGTGGATAAAATTAAACAGTTTGACTATTTTAAAATAGTCTAACTGTAAACATTGCATAATTTTTGTAATTTTCACCAATATGTGTTTTAAAAAAAAATTTAGATGCCTAATGAAAATTTAATTTAAGATCGAAACGTAGCAGAAGTAATTAAATTGTATTAATTTAAAATAAACATTTTCATCCAAGTTCCTGCTAATTATTTTTTTTGAAAATTTAAAAATCATGGATGCTAATATCAATGTGGATACTTATTAATAATTTTTAACTTTTGAAGTTATTTTTCCCGAAATTTAAATTTATCCCAGACTTTTAAGTACCCGTGTTTGACGACAGGTAGCGTTGACGAGTGAAATTGACTTTACCATCGTGTACTGCAGACTTTTAAACGACCTCGTGCTGAGTTGTAGATAAATTCATAGGTTAGATTATTTTTGACAGTCAGTTATATCATTCGTGTTTTGTATTTTCGACAAAATGGAAAAAGAGCATTATCGATCCGTAATTCGTTTTTATATGAGTATATCACCGTGGTCATAGATGGTGAAGGGTTCCCATAGACAGCATCCAGCTTCAGTTTTATTTCTTCGCATGTTTTCTAAAAATCGAAATTACGTATCGATATTGCTCTTTTTCCATTATGTCGAAAAATACAAAACACGAATGATACAACTGGCTGTCAAAAATAACCTAACAACTCAGCACGAGGTCATTTAAAAGTATACAGTGCACGATGGTAAAGTCAATTTCACTCGTCAACGCCATCTGTCGTCAAACACCTAGGTACCTACTTATTGATCAACTCTCGTATATATAAATTTATTAACAGAAAGTACAGACAAATTTTCTTATCAATTGAAGCACATACAGCCTCTAAGCTGAATTACGATATCGTTATTACCGAATTCAGTAAGGCTAAAAGCAGGAAATTTATGTTTCTTTAATTATTATTTTTTAAATTGTTCTTTAATATTAGCCTAAGTTTAGTCTAGTCTGCATTTTTATGAATAAAATTTTGATAGTTTCAATTGTTTTTTTATTTTATAAAATCCATCTTCTTGCGCCTCCGGGGGGCTTCGCGAGGTGTACCTTGTCCACACCAAATTTTGGTCTTGCGCCGCCACTGCAGAAAATAATAACAGTATTTGTCTGTAAGGTCATAAAAAACAAATAATAAATTAACAGAACGTGTACAATGTCATTATAACTATAGCGCTGTGTATTATTTTACACTCCAAAAAATAATATTTACGCAGACAGTATCTTTCTTCTATTTATTATTTATTTCCAACAATACTGCCCCAATACAGTTTCAGTATTCAGCTGGCGCACCGCACCGGCTTATATAAGTACTAGAGAACACACCGTTTGAGATCTGCCTTGATTTGTCTCGACGAATGTTCCGTCGCGGTATGTGTTGTTTGTTGACTTAAGTACAGAGTGATCCGCTACATGGTACGGAAACCTCTGCGCGCGAAAATAACTTACACTGTGTGTAGACAATATAATATTCGGTTTGATAATAATTATTATTAATTATACGATTTGAAACAAAGGTCTTCGTTATTTTTAGACAACTTTTTGTAAAACGTGATCGCAATAAACAAGTAAAATGTTTAACAGTTCTACTTCTGCTAAAATAAAAAGAAACGTGCATTTTACGATTTTCAAAAAGATTGCGTGAGCTCACACCAAGTGTAAGCCGAGGTAAATTGTATAATTGGGCAGTTTTGACATAACGCATATCTACTTCAGGTATAATATTTTTATTTCAATAAATATATTAAAATATTAGTATGAAGGCTAGACTTCAAACTCAGTTCATGATGCGCCCAATTTAATAATGTTTATACAAATCTGATATATTCCCTCCGGATTATTAAATCATATTATTTATTTTTATAAAATGATCGTTTTTTGTGTTCCATGCAAACGAAACATTTATGGATTTAATTCGGTGTCTGTCCGTCTGTCACAGACGATTTTCTCTGAAACTATTTGACGTAAAAAATTGATATTTGACATAGAGATAGAGTGTAGTGGTCCAATAATATGCGTGAAATAGTAAAGGTCGAATTTTGATTCTGCGGGTTAATTTTCAGGGATGAATTGGGAAATGAAAAAAAATTCGACAATATATTTGACGTATTTTTAATTTTTCATTTTTTAATAATTTTTGGGGAAAACGCTTAAAAATTTCTGCCCCCTACCCTTATTAGCAAAAGGACCACTCAGAATAATCTGAAAAACACATGAACACTGGGAATTAAGTGTGGATTGAACAAAAATTATCAAGATTGAAAGATTCTAGCGCAATTAATTGCCATAAACAACTTAATTGAACTATATTTTAGATGAATAAATAAAATGTATCAAGCATCTACAGTAATATCAAGTGTTTAGCATAAGACATGCGTAGGTATGCGTGGTAGAGCTCTAGATTCTTCGAGCCCCATGCTAGGCGAAGTTATGTGTTATTTTTAATTTTTTCTTTTTGTATTAAATATCCATTTTTGTGAAAAGTTTGAAAGCTTAAAAAAACAAAAAAAAAAGTATCACGATAGAAATTCTAACGCAATCAATTGTTATAAACAAAGTAATAGTTTATTCCTTTATAACAGCAGTATCAAAATTTGACTTTAGAACACACAAGTGGCGGGTTGATGGTACAGAACACTAATTTTGCATGTATAGTTTTGCACTTGAACGATTTTTTTAAACATCACAATGATTACAGATAAATGTTTTCAAAATAAGTCTATAGAGAAACATTATCTGTTTACACTTAAATTTTATAAATTTTTTTATATTTAGTAAGCCAATTTTAAAGAAATGTTCAATTTATTTCATACTAGTCGCTTCTCGCGGCTCCGTCCACAATTTTAATGATACACGGCAACAACAACAGTAGTGGAATCTTCAAGACCTAACAGCTACATTTTCAATCCATAGAAACTGTATTTTAAAAATTAGAGTCTGTTAATTATTGACACCCCTGTACTTTCCCCCTTTCCACACCTTAGAAGGCTATTTTAGTATCTCTACTCAACAAAAGAAACATGTCTGCCAAATTTCAAGTCTGGAGGTCTAATAGTTCCAGAAGGTATCGTAATGACCTGCCAGTGATATTCATCCCCTATTTCACCCCCTTGAAGTTTTTATTTTGAGACAAAGGTAGCCTATGTCCTTCTTTAGGATGCAATCTATCTCCTTGTCAAATTTTATAGAAATTTGTTCAGCGATTTAGGTGTGGCCTAACAAACAAACAAACAAACTCGCATTCGCATTTATAATATTAGGATATTGAAAAAAACTCTTAATGTCTAGGCTAGCCTTAAAATCAGAGAACATCGAATATGCTTAAAAAACATGAACGAGAAACGATGCCCTTCATTTTGACTCGAAAACCTTAATTCATCAGACAGTATTGTTTGCCAACAAAAAATATTTTTATTATTTCCAAATATTTCACGCTAATCAAAATCATCATAGGAACTAATTCTGAAATTAGTTAAAATCATTTAAATAAAACTTCTATTCATATTAAAATACCGAACATAATGATGATTGCTGTTAAAAGAAATACTTTGTGTTCTTTCTTTTATCTGTTGCATATAGCAACAAATCTATAAATTTAACCCTTTCGACACTGTAAAAATAAAATCAGTAATTTGATAAAGTGCATGATGATAGACCTACAATTAACATCAATTTATCGTTGCCAACTTAACAAATATGATACTGATAATAATAACATAGGTTGACAGTTGTATATAAAAAAGCACCTGTAACTTCAATACCTACTGTGAAGCGAAAAATTAAAAAAAGGACCGAACCAACTAAACATATGTTTTATGATTGTCGACCCTTGTCAGGAAAGTGACACTTTGAAGAATCACAAAATGAATTATGTATTTTTAAACAGTGTCATCTTATATTATTGTACATGTTTTACATTTTGTTGGAAATATTTAATTTAAATTGATTTCATATATTTTATTATGATAGAGAATAATAGTATTTATAATTTTGAATATGATAGGTACATATATATTTTTTTATCAAGTCAAATTCAAATCAGAAGATTTTTATCAATATTTTTTCGTTTGAGGCCACTCGAATCCAGAAAACATGTGCGTCTGTTTGTTAATCTGTGAGCACGATACAGGTGAAACGGATGAACGGATTGAAATCAAATTTTGGGAGGATGTTTGGTATGCAAATATAAAGAGTCCTATTGTTTTTGGAAAAAATCTACGAATGCGCAGAAGATATATATCCTATAATGTTGTTTTTTGTATAATGATGGTATACTTTTTATAACGGGTTAATATTCTATTCATTTTTCCAAGAAAGTTTCGTAGAAAATATGTTTTCCTAAGTTTCATAGTTTCGGAAATATTTTGAAAATAAAAAAATCAGATGGTCTTTTGATGTCAAAAATAAATTAGTTAGGTAGCTGGTAAACATGCTTTGGATATTTTTTACATGTAGGTAAAACCCTATTATGTAACCATAAAAATAAATAGCTTTCATAATACTTATTACTAGTTGTTACCCGCGTCACCGCGCGGCTTAACAGAAATTTTATTTTATTTATTATATTTCAAATGTCAATATTTATGAAGTTGGAATGGTCCTGTCACCCGATTGGCTGGAATTTTTTTTTGTATAACCCAATTCTTGAATTACTTTTTCAAACATCGATTGGTTTAAATTATTATATCGACAGAAAAACTCGAGTTGAGCATAAATAAAATGTGAAATCCGTATAAATATGTAACCTTATAGATGACGACGCCTTAGCGGACTTCGGACGATCGATTATATGCGGGCACTATGATAAGTAGGTGTTAAATTTAATCCAAATTAGCAGGTGCAGAAACAAAACAGATAGGTACCTACCAATATTTTAAAAAGAATATTCACACCTCGGGTCATACTTCACAAATAATGCTAAATTTGATCCCATATAGTCTGATTAAGGTTTTATTTATGACCCGGGCCGGCGGTTTATAACAGTATCGCATTAACATAGTGCATAAAACAATAACTAGTTATTATTTTTATGATAATGTCTGTTATAAACGCGGTTATTGTATAACTTGCAGTTCCATACTACAATATATTAAAATCAAAATCAACTACTTCATCCTTAAGTACCACTTTATAATATCTAAAAGTACATTGAAGGACAATTTTGTACTCAAACAATTAACAGCTAAAAAAATTATAATAAGTAATACTAGATTTTGACCGCGGCTTCATTTGCGTTTTTGTCAGTTTTAATGAACCTTTATTTACCCGAGCCCTATACCAAATATTATAGATAATAATTAATAAACCGTAACTTTTATATACGAGTGTATGTAGGTTTAACGATACTAATAAATAATTATTCATAAAAAGCATTTAAAAATGTAAATAGTACGTTCATACGATATATTATAAGCTGATATCAAAAGAATGATCTGATGTCGGGACCACCGCAAAACTAGAGTTAGTTGCGGATCTAGACAGCGCATACGGTGAACTGCTCTCACCGTGAAAAGTGATCTATCATAGGTGGCTGACGTAGAAAACAAGACAATGCCGTTAGAAACAAAAGACTCCGGCCCACAAAACAAATTAGTGATCCGATCTGTTTTTGTTCTTATTTGTAATACACGCGCGCAAGAACCGCATACCAAATCAATGGCTCAGATTTTAAAATAGCCGAAACAGACAAACAATGATCTCTGATATTATTAGAACGATAATAATTTAATGTTTAATATATTCAGTTAAATTATATTATAGATTCAAGAAATAAAATCCTATAACAGCACCACGCGTGCCGAACGAATAAATTAATCGTATTAAACATCCACCTGCATTTTAATAACTGCACTGCAGTTAGCGTATAAGAAAAAGGATGGAGGACCTATTTTATTGAAGCATAACTTCTTCAGCGACTTCGGGCCGTTAAACGTTTGCGTTAATTATGCAACGCAAACGATGTAACCATGGCAACGAAAAACGGGTCATATATTATTCTGTAAATGCTAGTTTATAATATTTAGAAATTAATTTTACGTAAGTAAAACTTCAGTTCACTTCTGTAGTGTTAGTCCAGTGGACAGCACCGATTTTTATGAAAATTAGTAATTAAGCTTATCTTACCCTCCTCTTCAAAGGTTATGTGGTCCTGATGTGCAGCCTTAGAATATTGTGTAAGAAGATATAACTTCCTCAAAATGTGTCGCAACACGCACAATTTATTTAACTAGCTTTGGAAAAATGAGACTTTCTGGTCAATGCGTACGTGTGTAGATCATATACTGTTAGCAAATCAGTGATAATAATTTTAGAATCTCATAAAATTTTAAAACGTTAGTCATATCCCAAGTTGTATGATTGTATATATCGATATATATTATTTCTCAAAGGTGTTTTTGTCGATATGAAATGTCTCCCTTAATATTGTATCAAAATTAATGTTTGATACGCCATTTTGGAGATTGTTTCTCTGTTTACTGACGAAAAATTAGTTTATATCTCAAAAAATAACAATTTCATTAAAAAAGTACAGTTTAAATATTTTCTTTTCAGAAAATAACGTTCAGAAAAAACAAATTTCGCCATCTGGTGGCAAGCTGTTTATTTTAACAATTGTCGGTAATATGACGTCTAGTGGTGCTGAAGTCTCTGAATAGAACAGAATATAAAATAAATGTCGCCATCTGGTGGCAATCTGTTTATTTTAACAGTTGTCGGTAATGTTAATTGACGTAGTGACGCTGAAGTCTCTAAACAGAATAGAATAAAATTTATTCCCGCCCTATTATATTACGTAACTGACCACTAACGGTGCGAAGTATTCGCGCGGGTCCGCTAGTGTGTACAATGTACATATTATGTACCTATATATGTATGTTCTCATATGTCTCCAAAACTACTGAACCTATTTCTTTTTGCGATAAGCTAGACATTTTTCGACTTAGGTTACAATAAAAGAACCATCGAATTCGGTTCAGTAGTTTGTTTTGTGTTGCATATCCATAAAGTGAAAAAAAACGTTTTAGAAAAATTGGGACCGCATTCAAAAAGTTTACTAAAAAAAGGGAAAAATAACTTAACTTCGAACTGGCTTCAATTTATGTACTAAAAAAATGTCGATACAGCTTTTTCGAGTGGTGTCGGTACAAACCGGTAGACTAAGATAAAAAATATTGCATACAATTTATCACAGGCTTAATCCATCCCTAACAAGTCGATAAGCCCATTTACCTATCGTAAAACAATAAATTATACGTCTGATATTGCTGTGTTGATTTTGATAACAAATCTATAATATTATAGAGTTGGGCAGGTAAATGGCGGCTTTGATTGGAATCAGAACAACATTGTTATTTTCACTTCTCCACTGTCTACTTCATTCAGATAAACAAGCAAGGGAATCTCACTTCATAACAACAGGTTTATAAATCCAAGAGGCCACGACCAAAATTATAAACATTTTCCAAAGGTAATATTTCGAGACTAACTAATATTTAGGGCGGGGGTTCCTAAAGTTTTTCTTAGGCGGGCCAATATAATATTACCGAATTTTTTGGCGAGCCAAAAAAAACACGAAATAAAATCAAAACAATAACCACGATTCTGTATCTATTTGAGACTACTATATTATATTTCTGTACAAATATGTAATAACTAGACTAGACATACTACAATATTTTTTTTAAATATAAACTAGACAATATTTTATTAATACAATGGTTAAAGTTTTGTAAGAATTTTTGAAAAATATTAAAATATTTTATTGTATCTTATTTGTAATATTTATTATTTATTTTACTATTTACCTATTTATTTTTTAATAAAAATATATATTGTATCGATATCGCGGGCCAAATTCACAGGCTTTGCGGGCCACACTTTGGGAACCCCTGATTTAGGGTATACATAAGATAAATACTAGTCAAAAAGTCAGCGGTCAGGACATTTGGTGTCGAAACCTTAATATAACGAACCTCAATATAACGATTTCCTCAATTTAACAAATTTTTCGAAATCCCCTAGAACTGCCCGTGAGAGTTAAAGCAAAAGATACCTTTACATTAGGAATACTTTTTGTCAAAAACCTTTTTATAACGAATTTTCAATCTTTTCAGAATATAAATAGAAAGTATAATTTACCTTTATTTAACGATTTTTGTCAACTTATAAACCTTTGCATAACGTATCCTACCAATCAGTTACACACAATTTCACAGTAACAACAATTCATATCTCGACAGGTTCAGACACGTTAAATTTATCGTAAGTCAAGCATTGTTGTTTGATGTAAAATAATGTAAACACTACTGTTAGTCACTGTTGTTAGTAAAATTAAAGTTGCCGCGGCTGAGAAACGAAAAAGGGGTTCCTTAACCATCGCAGAGAAACGAAAAATCATTAAATCTTAGACCTCTATATATAACAAACTTCATTTTAACGACTTACTTGGTATAATGAATATTTTCTAATTCCCTTCAGCTTTGTTATTGTATTTAGTAAGAGCTCAAACTTGGTAGAGTGAAAAATTATTGAATATAATTCAACACAGTATCAAATTTAGCTTTTACAAACTAACAATATTACACAAGTGCCCCGACGCCAAGTGTACCGATTGCTGACTTTCTGATTAGAATAATATATATATTTTTACACCCTAAATAGCTACCAGCCAAATTATCTCAAAGTATTAATGTTTAGAAATTTTTTTCAGTTTCTATTTAACTATTATTGTAATCGTTTTCTAGTTAACCAATTAATGCAAACAGAAGAATCGACCATTGTCGTGGACAATATCAAACTATAATCTGAAAAAATATATCCGTGAAAATTTTAATTGCAATTTTAATAATTAACCTAAATGAACAAAAGTTTCCTTTCCATAGATATAGGTGTATGGCATAATATATATCGTTTATAAAGGGTAAATTAAGCGAATTATGAGCAAAAACATCGTTTCTTAGTGTATTTGTCATATGCCACATACACTATTGGAGTCGGTCGGATGGCGGAATCTAGAGATATCGCATCATTCTAAGCAACTTGGCACCATTTTTGAAAATGTTTATATAATATACTTATTGATAAATATTTTCAAAAACCACCGCATGATCCCCATTTAAAATTAACCCAATCGGGTCATTTTAAGGGTAGTTTTGAGGGATCCTGATGATGAAAAATTATTATTTTAAAGGGTGTATTAACAGGTTAATTTTTTTTCTAAACATAACAAAGCCACACGGCCTGTATTAGCAAATACACTATATTGTCGGCAGGGTTTTGGCGCTGCGACCCAAGCTTTTTAAATTGCTCCTCGTTGGGGCAAAAAATCGAGCGACGTTCAGATCAAATAGACCCCGAGACGAATCGAACAAAAACAAGTTTTTTAAAATGATCAAGCTGACACAAAATAGCGTGACAGACAAAGCGATTATATATAGGCGCTTCAAGCTATTGCTCAGGCCGCACCTAATAAAAAAATGTGAGCCTCACCCAGGTAAGTTCACAAGGGAAGTGAAACTTCTTTAAAACTATGAACTCGTTTCATTGATGCATTATCTTTTTTGCGTTACCAAGGTTTCTTTTATAGTTCCCTGCCGTTGAATCATTCCCTCTTTCTTTTACGTTACAGAAAATTTATACTTCAAAAAACCTTAGACATCAATTAAATATAAATAAATAAGTTGTATGCATTATGAAAGACGTTCCAATATTTTTTAGAATAAATTCTAAAATTATTAAGTATGATTGTGTGCGAACGCGTTCCAATTGGATTATGTACTTATATTTTAATTCTTGATTGTCCCAGCAAAACATCTACCGACCGGACATTTGCCCACGGACCGGAGGACGAGTTGATTAAAAAGGTGAAAACTAGGTAAACACGCACATTTCATTCTAACAACTTACAACCTACAATCATTACTAAATTATATTTCTGTGTTTAAGCCACCTGCAGATTAACAATAATTTTATAAACATATTATTATTACTTATACAGAACCAGGGCCGATTTTAGGAGTTTGCAGCAAACTTTTGCGAAACTGTGTAATGTGTTAGGTAAGGCTTTATTTACAGGCCTACGCTAGGATTACGAAATCTTGGTGTGGAACTAATAAATTAAAAAAAAATTATAATGAGCCTCACCCTCATAAGCTCACGTAAGAAGTTTAACTTCTTTATTTTTTAATATTATAGAATATAATAGTTTTTATTTGTGGAACCAAGTATGGATACAGTCGTCATAATACAATTAAGAAAATAATCAAAATATATCTGAAATGCGATAAGGCACAGTTCCTGCAAAATATGTTTTTAACGTTTTAAAGTTTAACTTATTTAGCGACGTATCTATTTGAAAAAAGTAAGAAATCGAGGGAAAGTAGAACTGCCACATAAATTACATGAAACTGACATGAACAGAAGTTGATAGTGTGTTGCTATAAGTATGTGTAAATATTATTAATTAGTTTTACATAAAAAAAATTGAACTTGGGAATAATATTATAAAACTAAAGAAGTTAAACTTCTTATGTGATCTTATAAGATTGAGACTCAGTATAATTTTTTTAAACTGAATGTCTTTACAACATTTTATTTCATGAGGTAAAGCGTTAACATTTTTATTAATATACAGATAATCTCTGTGTTTCGAGTATCATATTTATTTAACTCTTTAACGCCAAAAGAGTCATAATTCTTTCACAGAAATGATAAAACTTCATAGGCATAAACACCATAATAGGTTAAGAGCTCATTATTTTTGAAAATTGGACGACATGAGTCCCTATTATTAACATTAAAAATTAATCGAATAATTCTTTTTTGGATTAGGAAAACTCTAACTGTATATTAATAATATTGACTCTACCAACAGTAATAGAATATTAAATAAAACGAAACCACTTGCGATTACTGTTCAAAAAACGTTTTGTAAATAAAAAAATGTTTTGAACAGTAATCGCAAGTGGTTTCGTTTTATTTAATCTAACTGTATACGTTGCATGACATAGTGGAATTTAAGAAAATGGAGTTTTAGCGACATGTTACATCCTATACTATGGTAGGCAGAGAGTAGTTCTTTCACGTGTACGCGGTAGTTCTCTGATTTATTGTTTCCAAGAAAATTGTTGCATACGTTTTCAAAGACATCCCATGCTCGTCTTTCAGTGTCATTTAAAGTTGTCCTAAAGTTCCCATTTTGAAACAGTTGTCTAATTTGTGGTTCAACAAAAATTCTCTCCGTTTTACAGACAAGACAGATTGGAGCGATGAATTTTTTCGTGTGCTTGAAGCTGCGAATGATATGTACTATATCAAGGTCTATACCAAGCCTCCCCACCCCCTCTTTCACCCTCTTTACCCATCAATCACCGTATTTTACGTGTGTGGACTGGTTCTCCCAGGATTTGTGAGTTTTTCGAAACTGTGGTATTTCACACCTTCTGGTTCGTGCGTCTCTGAAACCCTCCCTGACTTACACAACCCCCCCCCCCTCCAATTCTTGCACCCCTTTTTTTCTCGCTCAGCTCTGTACAAGCCGTGCGAGGGCTCGTTTGATCAAGATTTTCATACAGTTTCTAATATTACCGGAAATTTTCTTTTATTTGCCCAACTCAGTATCAATAATAGGTTTCAGAGACGCACAAGCCAGAAGGTGTGAAACTCCCATTGGTTATATAAATTTCTTTAATTTTATATCTCAGAAACACTACTGCGCAAAAAAGAACCTAGCTAAAAAGAGGAAAACAAGTCGAAAAACCTCAACACGCAATAGGAGGTGACCCATTCGGAAACAAAAGAAAGAGACAAATAAGTCTCCGTCCAAGGGCGTACCCAGGATCAAAACTAGGAGGGGGGGCAAGCCATGGTCGTTCAGGTTGTAACATTTTATCACGGAAAAGGTGAATGAAACCAAAATATTAAGAAAATTATGTATAAATATAGCAGTGCTTTATCAACCAAGTTATTACAATTATTTGCTTGAAAAAAAAATTATTCTAGTTACATGTCTTATACTAGTATCATTTTTCTTGGATTTGTAGAAGTAAAGTTATTTCAAGACTTGTAAAAATTCCAGCAACAAAATTTAATAACGACTTATTTTTTGCTTCCAGGGGGGGCCCCCCTCTGCCCCTCGCTGGATGCGCCCTTGTCTCCGTCTGCTGCGTGTTGAGGTTTTCGATTTGTTTTCCTCTTTTTAACTAAGTTCTTTTTTGCACAGTTACGTTTCTGGGACATAAAATTAAAGAAATTTATATAACCAATGGGGTGTGCAAGTAATTAAAAAATAGCAAGGTGCGAAATTTTATATAAAAAACTATCATCATTTAGCTTCAAAAATTAAAAAATTAAATTTTTAGTGTGACCCCTTTAATAGTCACTTCAGATGGTCTATGAATTGCCTACTAAACGTTAGTTGCGCTCGATCAGCCGGCCAGGCCGTCAGACGCAGGCTGAGACAGGCTTTCTATGAGTGGAAGGAAAACGGATGACGTTTTACGAGTGTTAGAGTAGAGCCGTTGATATTATGTTCTGCAAAATTTCGTTAGATTTCGTCTCAAGTCAGTCGAAAACCTGACAAACAAACGAGATGGTCGCGGTTTTTTAACATTGATAACAATTGATTTTGGAAGGGTATTTTTAAATAGCAAAACAGACATATTTTTTCGGAGCTTTGGCGTTGTTTTTCTGGATTACCTATTGTCGCTATAACATTCCTGTTGCCGCAATTCGGTTTATCATCCCGCTAACTCCAATATAGAAATGTTTTCCTTTTTTTGATTGTTGGAGATTGTTGTTAGGTGTCAGCTCTCCGTATAACCCCCAATATACGTGGATTAGGAGTGTTCTGCCGCTTAGGGGTTAAGGTAACCATGCTTTATTACCCAATCCAACTTTTTAGTAGTTTTTCGTGTTTTTTCTGGCTTGCAAAGTTTGGACTTACTGGAATACAGCAAATTTATTCCGACAAATGTTTTCGTGCTTAACCATTTCGCGGATTCGAACTGCCCGACTAGAAATGCAAAAGTTTTATCCCAAACAATTTTTTTCAATAATGCTAGATGGCGCCGTAAACAACGAAGGAAACAGACGACTACCACGTCCACGTCGTTGTTTCTGGATAACGCTAAAAGTGGCTTTGAGCGTAAATTCTCTTCCGTCAGGCATGTACAGCTGTACAAACATAATAATTGGTATCATGGCAGGTTCAATTTTTTCATGGCTACAGCACTGCAGATGGTACGTATCGGTCCTCAATAATAGGATTCCGAAAAATTGAACTTTCATTGTCGGCGCCATCTAGCATTTTTGAAAAAAGTGTTTGGGATAAAACTTTTGTATTTCTAGTCGGGCAATTCGAATTCCTATTTAACATTTCAAAGTTCCCCCTCCCCTCAAGGGTGATGGGCAGGTGGTGGGGTAATTTTTGCACCAAAGTCTTTCCCCCATGGATAGATTTGACTTTGATCCGAGATATTTCTCCCCAGAGTTCTTACTTCTCGACATATTTAGACGTGCCAGGTTAAAAAAAATCACCCTGTATATTATATATACAGATTGTATCAACTCAAAGCTGTCCATAGGACACTCTGTGTGTAAGACAGAGCACTATATACAAACGATAAGTAAGAGTGAGATAAATGATCGCTAAGAGGTAGTAATTACTGTGGTTACTGTAAAATAAATTTAAATAAACGTCTTTGTTTTCTAAGTAAAAATAGCCATTTTATCAATTAATGACAGTCTGTAGTCACTACCGAAATTATTGATAAAATGGCTATTTATACTGTTCACGAAAAAATCCAAATAATTAAATGGTTTTATGGTGGTAATTCAACCGCCGACGTAATAAATTTATTTGTAGCTGCCTTTGAAAACAGACCAACTCCTTCTAATAATTTAAACGAACTAAAAATACAAATTTCTAATGCATGTCAGTCCGTTGACCATGAGATGTTAGCCAATGTGAGGAAAAGTATTTATAATCGATTAGGTTATTGTTTGGCAGAACGTGGAGGTCTTTTCGAACACTTAATAAATTAATTATTAAAATTATTGTTCAAACTGTTGTACCAGATCTAATAATAATACGAATTAATATTACGGTTTAGTTGTTTTAGTTTGTAAACTGGTAAAAAGATTTACAAGTATTATTTATTTACAGTAACCACGGTAACTATTAGCGATCATATATCTCACTCTTACTTATCGTTTGTACATAGTGCTCTGTCTTACACACAGAGTGCCCTATGGACAACTTTGAGTTGATACGATCTGTATAAAGGAAAATCCGGGAAAAATAAGAATAAATATATTTTAATATAGTGTTTTATTTATATACATTTCAATTTTAAAAATATACATGCAACCTATTTAGCCATTATGCTGGAGTCATTAAATGACCCGTTTATACTGAATGTTATTTGTTGTTTATAATATGTACATAATATTATAAGATACTGATTATAAATTTACACCTGCCTAAGATACGAAAAATTCAATGCATGAACAAATTATAAATATTGTAAAAATAAGACATGATTAAAAAAAAATTCACGTAAGTAATGCTATTTCTGACTGCTAATACTTGCTATTTTTTAAATAAAAATGCGTATTACATACTTTGATTTTAGTGTGGGAAAATTTTGCAATTTGTATATATATCTATATATTAAATATTCATATAAAAATAACAGATTTTATTAACAACCTAAAATTTATAACACCAAACTCGAAAACAACAAATTATTTTAACATAGTTGAACATCCAATGAAACAATGTATGTTATAATAATATATTCACCTCTACATTTATTGATTTGAATTGGATGTTTACATATGTTATCTACATGTATTTTCCAAAATATTTCCATCCTCCATAACAGAAGTGTTTTTCTTAAGACGATATTCATCAGCACTATTCATAATAATTTCTAAATATGATTGAATGATTCCAGAATTTATGTGAACCTTCACATAAAACAAACACTGTCCATTACCAATGGAAATTATGTAGACAAAGTTATAATATTTCTGCATAACTGCATAACAAAGGTTAACAATGTTTAATTTTTAATAAAATGAAGTGATTTTACTGTTCAATAAATAACAATTTGGCATTAATATTCAATCATAGTCTAATTTTCGATTATCACTGAAATACATCGGTTTGTTAATATATTTATTATTATGGCTATAACTATTACTGGATAAAAAAATCCAGACAAATACAAACATCCAGAAGCTATTCTGGCAATTGAAGTTCACGACTACCAATTTTATGTATGTAAATCTTTTACGAAACAACTGCATTGTATACACAGAATTATTTTTAATTTTTGTTGCTAAAATGCCTAGCAGTGAGAAAAATTTACAATATCTTATAAATAAGACAAATCTTTTCAATCCTGTTACAATTATTCTGTACAGCTCTACAGAAGTGCATTTAACTGGGAAATTTACTTAAAATGCAATTATTACCGAACATCACACATCAATGTAGGCGATCTGAAACTTAAAAACTTACAATTTTTTTATGGGTTAAGTTTTTTTTTTAAACTATGTTCAAAGCGCCAATGTTATTACAGATTATCTACAATAAGAAAATTCAAAAGTACGCACATTATGTCAGTACGGCGTAATTTTTGCTATAAATCTATTACTAATTGTTGTTCAATTAAACATAATTTGAATATACGGGTTGTTTCATGGATTTATGTCCCACTTCTGTATCTTAGTCTTGAAACAATTTCATATTACCAAAAGTTCAATTTTACAGTTTGTTTTAAATCTAAAATCAGTTCAAGAATAAGATACCGGCATTGACATAAAATCGTCCAACCAATTTTAAATTATAAGCATGAATGAAAAAAAGCAAGACAAGAATTGCTAGAAATACTGATCTATTTATCTAATGGAAGAATACTGTACTTTTATTTTTAATATTCTATTTTATAGAAAACATGGCTTCGTAGCCTTTCCCCATTTTTTTAACACAAGTCATAAATAAATTATATCACTTTCCTGTTTTTGTAAAATTCACAGAAAAATTGTAAATTCCTGTAGTTCTTTCAAAATGCACCATGCTGATGATCTAGAAATGTCTTACAATAATATGATAATACTGCAATTTTTTCAAATAGGCATGCGAATAAAAAAGTTCCAAATAGAAATTTAAATAGGTCATTTGGTCTTCGGCAACAGTTTTTTTTTTTCTTTTTTTTTTATTGAATACACAACTTTTTAATATATTATAGTAAATGTAACTGCATTCTAAACTCGTGTTAATGCGACACAACTTCAACATAATTGGCTGGATAAAGTCCAACGCGGCCATCTTTTCTTCCTTTGCACCAACCTTGTTCATCTTCGTCTTCCAGTTTTTCAAATAAATCACCTAGAACAGATAAGCACTATTACAACTGCATGAAAGAATCTTAACAACAATAGGAGAGAGAGAGAAAGATTGTTAATTATAGACGCTCAACAACTGAGGTCATCAGCGTCTATATAGCTACAGTTTGCAAAATTGTTAAAAAAACATACATTTTTATAATGCAATATTAAAAAAAAATTTTTTTTAAACATTGCCACCACTGGGACTCAAACCCAAATCTTTCCACTATCGCGGTAGAATGAGCTATCAATTACTCAACAGTGACATATCCAAACAAACCGTTAATAATTTAATGATCTATACCATATTTATTACTTAATATTAATTATTGAATCATGGGAAAAGTAGATTTAAGAGGACTCGGTGGTCTAGAATGTTTAAAAAATCGATTTTTTTTTTATATTTCAAAAGCACAGTCTTTCGAGAATATACTGTTAAATTTTTTCGAAGCTATTTTGAAAATAATGGAAGTAATGAGTATTAATATCAGTCTACAAGCCTTTTGTATAAGCTGATGCATAATTTACGTTATAGTTGCTAAAGCTTTTTTTAGAAACCGCGTAATACTGAAACACCATTAAGCGTAGCAGCCTTAAGGGAAGTCTTACTGTACTAGCTTTTGTGTGCGATTTCGTTTATGTGCATGTGGATATTGAAGTTTAACTTCTTTAGCGACGTATCGGTTTGAAAAAAGTAAGAAATCGAGGGGAAGTAGAATGCAACAAATTAAGAGGAAGTTAGTTTCTCCCCTAAATTACATGAAACTGACAAGGCCAAAAGTTTATGGTGTTGCATTTTGATTCGGAAAATAATAAGACAAGGATGCACATATAAAGTCAGTTGGGAATCTGAAGTTTAAAATTACGAACAATTGAAATACAAAATAATTTCTGTAAATTGACGTACATAAAAACTAAAAAAGTTATACTTCTTATGTGGGTGAGGCTCAATGTGTTTTTTTATCATGAATTCGTCATCATGAACCGCAGCTCAACCCAAATGCAGTCCATACAAAAAATACCCATACTAAAATTCATCAGAATCGTACAAGTAAATGGTATAAACAGACAGAGAAACATTCTAGAAACGTGTTCTCCTGTCACATTGCTCACCTTGTTTAAACGTAAGTTCATCGCTTTCAGCTCCTTCGTAATCATATAGCGCTTTGACCGGAACACCCGGCTCTCCTGTGTCGACAAGCGCTTCATTGTCGCCTTCATCCCACTCTTCTTCCTCAAATGGATTAGATTCACCCTTGGAACTTGTACCGTTCCTACATTAAAAAAATAATGAAATACAGTGTTCAAATTAATTTGAGACAGATGTATGCCTCTACTGCACAGATGTTGACGATGTGGAACATACGTTATTCGTATGTCCAAGATGGACGAGTATAAAGGTTGACTTCACACGGCCAACAGGACAAGTTTTTAACAAATACAACATGGTGGCTAGCCTTGTAGCCACAGAAAAGACATGTCAACATGCGTATTACACTATCAGACATATTATAGAACAGGAGTGGCCAGCAAGTCGATCGCGATGGACCGGTCGATTGCAAGGCCAATTTTGGTCGATCGACGATCACTCGCAATGTCTGGGGTGGAATTCCATATACTATGGACTTTGAAGTGGTTGTAGAAGATAAAACTTTCTAGCAATAGTTTAATGCAGTCTGGGAATTTGCCAAAATCATACTTGAAGCTAACGAAGACTAAACAACGTTCTGTCCTGACTGATTCCCATACTGAAGACTCATTATTATTATCTTTGTCAGGATATACACCTAATTATGATTTCTTGATTAGAGACATGCAAACTCAGTCTTCCCATTAATGTTAAGGCAACAAAGCACATTCTAAATCTGTCTTTACCTGTAGCTACTTTGAATTAATAAATATTGTTAATAATTATCCATGTTCTTTTAATTCCCCTGGACGTGTGTCTTTTGACCGTTTAAATAATTATTGTTGTTGTTTTTTACGCAGGTAGATAAGCCGTATATCTATATTTCAGTACGAGGAATGCTCAGCGAGCTATTGATAGATTAGCAAAAAGTAAGTCATATTATTCTTTCATGATAAAATTTCCTGGCTCATAAAAAACGAGAAAGTGAAATATTGAAATCAAATTATCAGCCATACCGTGCATTTTTATAACAACTTTTTCATATTTACGAACAAATAGTACAACAAATTATACATTGCAGTTGATAAAAAAATTAAATTGCATTTTAAGTTAGTAAAAATCTATCTTGAAAAGGTGTCGGAAAATCGAATTTTTTAGATACCGCATGCACGAAATGCTGCTATAAAAAGTTGGGTCTGGAAATTTATTTTCTTCATGAACCTATATCTCAAAAAATTAATAAGTGATTTAAAAAATAAAAAATAGTTTTAAACATATATTTTGTGTATCTACCCATACCTCGCTGCAATGCACTTTATACTGAAACACAGTGTATAAACATAGTATCCATTTCACACCTTTTCTCCCCCCTTAGACTACGCCTATGACAAGTCGATCGCGACACACTTTTAAGATAAAAAGTAGATCTTATATACAGAAAAGTTGGTCACCCCTGTTATACAGTATAAAGAGAGGGAAGAAAAAGAGAGAAGAGGCCAAAGAGTGACTGAAGAAATGTGTGAACGGAGTCCAGTGTGAGGTACGATGAGAGGATTATAAAAAAAAAGATTGGATCGGATCGGCTCGGTTCAACATGGCAGTGTATATTCACACTAGATGTTGCCAAGTCGATCTGAGCTGACTAATACGTGGGAACTCATTTAACTTCATGTATCACAAAAATGCCGATTGTTCCGAGTTGATCTGATCCAATTCAGTGGGTGTGAAACAGAGCTGGGCAGTAGTTAACTACAAAAGTAGTTAATTACGTAGTTAACTACTTTTTTTGGAAAAGTAGTTGTACTCTAACTACTTTTCTCCACGTACTAATCGTACTCTATTATTTTGAATATCTACCCGGTAATCACAAAAAGTAGTTAAAAATGTAGTTAACTACTTAGTTCTAACTACTTTAGGTAGTTTAACTACTTTTTTGTAATCTAACTACTTATTTTGAATTTTAACTACTTTTAAAAACATTTAAATATATTATATTTAACCGACGTGTTAGAACAAGTTCTTATTCGTTGTGCATTTTTCTGGATTCTGGAACGCGATCAGACTTTTTTTAAATAATGAAATATCAGTTGCTTGAGTTTTAGTTTGAAATACAACGTGGAACTGGTAGCTGCATTGTTGCTATTTGCAAAATTTAAGAAAAACACGACGTTTTGGTCATGATATCAGCCCTTTTCAAATGAATATAAATAAAAGATCCTACAAAAAATAATAATCATTGAAGAAAGCAAAAATAGCATTAAGTTAAGAAACAATTAACAGCCTAGACTGTCAAAAAAAAGATTAAAATATACTAAACTTGATGGCTATTGACAGTAATATGCCTATATATTTTTTTAAATATCGTTTTTGGACATTCTAGGTTGTAAACTGTTTTTTGTAGAATTTTTGATTTATATTCATTTGAAAAAGACTGACATCTTGGCCGAAACGTCGTATTGTTATTAGATATAAGTAAATTTTGTCTGTTAATTTGCTCAGTTTTTATTACTTAAAATAATTTTCATATATTATATGTGCACATAGTACGACATAAATAAAGAGATTTATATTATTATTATTATTATTATAGTAGTTAAAAAAGTAGTTAAAATTTTAACTACTAACTACTAGTAGTTAGTAGTTTAACTACTTTTAAGAACGAGTAGTTTAACTACTTTCTTACTTAAGTAGTTAGTAGTTATACTCAACTACTTTTGTCAAGTAGTTTGCCTGTGAAACACAATCGCAAAAATAATACTGCACTGGCCAAAAAAAAAAAAGAAAAAACGAATAACTTACGTGATAGATGATTGTTTATTAGTTGTTTCAGATTTTTCCACGTTTGTTTTCGAGTCTGAATTCGTAACTGTTTCAGATTTCTGTACAACTGTTACTTCTGTTGGAATCACCCGTCCAGCAGGTTTCACTTTAGCTGTCTTATTATTTGTTGCAGAATAGTCCTAAATATTGATATTTCAAATAGTTAATTTCAATTCTACTTTCTACCTAAGCTAAATTATAAAATATAATAATAATAATATTCAGTAGCGGATTTTAGGGGCGTCTGGCAGAGCTCATGCAGGTCCTCAAGAAACTATTTTTTTTTATTCAAAAACTTGGCTTGAAATATTTTTGTAGTCGGATAATTTCTCCGAAAAATCGTTAGTTTGGTTTTAAAAGGCCCGACTTCATTAGATAAAATGTCAGTGTGTCAGGAATGTGAGTACGGGCTTTCAGTACTAACACATAAAAATGGTTCGTTTGATCTTTGAAATGTTTGCCGCCTGAACCTTTTTCCTTAAATTCACCACTAGTAATATTGTAATAGAAATTTGACTACGAAAGAAATCACATTGAAATAAAAACGTACTCAGCTTCTACAGATAATTAACTATTGACTCAACAATAACGTTCAGGTAACTATTACTTACACGTCAAAAGTTAAATTATATCTGACAAGTTACAAATATTTAAATTATACATTTCCATCAATGAAAAACCAAAAAATAATTACCACTGATTGAAAGAAAAAATTGAAAACATTTGGAAACTGTTTTTACAAACGTAGTTTATATGTTGTTTTATCAATCTTCGCAATTTTTTACGTCACAAATAATATCAGCAATTCTGCAGACCAAAATTAAATGACCTAACTTAATTTTTATGTCTACATTGCTTTTGAAAATAAAACCCGCCTAAGTTTCAATTTGAAAATAAAAATTTTGGAGTACCTTTGGTACAGTTTACTGTGGTGATATCAACATGAAATCACAAAAAACCGAAAAAGGCAACTTATTTATAATGAAAAAATTCTTTTGCACTAATAGTGTTCGGCTTATCAAATTAAAAAGACGGGAAAATGAACCGAAATTCGCGTCAGTCCTACTTTGACAAGTCGCCATTAATGTTTAATTTTTCATTCATGGAAAATAAATGTTGAAAAATAAAATAAAGAATACTCATGAAGCGCAACTAATGAACGAACGCGATGCGTACATGCAAATCTTCGCCAACAGGCCGTTGATTAATAAGTGTGATGCTTCCGGCAGGCAACGATTCCTTGGATTTGCCCTTGGAGATGTCTCGGAACTCTTCGGTATAGTCCTGCACATATATACAGACATGCAACACACACATGCTAATGCTAATGATAGCTTAACACACAGTCAACTCAGTTTTGCTATTCCTCACTAGAGGGACAACAGTTCTAACAAACGTCAGTGTTACTAATGAAAGTAACATTAAATATTGACTCTTTTCGCTCAAAGTTACAGTAAATTGCGATTGTATAATCTTATATATATTTAAACGAGCAATTCTTGTATATATTTGTTTATATATTTCTAATTTCCATATTGATTTGAAATTTCGCGTACCTAACGGCGCTAACGATTTGGATGAAATTCACTGAAAAGGGGTCTTGGGGGACAAAAAATCGATCTAACTAGGTCTTATTCTCGGAAAGATTAGTTTTCACACAGATTTAATCATTTTAAAAAAAATTAATAATTTGACGTTTTAAAATACTATTGTAAGTAAGCTTTGAATTACAAATGAACAATTGTGTCAATAGGACCCTTGCACATAAATAATGATAAAGTAGCGGTCCGATGGGTCGCACTTTTGGCGCTGAAGGCTTGTATGGTAAAATTTCACTCTTGAATTTCGCTATAGCGTTGTTTTTGGGGACTTACCGCAGTTTCAAACACTTCGTCTAAGCAACTAGGAAAAAAAATTATGTCTAAAACATAATATGCTTTACTTGCTTTCACTTAGCGCTCAATATTCATGAAACCAATTAATAGCGCCCAGAGGAGGATCTCTGTATCTGATCATCGAGTTATCAGAATTAAAAATATCGTTCGCGTTTAGCAATGTTTTACTTAATTTCTGAAGTCAAGAAATTTGAAATTTTATTAAAATATTATAGAGTACTTACATGGAATTTTTCGTCGCATTTTATGCAGAACGAAAATGTACGTCATTGAATGATTGGCGGGCAATAATTTATATGAATAAATTTTAAATGAAATTATATGATCACAAAGTACTTTGTGCTGAGTGTTCTTTTCCATAGATACATAGCTTATATAGGAACAAAAAAAATTTGAAAAAATCAGCCTTAATGAAATATTTTGAGGTAGCTATCGATTTCGACATATTCAACCCTTTGCCAGACGGGAGTTGTCCCGGGAACAAAATGCCAGACATGAGTTTTTGTGCTCAAGGGTATCTGAACTTCTCGCTCAGAAAATTTCAAACATGAAGTGACCAACTTCAGATTGACATCTTTGACTACGTCCACCCACATATTGTCCCCGGTCTCAGCTACCAGACTGCTGTTTTTATATTCAGGATAATGAGCTCACAAAAACTCAGGTTTGAGGAAATACTATGAGTAAAATCGTCACTAGCTCCCTAACTAATAATGAATAATGAATAGTTTATTTGTCTTAGCCTGGTTTTAGAACCCATAAAAAATTATTAATCCAAAAACAATTGTTGATACAGTGGCGAATGTTATGTTTTTTAATATTGTTTTGTTGTGTTTACACTTTCTGCAGTACTACAAGAATGACTACAACATCTCTATTCCCTGAAACTAGTTTTGAAAATTTCTGAGCAGCGATAACTTTTGATCGAATCAACTTATTTAGACGTGTATCACTAAAGCATAATACATTTGACATTGTTTCAGAAATGTTAAAAAAATGAAATTTAATTTTTAGATGTTCTTAAAAACTCAATTGATTCGGTACAAATTTTCAAATAATGCGAAAGAGGTATCCCATCTACCATTACCGTCTCGGGCTTGTGGGGAGTCGCCCGGGCCAAGTCCGATCCTGGATTACATAAGGTCAGTTCGTTTACCAATATGGTAAATGAAGTAAAAGCGCCACCACACTTTAGGAACTAACGCGTTTGGGTCATCTAAAAGTTTTCAATGGAAATACTAATGAATAATATTAATACGACAAGAGTTAAACAAATCTCAGCTGGCAGAATACACCTAATCATAAACAATTTCGAACTGTAAGGAGCAAGTATGCATAAAAAGTGTGCTGTCCTTTGATAGCTGACCTAATTTGATTTGTTCCGGTTTTAATCACAAGATAAGGTAGCCACTAGCCAATGTAAGTACACAAAAACTCCCACTCACAACAAAGCTTCCAGCTGCATACTCTCAAATTTTGCGTCTCATTTTTTGAAACGTTTTGACAAGTTTTTGCTTATCTGTTTCAAAAATAGTACCCAACATTCTTAAGATCTGTTAACACAGATTTTGTATATCGATGTACGGTAAAACTAATTGAAATCAAAGTTGATCGTATGAAAAGCTTTAAATGCTATTATAACAATAAAACCATAAAAAACAAACTATTTCATTGTAAAATCAAAATAGAACAAAACAAAAATTAAGTAAAACATTCATGCCGAATTCGAATTTAAATAAAAATGCACATACCTCAAACTGTGGCCAATTCATCGCCATATTAACGCCGTGATTATTTGACCACCATTTCAAGTCTTTTTCATGATCAGCATTGTTAATTGTATGATAAAATTCTTCATATATTTGAGGTAATCTGTAAACAAATCCCTTTAGTATCTGACACTTTTCAGCACTAACAGAACACTTAATTTTGGAAAACTTACACAGGGTCCTGTGAGATATTGAGGCATTTGTGAATGCCAAATAAAATGTCTTTGAAAAATTGTAACCGCTGTGCTTCCATCTCTTGGCACTTATCAAACACTACCGTCATATCTTCCATGTACTTAGGGTTGTAACTATTGATTTCCTGTAATGCTACTTCATATTTCTCTTTACCCTTCTGAACTTCTTCTTTCATTTTCTGAACTCTGTCTTGCATTTTCTTGACCTAAAATAAAATACAATTCTATTACGACGATTTTTAATTCGTTTTTAATTTTCGCAAAACACTATGTATTAATGATTTCTACATGAAGATTTTTTTCGTCTTACAATATTTAAGATACATTATAAAATCCTACAATACACTACAAACAGGACACTACATTTTGGGCAAAATGGAAATTATTTCAGAGCAAAATTAAATTGACTTTTTTCTTCTTTGTGGACACAATTTCAACTGCGATTTTCAAGGTCCTGATCTCGACAGTCCCATATCTAATTCACTGTTAAATTTAGCGCTAAAAAACAGGTATAGCGGTTATGACTTGTTCAACACAAAGAGCCTACCAAATAAGTTATTAATTATGCAGCTAGAGCAAAAATACAAATCTAGCAAAACTTGTTGATAATAATAAGGGACTTGAGTCATCAAGCACACATGAGTTGTTAATAATCAAAAATTGTGTCATTATCCGAATTCCACTAGGGCATTGGATCTGGACTAAGAAATACAAACAAAATACACACAAAAATTAAACATGAAGTACAAAGAAATAATCATATGAGCAATTTGATCCTTCTACGATATTGCCAAATTTCTACTGATTCAGTATATTAAAAGTCTTACCAATGTGGCCCTCTGAATAAAAAATAAAAACAGAATGTACGTAAATAAAAACAAAATATATATATAAATTAAAACGTAACGTTATATAAATAAAGAACAAGAAACAAAACCAAAAATCTTCTTGTTTCTGCCAAATATATTCAATACCTGATCGGGGGAGAGTGAGCTGTCTCCTGTAGCGTTTCGTTCTTGATTAGCTGCTGAACGTTCCATTTTACATGCGTTGTGGTAGTCATTCTTGGTCTTTTCTACTTTACTAAGAAGTTTTGCCCATGGTTTCTGTGCTTTTTTGAACGCATCCTCCATTTCCTTTCGTTCCTTTATTTGTATCATCGACTGGAACAGCGTAAAACAAACCGAATACTACAAAACAATTCTCTTGATAATTTTAACACTGACTGTTTAAAACAAATAGCGCAACCTTATACGACTCATATTTAATTTAACTCATGCAATTACGTTTATTAAATAAAGGTTTAAAATATGTTAAAATCAAATAATATTCAATAAATTCAAAACTGCTTTAAATCGGTGTTCCATTGGATTCATATCTATCACAGATTAGGTCCCCTGCGGGTCAACTTTTTCGCACTCTGAGTTTCAAACCAGTTCTGGATTCGACTACTGTGCGACCGATTTTTTTTCTTTATCCGCAGAACAAGCGCGACTGAATCTGAATCAGTTGTGTATCATAGAACCACGGAACCACAACTAGATCTTCTTCAAGTTACATAGTTCTGGCAACGTCAACATATCAAGTATTAGTTCGGATGAAGAAAATATGATCGATTATTATCAACACTGCGAAATTATTATTGAAGACTGCAAGAATGCCACAAAGAAAATACAGTACAACATCGATATAACACAACCGAAGGGAATTAGAAAATATTCGTTATACCAAGTAATTCGTTATAATGAAGTTAGTTATATAGAGAATAGGTTGGTCTAAGATTCTACGGTAAGAAAACCCATTTTCTTCTGAAAACTAATCTTTAAACTTTAAAATTGTGGCCAATATACTTGCGGGAATTTTGAACTCTTTAGCGATGTCTAATTTTTTCTTTGCAGGATTCTCATCTACATACTTAATGATTTTTCGTTTCTCTGCGACGGTTAAGGAACACCTTTTTCGTTTTTCAGTTGCTGCAACGTTAAATTTACTAGCAACAGTGACCAATAGCAGTATTTACATAACTTTACATCAAACAACAATGATTACCTTACGATAAATTTAACGTGTCTGAACCTGTCGAGACATGAATTGTTGTTGTTATTGTGGAATTGTGTGTGACTGATTGGTAGGATACGTTATGTAAAGGTTATAAGTTGACAAAAATAGTTAAATAGAGGAAAATTATACTTTCTATTTATATTCTGCAATGATTGAAAATTCGTTATAAAGAGGTTTTTGACAAAAAGTATTCGTAATGTTGAGGTATATTTTGCATTAACTCTTACGGACAGTTCCTGGGGATTTCGAAAAATTTGTTAAATCGAGGTAATCGTTATATTAAGGTTCGTTATATTAAGGTTCGTTATATTAAGGTTTCACTGTATTGACGCCAATCTTATATCGAAAGAAATATCAAGTGCATGCTGTTTGTTGTTGTAAAGCATTTGAATCAAACAGGGATCAAGTTTATAGCATTTTACACAGCGCCCAAAGATTGTTGTTTCTACCTTACAGAAGAAAAAATTCGCAACATGCAGCCATGCAACTAAAATTACTTCTCGACCTGCAAACACGGTCGCACACGACCAGTTTGAAGCTAATTTCAAATCGATCATGTTTCTGTCGACCCATGTGCGGCTCCCCACTCTTTGCCTTACAAAAGGTCATAGGACAATCGCATCTTGAACCAGTTTGAAACAAAAATTGCGAAACAATCGACCCATGTGCAAAAAAAATTCACTATGGATGTACGAGTAATAAAAAAATCGAGTACTATTCAGTTAGCCCGGCGTAAATGAACCTCATTTTAATCAAATCGTCAATGAACCAGACTGAATTTTACCCGGTTATCGATTTCAAAATATTTCGTTTGAAATAGTTTTTTTTTATCTTATGAATTACCTAATAGGATACTGTTATAATATACATAATAATAAGAAAAAATTTTAATATTAAAACTATTTATTTATGAAGATATTTTAAATTTGACTGATGCACTCTTCTTTGTCAACATCCGACCCTGATGGACAGCTTTTGTCCGAAGAACATTCTTCCAAATGGCGTATTATCATTTCGTCTTCCATCACGAACAAAATAAGAATAATCAGGTCTTATTTATTACATACAATCCAAAAAAACATAAGATAAAATATAAATGCCATTAAAACGTTTATCACGCGGATTATGAACGCAGGTAAAATATGTCCAAGTGCACTTTGAACTCTCCTATCACCAGCGTCGTCATGCGCAACAATGATTCCCATTAAACAATTGACGAATTATTTGCAAGAAGGCAACTACCGAGGCGCAAGAGGTAGGATACCGTAAATTGTGACAAGTATGTGCGTTTTTATACACTAGTGGGTGCTAAAAACCCTGGTTCATTCATGCCGGGTTAATAAAAGTAGTTAAAATGTACCCAAAAAAATCGAATTCAAACTTTATAGTTGCATGAACAATCTGGCTGAAACTGTTGCAAATTAAGTCAACCAGTGTTTAGGGAAAATTTTGACATTTTGACAGTTTTAAATGGATTTTTTTTTTCAAATCTCCTGCAATATTTGCTGTATATGCGATTTTTCTTAAGTCGAAAAATGCATGGAACGAAGTGAGGATACTACTTCTTCAATATGAAAAATATTCCTTCCGTATTACTCAACATGATTGAGTCGATTCGAAAAAAAGTCCACTGCTGGTAAACACCCAAAATTTCCGAAAAATAATTTCCTATGGGAGCAGTTTGATTTTTTTTTATAATTTTCGTATAAAAATATTTCGCAAAATTTCTCTTGTAATAATAATATTTATCTTGTAAAAGGTACAAAAAAGAACACAAATTTAAAATTAATTCTCGCATGCATTGTTAATTGTTATTTATCAGCCAAAATGAAAAGTATGCAAAATTTAGATTTGATAAATGGCTTACCTGTAGTAAGTACGTATTCTAGGATTAAAAAAATATGTACAGTTTTCCGTAATATACAGTAAAAACACGTTTAAAATCAATATATCTACATGAAATATTTGGTAATTTTTTCACGCAACTTGCAAAGTTATGATTAAATTACATTTATATCTCATTCATATAGATCGTTCAATACATTCCATTTTTAATATTTCAAGTAGATTTTTTCTCACAAAAATAATTATATTTAAACTTGTATTAAAGCAAACATGTTTAAGATTTTAATGATGAGAGCAAACCTTTCAATTTTCTTATTAAATATGAAATGCTGAAAATTGTCCTCTCAAATATTCTCCACAAATTTGAAATTGTTTTTAACCATGCAACCAAGGTTTGACAAATTTGACAAATCAATTTACTACCTCCAAAATTAGAACTTAATCGCCAAAAAAGTCTTCACTATTATTCTGTAATACCTCCTAATAAGTAGTAGAGTAGGCACCAATTCATCATTTTGTTGTAATTTAGCAGATACTTCAATTCAATAGTATTAGTATCATAATTGCATCTAAGAGAGATACTTGAAATGAGGGATTTGAAGACCTTACTACCCGTAGTTTAATTTTATTGTTTGATCCCACATTTGTGCATTCTGCAATGCGTAAGCAGGTACTATTTTTATAATAATATCGTATTAAAAAGACAACACGACAGCGCAATATACATAAATTGATTATTCGATAGACGGTGCCATCGACTGAATTGAATAACAAATCGATGCAAGTTGAAAGTGAATTTTAAAATGTTTCATAGATAAATACCTTGTGGTATGTGTCCTTTTGCCACGTTTTCACTTGCTGAATTATATCGTTGCAGAGGTTGTCTTTGACGCGAAGATGTAGGTCACACAGTCTGTCCGATTCAACTAGAACACCTTTCCATGCGGCTTCTGATGTACCATATTCTGGTCCTGCAAATAATATTAGCATTACCTTATGAACTATGATCAATCTATGTCGAAAATTTTCAAAAACGGAAAACTGATTTCTATTAATTAGCATAAATAAAAATGGTGATTATTGTAGAAAAAAATTTTAGTCATTAAAATACTGAATCTTTTACGTGCATTGTATCGAATTGAGGTGATTAAGGCTGTCGGAACGCTCTGAATTTAAGCCACACTGCGAGGCCAAAAAATGCTGTTGCAAGGGTGCCGCTGTCAATTGATTACTCTAAATTTTGGAAATATTTTGAAGATTTAAAAACTTTTCCGAAAAAGGAAGAGTCACTTTTTAGGTTTGTGATGAAACAATTTTGTGAAATAAGTACGAATAAGGTCGTAGTGTGGCACTGAAAACGTGTTTTTTGGCACAATTAATGCTAACTTTTTTCTAGTAAATCGTACATAAATTACAAAAGTAGTCCATTAAAGACCTAGATTTGTCCTTTATCTTCCTTATAGAGAAAGAATCTTTGCAAAATGTTGACTAATAAGTCTACAATCAGCTATCAGTCGAAGCCCTATTTTTGGCTTAAATTTAGAGCGTTCCGACAGTCTTAAATGGAATTTTACGTAAAATTAGGTTAAAATTTCCGACGGTTTTACGTACAAATATGCTCCATAGGGAATCAGGGTGTAAAAATCTGGATATTTTAAGAGCTAAATTATTTCCGACATCAAATTTGTATTATTAAATATGTGACGGCCTGGTTGTCTTTATCAGATAGTAACTGCCTACTTATTATTATTAACGTATTTGTCATATGGCACACACACTATTGGCGTCAGTTAGATGACGGGAGCTGGAGATAGGACCAAAATTTCTCAACGTTTCATAGCCGAACATTTTGGCACAATTTTTGTAAATGTCTGTTTATATATTTATATAGGGGTTGAAAAATGTTTTTGGGCTTAAAAATACAGAAAAAATTCTCGGAATTGAAATTTAACCATTTAATGAAAATTAAAATGTGCTATAATAGAAAACAGGATCACGGGTAATTGGAATAATAAAATTAAATCAATTTAAACACTCATTGATTGCAACGTTTCGTGTTTATTATTATTCCAATTATCCGTGATCCTGTTTTCTATATTAACATATATCTGGAATTGAACTTTGAAGATGAATTAAAATGTGCTACTAAAATCTTAAAGAAAAAAAAAGTTTTAAATGTCTTTTCATGACCGCTATACAGACATGAAAAGCAGCAATTTTATAGACCCCTACAACTATTTTATATTAATATAATATAGATTTTGGGATTTAGTTTCATTTACCTTTTTCAATGAGGTCATTCCACTTTTTCGACCATCCTTTGAGGCTCTTGGCATAGGCTTTTTCAATATCGGCTCGTTCTTGAATGAGAGTGATGAGGTCTGTACACAACCGATATCCATCTTCTATGCGTTTGGTTGTCCGTTTGTAATTACTCGGTTCCCAGAATGAATCACTTGTTGCTATTAGCATGTTGTCGTCGCTGTGGTGAGACATAATTCCTCACCAAAGTTATCGGCACCTGTAAAAAAAATTTTAAAAAATCAAAAAAACCGGCACACACAATAGGGTTCTCCGTAGGGTTTGTATGACGTATTAATTGACTATTTGTGGATTTCAATCATTCCTTGACAAATACCATACCCTAACCTAGATGCATTACTGCAATATGCTGCTACTATTTTGTAGATTATTAATTAAAAAGAAGTCGATTGTCCATAAGTTATTATTAATTGCACTATTAAATTATGTTCCATAAACCAAGTAGTTCTAATAGATATTATCTTTTATTGCATCTTTAAAGACTTGTCCAACAATACTCCATGCAATGGTGTGTGCGAAAACACAAATTTTCATCCATGAGTTCTATGTATGGAAAGCTACCACAAAATTATTTTTTTCGTAATTTCATTAAACAATTATATGACGGTTCACATAAGACGCATGCCTGTAAAATTTCATCCGAATCGATAGAAAGATAGCGGAATTATAAGGCTGTGACATAAGGACAGATAATCGGATAGACACGACGAAATTATAAGGATTCTGTCTTTTGCAATTTGGCTACAGAACCCTAAAAATTGAAAGTCAGTTTTGTGGTTACCGCTCAATCCCTTGCAAAAGAAGCGCTATGGTTTTATATAAATATAGTCCATCTTATTCTTTAATGTAAACAGACACTATTGTGAAAGTCCAATGAAAATTGGTTTAGTAGTTCTTGAGTTAATACAGAACCAAACAGACAGACAAACATTCTGAAAATGGTTAATTCGGTATCTATCTGATAAACTGTAAAATCAAGTTGTAATTTCGTTAAAAACTTACAATAAATATAAAGATAGGATATATTACTTATTTGTACTGGAAATAACAAAAATATTGTCAGCGAAAAAATATGCTAGCTTACAAACGAGCCTTGAAGCTGAAACTTTTAGTGTCGCACTATTTGACTGCCGACTACCAAGCTATCAACAGTGGCTTTCAATATTTTTAAATTTTCATGCCCCTTATGAACTATATCCTATATTCAAATTTTAAGATGTAAGTCATACACTTATACTTTACAATCTAATTAAGTGGCATAGATTTTATTTATGCATGCTTCATTTCTTTGCCACTCCATTAAATGAACCGTAGTATAAAGATGAGTAGTACTCCTTAAGTTTTCGTCAGACTACAGTTGACTGATATTCAATCTGAGGTACACATATCCGTTAGGAGTATGCGAATCACACCCAAAATATATTTAATTGTATTTCTTGGTTGTAGTTTATTTCATTTTCAGTTTATACCACCTATGATATAGCCTAGAACCTTCCCAAGGATTTTCTTTGCCTATTGATGGAAACTGTATGAAAATCAGTCGGATATTTGCCACGAGTCTATCGCGTTCTATGAGATAAACAGAAGATAGACGTTGCCTTGTATACTATGTATAATAGGTAGCTGACTAGCGTTAACTAAAACCGGACTAACTAATAAACCGTTGAACCGATTTTTATTAAACATAATAGCATATGTTCAAACTGATGAAATTCCCTATTCTTCTGCGAAATCGGTTCACTGATTCATAAGTTTATCGTGTACATGCATACGATTTCAAAGAAATTGAATTGCGATTAGCGAGTTTTAAGTCACACGAGTCATAAAAGCATTACAATCGAGATACATACAGCATTTTTTTGCACGCACCTACTATAAAATAGCAGATTTTCACTTCATAATAAGTATATTTGTAACATTTTTGACAGTTCCGTTCGGCGAAATTGAAATTAGATGTGGACAGTTTACCAACGCAACGGATACTATGCTGTCTCTTTTGCTCATATGGATTTAATTAAATGGCCACTGACCGAGATATTACTTTCGAATTACCTTTGTTTTACTACACGCACTAGTGTGAAAAAGTTCATTTTACAGCCGCTATACAGGCATAAAAAGTAGCCGTTTTATAGAGGATCGTGCAAAATGGTCATTTATCAACTATAAATATAAATGACGTCATATACAAGCTTATCACGATTGTATTACATCGGAAGTCACCAAAATAAACGAAAAATACCCTCTGTAATGTATCAGAGAGTGTATTTTTCGTCAATTAAACGACTGAAGCGCACCGGACGTCACCAAAATTGATGAAAGAATACAATTTGTAATGTATCACAGAGTGTATTTTTTATCAATTAAACCAGGGGTTCCCAAACTTTTTCAGTTCGCGGCGCACTTACAGGTTTAGTATTTTGTCTCGGCGTCCTAGCTAGTCGGAATAGGGTAAAATGATTTTAAATGAAGCTGAGTTTTTATATTTATATTGACACACAAGAATACATTTATTACTTAAGAAAATTTGTTTATTTTGTAGCCGCAAATACCTAAGTTTAGTTTCTGTAGAATGGTAAACAGGAGGGCCTCACGGCGCCCCTCTTTACTCACTACGGCGCACCAGGGCGCCGCGGCGCATACTTTGGGAACCACTGAATTAAACGATTATATTGCACGAGGTGTCGGCAAAATTAACGAAAAATACACTCTGGGATACATTACAGAGAGTATTTTTCGTCAATTTTGGTGACTTCCAGTGCACCACAATCAGGATCATAGCCTGTATAGTTTGTAAATAAAGTAATACATTCAGAAGCGTAGCGTGGCTTGGCGGGGCCCCGTATAAAAATTTGTTTGGGGGCCCTTCCGTAGTTGAAGTAAATGACTTAAACGGAGAAATCCCGCAACCCGCGATAACCGATGTAGGGTGTTGCCAACTTTTGAACGCACGCTTTACGCGGGAAAAAAATAAATTGCTTTTTTTGACTTTTGTCATTTCTGAAATAAAAAAAAAATTGGGAAGTTTTTATTAATTTTTGCTTACGCCCATTGGGGGCCCCCGTGGCCCGGGGGCCCGTATAATTGATACGGCATATACGGCGGTAGCTACGCCCCTGAATAGATTTATAATATTTGTATCTGCAGCATTATTCGAGTGTTATTAGCGTGCCATCAATTGTAAAATACCTAATTGGTAGTACAAGCTAACAAGGATAAAAGGGATAACCTACACAAGAAAAGAGGGTTGAGTAGCACTGAATCATTGCATTTTAAGTATATACCTGACTCCATCAAATAATTTAAAACTAATATAAAATATGGATAAAAGGTCGACAATTTAAAAATTCTCACATTGTATTTATAGAAACTTTGAGAAGCACACCAACACACAAAGTTAACTGGAATATAGCGGCGTTATTATGCCTCGGGCATAAATTTTTGGTTACTAAACACGTTTTGTATCGCCAGTTGTTTTGATAATTTAATCATTTAAAAATAGTTTCGGAAAAGTCACCACACAACCGACACTGTATTTAACATTTACGAAACGTCAACATGTTGCGATTATTACGAAAATAGGACGTCGCGTCGCCTCCAACAAAACATCACATGCGCGACAATTTTGCTGCAAACGCAAGAAGAAGTAAATCCGTTCAACAATCAGCTGTTGAGACCGCGATACTGGACTAACAGTGGAGACAAGTAGGTATTCTTGTGAATAACAGTGGTGGAACAAAAAAATTTTTTTAGTTTTGTTGACTCGTCAATAGGGCTTCAATCTGGATCAACATCTTTCAGTTCCGATATTTTTGGGAGTTGAAATAATTTCACGATTAATTCGGTATCGGGATATTCAATTTAAATTGTACATTTATAATTAAATTGGCCGATAAAAAAGGGGCCATTATTTATTGAATAAAATATTATTAGTTATTAAAGAATACAACAAAAGTTATTCTCATTACAAAAATATTATCCCGATCCCGAGGCAGCCTTAAGATCAATTATTTCAGAATCCAGAGATTGGATGACCTATACTCATCAATATCTATATAATTAATAAAATAATAAAACGGTAATAATTATTAAATATGGTCAATTCTAGTATTCGCAAATTTGTAACTGCTACAACGATTAGCCTGTCACACGAGGTGATTTCATTCACCGTTATCAAAAGTCTCGTGTGACACAACTTTTAAATATTACATGTGTCCAGTACTCTGTACTTAGTTCTCATGTCCTCCATACGGTCGTACGAATTCGACCTTACTGTGACAGTATTCAAATAAAAACAACTTATCAGCAATCGGACTATTGAAAATTTTGAGTATCCCCGTGTCACTGGTGGATGGAATTCTAATCATTGACTACTGGATGAGTAGCATATTCTCTACCAAAATAAATAATATATTCCAATTTAACACTATAGAAGAATCAATAATATCTTAGGAAAGCAAGTAATCCATTCACCCAGAGCCGGCGTCACTGTTCTATCTCCATCTAGCCAGTCAGTGACAGCATTCAGTGCAGGGTAATCATCATCAACGACAACACATAGCATGCGAGTAGGTATTGATGAAACAAAATATCAGTACCACTTAGTCACTGTTACTGGAAAAGAACTGTTACTAAAAATAATAAATTAACTGCTACTTGCTTACTACACTCATAGGGAACGGAGGCACGGGTATTTGATCACTGCTGAAACTAGCACTTTAAGAATGAAAAACCGTCCGACTCAGGTACAGCAAGTGCTCGACTGGAATCTTCAGGGACCCGCAGGAGGATAGGACGTTGTAATACGACCTGGCGGCGGAAAAGAACATCGAAAAGTCATCGCACAATACCTACTATACAATTTCTATATGTCCTACTTTGGAGAGTGACTAGGAATTAATTAATGAATAGGTGTTACTTATCAATACTCATATTTAGGAAGTCATGAAATTTGATAAACGTTACCTAGTCGTTATTAATTATTACTGAATTGTTATAATTTTTTATTTGCTTAAGGCTACTATAACTGAGAGAATTATCTACGACTACAAGTTTATTATTCTCATTTTATTATTTTTAACAAGCCATATATTGAAAATTCAATTGATACTTCTATCAGTTCTCAGAGTAGAATCTGGGAACTTATGGCTTGTAATAACAAATCATACAGAAACGATTCATAAACAATAGCAACTCTACAATGATCCCTGCAATTATTATCTATTATTATTTAACTCTTGTTCAATTGGTAAATATTAGCTGGTTATTTAGGATGTTTGGGAAATACAATCGTTGACAAAAGTATCTCTTGCCGCATTATATACTACAGGGTGCGGCAGAGAGGACGGATGGTTTTAAAAAAATCATAAAATAGTTAATTTTTACTCAAAAACAAATTTATTGATGGAATCAGGTTCGCACGGAAATAGCATTTGAGACAGTCAAGTGTGGAAAATCACATCAGGTATGTGGTGGCCGAAATCGTTGATGCAGTGCTGGAGGCGTTTTTGGAAGTTCGCGTAGACTCTCTCCAACATCGCTCTCTCAACTTGGGCGACTTCCACGCGAATTGCGTCCTTCAATTCGTCCAGAGTTCGGGGCTTGTTCTCGTATACTGTAGCCTTGAGGTGTCCCCATAAGAAAAAATCGCATATGGATAAATCTGGGGACCGAGGAGGCCAATGAACATCGCCAAACCTGGAAATAAGGCGACCAGGAAAGAGAGGGCGAATAACGTCCATTGATGCTCTGGCTTTCTTATGGGGACACCTCAAGGCTACAGTATACGAGAACAAGCCCCGAACTCTGGATGAATTGAAGGACGCAATTCGCGTGGAAGTCGCCCAAGTTGAGAGAGTGATGTTGGAGAGAGTCTACGCGAACTTCCAAGAACGCCTCCAACACTGCATCAACGATTTCGGCCACCACATGCCTGATGTGATTTTCCACACTTGACTGTCTCAAATGCTATTTCCTTGCGAACCTGATTCCATCAATAAATTTGTTTTTGAGTAAAAATTAACTATTTTATGATTTTTTTAAAACCGTCCGTCCTCTCTGCCGCACCCTGTATAAGTACTAAATGTATCCAAAACTTTTCTTGGAAAAATAAAAAAAAAATATTGAATGGACCTATTGATAATCAAATCAAGGAAAACAGTTAAAAGTGTTATAATTGTTAGCTCGAAGTAACAGGTTCGCCCATACCTATTAGTTCTCTATATAGATATACGCGCGGGCATTAGGCACAGGTAAGTAACCCTGCGACTCTGTTGTAAGACGGGCACAGAGAATCACAGGCACTCTGCAGAGGTACATGAAATAGGTGTGGGATTGGAATGCGGTCCCCCGATGTCCAGCGGCTACCAGCCGGCCGGCTCACTTGGCAGGTTCAGTCGGTTGGTGCGGCTGTGGCGGCCCCCGCAAGAGATGCTGATTGCCGCAGGCTTCCGGACACGCCGCTCGTGCCCGGCGCACCTCGTCTTCAACACGTAACGTTATCATAATATTATACGTGTACACATTGACATAACCTCACTTTTATTACGAAATCCAACGAAAGTGACGCATCGAACTTATAGTATCTAAATCACGTCAAATAGAGGTCAGGAACCTCTTCAGGGTCGTTAAACACACATACAGTTTTCAATGTCTGGGTTTTGCAAGGAAAGAAAACTTGTTTCTGATTTTCAATACAAATTTGTTAGCTTTTCGTGTCTTGTCACTTTCCCTTAAGAAACGAAATTATACTAACACCTGAAAACAATGACAGAACATTTGTAACATTTCATTTTCTAATTAAACTAAAATTATAACTGGTTACGTATCTAGCTTTGTAGCTCGATTTGTCTATGTAAATTCTGCTATAATACGCCGTTTTGTCACGCACGTCTCAGTACAGAAAAAGCATGATTATCCTATCGAATATTGATCGCTGCGATCTAAAAACGCTCCATTTGTTTGATTACTTCGAAGTGCGTAATTTCTCCACAGAAAAAATAGATAAAATGTCAAGCTATATAAAGTCATAAAACGAAAAAGAAAGAGAAATCGCGACACGTCGTTCTTCATAAATGGCACCTCTTTCATTTCTGAAAGTCTAGTGAAAAAATAATATACCTACATACACGGTAGACACAATAGTTAAGTAGTGCAGGGCTGGGAAAAACATAATTAGTAAATAACCGGCGCAATTATTAAAACAAAAAAAAAAGCGAGGCTTGCACATACACGCGATAAAAATCTCATAGATAACAGATACTCGTATATACAGTAATACGTCGACATACGACTTTTATTCGTTCCGTAACCTTGCTCGTATGTCAATTTGCTCGTATCCTTAAACCAAGTTTCCTCATTTAAATTAATTGAAATGGCATTAATCCGTTCCAGCCCCCAAAATACCCCCTCAGTTCTTTTTGTTACGATGCACAACCAGTTGCAAATTTTTCGAGGTGTTTCTTTTTCACGAACTGTGAAACTCTTTCCCACATTTCGAAGATCTTCTTTATCTCACTTGTAGAGATACCTCCTCCACCTCTGGCTCCTCGAAAACAATTTCTTCCAAAAACTCCGTATATGCTGCTGCGACTGTAACTCTTGTCACTCCTCGGTCGTCAGTTCCTAAGAGTGCTCCTCGACGAGCTCGTTCAAGTCTCTCTCATCCACTTCCAGACCCATGGATTTTCCCAGAGACACATCTCCTCCTCCACTGACACTTCGGGTTCGAATCCTTCGAAGATCTTTTCGGCTACAGCTTTAGGCTACATCTTCTTGCATGCAGAGGCCAAGGTCCACGTTGTAACACTGACTGAGGCCTGAGGCGGGGCGCACTCGTATGTCAAAAAACTCGTATGTTAAGGCACTCGTATGTCGAGGTACCACTGTGTACAGAAGAACCCGGATTAACCGAGCTGGCTTTATCCGAATTAAAGATTTAGCGAGATTACATGTATTCTTTTAAACCCGTAAGCTAAGCATCACGCGTACGAGCCCGTTATCCGAGCTTCTTATTTGTGCAAAAAATATTTACAATATTGAGAAAAATATGATGATTTTATCATAGAAATATGCGTAGAATTTTTCTAAATCCTTAAAAAGTTCGTAATCGATTTCTTGATTATTCAAAATGAGGTCGGTTCACAATAGCTCGTATAATTGAGGTTCTACTATAGTATAAAAAAACTGAATTTTTAGTCAAGTACACCATATCGCACAGCGGACTTTTTCCGAGCAAAAAAACCTCATAATCTTTTCGGAACAGAAATTAGGTAAAAACATGCAGAGCGCAATTTTGCTATATTATAAAATATAAGTAATATCAATAATTGGAAATTATTTCTCATCCTTAGTGTATCGCCATATTATCTGATAAAAATGACGATCGTGAGAAAATTATTGTTTGGATAACAATGGTCGAAAAAACATCCTTGATAAATGGATGAGATGAGATGAATTTAAATTTTGAATAAATTTATTTATATTTATACCTCTATTTATGCGTAACAGTTCATGATTTCAAAATACGCTAAATGACAACAAGATTATGATTGCAGTGTTCTTATTCAAAATGATATTCCTAATTCAGTTTTAAAAATAAGGAATAATTAAGAAATATATATTGTAAAATATTTAAAAGTGGGTATAAACTGGATAATCTAACCAAATTTGGCGATGAAAATCATCGAATTACTTAAATACACATGTTATACTAGCCTCTCGTTATGTCAGTGCTCGTTAAGTCAACGCTTTTAAATCTTCCCCTTCTACGTCTTACTGTTTTCAATCGTTACAAATTCATGCACGCCACAATTTCTTTTCGGTATAGACCGGGATCCGGCTGCAAAATTACTACATGAATAATGTAGACAATCAAAATCAAATTTTTAAGTATTTTTACAAGTGGGGGAATTCATTTTTCATAAGGTGCCAATTAAAAATTGCCCGCAAGTATTATTAATTAAAATATTATTAATTGAATTTTGGGGAAACATTTCGTTCACATCGTATATAAATAAAACTTACACCACTTCACAACAGTGTATTTAAAAGATTTGAAAAGTCACAGGTGCCGCCGATTGCTTAGCCGCAACCTCTACGCAGCCAGGTGTAAACAGGTATAATTTCGTAGAAACTTTTCGTTCATGACGTACATTTATTTCATCTATACCACATTAAAGCTAATTTTTTTCTGAATTTAATGTTATAAGGTTGCCTGTAAAAAAATGCCCGCAAATCGAAGTTGCCTGCCCTTAAGGTAGTACCCTCGCCATACCCGTTTTCTTAGGATTTGTTTAAAATTTAGCCAAAATAATGTTTATGTAATTCTGCATCGATTGGCGGAGAATGAAATTTTTGAACAACACAGTTTCAGAGATATTAAATTCCAAAGTTCGAGTTTTTGAGGCTCTTATACATTACGGTATACGGGATATCGAAAAATTTACCTACAAATATGTTTGTATCTCAGAAACTTTTCTTAGGATCTTTTTAAAAAACTAAAGTAACATTAACTAACAATCAAACAATTTTTTAAAAATAGTCTCAATAACAGTTACAACAGTTTCAGAGATATTGAATAAATAATAATGGAAAATTTACCAGATTTCAGCAGATGAAAGGTTATACGATAAACGATCAGACTTAATGGAAGTCTACTGTAGCCACAAAATATAAAACTCTGACGTGACAGGTATTAAAAGTCATTTTCATTTTAATGTATGAAAGTAATGTATTATTGTTAGTCACATTGTTGTTTTAGTATAAATTTACTGGTAATGAACTACACAATAATACTTGTGTTCGTAAAATATGGGCCAAGTGTGCATTCGCGCATATATACAAACAATTCAGTAAAATTGTATATATTGTTTACAATTTATATTCTTTTCATTGTAATTCAGAAAAAAACAGATGTAGGCAGAGTTTCCCAACTTTTTTATGATTGTACAACTTTTCTCCAGATGGTTGGAAACATTAAAATAGTCGTATCTCGAACAAGAGTATGGACGGTATAGGTAGGGACAACCATCTCAACATTAGAACAATAAGTCCTCTCAAGTAGCATCAAATGAAGATTGCACTACTGTTGAAAATTTAATTAAAATTTTTTTATATCAGCACGGTAACTATATTCACATTTATTTTATAAGAAAATAATACTTTTTTATAAACTAATAATATTGTAGAAAAATTTTCAGTGAAAAATTGCAATTTCAAAGCAAAAAATTAATAAATGATCTTATGTAAAATGTTATATTATACCATTCCAGCCCACTTAGTGGGGAATGAATGGTACTAATTTAAGTCAAAATTCACTTTTCTAAATTTTACAATATTTTTTCGTTTTGAGGACATATTTTTGGAAAAACTCTGTGCGTCTGTTAGTCTGTGAGCACGAAACAGGTCAAAGGGATGAACGGATTGAAACCAAATTTTGGAAAGATGTTTGGTTTGCAAATATGAAGAGTCCTATTGTTTTTGCGGAAAATCTGCGCATGCGCAAAAGAAAGTAAAAAATATATTTTTTAAAAACACTTGCACTAAAAAGTAGATAACAATTTTGAATAGAATAACTTTCAGTATTTGTAAAAAGAAAACCACTGGACGCTCATAAATTATGAGCTAAACAGCAAGACTAATATATTATGAGTTATAATATATTAGTCTTGTCGTTTTTATGAAGGTCCAATGGTTTTCTTTTTACAAATGTAGAAAAGTATTTTAAACAAAATTACTTACTACTTTTTAGTGCAAAAGAAAACCATTGTTTAAAAAGAAAGTCATTTGTCCAAAGTGAAGCTCGAACCCACGACCTTGCGTTACGAGAATCATGTTCTAGTAACTGAACTAGCCATGCTTGCGAGTTGCGAGTACAGTTCTGTTATTCACGTTCATTCGTTAATTTGAAAAAAAAATATTTATTAACAATTAATTCTAAAAACGATTGATTCATGTATTGCGAACGAATGTTCGACCCATAGTGTTTAAACGAATGTTATTCAGTATTTTCCTATGAATTTTGTAATAGTTTGTGTTATGTAAGCTGCGTACATTGATATTGTAAAGACTGTAAGGGGATGCAGCAGTGTTCTGTGTTGAGACAGGGTGGAGTTCACATTGATTGTATTGCTGAATTGAATACACTTTATTTGATAATTGAATACTCGTTCATTTATTGGTTTTATAATTCTATTTCCTACAGTATTTTCTTCAGGAATACATATGTGTACAAAATTTCAACTCAATCGGTTAACGGTTAACATGCAAACATACATATATACAGAGTAGTTTTTTAAAAACCGAACACCTTTCTTATTCCTTCAAATTGCATCCTATGAATTTTTACCCCCTTTGATGATCTTTAGTTCTGGAAGAGGAAAATTGATTACCGTTTTTTTTTCACCTGCCGCGTTCAGGTGCAGGGCAACGCAGATCAACTTTATTTTTTCAAATAGAGACCCCATTTTATCCTTAAGGTTCCGATTCCGCGACAAAAAATAAACAACTTTTATACCAAAATTTGTAAGATGCAAACATGAACCACAAATCGCTAAAAATTATGGGAAGCGCGACATAGCATTTGATCGCGTCGAGTCGATTTTCTCTCACCACCGAATCAAGGTGCCTGAGAGAAATCGACTCGACGCGTCCAAATGCTATGTCGCGCCTCCCATAATTTTTAGCGATTTGTGGTTCATGTTTGCGACTTACAAAAAAAATTTTGGTACAAAAGTTGTTTATTTTTTGACGAAGAATCGGAATCTACAAGAAAAAATGGGGTCCCTATTTGAAAAAATAAAGTTGACTGGCGTTGTCGTGCACCTCAACGCGGCGGGTGAAAAAAAATACGGCAATCAATTTCCCCCTCTCAGAACTGAAAATTATCCAAGGGGGTAAAAATTCATAGGAAGCAAATTGAAGGAATAAGAAAGGTATTCGGTTTTGAGAAGCCACCCTGTATACACATTACATACAATCGCGATTGACCATTGCAAAACAAGGAATATTTATATGTTTAATTCACCGAGCTGGGTAGAGTAGTGGGGAAAGCACTAGACTCGCATTCGGGAGGTACGGGTTCGAATCCCGGCGGGGGCAGATGTGGCTGGGATTTTTTCTACTGTCTCTCGCCGAGAAACGATAATTCCTGTACTGGTCATCTTGATTGCGGTTTTCCATGGTTTCCCTCAATTAATTCCAGATAAATATCGAGATGGTTCCTTATTCAAGGCCATGGCCGATTACCTATCAAACTCCCAGTTCAAAAATTACCTATCCTATCCTAATTTCCTATAATTCCTTCATTCGTCCATTGCTATTAGTTAAGTTGACGTTTTAGAAATGTAGAAAATAACTGGAAGTGGTAAAATGGAAAATATAGTAATGGTGTTATGGTCTGTTATGACATAATAGTTGACAAACGGACGTTAAACTTATTATTATCATTATTATTATTATTATATGTTTAATTCCTTAAAAAAGTCAAATGCGACATACTATGTCCATACAAACTGAGCTTTCATCTGTATAGTTTGTCGGTGTGAGTTAATAAATCTTCCTGGATATGAGTCGCGTGGCCCAGATTCAAGAGAAGTCCCTGCCTTCAGTTAAAATTATTGGTACAAGTCACTAATTTACATATTGTGAATACATAAAATTGATTTTGCTGTTCGAATTCCACTCATGACTTCCATCATAAAAACAAATATAATTGTTTAAATTCGCAGTGCTTATGAAAAAAAAAAAACCCGGGTCGCAGTGCCAAAACCCTGCCGACAATATAGTGTATTTGCGCCGTGTGGTTTTATACTTTTATTATGTGAAATTAAATTTGTTTTTGGGCAAAATAAAAAATTTAACCCCTTAATACACCCCTTAAAATAACATTTTTTTTCTTAATTATAATATTATTATCAATCTAACGTCTACACCGAATTACAGACACCCTTCAATAAATATGTCACTATCTGCAAATTAGTGTTTTCAAAAAATTTGTAAGTCCGGTCCTGTCGGGCCGATTTTATTAAAATTTTAGGGACACTTTTTAATTACTACTAAAGGGGTAAATGTCAATTTTGAAATGATTCTGAGAATTTTTTCGGTATTTTGGGGCCCAAAAACATTTTTCAACCCCTAAAAACTACCCTTAAAATGCCCTGATTACGCCCATTTTAAATAGGCTTCTTGCGGTGATGGATTTCGACACGTGGGCCAAATTTAGTTAAAATCAATTAACTCTTTCGAAAGTTATAGCCCGCACACATATATATATATATATATATATATATATATATATATATATATATATATATATATATATACGTATATATATATATATATATATATATATATATATAAATATATATATATATATACATATATATATAAACATTTTTAAAAATGGTGCCAAAGTGTTTAGGAGGTTATGAAACGTCGAGAAATTTTGGTCCGACACCTAGGTCCCGCCATCCGACCGACGCCAATAGTGTATGTTGCCATATGGCAAATACACTAAAAATCCGGGTCGCAGTGCCAAAACCCTGCCGACAATATAGTGTATTTGCTTATACAGGCAGTGTGGCTTTATTATGCGAACTTAAGTTGGTTTTTGGGCAAAATAAAAAATTTTACTCCTTAATACACCCCTTAAAATAACATTTTTTTTTCTTAATTGCAATATTATTATCAATCGAACCTCTATACCAAGTTATATACACCTTTCAGTAAATAATTCACTATCAGCAAACTAGTCTTTCTTAAAATTTTTAAATCCGGTCCTGTAAGGTCAATTTTATTAAAATTTTAGGGACACATTTTAATTACTGCCAGAGGGTTAAATTTCAATTTTGAAACGATTCGGAGAATTTTTCGGTATTTTAGGGCCCAAAAACATTTTTCAACCCCTAAAAACTACCCTTAAAATGGCCCGATTAGGCCCATTTTAAATAGGCTTCTTGCGGTGATGGATTTCAACACGTGGGCCAAATTTAGTTGAAATCAATTAACTCTTTCGGAAGTTATTGCCCGCACACATAATACATATATATATACGTATATATATATATACGTATATATATATATATATATAAATATATATATAAATATATATATACATATATATATAAACATTTTTAAAAATGGTGCCAAAGTGTTTAGGAGGTTATGAAACGTCGAGAAATTTTGGTCCGACCCCTAGGTCCCGCCATCCGACCGATGCCAATAGTGTATGTTGCCATATGGCAAATACACTAATAATGCCGTGAGGTTACACACGACTAACATCTCAGTATGATCAATATTGAACATTTAATATGTACTGTATTAAACAAATTAGACCCGCCAAATATTTTTCAATAGTTTCTTTTTGTTTAAGCAAAAACATGGCCAGACCGATTTTGATAAAATATCTTTCGGACCATACTGACTTAATAAGCTTCGATTGGGCCCCTAAGAAAGAGTTCGAGTAAAACTCGCTTTTTGGAGGCTGAGTCGATTTTGATAAACTGTCTTTAGGATCAAAATGATGTTAGCATGCTTCGATTGACATCTTAAGAAGTACCGATAATATTTTTTATTCGTGAGATATTGTGTAAAATCTACGACTTTTTTTTGAGCTATTTTAGTTAAAAAAAAGAAAAACGGCTGGACTGATTTTGAAAACAATTCTTTCAGATCATATTTACGTTAATACGCGTCGATTGCCCTTATGTACACGAAATCATTTTTTATTCTTGAGATTTCGTCTATGCAAGTACACACACACAGTAGCATAAAAATAGTGTATAGTGACCTTAACCCGTCAATTCCCATGTCCAAGTTAATAAAGACTTTTGGTTTCTTTTTAAATAAAATACCTTATATACATTTGGTTATGACAAGAAAAAATATAAATAAAAAATAAACTACCCCAATTTTCTTTTATGGGGGTGTCGCCTGCAGGTGACACTGGGCGTTGTGAAATTAAGACTTTGAAGCAGACACGGATTGTTTCTTATTGTTACGGTAAGAATAAAACGTTAGAATTTATAATATTTGTTTATATTTAGATATATCAGTTTCTTTTTAATAAAAATAGTTTATCGGAAAGAAACAAAACATTTATCTATTCTAATATCATAAAGCTGAAGAGGTTGTTTGTTTGTTTGAGCGCGGTGATCCCAGGAAATACTGGTTTGAACTGAAAAATTTATTTTTTTGTTGAATAGTCCATTTATCGAGGAAGGCTATAGGCTACATAATATCAAGCTACGACCAGTAGGAACGGAGCATCAATGAAAAATGTTGCAAAAACGGGAAAAATTATTCCTTCTGAGAGCTTGCGTTGCGGCGTAAACGGTTATTATAATGCCCAGTATCACCCGTAGGTGACACGGCATATTTCCAACGTCGTAAAAAACGTATTCAAAGTTATTTTTACCATTAAAAAAAATTGTGCAATAACTTATTAATTTATTTATTACACGCAATAAGAAAAAATAACAATAGTTACGATTTAGGCATTTTTATTTCACTTTTTATCGCAAGAGATTACACAAACACAGACTGCTCGAATTTCGTGCGACAGATGACATTTGGCTAGTGTTGTCAGAAAAAAATAATTAATAGTTTTACTTATTGGCCTTGCAACAATGGTAGTGGAATTAAAAAATAAAATCTCCGTGCGGTAGAAAAAAAATATTAAACTTGTGTCACCTACAAGTGACACTGGGAATTGAAGAGTTAAAAAATAAAAATTCGTCAAAAATCTTGATTTCGATTTTCGGACCCATTATAATAACTTTCCAATGTACTTAGAAGTTAAAAAAACGAAATTAAGAAAATGTTTACACTTCCGACCATTGCAGATGAGTTACTTATTTTTAGTATGGTATACTAAACATATTCACGTCAGTTACTAACACAGGAACTAAACCTTGCAAACATTATGTTAATTAAGTAAACATTGTTGGTATAATTAATAATTAACAAAATGGAGTTTACAGGTGCGTATGTCAGTAGACAGATTTTGCGTATACACTTTCACGTTACAAACACAAATTTTAATATTTTAAATTTACATTGTTCCTATTGTATCCTATTCATAATTACTTTAAAAAAATTTTAAATACTGTGTATGTCTTCCATAATTTCTTTGCTACAGATTATCATGCGTAATCATCTTGTTTTTTGTTCTCTATCAGGTAAATCATTTGGATGATATCTTTTGATTAAATTTAATAGTAAACTGGAAAATAGGTGACCTTGAAGTTGCAAAAAAAAAATTCGCATTCAGACAAGCATTTTGTATTTTGCCCCCCTTTGAATCAATCACGTTGGCGTCCATGGTTTTAATTTTTGCAAATTTTGTAGCTACATGCGGCTGCTTGATTCTTGAAACTTATTCCATTCGATATCGCTAGTATAATATCTGACGCATTACATTTTCAAACACACTTTAGGTTACTCATTAATTATTACAAAAAAAAACCGCCACGTGCGAGCCGAACTCGCGTGGAGAGGGTTCCGTACCATTCCGTTTTTCGTGTAAATTATGAGTAAGGCCCTAAATTCCATATTTTTTCAAAATTTTAGGTTCCATAGTTTCGAAGAAAAGGGGGTTAAAAAAATATAAGTATTTATATTTCTCATAACAAGCCCTTTCATTGATGCGTCACATGATGCACTTGAAAAAAACAGTTTTTTTTTTAATTTTCTAATTTAGCCCACAAAATTAATAGCCAAAATCGGAATTCACTTATTTACGGTATACATTTGTGAGTGGGTCATCTAATTCTATATATGTCCTGTGGGAAGTCCGCCTGTTTCGTACCGCTGTACCTACATTTTGAAACTGAAGTAACGAAGTCATATGCTACGCAACACGATATAAATTTATAGATATTTTTGTTAGATATGATCAGATAGAGATAGAATTGAAACGTGTACGGGTTCGAATATTGTATCTAAATTAATAAATATAATTGTTTGATTTGAGAATTTTGTGTATTAATTTATTTAATTGTATAAATTTCCTACAGTACCAAAGTTTTTTTTCGTCCAATAGATTCGAAGAAAATAAGCTGTGACAGACAGACAGACACCAGGGTCATTCTGTAAGGGTTCCGTTTTTTCATCGGATACATACGGACCATAAAACTATTATATCATGCTTCTTCTTTTGGAGCAGTTTCAAAATTATGCAGAGGTTATAGTTAATATCATAAGTTAACCCCAAATATCTAAAAAACAAACCCTGAATTTCCCAGGTTTTTCCAGTAGTTTGTACCGGGATAAGTTCCTGGAGATCATCACGAGACACTTATCCCAAACACCTAGAATATGCCTGTCAAGTAATAATATGCAATCGAATCTGAATAAATGGTATCTTTGTGTGGTCTCTCTAAAGCTTCCTTATTGAGGAGTTCCAGAATCCAAATACATAAATTTTCACTTAAGTCGCACTAATTCAAGTTTGACTGTATTACCTATTTCAGTTACTGGTTGCTAGATGTCAAGGATAAATTAGGGATAATTTAACGCTATTTATAAGGTCGTCTGTCAGATGTTATCGCTAAGAACAGACAAGAAAGATGTCTGTCAAACATATATATAGGTAGGTATATCATTTACGGAAGATCGAATGATATAATTCGGACGATGTCGTTTTTAAAATCGTTGACAGTAAATATTATTTTTTTTTCCTCAATATACTGCTATTAGCAGGTATCAGGTTCAAATGGCATCGAAATAGACTAATCTATAATCGTTTTTTGTGACCAAAAAAAGTCAACTGCTTTAAGGGGATATTCTTATGTGACCACTTCGAAAAATCGATTTTTTTTCATATTTCAATAGTAAAACCTATCGAAAATATGCTGTGAAAAATAGAAACCGAAATTCCTCGTTTTAAATAAATTACAACTCATAGTCGCCGACGAGCCGTATAAGCGACTTGTTGGCTCTTGAAACTTTAAACGCATTTATCTGGAAACATTATTTTCTAAAACTGTCATGGTCCTAAAAAAAAAGTATTCAACCGATTGCTTTGAAATTTATATATGTTCTTCTACTCATTAATGGTTATCGTCCGTACCAAAATTGCTTATTTTCGAAAATATTTTCTTATTTTTTTTAAACGATTTTTAACAAAAAACACAAACTTTTTTTCTACAGTCCACCATTTTTTTTTTTTTTAATGAAATTTATTAATTTTGGTAGGGACGATAGCGACATCCCTACTGAACAATGATCCATTCGATTTTTTTATTTCAGACAACATGAAAAGCCGCTATTACCATGACCAGTGATCTGCTTTTTTTTTAGTGTCTAATTTCATTAAAAAAAATATATATATAAAAAATGTAAAATAAGAGAAAACAATTTTTTTTTATACAGTTAAAGATACAAACAAAAACATATAAAAAAATTAAAATGATTGAATGTTATTGTCGTCTAAAAAAAAATTCCCTAAAAAGAGGTAAAATTTATGCGTTCACATAAGAATACCCCCTTAAAGCTAGACCGAGATTATTTCAATTATTAAAAAAAAGTCTTTTATGTAGATTTATGGAGTAATTATTAATTATTATAAATAAATTCCATAGCGTTACACCAGGACTAAGGATAGAAATATTTTTTTTTATAATATCAAAAAAAGAACTTTTCAACACCGACACATAAGTATGTGTAATTCTCTCGTGAATTAAGAAGATTGTATTCACAGTTACAAGTAGCGAACGCAAGCGTCACTTTTTTATTCATTTACACTTTTTCAACATTCCACTGTTTCATATAAAAAAGAACGCATCGAAAACGTGTCGGTACTTAGAATATTTGTTTAAGGATGGGTTATTTTTTATTAAACCCATTTGTTTTAAATACGCATTATTTAACTTGCTGATGCGCAACGAATGTCAATGTTAAGGCGAATATTCAGTTTTTTGTAGTCTAAAACTTTGTTACCTAATGTGAAAGTACAGGCTGATAAAAGACTATAATTGCAAGATTACCTTGACGAAAAGACTTGTTATTTTTTAAAGGTTTTCTAATAAAAATGTCAGCAAATTAATATTTTTTCTTATTTAATATTATTTTCACATTAAAAAAATATTATTTTTTTCTGATATTCATATTCGCATACATTTTGCAAATGCGTATGTTAAGAAATACGCGAATGCTATGATCTCCTATTTAGGAAAAGTTGGCGTTAACACTCAATTCACATTGTGGCATTTCAGTAACCCAGAAAGGTTTTAATGCTTACCTAGGGCAGTGAGGCGTTTCTTATGTAATATCCAACTGTGCCAATGCTAATTGTTGATTAAATGCTGCAGTTGAAGTATCAGTGCCATTGGCCTATGAGTAATTGACCGAACTTGTAGTTGATGAGATTTCTTGTAAATATTTCTCCAAAATATAAAAACAAAACACTTAGAAAATATCTATAAATTATTATTTACAACAAGCGTTTTCCCTTGTTGATAATCGTAACACCCACCATGTGGGAACACCTCCACCCATGAATTCGCAGAATTTTAGCTGTTATGCGCGATTTCACACCCCTTCCGTTTCTCAGTTTCTGACATGTTTTTCAACGCTAAATCTGCTTATAATATTTTTGGAAACAAAAGATTACTGACTAAAATAATTATTAAGTAGTTTCGGTGAGGATTGTTGAAATGCAGTTAATATGTACTCCATAACTCCATCCCTACCGGCCACAAAACTTCGTTTGGCCCTGAAGATGATTCACATCACAATTTAAATTTGAATTTATAATGTTTCCTCCTCATATACTTACTTATGTATAGTAGTAATAATAATACTGGCTTTTCTTGATTGCAACTGACTCGGAACGTTTTCTTGTTCCAAACACTTAGCTCCCTGTTGTCTTTCGGTAAAGAACATTATTTAATATCTGCGTAATAAATAATAAAATATTTTTATAGACTTAACTCGGTGTGCGCAGGTGTGAAGAAAGTCTTCCAGGCTAAAAAAATATTAATATAGCTACGAACTCTCAGGACCCAAAGCATGTTAAAAGTACCCCCGCGCTTTTCTTAGAAAAATGTTGGCCATACTTTCCCGATATATAAAAAACGATTTCAGTACAATTTTCAGCTACTATTCTCCACTGGTTTTTGAGAAAATAATTATTTTTCATTTTTGAAAAAAAAATAATTTTTTAATTTATTTCACCAATTCATTTGAAAAAAATTACGGCCAACCGTCAAAATTTACTAAATCGTTTGAAAAAATATGATTTTCCCTTTTTTGAAAATATGAGTCTTGTTGTACAACTGCTTTTTTTGACAATTTTCTTAAATAGCTCTGTATGACATATTTTTTTAAGTTAATCGAATGAGTGCGGTGTAGTAAAAAAAAAAATAAAAAACTTTAAAAACGTTAAATTTCGTGATAACTCGAAATCTGTCGATTTTTCATAAAAAAAATCAATCACGCCATTTTGTAGGAGTCTAAATTCTGTACAAAAAGTTTATAACCATATTTTTCGTATCTTTGATATTTTCCAAAATTTATTGGTTTCTTCTAATTTTCTGCTCTTTTCCGCATGTTCTTTTTTATTTTCTCCCTATTCGTCAAAATAAGGGTAGTTTACTGATGATTAAAAATAGAGAATTGCGATTTTCTTGAAAATGGGTTCTGCATAAATAGAAATTGTATAATATGCCGCCAGTCATTTGTTTCGGAAAATCCTTGGTTGATGCAGTTGAGCAAGAAAGTCAGTGTGCGGTGGATCCATACGATTTATTTACTTGTGCACTTTTAGTCATCCGACACTACTAATAATGCGATTAGGCTGGTTGTCTTGGCGTCGAATTATTATTTATAATCACTTTAACTGTATTGTTTACTACCATAGAATAGTTCAATAGAGTTTCTGTAGTAACTCTACTATGGAATTATATATTGTAGTGTTCTATCTCTATCGCAAATTTGAATGATTTCTGTTTGTTCGCGTGTATAATATAGTTCCAGTTTTGTTGTATGAAATGCGTTTGAGTACATCCAATTAATTTATTGCAAAGTTACACTAACTTGCCTGTCGCATTTAGTTTATTGCAGTTAAACTGTCTGGATACATAAAACCGCGAATATAATAAAAGGTCATAATAAGTATTAAGTCACCAATCAGTCGTTTCAATTAATTAAAATTTGCAAACAGAACGATGTATTTGTATTTCAATAAAACGTGCATTGTTTTCATTTTTGTACGGGGATTCTTTATGATGCATCGATGACTAATATTTGTAACTTATTTAAATCCAATAAAATTTAACAAGTGTAAATAACTTGTGGCCAACAATAAATATTAGTTCATAATAATAAAAAAATGTACTCTCCACAATATGCGAATCTATTTTCATTAGCGAATTGTAGTTTTCAGTCAGTTATGTTGCCATTAAAGTGTATAAAAATATAAAAATAGTGCGTGATAGTTTACGAATGTGATATTATGTTACAAACGAGAGCCATCAAGGTTTAGCAGTCACTAGAGTCGTAATATCATCACTACGAGATATTATGTATATACTTTTCTAATAACCTAGACAACCATTGTTGGGTTTGAAGGGGGCATCGAATAATGACCTTGAATTTTACCTCGAACGTGACCTTGAACTTGACTTTCAAGGTTATAAGGCCAAATTACATTTTTTAAATAGAAACATATTTTGGATCCCGGAATTGAAAAGAGCGCCAAATTTTACGTTCACATTGGAATTATTTTCAATTACCTTCAGATGTTATTTCAAGGACAAAACACTTAATAATATTAATTATTAGATATTCAAGCGACATTCTTAATTTTTTTTAGGTTTTATTAGGATTTACCTTATTCAATTTTCAAATATTTCACTATTATTATGAATACAAAGCTGATTTCTTCGTTCGAAGCTGTTGCCAAAAAATTCTTCCTGGGTATATTCCCCCAGACGTACGTGATCCGCTGCATTATATTTTCCTTGGTTGTGGGTGGATTTGAATGCGCCATATTTTTAAGAAGATTATTAACAATAATAATTATGTTAACTTATTTTGTGTCAATAATGTTTAGGCAAAAAACAAGATTCTTAAAAAAAAAAAAACCCGGTCGCAGAGCCAAAACCCTGCCGACAATATAGTGTATTTGCTTATACAGGCAGTGTGGCTTTATTATGCGAACTTAAGTTGGTTTTTGGGCAAAATAAAAAATTTGACTCCTTAATACATCCCTTAAAATAACATTTTTTTTCTTAATTGCAATATTATTATCAATCGAACCTCTATACCAAATTATATACAACTTTCAGTAAATAATTCACTATCTGCAAACTAGTGTTTTCATAAAATTTGTAAGTCCGGTCCTGTCGGGCCGATTTTAGTAAAATTTTAGGTACACTTTTTAATTACTACTAAATGATTAAATGTCAATTTTGAAACGATTCTGAGAATTTTTTCGATATTTTGGGGCCCAAAAACATTTTTTAACCCCTAAAAACTACCCTTAAAATGACGCGATTACGCCCATTTTAAATAGGCTTCTTGCGGTGATGGATTTCAACACGTGGGCCAAATTTAGTTAAAATCAATTAACTCTTTCGAAAGTTATTGCCCGCACACATATATATATACGTATATATATATATATATATATATATATATATATATATATATATATATATATATATATATATATATATATATATATATATATATATACACACGTATATATATAAACATTTTTAAAAATGGTGCCAAAATGTTTAGGAGGTTATGAAACGTCGAGAAATTTTGGTCCGACCCCTAGGTCCCGCCATCCGACCGATGCCAATAGTGTATGTTGCCATATGGCAAATACACTAAAAACTGGATTTGCTCGGAGAAGATCCATTATGAAAAAGAAAATTATGTTCGATTTTAGTTGCTGTTGATTTTAACATTGATCATATAGAATAGCACCATAAATCTTATACAATAATATAAAAGATTTGTGAATGTTTGTGGAATAAAAGTTTTATGAACAATTTTAAACGGTGTACTCATTGAAATAAAACGTCTTAATTGAACCGAATATTTTTTCGTTTGCGTTAATAAATTGTTAATTGAATTCATTGCTAAATATAAATATCTGTATTATATCATTTTGCATAATTTAAATCCTTGTTCAAATGAATTATTTATGTATAGGCATATATTATATGCCTACTTTATTTATTTTAATATTAGCCGTTATTCGAGGTGCCAGTTAACAGAGTTTTTTTATTTTATCTATAACCAACAACCTTTCACATGTAGCCCTAGTGATGAGCAAGACCAGGTCTTGTCTGTAAGACTCTTGCAGCCTTGCAATTTATAAAATAGCTTCTTTTCATGCCTGTGATTGTGAAATGACACATTTAACACTAGTACTGTAAAGTTGCATTAAATAAAAGAAACTTAGCCGTGCTACCATTTCCATAGTAAAGATAAGTAGCATACTAAAAGTGAACTGTCAAAAATTTTGAAAATGAAGAGAAAACCAGCTATTTTATGGGAGGTGCGTGCAAAAATGTTTATATCTCGAACGTAATGATATTACGACTCGTGAGACTGTTAAAACTCGCAAACTCTCGTTTCACTTACTGCTCGTATACTAACATTATTCATGTTTTAGATGCATAAACTAAGTACTAAGGTAAAAAAAACAATGTCGATTATATAACTGCCGTGAAACACGGTTATCATGTTAACAATATATAGAGACAGCCATTAAGAGACGATTTGTACGCAATAAAATTGTAAATTTAATACGTTTAAAATACAGAAAATTTATTGGGTAGCTGATGTGTATGTATGATTCATATTATTATCAATGCTCACACGCGGCCTATTGCATAATTTTTTTACTACACTTTGTCAATAATTAATCGCGATATTCGTACTGATATGATAATTATTAATTACTGCAAAATATGTAGCTATAGGTACTTTAAATTATTGTAAGTACCTACTTAAAAATGTTATAGCCATTTCTTTTTTATCGATATTATCATTAATTATTTAATCGCTTCACCAGTACACATACACAGGGTGTGCGTGAAATGAGGTCTTAAAATTTTATCATACTTTACTATAATAGATGTTAGATTATGGCTTTCCAGCTCTACGTCATACGGAAATTATTATTTTTTTGTTATTTTTATGTAAATACGACCCAAGTTTTAAAAATCATGTATTTTAAATTCAGTTTCAAATTTCGTTCCAAAACGCCAACACATGTCTCGTGACTGCCGTGACGCCATACTGTCATAAACGCTGGTACACTGATGAGATGATAAAAAGGTTTTTTCGTAGTTGTTGCTGTAATTGAAAGTTTCCTATAAATAAATAATAATAAATTATAACACACTCCAAATATTAGCCAAACAATGAAGCGTCTGATAATGTTTATGACTGAGTGACGTCATGCACTCTGATTGGTGTTCGTTGTGACGTGACTTGAAAGTGATTTAATTACGTTTTATTTATTAAATATTAATTAAATTCCTCAAAAATAAGGAAAAATATTGTGTTTTTTAGTATTTCTATCATAGAAACTACCACTTAACGTTAAAATTCTGTTTTTATTTGAATACAGCCAACATCCCTATGTATTAAAATTTAAAACACATCGACCTTTGAAAATTATGCACTAGCAGCCCAGTCCGACTTCGCTCGGATTTGTATAGATTGCCTATTAACGGAGACATAATATGCTGTCGCTGACTTTCGTATTTAATAATTATTCTATAATAAAGTTCGCGGCAGCACAATAAACCTGTTTTTAATAGGCAATCTATACAAATCCTAGTGAATCCGAATCAGGCTGCTAGTAGGATTTGAAATGATAACAGGCTGTTTAAAAATGACATCGACAAACTGTGGAAGACGATTATTTTGTTGCTATTCTAAGAAAAGAGTTCGTATGAGCCGTTGTCCGAAAACGCTTTGTTAGTTAAAGCCCTTTGAAAATTTTTATTTTTCATGCATGAACAAAGCGTTTTCGAAGCCCCGTCCGCAAAAGCTTAAATCAACTAAGGTGAATCGTCTGTTAATAGTTCATCGGTACCCTTTTTAAACAAGCTGTATGTATTTCCATATATGGCAAAACTGTCATATTTTTTCCTGGGTTTACTGAAAGCTCATTGACAGAAATACATTGGGTTTACGAAAAATTAATTGGGAGGAAGGTAAACTGCGTATTTAAATAAAAGCCAGTTTCTTTTTAAGAGTGCTAGAAGTTGTTAGCAAAAAAGCTATGAAAATATTCGTTATCACAATATAATATTTATTGGGTTTAGTGCACAATATTATACAAAACAGAACTAAAAGCTGACTATACGTGGCGAATGTAGCAGGATTCACTATTTTCATTCACGCGACTACTGGAAGATAAAATTGCCATTGATTTTATTTTTAGTGTATTTGCCATATGGCAACATACACTATTGGCATCGGTCGGATGGCTGGACCTAGGTGTCGGACCAAAATTTCTCGACGTTTCATAACCTCCTAAACACTTTGGCACCATTTTTAAAAATGTTTATATATATATATATGTGTGTGTACAGGCAATAACTTTCGAAAGAGTTAATTGATATTAACGAAATTTGGCCCACGTGTTGAAATCCATCACCGCAAGAAGCCTATTTAAAATGGGCGTAATCGGGCCATTTTAAGGGTAGTTTTTAGGGGTCGAAAAAAGTTTTTGGGCCCAAAATACCGAAAAAATTCTCAGAATCGTTTCAAACTTGACATTTAACCCTTTAGTAGCAATTAAAAAAATCAGCTAAACAGGACCGGACTTTTTTTTTTGAAAACATTAATTTGCAGATAGTGACTTATTTATTGAAGGGTGTATTTAATTTGGTGTAAATGCTAGATTGATAATGATATTACAATTAAGAAAAAAAAAATGTTATTTTAAGGGGTGTATTAAGGAGTTAAATTTTTTATTTTGCCCAAAAACAAACTTAATTTCACATAATAAAAGTATAAAACCACACGGCCCCATACAAGCAAATACACTATATTGTCGGCAGGCTTTTTGGCACTGCGACCCGAGTTTTTTAAAATGTGACATCAATCACTTTGTTTTGTGGTCGCGTAATACTGACATATATAATTATTTACATCAGCGGCTATAGAGAAATTGAAAAGTCTTCACAATTAGAATATCTGTCGTGGTTTGCGATAAAAGGTACGTTTACCTGCATGGCTTTCACCATTGCTTCGTTCATTTATAGTGTTATAAAAGCAGACTCGAGACATTTCTATAAGACGCGACACTCAAACGAGGTAGCTATAATTTGTCACGGAGATTGACGATCCTATTGATATAGGGGAAGGTGCTCTAAAATGGGATACTTAAGGTATTACAAGTTCTGAGAAAAAAATTACCGACAGTTAATTACTGCAAATTTAATACGTGATAGTTTTGACATAACTTTATTTAAAAAAAATACAAAAATAATATAAAAAAAAAATGTAATTCTTTGTCACATGGTTATTTCCCATTTTAGCAACACTGTGTGTTTAAAACGGGATTCATTATGTCGCTAAAATGGGATTGCGTTTAGTGTACGTAATTATAAACATAGATCACAGTCGAACTGTTCATCATCACTGTTTGCTCCACTACATGCTTCATGAACCCATTTTTGGCAAGAATTGCACTGAATCCACGATTCTCCTGCCTTACTTTTAAAAAAATCGATGTCGCAATAAAAATATACGGGATTTTCTTCACTATCAGTTTTTTTATTTTATTTTTGCACCGTTTGTCTTTGCGTTCGTCTTCTTTACCGCTTTTTCTTTTACCACTTGCTTCTTGCGGCGTTTTAGCAATATACTCCATATCCCATTTTATCAACATAGGTACTCCATATCCCATTTTATCAACGTATCTACACTATGTCAAAAACAGCATGCACTATTATAATCTACAAAATTGGCGCGGAAATTTTATATACAAAGTGATACATTTTGACACTAAAACTGGTAAAAATATCGCCGTCATAACCTCATTACTCAATTAGGCAAAATGCTTACCTTATCATACCAGTATTCTTATAACAAAACTGTTGAAAACTTAAAAACTTGCTTAAATTAGACACTTGTAACACTATCGTACTGAAAGTACTACAGATGAATGATTATCAAGTGAGGTGTATTTCGTGAATTTTACAAAAGATGGCATTGGGTATATTTAAAAATAATTAGGGTATCCCATTTTACCTAAGTATTCCATTTTAAAGTACCTTCCCCTAAATGTTTTTTCGGAAATTATCTGTCACATTTGGGACCGCGACCGATATGATAATCTGACGCAAATGTATTCACTGTACATGTCTTCTCTCTATTATTACTACCTACTATAGGCATACTGTAATTTTTTTTTACTGCCCGCTATAAATAGCTGCTATACACGCATGTATACTGGCATGTAAAGTGACATGTTACGTCTTAGCGCGGTAAAATAAAAGGAAACTTCTAAAATACATTTTTTTTCGTATACGACAGATCTGGAAAAGTCTGGGAATTATAAAAATAGGTATTTTTTTTACCGTGCTGAGGAATGAAAAATACTGAGGAACAAATAGTGTTTTATGCGTTGGATACCTGGAAAACTTAATATTTGTGGCCATTTGTGTGATGTGACATTTGAACTTATATCCTACCGATTTGGAGAGACTGGATGTGTCAATGTCAAGAAAACTCAACGTCCTACGCTGACCATCAAAGGGATAGCATGAAACTACCGCCACGTGACGTTTCATACAGAACTACATACAAGTACTCTCTAGACTAGAGAGACTCGAGAGATACCAATTGCAAAATTCCGCGCTAATATGATATATTGATTAATGCCATCAGTATGACCTATTAACCTTTGTGTACATGCCGGGGTACCTAGGTACCCACTGCGGTATATTTTCAATTGCCACATTGTGTAACTATTTTTAAAAATGAAGTACCGCTAGAATCCTCCTAATCGTCGTATGTAAGAGTTAACAGTAATAATTTGTTTCTATGTTAAAATTTTTTTGAAAAAAAAAAAACTCTCACCCTAGCATTGGCACAGGGAAAATTCTGAAAATTTTATATAGTATGTAAAAAAAAGGAATAAATAAATAAAATAAATCCCCTTACGTTGTAAAATAGTTTTGAATCGCACAAAAAATAAGCATTTCTGTTAAAATTCACAATCTTGTCAACTGTATATAAGAATTTAAATATAGATGCTTTTTTTGAAGTGAAACTTCTTTAGACGAGGTAGGCAGTACAAATTTGTATATAGAAAAAAGCATAACGAATGATGTAGTAGAGGCTGAGAGGGAGCTATCAAAAGTAGCAGAATTGCAGGGACTGCAAAAGTCAAGCACGAATTTCATCTACCCGAATTAGATATAGAAAACAATCTATGCATAAGAAAAACTTTTAAAAAATCGAACCTTCTTCAAAAAGGGCTATTAAAAATGTAAAATAACAAATTGATGCCGATCTGAAAACTTTCTTATTTTACGTTTTTCAGTGGCTTTTTTTGAAGGAGGTTCAAAGTGTTGTCATTTTTTACTTTTTACTGGCTTTGCAATTATGTCGGAGCGTTTATTCGAATATGGCGCATTTTTTTAATACTATAACAGAAACATGTACGTTACCTACCTAGAAATTATCCATTTTTTAATGGCATTTCGTGGCACATTGTCTGCATTATTGTTGTCAGCCGAATTTTTATGCAGCACGTGACACGCTAATGAATAGCGGGTTTAGTGCATAAATATGTTACCTGTTTTATTTACTTATTTCAAATTTGAATTGATCGGTCCATACGTATTCTTAAATTATAAAATGCTTCACTTTTAAAAAATGTGTTGCTATTCTGAATAATCGACGACTTTCGATTATTAATTTATTGTACGGCTTTGCTAGAATTATTGGCGTATCTATATTAGTGACGAGATGTGACATTATGTGAAATGAACTTTATGTTTGCCACTCTACAAAATAGCGGGTTTCAACATTTTTTACATCTCATTTGTGCAGCAAACTTAACTTCTAATCGTAGGTTAGGTAGTTTCCAGTAGGTACTGTATAGTGTTATATACATGGTATACATGGTGTAGTTTGTCAAGCGGTGACACACATCGATCGGCCGTGGTCGTGCGGATAAAGACAACCGTCATTCATCTATATTGTCCATAAGATCCCAAGAATAATATGAAATGTTAAAATTACTGCATTTTTATTTATTATTAAAAGTAATAAATTGAAAACATTAAATTAATTATATTATTTAATTTTACTTCAGCGCCCGATTCTCGTCACCGGTCTGTAATTGGTCATTTTGTGGCCGGTATACTTGAATGAAAACAGCTAAATTATGAGTGGTAGGACAAAAATAAATTATTCGTTTTGTTTCAGTTTAATGTGCAATAATCGGAGCATTGACCATTTCAAGCAAATTATAAAGTTTAAAAATGATTCGAAAAATAAACCAGAACATTTGCATTGCTTATATTTTGAAACAGTGCGACATGTTGTTTAAACGAGATAATAATGCAATCAGAAAGACGACAAAGACAGTCCAGCTAATGTGCACTGATTACGAGCTTTCGAGCGATTATAGAGATGAAGAAAGGTTTATAATGGCGAAAAAAACGGAAATTTCGACTGAAACGCACCATAATATAGCTTGTGCGTATGTCTGTTCACCTGGTTAATAGATCGTTCAACGAATAGAAACTAAATTTTAAAATTAGGATATTTAGGGCATTCGTCAAAATCTTTTAATAAACACGCTTTGTTTAGCTTCACCTGTATGTTTGTAACGGAATCTTTGAACGTTAAATTCACCCACTTCAAAGCGTCAGATTAAACTGAAAATTTGCACACCTATCAAGAACCGATGGCAATACAATAATTTAATAAGTTTGTTCCGTTATCCTGGATTATCCCAGGATCATCAGGATAAAAAAATAAAACTAAAAAGTAATAAATAATAGTTCAAAAAAACTAAAAAACGCGCTTTAATAGCAAACCGAACTAAACAGTAAAAAATATTTTTTTATTGTAAAAAAGCGTGGGGTGCTTATTACTATTTTTATACTAACTCTACTTTTACAAATAGCTACCAATGAAATATTTATACCAGTTGATATCAAGCACCCCACGCTTTGTTACAATAAAAAATATTTTTTACTTTTTAGTTCGGTTTGCTATTAAAGCGTGTTTTTTTTATTTTCCCTTTCTCCTAAATACGTGTAGTTTATTGATGAACTAAATAAAAAAAAAATGAGATTTGCATTTACATGAACAGAGATTGATAGTAGGTAGATAGGTGGAGTTTTATTTGTCGGTGTGTGAACTGTGACATACCGATGTCTTCTTTCCGTTCATCACAACCTGCATACTATCGATGTTCAGTATCTATCAAATTTAATTTATAAAATGTTCGAATCACTTAACATGGGTTGAATTATGAGTTGACGACCCACTCGTTAATTGTTTTCATTGAGGTAAAAGCTAGTATGTTGTATCAATTTGGAAATGTACGCACTTTTCCTGCCACGAAACTTTTTGTTGAAATTTACTTTTATTACAATGACTTTTGTAAACACGATGCGTTTTGTAAATGAATGTTCACTGGAAATCATTACCGTGAAATCCTTCATAGACGGTCGAATAAATTGCGTACAGTCTTGTTGCGCAAATAATTTCAAATATGTTTCAATTTATTCAAACCCTATAGAAATCATGGTCAGCATGTCACAACTTTTGTTGGCGCAATTTATTAACTACCGTATTGGGAAGTGATTGTAATGGACCCGAAAATAGAAATCAAATATTATAGCATATATGAATGTTTCAATCTCCCTACATTATTTTTGAAAATCAGTATGTGTGGGGGTGGTACGTACGTGGTAATTTCTTTCTAATACGAAATTTCGAGAATAAAAAATGATATTGACTACGTTAAGGTGTTAACGTAAATATGGTCTGGAAGACATTTTTTATAAATCGGTCCTAACGTTCTTTTTTTTAAACAAAAAACTGATAAAAAGTAGAGTATATACAATACTTCGCGAACAAAAAATGATATCAACCAATCTAAATGTGTCAACGTCATTTAGATCTGAAAGAAATTTGATTAAAATCGGTCTAGTCGTTTTTGATTAAACAGAAATACTGCCAAAAAGTGGCATCTTACACAAAATTTCAGGGAAAAAAATGTTATCGACTTTGCTAGAGTGCCAACTAAAGAGTATTAACGTCAATATGATAAGAAAGAATGACTGCAAAAAAGTATTTTAGGATTTTTTGAAAAAGATTTCTCGGATCTATTTTGTTAAATATATTATTTAATATTCAAGATTGATCATACTGGGAAGTCGGTCGTGTGGATCTCAAGGGTCGCACTTGTAGAGTCCTAGTGTACAACCCTCCTCACGGCTTTGTTTAATGGTAAATGAAGGAGGCAAAATCAAAGTTCATGAAATATGTTTCAAGTCTAGAAAACGTCGATAATAAAATTCGTAACTACAAAATTGAGATGCCACATCATCTTGATTTCATACTCGTATAACTTAGGTTTGTTGTAATAAATAATTGTTATGACTTGTCGATACCATCCAATGTTTTACATCAGTCATTTATACAAACGGTTATTTTTAAGATTCTTGTTGTTGGCAAATTTCCAGTATTTGGAGAGAAAACTTTTACAATACTTGCATACATATTTCCAGTGGACTTGATTTTTTTAATTTTTTAGACGTTTTATTAACTTGTCTTTCTTCATTTGAATTTTAAAACATACATGCGGGTGTCAATTACAAACTATTCTCTTTTTAAATAACCAACTGAACGAATAAATTTTATTTTCGAAATACTTACGATACGCCAAAGGTTGGATTCAATTTTTTCACCATTAAAAGATTGTTTCAGTCCATAAAGGTTGATCGAATGTAAAAACGTTTGCTCGAACGTAAAAATCTGTTACTAGGAATGACTCCGAAGATATTTGGCGTTATGTTCTTAGGCTAGTAAACGAAGGGAACTTGACGCTGACACGTTGTCGAGCGTTTATAATTTACAGTATCTATAGCTATTTAAAGGGCGTTACCAAGTGAGCGATAGGTATGTAATATGTAATTTATATATATGTGCGTGTATGTTATTATATCTGCGTATAATTGAACTGTAATATGTAATTCGCGTTACATTATTTCGTTGGCTTCGTCCAGTGACCCTCGTACAGTAGTTTATTGTTACAAAAAAAAAACCTATTTGTATATGTATGTTGTATGTGTACTATACATTTTATCGCTTAAATCACGCAAATGCCATGCATTTCCGACTGATTTTTTTCTTTTTTTCTGGTTTTCCAAATATGTTTTGTTTATATAACTGGTGTTCGTGTCTCATACATTGGTGAAATCATTACGTGGACCGATTGTATAGAAATTAACTTATTCAAACAAACTACCAGCCGTGATAACATTCGAATTGTAGTTGCAAAATTGTAAATTCAGTAAAATTATTCACGAACATTTGATTAGCTTTTTTTAAAATTTGATATTCAGAAACGTTGCTTACAGGGCCCATGATTGCTTGACAAAAAATCCTGAGGAGTTCATACTAGCGATATGTTTATATTATCGAGGCTCGCAAGAAACATGTAGATTAGGGTGATCCTTAACAGAGGTATTGTCGAATTTCTATGCTCTCAGGGGGTCAAACGTTTCCAAATTGATAAAAAAAATCTCTAAAAATTTGAGCTCTTAATATTAATTCTAACCAAAGTTTCTTATGGAAAATAACAGGTGGAAAACTCCGTTTGTTCTTCCAAATTTTAAAACTTGGGGACAAATGAATCTACAAAAACGAGACATACACATTTTTATAGAGAATTTAACGCTCTACAAAAAAGGTATCTTGTGATTTTTCGTTAAGTTTACTGGTTCAAAAGTTTTCCGAGGATAAAGTTTAAACTTTAATCTCGAAAAACTTTTGAATCAGTAAACTTAGCAAAAAATCACAAGATACCTTTTTTTGTGGAGTTAAATTCTCTACAAAAATTATGTTTATATTACTGAGTCGTTCATAAGAGTGCATATTCATATTATCGCGATTGCACTGTATTCAAATAGGACTGGGTTTGAGTTGAGATCGGGACTTTGTGTGAGATCAAAACTTTCTCGGTCTCGAATATTGATGAGACAAAACGGTACCTAAAATACCTTTGTCACGTGTCAATTTTTCATTTTCAAATAACGTTTCAGAATTTAACCCTGATGGTGCCTAGAATTCTCTTCTTCATTAGCAGCCCGATCCGACTTCTTCCGGATTTATAGATGATAATGAGATATACTCTAAAACCTTCCACAGATGTTATCTCGGTATTCATGGAAATCATAAAAAGTTTCCACTAGGTGTACTTATAGATTGCACGTCGTGTGAAGTCAGAAGTCGAATGAAGGGACCTGACTGTCATGGCTTATATGTACCGGTGACATATAACACAGGCCCGTGAGAAGAGGGAATACCGGGAGATGAAAACGGCAGCGACAGTTGTACGTCTTACCTCGCGAGGCTGCGCCCCACTCGATGGCTATAACATGAGTAAACCCTTCGACTTCACTGTATTAGGATCTTACCTCGTGGGGCCGCGCCCATCTCGGCAGAGCCTAAAAGGCATAAAACAACTAAATTTCAAGTCCATAGGAACTATATCTTAAAAATTAGTATGTATTAATTATTGACACCCCCGTACTTTCTCCTCTTTCTACTTCTTAGAAGACATACTGCATAATGAATCACCTGATGACAAAACACCCGCAAAGTAAAATACCCGCGACAAAACACCCGCAGCCCAAAGTACCCACGACAAAAATTCCGGTTTCGAAATTTTTTACGATCAATAAAATGTAATGATTGAAGAATCAATTGAATCATATAAATATTAATTAATATTTTTAATAAATAGTTAAAGCTCACAAAGGAAATTGATGTGTGTGAAACAAAATAAAAAAATAAAACCAACGATCAAATTCCATAGCACTTATTATTGAACCAAATTATATGAAATATTTAAACAATGAAATGATTGAACGACGAAATGAATCCGCCAACAAATTAATAATTACAGCTCAATATACTATTTTATGAAAACATTTTTGCAGATTGAGAATTATACTTCCTGAAGGTTGTATATAATTTTGTGCACTTGATGAATTAATAAATCAGAGACGAAAAACACTTTATTTTAAGAGCTGTATTAAGGCGTTAAATCTTTTATTTTCTCCAAAAACAAACAAATTCATATAATAAAGTCACACTGTCTGTATTACCAAATCCACTATATTGTCAGCAGGGTTTTGGCACTGCGACTGGAGTTTTTTTTTTTATTATTTACTGTTAATCCGCTATAAAGTCGTATTAATTCTTTCACATTTGAAAATCTCATCGTGTCGCTCGTTAAAAGACTTTACAACTGGTTAATATTTGTCATTATTCTTTATTAATTTTTTTATAAATATGCTAAAAATATATTTGACGATTTCGACTTTGTAACTCTTTCAACGAAAGAAGGTTTGAGTTAAATAATGAAATATTATTTATTAAAGATGCAATATAAAAATAAACTTGAAATCTGGATCCTCGACTTGCTTTACATAATATTCACTCACTGCTCATCCCTCTTTTGTCTTAGCCTAATTAAGGTAGTACCCTCGCCAAACCCGTTTTCTTAGGATTTGTTTGAAATTTAGCCAGAATAATGTTTATGTAATTCTGCATCGATTGGCGCAGAATGAAATTTTTGAACAACACAGATATTAAATTCCAAAGTTCGAGTTTTTGAGGCTCTTATACATTACGGTATCCGGGGTACCAAAAAATTTACCGATAAATATTTTTATATCTCAGAAACTTTTCTTAGGATCTTTTTGAAAAATTAAGGTAACGTTAACTAACAACTAAATATTTTTTTTAAAATAGTCTCATTAACAGTTATAACATAGTTTCAGAGATATTTAATAAATAATAATGGAAAATTTACCAGATCTCAGCAGAGGAAAGGTTATACGATAAACGATCTGGCAACAATGCATATTTATCTAACCCGTAAAACTGTAAAAAATGGGTGTAAAATTATATTGAAAGTTAAAGTAAAATTCCCTCAATTTTCTAGATAATTGTTCACTATTGTTTATTTTCACAATATAAATATAAAAACTTGGACTTTCGCGGTGAAATTAAACAAATTTGGTGTTTATATATGGACCAGCGATTATCCATGTAATCAGCCTTCTCAGTTTTTACAGTGTACTATAAAATATCTCAACGCTCCGACAGTGTTGCCAGATTTCTCGCTCGGGATTGGCTAAAATTAGTACAGAAACTGCAAAAATTATTGGGCTTGTTAATAACGACTCTCAACTACATATACTGTACACTTCAGCGTAAACTTTTTACTATGACTGTCGCGAGGGTACTACCTTTAGTATAGTGAAAAGTACGTAATGAAACACTTTAAAATTGAATTATAAACAACTCGAAATTATGTTTGTTTTTTCAAAATGTAATCATAAGATTCATGTTTTTAGGATGTTATTAATAGCAATGATAATTTTTCTGCGTAGCTAAGGAAAATAATTTAGACAATATTACATGAGAGAGAGAGAGAGAAAGAAAAAAAGAATGTAACAAGTACTCTAATAGGTTAGGTCAGTGGTAGGAGAGTAAAATGTGTCAATTATTTCCATTTTATTCGAAAAAATCTCTGTAGGGTGGGAATGGATAAATTTTTGATATTTTTGGTTAGCTTACGGATAGGCCACGGATGGTCAAAAAACCGCATGTTGGAGTAGACTTTGCGGCGCTCGTACACTAAAACTATTCATTTTACAAAAAGAAGGTTATTACATAATTTATAGGAAATTTTCTCTGGTTTAATTTATTATATTACTGGTTTTATCGTAAAATGAGTCGGAAAGGATATACTGTTAAAAAACTGTGTTAGGCGCCATTTTTCCAATATGGCGACGCGAGCGGCAAAGATACGAGGGGGCAAAGTAGCAATTCGGAAAGAGCATTTTGAAATCTATAAAATTATCAATTTTCAAAACTTCCGAAAAACTTCCCAGGTAAAACGACCAAATGACTGGACTAATATACAAATCAGCAATTTGGGTGGCGTCCTTTCAATAGGCGAAATCACAAGACGTTCTGTTGTTTTGATAGCAGCTATGAACACGTTTCTATAGAGACGTCGTTGTTGCGAGAGTAGGCATGGTTAACCTACTGCCCGCAGTGTATTTTTATGCAGCGTGCGGCTAGTAAAAAAAAATTTATTTGTGTATTTTTTCAAGAAATTCGAATTTTTAAGAATATACTTTTCTGTATTCCCGTTTTTAGGGTACCGTACCCAAGGAATCTAAACGGAATCCTATTGTTGTGGCAACGTTGTCCGTTCACCTGTCAGAGACTTCTGACATCTAAACGAAATGAGAAATCGACATGAAATTCATCTATAATATGTAAATCCTTTATCCAAAGGCAAAAATCGTATATAAAATGTTGAGAACTTTATTCTAAGGAGGATTCCTTATATGTAATTTTTCACTAGAACCCAATTTTTTTTAAATATTTAAAGAATACTGAGAAAAACGACATTTAAATGCACCCCCTACTCCCAGCACACCCTCTATGCTCTGGGACTTTTAGTATGTTATTCAGGACATTACCCTCCACATCTCTGCCAAATTTCAAAACTACACGTTTTTTTTGCTAATTTTCTTTTATTGCTTGGAGTATTATAGTCTTACCAAGCGAATCATTTAAAAATTATAACATACAATTCGCTTCTGAAATCGAGGTTTCAAAACGGGAAATTCTTTTGGCCGTTCTCTTGTGTTCTACAAAATTGTTGGCATTCAAGGTATCATATCTAGATAGTTCTTACGCTGAAACTAAGATCAAAAAAACCCGGGTCGGAGTGCTAAAACCCTGCCGACAACATAGTGTATTTGCTTATACAGGCAGTGTGGCTTTATTACGCGAACTTAAGTTGGTTTTTGGGCAAAATTAAAAATTTGACTCCTTAATACACCCCTTAAAATAACATTTTTTTCTTAGTTGCAATATTATTATCAATCTAACGTCTACACCGAATTAAATACACCCTTCAATAAATAAGTCATTATCTACAAATTAGTGTTTTCAAAAAATGTGTAAGTCCGGTCCTGTTGGGCCGATTTTATTAAAATTTTAGGGACACTTTTTAATTACTACTAACGGGTTAAATGTCAATTTTGAAACGATTCTGAGAATTTTTTCGGTATTTTGGGGCTCAAAAACATTTTTCAACCCCTAAAAACTACCCTTAAAATGGCCCGATTACGCCCATTTTAAATAGGCTTCTGGCAGGGATGGGTGTCAATACGTGGGCCAAATTTTGTTAAAATCAATTAACTCTTTCGAAAGTTATTGCCCGTACACATTTATATATATATATATATATATATATATATATATATATATATATATATATATATAAACATTTTTAAAAATGGTGCCAAAGTGTTTAGGAGGTTATGAAACGTCGAGAAATTTTGGTCCGACCCCTAGGTTCCGCCATCCGACCGATGCCAATAGTGTATGTTGCCATATGGCAAATACACTAAAAAGTAGTGTTGGGCATAATCGATACATTTCAATAATCGAATGAATCGAAATAATCGGTTTTTATAATCGAATGATCATTCGAATTATCGATTATGAATGATTTGAATTATCGATTATGAATGCGGCCCGCAAAACCTGTGAATTCGGCCCGCGATATCGATACGATATATTATATTTTTATTAAAAAATAAATAAGTAAATAGTAAAATAAATAATACATATTACAAATAAGGTACAATAAAATATTTTAATATTTTTAAAAAATTCTTACAGAACTTTAACCATACGCGTTTGTATGAATAAAATATTGTTTACTTTATATTTAAAAAAATATTGTAGTATGCCTAGTCTAGTTATTACGCATTGGTTTTGATTTTATTACGTTCTTTTTTTTTGGCCCGCCAAAAAAATCGGGAATATCAAATTGGCCCGCCTACGAAAAACTTTGGGAGCCCCTGGTTTAAACAAACGAAAGCACCCCCACCTCCAGTGCAACAGACTTCCCAATGTGTGCAGATGCAGAACCGAATGATATATCATTCATAATCGACAATCGACATACATACATTTCATATTTCACAATCGATTCAAGTGAATGATATCTCGCTAAGCATAATCGAATCAAGTGAATGATATCTCGCTAAGCATAATCGAATCAAGTGAATGATATCTCGCTAACCATAATCGATTCAAGTGAATGATATCTCGCTAACCATAATCGATTCGAGTGAATGATATCTCGCTAAGCATAATCGAATCAAGTGAATGATATGATGATATCTCGGTTGCCATAATCGAATGATGTATGATAATTCATAATCGACAATCGACATAGTACTGTGTCGGGATTAATAGTTAATACAAAACACATTAATTATGGAATCGCTGGTATGATGCAATACAAAAATAAAACGAATTCTTTATTATTATAAATTAATCATAGATCATAAATCATAGATTCGTATTTAAAAAAACAATATAATTTAAATTTTTCGGTGATAGTCTGTTCCTCCTTGCATTAGTAATCACAGCAGTTTTGGAAAATATCCTTTCGGAAGGCACGGAGGTAGCTGGCGCACAGAGAGATTTTTTATGAAGCTCGTATAATTCAGGAAACAAATTTTTGTTTTCTGATCAAAAAATAAGGGGATTGGAAGAGCGAGATATATCGGGCATTGACAAATATTGTTTTATGATTGAAACGGCTTTTGTAGTAATATAGTGACAGTGAATAATAAGTAATAAGTTAATAACCGGTCACTATAAGAAATGTATGTACCGTATACACGTAAACTCAAAAGATACGCCGCCGCTCTAACTTTAAGTAATGCAGTCAATGACTGGTCTACTGGAGTCTGAGAGACTGGAATGCCAAAACAGTACAACAAAGTACAAACGAAAGTACCCCCACTCTTCAGTGCACGCAAATGCAGAAACCGAATGATATAATATGATATATGTCGGGATTAATTCACATACATTTCATATCTCACAATCGATTGAAGTGAATGATATCTCGCTAACAATAATCGAATCAAACGAATGATATCTCGGTTAACATAATCGAATGATCGATTATTCGGCCATAATCGAAATATTTCGATTATATCATTCATAATCGCCCAAGACTACTAAAAAGGCTGTGCCGTCAATTAATTCGTGGTAAACTGGAAACTGTTTGTCTATTTACATGTAAAAAGAGTTTTTTTGAATTTTGCACCAATTTTCTGCTTGTACTCGAGGTGGGGTACCTCAAAAACTTCGAAAGTATCGAACTTTTTCGTTTTTTCACGAGTAACTTACTAATAACGCGTTAACTGTTATATAAACTAAAGTACATACAACTCCGCGTCGATTGATGACTTATTTTTGAATTTACGTAAAGTCGGTTTATTTCCATTTTTGGCAAAAAAGCAAAAAAATTGTTGCAAAATTCCTCTTTTTGCGTTCAAATAAAAAACATTAAAACCGTTTCCAGCTTTCCACGAACTGGGCTAGTTTCCTGGCCTATTAGAGTGATCTGGAATAAAACATTTTTAAGGATTTTTTAATCTTAAGGTCTCTATTTGGGTATAAGTACTCCGCGACAGTAATTCTTTTTTTAAGTGTTTTAAAAATGTTTCCCATGTGTATTGCAGATGTTGTTCATGTGTGACTCCAGCGTATTAAAATCAAGTGATTATTCTGAATGTTGTATGTTAATGCATACATACTTTAAATACATACATATTTTCTGTCAAGGTATGTTCGGCCATTTGAACCCGCGGGCAGGTGTGATCGCACCGTGGTCAAGGTCTTCGTGCGTTTGCAAATGTCTTCGCGTATCTTTTAATTCTTTTTCAGTGTATTATGGATGTGAAAACATCCACAAAATGAGAACGGAACCGCATACATATCAATTAATTGAAATAGAATTATTTTTTTTCTATCTACAGCAAGTTTTTTTTTATATTTGTTCCGCAAAAAGTATTTCTAGTGTGAAATTTCCGGGGCTCATAAACTCATGACTAATAAAAATACTATTTTCTACCTAAAAATTCAATGCTTTTTGAAATTATTTGGATTTAAAAATTTAATTTGATTGGCCTGCGTAGTATTATATTATTTAAATTTAAATAATTTTGAATAATTTTTGTTTACTTATTTCAGAGATATTTTTCTTAAAAACACCTGATGATGTAAATTTCATAAACTAGTTGTGTTAATAATTATTTGATGTGTTCAGACTTCAGAGTTTATTTTAAAAATAGATATTTATTTGTGTAGTATTGTGGGTAAAAAAAACTTGCGAGTTTTACTTAGTTCTAGCAGTGCAATTCATTTCAAGAATTTTTAAACAAAAGTTCAATGATTACTTTTTACTAGATGAATGTGTTTACTTTTGTTTTTTTTATCTTCGTAGTGTATTCGTACTTCCGCAAATACGTATGCGGTTTGAGTTACAATAACACGCTTTTTTAATACATGTTAACTTATTTGAGGAAGAACGCTACATATTTCTATTAACAGAATAATGTCAGGTATCAGTTCATCAATTCGTACTAAGTCAGTAACCTATTAACGCGTTCTAGCGCTCTTTTTCAATTGCATGTTCGGTTCTGCGTTCTGTTTGCTAAAGGAAAACGAGGAGAATGACTATATTAAACAATATTCCCTGGCAGGATTGCCACAAGTGTGGAAAAGCCATGAAATATGCAATAAGTCAGAAAAATCACTGAAGTCAGGAAATAATCACGCAAAAATTGACTTTCAAAAAGGTTTTGTTTATTTAATTTATTGCGGTTGAATTCAAATAGTATATTACGTAACAAGCGTGAGAGGATGCTTTTTCAAAAAAAATCCAGCCAATTGGGCGACAGGGCCATTCCAACTTCATAAATATTGACTTTTGAAATATTATAATAAAATAAAATAAATTAACAAAATGAAATTACTTGCTATACTGTTCAATGGTTTTTATTGATATATCAATAAAAACCATGGAACAGTATAGCAAGTAATTTCATTTTGTTAATATATCTATTACTGTTGGTAGAGTCAGTATTATTAATTATTAAAATAAAATATTATTTCTGTTAACGCGCGAAGTAACGCGGGTAACGGTTAGTAACGAATATGATATTTGCTATTTGTTTCCATGGTTATATAATATGGTTTAACGAAAAAATTAATCAAAGCATGCTTGTCAGCTACAATTTTTTTTAACAGATCTGCGGAACAAAATAACATCTGATTTTTTTTTTATTTTCAAAATATTTCCGAAACTATGAAACTTAGGAAAAAAATTTCTACGAAACGTTCTTGGAAAAATGAATAGAATATTAAACCGTTATAAAAAGTGTACCATCATTATACAAAAAACAACATTATAAAACATATCCCTTCTGCGCATGCGCCGATTTTCCCCAAAAATAATAGGGCTCTTTATATTTGCATACCAAACATCCTCCCAAAATTTGGTTTCAATCCGTTCATCCGTTTGACCTGTCTCGTGCTCAAAATTTTTCCAAAAATATGATTTTTGGATTCGGGGGATCTCAAAACGAAAAAATATTGTAAACTTTGAAAAGTGGATGTTGACCTAAATTAGTACCATTCCCCACTAGTGGGTTGGGATGGTTAAAGCACACGTTATAAAAATAATCCATCTTCTTACACTTATCACGCACAGTACGTTTTATAACATGTAAGCGAATGTACTTGAAGAGTGACAGCCGTGAAGTGAAACAAAAGAGAAGCTCGTGTAAAAAGAGGTTTTTTGCGCAACTCATACTATGACTTTTTACGGAAAAGTCATGTGTTTTTTCTTCCAAATATTAAAATAGTTTTTTGAGTGGTCATGCAATAATTATATATTTTCCATTCCGATGTTTTAGTTTGCTTGATAAATATTAAATGTGTATGCGATAATGTTTGTATTTTATCATCAGATGATATCTTTGCATTTAGTCGAGCCGCTTTTGTTCGAATACTGAAGCGCTGCATATCTCGTATAGCTTTAATTTCCTTTAATCAAGCTGTGACATTCTCAATGACAGGGGACGTGCTTTCGTAGTTTATTCATAAATTAATAGATATGTCCCGGAGGGTAAATTATGCATTACAGCTACTCAGATGTTTGGGAAAAGAAATTCTTTTTTTGAATGACCATACACTGAGAAAAAAGAGTGGTAGAGTTTACCGAGTAGCGCTTTGTTCAAACCCGCTGTGGAATCAGATACGGCGAAAGCCGCGTACAAGGGTATTCTTAACTGCGCAAGAAATATGACCATCAACTTCTTACGGGGTTGAGAGAAAGTATTATAAGGTTTAGTTTAGCTTTTGGAGACTAGAATCGAAGCTTTCTATATTTTGCTTCGTTTTTAGAGAAATTTATGCTTTGCGGCTTTTCTCAAAATAAATTTATTGTTATTATGTGGACAGTTTAATCTTGAATTCGCTTCGCAATTTGAAACGAAAAAAAAATCGGTCAAGTGCGAGTCCAACTCTCGAGAAGAGAGTTCCGTACTATTCTGTTTTCCGTGAGTACTTTAAGACTTAAGATTTTCGTTTCCTGTAAACTATGGGTGAGCCCCGACATTCCCTATTTTTTTCAAAATTTTAGGCGCAGTAGTTTCGGTGATAAGGGGGGGGGGATGGTCAATTGTTCATCTATTTTCTTAAATAACTTTAAAACTATTTATTTTAAAATTATAGAAAAACATATTTTTGAGACCCTTACTATAAGCCCTTTCATTTGATATGTCACACGGTACAGTTCGCCAAACTTTTTTTTTAATTTTCTAAATTACCCCCCAAAAATGTCTCCCATGTTCAGAATTCATTTATTTACGTTACACGTCCGTCTTATGGTCACCGACTTACATATGTGTACCAAATTTCAACTCAATCGGTCCAGTAGTTCGGAGCAAATTGGCTTTGACAGTGGGACAGACAGACACACGACTGATCCTATATGAGGGTTCCGTTTTTTCCTTTTGAGGTACGGAACCCTAAAAATGTTAATTTCGTCTCGGCGACAGCACCACCGCCTGTCCTTATCTCGATGAAGCACGAATGAAAACCAGTAATTAATATTTCTAATTGGGCGGGGTCGTCTGATCAGTATTCCCGAGAAAATTTATTAATATCTCAAATGCGAACGGTATTCGAATTGCAGTGTTGAGTGCGACTAAAATACGATTATTGAGGCAAACAGATAGGTACCTAACGTGTATAGAATAATATATGATATCCATTACATTTAGACAGAATCGGCCTTATCTATGACAATCAGCCGAAATATGACACGGTGCTTGCAAGGAGACAAGGCCGATTGACTATGTAGGTTGGCAATACAATTACTGTTTGTACTACGTGTTACATGGAGTTATTTATTAACGGATACAGCGCTGTACAAAGAACTCGAACGCACTCATAGCGTTTCAAGTTTCGATAAATAGCTTCGCCCGGATTAAGACGTACTATGCTGCAGTGGTCTTTCTTATAGAATAATACGCGAATTTGCCCGGTGTTACTTTTTATTTATTATTAATAGCCGCACGCGACTGAGATAAAAGGCGGCAGCGACAACGGTAGTGGAGTCTTCGTCTCCACCGTATTTATTATTTTACCTCGCCGCGCTGCGCCCCACTCGGTAGCCTCGACAGTAGTGGATCCTTTGGCTCCACTATATTGCGATCTTTCATCGCGGGACTGCGCCCCGGTCGACATCGACAACAGTAGTGAAGCCTTCGGCTCCACCGTATGCAATCTTGGCGAACAGGGCACAGCATTAAAAAGACTTATTTGTGTGTGCGCGTGCGTTCGTACGTGTGTGTGTTATAGCACATTTTCAAGAATTGTGTCAAGTTGCTTAGATTAATAGTTAAAAAATCGGTTCCGACATCCGGCTGATAGCTGATTGTATAGACTTATTCGTCAACATTTTGCAAAAATTCATTCTCTATAAGGAAGATAAAGGACAAATCTAATGGACTACTTTTGTAATTGTGTCGTCTAATTTCAAACACCGCCAGATCCACTTTCTTTAAAAGGAGATTTTCTGTCCATTTTATTTTTTTTTTATTCTAAAACGAATGAATTTAAAATCAATATGGTGTTTGCTATACTTATCAAACATTGTTTTAAATTTTGACAACTATATTATTCACGTAATAATAATAATATAAAAAATTACATACTGTAAAAATTACATTTTTGGATCTGACTGAATTTGAAATTAGACGCCACAATTTATGTACGTTTTACTAGAAAAAAGCTCGCATTAATTGCGCCAAAAAACACACGTTTTCAATTCCTACTTATTTCAAAAAATTGTTCCATCGCAAACCTAAAGTGACTCTTCCTTTTTCGGAAAAGTTTTTTAAATCTTCAAAATATTTCCAAAATTTAGAGTAATCAACTGACAGCGGCACCCTTGCAACAACATTTTTTAGCCTTATAGTGTGGTTTAAATTCAGAGCGTTTCGACAGCCTTAAACAGATAAAAGACTCGATACGTCGACGTTGGCGTCGCTTGCTGCGACCCCGTGGTGGCATGCGTTACAGGAAGTTTGAAAAACTGAATGTGCTTTTCGTTAGTTTCCTTTGCGCTCACCTGTATTTGCAATATTTACGTTAGTGTATGCAGGCTGACATAACAACTGCTCGTTGACCACTTGTGATTGTTTATGTTTTTAATTTAAAATTTGTATGTCTATTATTAACCTTCGATTATGTTAGTCACGATTATATGAATGATTGCGCGATTCGCATTGTGGATAGTTATGTAAAAAAAATAATAAGAATTTCCGCTATTAATAAAAATATTAGCAAAACAAAAAAAGCGAAATGGACAGTATGCTAGCTCATGCTTAAAACTTCCAAATTTGAAGTTAGATATGATCACATGTTGTTTTTTTTTGGTGCTGCATGTGGCCGAGTTTCTAAAGCTTAAAAATGTGTATCCTTAAAAATTGGATACCTTATACAAATGAAATAAGAGTAAACCTTTCCCGCTTCTATCAATTTATTTTGTCAGTACATAATATTATAATGAACAACATTTCAATAAAATTTGTTGTTTGCTTCAGGTCTCAATACTTACCGATATTTCATATTTAAAAATCAACAGTCTTCATAATAACAAAATAAATTAAAAATTGCCTAATACATTGCTAGAATAAACTTAGCGTAACCATTACTAATTTTTATGTTGTTGTTACGACTGATTAATAGTTTGTACAGCATTGAAACTTTAGTAAATTAAAGCTCACATATTTATAAAACAAGTTTTAAAATCATAAAAAGTTGGCTAACCAGTTGAAAATAAAAATATCTTTCTTCTATTAATTACAGAACTATTTATTGTAGTTTTGTGTGATGCATGTAATTTGCGAGATTTTTTCAAAAATATCACCAGAGTGTAAATGTTAACTAGGTAGAAACTTCTAGGAACTGACCAGACACAGTTTGAAGTTATAGAGAATTCATTTTCGGAAACGACACTCAAGGTTGGCCACCAGTCGTTGATTCTGCGACCTATCAGTCATATAACAAAGAAATGAGAGGCAAACACGTCTCTAGGTTGATTGCCGTTTTGCGAGAAATTTTGGAACTCTCGTCTCGTGGTTTCCTCGAGGATGCCTTTCTCTAAAAATCACGTCTCAGGAAATATGTAGAATAGCGGAAATTATTTTTGGGCTTATAAAACATCGCAAGCGGCAAGCTTATATATGTTTTCAATAACAGTTCGGGAATTTACAATAGCTAGTGAGGATTAATATTGTTACATTCCATCAACAGCCAAGCTAAGTTAAAATCAGGCAACATTTACACCCTATTAGGGATTGCAATACTGGATCCAGCGGTGCGGATCCGCAAACAGCTAAAAACAAGTAATTAACTGGGTCTGAGAAGGATTATGATAAAATATTGAAGAAAGAAATGGCACTTTATGAAACTGAGGGAGTAAGAGGTGAAAACCTAACTTTAATCTATGATTATTTGATGACTCTCAAACAAACCAGCGTAGACGTAGAGAGAGCCCTTTTCGCAGCCGGGTATTTTGCAGTTCTTTAAGAAGTAATAACATTTCTTTTTTGAGATCTTACTTTAAAAAAAGTAAAGAAAAAACTGTTACCGACATAATTGATTGACTTTATTCTTTAAAAGACAAGTCAAGTCTGAAACTATATAATATGATTTATATTAAAGTTTTGTTTCTAATCAGAGTTAACTAAACATTTTATGAGCGGGAAACGAAATCGTATTTCTAAAATTATTGAGACAGAAACTGAGACTACATAGTTTGTAAAATAGGTAAACGAATAACTATTTCATATATCTAGAATATCAATTTAGGTCATTTAAGACTGTATTGTGATAATTAAAAATTATACCCAGATACTCGTAACTATTACTTACTATTAGAGTACTTTATTAACGCCAAAAAAACGAGTATTTCATGTAAATGTAGATAAATAGTTATTCAAGTTTTTAGAGTTAAAAAATTGTTACATTTATTTGAAAAATCGATTAATGCTGGATCCAGCTGGATTTGATTCAATCCAGCTGGATTGAAAATACCGCTGGATTGCAATCCCTACACCTTATATAAAATTACCAATGGAAAAATATTGACGCGCTGTATACGAAGAAATTAGCGCCACAAGTAATACAACATAAGTGGATTACTGCACTTAATCCACGTACTTATAGCGTCAAGTTCCTCGTTCTAATGGAATACAATACAGTTAGAATATATACTTACTAAATTTATTGCATGCGACATGCATTTCTTGTTCTTGCAAATAAACACTTGATCAAAATTAACGAACCACTGGGCTTTTCTCCTATATTTTTAATGTTAAAGGGAAATTTATTTGGAAGCATGTTTCGTTTTTTAACGAAACCAGGATAAGTTATAAATCATCAGATGGCCGTGAACGAGTACGGGGAAAACTTGGAGAAAAATTTGGCGTTTTGGGAACGCATTGGCGTATTGCAGACGACCATTCTTCTTCCAGGCCTTCGCCGTACTCGTTCATGCCATCTGATGCCCAGTTCAGTTATTCCTTTAACACTAAAAATATTGCAGGAAAAACCAAGCGGTGAGGATTTTGACTAGGAATGTAAATGTACAAATGCAGCTTGTATTGTAAACGAACCGCTTCTGCGTACACTAAAAATGGAAGAAATACGAAAGTGAAAAAAGCAACCCCAATTAATGTAAGAATAATGCAGTTTGTTGGTCGTAATATCAATTTTTTGAAACGGTTGTAGCGATGTAAACACGTGTTATCGGGAAATTTCGAACGGTGGTCGCAAAATTTATTTTATTGCTGTTTTTATAAATTGTCATTAAGCATTAAGCTTTACAAAATTTAGCTTCCTGTTTAAACATTTCAAATTTATTTTTTCACTGCAAATTGAATAAAAAAACGTGATATTCGTCAATCCTTCTTTACAGCATGTTACGAAATTTCGAATTACGGACTGGTAAATTAACATTTTGAAGTTTTTTTTCTCTACAAACTTATGTTAAAAATACCGACAAATATGGCTTGCTCAATAATTTTTTTTCAAATTATTTTTTTTCTGTACAAAAATATGTGTAATTTTCTCGTTTTTATCTGATTTTAATCAAATCAAATTAACTGTAAAAACTGGACTAAAAGTCATATGGGAAGGATGGTAGATATTTCTAGTTTATTTTGAAGCATTAACATCAAAAATTGAATGATATTTTTCATAGAAATTACTAGATTTCTGAAACATAAGTGCATTGTGCATGTTATCATACATCTAACTGCTTTAAGATAGTGGATGAAAAAGGGACCATATTGAACAGCTGGTAAACAGTAACTTTTAGTAGAAAACGTGCAGTTCACGTAAATAATTATTTTTGAATAATATGTGAGAAAAATAATTAATTGAAATGAGTTTAAAACAGTCATGTTTGAATAACGTTAAAAAAATTAATACCACCGAATTTGACTCTTCCAATAGAAGATTTCTATTTTGAAGCAATGAGACGAATTTAATTGTTGATTTATAACTCGATTCACTATTGTTAGTAATCTGATTTAATAATTTATATTCTCAGAGCAGCAAATCAACGCGACTAATAAAGCTATTTAGGTCTTGCCACTAGAATTAATGAATATCTAAATAGTACGGTTGTTCGTGTTACACATTGCTCAGTTCAATAATATTTTGCACTTTGATATCACGGCAATCAGCAATTTCAAGAACAATACTATCGTGGGTCATCAGCATTGCAGAATAAGTGAGAGTACTTTATAGCGATGGGTACTGCTGCTCTACTATTATGTCATAATAATTATATTGATATATTGGCTTCAGTCAGCCTTCTTTTCGACGAGGTAAGGTACGGTAGAACCGAAGACTCCACAACTATTATCCCTGCCGTGTTACATCTCAATTGTTTGCGGAGCCGCGGGTAGCGGCTGCGGTATACTAATCCTTACTAATATTATAAAGCTGAAGAGTTTGTTTGTTTGAACGCGCTAATCTTAGGAACTACTGGTTCGAATTGAAAAATTATTTTTGTGTTGGATAGTCCATTTATCGAGGAAGGCTAGTAGCTGATACCCGCGAGTTCGTTTGCGTTGTTTATTATATTAAACGCAGACAAAGTTGCGAGTATCAGCTATTATTCTATAAGAAAGATTATTGCAGCATAATACGTCTTAATCCGGGCGAAGCCGAACCGGGCCGCTAGTATAATATAAAATACAGTTGTTTGTGTGTCCTCTAAAAACACGAAAACGACTTAACGGGAGTTGAATTCGATTTTTACCATTCGGTAGCTTATTTCTTAGGGAATAACTATCCGACCCAGCTTCATCCGAGTGAAAATGTGATTGAATTCGCTATATTGAGCAGATTTGAATGCGGTTTTTATACCATTCGATAGCTTGTTTCTTAAATAAAGTTTTGGTCTGTAGATCCGGATTCGCCCGAATGCAAATCAAATTGATTCGAAATTGCAGATTGAACGAGCGAAGTGAATGATAACGTAATAATTAGTAATAAATTGGAGTGAACGACCGATTGAACTAATGAATTGAATGCGATATCCCACAATTAAACAACATATTTAAGAAGAGCTTTGAGATAAAAAAATTTAAGTTAACAAAATAAAATTACTTGCAATACTGTTCAATATTTTTATTTATATAAAAGACGTTTACGTGCCTAGTACCAGCGCTGGATTGACACTAAGGGCATTAGGGGCTAGTGCCTAGGGCGGCAAATTTACAGGGGCGGCAAAATTTGGACCGTTAGAAAAAACATTTTGCGAGATAGAATTTAAAAAAAAAAGGATGATCGTGTTGAAAACATAAGTAAAATATTGAGAATAAGTAAGATACGTTTTCTCATTATTAAGAATGTATGTAAAACTATAAACACTGCAGTTTTATTTACAAAATTGTGAAAAAATTAGGTGTCTAGAATTTTACGCACATTTTAGTAAAGAGGATAAGTATCTTGTTTTTCACAATTTTTGAAAATTTTGGGTACGATCACAACTTATTTGATATGATCATTATTTTAGTTTAAAATGCTTAAGTAACAGGGCGGCATTTTTTACGGTGCCCCAGGGTGGTACGTAGAGTAAATCCGGACCTGCCTAGTACGGTGTATGTATTTCTTTGGTACATCATAGTACACACTACAAAGCATTAGAGTGCTATGTGGATGGTCAAATTGTGCTGATTCATTTAATTGCGTCCTGAGTAACAATATTATTAATATTAAGTACAAAATATTATCGTAATAATAAACCACAGTGCTGGCGACACTGACCTATCCAATTTGTAATTCAATATACCGTTTAATGCACAGTGACTTTAGTTTAGGTATATATACTTGGAAGTACGTGGAGACGTGGTCGACGTGTTAATGATTTTAACCGAAGGAGGAAACCACCACAGAGTAATGGAAATGGTGAAAATATGAAGGCTTGACGTAACATTGTAAAGTAAACGAAGTTGGCTCAGTTCATAAATTTTTCTTCCGTATTTAAATCGGATTTTGTTCACAATTTCATGGGTTTTAATTTTTTGCGCGGAATCCTAATTCTTTTACTAAAATAAAAGTAGCCTAAGCTACTCCTTATAACATCAGCTATTTGCCATGGAAAGTTCCGTCAAAATCGGTCCTGCTGTTTCGGAGATTAGCCGGAACAAACAGATAGACATAAATTTAAAAAATTGGTTTTTTGATATAAGTACAGTTTATACTTTCATATGCGTTTAGTAAAAAGCTGCTATTTTGACATTACAAACAGACTCTTCAATTTTATTTATTTGTATAGATCGGTTAAAAAATTAAAATCTCGATCGGAATTTACAATCATGCGCAAAACTTTCTGCGCGGCCTTGTATAATAATAGTAACAATAATATTTGTCCGGATAATTAGCCGGTTACTTACCATTTTACATCATTAGAAAAAAGAAAATTAGATTAGGTATATATAGAATAATTGGTAACTGATCACACAAAGCAGAATTATAAACAAGAGAAATTTCTTATACATACGTTTCACATTTTATTCAATTATTTTGTACACATGCTGGGTTGCAGAAAGCATTTTCATAAATTTGATTTAACAGCGCGATCTTAGATTGTGATTATACAAAAACAATTTTTATAGACGCAAATTTTCGAATGTATCTGTCTTGTTGAACATTAGATTGTACTCACACAAAAACAAATGATTGGTCTGTATGGACAAAAAATCGCTTTTCAAGTTAAATTTTGATCAATATGCGTAGAAAAATGTTATTTCGATATAGAAATTGTGCAAAAAAAAACTTTGTTAATAAATACACGTAGGTAAACACAATAAAAAAAATCGTTTCAGTCGATCAGTTATTTTCGAGCAGGATCTATTTAAAATTCTACAATGCTTTTCTTATGAAGAAATATGTGTGGTCACAATCTATAAGGTCATTGTCAAATCAGATTTTCTGACAACGCTTTCTGCAACCCAGCATACATATCCGTAACTTGTTAACGATCAATGTTGTGGAATGTGTCTCAATTAACAGGATGTATTTATTTCTTACAATATAATTAATTGTGCATATTAAATTGCCCAGTTAGTCCACTCCCTGTCTTAACCAGAAAACAGTGACAAGCATACTGTTGTCAAGATACGCAAGTTAGTACCCGCGACTTATAGATAGATAGATAGATAGATATTTATTAAGTCTGTTGAGACATACATCCATTTGACACGTCAACGAAATACAAAATTAAAATTATACACTTATCAATAACAAAAAAAAAAAAACCCGGGTCGCAGTGCCAAAACCCTGCCGACAATATAGTGTATTTGCTTGTATAGGGCCGTGTGGTTTTATACTTTTATTATGTGAAATTAAGTTTGTTTTTGGGCAAAATAAAAAATTTAACCCCTTAATACACCCCTTAAAATAACATTTTTTTCTTTATTGTAATATTATTATCAATCTAACGTCTACACCGAATTAAATACACCCTTCAATAAATAAGTCACTATCTGCAAACTAGTGTTTTCATAAAATTTGTAAATCCGGTCCTGTCGGGCCGATTTTATTAAAATTGTGGGGACACTTTTTAATCACTACCAAAGGGTTACATTTCAATTTTGAAACGATTCGGAGAATTTTTTTGGTATTTTGGGGCCCAAAACATTTTTCAACCCCTAAAAACTACCCTTAAAATACCCCGATTACGCCCATTTTAAATAGGCTTCTTGCGGTGGTGGATTTCAACACGTGGCCCAAATTTCGTTGAAATCAATTAACTCTTTCGAAAGTTATCGCGCGTACACATATATATATATATAAATATATATATATATATATATATATATATATATATATATATATATATATATATACATATTATATATATAAACATTTTTAAAAATGGTGCCAAAGTGTTTAGGAGGTTATGAAACGTCGAGAAATTTTGGTCCGACCCCTAGGTCCCGCCATCCGACCGACGCCAATAGTGTATGTTGCCATATGGCAAATACGCTAAAAAATTATAATGAGCCACACCCTCATAAGCTCACATAAGAAGTTTATTCTTTAGTTTTTAATATTGTTCCCAAGCTTATTTTTTCGTTGTCAAACTAATTAATAATATTTACACATACCTTAGCAACACGCTATAAACTTCTGTCGTTGTCAGTTTCATGTAAAACTAACTTCCCCTTTAGGGGTCGATTCTATTTACCCTTGATTTTTTACTTTTTTCAAACAGATACGTCGCTAGAGAAGTTAAACTTCAAAAATTCATTAACTGTGTAAATGACCCATTCCGAAAAACATTTAAAATAGTATTTACCGTAAAATAAAAATCTGAAAAACGGTTGACCCTGCAGGCCATCCCTGGAACTTCCCGCTGTTTCCGATCTATTGAAATGTGGCTTACCCCTACGGTGTTTGTTAAAAGCTATTTTAAAAAATTCCAGCCAACTGGGCGACAGGATCATTCCAACTTCATTCATTTGAAATATTGTAATAAAATAAAATTTCTGTTAACGGTTTACGGTTATGGTATTTGTTTCCATGGTTACATAATAATATGATTTAACGTAAAAATTAATAAAAGCTACGTAACTAATTTCTTTTTGACAGATCTTCGGACCAAAAGAACATCTGATTTTTTTTTATTATCAAAATATTTCCGAAACTATGAAACTATAAACCGTTATAATAAAATTCTGACAAAAATTTGGAAAGATATATTGAAAAAACACTTTTTTGGAAATTTTTTGTCAACGATATCTCTCGAACGATTCAACCGATCGAGATGCTATTTACGGTAATCGAAGCAATTTTTCAAGCACAAAAAATTATCTATTACAAAAAAATCAATTTAACGAAAATTTGAGAAGATATTTTGAAAAACCATTTTTTTCAAAATTTTTCTTCAACGATATCTCTTGAACGAATTCAAGTGATCGAGGTGCGGTTTGCGGCAATCGACGCAGTTTTTCAAGCACAAAAAAATAACTTATTACAGAAAAATTTTCAATTTTCGTAGCGGGAGGTTAAAAATAGCTCACGTTAATATTGGTTCTTTTCAATACCTACAACCTGTCTGAAGACTACAGTAGCCCGACAAAACGTATCAGCCAGTTCCCAACTAAATAATATTTTATACCACGCCAATTATTGGGTAAATGGACTCATTTAGAATATATATTGATAATTTTATTTTAAATCCAAGCTGTCGAACAATTATTTCTTTATTTTGAAGAATTTTAACAAATAATTTTTAATGACTCGTATATCGTTGAAATGAACACGAGTAAATCAACATTGTCTACACGAGGGTAGATAATAGAGGTACGCGATATTATTAAAGAGGATCCGTTGGTGTATGCGTGCGTGGGAGGAAATATTATCGCAATATATGCAAACTTCTGCTATCTATTTCATTTCACAGTCAGAACATCTCGGATTATGATCTGTACACACGACTCCAGACTTCAGTAGTATTCGGAAGTTTCCTCGTAAGGTGGCAATATACAGGGTGTCCCAAATTGCTTGGATTTGACAGTTTTCCCTGTTTCCAGACCAGAGAGAAAAACTGCCCGACGAGTCTAGAGCTCGAGTTTTGTGAAACGTGGATTGGCGAAAACCGCATTTCGATATCTGTAACCGTTTCCGAGATATCGACAAAAATTGATATTTGGCCGATTTCGAAAAAATGTCATATCGTTTTTATTTATGGATATTTTTTCAAACGGTAAAAACTTTTTACCGGCACTTTTCAACGTAGAATAAGATACATTTGTCAAAAAAAATATCGCTTACCAATTGTTTGATATCACAAGGTCAACTTTGTTATTTCAGATAGAAACCATAGTTGACTTTGACTTCAGAAAACGGAAAAAATAGGCTTTCCTTGCCGTCAATATAACACATTTCTGTTTAAAAATGGCATTTTAGTAACATTTTAACACAGTTGGCGAAGGAAAAAAAGAGTTTTGCCGTAGATGAATTGTCCATGTAGTAGTTTGTCCCATTATTTCAAGCCAAACTGATCTGAATTGACTTTTAAGTAATTATAAAGACGAACTTCTTATGTCATTAAATTTTTTTGCTATAATATCAAGTTGCTTTGCCGACTGTGTTAAAATGTTACCAAAATGCCTTTTTAAAGAAAAACGTGTTATATTGACAGCAAGGATGACAAAACATATACATATTTTCGGAAAGCCTATTTCTTTGCCGATTTTCTGAAGTCAAAGCCAACTATGGTTTCTATCTGAAATAACAAAGTTGACCATGATATCAAACAATTGGTAAGCGATATTTTTTTTTGGACACTTGATTTGAAAATTTCATGTTGTACTTAGATAAATTTGAGTTATTTCACGCTGATTTTTTAAATGCTATCAAGATTCCGAACACTTAAAAAGTAACCACAAAACATTTCATGTTTTGATATTTTGTGGCTGTTCAGTGTCTTTAAATCAAAAGTTCCATTCCTCTTCGAGAAATACTTTTTTCATACTTACACTGTTTATTTTTTCAGGGTAAATATTTTGAAATATGTGCGCTTTTCCTTTCTGGCTAAACTATGCTCTGTGCATAAATCTGTAAAACCGTCTCGATTACTCGTAACTACTAACTGCGATTACTTAAAGTTATACGTTTATTTTTTTAAGAACAGCAGTTTCGATAACAATGAACTGTTTATAATTAAAGCGATTTTAATTTCAAAATGAAGAAATGAATGATTAGAGTATAGTAAACATTTAAAATATTAATCTTATCTTTAATATTTCTTGTTTGTAATGCCTTCTATTTGTCTTTTCTACCGGATAAACGTAGATATGTATGAAGGTATGCCCTCAATATATCATTCATTATTAACTAGGCTAATGTGTACTAATATATGTTTACTTTGGTTATTGTTTAAAGAAATTAATGTTTTTTAAGCCTTTTCAAGTAGATAAAGATAAAAAAAACGTTTTACCTAGATATTTACGTTTATGAAAACTTAATAATATGCGCGCAAATTATTTTACTGTAGGTATAACATTATTATTTTTTTATTTTCTCCAAAAACAAACAAATTCATATAATAAAGTCACGCTGCTTGTATTAGCAAATACACTATATTGTCGGCAGGGTTTTGGCACTGCGACTCGAGTTTTATTTTATTTGAAGACGTACAAAAACATAAGAAAAGATCTGCATATTGGGCATCCTTGACGATGCTACAATTTTTTATCACGTAACGTTGGATAGGGTGAACAGGTGCGGGGGAGGAGACTATGACGATGGATAGAATCAAATGTCACGTGGTTTGTTACACATACATACATCGTAACGTGAATCTTTACTTACATAAATAATATTACGTATGTATGTGTGCCCACAATATACACCTGACATGCCTACGATGTGACGACGAAAGCGAAAGATAATGCATTCAATGTAGGTATAGTGCGAACGAATCAGATTGGTGCACATTATAGCGGCAAGTTGTGTTTTGTTTTTTGTTTTTTTCTCAAAATAAGTTTTTTTTATAGCGATATTGGATCATAAATACTAAATTGCATTTGGTTCTCTTTATAAAAAAATTTTTGAAGTTTAATTTCTTGAGCGACGTATCTGTTTGAAAAGAGTACTAAATCGAGGGGTAGTAGAACTACCAATAAAGGAGAAGTTAGTTTGTCTCCTAAATTACATGAAATTGACAAGGACAGAAGTTTATAGTGTGTTGCTAAGTATGTGTAAATATTATTAATTAATTTAACATATAAAAAATTAAACTTGATAATATTAAAAACTAAAGAAGTTAAACTTCTTATGTGAGCTTAAGAGTTATACTTCTTTTGGCGCACTATGAGGGTAAAATTGTCTGTTACGGAAGTTGCGTACGCAACATGCAACGAATATATTGCGAAAGTTATTTTGCGGGAATTGTTCCTGATAACGTCAAACTAGTTATTTCACAAAACAACAAAGTGCTACACTAGCGACATCGAACGGAACTTCTTAAAAGCTATCAGTTTATACTTTTTTGCGCTTTAGTCGTTTTTCATAGACATGTCCTGAATGAATAACAACTTTTGACAGTTAAATAACCTCAATACAGTAGAATCTCACCAATCCGGCACTTCAATAGACCGGCACGTCCAATAATCCGGCACCCTCCGCCCGCGCCTCTTTCGTCCCTCCCTACTACAAGTTGCACAAAAACAGACCTCAATTAAGGATTATATGAAAACTATGTAATTAGTTAATTGCGAGATATGTTACAGTTATAAAAAAACGTGTAGAACATGAACACAAATACATTGTATTCCCTTTATAAAATGCGTTATTTTATTTATTATGAATTTTTCTATACAATCCAGTAATCCGAACATTCCAATAGTCCGACACCCTCTGGTTTTTAATAGTGCCGGATTAGTGAGATTCTACTGTACTTGGATTTTCCTATTTTATTTTATTAATGTACATCTTTAACGAAAATGTGAATATCAATTATCGCGATCACTCCAAAGAAGTATAACTTCTGCCGCGCGTACAAAAGTACACGCATCACTAACAAAAAATCTGAAAACACGTTTGTCAAGTATCGTAAAAACTCTTAGAAACGCGAAAAAAAAAACAAAATAGACTGAAGTTCCATTACTATTTTACATACTACTGTAAATTGAAATGTTCTACCTATTACAATCAATAAATTCCGCTACGGTGTGTTGATAATCGTGGCATTCACCACCAGTTGCATCCAAATACGCTACTAGGTACAAAAATTCAAAAGAAACGCCAAGTCGCAATGTGCGGATTGTACCGTAATACCTGTACAAACACTAAACAAAATAGACTACTATAAGCACGTTTAAGATTTTTTTTTTCTCAATGATGTCAACTATAATCAAACAAGTATAACAAATAATCTAAAATAGTAATCTGTTTGGTGCCAAAGAGATATCACGGTCTTATATAGGTACAGATCTGGAGTAGGTATGTATATGCAGACCATCTACTTCTTCGAGCCTTTGAAGTACTTAGTAATATAATTAATTGGTAAATTACCTTTTTTAGCCCTTTTCCGGTTGACCTTGAATCCCTACTCGGAGTTGGCGGAGCATTGTGAGACAAGAGTGTGTGTGGGAATCAGATACGACCATAGTGGCGTACACAATATAACAATTTCAATAAAGTATGTCATTAAAAGAATTCTACACTTTTTCCCAAAACAAGTATTTTTTACATAAGTTATAATTATAACAGAATTTTTAAATGAATAAACTACATTAGTAACCAGTTATGTTACTACTGTTGTAAGGAGTTTAATCATTCTCCCACTGAAATTTCCTGTGGAAACTGCCCCGCTAAAATATGCGTAGAAAAAGTGCACATTTAGCGTTTGGATCATATTATTTATCAAAAAAATCCTCGATCAACCACTAACCGGTATTACTTTATATGTATATAGATTTTTTTTATTAAAATAAATTGAAATTCTTGATGTCAATAAATATATGTATTTAAATAAAAAAAGCCAAACCTGTTTAGAGCAGTATTATTCTTATCCGTTTTAAATTATAAATTAAACTACTAGAATAAAATTATCACTAAAATTATTGATAATACTGAATGCTAACAAATATTTGTTTTAAATTAATGTATTAAAATCAACGGTAAAACAAGTTGGAAACCTCTGTCATAACATGTGTATAGTAAATAGAGGAAATTAACAAATATGTTTTACGGAAACTAATTTATTTAAATCTAAAATTAAACATTTCCACAGAACAAAAACAATGTATAGGTACTTTTTAGTATTTGCAAGGCATATTTTTGTTGCAATATTAACAAATTTCAAACAAGCTCTAATGATTTTGTAAAAAGAATAAAATAAATAAAATTGGTTGGAAATATCAGCTATTTATATAAACATAGTACTGTGTACGCCAGACATACGTCACAAAATTTTATGTTTCTGGATTGTTAAAAAAATAAATAAACAGTGTGCCAAGCACCGACGCATTATTAATAAAAACATCCACGTGCGTTTCGATAATCGATAATAATATTAGCATCATCACGAAAATAAATCATATTGTAATTCAGATCTGTTATTATTTTTAATTACCTACTATTTTAAATATGAAACCATGTTAATGTTAAATGTCTGTAATCACTACCTCAAAATGTTCGTGCTATTTTTTGCTATTAGTAATAATTAAATTATTCAGAATAAGATAACAATAAAATCAATGCACGATGTGTAACTTTGTGAAGTTATTTATTTATTTCAGAAAGTCATATTATAGTACACTAAAGCTAAATAGCTATTTCAGTAATATTAACAGGTGTATTAGCATTTATACTGATTGGCATTTAATTTTTATATTTGTTGTACGTTAGGTCAGGGTTACGAACGGGGGTGTAACCTGAACAAAAAGATAAACAGTAAGAACTAAATTCGGTAAGTATTAAACAAACTACTGAATTAATGTATGTTTAATCGAACAAATAGTAATTTCTTGTAATAAACACATGTAATACCGTAACCGACCATCAAAAATTAACTGACATTTCAACACAAAAATTAAAATTTCAAACGTCATTGGAGAAAATACACGCGAAACACATGAAATGAGAGTAACATTAAGATGAATAATTTACTATTTTTTAACCATTTTGGTGTTTTTATAAACAAAAATTCTGTTTTCCATATTAACCTAAAATGAATTAATGAAGTGATACTGCAAACGTCAGCTTACCGTTAAGTTTTTTGTTATATCCGCCTCTGCACACAATTTAAACTCGTATCACTAGATGTATCATTTATTCACTCACCAATTATTAGTATATATTTGTACAGCTGCTAAATTTAATCACAATAATTTATTAATTAAATATTTCAGAGCACAAAACAAGTGTTCATCTTCGAACTTTCGTCCTAATAACAAGCTTCCTTATTTAGCCGTCAATGAACGGGTGGGGCTAGTCGTATTGGTTTGAACCACTGATATGAGCCATGTATAAATTGATAATCTCTGAAAGTACGTACAATGGAGGATTGATTATGTATTTAATTTTTTGTTTCAAATTTCAAAACATTTGGATTAATAATTTATTTCTGGACCTTTTTTAATGTTGTGTTTAACCCCTAATTTATTGATAGACTGTGTTTTTTAAGTGAGTTTAATTTAAATTATTGATTTTAAAGAAAGCTGGCTGTCTCAGACAAGTTTTTAAAATTACAATATCTATTTTTATTTTTTCCTGATATTTGTGGCTAAAACTGATCTAATTTTAGAATGAAAAATTTCGTGAAAAGATTTAAATATTTCTTTTATAGTTTCTGAGAATGTTTGGCAGTTAAACACAGCATAATAGTCTAGTGCAGTAATCAACATTTGTGAAATTTAAACTAGATATTTGCTTTAAAACATTATTTTTACGAGTTGACTAAGATTATAACATATAGATTCTTAATTTTTACATCAGATACTCAAATGATACAGCAAGGGCGTACCCAGCGAGGGGCAGGGGGGTCAGCTGCCCCCCCCCTGGAAGGAAAAAATAAATCGTTATTAAATTTTGTTGCTGGAATTTTTACAATTCTTGAAATAACTTTACTTCTACAAATCCAAAAAAAATGATACTAGTATAAGACATGTAACTAGAATAATTTTTTTTTCAAGCAAATAATTTTAATAACTTAGTTGATAAAGCACTGCTATAATTATACATAATTTTCTTAATATTTTGGTTTCATTCACCTTTTCCGTGATAAAATGTTACAACCTGAACGACCACGGCATATACACCATTCATCCCAATGGATAGAGGTGAGTGGTTTGAACCATCGCTTTAAGTAAAAACCAACTCTACGTGCACACTAAATAACTAGTTACCTAGTAACTATTTTGTTTTAATACACACTGTTTCATTTACCTTATATAAATTAAAATAATTTTTAAATAAATATAAAAGTCTGTATTACAATGAAAGTTTTATTTAGTGTGTAGTTAGACTCGGTTTTTACTATACTCCTTTTTTGCTCTCTATTATTAAAGCACTATAGAGCTCTATTATTATACGATAGTTCTATTAGCACTTTTTATACTTTGAAATAGTGATGTAAAATTATCAGTCGTTTATGTAATCATTTGCACCAGATAATATACCGATCAATTAAGCGGATATCTATAAAACAAAATAGCGATTTTTGTTTTTTTGGCTCAGAATAACAAAAAACAAAAAAAAAACAGTTTTCAACAGTAAATTTAAAAAAATGAATTTATATTTATGTAAATATTGAAAATACAATTAAATCTAGACCGGGAATTACAAACATGCGCAAAACTTTTTGTGCAAACTTGTATTCTACTTGTCATGCCCTTTTATTGAATATCGAGGATTTTAAAGAAAAAAGGTAGACCTCCATTTTGTTTTAGCCGCCATATTGAATTTAAAATGATGTCACATAACTTGCTGTATTCTGCTTTTCGTACCCTCCTACTTTCATTTATAACCCATGTAGAGGGAGCTGTAAAGAAGAAGTACATAATCCGCCAATTTGGATCTACCAAATTCTTATACTATATTGTGTTGTACCGTCTTCAGCTAAGTTATTTTCTAAAAGTCTGAGGAAGTTTTAAAAGTAAAACGAAATGTTGCAATTGGATATTACTTGATGTTTGGCGGCTAAAATATCAAAATGATTTAACCTAAAAATGGTACACAGCAATAAAAAACAGCGCATTTGCTAACAAATTTAATTTTCAAACAGTAGTTTCACAATTTTTCAAAAAAATCATGGTCTTTAGTCAATTCTATATTCAAACTCTTAGTCTAATGATGTAAATTCAATTACAGTTTATACAAAGCAAGACAAGCATTTTTTTATAAAAAAATACTAATAAATAAGACATATCATATTATATTATATCGATGTAAAATTTGTATTTGAATTTTATTTTTGTATTTACAAAATAATTGTAAAACATCACATAAAAACGTAATTCAAACTATTCATTTAAGCATACGTCGCGAAAAATCATTCCAGGCCTAGTGCCCAATTAATTCCTTGGACTATGAATATAATAAGCGGCTGCCAAGCAAGAAGCCATCGAATCCAGTCTAACAATTGACCATACAAAACGTGTGGTCTCTCCCAACTGTAAAATTAAATGTTAAGGAACAAAATAAACAATATTGTATATTAAACAAAATTTACAATTAAAAAAATCTACATGTAAGATTATTGATTGTAATACATTTTCTAATTATTCGTTTTAATTTATTTTTTTTTAGACTTCCTATAAAATTTTAGTTAATGGTAAATTGAATTACCCTGTTTGTTTTAGCATATTCAAATGTAAACCAAATTGTTTATTTATTTACAAATTACCTAAACAGAACCACTTATTTGTTTTCACAAAAATTTCACTGATTTAGTACCAAAAATAGAAAAAATCTTAATTAAAAATGTATCGCACTATAATGTACTATTTTTAAACAGTAAGATTGTAGATAAATAAAAGGATACGGATTACAAAACATCTTTTTGAGATCAACTTTTTCTTTACAGTAAGGGCACGTTTGCTTTTTTCCAACAATACACCAACCTCTGATACAAAACTCATGGAATCTGTTTGTCTGTTAAGGAAAACAATTTATAAAAGACAGTTTTACACTTCAAAATACAAATGTAAATAATGCAATTTAAAAATGACACTCTAAACTTAAAATCCTGCGCCTACCAAACTTGCGTTGAATGAAGTAACAGACGACGATCATTGAAGATTTTGAATACGACAGTAAATTTTTTTCCTTAGACCTTATTACTCCTTGTCGAGTTCAAAAACGGGAATTTTACATCTATAACGCCCCCGACACCCGTCCTTGAGAGTCGATTTTCGTAAAACTCGTTCTTAGCGCATATCTAATAAACAAAAGAATCATGCCTGCTAAATGTCAAGTCTGAAAGTCTAATAGTTCCGGAGGTATATCATGATAATAGATTGAATTTTCATCCCCTATTTTACTCTTTTTAATTTTTTTTTTTTTTGAGACAAAAGGAAACCTATGTCAGTCCTCAGGATCCGAGTCAGTGGGTGTAAACCTTTAAAGAACTCAACTTCATTCATCTCATTCTTCTTTTCAATCTTTCGTCATAATAATGTTGAAGTTTGAGTCAGCATATTTTACGAATGTGAAAATGGCAATACGCTGGATGACCTCATTAACATCAATAAACCCACATAGTTACAAAAATATTCACAAAGGATACACATGTTCACAGGACAATTTATAAGTGTTTTCAATAATTCCTTCTTCATCCTCATTAACTAGAAGTTTATTTCCACATACTGCACAAACACCCGGTTCTAAGCTCCTAGTCGGCATTCCCTGAGCCGTGTAATACTGTGTTTGGAAAAAAAAATACTTTAATTAACTGACTTAGATACATTAACTAAATGTTATACCGTATTTCTAAATTTTGTAACAGCTGTGCTCATTATCAGTAAATGAAACAAAAAAAAACGACGTCATGATCAATCAACATTTCAATGGTATTGTTTTTTAATCAAATATAAATAAAAGACAAAAATTAAAATATGGCACTGTTAAAGATAGAAATTAAAACAATGTTAGTGACAAAAAAGAAAGCAAAAAATTGTTGAAATTAAAATTCAGAGCAGTGACACAAAATTTACCACTGTAAAATATACTTTTTTCGCCAATCGCGAAACTATTGACAATCTTGCAGTATCATGGTTCCTACCTCAGATTTTGACCGCATAAATGATGATGGCGTTCACGGTAGGAATAGCTAATGAAATGCATGTTGGTTACCATGCCATTCCCAGTATTAAAACAAGTCTTCCATAACTTATTGTTTTTTTCTTCACGACTGTTTTGCAACTTTAAAAGTTTGGATTTTAAACCACTTAGCCCTTTTTTTCTGCGCGCGTGCACACACATACGCACCCCCTCCCTCACATACACCACCCCTGATGTCTACAAAAATAATCAACGATCTTCGATGTATATTTTTCGATTTCATATTAGTATAGTTCGTAACCAGACAGACACAACGCAGTTGAGCGGCGCCATCATCATTCATGCGCTCAAAATCTGAAGTAGGGACCATAATAATGCAAGATTGCCAAACTATTAAGTAATATTATTTGATTTAATATAAAAATTAACTATACTTTTTATTACCCCTATATGTGACGCCATTTTATCCGCACATATTTCAGCAATGTCACGGCCCAAAACACCGTAATATAGTCCGTAGAATACAAACATTAAACCGCAATCCATCCAAATTTGAGGTTTAACATCAAATACAAGACTCAAGCCAAAAAAAGCACCCATCACAATAATGTATCCAATTATACCAAGAGCATAACTAACTTTATACAGGAGGTAGAACCATTTGTAAACTAACCTATAAAAAATTATAAACTAATGAAAATTATTAATACATACAAAAATAAGCATTCATCTTCGCTATAGTATTTATAGTTTGAAATTGTTTATTTTAAATATTCTCTCGAAAGAAAAAACTTCTCAGCATTAAGTAAAAATCTGTTAAAAATTCGTAAGTTGGAAATGAAAAAAATGGGTTCATACTGAAAATTGTCGAAAAATAGCTCCTGCTTTAGATAATTAAAATGTTAATAAAATATTATTTAACGCTTTGTGAAGCCAAAAACACACTCACTACCCAAGAAGAAACATCGTAAAGTATATGAATATGCTACAATATAAAATTTGGTTACGAAATGAAAAAAAAAACACATCAAAAAAATAATATTCAGGCGCTTACCTAGGTGTTGAACCTTGAATAGGTTTCTGTATAGCTTTCCGTACAATTAGGCCAGTTATACAAGAAAATAACAGCCAAAAAAATATAAACCTCCACCAATAATTTCGAATCGATACTGCTAATGGAATTATCCACATTCCTAGCATTGTAAATAGCTAAAAAAGAATATCATCATTACATCCAGCAGCACTTCAGCAATATGGTAAATCTCGTCACTTTGTGATCAGATCTGCATAAAAGAACCTTTAAATGAATATACACTAAATTCTTAATTTAAATAACGCTAGTGAGTTCAGTTGTTGGCCGTCTATTTGATTTTGTGTTGCTTCCAAAATATGTTATTTCCAGATTAACGATAAAATATTATAATCCAAAAGTTAATTTCAAACACCATACGAACTCTAGGTTCCAACGAGCCCCACAATTTCAATTCTATTTCTGTCAATTTTTTTCCTGTAGAAAGTTTATTGAGAATTTTGGAAGTTTTAAAAAGGATTTGAATATGCACGACAAATGGATTTTTTTGTTTCAGATTCTTCTCCTTAATTTGACAGTACAATTCCATCAAATCAATATTTGTTACAAAAACCTTCAAAGCATACATTCCCGTATATTTAACAGATAAAAAGTAAGACCGGTAACCCCAATTCCCAAGTCAGTTTTTCATCTTGTGAGCTATTTTTGTATGTGTACTTTAAAGGTCCCTTTAAGTTGATATGATCACAAGTATTATTAATTGCGGACATAACGGATAACGCCATCAGAAAACATCCAGCAGGATTAATTTTAGCCAGCACAAATACCAAAGGAAGCTACATTTTAACGCCTTGTTAATTGATGAAAACACAATTTCAGATGTGAGGAGGCGGAACTAAATCAGATTACATTTGAGAGCCTCCAAATGTTTTATCCATCACTTAATGACCAGCTCAAAATTGCGTTATAGTATTTTGAACCATATAATGTTCTATCATCTGATGGAAGTATCTTTTATGCATATTATTCAGTATTTAATATCAATGTCGATTGTTACCGAATAGGATCTATAGTGGCGAAGCTTCCATTGTACTAAAAAAATCTGACCAAGTATTAATGTGACTAGAAGTATAATGACCATTTCCGCATGCATGGCATCGTGGCCCTTGTGTTGCTCGTGCAACTTCTGATGTTGCAATCTGTGAACATTGATAATAAAACTAAAATTTCTCTAACTTATAACCATTACGATGCAACATACTTAAATACACAATGTCACTATTTGATTTTACTTTCAAGGACCTTCATCAGCACCCTACGGATTATATAGATTTTGCATATACAGTCGACTCTCGATAATTTGACATTCGTTAATGTGAATCTCTCGATAATTTGAAAATGTTTCCCGGTCCCTTGAAAAATGCTCGATAAATTGAATAAAATCAATATTAATTGGTCCCCTCGGTAATTTGAATTTGAAGGAATAGTATCTTGCCCACCAACATGCAATAATTTGAATTTCGGGCTTCCCTACTCCATAATTTGAAGCGTTTATCACGCACAGACCTGTCGTTTGTTTACGCCCATAGAACCGATACAAGTGACGATTTCTTCACAGCTCGCACCACTATCGAAAATTCATTGGACAATGATAGACTGACGTCGCTCATTCAACAGAAAATTACGGACTTCTTTTCAAAATGAATAAGTGTATAACTGTACAAATGTTTAAAAAAATAAATCACGAATTTTAATCAAACTCTTGTTTACTTGATTTCCTCGCCTTTCTCTTGGTTATTTAAACTCCTGTTATTTTGAACTCTTGGTAATTTGAAATTTTTCTCTGGTCCCTTGAGTGTCAAATTATCGAGAGTCGACTGTATATGTCACAGGGTAATAATAAATTCCGGTTTTTAATTAAAAAACGGATTTGTCTATTATATCATGAAACATATTGTGCACCTAAATTATAATTTTTCGCCGTTTACTAAAACACTGTACGTTGACGCTGAAAATCGTCCTAGGTGCTGTCACAATATTCATCAATAACGCATGACCAAGCATCTCTTGAATGACGAAATATCGATTTGAATAATAGGGGTTTTGGGAATTTATACATATACATAATTAAAATAGTCTTGCCAGGGCCCTCTTTTCCACTGGACACTCTGGGCAAGTGCCCAGGGCCCCGCAATCAATGGGGCTCCTTAGTTCCTGCCAGATCAGCATCTGATAACCGATAGTGCTGACAAATATATCGATATATATTTTAAAAATGCATTTGTTAATTATTGATTTGCTCTTTTTTAAGAAAAAATATTCCTCTGTAATAGTCATAGGGGTCCCATTATCCTAAAGTGCCCAGGGCATCCAATAGGTTAAAAACGGCCCTGATTTTTGGCACTACAAATGAACAAACTACATATCAAGCTTTCTTTTTTTGTTGTTGTTGAATATCATTAATATTAACTTTAATACAAGTTAAATATTCTCAATATTTTAAAAGCGATTTTCAATTTTGGGTCATAACAATATAATATAATCTGTGAAAATTTCAGCTTGGTATCTTATACCGTTTACGAGTTAGATGCCTCTGACAGACGATTAGACAGCGTTGTCATAATAATATTAGGGCTCCGTTTAATCTCTGAAACCCAAAAACGAACTGAGCACAATAAAATTTACTAGATGTGAGTTTGAATTGTTGATATGGTTTTATTTATGTTTTAATGCAAACAGATTTGACATCTTCACAGACTTTTTAGTGTTCCGTGCAAACGACACACTTGTGGAATCACTTCGATGTCCGTCCATCCGTCACAGGCGATTTTCTCTGAAACTATTTGACGTAAGAATTTGAATTTTGGCACAGAGATAGAGTGTAGTGGACCCATCACAGATGTGAAGTATTAAAAGTGGTATTGTGATTCTGGGGGTTAATTTCAGCGGGTGAATTGAAAAATGAGAAAAACACTTTTTTTCAAGGGCATGGTGTTAGAGTGTCAAATGAAAGCTTATTAAAACACGAATTCAACAATATATTTGATGTACTTTTTATTTTTCATTTTTTAATAATTAAAAACTGTTCTTCCCTACCCTCACCGCCAAAAGGACCACTGAGAAAAATCTGAAAAAACCATTAACACTGATAATTAGGTGTAGATTGAACGAAAATTATCCGGATTGAAAAATTCTAGCACGATCAATTGTTATGAACAATTTAATTGCACTATATTTAGATTAATGACTAAAACTTTACAGTAATTTTAAGTCTTGCACATAAGCCATACGTAGCTCAGGGTATTCGAGTACAAAGTTGGACGAAGTTACATAATACATATATATGTGAGTGTTTTTTTAAATTCTTTATTGTATTAACCCTTTGCACTCCGAGCCATTCTGGACGTTCGCTACCAGCTACTCGACGCTACTTTGCGGCGGAAACGTGCGTTTACAAACCCTCGTATTGTTTAGTATAATTTTGGAACCAAAAAGTTGCGCTAAAATAACTTAATTCCCCGTAATCATTAATAAACTTTAATGTCCCATGGGAGGGGTCAGTGCCAGTGATATGCTAAAATTACGATGTCCCATGAGAGGGGACAGCGGAGAGCACTCCACTTTTAGACTTTTCACTAAAAAGGGTATTATCCTTTTTAGTGAAAAGTCTAAAAGCGTTAAAAAAACTTTAAAAAATTATCAGAATAGAAAAATTCTAGCGGGATCAATTGTTATAAACAATTTAATAATTGTAACACTAATTATGCAACTATAACTTGCACTTGACCAGTTTTAGTTTTCCACAATGTATCTGCTTCTTAGAGGAGTGCAGCAGTATCTGTACAGCAGTTCTGTGACATATATTTACACAATTGTGTATTTTTAGATTAAACAAATATAGAAATAATGTATTTTTCTTATACATGTATTCAAATGTGTACATAAAAAGTAATTAATTATATAAAATAGAATTATAAAAGTTTTTGGAGCATGCAAGTAACTCAATGATTACAAGCCGCGAATTTCGTATGATACACCCCTTATGTTAATATTAATTCGTTTATTTAAACTGTTTTAAAAAAATTTGGGAACAATGTACTAACAAATCAAATTTTTCAAACAATTAGTTCTATTCAAAGTATTACGGGTTTACTTTGTTAATTTATTTGTTACATTTTTGATCGTCTTATAGTTCATGGCTGCTTAATTTTTTTAAAACTTTATCTAATTCTGTGTATCAGGAATTTGATACTCAAAAATTTAAAAACATTTTACAACAAGAATTTTTTACGTTCTGTTATTTTTTTCTAAAATAAATTCTGTAATGTAAAAAAAATACATATAAATTATTTAATGTTTTTGTTGAGGTGCTATAGTTTAAAATTTTACAATAATGACTAAATATTGAATAACCTAATGCTAAGATGCTTTTTAACACATACATAATTTAAAAAAAATAGTATACTTGTCATATGGCACACACAATATTTTCCCACGTACAAAAAATTATTAATTTCAAAATAAAGAATTCAATTTTTTCAGCATTTTTAAAGTTATCCTTATTATCATAATGTGTGACAATATTATTATTAGTACTTTCGCCAAGTGGGAACTTCCTAATTACATTTATTTTAAATCAGGTGTTCAGCTAACGTTTTGATCTTATTTTGGCGGAACATCACGTACCATGAAAGTTGTAGACTGTAGAGCATAAAAATTGCGATTTTCGCGAGGTTTTTCTGCGTAAATAAAAGATTCAAGCCTCACATAAATATATTTAAAACGAAAAATAAAAAATATTCAAACATTTACGTCGAAAACTCATGTCAAAATATGAATAAAGTTTGCGCTAAAATGTCAGGTCACGTGATCTGCCGTCACTATATCGAATTTTATGTCCGATTATAAGTATAAGCTATTATAGAACTATTGCGGATCGTTCGTGGCGTCGCTATTCTGGTTGCAAAAAGTAAAATTATTAATGTTTCTTCAAATTACACGAATGTATAGCAAAATAGACTGCTCTGAAACAATTTCGAAGGAGTGATGCCACTTTTCTCTGATTGTTTTTTTTTTAATATGTTCCGTTTCACTTATGTTAGTTTATGATCAAGATTTTTTTGTAGAAAAGAGACAAATTTTAAATATACCTTCCAGTAATATCGATTTATAACTTTTATGCATATTCTCCATTAGCAACGAATTCTACTGTGTCAAATTTTATTTTCGCAAAACTGATTCGTCAACTTTATTGACACCAACAAATGCGAATGCTGATTTTAAAAACTAGCATCCGTTTTTATGCAAGTTTAACTTCTGTACCGACGTATGTGTTTGAAAAATGTAAGAAATTGAGGGTAAGTAGAAGAAACAATAAAGGGGAAGTTAATTTGTCCTCTAAATTACATTAAACTGACAAGAACAGAAGTTTATAGTGTGCAGTTTTTTGATTCGAAAAATAGGATGAATGGCTTGAATCTGATGTTTAAAATTACGAACAATTGAAGTACAAAATAATTTCTGTAATTTGACGTACAAACAGTAAGAACTTTTCAGATATCAGAACAATTTTGAGATTATACATTTTTGAAATATAAGTATATGCTGTGAGGTTATGATGTTGATATACTACAGACAATTCATATTAAAAATGTTTTTCTGTAGATTATAGTATGTATATAAAACCATTGTATGAATATGACGATCTGTCCATGTGAGAATTTTCGGTTCTCCCCAATTTTATATAGATTTCTTATAACAGAATGCGTCGAAACAGTTTTTTTTTTTTGTAGACATAATAATAAAAGCTGTGTAAATTCGATTTTACCTAATAAATAGCTATTTATTAGGCAAAATCGAATTTACACAGCTTTTATTATTATGTCTACAAAAAAAAAACTGTTTCGACGCATTCTGTTATAAGAAATCTATATAAAATATTCTCCTATTTCGTTTAAGACAGATTTCCAACCGATGTGATTTAAATTGAGCGAATTATAAGCAAAAAATATTTTTTTTTGGCTCTACTCTGGGACAAAAATTCAAAAATCAGGCAACGTTATGATTAAATGGGCCCCGAGACTAATCGAGCCAAAAAGAGTTCTTTTTTTAAATCGGTTAAGCAATTTGGGCAGTACGCCTAACTTACAGATTCTAACAAAGCGAGTATAGGTATGTAGGTGCTTTCGCTTACGTTATTCGCGCCTATATTCATACTTTTGTCAGTTTGTGAAAATGAGCAGACAATTTTATCATCTCAATTTTACAGGTAAAAATGCTGATAACGATAAATTTCCTTATCTAAATATAATAAGTACTGAGACGTGTATAACCTCAAATAAAATTGTTTAATACGTACCTCCATTTTTCTTCAGGTGTTAATTGATCAAATGACTAAAAATTAGATTAAATTAATAATTATTTAAATCAATTACATTTCTTAACTAAATTAAGAGACATACCTTATTGGCATCGACTGGTTCGTGAATATCTACTCTTCCGTGATGATCCATTTTAATGATTTTATTGAACACTTAAGTTAAAAATACGCGCAAAATAACTTATAGCAATATTAAAATTGAAATACAGGGACACAAATAAACAAAATTAATCTTTCCATAATTCCTTTACTCATTTTCATGTAAATGTCAACATTTTGAATAGTTGTCAAGTCGATAAATGGGAGGACTGTTATCCACAGAACACGGAGCTGTTATCGGTGCTAGTACTTCCATAGACATACTATTTAGATTTTTTTCATTTTTTTCTCCCTGTAAAAAAGATAAAACATTAAAATTAGTCATGTAAAAAATTAATCTCCAGTGAATAACCAATAAAATAGTTGGCTAAATAGCCGCGATAATGTATTTTATATGACCGCGGTTATTTATTATTATACAAGGTAGCGCAGAAAGGTCTGCCCATATTTTTAATTTCCGGTCCAGATTTTATTTTCAATTTTAATACAAATATCTACATAAGTATAAATAAATCATTTAATTAATTTCATTTCTACTGTTGTTCAGAAAAAGAAAAACAGAACGCCACCACTTTGTTTTACAAATAACGGGTAAATTATCCGGTCTAAATGGCTACCATCATAAATAACCGACAATTTTACATCAAAACGTCAAAATCAAATTGACGTTTATGCGCAGTGAAGTAAATAGGCTTTTTACTGTTTTAAAATATAAAATTTACGGTTTTAACTTTTAATTTGCAATTAAAAGATAAATAATTCAAGAATTTTATTACTATTACAAAATATAATTAAGAAAAAATAAAAATGGTTTACAACTCAAAAGAAATTGTGGAAGACATCGGTAAATGCCACAGTTCTCCCAGTAAATATGTCATGTCAGAGGGTGAAAGAATAATAAAACAACTAGCTCAGAAACAAAAAGATACTTCAGTGTCTTTGGAACGGTAGTTGAATATTGTATTTAAGAATCATTTTTGTAATTTAAGTTTTTGTTTTTTTTTTTTTATTGAATTGTACCATTTTCAGAGAACTACTGCGACCTAACCAATTCGAAAAAGCGACAGAATTGTTACCTGTGACATCATTTACAAGTGGTACATCGTCTCTTAAACAATTTGACCAATACGCAGAAAAAGCTCGGGCATATGAACAAATTAAATCTCAGGAAGCAAGTAACGAACATGAAGTTAATAGAGAAATTGAATATGGGTAATTCGTTTTCGAAATTAGGAAATTCAAAAACATTAATATACGCCCTGTTTTAATTATAGATATGTTGAAAAAAAAAATGTCATACTGTATTTCGGTACTTACCTGTCAAAAAAGTTTCCTTGTTTTATATTTTATATCTTTTTAATAGATTAAACATAGACAGCAAGTTCATTGTAGTTAACTTTTAAACAAAAAATATTTTAAGTTTTTTTTTATAATATTTTATTAAATTCTGCTGCACTCGTTACTTTTTTTCAGACTTTGTGTACAAAGTTCAGTTAATCGTCATCAAAAAGAATTGGGACTTTGTGTAAAACCGGAGAGTCAGGAAACCAAGCTTTTTAAGTTTTTCTTGTCTTGTCAACCAACAAGCACAGACACCAAACCTTTATCTCATCCTTTGAATAACTTAAAACAACTAGAACGAGAAACCTTTGGACATCTGGATTCACCAAAAATACCATCTCTTTCAAAACGCAGGAAAAAAATGCGTAAATTAATTGAAGAATGCCAAAATGACACCGATATCTATTCTGGAAAATTAAGTAATTCAAATGATCTATCAAAAGTGCCGTCTACGATGTGGGATAAAAGAACTGCGCCGATCAGTATTTCTAAAAGTAAAATGAAACATACTTATTCATGCAAACCACAGACATTATACACGATAAAAAATAGTGAAATTGTTTGTTTAAACAGTGTTAAAACTGAACCAAAACAAGACTTCAGTTCTAATAGTAAACTTTTCATCGGCACATCAGAGTGCACAAGTGATGTAAAAGTCGAAAATAGATTAACTGTAGAAGAAATACGAAGAATACCTCGCTTCCAGAATTATGAAAAAGGAGAGCCCAATAAAGTGAGTGATCGTCATTTGCGATTTGGAAATTTAAAGCTAATTTTTTTCTGATATAACTTGTATTACCATTCCAACCCACTAGTACTAATTTAGATAAGTTTGGATAAAATCCGTGGCGCAGGATCAATAAAACAGCAATACTAACGTTAAAATTGCATTTTCACTAACGTTTCGGTATGCTTAGCACCATCTTCAAAGTTCAAGTACTGTCAAGATGATGGTGCAAAGCGTACCGAAACCACGGATTTTATCCAAACTTATCCAACATTCATCAATGATCACAACCACTCGAATTAATTTATTTTAATTAGTCAACCTCGGATATTAATTTAGGTCAAAATTCACTTTTCAAAATTTTACAATATTTTTTCGTTTTGAAGTCTGAAACCAAAAAAACATATTTTTGGAATAACTCTGCGTCTGTTTGTCTCTAAGCACGATACAGGTCAAACGGATGAACGGATTGAAACCAAATTTTGGGAGGATGTTTGGTATGCAAATATAGTCCTATTATTTTTGGGAAAAATCGACGCATGCGCAAAAGAAATATAAGTTATAACGCTGCTTTTTCTCATGTAATGATATACTTGTTTTTGTTCTAAAAATCTGTCAAAAAGAACAAATTATGATCTGTCAAAAGAAAATTAGATAGCTAACAAGCAAGCTTGAATAATTTTTACATGTTAAACCATATGTAACCATGGAAACAAATAACAAATATCTTTGTTACTAGCCGTTACCCACGTCACTGCGCATGTCTACAGAAATTTTATTAGTGTATTTGCCATATGGCAACATACACTATTGGCGTCGGTCGGATGGCGGGACCTAGGGTCGGACCAAAATTTCTCGACGTTTCATAACCTCCTAAACACTTTGGCACCATTTTTAAAAATGTTATATATATATATATATATATATATATATATATATATTATATACGTATATATATATGTGTGCGGGCAATAACTTTCGAAAGAGTTAATTGACTTTAACGAAATTTGGCCCACGTGTTGAAATCCATCACCGTAAGAAGCCTATTTAAAATGGGCGTAATCGGGCCATTTTAAGGGTAGTTTTTAAGGGTTGAAAAATGTTTTTGGGCCCCAAAATACCGAAAAAATTCTCCGAATCGTTTCAAAATTGAAATTTAACCCTCTGGTAGTAATTAAAAAGTGTCCCCAAAATTTTAATAAAATCGGCCCGACTGGACCGGATTTACAAATTTTATGAAAACACTAGTTTGCAGATAGTGACTTATTTATTGAAGGGTGTATTTAATTCGGTGTAGACGTTATATTGATAATAATATTACAATTATGAAAAAAAATGTTATTTTAAGGGGTTAAATTTTTTATTTTGCCCAAAAACAAACTTAATTTCACATAATAAAAGTATAAAACCACACGGCCCTATACAAGCAAATACACTATATTGTCGGCAGGGTTTTGGCACTGCGACCCGGGTTTTTTTTATTTGTTATAATATGTTAAATGTGAATATTTTTAAAGTTGGAATAGTTCTGTCGTACAATTGGCTTTTTTTTTTTTAGTAGTAATTTATATTTTCAATGTATCAATGTTTTCAATAATATATTCAAAATTCAATTGATATTTTCACCAGCTCTTGATGAGGTCCTGAGAATTTGAGAATTTTAAAAGACAAATGAAAACAAAAATGAGAAAATTCGCAAGTTTTAAGGTTTCGCGGCGCTTGAGAAAGTCTTTTATTTGTGAATGTGTCGTTTGAAAGTTTGAACTTTTGGCGTAATTCACATGACAAACATTCAGCATTATTGCGATGAAAATGTATTTTTAGAAGTGAGTACAGTAAAACCTCGACATAACGGACTTATTGGGGGACGGAGTGTTCGTTAAAGCCGAAAGACCGTTATATAAAAATAGGTTTAAAATAAATCAAAAAACGTTTTTTCGAAAATATCTCGGCCGTTCTCGTCCTCGCGAATGAGTTTTGCTCCGTCTAAACGCACCTACTATCGCTAGGTGCAGTCGATGAGCAAAACGGCATAATGTTCTAGTGCTAGACATACGACGTGATTATTATGGTCGCCAAAAATTGTTTATATGCGGCGTCATTTAAATTTCAACATGTATAAATATTAACAGGACGTTTTTCATTTTTTAACATTTGACCAGATTTGTTGTCTGTTATATCCAAAGTTCGTTAAATAGAGGTCCATTATCTTGAGGTTTTACTGTCCAGTGGATCTTGGTTTATGTAGTTACAGCAAACTTCAAGAAATTACAAAATTTGTTTTAAATTCAGTAATCAAATATAATTGGCAGTAACTGTGACTGTTATAATGGAATTCCTCAGTAGTTACAGTTCAACAATGTAAGGAGCGAATTTTGTAATATAATACATTCGTTTTACAGAATTTATATCTGAAAAATTTGGCTCCAAATGTTACTGAAAACGATCTCATTTCACTATTCAGTCGATTCCAGAATGACAACGAACCACGAATCACCTACAGACTTATGACGTCTGGTAAAATGAGAGGACAAGCATTCGTAACACTATGTGGTAAGATTAATTATTCTCTTCTATCTCAGAATGTTACTTCTTAGCTTACATAATTTTAATACAATTTTAGATATTGAAAGAGCAAGCTTGGCGCTAGAGTGTATAAATGGATGTATTTTGAAGAACAAACCCATAATTATACAGTATGCAAAATCCAAACAGTAATTTAATTATTGTGTCGTATTATATATTTTTGTATATTTTTATCAGAAAAGAAAATAAAATTATTTTAATATAAAACAACTTACTTAATTGTAAATAAAACTACTTAATCTTCTTTCTTTTCAGTTTTAGAATTTTCTTCATTTGGTGGTCGTTTATCTGCAAAAAAAAATTTATTTCAGAACCTGAATAATACCTATGTCCTATATAGATATTATATAAAAGGCAATGTATGTATGTAATCTATGGACTCCAAAACGGCTGGACCGATTTTGATTAAATTTTCAGGCAATCTTTAGATTAGCTCAGCGAGTGATCCTGTGAAATTTGGTAATGTCGGATCAAAGAAATTTTTTTTTATTTTTTGGCAATTTTGATTTTTATTTGATTGTTGAACATTTACAATAATTAAAAGCGAGTGAATTCGCGCAAATTCAATACATGTTGAGAATTTTATATTACATTACATTTACACCCAGGCGAAGCTGGACTGGGCCGCAGTACAATATAAGCAAGCACATATAGTCGAATCTCGCAAGTTACAAAATTTTAGATGTCATATTAAATTTATAGTTTCTGCCTTTAGTTAAGACTATTTAATTATCTTTTCTTTCAAAAAAACGTTTTCATTCGATTAGGAGAAACAAATTTCAATACCTCGATAACAACTTAACAAAAATAAACAATGATAACGTTTTATTATTATTGAATCAAGGAGGTTCGAGATCGATTGTCAAAATAATACCGAAATTTTTTAATTTATATCATTAAAAGATGGATAAATAAACTGCTTACTGCCAAAATTACAAGTTGATTCACTACACCGTTTTTAAAAGGCGTCAATTAATTACGTGAGGGGTTTTTGACGATTTTTTTAAACTCCCTCCTCTCCCATTATCTCACGTGAAATTTTTCGAAATTTGTATTCATAGGGTAAATGCGTAGGATTTATTTAAAAAAACAAAATTAGCTTCCATATTTTTATTTAAGACTAGTCAAGATTGCTTTAATTTAACCCAATTTTCTCGCAGTTTCACACTGTTTTTGACGGAAAAAAAATACGTGATATTTGCAGAGACCGCTCCCCCCTGTTCCCAACGTGAGATTCGGCTCAACCCACTGAACTCCTCACGTAATTAATGGACGCCCTTTTGTGTAAAATGAACTTGAAGTTGTAATCTTGCAATAATACAATACAATTTACGTTAGATCCCTGTCACAGATAAGAGGTATCGAATCTCCTTAAAGCAATAGGCTATAATTTTTTTTAAATTCAAGAATTAGATTTTAATTTTCTCACGATTTCCATAAAAATGAAATATTCCCCAACTCCAAGTTTACCTGTCTGAATTTTTTTTATTTACCTTTATCATCGACTGGACATGATCCTGGTCTTGGTCCTGGTTCATCCGGATTAGGAACATGCCCAGGTGGTCCTCCTCCTTCTTGTTGTGAAGTCGGGGGAGCACCATACGATTGAGGTTGCGGCTGCGGTGGGCCACCAGCTGGATTTTCAGGATGTTGCGGTCCTTCCGGCGGTGCTGCTGATGGGGGACCAGCATGGAAATGCGGATGGTGCGGCCGAGGCATATGAGGCGCATACTGCGGATACGGCTGATGATAATATGGATGAGGAGGATACTGAGGATAATAGGGTTGTTGTTGGGGAGGATAACCATATGCCGGGTGTGGTGGACGTGGAGGAAGGGGTACTGATTGGGCTCCTTGATTTCCGCTCGGATATTGTTGATATGGAGGCTGATTTGGTGGACCAGTCGGCATTCCGGGATGGGGACCTATATTTGAAAAACGAATTCCAAGCTCACACTAATTAAAATCAAACGAAATCATTCATCACAAATAATTCTATTCACAGATTGTAATGACCTAAGTTGACGAGCGACTATAGTATACAGGTGCCACCAACAAGAAAACAGTATGGGCGTGTCTGATCGCTCTCCTGCAGGTTGTCTCCGCGATTTAAGTACTGGTATAGGAGTACGGCTACTATATGGTTCTTTATACTAAGCTTCGGTTCCACCATATTACGATCCAGATGGCGAGATAACCCAAAGTGGGTAACATAAAAGACTCCATAAAAATACATATATGTGCCAACAATCATGTTGATCGGTCAAAACATGTCAAAGTCTATTAATCTCAGATGATATACCAACAACAATTTTTATATACAGGTGTCCCACTACATGACTGCCATAGCCTGGGACTGTGTTGCTGGGGTAATTTCAAGTCAAAAATGTCTAATGAACATATACCCAGAACGCTATCCTAACTGAGCTAGAAGCATTTGAAATTTTAGATAAGTAGTAGTAGGAATTCCCTACTAATGTAAAAACCATTTAAAAAGAAATCGCTTTATTGAATTAGTTGCTCAAAAGGTCCACCCAGTTGCTGTATACATAGTCTAGCTCTTCTTAGAATTGAAGTGGTAGCTCTGGGAAGAGTCTCAGGATCAGCACGAATAGTGATTCATAGTCACCTAGTTTTTTTAATAATAACAAAACCAACAACCGAGCCTAATACCTGCATTAATGGGCTTACTTATTTAAAATTTCAAATGCTTCTAGCTAAGTTAGGATAGCGTTCCGGGTATATGTTCATTAGACATTTTTGACTTGAAATCACCCCAGCAACACAGTCCCAGGCTATGGCAGTCATGTCGTGGGACACCCTGTATATACATGAAAATAAATTATAAAATATATAATCTATAATTCTGTCTAATGGAACAGTTTTGAACTTTCACACAAAGTTTGTCACGTCAGTGTATACAGTTTAGCAGTGTTACTATCATATTATCAACAATACCAAGCTGTTTTTTCTCCACTGAACTGCACTACAATTGGCATGACAAACAGACCTATTAATAAACCACGAAACATCTTACAGACCAAGAGCCCGTGAGTGCCAGACTTCGTTATTTTATAAAAGCTGAAAATTTCTCAGCGCATGCTTCCAACACAGGTAGATGGGCGATTATGTACTTTAGGTCATCGTGGCTTTGGTAGGTAATAGGTAGCAAAGTTGTATAAAATACCGACTTAATTTCGTCAAATTATAAAGAGTAAGTTTTTTATATTTTTCTTCGGAATAATATTAGAAATCACGTCATCCATTGCCAGATACTTAACATCGTGGCAACCCCTTGCCAGACACCCTTAAACTTCAATAAACTGTAACGGTACTTGCATTATAGCATAAAAGCTGAATGTTATACAGGTTACTTGGGGAACTATTAGGAGATGTTTCCCCAGTAGCCAAATAGTTTCGACAGTTCTAGCCCCTAGCCAGACAAACATAGCTCTTGGTGCGAGCGCATCAGTATCTCACTCGCATCTACTCGCGCTCGCACCTACAGCTATCCTACATGTATATCCTTAATTGTTTACCTGGTGGTCCATGTTGAGGCATGCCTGAAGGAGGAGCTATATGTCCGTGTGGCTGAGGTGGCATATGCGGCGGTCCAGCTTGAGGTGGCCCCGGAGGAGGAATACCCATTCCATGATGTCCCATCGATGGCCCCACTGGATGTCCTCCCGGTGCCATAGGCACATGACAGGAGCTAGGAGGCGGTGGCGGCATTCCATGTACTCCATGCTGCATCGGACCTTGTTGAAGTTGTGAGTTAACTTGCTGCGGCTGAGGCTGATCAGGGCTAGGTCCATGTTGTGGAATGGGCATTGGTGACTGCTGTGAACCAGCAGCAGATGGTGGACGATTGCTGTCAACAGGTGGCTAAGAAAAAAAAAATAACGATTTTTGAAGTTTAGCTTCTTTAGCGACGAATCTGTTTGAAAAAAGAAATAAAACGAGGGAAAGAAGAACTGACAAATAAAGGGGAAGTTTGTCTTCTAAATTACATGAAACTGACAAGGTCAAAAGTTTATGGTGTGTTGCATTTTGATTCGCAAAATAATAAGACAATAAGATAAGGATGAACATATAAAGTTGAAACTGACGTTTAATATTACTAACACTTGAAGTACAAAATAATGTCTGTAATATGACGTACAAACTTGACACAGATCATACGGTAGGAACTCAAAATATATATATCATGTAAATTCAGAAAGAAAAATATTAAATTTTATATTCTCTATTTTCAGATTCAGAACAATTTTCGGACATAATGTGAGGTTATGATGTTGATATACTACAGAAAATTCAAATTAAAAATGTTTTTCTGTAAATTATAGTATGTAAATAAAACTAGTCTGAATGTGACGATCTGTCCATGTGAGAATTTTTACATGACATAAACATCAGAGCCCTCTTGAAATGTGTAATAATTTCGCCGTAATCATGATCGTCAATCTAAGTAAAAGCAATTATATTTTTTTTTATAGACAAAATTGTGATATTTCCAATTATTACAATACTAAGATATCAAAGTTGCTCAGTTTGAAATTTTTAGGGATTTACATATCCTACAGAAAATAAATAGAATTTGTTCAGTATGTGTAATTATTAATTAGAAATATCACATGAAAAAAAATTAAACTTGGAAATAATATCAAAAAGAAGAACTTCTTATGTGAGCTTATGAGGGTGAGGCTCATTGTATTTTTTTTTTTTTTTACTTATAAACGAACAAACTTATTATATGAGATCTTTCATAGCAAACAATTATAAGACTACCGGGGTTAGAATCCAAATCCGCAAGTTTTGTTCTAAATGAATGCTAAGCAGTTACATTTTTTCCAAATTTAGCGCGAAGTTGGACTCAAATCCCAAAATAAAATAATTATAACATAAGTTTCTATTTTTTTACAAAACAATTATAGACACAAACCGCATTGGTTGGTGGTTGAATGAGAGGCACGTTGCGCTTAATTTCTATATCAGTAGGACCACCGGCGCCAGCCGGAGAATGTTGCTTATTTTCATTAACTAACTGCGAATTCCCTGCAGATTCCTTGTCCCTTGAATTATCCTCTTGTTTTTGTGGTTGATCCTGCTCCATTGGCTAAATAAAACGTCTTTTGTAATATTGCAAAAATACCTAAATAACTAACCATATACAAAAAAAAGCTCGAATCCTACAAAAAAAAAATACGCTATTTAAAAAAACAGTCAATTTTTTAAACTACCACATCTTTCGGATTTGTAAAAGTAACCCAGATATTTCTAGTGCAATTTGAATTAGTTTTTACAGATCAAAAATTAATAGCATTTTACAGCAAGCGAATTTTATTCGATACAATAATTTTAAATCATAGATTTAATGATAATGCTTTGAAACAAAATTTTTAAGCAAATGAACTATTGGGATCCGACATATGGGCGGGACTTATTTATAACGTAATCAATATGGCGCCAGTAAAGGATCACTTTTCACATAAGTGCAACTGATATGAAGAACAGAGTATTAGTCACAACATCAATACGGATTTTTCAGGAGTTGGTCAAAATTACGAAGTGAAGCTATTTACGAAAAAAAATTAACACTTGTTTTTTTCCGAAGATAAAATCTAAGGTAACTTGACTACATGTTTTTTTTCTTTTCAATGCTATTAAAAATATAAAGTATTTGCAGAACAGTACATTTTCAGAAGTTCAACTTTTTGTCACTGGATGTGGCATTTGTCGTATCCCAATCATAGGTACATAATCGTATTTTTAATTAATTAAAAGGCGTTTTTAACACAAAAAAGCAAACAAATAAGCAGGAAAGCAAAGCCCAAGAAAATTACGTTTTTAAGTGTTCTGAGCAAACGAAACACTTATTTTTTATTAATTAGCGTAAACACAATTTCATTCAAAATAAAATTCTTTACTAGGTATATTACACAGTATAATCTCGATAGTTTGAGGTGGTTGGAAGAACTATAGCTTCAGTAACCTTGAATTATTGAAAATCTCAGATATGTGGAAAATTTGGCCAATAGAAACATGCTGATAAATAATTAATTAGTTACGTAAAAAGACAGATTATTGTGATAGTAAAAATAGTTATTTAGTTATTAATTTAAAGGGATTTAAGTGTAAGAAATTATTATGGGTAAACCTCTTTCACATAGTACTTAATTCAAATTGTGCAACTGTAATTTCACAAACTCAAATTGTTTACACTCGAATTATCGAGACTGTATTGCATATAAGCACATAAAAAAACACCGTTGCAGGATAGGAATTCTGTAGACATACAAATGTCTCTAAAATATTTAAAAACGCAAGCACGCATATTGCAACTGTGTATTTCCTACATCATACTGTAAAGGCACTAAAAAACAAAAACAAAAAAACAAAAAAAAAAACAAGAACAAAAAATGAAACAATAACGGCACAGAAATATATCTAAGTGTGAGTTACCTGAATGAAGTGAAGCTCTACCATCTGTAATTGCAACAGAAGACAACAGTAACACTAATTATATTCTTGTATTTGCATTCGTACTTTCCGATACACAACCAAAATACATTCACTTTATTACTTTTTCATTTACAGTCCATACCAAATACACAAGGCTTTTTTTCATTAGAGATTATGTTAAGAAGTGCAGCACTTGTCACTAAAATATTTGATTGAATATTTTATTTTATACAAAATCTTTTGTTGCAAAGAATATTGTACAAGATGTCCATTTTAAAGTGGTAAAATAAAAACACATTAAAACATTGCAATTGTTTGACCCATTGATGAGTGAATATAATTGTAACACAAACGAAAGCTGTGAGTTTGTCAATTGAGCTTGAAAGATCTAAGTATTTCTGTACTTTCGAAATTAAATATTTAAACATAGTTCAAGGCGACTGTGTTAGTTAAAATTAGAGTTAAAAAGTCGTAGTTCGTAAATTATTTTATGAGATGACAATACGTTCAATATTTTGTACACTTATTCTAAATTAGTTATTAACTTACTAAGAGGCATTTCTTTACGAGTACAAGCTCTTTAATTGAAAATATTAAAAAAAACACAATCGAAACAGCTGAAATGTTATCTTAAAGGCGATTTCAATCCAAGTTTTGCGATAAATTGATGAAATAATTTGTCATTCATCAAAGTATTACATAAAACAACTCGTATTCCCCCTCTATGTTAGCGTTAAATATTGAATGCAAATGTTCCAAGCCCGCATTTATAAGTTTCACTTCAAATATCGAATCGATCACACTGACATCTACTAATACAATATAATATGAACTGGGTAGCTTCACAACTAGCTTCAATATAGACTTTTCTTCATACTATGCCGAAAGTACGTACTTTCTGATTCGATTTTAATGTCGAAAGTATAACATTTATGCATTGTTGTAGTCACAAGCTGGAAATGCACACATATCGGGCCTAAACAGTTTTGTCATGCGCACAGATGGCTTTTGTCATCACATGTTCGTCCATAGATGGCTATGTGTACGCCATCTGCTGTTATATGGACATTATTAGATGCATGTGTCATTACGTATTTAACCTCAACATTGCTCACTTGAAAGTAAGTAGTTTTTTTTATATATTGGTGAAAGTGCGCACTTTCGGCATGGTATGAAGAAAAATAGTATGCACCACACGAGCAGAAAGCTGAAAATCCTGCACTGCGCGACATATGATCTCTACTTCGCCTCGAGCATCAAGTGGCACAGTGCAGGAAATTCAACTTTCTGCTCTTGTGGTGTAATATAGTATATAGCAATCGCAAGTGTACGAATACAAAGATACTGAGCGTCTACAAGTGAATTTGTGATTAGAAACAATGATACACGCAGTGTATAGAAGTGTAACCTTACTACAGCTTAATCCAGTGCATATTTTAATATTAAATTCATCACTAAAAAAACACAATCAGCGATAAATGATTTATTTTTTATATATTTCTTGACTAAAATATGAATCTAAATGGATACCAGTGAACAATTACAGAAAATTAAGGTTTCGAAACATTCCTTGCATTGGCAAATGACACAAGAAATGCGCCACAATTTTTATACTATAAGTGTGTTTAGTATTGTGCTCCAATGTAAAAATCTTGAGCGTCTATATCTACACTCTCTCTCTCTCCAATGTATAAGGTTTTGACACGTGACATTATTACCTATTACACGTTTGTTACGTATACATAAGTGAAACCATGGATTATATACATAATGTACACTTTTCAGTGAAATATTCACACTACACAAATTACCAAACACACCTTATAGTCTAAGATCCAGCATTAGAAATATATACTCCCACTTGTTATTTAATTTCTTTTAAATGAAAGGTTATTTTATTACCTATCCAACGGTACTAGGTTGCCTAAACAAAAGTGTCCATGGGTAGTTTTTAGGGGTTGAAAAATGTTTTTGGGCCCCAAAATACCGAGAAACTTCTCCGAATCGTTTCAAAATTTAAATTTAACCCTCTGGTAGCAATTAAAAAGTGCCCTTAAAATTTTAATAAAATCGGTCCAACAAAACCGGACTTACAATTTTTTTTGAAAACGCTAATTTGCAGATAGTGACTTATTTACTGAAGGGTGTATTTAATTCGGCGTAGACGTTTTATTATTTTACGTTTTACATGTTCGGAAAAAATTTCTTTCAGAAAACTTAACATCTAAAATCTAGGCAACCATGAATGGTCACACTTTTGTTCAGGCAACCTAGTACCGTTGGATAGGCAATAAAATAACCTTTCATTTGAAAAAACAATAATTAAATAATAGATGGGAGTATATATTTCTAATGCCGGATCTCGTACTATTATGATAGAAACACCTTACACAAAGAGGTATTAAGTTCTTATAAAAATATTTTGCTTATTTTTATCATGTTTTACAGAAATTTAGTAAAAATCATGGTCTATAAGCTAACCCCAACTAATTAGTTAAACAAATGAAACCATTACTAAGCTCTTTAGAACTCTGGCAAACTTACATTTGTTGTTTAAAAAAATACGAAACATTATCAAAAATAAACACACAGCCTTTCATAAGGAAACAGAATAATTCCTAACCCATATTATAAATGTTATATGTTTGGTCACGCCTCAATGGCGTAACAGGTCGGTATTAAATTCCGCATGCAAAGAATTGACAACCCGGATACGTTACTTTTTATCGCGGTCGATTCAGTTTCTGAGATATAAGCTATAAACACTATTTTCTGTTTGTTGCTTCATCATACCTAAAAGGGACAACTGATTTGAATGCAATGTTACATGCAGAGTCTATGGACTAGGTGTACATTATTACATAGTCTCGATTTTATTTTCTCCGCTTACACAAAGCATTTTTTTGGGCGCTTGGAAGATCCGGCAGAAAAAACTAGTAATATTATAAAAACAAATGTGCCGTCCAGTAAAAGTTTTCTAAAAGAAACCTATTCCGAACAATAATCGAGCATCAAGTTTTGCAAAATAACGAAAATAATAATATTTTCTTCATACCATGCCGAAAATACGCACTTTTTTATTCAATTTTAAAGCAGACAGTATAACATTTACGCACTGTTGTAATCACAGCTGGAATTACTCCCATATCGTCTGTATAGGCGGGCCTAAACAGTTTTGTCATGCGCACTGATACGTGAGACTGCCGTTTGTCAGGTCACATGTTCGCCAGTAGGCAGTAGTAGGTAGCCATCTGCTGTTATTAAATGGACATTTTTCGATCCTTGTGTCATTACGCATAACCTCAATATTGCTCACTTGAAAGTAATTAGTCCTTTTATATATTCATGAAAGTGTGTACTTTCGATCGGGTATGAAAAAAAATAGTATACGCCACAAGAACACAATGCTGGAAGTCCTGCACTGCGCGACTTCGCCTGGGGCATCATGTGGTGCAGTGCAGGAAATTCAACTTTCTGCTCTTGTGATGTAACATACTACTTTGAAAAACAGCCTGAACAATTTATTTTTTGTAACTGTAAATTTTAAATTTCTGATTCTTGATTTATTTCAACAACCACTCGAGCGTTTTTAGTTCTATAAGCACTTTTTTAATTACCTCTTGTCCAGCATTATCTTCATTACTGGCTGATGAGCCCGCGTTTGTTGCTGTGGCCGCGCTCGGTGCTGGGACAGAATCATTTGAAGCCGTTGAAGATTCGTCTGGCTGTGAACTGCCGCGTTGCTGTTTGTTCCCATCATCAGGTGTACTGCGTAATCTGTCTTTATTATTGGAGTAATACAATTCATATTGCCGATCTACCATTTTCTGGTAAGCCTCATCGTCCACGGCCTGTCGGCAATGCTGTAAAATAAACAGCAAAACTTGTTTTCAATTACAAACAACACATTTATCAGCGTATCCCTACAAAACTACGCCTTTGAGCAAACATTACTCGAAATAAATAAATACATCCGTCTCCATTTTTGAATAAAGACATTTGATGAGATGTGTGCATCAATCTCTCAATGTCTCAGTATTCCCTTCTGAAAAAATATTACGATCTCAGAAGTCGCGATCCATGTATACAGGGTGTTCTACAAGCTCTATGACAAACTTTGACAGATGGTAGGTCACTTGATTTTAAACATATTTTTTTTTAATAAACATGGGTCCGATTCGTTTTTGTTTAGAAGTTACAAGCATTTAAAGAATCAAAAACGTAGGCTGATAAATATAAATATCGGTTGTTATGACAATAATTATAGGTCAAGGAGGTCCAATATCATGGCCACCTCGTTCATCCGATCTGAATCCTCTGGATTTTTATTTATGGGGACATATGAAGCAGCTTGTCTACCACCTTGAATTCTTTCAAGTAACTGCTGATGGGTAGCGATTTCAACATGGTAGACCAGCTGCTTCATGTGTCCCCATAAATAAAAATCCAGAGGATTCAGGTCGGGTGAACGAGGTGGCCATGATATTGGACCTCCTTGACCTATAATTATTGTCATAACAACCGATATTTATATTTATCAACCTACGTTTTTGATTCTTTAAATGCTTGTAACTTCTAAACAAAAACGAATCGGACCCATGCTTATTAAAAAAAATATGTTTAAAATCAAGTGACCTACCATCTGTCAAAGTTTGTCATAGAGCTTGTAGAACACCCTGTATAGCTTACTTAGTTTATGTTGATTTATTTGATAAAAATATGTTCTGCTAACAAACAGAACCTAGCGTCACGTGTTCAAATCAAACCAAAGGCGGACTGGCAAGTTACAAGCAGCCCTGGAAATTTAATGGACTTGTCCTTTCATTCTAGTACTTTCTCATTTTTACGAAAAGTTCAGCTCCTTGTTTTTAAATATAACAAATAATTCAAAGGATAGTTTTTGGAGCAGATAAATTAGTTAATATTTTTTTTTTGTTTAACACGTTTATAGAGCGCCTGAAAAAGTAATAAATAATTACGAAACGTCGTGTTAAACAAAAAAAAAATATATATATATATATTAACTAATTTATCTGCACCAAAAACTATCCCTTGAACTATTTGTTATATGTAGGTACTTTCTCATATTAACTACTATATTCAGTAAGCTGGACAAGTTGCGCTAAAGCTCGGCCAAGAAATAAAGCAGTTTTATGGCGATTTCGCGACTCATCATAACGTTATTATGTGAGTAAAAAGAAACTACAAAAATATTTTTTAATCAGATTGCCTTAATAGGGATTTTGACTGTATTCAAATAAAAACATAATTTTAAAAATTAAGTGGTAGTTTCTATAATAGAAATACTAAAAAACACGATATTTGTCCTTGTTTTTAAGGAATTTAATATTTAATAAATAAAACGTAATTAAATCACTCTTAAGTTACGTGAGAATGAACATTATCAGACGCTGTCAAAAGGCTTCATTGTTTGGTTGATATTTAGAGTGTGTAATTTATTATTATTTATTTATACGAAACATCCCATTACATATTATAATTACAGCAACAACTACGAAAAAACCTTTCATCACCTCATCAGTTTACCAGCGTTTATGACAGTATGACATCACGGCAGTCACGTGACAAGTATTGGCGTTTTGGAGCGAAATTTGAAACGGAATTTAAAATACATGATTTTTAAAGCGTGAGTCGTATTTAAATAAAAATAATCAATATTTGTGACTATATTAGGTACTTATGCACGATTTAAAACACTTTCCCAAAAATAGTCAACATCCCTATTATATCGAGTGTGGCCTAGTTTAATCAAAAATAGTCTTTTTCGAAATTTTCAGAGCTTCAGACCGCTCAATCCACCCTTGAAACAAACTCACCTTTTTAAGTTCTTCTTGAAACAGTTCACTGCTTTCGATAAATTTGCGTTTCTTGGCCTCGAACTTTTCCTCAATCTGTTGTAGTTCAGCTTCAAGTTTCTTTTGATGCATTGTAAGTGACTGAACCTGTCTTTTGAGAACCTGCATGCGGCCCGTTGTTACAACGGACCTAACATCTGGCACCACCGACTCGGAGAAGATTTCATTGATAAGTCGGTGATTACGCAGATAACGCGCATATGCTACATGCTTGACCGAATAACCATCGTCTTGATCTGGAACATAACCCACTTATAACCGATGGTTACATCTAGTTTTGTTTCAATTTCAAAATATAGGTACTTCTAAACTTGAGTTAATTCATTTAAAGGGCGTGCCCTTATAGCAGAAATTTATTACATGCGCTATGGTAGTATTGTGCTTATGGCCATATGGTACATACACTATTGGCACTGGTCGGATGGCGGGACCTAGGGGTTGGACCATAATTTCTCGACGTTTCATAGCCTCGTGAACATTTTGGCACCATTTTTGAAAATGTTTAAATATGTATACACATATTATCTATATGTGCGTGTAATAACTTTCGAAAGAGTTAATTGATTTCAACGAAATTTGCCCCACGTGTCGAAATTCATCACCGCAAGAAGCCTATTTAAAATGGGTCTAATCGGGCCATTTAAGGGTAGTTTTTAAGAGTTTAAAAATGTTTTTGGGCCTCAAAATACCAGAAAAATTCTCCGAATCCTTTCAAACTTGAAATCTAACTCTCTGGTAACTATTAAAAAGCACCCCTAAATTTTAATAAAATCGACCCAACAAGACTGGACTTACAAACTTTTTGAAAACACTAATTTTCAGATAGTGAGTTATTTACTGAAGGGTGTATTTAATATGGTTAGGTTGATAATGATATTGCAATTAAGAAAAAAAAAACATTACCTTATGGGGTGTATTAAGGAGTTATATGTTTAATTTTGCTCAAAAGCACTATACATAAATACTCTATATTGTCAGCAGAGTTTTGGCACTGCGACCCAAGTTTTTTTTTTTTTTTTTTAACGATCTAAAAGAAAGGTGAATGTGCACTTCACCTACTTCACCTGAATAGACACCACTGTCGTAAATACTCATACCCAGTGGCGGATCCAGGTGGGGAGGGGGCTAGAAATCCCAGGATAAATTTTTCCCCAAACAAGACAAGAATCCTTTATCCCCGAAAGGAGTTTCCCAGTCTCAAAGGCACATTTTTCCGTAATTTTGAAGAACTGATGTGCCTATTTCATACTTAAACAAAATATACGTCGATTATATCATGAAATTCATGTGAATCGATTCAAATATTACTGTGTTTCAAAACCTCGACGACTAGATTTTTTGGATAGGTCGGTAAATGATTTTTCCAACGTGAAAACGGGGACTAGAAGCCTTCAGTATTAAATGAGAGAGTGTAATGAATGGAATATTGTAGCCTCCAAAGTGCAACATGGAAAAATCATTATTTTTATGTACTGTTACTTATATTGTAATGGTTTCTAATAGGATATAATAAAACACTTGTAATAAAAATTCTATCCATTGAATTCAAATATGTATTCACACAAACTTTACCGAAGAAAAAATTTTGCACTGAAAACTTTCAATGAGTAGTTGCAATGAATCAACTCAACTGGACTTTCGAGGTTTTAACTCTCGACCCCCCCCCCCCCCCTCCCAGACCTGGATCCTAGATCCGCCACTGCTCATACCCAAACAGTCAAATATCTAGTAACACTAAATAATTATACTTAACTATATATACCGTCAATAAAAAATTATAAAACAAAGACAAAAAAAGACTGACCTTTACTAATCAATCAGCATATTAAATTAACGATAACGATAACCATTGACAATTTTTTTTTAAAAGTAGTTATTGGCGATTTATAAGTACGCTTTGGAATATTTATGTCTAAACTTGATGATTTGGCGCAAAAAAAAATCTAGCTTGCAGACTGATGAATGCAAAAACATTTCATACGAAAAATCAAGCAATAAAACTCACCATCTTCATCTTCGGCAGGTTGAATATCGATACGTCGATCAGCTGCTTGTTTACTAGAACTGGTCGTTCTCTCGTGCGTTTCACGCTCATCGGAAGTTTGTTGAGCTACAAATGCATAATATTGCAACAAATCTGAACAAAATGAAAAATATCAGCAGTAAAAAATCGTAGTTACAACTTACAAGATTTTCCACGATTCTTTGCAGCGATATATGCAAGATATGCAGGCGAATTGTGATACGTCTTCAGAGTTTTTTCATATTCAAGCTGCACAAAAAATAAAATTTCGGTTTAGTTCTCAGACACTGCACACATATTTCTCAAAAAATGATGCCCAAGTATTTGGCAATACTGACACATATTCATATTTTCGAAGTTTAACTTCTTTAGCGATGTATGTAAAAAAATTAAGAATTCGAGGGGAAGTAGAACTGGCAAATAAAGGGAAGTCAGTTTGTCTCCTAAATTATATGAAACTGACAAGGACAGAAGTGTATAGTGTGTTGCATTTTGATTCGCAAAATAGTTAAGACAAGGATGAACGGCTTGAATCTGACGTTTAAAACTACTAACAATTGTACAAAATAATTTCTGCAATTTGACGTACAAACGGTAGGAACTCATAATATATATTTCAAATAAATTAAGAAAAAAAATGTATTAAACATCATATTCTCTATTTTCAAATATCAGAACAATTTTCGGATTAAACGCATGGATCTAGTAGTCTATGATAAACGTGACATAATGTGAGGTTATGATGTTGATATATAAGAAACTAGAGAGTATATGCATGTAACTTATATTTAGTGTAAATATTATTTTTTGTAAACTTTATTGCAATTGATTAAACTCCAAATAGCTTTTTTTTTAAATTTTTGCTAAAATATACTAAATATCAATCAAACAAAAATGCAACAAATACGCGCGAAATACAAAATGTAAAATATGCTGGGTATTCTTTCACTAAAATCAATACAAATTTGTTTAAACAAAATGTTTGACATAGACTATGATGTCAGGCACGTTTGAATAACCAAAATATCTTGTTCAAAGAGAATATTTATTTTTTAATTCAATATGAATGTTTTCATGAATGATTTCATGTGTATGATAGCTGTTAATATGAATATAATTGATTTAAACAATTTTAAAAAATTATGCATATACCCTATTCATATTAAAAATGTTTTTCTGTAGATTATAGTATGTAAATAAAACTATGGCATGAATGTGACGATCCGTCCATGTGAGAATTTTCACTTGACATAAACATCAAAGTGCCCTCTTAAAATGTGTAATAAATTCGTCGTAATTGTAATATTAAAAACTAAAGAAGTTAAACTTCTTATGTGAGCTTATGAGGGTGAGGTTCATTATAAATTTATTTACCTTTTCAGCTTCATAATCTTCGACATATTCATTTTTATCTTCTTCTGGTAAATCGCGCCACATCTGTCCAATAATCTTGCCAATTTCCCACAATTTCAGTTCGGGATTTTGTGCCTTCACTGTGTCCCATACTTTTCGACTATATCGCATGTAAGGCATTAACGGTTTTTCTGGCGGTTTTGGAGGTTTTGGGATGCGCGAATCAGTCTAAAAGTCGTAACAGTCATAAAACTCGATTTTACTTTTTTACAGGCGCTCCTTAAAAAATACTTACACCAGTGTTCTTGCCAACTTTCTGTGGAGAAAAATTGGGATTTCCATGGACTGTGCTAACAAATGGGCTTCCAACATTATCTTTCTGTGAAATACAAATTTTAAGAATGCATATGTAATACAATATCAAAATTTCGATTACACGATGGACTCCACTGTCCAACAATGTAATTCAAGGTTGACACAAATATTTAGAAAAAAAATCACGACTTTTCCAGTATCTAAATCAGTATTTCTGTCATCTAGTATGTGTACTATTTTTCTATTATCTATTTTAAAATTTCTTACAAATACAAATATCAATGAGTAGGAATGATCAATATCGATATCAATATCGGTATTGGTCTAATATTAAGAATACTATTTTCTCTTTTACTGCCTAATAAAAGTACGTAAAACACCAAACAAATTTTATGGGGTTCTAAAAGATAAAAATCAAAACATAAGGTACTTTGTTATTTTTTTTTACATAAGCGTCATTGAATTTTATAGAAGCTTGATCACAAATAAATCGTTTATATGGATAAAGTCACAGATTTTTTGATTAAGCAGGAATTACACAAAAAAAATTGTTCTTTGTCATATAGCAAACATAAGAATCGAATTTTAACTGACTTGCAAAGAAGAGGTTATCAATTCGACATGTATTAATCTTATTTTTATGTTTGTCCAGCGAGAACTTGTTGAGGGGTTAACCGATTTGAAAAATTTTGTTCATAATACAGTATTTACCGAATGGTCCCACTATATATTTTTTTAAAACCAGTTCAGTAGTTTTTTATAGTTTAATCAAATATTAAAGAAGGCGGTTAATAATGTCGAAACTGCGAATATTGCAGTCACTAAAACGTAAAAAAAATTGAACTTCCTTAAAAAAAAGTCACTAAAAAGCTCAAAATATAAATGTTTATTATTTTTCGCCTATTTAATGACTTTTTTTGAACGGGGTTCAGTTTTTTTTAGAAATATTTTTGATTACGCGTTACTATAAAATTCAGAAGTAAAAAGCAAATGTTTTTTAAATTATTGGCCAAAAATCAAGAACTCATTTTTATATTTAAAGCTTCATTTTTGGATTTTAAGAAACCGTGGGTGTAAAAAGTTTAAAATATTTTCTATGGCCGATAATCAACTATAAGTATATCGGTATCAGCGAAAAAATCATATCGGTCGATCTCTATCGATGAGTCTATCGGCTACAACCATGTAGTACACTATATGGCCTCCAACTGCTAGATCTCACCGTGCAGTGAATTCACAATATATGTTAGCATTTCATGCCTCTTTTGTAATTAAAAATTCCGAAGTTTTCCAAGTATGTAGCCATTACGTAGGCATTACGAGAAATGTACTAAATATATTTCGTTGGTTAAAAAATAAATTCAACTTACTCCAGAACTGGCTGATTGGCTTGATCCACCGGAAGCTCGCAAACGTTCTGTACAAACAAAAAAAGCATGTATTAATAAAGAAAAGGAAACAAGATAAGATTTGCGCGAAAAAAAGTTCTCTTCATTTACAAACTGGTTTAATTTTACTGCATAAGAAACAACAGTACTGCAAAAATGGCTATTTTTCATTAAAATAATAACTTTTCTAAATTTACTTACCCGACAAAAACGTACGTCTGAGCTATTTCTAATAATTAATCATTGCTGACAAAAAATTGCAAAAAAACAGTTAAAAATATTAAATAATACAAAAAAAAATATGCAAGCATTCATTTCTTCAGCGTCAAAGCATTACGTTTTTTTAATAAGAAAATTAATAGGCCTTTTAAAACAAATTCAAAAGAGCACACATACTTATCAACTTTTAGTTCAAAATTGGTACAAAAAAAACTTTACAAACATAGAAATAAATTACAAATCATATACATAATAAACCGTAGGATAATGCGAATTTGGACTAAATAAAGCAAATACTCAATTTTACAAAGCAACGTTTTGTAGACTATCTACTTCATAAGGCAGTAGATAGTCTGCTGGGTTGCACAAATCATTGTCAAAAAATTGGATTTGACAATGATCTAATTACAGTTTTCATACATGCAAGAGCAGTCTAATGTCGTATTCAAACTCCCTGTCATGTAAAACATTAGATTGTGTTCACACAAAAACAAATGCTTGATCTAGAGAGAAAAAGAACGTTTTTCACGTCTTTTTTGATTAAAATGCGTAGAAAAATGTTTCGGAGTAAAAATTATGCAAAAAACTAGGGATGTAACGATACATAATTTTGCCGATACGATACCGATACCGATTATTATAGTAAATAATCGGCGATACCGATACCGATGGCTTAGTAGAAAAAAATCAAATAAATAATAAAGTGTACATACTTTATTATTTATTTATTTATTCCGCTTAAAACTTACCTATATTTATCAGAGACTTATCCTTGAGAAAGTAATAAACCGTTAAATGAAGTTTACTTTTGGCAGATTTTTATTAAGAAAGAAAATTTTTTTCAAATTATTTGTAGATAATCTGTTGTGTTACAATGTCGCTAAACATGCGCGGTTCTCTCACCTGCGACACTGCGGAAATGTCACGCAAGTGCGTCGTCGTTTCGCGCTCTTTTCAATATTGGTTGTATATAATTGGCGATGCCGATATATCGGCCTGCCGATTAAATCGGCCGATATATCGGTATCGGATTCGTTACATCCCTACAAAAAACTATATTAAATGCACATATACACAGTTTAAAAAAATATCATTTCAATCGATCAATTATTTTTCGAACAGAATCGATTTAAAATTCTACAATGCTTTTCTTATGGGGAAATATGTGTATTCACAATCCAAGGTCATTGTCAAATCAAATTATTTGACAATCCTTTCTGCAATCCAGCATAAGAAATGTTGCAATTTTTTTTTTTAATTTAGCATTTGCTTTATTTATTTCAAGTTCCCATTTTCCAAATATTTATATATTATCATGGACGATGTCAATTTTATATACATAAATAATGTTAACAGTCCGAGGTTCAAAGAATGGTACATTCTGATAATCTCTATCCTTATAATCGAGTTTCAACTATATAAATTCTACTTCATTACATAAATTTTTAAAATTTATTCCCAACGTATTTTTGACATCCGAAAGTTACAAATGTTAAAAAATGCTTATGATCCAAGTGTTTACTTATTAAAATTTGAGCAATAATTAAAATCTATACTAACATTATAAAGCTGAAGAGTTTGTTTGTTTGTTGAACGCGCTAATCTCAGGAACTACTGGTTCGAATTGAAAAATTATTTTTGCGTTGGATAGTTCATTTATCGAGGAAGGCTATATGCTACATAATATCACGCTACGACCAATAAGAGCGGAGCATCAATGAAAAATGTTGCAAAAATGGGAAAAATTATTCCTTTTGAGAGCTTCCGTTGCGGCGTAAACGGTTAAAACGTAGACAATAGGCAAAAGAGAAACAGAACCTACAATAAGAAAATTATTTTTTTTTTGTTTAATTTTGTAACATTTAGTGTTAAAAACTTTTTTTATCATATCTTTATACAGTGTGTCCCCGGATTGAGTTCACAATAGGTGAGATTGACCAAAAATGTTCGAATTGAAATTTCATATTTTGGGATTCCGCCCTACTTGGTCTAAAACTTATTTTTAGTTTACTTTCGATTTTTTTAAATCAAGTAGTTGAGCAAAACCTCTTTTCGTTTTAGGTAAAGTACCTTTTCCGTTCATAGTACGCAAAAGTGTCACTAAGAAAAGTTGTTCACAATGAAAAATTATGGCGTTATGCAAATTTTCAGAATGATCGGCCTACTTTGATAAAATCCGCTTTTGTTTTGTTTTGTGTGAAGCCAAATAGAGTAATTGGAGTTTAATTTATTTTTTTGATAAACTAAAAATTTGAAATTTAATTTGAACATTTCTAATCACCCTGTTTTCTCATCTAAGATTTATCATGTAATCGTTAATAATAAATATTTTACTTCTATTATCAAAGTAGGCCGATCATTCTGAAAATTTGCATAACGCCATAATTTTTCATTGTGAACAACTTTTCTTAGTGACACTTTTGCGTACTATGAACGGAAAAGGTACTTTACCTGAAATGAAAAGAGGTTTTGCTTAACTGTAAAGGCCTACTTGATTTAAAAAAATCGAAAGTAAACTAAAAATAAGTTTCAGACCAAGCAGGGCAGAATCCCAAAATATGAAATTCCAATTCGAAAATTTTTGGTCAATCTCACCTATTGTGAACTCAATCCGGGAACACACTGTATATAAAAATCTTCTATACATGTGTATGTGACTGAACTTCTCCTAAACGGCTGAACCGATTATAATGAAATTTTCAAGTGGATTCGATAATGGTTTAAATTTACAATTGAACCGTGTAGGTGGACCCAACAGCACCACTACTGTTGTTGCTTCGAATAAGGGGTAGCCCCGCGAGGCAAGACCACAATATCTCAGTCGCGTGCGGCTATTAATATTATTAATAGAAAGCTACCCCGGGCAAATTCATCTATTATTCTGTAAGAAAAATCACTGCAGCATATAATACGTCTTAATCCGGGCGTAGCCGAACCGGGCCGCTAGTATCCAAATAAGTGAATACCACAAGAACGTTTCTTATCACAGTATCGATGAATCGAACAAACAAAATAACTAGATCTAACGAACCCACCTAAGGACCCTAACGTTTCTATGTAATTGAACATAGGCAATATTAACACAGTTTTAAATGAAACTTCTAGTAAAAATTGCGAAATTATGCCACGTATAGCATACCAATAGCACACAAAACATAAATGTCCTTACAGCAGCGATGAATTTATTTACTGTAGATTTTAGACGTTCGACGCCTAAGGCCATTAGCGTCTAATTACATCAAATTAAATTAAACGATATCACAAAATATTCATGAGCAAAGACGAAATTGGAAGCCACGGCAGTTTGATCCAAGGGCCAGTACGCTAACCGTTACACCAAACTGGCCACGGCAGCGATGAAAATAGTGTGAAAAGGAAATGTACAGAAACAATAAATTTTGAATGAGTAATTAAAAAAGGAATATAATTGTATCTTAACATTTCGGCGTGTATTATATGTGAAAATTATTCATACTCTATAATCTAGCTCTAGAGTTTTTCCCAGCCAAGTGAGGTCGGTATAGTCGGTGCCACATAAATCGCTTTAATTTCAGCTGGGCGGTCAATAAAATTCGATAGGTCCTGAGGAGAAGACTGCACCCTCAAAAAACGTGATTCAGTAGCTTTATTCATTTAGTTGTCTGATTGCTAATATGTAGCTTCTATTAAGATATAGTTTCAGTAGCATCGAAAGCAAGTAAAAGTGGGAGAATTGCATTAAATTTTTCAAAAGTATCAATTAGTAAAAAAAAATGTAAGTATTATGTTTACAAGCATTTAAATACATGCTATCCAAAAAAATTAAAAACTTTATAATTTTCGAAAAAAAAAATATAAAGATATCCATTACCTTTAAGGATGTTGAAGGTCACTGGTGCACCAGTTGGCAGGAAATCTGAACAACAAAACACAAAGCAACTCATAACAAACTATACGGGCTAAATAATACTGCAATACTGTTAAAGCAATACAGCTAATTGAAAATGCTAATTCAATACTACTAAAAATAAATAATACATGCTAGTAACTCTTTCAATACACTGTAACAAATCATTAACCATTTCTCAAAATATTATATTTACATATACCAAAGGAATAATTATGAAATGGAAAGACACGAATACAAACTGTCTCAAAAGTTTGCACACGTTTCGGAGACGGGTATCAATTTAAAAAAATCCACATCGCATAAAAATCAGGAAGTGGGAAAAAAGATTTGGACCAGATTTGGGAACTGTAACGATTGCACTTCTACACAATTAATAATCATAAATATTATAAATAAAAACTCGTGTCCCATTTTTCAGCTATGAACTAGGAAGAAATAAACTTACGGCTTGTCTGCGAACCGGCCATCGTCACAGCCGCTTGCTTGTAATTCGCTGGCAATGCCATTTTTAATATATGCTATACAAATAAACAGACAAAATTTCCAGAACGTAGACTCTGTAAAGTGTAAATTAAAACGACAAAACAGCTTCACAGTCCACGCATCATAAGGCGTATTTCACGCACTTTTCACATTAACTCATAATGTGCAATTATATTAAGTTCGTTTACAAATATAGTGTAAAGATAAATGTATTTTTTTATATTATTTAAAGAACTTTTTTTTATCAAATTAACACATTTTTACCGATGCATGAACAAATTAGAAAACAATCTGACAACTGACGCTAAAAATCACAAACCAGAAGCTAAGAACTTTCAGATTGCAGTGTTGACAACGCAACTAACATTTACAATTTTTAAGAATTAACCTCCTAGGTTTCTCTGCAATATCAGAGCTGGTTGCGCACACTGATCTCTACCATAGGAATGGATAGTGGATACGCGTTCAAAACTTGTTCCTTTTAGACGGTCGGCCATTTTTAGGGCAAAAAAGACAAACCAGTGATCATCAAACTGTCAGTCGTAAACTATACCCATAGCCGAAATATTGCATGGTGTGCTCATGTGTTCACAACGCTATGATTCGAATAGATAACAGAACGCCTGATCATATAAAAAAGAGGTTAACCTGAAAAACAAGTTAAAAAAAATATTACTTAACGAAACTAATTACAATTTATGGGGTAATGATATGATCCATATGACACAAATTACTGTTTATTTTTTATGAAAAAAAAACAAAACGACTTTCTAAAAAAAATAAGATACGTCATGTGATTAGAGCAATACACTGCCTGTTAATTTTATGTACTTAAATTTTCTAAACTGGAATGACTTCTCTGATGCATGTGTAATTATGTCTTACTGGAGCAAAAAAAATATTATTATTATTAGACAGGTTTTTGAATTGAAAATTCTTTAGGCCCGTTGGTCAATTTTTATTTCTATTTGGATGGGGGTAAAATCTTGAGATCGCGTCACCATGACCGACATGTTAATGTTATTTCTGTTATATCTGTAGTTATAAGTACCTATGATATGTTTTTACTTACCATATAATTCGCTCAATTTAAAAACAGAATAAAAACTAGAAATTTTATCTTAAAAAAATCGCGCACTTGTTTCGGTTCTCTTTATTGCATAGTATGTTATGGACATTAGAAAATTGCGTATGTCCTGTCTTAAAACTAAAAACGCTTGCGATTTATAATATAGTTATTGAATTTTTTAATTTATTAACTCTTTCGAAAATTATAGCCCGCACATATATACAATGTGTTTCACTTTACATGAGGACACCTAAATAACTTTTCATTTTAAAAGCAATCATTATAAAATTTTCAGCAGTTATGCAGGCCATTAAGATGCATCTTTTTTGTAGGATCAACATTTTTCAAAAGTCAAAATCTAGTCAACTACAATTACAATAAAAAAACCCGGGTCGCAGTGCCAAAACCCTGCCGACAATATAGTGTATTTGCTAATACAGGTATTGTGGCTTTATTACACGACCTTAAGTTTGTTTTTGGACAAAATAAAAAAAAATTGAACCCCTTAATACACCCCTTACAATAATAATTTTATTAGTTGAAATATTGTTATCAATCCAACATTTGCACCAAATTAAATACGACCTTCAGTAAGTAAATTCGTATACGCAAACTAGTGTTTTCATAAAAGGTCTTGTCGGGCCGATTTGCTTATAATTTTAGGAGCACTTTTTAATTGCTACTAAAGGGTTAAATTTCAATTTTGAAACGATTCTGAGAATTATTTCGGTATTTTTAGGCCCGAAAACTTTTTTCAACCCCTAAAAACCACCCTTAAAATGACCCGATTGGGCCCATTTTAAATGGGCTTAACATTTTTAAAAATGGTGCCAAACTAGGTCCCGCCATCCGACCAACGCCAATAGTGTATGTTGCCATATGGCAAATACACTAAAAAGTAGGGTTTCAAGTAAACTCGTATGTGCGATCAAGATAGAGCAAAATTTTATAAAAAAAGTTGTTCAGAATCACAAAAAACTCCTAAGTATGAAGTTTTGTAAAAAAATTCATATCTTAAATTTCTCAACATATGAATGCAATATGTAATTTATTTGCTATTTCATTAAAATTTATTAAAATAAAATGGAAACTAAAATACAAATATCTAACTCGTTACACTATCCTAAAAATTTCAGACCTAAAATGTTACCCAAATTGCGGTTACAAAGGTTCAGAAGTACACCGAATCGTTTCGAGAAAAGTGTGCTAGGCACTGGGTGACTTGGCGAGTGCACCGCCGTGCACCCAGATTAAGGTACTAACAATAATCTTAGACTATTGAGTAGGACGTTAAAAAGCTAGATAGCCTGTACGATAAATGCACACGTTCTTGCTTTTATTTAACCGAATCAGCTATGAAGTAATGCTTCGTTTTAACTCGTCTGCTTACAAATTAATTCTGTTCGTTACACTATTATAATCGAATGCATGGTACAATAATAACAAAATTTTCTATTTTTCGACAAATTAATATTTTAAATATTAGGATAACTTCTTATGATTGGATCAATAGAATTACAATGATATGTGAAAATGTAATATTTCCATACCTACTGCACATTTGAAATACAAAAAGTATTGTATTAGTCCAGGACATGCGTTGCGATGATATGTCATCGGCTGAGACCATCACCAATCTTGGTGCCCCTCCGTTTTTGAGGTCACTGAACATGCTAAAATGATGATGAAAACCCTTTTGAGGTGCGCCCGATCATTTTACGGGGTGAAAATGGGCGGTGTCCTAGACACCGAGCAGAACCAAATTTTCCCGCGTTTTCGGGAACACTGATAAAGAAAAAATTATTTCGCGCTCATCCGATCCCACCCTCCCATCAAACGGGGGAGAAACCGCCCTCTTTTCCCGTCTTTCAGTGGGAAAAAGGTGTAGCTATATTGGTCATTTGCGAATATTCGGGGGGTCGAGTGAAGTAGAGACCAACGAACTCAGTTTTTGCGCTCCCTAAAACGGGAGGAGGGGGGCAATGGATTTCGGGCCGTTCTGACATTTTCTGCGGTAAAACACAAAATTTACACTGACTATATATTCAGTGCCAGAGCCTCTTTAACCTGAGCTTATTTTGGGGGACCGAAACTCAATCCACATATGAGTTCAATGTTACCTTATGATGATATAAATATTTTGCTCCAAAAAGGGATCGACAAGGAGGCTATGAAAAAATTTCTACTTAAAAATCTTAAAAACAAAACTACAGAATCAATTTGCGATTTTCTAGTTTTGGGTCTCAGTTTCAGGATAAAGTTTAAGTCCTAGCGAGCAGTGAAGAAAGTAGGAAGTGAATTGAAAGATGTATCAAGAATAATGAGATATGTATCTCTATTATAAACTCTTTTATGCAGAGAGTCTATCCAGACATTTTCGATTTTCTGAAGTCAAAGCCAACTATTTGAAATAACAAAGTTGACTTTGATATCAAACAATTGGTAAGCGATATTTTTTTTGGACAAATGTATCTTATTCTTCTTCGAAAAGTGCCTGTAGAATGTTTTTACCATTTGAAAAAATATCCACAAATAAAAAAGTTATGGCATTTTTTCGAAATCGGTCAAATATTAATTGTCGTCGATATTACGGAAACGGCTAGAGATATCGAAATGCGGTTTTCACCAATCGACGTTTCACAAAAATTGAACTCTAGACTAATAGATAAGTTTTTCTCTATCAGGTCTGGGAATATATGTAGTAGTAGAAAACTGCCAAAATCAAGCAATTTGGGACACCTGTATATTATAAAAATTATAATGTTAAATAAGCATTTAGCAAGTACACAATATTGTTAATAGGGTTTGGTACTGCGATCCGAGTTTTTTTATTACTGTTCACCGATCTATACTAGTTTCCAATCATTTTATAGTTTTCGTGTAGAACTCTTACGAATTAATTACTTCTCTGTGATGAGCACAGGTGTACAGTGTACATATCACGCGATCGCTAGACGTTTGTTGGGCAGGGTTACCAATTTGCTAAAAATTGCTCACCATTTATCACTTGAGTATTTTACGTCTGTAAGTGATTTTGTCAGTAAGGGCGAGTAATCGAAGATCTACGTATATTCTTGGCAGCAGTGCAAACTTCCGACCTATTAATAAAGATCCATTCAGTTTACTTTTGTACCAAGTCTATCAAGTTTCTACCTACTACCAGGCTTCTCTTTTCCACTGGTCATTCTGCGCAAGTACCCAGGGCCCAGCAATCAATGGGGCTCCCTAGTTCCTGCTAGATCTGCATCCGATAACTGACACTGCCGACAAATATATCGATATATTTTTTTAATAATGCACTTGTTAAGTATTGATTTGCTTAGTAATTACGCTCTTTTTTAAGAAAAAATAGTCCTTGGTAATTGTCATAGGGGCCCCATTATCCTAAAGTGTCCAGGGCCTCCAATAGGATAAAGACGGTCCTGCCTACTACATATTGTATATCTGCAAAAAATGTAAATATATGTATTTTTAGAAGTTTTATATTCTAGTTTTATATGCGCAGTAAAATCCATGCATCTGTTTTGTTAGTTCTGGACAATGCTCAACGTCGGCTCTTGATGTTTGGCCAGAAGCGTAGTGTACCTTGGCGGGGCCCCATATAAAAATTAGTTTGGGGGCCCTTTCCCCGTTGAAGTAAATGACTTAAACAGGGAAATCCCGCAGCCCGCGATAACCGATGTAGGGTGTTGCCAACTTTTGAACTCACGCTTTACACTGGAAAAAAAGAAATTGCTTTTTTTGACTTTTTTCATTTCTGAAATAAAAAAAAATTGGGAAGTTTTTATTAATTTTTGCTTACGCACGTTGGGGGCTCCCGTGGCCCGGGGGCCCCGTATAATTGATACGGCAGATACGGCGGTAGCTACGCCCCTGTGTTTGGCAACATTGTATACTGATGTAGAAAAAAAAGAACGGCGCCATTCGAATTATTTGTTAATAGATAGACGATTTTTCGCAACTTAAAAAAGAGACTGTGCAATTTATACTACACACTATTGAAATGGAACTTCGAGCCGCTTATGCATTAACTGCCGTTATCGATCGCTACATCGGAGTGTGGAGCGATGCAGTGGTTCGTTACACTCAATCGCATGATTTTAATTTGCCCTACGGTGCGAAGAGAAGAACTGTCGATGTTGATATTTTTAAGATGTGGGTAATTACTGTAATCCAAGAAAGCTTTGAGAGTAAATCAGTAACCCTGGTGTTGGGGCGCCACTGTCGACTTTGGCCGTGGGTCATAGCGCGATGCAGTTCGTCGTCGCGCAAACTGCTCGTGACTTTTCCGTTTTTTCGATTCAGTTTGCGTGTTACGTTCGATTGGAGTGGTAGTTGTACGAGTCTATATATTCGAAACTGTGACTTGACAATATTACAAACAAAATAATACAAAAATATCAATACCTCTACATAATCAAAGTATATTTCAGTGCACTAGTGATCAAAGTGAGTATTTTCCTGAAGCCATAAAATTTAATTAACTTCTGTTTATTTTTTGTCATTGATTTCATATATGACAGTGCGTTTACTTACATCATTGTGGAATAATTAATTTTACATTTTTTATTAAAATTTACAAATTTAGTTATTGTCAACAATATTTAGAAAAAATCGACATAGTCTAATGATATATTGCAATTGAAAATCATGTTAGCAGTCGATTATATTGTTTTGAAATCGATAGAAATAAAATTAAGCGCATTTTCTGAAGAAAATACTTTATTAATATTGATATATTTACTGGGCTTTAATTTATAAAGTACATAAAAATTGATAAAACTTTTTCATCTAAAAGAAATAGGTTATGTTACGGGTGACACCGATGATCAGTAATGCTACATATCTGTCTATTATAAAAATAAAATTAAAACATTACGTTACACAATTTTATTTAGAAATTCACTAAAAGTAAAACACTGTTTTCATTTAGAATCGCTCTAAAACAGTAGATTGTATATAGTCTAGTTGCATAATGGTTTATAACTTATAACTGACGTGTAGTGACATTGTATTAAAACGAAAGATAGCGAGCTTTAACAGTCACACGAGTCATAACCTCATTGCGCACGAGATATGCCTATATCTTATTTTTATCATACATCCTATAAAATAACTGCTTGTCTTCTTTTGCAGTGTTTTCAAACATTTTAACAGTACCTAAAATTGTGTAACAAACGTCACGTCTTACAGCAGGTTATGAAAATTACCATTCGCGCCTATTTTTGTTTTTATATACTTCTAATGGTCAATTATAGGCAGTTTATGAAAATTACCTGCAATTGGTTAAATCTCCTACTTTTGTTTTTCATTACAGCACTAGTGCATTATAGGCGACTGCATGTGTGAAGATTAAAAAATAATTGTTACACATCCCCTTATAAATAGCTGATTTTCATGCGTTTAATAATGCCGGTGGTGAAATGACACATTTAACACTAGTGCTATAAACATTAATGAGATCAGTATAGGAAAAAATAATAAATAAATAAAATACTATGGCTAACTCAAAAGTATACATGAAAATTTTATTTGGATTTGTACTTTTGAGCTTAACCACACAGTTAATAAATTTTTCATTTTACACTTTGGGTTTTCTCTTTTTAATAGATATTTTTTGAAAATTCAGTGTTGCTTATTGAACCACAGAATAAAATGCGCATGCAAATAAAATTATTTATTTTGATTAATTTTTTTATAGAAACCTAAGATTGTTAATGGGTGGATTTTCGTGATTATTTTGCATTGTGTGTTTAGCTTTAAAAAAATGCTGCTTTTCATAAATCCGTTTTTAATGAGGCAAATGTAAAAAAATGCATGTCAAAATGTATTAATATCTATAATTCAAATGCTTTTGAGATTTTAAGATAGCTGATGATTAATTTGTGTTCGAAATAATTGTAGTATATTATTAAATTCACGTAACACTTTTTTTTTTAATATTGGATATAAACTTTTACTAGGGAGGTGGTGGCAATTTCAGTATATGATTTGCTCATCGTTAGAAATTATAGGTAACAGAGTTTTAAAACGTGTGAATAGGCTAACCAAGTTGGCAAAGTTTCGCTGCTTTTTCGATAAAATAATTTTCAATAAAAAAATAAAATGTCTTAAATTATTTACTCGTATCTGCCATTTAGTTATTCTATTAAATTTACCATATAGAGTCTACATACTAACAAAATATTTGCTAGACATGTAGGTCGCTGTGTTTTTTTAAAATAATTGTTAATTTGTAAAAAAGCGCCGTTAAACTGTTTGCTCGCCTTTCACACTTTTAGAATTCCTTTGTCAAATGGCAAAATATGGTAGACACTTGAAATTTTTAGAGGGTGTATTACTATGGCCGCTATAACAACAAATAGTAAAAATAGAATTAATATTGTACGGTTGTAACTGAGACCTGATCTTTGGACTTTCGTGATCTAGTCGTTCTCGAGTTATCATACGTATCATAGATAGGGATTGCAATCCAGCAGCATTTTCAATCCAGCTGGATTTATGCTGGATTAAAGCAAATCCAGCTGGATCCAGCATTAATAGATTTTTCAAATAAATGTAACAATTTTTAACTCTAGAAACATTAATAGCTATTTATCAACATTTACATCAAATACTCGTTTTTTTGGCGTTAGTAAAGTACCCTAATAATAATTAATATGTAGGTACAAGTATCCGGAGTATAATTATTAATTATCACGGTACAGTCTTAAATCACCTTAATTAAAATTCTAGATATTATCTTATTTTACTTATTTTACAAACTATGTAGTCTCAGTTTCTCAGTCTCAATAATTTTAGAAATAAAATTGCGTTTACTGCTTATAAAATGTTTAGTTAACTCTTATTAGAAACAAAACTTTAATATAAATTAGATATAATATATAATTTAAGATTTGATTTGTCTTTTAAAGAATAAATTCAATCAATTATGTAAAATTATGTAAAAATGTAAATGTTAATGATGGCGTTATCTCCCAGTCTACTTATTAAAGAACTGCAAAAATACCCGCCTGCGGAAAGGACTCTCTCTACCTCTATGGTTGGTTTGAGAGTCATTAAATAATCATAGATTAAAGTTAGGTTTTCACCTCTTACCCCCTCACTTTCTTAAAGTGCCATTTCTTTCTTCAATATCTTATCATAATCCTTCTCAGACCCAGTAAATTACTTGTTTTTAGCTGATTGCGGATCCGCACCGCTGGATCCAACGCCAGATGCTGGATCCAGCAAGGCCAAAAATGTGCTGGATCCAGCTGTATTGCTGGATCCAACATTGCAATCCCTAATCATAGATAATATACCAGTAAACCCGCTTAGATACAGATTGATTTATAGATTATAAAATTTTAATATCACTGAGAATTGAACTAGTTGAAATGAAACAAGATTCTTTTTTTTAACTTCCCGCTAAGAAAATCCAACATTTTCAAAAATTGGTTTCACCCCGATTTTCGAAACTCGAGTTTTCGTCAGATCTTGGCGTTTTGACATCTTAGGAAGCTATTCTGACCACTTTCACGATGATATCCGTATGGCTGTGTGTGTCGGATGAACCGATCGAAACGCGGTTTGCAGCATCTCACAGGGCATTGCTGAACTTAGATTTTCTTAGAATTGGAACTGATTCGGGCTGTTCGATTTTGAGAAAACTCAAAAATAACACTTTTTGGAACACCGTTTTTTTAATAATATTTTGAAATATCTTCGAAAATACTGTACCGATTAATTTCAAAATCTAATCAGTTCTATTCCTCATAAAACAACGTCGACTGCTGCAAACCGCATCAAAATCGGTTAATTCATTTGAGAGATATCGTAGGAGAAAAATTTTGAAAAAAACGTTTTTTCACAATATGTTCTCAAAGTTTTGTTAGATTGATTTTTTTTTAATACATTGTTTTGTGCTTGAAAAACTACGTCGATTTCCGCAAATCGCATCTTGATCAGTTGAGTCGTTTGAGAGATATCGTTGTCGAGAAATTTCCAAAAAAGTGTTTTTTCAAAATATCTTTCCAAATTTTTGTCAGATTGATTTTTTTTATTATAGGTTACTTTTTGCGCATGAAAAACTGCGCCAAATGTCGCAAAGCTAATTAGTTTCCTAGAAAAAGTTTTTTTAAAATAACTTTTAACAAACACCGTAGGTAAACCACATCTCAATAGATCAATATATCAAAAATAGCGGGAAGTTCCAGGGATGACCTGCAGGGTCAACCATTTTTCAGATTTTTTCAACTAGTCCAATTCCTCGTGATATTAAAATTTGATATTCAGCATGGACATGATAATCGATAATTATAGATTATAGGTGCTCAATAGCTAAGGTCATCAGCGTCTATCGAAGTGCGCTGACATTTTTATGATATATTAGCATTAAATGGCAATGAACTTAAAATTATTTTATTTAAATAGTGATTGATGCACGAGTCCACTGTAGGCTTCAGTATCACGGCCACGTGAAAGCATCTTAAATCACGGCAAATTTTTTTAAAAATGTATGAAACAACTTCGTGTTAGCTCAATGATTGTCATATTTGATAATGTAATTAAATGCAGATTATACAGCAGCTTATTGCAGTGTGTATTAAGTTATTATATATTCTATCTTATCATAAGGTTATGACATTTTATGTTATATACGATATTTTGAACTTCAAATACAAAAGTCATTTTAAGGACATATTTTTTATTATCGTTTTCATTCTACTTTCTATGTGTGTTTGTATTAGGAAATATCTTAGACCGCAAGTTGAAAAGCGTAAAATGCAAAAAAATAAAATAAAAAATTTGATAAACCCCCGGCACAAAAAAAACTATAAAAATTAATTTTTTTGTTTGAAATCATATTATGTAACTATGTAAACAAATAGCAAATACCATATTTGTTACTAGCCGTTAAACGCATCACTCGCGCATTAGTATACATTTTATTTTATTTATTTATAATATGTTAAAATTTTTAAAGTTGGAATGGTCCTGTCGCCCAATGGGCTGGAATTGTTTTTATTAAAATCGAAGACGTCGATGTTCATCAAATTGTCTAAATTCGTATTCTAAGGGATGGGAACCTTCACGAAAGATACGTTTTATATAATATCTGAAATTGTTTAAGCTCAAAAAATGTTTGACAGCCTTTTGAACAAACTACCTGAATGTGGAAGAGGTGAGGAGTTTTATATTATTTAAAATATGTGACTGAATTAAAACTAGCATCTAGTACCACCGTAGTCACGGGCAAGTTATTATATCTATAAAATATTAAATTTGTACCCGGGTTAAGCCAAACCGGGGCTTGTAGTTTATAAATATTATTGTATTGCGAAATGTTTTATATATACGCATAAAAAACTTCGGGCCATGTTTACTCGCACCAACTGTCCTTATCGAAGTTTAAATTACGATAACAATATCCTTGACCGATTTAATCTATGATGGATTTTTTAAGTTTTACAAAAAATCACTTACATTGTTTAACCCTTTGGAAAATGCAGTTATTGATAAAATTCAAACCGCGGCAATTGTTTTGAATCTGATGTTCTTGGAGAAACACTAAGACAGATTTCGATAGGTAAGCGTTAGCAAATTCGTATTTCTTTTAGTTTAAATGTTATGGATACAGAAAATGTGAAAAACTGTGGTTGAAAACTGTAAAAACAACAATTTAGTCGCTTCTCATTTATAACAGTTTTTATTATAGATGTACCTACATTTTGAAAGCTATACTTTGTGCCGTAGCTATAAGGTCATTGGTGCTCAGGGCAAGATTCCAATTTGCTTCTCCGGGGTTTGCATCGCTGGCGCGAACCCCGATCACCAAACCCCAATTACGCCTTCGGGCCTATATGCTTCCCATTTTCAGCCAAACCTAAACTGAGTTTATTTTTTCCTGAAGATTAGAGGTGTACAGCTCTCGCAATACACAGCCAATAATAAAATTATTGTGATTAAGACTTTCTAAATTATTAGAAAAAGAAAACTGTAAATTATAGCTTTTCAACTGATTGTCAGGCCATCGCGTGAGTCACGAACATTTTCGTGACTTGTTTTTTTTTCGCGCGAGTCTAACTTACCATACTCCTAGGATTTTTTGAAAATCGGCATGTAGTTTTTATAATAATTATCAAACATACATCGCCTGGAATAATTTTAGTATCAACTTCTTCCGCAAGGTGTAGATGATATTAACCCTGTTAAATTCTTTTATATAACACCTACCTCCACCCGCTCGTGTAGTTTATTTAAAAAAACCATCGAACATGTATTTCTTTATTTTCTAAAAAAAGCATTTTTTTCGAGTCTCACGTTTTTATCTTAAGAAGTTTCAGAGATACCGCGAATTCTTTATGACAGTTTCAACCCCCGTTTTCACCTTCTGGGACATGACATTGATAATTTGTTGAACACCGTTCTCTTCGATTTTAACGAAGAATTCTTATGTTAAATTTCGTGTTCTAATAGATCCAAGAGCCCGTGAGTGTCAGACCTTCGTTATTTTATAAAAGCTGAAAGTTTCTTAGCGCATGCTATACCAACCCAGGTAGGAACGATAGGCGATTATGTACTTCGGGTCATCGTGGCTTTGGCAGGTAACAGATAGCAAAGTTGTATAAAATACCGACTTAATTTTGTCAAATTATAAACATGCTATATATAAACATACATCCAAAATTTAAGTTTCTAGCGTCAGCGCTCTAGTCTGTGCGTATTTTCTCAAAAAAACACATCTCTTTTGGCTCCCTTAGGGGCTCAATTTAAAAAAATTCCTTTCCAAAGAACGCTTATGCCATAAAGGGAACCTACTGACAAAATTTCAAATTTCTAACGTCAGTAGTTCGGCCTCTGCGTTGATTGTATGCAAAACCTACACCCCGTTTTGAACCCCGTAGGAATTCAATTTCGAAAAATCCTCCCTCCTTTTTCGTTGTTTACATCACAGAAGGAACCTACTGTTCAAATTTTAAGCTGGGAGGCGTTGTAGTTCCTGAGATTTCGTGATGAATGAGCGAGCGAGTGAGTGAGTGAATGAATGAATCATCGAATGATCATTGATTGATATATCTCTTATATTAAATTAAAATATACAGATAACAACAAATTTAACTATAAGTAAAAGAAGGTAACGTGGTCAAGGTCCAGTTGACTACATTAAATAGTAACGTAATAGTATTTATTCTGTAGGTGCAAACTAGATTTATAAACAAACCACTCGTAAATATTATGTTATAGTCAATAAAAACGTAAATGATTCCATACTGTTTTGTTTACCCTAATTCAAGTTTTTCGTTTTGACTTGTTATAAACTATGACCCTTTTTCTGTGGTAGTCGAATTAACTTGATTTGCAATTCTTCAAAATTTATTACGTAAACATATTCTGTGAGGGTTTTGGCGTGCGTCGTAAACCGGTACGGTTTTAGTCCTACACCTTCAAACAAGTACTTGTCATCAATTAATTATTTTTATAATTATACTAGCGGACCCGGCGAACCTTGTTCTGCCTTATTAAGTTCAATTTTTTATTAGGATTTTAAAAGTTAGGATTCTTTCATTACTCACTCCGTTCGTTCGCCCGAGTTTATAATTATTTGTTTCAATACTCGCTCACTTACTCTGTTCGTTTGCTCGAATTTATAATTATTTGTTTCATTACTCACTCACTCACTCCGTTCGTTCGCTCGAATTTATAATTATTTGTTTCATTACTCACTCATTAACTTCGTTCGTTCGCTCGAATTTATAATTATTTGTTTCATTACTCACTCACTCACTCCGTTCGTTCGCTCGAATTTATAATTATTTGTTTCATTACTCACTCACTCACTCCGTTCGTTCGCTCGAATTTATAATTAGTTGTTTCATTACTCACTCCGTTCGTTCGCTCGAATTTATAATTATTTGTTTCATTACTTACCACTCACTTCGTTCGTTCGCTCGAATTTATAATTATTTGAATGATATATACCGGTAAAGTTGTTGTCGGGAGCTCACAACACGTGTTGATTTATATATCTGATTCCTTAATCAATTAGAAGCGAAAACTGTCTTTATTAATTATTTATAAAATGTAAATAAATAATAATAGCACTGAGAAATAATGATAAATTCACTATGAGAATAAAATTAACTTGAGAGTTGCACTGAAAAATTTAAATGATAGGTACGTATAACAGTCACTGCTATACGATCGAGACACAAATAAAACAAAAAAAAATGGACGAAAACTATATAGTGAGTGAGAGAAAGGAAGCCGGCTTCGTTCTCACCCCTACTCCATGATATTTGCTGGTCGAAAAGTGACAACGGGAGACACTTGGCGCGGATAACTGATTGGTTGATAGAACTATTATTACATGAAAATTATAGTATACTACAATATTCGATTGCCATCTTGTGGATCTGTGGATGGAACAGAATAATATAAAAATCGCGATTAAAAATCAGGGGTTGATCGTATAAGGGTGAAAATTTAGAATTAAATGTATTTTTCAATCCTGAATCATGAAAGAATAAAAACAAATAATTTTGTCCAAAAAATAAAAAAAACATTTTTTGGGTGGACCACCCTTAACATTTAGGGGTATGAAAAATAGATGTTGGCTGATTCTCAGACCTACCCGATAAGCACACAAAATTTTATCAAAATCGGTTCAGCCGTTTCGGAGGAGTTTAGGGACAAACACCGTGACACGAGAATTTTATATATTAGATTAATCATGGGAGTGACTACATTTGTGAAGAATTTTACTCTATCGTATTACAGTATTGTCTCTCATATTTCATTTCAGAAAATTAATAAATAAAGAGCAATTACGAAATTTTATTATTAATGTGCGAAAAAATGTGTATACAGAATCTATTAAGGCGCATTAAGAGTGAATCCTTACTTAATATTATAAATGCGAATGTGAGTTTGTTTGTTTGTTTGTCTGTTTGTTACGCAAAAACGGCTGAACGGATCTGGATGAAATTTGGCACACAGATAGTTTATTACCTGGATTAAATAATACGATACTTTTTATCCCGGAAAAACGTTAGGTTCCTGCGGAATTATCAGAAAACTCATCCATGGCCTATTATATTCTATGATATAACCGGCCAGGGACGAGTTGTTGGTTGCCTTGGTTACTAACAACAAACTCTGAGACATTCTGATATCAAATGTCAAATAATTTACCAATAATTATAAATTTTTTAATTAATGTTAAAAATTATTCTGATCAAAATTATTTTCTACTTTTTAGTGCAAAAGAAAACCATTGTTGTTAGAATATGTTTTGAAATTTATTTTATTTTTAACTTAATTATTGTTTTAATCAAATAATTTATGTTTATCTGTTGGTCCTGCCAGCGTTGGACTGGCCATATAGACGAGGTGGCGTTTGCCAGCCGGGCCCCCCACGGGCCTGGCTTGCGAGATCGCCGTAAGCCGGGCGGTCGGTAGGATAGGGGGTCCATGCAAGCTAGGTCTCAGCCCTTGCGACCTAAATGTAAACTAGATCAGGTAGTTCGTTCATACAATTAAAGAGAAATAAAATAAAAAAAATATCCCATCTACCATTATCCAGTCTCGGACCTCGGGCTTGTAGGGAGCCACCCGGACCCTTCCGACCCTGAATCGTGCTGAAGTTTGCACTATTGTTGTTGCTGCCGTGTTTCATTACAATCGCGGGCGGAGCCGCGGGGAGCGGCTATTAAATGTAAATTCGAGCAACGAACGGAGTGAGTTAGTAATGAAACAATTAATTATAAATTCGAGCGAACGAACGGAGTGAGTGAGTAATGAAATAATTAATTATAAATTTGAGCGAACGAACGGAGTGAGTGAGTAATGAAACAACTAATTATAAATGCAAGCGTACGAACGGTGTGAGTGATTAATGAAACAACTAATTATAAATTCAAGCGTACGAACGGAGTGAGTGAGTAATGAAACAATTAATTATAAATTTGAGCGAACGAACGGAGTGAGTGAGTAATGAAACAATCCTAAATATTAAAATCGCGGGCGGAGCCGCGGGGAGCGGCTAATAAATCAATAAATAAGAAAATTACATTCAAGAAGAAAGAATTAATCAAACATCTCCTGTTAGACAAAACTGACAGTGAAAGATCTTGGATTCAACTTCAATTATTATGGACCTAAAAAATAAAAAAATATTTTTTAGTACTTACAATAAAAACTCGTCTTTAAAAAGTCTTTTTAACTCTTTTATTTTGTCCTTTTTAGTTCTTCAGAATTTTTATTATTAAAACTAAAATAAAATTTTGAATGTGTTTTCAAATATTTGAGGTTAGGTAATATAAAAATGATTTTTCGGGAAAAAGGACTTTATTTATAAGTAAAACACTTAATATTTTATTTTCAGCGAAAATAAAATATTAAGTGTTTTACTTATAAATAAAGTCCTTTTTCCCGAAAAACATTTTTATATTAATTACCAAGGACAAAAAAGAAATAAAGTCGATTTGAGGTTAATTTTTTGTTAGTTTTATTCTGAAACTTTTTAAAGATTTTATTTCAACAAATTATTTGTATGTATATTAAAATTTAGTTTTTAATCAAACTAAAGAAGTATAACTTCAAATACGCGTACATGAGTATACGCACTCACTTTTTTTAATATTTGCTCTGTTTTCAGAAAAAAATTCGAACAGCAGCAATTTTTAAAGGGTAAACTTTTTATAATCACTATTAGAAACTTTTTGCAAAAAAGGTCACGAAAATCCATTCACTCTATCTGAGGTACAAAACTAACGACAGTGTATTTTAGATTTTAGATAATTTTTTCAACAACGTTTATAGTGGAGTAGATAGGGCTTTCGAAATGTGCCTGCACGATTATCAAAGCAAATTTTCTCCCACAATATTTCGGCACTTTTAGTTCAGGGTGTGGTCAAGAGGGAAGGGGCATGAAAAGTGTGGGAAACCTGTTTTTCCTATGTAAATTCCTATGCAATTCGTTTGTTTTTGACTACAGGAAAAAAAATCAGAGGAAACTTATAGAACTTAGCGAACCGTATAAACACGTGCAAAGTTTACTTTTTTCAAATAAAAACCAGGATATCTCAAGAGCCATTAATCCGATTTCACAAAAACTTTGCACGAATTTATGCCGAGCTCTACAACTGTCCTCTGAACTTTTTTTCCTGTATCGTCAAAAACAAACGAATTACATAAGAAAACACGATTTCTCATATTTTTTTTATGCATGGTTTACCCCTTACTTTTAGCCCCACCATGAACTGAAAGTTATAGACTGTTGGGAGAGGCCAACTTTTTATCGCTGGGAAAAAAAATGATAATCGTGCAATCACATTTGCAGGTATGTTTTCTCTCCAGATCTACTCCACTATTCAAACACTGACCTATGTTAAGGATGAACTTGAAACTGTTTCAAAATAGTGCCACATTGAACCACATTCTTTTTTAAGCCAAAATTAATTCAACACGTGATGATTTACGTAAAAGAGAATCCGATGTTTGGCATCACAGCTTGTTTACCACGTGGTGACGTCGGCATTTATTGGCAGCGATACGTTGCACGCCATTGTATTTTACGGTGGTGATAAATTTTACAATGACTACAGAAAGTGAATACAATTCATTCTGAAAAATATGCTCTGTTTGTGTAAGTTGCGTACAGAAAAGAATTCTACGCGAGAGCAATAATTTCAATTTCATAGAGGTACTAGGTTTGCCGCCCGAATTCGGGTAGATTTCGGTTTGGCAGCAAAATACCTAAACATTATTGTACTGATATCTAGGGATGTCGGAAGTGCTAAACAGTATCGATATATATCGTATCGATATTTTTTTCAAGTATCCATATCGATACGTAATTGTTGGTATAGCATGAATTGTAAATCGAAATAATTAAAAATATTCTAGACCAGCGGCCCAGTCCGGCTTCGCCCGGGTGTAAATGTAATAAATAGGATATAAAAGATGAGAATCATTATCATTAAATTCTCAACGTGTATTTAATTTACGCGAATTCAATCGCTTTTATTTGTGAATGTTCAAAAATTGAAGAAAAATCTTATTTCCCAAAAAGAATTTTTAAAAAAAACTTGGAACGTGTCGCGGGACACGCGTTTGGAACGAAGTCCCTTTCGTATAAGACGTTTTTCGTAACGCGTTTTATATAATCTAAAACACCCGGTATAATCTAAAAACATCCGGTATAATCTAAAAACACCCGGTATAATCTAAAAACACCCGGTATTATCTGTAAACACCCGGTATAATTAAAACACTCGGTATAATCTAAAAACACCCGGTATAATCTAAAAACACCCGGTATAATCTAAAACACCCGGTATAATCTAAAAACACCCGGTATAATCTAAAAACACCCGGTATAATCTAAAAACACCCGGATAATCTAAAAACACCCGTTATAATCTAAAAACACCCGGTATAATCTAAAAACACCCGGTATAATCTATAAACACCCGGTATAATCTAAAAACACCCGGTATAATCTATAAACACCCGGTATAATCTAAAAACACCCTATATTTTCTAGCAATAAATATAGCCTATGTTACTCAGGGTGAATGTAGCTTTCTAATGGTGAAAGAATTTTTTAAATCGGCACAGTAGTTTTTGAGTTTATTCATTACATACACACAAAAATAAAAATCTTTCCTTTTTATAATATTTAATATTAGTGTAGATGTAGAAATGACATGAAATATTGCATGAATAGATATTTTGCCTGTTTATTATTCCGAAAATTTCGAAAAATCCGGTGTTTGCTATGTGCTTTATTGACTGTTGTTGTTTTTGGAACGCACTTAAAAGTGTTCCAAAAACATATGTAAAACACATGTTTCTTTTTCAGTGAAGTTTTCGATTTGTCGAAATAATTAAACGGCCATAGTCAGTCGCGGTAGTACCTACATACAATTAAGTGTTGCGACTGGAAAAAAATATCGGTTTTCGATACTCGGAATTTTATATCGATATATCGAAATATTAAATATCGCCCAAAAATATCAATATATCAAAAAAAAAATATCGATATTTTTTCGACATCCCTACTGATATCTTATAATTTAGCCAGCGGCATACCTACTTACCTTGCATGCAGGATCTCCTACTTGATTTATTACATTTTCACTTACTACTGATGTCCATTTTATTGTAGTGTAATAATATACAATGCCTATATCACTTGAGAAGAAGGAGGAGCTTTTAAACAGTGAAAGAAATTACTAAATTACTTCAATAGTTTCTGAAATTACCCACTGCAAATGAACATACCAAATTTTCCTCTTTTCAATTAATAATATAGTATGGCTAGCCCGTGAATCCCATGTGGCCCAGCCGCTCAGGCAGGTCCTGATAGTTTAAGATACGTAATTGATGTCGACCTACACCGATCAAGTAACCGAATGAAATGTATTTTTTATAAAATAAAATATGTTAACAATGTGTTAAACATGTGCCCAAGCGCAATACCGGGCAGTACTAATTCATAGCATGTTAAGAAGCACCACTCCGCGTAAATGCGGAGGTGGCATCCCGCACTCTACCGTCCACTCCGCATATGTGCGGAGTTGGCAGCGAAGCTGTTTTAATTTTTAAATTTCAAAGCCTTGCAACCATGACTCTTGAATGGTTTTTTCGCAAGCAACCGTATACTATCGTTTCGCAAAAAATATAAGCTTTATTTTGATGTTTAATTTAATTGGATACTCGATCGGTGAAGGTACCACTTTCGATTTACCTTTTTAAACCTGGCAACCGTAAAGTCTTGAACAGAAAAAGGTAAGCAACCGTATGTTTGCATATTCTATAGGCTTTATACTTTCGATTAGTGTTAAATTTTTTTGGTTACAAGTTCGGTGAAGGTATGGAAAAAAAAATTAATTATTGAATTTTCAATTAAACATAGCCTTGAACAGATTTCTTTAAGCAACCTATTAACGTTACTTTCGTTAACATATTTTATTTTATAAAAAATACATTTCATTCGGTTACTTGATCGGTGTAGGTCAACATCAATTACGGATCCTGTACTATGAAACCTATCGATGGCCAGATGCCTTATGGGACTTAAAAGTCGTTAAAAATTAAAAAAATATTAGTTTTGTTAAAAAAATATATTGAAAACTAAAACCGGTCATAGAACCTGCCCGGTGGCAAAATTTCCAGTTTCTCTCCATAGCTACAATTAACCTCAGCGTAGCTGGTTAAAAAAGAGAAAGCGATATATATTGTATTTATAGAATACCTGTAAAAAAACGAAGGTTCCGTTTCATTTTTTAGATATTAGGACGACTTATTCAAATTATACGTCGCATTCGAAATATACTGGGTTCGAAACCGGGCGGGGGTAGACGTGGATAATACTTTTTGCAGTTGATTCCCGCCGAGAAACGACAAATCATATACGAATCATTTTCTTGAGATTTTCCTAGGGTTTCTTTCAGTAATTCCCGATAAATATTGAGATGATTCCTTATTGAAGATCATGACCGGAATAGCTGCCAAATGTTGAGAAGGAACACATTTTAATATAGTATTATTTTATACGTCAATTTAATCAAAACTGAGATTGCAAAACTTGGTCCGATTTGTTGAAGCTCAATAATCTATTGTTTACGTCACTTTGTCGCGTTGACGTCAAAAGTACTTTAGTGAAATAATACTTCTGAACGTGCATAGATTGTCTGAAAGCATTTGCAAACAGAAAATTAATACGAACATCCAAAGTTTTATGGATATAGTTACTAAAATATTTTTTTTATTATATAAAGTTAATGTGTTTCCAAAGTATCCATGGAAAATAGTATGAATTTTTTGTTATACTCATTAACTCCCTATGCTTAGAACAGCCTTTGGACAATCTTCCTATATTTTTGTGAGGATCACTGATATAACTTTATATAAATATTGATATCTAAATTATATTGAAGCACATGTTTGGAAGTTAGCGCGACTAATGGCACGATTCTATAATTTTTTTTATGTTAGATTGTACAGCGGTGTTAAATTTCTCACTTTACTGATGCAAATTTGTTACAAAGTGACAAAAAATCTAAAGCGCTGTACAAATCTGAAAGAGATTACAGAGTACGCCGTAACTGAATCCCTGGAACCTCCTGCTATTGTCGAGTTTCAAACGCTCAAAAATATACTTTTCAATTGATTTTTTCAAGCGCTCAAAAATATACTTTTCAATTGATTTTTGAGCTCTTCAAACTCAAAATATTATACATATACATTTTTGAGCCCTCCAAGCTCAAAAATCAGAGCATTATTTCAGAGCAACTCTTTTGTGTAACTTTTGAACTGCGGTATATTTTGAATAAATTAACCGATCGAGATGAGGTTTTTTAAGCCACAAAAAATAATCTATTACAAAAAAAAACAACAATGTAACGAAAATTTGAGAAGATATTTTGAAAAAACATTTTTTTCAAAAATTTTCTCCAACGTTATCTCTCGAACAAATCAACTGATTTTGATGCTGTTTGCGGGATCGACGTTGTTTTATGAAGAATAGAGCGGATTAGATTTTGAAATTAGTCGGTACAGTAGTTTCGAAGATCTTTAAAAAAAAACTTAAAAAACAATTAATTATTTTTGAGATTTCTTAAAATCTACCAGCCCGAATCGGTTCCGATTCTCAGAAAATCTAAGTTTAGCAAGGTCCTTTCAGATGCCGCAAACCGCTTTTTGATCGATTCGCCCGTTCAAAATGTATGAGAGATTTACATACCCACACACACACACAGAGAGAGAGAGAGACAGAGAAATGGTCAAAATAGCTTCCTGGGATCTCAAAACGTCGAGATCTGACAAAAACTCGAATTTCGAAGTGCAGAAATCAATACGTTCCCAATTTTTGAAAATTTTCAATTTTATTAGCGAGAAGTTAAAAATTAAATTCTACTTCAACAAATTTATATTAGTTCAGAGAAGTTACACATTGTCCTTGTGTTTTTCGTGAACATCTATTTAACGATCGTTACAGAAAAAATAATAATCAAATGTGTAGCTTAGGAAGTTTCTTACAAAAAAAAAAGTTGGATAATATTGTCAGCATTTGTAAGCGAATGGTCAGACAAATCATATCAAAGCAAGAGCACCTATTTTTTAGTTAATAATTAATAGTTCTTTATTTTTCACAAATGTCGGAAAACTGTACAGCGAGTTGACTGCACTGGTGCAGTACAAGAATACCACTGTGTAGCAATGCCCAGTTCTGAATTAGAACGTGTAAATATAACACAGGACATATTATATAGATAATAAAATGTCTATTCTGAACATCTCACAGTGACGTAGTTACAAGGTATTTTCTGATGTCATTGAAAAAATGTTACGAACATTTTTATGTATGTAGCTTATCAATACATCTTTTGCGGCCATAAACAACTAGGGTTATAGAGCTCAGAGTCGGACTGGGCCCGAAGGGCCCGGGTGGCTCCCCACAAGCCCGGGACCCAAGACTGGATAATGGGTAGATGCGGGATATTTGTCTATTTAATTTCTCTCTAATTGTATGAACGAACTATCTGATCTAGTTTACATTTAGGTCGCCAGAGCTGGGACCTAGCCTGAGTGGGCTCTCTATCCTACCTACCATCTAGCTTGCGGCAAGCCCCGCAAGCCAGGCTCGTAGGGGGCCCGCGCAGGCTGAGGCCCGGCTGGCAAACGCCACCTCGACTATATGACCAGTCCGACGCTGATAGAGCCAATTCCTATATTTTCAATTTATTATTGTTTTAAAAATCAATTGAAAAATCAGTTCATACTTTACCAGTTTTCAGTTTAGAATCTGGATCTGTTTATACAAAAAATGACAAATCGCATTTTAGCTCAGGCCGCATCTTGTGAGCATTCTTCCAAAATTGCGAAATAATGATACTACCGTCTTTATATTTATACCATGTGTTGATGTTTGCCACGGTAAAATGTAACATCTTTTAATAGAAATAATAATCACAACTATGATACACGGCATAAGGAAGCATTACGATTGCCAAATTGTATTCTGTCTAGCACTCGAAACGATTTTCACTACTTATCGCAAAAAATTAACAATAATCTGCCTTAATTAATTAAAGATCTGCCAGAAACTTTTTTTTTAATGAAAATAGTTCTGACTGAAGGTGTGTCTTTACAATATTAATTATTTTAAATTAAAATTTTGATAATGCATTAGTCTTTTGTAATGTTTTTTGTGGTCTTTTTGACCTTGGAGACAGTTCTGGTCTAGTGGTTAGCGTACTGGCTTCTCGACCTAACTGTCGTGGGTTCGAATCCCACCTGTGCTCATGGATATTTTGTGATGTCGATTTATTTGATATATTTTCACACTTAATGTTGCTGGCTAAAATGCCTCACGGCGGAAGCCAATTCTCCAACTGATATTCTCTTGTATATGTGCATATGCTATATATATGTCGACATATACAATTGGATATACCTTTTTTAAATAAAAAAAAATATCTTTTTGACTCGTCTTATAGAGATATATACCTTTATCATCACTAAATAATCTACTTACCTACTATACTGACATCAATCTAAAATGGATAGACCGGTTTTTGATAAAATTTAAAAAACGGAATTATTATAAACTTTTAATGAACAATTGTTTAACTCAAACTTATATTTACATGTGTATTTTAACTTTTATATCTACTTGATCTAAACATTTAATAGTTATAAAGCTTGAAAAAGTTCCAAGCAAGGAACGAAACGTCGCTATAAATAACAAATAAGTGTTTACTTAAAAAGTCCTTTTTCCCGATAAATCATTTTTATATTAATTACCAAGGACAACAAAGAAAAAAAGTCAAGAAAAAATAATATTTACAACCATTTTATATAATTTCTAGACCTCTGAAGATGGCAAGAAACTTACCGAAACGTTAGATTAAATGCAATTTACATAATTCAGTATTTGCTTTCTTCGATCCTGTGCCACCTAGGTTATCCTAAGAAATTTCTTCAATTCTACTTTCAAGGATCATCATCACTCTAAATTTTTAGAGTTATTTTCGCATTGTTTCCTCCTTTCATTGTTGAATGAACGCAAAACCTTCTTTTTTCCTTGGCTTCTTTCTCTTTATCCTCTTCACACAACATCGTCAAAATAAAAACTACTTCCGCCGAACTACACTGTCATATCCATGTTGCACTCTCATTACTTGAAAACTGCAAAATGTCTGCCGCGCACGGAACCTGCCCTAAAAGTTGCTGTTCGTGCAGGTTGCAATTTCGCGATGTGATGACCATGCTGGTCCGTGGAAATACGGTGGGCTCGGTCTTTTTGTTATAATATAAAGTCGTTACGTGTAAATCAATAAAACGCCTTTTGATTAATTAATAAAAATGATCTTTTTAGGGTTTCGTACCTCAAAAAGAAAAAAACGAAACCCTTATAGGATCACTCGTGTGTCCGTCCGTCCTACTGTTTTAGTCAATTTGCTCCGAACGACTGGACCGATTGAGTTGAAATTTGGTACACATATGTAAGTCGGTGACCGAAAGACAGACGTGTCACGTAAATAGATCAATTTTGAACATGAGGGCCATTTTTGGAGGAAAATTTAGAAAATTAAAAAAAAAAAGTTTTGCAAATTGTACCGTGTGACATATCAAATGAAAGGGCTTGTAATAAGGGCCTCAAATATATTTTTTATAGTTTTAAATAAATAGTTTTAGAGTTATTTAAGAAAATAGATGAACAGTTGATCATTGCCTGGGCCTAAAATTTTGGAAAAAATAGGGAATGTCAAGTCTCACCCGTAGTATAGAGGAAAATTGAAACGAAAATCTTAAGTCTTAAAGTATTCACGGAAAACGGAATAGTACGGAACCCTTTTCTCGCGAGTTCGACTCGCACTTAATCGGCTTTTTTTTATTTCTTCGTACTAGGAAGCTCTGCGACTATATTGTTGCGATGTCAATCTATCTGACTACGCTCGGGAGTAGGGATGTCGGAAGTGCCAAAAAGTATCGATATATATCGTATCGATATTTTTTTCAAGTATCGATATCGGTACCGATATATTTTTTTAAAAATATCGATATATCGGTACAATTTTAAAGAAAACATTGGCGCTCGAAGAAATTTAGTATACATATTGGCTAGCTTAATATAATCTCAAATAGCAATTAACGTACATTATTTCTAATAAATCAAGTAATAAATGATTATCTGAAATCACAAACAACGATAAGAATTTTTTCTTGTTTATTAATCAAAGCAGGTAATTTTAGACATTAATCGAACAATTAATAAAGCCAGAAATGGTATGCGTGCCAGAGGTGACATTCGACAGAAAAATGTTTGTACAGCATGCATTGAGGTGTAAATCGAAATAATTCAAATATTCTAGATATTGTAGAAATGAAATGAAATATTGCATGAATAGCTATTTTGACTTTATTATTCCAAAAATACTGAAAAATCCGGTGAAAAAGAAACGTGTTTTACTTGTGCCTTATTCACTGTTGTTGTTTTTGGAACGCACTTGAAAGTGTTCCAAGAACATATGTAAAAACACATGTTTCTTTTTCAGTGGAGTTTTCGATATTTTAGAAATAATTAAATGGCCATAGTCAGTTGCGATAGTACATACGAGTGTTGCTACTGGAAAAAAATATCAGTTTTTGATACTCGGAATTTTATATCGATAATATCAATATATCGAAATATTAAATATCGCCCAAAAATATCGATATATCAAATAAAAAATATCGATATATCGATATTTTTTCGACATCCCTACTCGGGAGTGTCTGTCAAAAAATTAACGCGAACAAACTTCACGCGAAATTGACGTTCACATCATGACCAAAGCTGTGGGAAAAAATTAGTGGGTAATTATATTTTTGGTAAACGAAAATAACCCCATTTTCAGTTGGCAAACGTTTATAACCTACTATCTATTTTTGAAAAGAACTTTTGTTTCAAACACGCTTACGTTGTTTATTTACAATTATAATTTTAATCTATTTGAACTTGTCTGCGAATAAAAACAATGACTGCCGATTTTAGTCGTAAGTATTTAATTGGACTTCGAACTTGTAACGGTGACTCCCACTTCTGTAACTGAACTTTAATTTTATCGCATTATTTCTTAATATTTGACTAGCTATTAACAATAATTAAATACACACTTAAAACATTTTTTTAGTTAAAACGTGAACGTCTGCATCGTTTTTGTGTTGATTGCGTTTTTATTTCTGTTATAAACCGTAAGTTATATTAAATTCAATTTTAACGTTTTGTTAGCGTAGATTTGTTTGTCAACGAGCAAATCCAGAGCAACAAATTTTTAATCTGTATTTTAATCTGTGGAAGTGTGCCAGTAATTTAAGAATTACAAGGCGCGAAATTTTACATAAAATAACCCGGTGTTAAAGTATGAAAACGCTGTATATTTTAATGACACTTTGAGTTTAGTAATATCATTTAATTTACTCAGTTTGAAAAAAATAAAAATTGAAAAAACGCTAGTAAAAACCGGTATTTGTGAATTTTTCAAAATACGAAAAATCATAATAGTGGCCAAATTTTTTGAAGTGAAAACAATTTTTGGATAGGTAAAATCTTATATGAGTTCGTGTCACCGTCAACGACATGCTAATGTTAACAGTATATATACAGGGTGTCTCACCGAACGTTGGTTAACATGGGTAACTTTGTTACTAGTGGAGATAGAAAGTCGGTTAAATGGACAAAGTAGTGCAGAAAATTGGGCTCATTAACATCCCGTCGAAAAAACAATTGAATTTTGACACCCTATGAATTTATTGAGAAAATAGTGAAAATTGCCATTTATGAAAACTGGCCATAACTTTTTTATTTATGAAGATTTTTGAAAATTTCATTAACCATTTTTTGGTAACTTTTTAAGGTCTTTTCAGTGACGTAGGTTTAATTTTTTTATTTCCACTACATAATGAGATATTGACATGAACTTTGGTTTTTCTTATGGACGGCATTTTTGATTTTCAGATATTCGAATTCTACTTATTTTTCTGAATAATTTGACATAGCATATCCTATATCTAAACCAATCAGAAGCTACAAAACTGACAAAAATAACTTTTTGGCGTTATCAAAGTGTGCCGTGTAAAACGAAATTTGTTGAAACAAATACATATCGATAGGTTAACAATCTGTCGAGCGATCGCTACAGTTTTGCTAATTCATTTTGTTTGATTTACTCTCTAAGATGGCTCAAGCATTCTCAAATTTGGAGAAACAGGCTATTTTTGCGCATACATTCAGCGTAACAAAAATACCACGTGGGCTCAAATACAATACTTGAACCTTTATCCAGAAAGGCGACAGCCTTATTCAATAACTTTTAGGAACTTAAATAGAAATTTAAAGGTATACTGTTCATTTTTAAAGAAAAAAGGCAACATTCAACACTGTGAAGAAGAATTAGGTTTAGCAAACGTTGAAATTAATGGAGAAAAGTTCCTAAAAGTTATTGAATAAGGCTGTCGCCTTTCTCGATAAAGGTTCAAGTGTTCTGCTTGAACCCACGTGGTATTTTTGTTACGCTGAATGTATGCGCAAAAATAGCCTGTTTCCCCAAATTTGAGAATACTTGAGCCATCTTAGAGAGTAAATCAAACAAAATGAATTAGCAAAACTGTAGCGATCGCTCGACAGATTGTTAACCTGTCGATATGTATTTGTTTCAACAAATTTTGTTTTACACGGCACACTTTGATAACGCCAAAAAGCTATTTTTGTCAGTTTTGTAGCTTCTGATTGGTTTAGATATAGGATGTGCTATGTCAAATTATTCAGAAAAATAAGTAGAATTCGAATATCTGAAAATCAAAAATGCCGTCCATAAGAAAAACCAAAGTTCATGTCAATATCTCATTATGTAGTGGAAATAAAAAAAATAAACCTACGCCACTGAAAAGACCTTAAAAAGTTATCAAAAAATGGTTAATGAAATTTTCAAATATCTTCATAAATAAAAAAGTTATGGCCAGTTTTCATAAATGGCAATTTTCACTATTTTCTGAATAAATTCATAGGGTGTCAAAATTCAATTGTTTTTTCGACGGGATGTTAGTGAGCCCAATTTTCTGCACTACTTTGCCCATTTAACCGACTTTCTATCTCCACTAATAACAAAGTTACCCATGTTAGCCAACGTTCGGTGAGACACCCTGTATAGCTATAAGTATGACGTGTTGTTACCAAGTGACAGTAAATACAGTGGAGCCGAAGGCTCCACTCTGTTGTCGCTGTCGATGTCAATACGGTGGAGCTCAAGGCTCCACTATTGTTGTTGATACCGACTGTGGCACAGCCCCGCGAGGTAAAGAAGTAATACGGTGGAGCCGAAAACTCCACTACTGTTGTCGCTGCCGAGTTTCGTCTCAATCGCGTGAGCTATAAGTATGACGTGTTGAGTTTTGTTTTCACTTCCATTGGCAGTTCCCGTTGACTGTTTATTTTTTTTTTTAATTCTGGGGTGATCTTGAAGGAATTTAGAACCTCTTCTACTACTTCAAATGAGAGAAAATTTTGAGGTGATTCCAGAAATGTTTACTTTTTATGGTTTATATTTTATAATCAACTAGCAGCCTAGCAAAGGTAGACTTATTATAGAGCATAGGCACTTGTATACTGCACATCATTGATTGACTTCCACTGGCTATTTCACGGTTTATATGTACCGGAAAAATATAACACGATGGCGTGGGAAAAGAGGGAATACCGATCTACTTTGACAACACGTTACGGTTTTATATATAGGTATTTGTGTAGCAGTATATGGTCAAAAATTAATAATCTGCGATAAATTAATGAAATAACACATCTAAATCATAAAGATTTTAAAAAAAGTTTCAATAAAATTCGGCAAATAGTTTTTTAGTTAAATCAGATAAAATAATTTTATATATAAGTATATAAATAAAAACAAGCGAATCAAAACATAATATTAGTTATTTTTTATCGGAACCTAAAAAAAAAATTCCGGTTCCGTGTTCCCAACTCCTGAGCAAAAAAAAAGTAATAATGGCGTTATTTTGTAACCTCTGTTAAACGTCTGTTGTGAATGCGAATTTGTAATTATGCACGCGTTTTTTGCTGCACTTATAAGAGCTAATGGCATGGTTTTAACAGTGACTGTTATTAACAGTGCAGCATAAAATGTATACACAGTTGAAAATTCTTAACAGGCTGTTAATATCATTCATAACAGAGATTTAACAGTCTGTACACTTCTAACAGAGATTAAGACAAAAAACATTAATTAAAAATAAAAAATATAAAAAATAATTTGTTGAAAATATTTTAACAAAGCAATGTTAGCAACGGATTGTAAACGTTACAGTTGTTTTTAGTAAATAGCGCCATAGGTACATGTATAATGATTTGCTTTACTTGTGTTCTCCTTTTGTGTAGTCGGTTTTTTTTGCAACTTTTATATTTTAAATTTGGTTATAATCTATTTGATGATGTACCAAACTTTATCAGTCCAATCGATTTTGAGTGACACTATAGTACTCCGCAAATTGTTCTGTGTGTAGGTACTAGTATCACTCAAAAGTTCTGGAAAACGTTTTCTTATCTAACTGTCATATTATAAATTAATGGAAATCTCTGAAAAACTTACAAAAAACGAAATTATAAACAAAAATAAACCGGTCCAGTGCGAGTCGAACTCGTGAGAAGAGGGTTTCGTACTATTCTGTTTTCCGTGAGTATTTTAAGACTTACGATTTTCGTTTAGGTTTTCCTGTAAACTATAGGTGAGACCCGACATTCTCTATTTTTTCCATAATTTTAGGCCCAGCAGTTTCGGAGATAAGGGGGAGGAATGGTCAATTGTACATCTATTTTCTTAAATAACTTTAAAACTATTTACTTTAAAATTACAAAAAAAATATATTTGAGACCTTTACTACTAGCCCTTTCATTTGGTATGGTACGCGGTACAGTTTGCAAAACTTTTTTTTAACTTTCTAATTTGCCCCCCAAAAATGACCACAATGTTCAAAATTCATTTATATACATTACACGTTCATCTTTCAAGTCACCGACTTACATATGTGTACCAAATTTCAACACAATCGGTCCAGTAGTTCAGAGCAAATTGACTGTAACAGTAGGACGGACAGATACGAGTGATCCTATAAGGGTTCCGTAATTTCACGGAACCATAAAAAGGTTTAATACTTATAAAAAATTGATTTATCGAATGTGTAAAATAAATTTTATATATTTGTTTTATCAGTTTTATTTTCGTATCAAAGTTCACAGATTTGTTGACCTTAATTTATTTAGACAGTTTTTTTTTTAATAATCACAAATAATACATCACGTGGTGACCCATATAACACAACTAAATGAAATAAGTAATAACTTAAAATAAATTGTGTCTGCGACTCTATGAATGTTAGAAATGATGTTAAATTAGATAGTTGTAATGTCACAGCCCACAGGACAGCTAATGAAAAAATCAACGTTGTCAAAGAAACTAATTTTAAAAATGTGACAAACATCAATCGAAAAAATGAATAAATGACAGTCCGTTTTCTTATATTATGTCAATTTTGACAAGAAATTTTTTAAGGCTGTCGGAACGCTCTAACTTTAAAAACTGATTGTAGACTTATTCGTCAACATATTGCAGATATTCTTTAAAAGGAAGATAAAAAAACAAATCTACATCTCTAATGAAGTACTTTTGTTATTTATGCACGAGTTACCAGAAAAATTGACATTAATTGTGCCAAAAACATACGTTTCATTGTCATACTACGACCTTATTCGTACTTATTTCACAAAATTGTTCCATCACAATCCTAAAGTGACTCTTCCTTTTTCGGAAAGGTTTTTTAGTGTATTTGCCATATGGCAACATACACTATTGGCGTCGGTCGGATGGCGGGACCTAGGGGTCGGACCAAAATTTCTCGACGTTTCATAACCCCCTAAACACATTGGCACCATTTTTAAAAATGTTTATATATAAATGTATATATATATATATGTGTACGCGCAATAACTTTCGAAAGAGCGAATTGATTTCAACGAAATTCAGCCCACGTGTTGAAATCTATCACCGCAAGAAGCCTATTTAAAATGGGCGTAATCGGGCCATTTTAAGGGTAGTTTTTAGGGGTTGAAAAATGTTTTTGGGCCCCAAAATACCGAAAAAATTCTCAGAATCGTTTCAAAATTGACATTTAACCCGTTAGTAGCCCCTAAAATTTTAATCAAATCGACTTAACAGGACCGTACTTAGAAAATTTTTTGAAAACACTAATTTGCAGATAGTGACTTATTTATTGAAGGGTGTATTTAATTCGGTGTAGACGTTAAATTGATAATAATATTACAATTAAGAAAAAAAAATGTTATTTTAAGGGGTGTATTAAGCGGTTAAATTTTTTATTTTGCCCAAAAACAAACTTAATTTCACATAATAAAAGTATAAAACCTCACGGCCCTATACAAGCAAATACACTATATTGTCGGCAGGGTTTTAGCACTGCGACCCAGGTTTTTTAAATCTTCAAAATATTTCCAAAAATTAAAATAACCAATTGATAGCGGCACCCTTGCATCAGCATTTTTAGTGTCGTAGTGTGGCACCAACTGGTGGCGATAAGTTTAACAATATTTTGCTCCGTCTAATAACGCATTTAGGTACAAGAAACGTTTTTTATTATATACGAAAGGAAAGTGAGTAAACAGATTAATGTTTTTATTAGTGTATTTGCCATATGGCAACATACACTATTGGCGTCGGTCGGATGGCGGGACCTAGGGGTCGGACCAAAATTTCTCGACGTTTCATAACCTCCTAAACACTTTGGCACCATTTTTAAAAATGTTTATATATATATGTATATATATATATATTTATATATATTTATATACAGGGTGTCGCATAAGTCGACGTCCAAACTAAGAGAGGTGATGGGGGAGGTCATTTCCTATCAAAATAACCATAAATGTGATTATCCAGTTGTTTACGGTTCGAAAGTTATTTCAATTTTTGTATTTTTCTCTGAAATCGTGTAGTGCTTATACTAAAAAATTAATTTAAAAAAATCTATGAGTTGTTTGGTTGATTTTTTTTTTAATAGATCCTGAAGGGTCTGCCTTTCCAAAAAAAATAATTTTCATGAGCTCTGTTATCATCTGTCAAATAAAAAAAATGGTTTTGTAAACACTTTTCGGTGGCAAGAAAAATATATTTGATTTTAAATTCACGTTGACAGAAAAAAAGTGTTATAAAAAAATTGACCAATTATCAGAAAAACTTGTCCATTTAATAGAGATTCTAACGCGGTATAGTACAACTCGTTATTCATGACAGTTTTTTTTATAACAATTTTTTTACATGCAAGTCGTGTTTGTTAAAAAATACATTTTCGAAAATTTCAAAATCTAAGTTGGCTGGTCTAACACAAATGAACCAAATTTTATTTAAAGTTACAACAAATGTTCGAAATTAGTCGAAACGCCCGTTCGTTATTAGTGTATTTGCCATAGGCAACATACACTATTGGCGTTGGTCGGATGGCGGGACCTAGGGGTCGGACCAAAATTTCTCGACGTTTCATAACCTTCTAAACACTTTGGCACCATTTTTAAAAATGTTTATATATATATGTATATATATATATATATATATATATTTATATATGTGTGTGCGCGCTATAACTTTCGAAAGAGTTAATTGATTTTTACGAAATTTTGCCCACATGTTGGAATCCACTACCGCAAGAACCCTATTTAAAATGGGTCCAATCGGGCCATTTTAAGGGTAGTTTTTAGGGGTTGAAAAAAGTTTTTGGGCCCAAAAATACCTAAAAAATTCTCAGAATCGTTTCAAAATTGCAATTTAACCCTTTAATAGCAATTAAAAAGTGCTCCTAAAATTTTAATAAAATCGGCCCGACAGGACCGGATTTACAAATTTTATGAAAACACTAGTTTGCAGATTGTGACTTATTTATTGAAGGGTGTATTTAATTCAATGTAGACGTTAAAGTGATAATAATATTACAATTAAGAAAAAAAATGTTATTTTAAGGGGTGTATTAAGGGGTTAAATTTTTTATTTTGCCCAAAAACAAACTTAATTTCACATATTAAAAGTATAAAACCACACGGCCCTATACAAACAAATACACTATATTGTCGGCAGGGTTTTGGCACTGCGACCCGGGTTTTTTTGTATTGTATTGGTCGCAATTCTTATTTTTTGCCGCAGCTGATGTTCGTTTTGGTTTTCTGTCGCGTAGACCAGTTCTTTGAAATAACCCCATAAAAAGAAGTCTAGGGGGTTTAGGTCAGGTGACCGCGGTGGCCACTAGATGGTTCCTTCCCTTCCAATCCAGCGATTTGTGTATTCGGTGTTGAGGTATCGTCTCACTACTAGAGCATAGTGACAAGGAGCCCCATCGTGCTGCAACCACATGTTTCGGCGTGTTTCTAGCGACACGTGTTCCAGTAAGCCGCCCAAATCATTTTGCAAAAAATAAAGATATTCATCGCCCCCGATCCTTCTGGGTAGCTCAAGGGGCCCAATCATTTTACCTTCAACAATTCCCGCCCACATGTTGACCCCAAACTGATGTTGAAAATGGTCGTTTCTTATAGCTCTAGAGTTTACATAATCCCAAGAGTGAAAATTATGGATGTTGAATACTCCCGTCCTTCGAAAGCTCGATTCGTCACCCCACAAAATGTTATAAAAAAACTGAGTGTTCTTGGTTGGGATATCGTGCCCGATATTCTCTTGCAGCAGCCCGAGCATTCTCGTCACAAAACCCGTAGACATAGTGCATTTCTGCATACTCCAGATGGGAATAAACCATTTTGATGCGTCCAACTTGAAGAGAGTCCAAATCACAAACAAATTACCAATTACCAAATTACAAATTACCAAGCGCAGGTCCAAATAACAAAGTACAAAATGAAAAGTCAAGTCGGAGGTTTACTAGTAATAAAACGAATAGCGAGCATACATTAGAAGTAGTGAATGAAAGAGGAACGTATTAATTTGTTTAAGTCGTTCCAGCCAACTTAGATTTTGAAATTTTCGAAAATGTATTTTTTAACAAACACGACTTGCATGTAAAAAAATTGTTATAAAAAAAAACTGTCATGAATAACGAGTTGTACTATACCACGTTAGAATCTCTATTAAATGGACAAGTTTTTTCTGATAATTGGTCAATTTTTTTTATAACACTTTTTTTCTGTCAACGTGAATTTAAAATCAAATATATTTTTCTTGCCACCGAAAAGTGTTCACAAAACCATTTTTTTTATTTGACAGATGATAACAGAGCTCATGAAAATTATTTTTTTTTGGAAAGGCAGATCCTTCAGGATCCTATTAAAAAAAAAATCAACCAAACAACTCATAGATTTTTTTAAATTAATTTTTTAGTATAAGCACTACACGATTTCAGAGAAAAATACAAAAATTGAAATAACTTTCGAACCGTAAACAATTGGATAACCACATTTATGGTTATTTTGATAGGAAATGACCTCCCCCATCACCTCACTTCGTTTGGACGTCGACTTATGGGACACCCTGTATATATATATATATATATATATATATATATATATATATATATATATATATATATATATATTTATATATATACAGATTGTATCAACTCAAAGCTGTCCATAGGGCACTCTGTGTGTAAGACAGAGCACCATACACAAACGATAAGCAAGAGTGAGATAAATGATCGCTAATAGGTAGTAATTACTGTGGTTACTGTAAAATAAATTTAAATAAACGTCTTTGTTTTCTACGTAAAAATAGCCATTTTATCAATTAATTTATTACGTCGTCGGTTGAATTACCACCATAAAACCATTTAATTATTTGGATTTTTTCGTGAACAGTATAAATAGCCATTTTATCAATAATTTCGGTAGTGACTAAAGACTGTCAATAATTGATAAAATGGCTATTTTTACGTAGAAAACAAAGACGTTTATTTAAATTTATTTTACAGTAACCACAGTAATTACTACCTATTAGCGATCATTTATCTCACTCTTGCTTATCGTTTGTGAATGGTGCTCTGTCTTACACACAGAGTGCCCTATGGACAGCTTTGAGTTGATACAATCTGTATATATATGTGTACGTGCAATAACTTTCGAAAGAGTTAATTGATTTCAACGAAATTTGGACCACCGCAAGAAGCCTATTTAAAATGGGCCTAATCGGGCTATTTTAAGGGTAGTTTTTAGGGGTTGAAAAATGTTTTTGGGCCCCAAAATACCGAAAAAATTCTCCGAATCGTTTCAAAATTGAAATTTAACCCTTTGGTAGTAATTAAAAAGTGTCCCCAAAATTTTAATAAAATCGGCCCGACAGGACCGGATTTACAAATTTTATGAAAACACTAGTTTGCAGATAGTGACTTATTTATTGAAGGGTGTATTTAATTCAATGTAGACGTTAGATTGATAATAATATTACAATTAAGAAAAAAAATGTTATTTTAAAGGGTGTATTAAGGGGTTAAATTTTTTATTTTGCCCAAAAACAAACTTAATTTCACATAATAAAAGTATAAAACCACACGGCCCTATACAAGCAAATACACTATATTGTCGGCAGGGTTTTGGCACTGCGACCCGGGTTTTTTTTATATAGTATTACCTATAATAATTTGTAATAGAATAATATAGGTACTTAATAATTTGACGATCAATATAATATAAAGCAAAGTCACGGAACATTTTTACCATATTATTATAGAATCAGTTTTATTCTTCACGCTCACAGTGGTCCCTAGTCAACCAATTTACATTTTTTTTTTGTAGAAGATTTTTGTCTACAGATATGTCATCATTACTTTTGTTTTTTTTAACTTCCCGCTAAGAAAATTGAAAATTTTCAAAAATAGGAAGTTCTTGGTTTCACCCCGATTTTCGGAATTTGAGTTTTCGTCAGATCTCGACGTTTTGAGATCCTAGGAAGCTATTTTGACTATTTCCAAAATGACGTCTGTATGTATGTGACTGTGTGTGTGTGAATATGTAAACCCCTCATAACTTTTGAACGGATGGACCGATCGAAACGCGGTTTGCGACATCTGAAAGTGTCCTGCTGAACTCAGATTTTTTGAGAATTGGAACTGATTCGGCACGTTGGATTTTGAGAAATCTCAAAAATAATACTTTTTAGAATACAGTTTTTTTGAAATACAGTGGACTGCCGGTAATCCGACAAACATTTTGCAGGACAGTGTCGAACTATCGAATTTGTCGGATTATAGAGTACTGCCTAAGACCCCCTATAGTCCGGAATTTTTTTACAAAAGAGTACCTTGTAATCCGACAAATTCCAGATTCAATGATAAGATTCTATATATATGTACTCTGAACTTGTTCAATCATGCATTAGCGAAGATTGTCAAAAAAATATTCAACAATAAATAATAGACCATGTCGAATTACAGGGGGTGCCGGATTAGACAGGGGCCGGATTACCGGGGGTCCACTGTATTTTGAAATATCTTCGAAACCGATTAATTCCAAAAGCTAATCAGTTCTATTCCTTATAAAACAACGTCGACTGCCGCAAATCGCATCAAAATTGGTTAATTCGTTCGAGAGATATAGGAGAAAAATTTGGAAAAAAACGTTTTTTAACAATATTTTCTCAAATTTTTGTTCGATTGATTTTTTTTTGTAATAAATTGTTTTTTGTGTTTAAAAAACTGCGTTGATTTCCATAAACCGCATCTCGATCCGTTGATTCGTTCGAGAGATATCGTTGAAGAAAAATTTTGAAAAAAATGTTTTTTCAAAATATCTTCTCAAATTTTTGTTAGATTATTTTTTTTTTGTATTAGATAACTTTTAACGAACACCGTAGGTAAACCATATCTTAATAGATCGAAAATAGCGGGAATTTCCAGGGATGGCGTGCAGAATCAACCGTTTTTCAGATTTTTTTTCATTATTATTATTATTCTTGTAAAAATAAATACAACCGTCCCTTTTTAACACACTTGTGTATAAATGCACAATCAAAAACGGAACTGCTCGACACTGTTCAAAGAAGTTCAAAGCGAGCAACCAAACATACATGCGTGAATCGGTTTTCATCTGCGCCGAAAATAAGCAACCAAACATGTTGAAAAGGAGCGTTCAAAATTGTTTCTTTATAATAATATGAACAAATACAAATTATTGTTTCCTTTATAAGACACGTTTATAATATTAATGTCCTCCCTCCGATGAATGGCAACTATGCCTGTCTAGTATTAAATTTTTTCTAACATATATAATTACTGTTTCCCAAGTAATTAATTATTGTTGTTTCAAAAGTATGTACATTTCGGTTACGTAACTTTTAAAGTAAAATATGATGGAAAATTGTCAATGTATCATTTAAATTAAAAAAATCAGTTTGACCTAACTTTCTAATGTGTATGACGTGTAAGTAATCTAATGTTAATCTATTTAAACATATTTTTTTTTACAATAAATTGTATCACTAACCTGTACTTTTAACGTCAAAAAAATTTGGCGGTTTTCTAAATGTAATTTTCAAAGCATAATTTGCGAATTATATAAATAAATATAAAAATGCTTTACGTCGTCAATTCCAATGCACGTGACACAGAATTTTGATATGTCAATAATCTTCCGCGAAATTTAATTTTTTTTTTAAATTCAGATCTTAAAATAAAGACGTTTTTAACTAATGGATGGTACCATAATGTAAACGAATTTTTTTGTAGTAAATAAGTTTTTTATGTATATTTTAAACTGTAAATTGACGCTATTATAAACTGTTCATATTCTCTCAATAAAGATCTTTTATATTGTATTGACATTGGGGTACTTGAAATCTAGCCTACCCCCATAGACGTGTTTCTGAAAAAATCTCAAGAACTATTACATATGCTAAAATTGTTTCATTATTAGATCTTGAAAAATTTGGTTCTCACAAATTTTCGAGTATATGAAAAAATGGAGTGTTTTTGTCTCCTTGTAAACCAATGGCTAAAACGTAATGTCCTTTTCAACAGTTTTATTTATTATATTCTTTGTCGAATTGTAAATTGAAATTACGTGTGTTCATAATATAAATATCGCCCTAAACCGTGTTTTTGTCCCATATAGATATTAGGCAGTCGAAGTTAAAATTATCATGTTCTACATGTTTTTTCACAAGTGTTACGAATACCCATAGAAAAATGCCCTAAACAAGGTTTTCTTTCCTATCTCGATATATTAGGAAACTTAAGTTATAAGTGTTTAATCCAAGGCAAATTCGATGAAAAATTGTCAAATTGAAGAAAAAAAATTATATAGGTAAATAATGAATAAAAATAATTTCATCTTTGATTCATTCGTAACTTTCACTACAGTGAAGGTTCATGTCTAGCGTTACCAAAGCTAATATTAGCTCTCGCATGATGTGAATGTTGCAATTGCTTTATTATAAAGGATTAACTGTTGAGATATGGCACCGTAGAGTAACTGATAACTTAATTTGCCACGAATGTGGAAATATTTGGGTTTGAGTCCCGACGGTGACAGTTGTTTGAAAAATAAATCTTTCTAACATAGCATCGTAACTAATGATATTTCTTAACTAAAGATCGCCATAATCTGCTTATTATTAGATATAATTATAGCTTTTAAATGCTTATAACTTGAAAATTGTTCAATTTGTCGAGATAGAACAAAAATCGTCCTTTAGACCTTTAGGGCATTAAATTTCCTACGTGTAAAAAAACATGTCAGAACTATGATGATTTTTATTGCTGTACTTTGCTAAAACTTGTAAAAAGGGAGGAAACTTCGCTTCCTATTGTCGAAATTATGGCTCATTTCTTAAATTTTGCCTCGCGGAGCTGCGCCTCGCTCGGTAGCAACATTAGTGATGGAGCCTTCGGCTTCTGCACCGTATCATATATTTTTACCATCAAGCTGGGCTATCACCTAGCTTGACACGCAATAGATACCGTGTTTTCCTTTTAAACCTGTTTTTTTATTATATTTTAAATCGCGTTAATATATTTTGAATTCATAATTATATAAACCCCCCCTCCCTAGTCGAGGAGTTTGTTCAAAAGACTATCAAGCATGTGCAGAGATACTGCAGCGCGCGGTATAAGAAAAAATGGTAGTGTATTTTATATTCTTTTATACATGGAAGAGGTGAAGCTCTTATTGGGCGAGTACACGGAGAGCTTGCTGTGTTAAAAGAGATGCGTAACGGGTTTGCCTATGCGTTGGCGTTGCGGAATATACTTTGAAAATTGAATTTAATCTTTTTACTCATTTTATTTAACACAGCAAGTAACGCTGCCAGCTCAGCAGCAATGCTGAGCTGGCAGCGTTACTCCGCGGGCTCTCCGTCTACTAGCCCAATAAGATATTCACTTTTTATGTGGGAGATTCTTATACCGTGCTGCAGCGTAATATGAGTATTTGAAATACGAATTTAGATAATAGGCTGTTTTACTTTTATTTTTTTATTTTTTGACAAAAAATAGCACTCAAAGTTTTAAATATATATGTTGGCGCGAAAACACAAGCCACCATGTAGTATAATAATATATACTTTATTCCATCCGTATTAGAAACACATAGAATATATCAAGAATACATAAAATATGTCAATAAAAAAATTAAAATATTCTATAATTTCTATAATTTAATAGTATATGTGATTTTTTTCTTTTTTATTAATGGTTTATTATTTTGTCGAGGCTAACTGTTTTTAAAAATTTCTTTCTTTTGTAATTATTGTTTTAAAATGTCGTCAAAATACAAACTTTTAACATGTTTTGTTGTTTAAACGCCGTTCTGTCTAAAATGGGGGAATTATTAACAACTGTTAAAAATTTCGATGACTTTTTTAACCGAGTTATTAGCTTATATAAATATTAAGAGCACTGTGGTTGGAACAATAAAAATAAAAGAATAGTTACTTCTTACCACAACAGATTTATTCAGTGGATGTACATTTCGAGAGCTAAGCTCCCATCTTCAGCAAAACACTGAAGATGGGAGCTTAGCTCTCGAAATGTACATCCACTGAATAAATCTATTGTGGTTGTAAAACAATAATTACAAAAGAAAGAAATTTTTAAGAAAAAAATTGGACAAAAGCATTTCAAAGGGGATATTCTCAGCTTTCTAATGCACTTTGGAAAATTGTCGTACGATTATTTCTTCAGGACCTATGAGCTTTTAAAGTCAAAAGAGGCATTTTTGTTTTGACAACTGATAACTCACTTCAAAAAATCGTAAGAAAATTTTGAAAAATGCATTTTGAATAGAAAAGTACCAGCTTTAAGACGCTTTACTCGAAATTTATCTGGAATATTTATTGGAGCCCATAGTCATGATGCAATTTTACAAAAAATTAGGGAGACATTTTTCTTTTTTCAGTTATCACGGTTCGCTAAGGGATGTTACAAATGTTTGAAATTTCGTCTCAAAAACTAGAATATACAAGCTTTAAAATGAGCTATCGTTTTTTAAAATCCGATCATTTTTCGCGAAAATACAGCGATTTGAAAATCATCAAAATTTCAACATTTTTTATGTGTCCCTTTAATTAAGTTGCGAAGTGTTATAGCACAGTTTTTTAGATATTTTGTAAAAACACTTCTATAAGGGTAATTTTCAATCCCGCATTGCCTTCAGAGGCTAAATCTCACGTATCTGAATATCTGTTACTTTTAACAATTAATAGAGATATATCTGTGCCAATAGTGCTATAGTTTTTATTTTCCACCTCATAATATATATGGTATATTTATTATAATATGTATATACATTACAAATGTTTGTTTATTTTTTGCAGACACAGCTACTACTTCAACCAACGTTTCGGCTTCATTGCATCACACATCTTAAAGTTCAGCAAAATTTTATTAAGTCAATATGTTGACTCGAATTATTGGAAACAGAACTGTGTACGTCAAATCAAATTTTAAATATGTATCACGTAACAAGCATAGATTGTACTCAACAAAAGTTGAATATAAGCCAATTAGAAGTATTTTAGTAGCTAATCGTGGTGAAATTGCTGTTCGTGTGTTCCGAGCGTGTACCGAATTAGGAATTAAATCCGTAGCTATTTATTCAAAAGAAGACAAATTACACATCCATAGACAGAAAGCAGATGAATCGTATCTCGTAGGAAAAGGCTTACCGCCTGTTCAAGCCTACTTAAACATTCCCGAAATCATTCGAGTCGCCAAAGAAAACAACGTAGACGCCATTCATCCCGGTTATGGGTTCCTTTCAGAGCGACATGATTTCGCACAAGCCGTCGTCGACGCTGGAATTAGGTTTATTGGCCCATCGCCCAAGGTCGTGCAACAGATGGGTGACAAAGTAGCTGCCAGAGCAGCTGCTATTTCAGCCGGTGAGTTCTTATTATCACTTCCTTATAGTTTATACTCAACACTCGTGAGTAGACGACGCCATTGGTCCATTAATATAGCTGACCACAACCTAGTCTCGTTGAATATAGGTTTTGTTTTCACTTTCGTCGGCAGTCCTCAATGACTGCTTAATTTTTTATTTATTATTATTAAGTTCTAGAATGATTTTTTACTTCACCAATTTATATTTTTATCAAAGTTAAAGTTAAGATATTTTTACATCTTATATATTACCAGTATTTGCAGTTATACATTTGCACTGCGACCCATAAGTGCCTCTACGTTTTCATATTTTTTATATAAATTTTTGTATAATAACTGCTTTATTTGGATTTTATTATGTCCAAAATTTTAGTAATTTTTAGTAGATAATTTTCTAACAGTAAAGAAAATATTGGAATATACTAATTATATATACATATAAATTGCTTGTTGTTAAAAAACGAAATTTCAAAAAAAAAATTGCAAAAGTTATAGGCAGTCAAAGTTGAAATCAACATAGAGTTTTACAAGTTTTTTGACAGGTGCTTACGAATACCTTCTACGAGTACTTATATCCAAAAAAAATCCGTTTGGCATTCCATAAGAAATTTAGTGCCCTAAAAGATGCTTTTTGTCCTATCTCGATAATTTGAGAAATGTGTAAGTTATAAGCATGAAATTTGGCACGAGGTACCGGTGCCAAATTTCGTGCCTATAACTTAAATATTTCTCAGTTTATCGAAATAGGACAAATTTTATACTTTATCATAAAATGCACAATCAATTAATTGCCCCATTATTATATAATTTTAATAATTGTTTGTTAAGACAACCGTCAGTCAGTAATCGTTTGCTTTTAACAGCAAATTGTAATTTTAATTTTACAAAATACAGTAGAACCTTGATAAGTTAAAATCCTAGGGAAACGTTAAAAAATTTAAGTTGTCGAGTTTTTTACTTATCGAGAGTTGAAGTTAGAGAGGTTGTCAGTAAAATTTTTAACTTACCGAGCTTGTGGATTTTATAGAGGATGTATTTAGTTCAATAGAGGTTACATAAATTTTTTATATATTCATTTAGAATCAATTATTTATTTATTTATTTATTTAAACAAAGAAATCAGTAAAGCAATTTAGTGGAAGACTAAAGTGAAAATCAATTAAGTACTTGGCAAAACCTTTTGTTTGGATACTTATTCATAATGACTCACCGATAATACTTTAACTTATGGAGGTCACCAAAATATTATTTTAAGTTATGGAGGGCGATGTTCAGAATATTTGTTTGAGTTACCGAGGTTTTGTGATTTAAGTAATGGAAGTTTTATGCTTTCAGGGGAAGGGAATACAAAAAATATTTAACTGACAGAGGTTTTTAACTTATCGAGGCTCTACTGTAAGAACAATTGACTTGGCGAACACGTCTACCGATTTTTCTTGGCTAATAGCCTTGAAACAGCTATACAAAAACTGGAGTTTATAATTGTTAAAAAATAAATTCATAAAAGCATTCCTAAAGATGATTTAGATTCAGTCCACAAAAAAGTACCAAAAAATTTTAACGGGAAGCAAATATCATATTGCCATGTTAAATCCCTATGTTGTAAATACAGTGGGATATATCATATCTTGTATGTGTGTATGGGAAATTAGTTTTGAAACACTTAATTGGATTTAATGAAATTTGGTACATATATTGGAACCATTACTGCACAAACTTTATTTAAAATGGATCTAATTGGAATATTTTAAGGGTAGTTTTTAGGAGTTGGAAAACGTTTATGACCCCAAATATATATATATATATATATACCTACACAAAAAGTCCTCCGATGTGTTTCAAAATTGAAATTTAACCATGGAGTAAAGATTTGTAAAAATGTGAAAACATTATTATTTTAAGGGTAGGTACTATTAAGATGTGATTTTGTACCATAGAATGACTTAAAAAAATTAAATCGATCAGGGACGTATTATCATTTATTTTATTATATCTTGTCAAATAATTGATTAATTATTTATTTTACTTAGACTGTATGATTTTACCACATCACATAAATATTTACTACTTGCAGAGACAATTTGCTTCTACATATATAGGTACTTAAATTACCTAGCACAAAGCATGATCATAATGACTTAAAATTATAGAGAAAGAACTCAACATACTTAAAGATTCCACATATGAGGAGTAGGGGGTCTATATAGGGGAGAACCACGTACCTTGAGACAGTTCGTACTTTGGGACACTCTAGTTTTAAACCATTCTCGACCATGCTTTAAGCTGAAAAATCAGTGATAGAACCATTTTTAGGTATATGTCACTTAGTTCAGTTTGAGTGTAGCTACAATAAGAAATTTAGGTGCAAGTGATACATTTGTATTTTTGAAGTGTCAAAGTAATTTTTAATTCTCAGACAACCAATTTCTATAAAGGTAAGCAGTTTATTGTTTATATTTATAACTCACATTGTTAAATGCAAGACGAAGCAAGTATTTTCTTTATTCTGAAGTTTCTTAAACTATAATTTTATAATTTATAGTAAGTGATTAGTAACATTCATGAGGTACGTACCTTGGGACATCTGTCAGTTTCGTATATGTAACGCCAGAGGTTATTCGTCCTTATCCAAAAGCCAAACCTAGAAAACCATCTAGGGGCGGAAGGAAACCTGGAAGATGTCGTATCCTCACGGATACACCAGAAAAAATGTAATTGAAATGCAACAACTTGCCAGAAATAACAAAAAAAATAAATAAATGCACCTCACGTGGTTATGAAGTTGCCTAATCCTAAGTCTAGTAGTAGTACGAAGCAAAAAATAATCAGCTTGAGTTTGAAGTTGATTTTTCAGTTTATAGTGTTGCTTAATTATTATAAATAGTATTGTGTTGTTGCTGTCCTAAGGTAAATACCGCCCTGTCCCAAAGTACGTGCAATATGTTGTACCTTAGGACAGTTTGTTTTTTGTTTTTTTTTAATTCAGAATATTGTTTATTTTTTTATTTTTTTTAAGTTTGTGTAATAAAAAAAAAGTTCGTTTAATAAAACATATGTTTCGTTCTGTTTAATTGCATTATCGATTTTCCCAAAACTAACTTGTTATACATGCAAAAAACAAAAAGTGTCTCAAGGTACGTGGTTCTCCCCTAAACACCCTATCGCAAAGTTAATTTCACTGATATTAAGTTTGATCCAAATTTGTTCTAAAACATTGGGGCTCAATTTTAAATTAGTAATTATTGAAAATTTAATATTGTTTCTGATGTAGATGGCGACACCATCATCCCCAACACGATCGTTTCTGATATACTGGATAATTCATTTAAATCTATATAGGCAATTCTTGAGACAGGGCAACAATTTTGGGAAAAAACTTTCAGACAAAAATTGTTCAATTTGAAGGAGGACATCGTTTGGAGATAAACTGACCAAAATAGCTTTTTGACGTTATCCATACCTATCAGAGTGTGCCGTGTAAAACAAAATTTGTTGAAACAAATACATATCGACAGGTTAACAATCTGTCGAGCGATCGCTACAGTTTTGCTAATTCATTTTGTTTAATTTACTCTCTAAGATGGCTCAAGTATTTTCAAGTTTGGAGAAACAGGCCATTTTTGCGCATACATTCAGCGTAACAAAAATACCACGTGGGCTCAAGCAGAATACTTGAACCTTTATCCAGAAAGGCGACACCCTTATTCAATAACTTTTAGGAGCTTAAATAGAAATTTAAAGGTATATGGTTCATTTTCAAAGAAAAAAGGCAACATTCAACACTGTGAAGAAGAATTAGTTTTAGCAAACTTTGAAATTAATGAAGAAAAGTCAACCAGACAACTTGCAGAATACTTGAACCTTTATCCAGAGAGACGACAGCCTAATTAAAAAACTGTTAGGAACTTAGATAGAAATTTCTGCGGATGGTAGATTGGGAATATTAAAAAAACGATATAAAAATCAAATTTATTCGCAATATTTATATGGATGATACCTCTATTTTTTTAAATTCTCGTAACTGTCGATTTATTTACACCGACTTCATTTTCAAGTTGTTTGGTTGACTTTTCTCCATTAATTTCAAAGTTTGCTAAAACTAATTCTTCTTCACAGTGTTGAATGTTGCCTTTTTTCTTTGAAAATGAACCGCATACCTTTAAATTTCTATTTAAGTTCCTAAAAGTTATTGAAAAAGGCTGTCGCCTTTCTGGATAAAAGTTCAAGTATTCTGCTTGAGCCCACGTGGTATTTTTGTTACGCTGAATGTATGCGCAAAAATAGACTGTTTCTCCAAATTTGAGAATGCTCGAACCATCTTAGAGAGTAAATCAAACAAAATGAATTAGCAAAACTGTAGCGATCGCTCGACAGATTGTTAACCTGTCGATATGGATTTGTTTCAACAAATTTTGTTTTACACGGCACACTGATAGGTATGGATAACGTCAAAAAGCTATTTTGGTCAGTTTTGTAGCTTCTGATTGGTTTAGATATAGGGTATGCTATGTCAAATTATTCAGAAAAATAAGCAGAATTCGAATATCTGAAAATCAAAAATGCCGTCCATAAGAAAAACCAAAGTTCATGTCAATATCTCATTATGTAGTGGAAATAAAAAAAATAAACCTACGCCACTGAAAAGACCTTAAAAAGTTATCAAAGAATGGTTAATGAAATGTTCAAATATCTTCATAAATAAAAAAGTTATGGCCAGTTTTCATAAATGGCAATTTTCACTATTTTCTGAATAAATTCATAGGGTGTCAAAATTCAATTGTTTTTTCGACGGGACGTTAATGAGCACAATTTTCTGCACTACTTTGCCCATTTAACCGACTTTCTATCTCCACTAATAACAAAGTTACCCATGTTAGCCAACGTCGGTTGAGACACCCTGTATATATTTTTTTAAATTAAATTAGACAGTAAAAAAAAGCAGGTCACTGGTTATGGTAATAGCGGCTGTTCATGTTGTCTGAAATAAAAAAATCGAATGGATCATTGTTCAGTAGGGATGTCGCTATCGTCCCTACCAAAATTAATCAATTTCATAAAAAAAAAAAATGGCGGACTGTAGAAAAAAAGTTTCTGTTTTTTGTTAATTTTTTTGTTAAAAATCGTTTAAAAAAATAAGAAAATATTTTCGAAAATAAGCAATTTTGGTACGGACGATAACCATTAATGAGTAGAAGAACATATATAAATTTCAAAGCAATCGGTTGAATACTTTTTTTTAGGACCATGACAGTTTTAGAAAACAATGTTTCCAGATAAATGCGTTTAAAGTTTCAAGAGCCGACAAGTCGCTTATACGGCGCATCGGCGACTATGAGTTGTAATTTATATAAAACTAGGAATTTCGGTCTCTATTTTTCACTGCATATTTTCGATAGGTTTTACTATTGAAATATGAAAAAAAAAACGATTTTTCGAAGTGGTCACATAAGAATACCCCCTTAAATTTTTTTGCCTAAACAACGAAAATTACAAGTAAAAGTTGTTTGGCTTGGGAAGGGTCATCGATTAAACATAAAATGAACCCCCCACTCCCTGTACGGGGGTGGGGACGACTGAAATTTTTAAACACAGGGGGGAGAGTTCATTTTATGTTTAATCAATGACCCTTCCCAAGCCAAACAACTTTTACGTCTTGCAATTTTCTGCGCAACGTCGTTGTTTAGGCGTACAAATTTAATGGAGTTTCGGGAAACCGATTTTTGACATGCATTTCAGGGGTTGAGGGAGGCATCGGATAAAAAAATGTTTCAGACAAACATAGCGTATTTTTTATCGATAAATCATAATTTGTGATAAAAAAGAGGTGTTCTTGTTAAAAATGTCAAAATCACCCTCATCCCTGCGCAGGGGTTGTTGTGAGGGGTAGTTTTTGCCACCAAACGATGTCCCCCTTCAAACTGAACAACTTTTGTCTGAAACTTTTTTGCCAAAATTTTTGCCCTGTTTTAAGAATATAGATTAAAAAATAAATATATATTTTAAACGAAATATCAGCCTGTATATGTATTTAACCAGGCTTCACTTAAAATATTTAAATTTAATCGATAAAAATACACTAAAAATTGATATATTGAGGAACACAGTGATCTTACATTGAAATGTCCCACTCTAATATGTTTGGAAGCGAAGGTGGATTGTTGCTCTCCTCAAAAAAATTATCTTTTTGGCTTTTGGGACCCAGAATTGTTTTATGGCAATATTTACTGGCTAGTAACTGGGTTTGGATAATTTGTCTTTCAAATCAAATGGTGCTCCTAACATAAATGAATTATTGACTTTTTTCTTTTTTGTCCTTGGTAATTAATATAAAAATGATTTGTCGGGAAAAAGAACTTTTTAAGTAAACACTTATTTGTTATTTATAGCGACGTTTCGTTCCTTTATTGGGACTTTTTCAAGCTTTATAACTATATTAAATATATTTGGGCAAGTAGATTTAAGAGTTAACATACACATGTAAATATAAATTTTAGTTAAACTATTGGTCATTAAAAAGTTTGTAATAATACCGTAAAAATGCTTAATATTCGTACCATCTTGTTTTAAATAATCAGTGACACACGTCGGTCCACTGCTGTAAATTGAGAGACATCTTGATTTGTTTTAGAACAATTTTGTTTTTTTAGGTGTACCAATTGTACCTGGCACGGATGGACCTGTGACAACGAAAGAAGAAGCCCGTGACTTCTGTGCTAAACATGGATTACCGGTGATATTCAAGGTAAATTTGAATAACATAATGATCAAATCTACTAAAACATTTGCGTATGAAATTCTTATTTGAACAAATCGGGGATGTTGACTGTATTCAAATAAAAACATAATTTTAACGTTAAGTGGTAATTTCTATAACAGGAATACTAAAAAACACAATATTTTTCCTTATTTTTAAGTAATTTAAGTAATATTAAAAAATCAGACTAATTAAATCACTCTCAAGTCACGTGACAACGAACACCAATCAGAGTGCATGACGTCACTTCTTCGTAAACATCATCAGACGCTGTTCACGCTGTCAAAAGCCCTCGCTGTTTGGTTAATATTTATAATTTATTATTAGTTATTTACAGGAAACGTCAAATTACATATAACTATAACAACAATTACGAAAAAACCATTTTTTACAATACGAACATCGAAAATGGCGGCTTCCGTAGCCTGCGAAGCGTTGCGAAAATGGCGGTATGCAAATGAGCGAGTGCGAAAGTACTTTACAACTCCTAGAGTTTCCAAGCCTCTTATTATATATATATATATATATATAATTGTTATAATTAATTATTATGCAAAAACAAAAGCAGTAATAGATTTTTTAATTATTGATGCACATAGAGCAAGTAATTATCTATAAAATGATATAAAATTTATGTGGAGTAGGTAATTGTGAGGTTTTTTCGAAAAATGGATTATGAAAATTAAATCATTCAATACAATTTAATGAATCAAAATTTATTGCAGGTATTCAATTGTTTTGTAATTTTGCACACTGTTTATAACGTTCTTCTTTTTATTGTATTACATTATGAAGCTCAGATGACAGATCGAAAAAATATATTTTACTGAAATTGTCACATAGAGGCGCAAGTATCAAAAACGTTGAGCTAAAGCGCCACTATATGAAAAGTATTTGATTTGAAATTAAACAAAAGAGTTACCGACCGTCAAACATATTGATGTTGTTTCAAAATCAAAGCCGTCAGATGACAGCATTGCTGTATTGTGTCTTAATGTATATCTATATATATAATTTTAATAATTAATAAGTTTACAAAAACAAAAGCAATAATATTTTTTTTAGTTGTTGATGTCAGTAGAGCAAGCAATTATCTATAAATGATATAAAATTTATGTGGAGCAATTGTGTGGTTTTTTCGAAAAAGGGAGGCAAACATCTTAACTTTAACGTATTAATATATATGATGATAAGGATTTTTTGTCCTGAACATCACGAGGAAGACATAACCTCAAACTCGGACTTTAATTTACTAGATGAAAATGCAAAGAAAATAATTGCAAAGGTTGAGAAATACGAGAAAGAAGAACTAACGAATGAATGTGAATCTGTCGAATACTCGTACTTCACATAATGATACAGATGTTTCTAATGAAGACAACGATGCTGAATGAGTAAACGCCAAAATGGAGATTAAATTACTTAGAGATTTAAACAGTGAACTAAAAGAAAAAAATAAGCTACTAAAAGAATTATTGGAAAAAACCAAAGTTCAAGAACAAAAAACAAGTCTTAAGTATGCTGAAATTATTAAACCAAAGAAAATAGTAAAAACCAATGAAACTGTATCTAGTATACTCATCAAATCTAAATACAAAGATAATAACAAAACATATGAATGTGTAATTCAGAAATTAGCTAGTGAAACGAGCGATCTACCAAGAGAGGAGAGGTTGTTGTAAGGTGTAAAAACAAAGAAGATGTTTCAAGAACAAAGACAATACTTAGCGAAAAGCTGGAAGATAATTACAATGTGGAACAAGAAAAAACTAAGTTACCCAGAATTAAACTAGCGAATGTTGACTACGAGCTTAACAGAGAAGAACTAATGGAAGATCTAACCAACAGGAATAACTTATTACTAGATGGAAATTTTACTATTATAGCGGATTATAAAAATAGAAGGAATAAAAGAGACATTATCCTTGAGGTTGCTTCTAACATCTATTTAGGTATTAAAAGTTCAAATGACAAGTTGTATGTTGGTCATCAGTGCTGTCGTGTGTACGACGTTTTGAACTTAAATATATGTTTCAAGTGCGGGAGGACAAATCATAACCATAAAAAATGCAATAGTGAAGTGAAGTGCTTGATTTGTGCTGGTGGTCATAACACAAAAGATTGTACAAGTACCACTAAAAATGTGTTAACTGCTCCTTTTTTAATAAGCGTGATAATAAGGACAAATGTGTAGAACATGTAGCCACTGACACGAATGCCTGTGATTATCTAAAGTACAAAATTAACAATTTATTGAGAACAGTAGAGTACCCCACCCAGCCTAATATTCCACGTTACCTGGGAAATATACAAGATCCGATGCAGAATAATCAACAGTAATGAGCTTTAACAAAAATTATAAATGATATTAAACAACAATATAGAAGACCTTTTTGATAACTTAAAATCACTCAACAAAGTTTTTAACAAAACTGATTTAATAATTTGTCATGTTAACGTGAGAAGTTTAAATTCAAATTTTCCAAAATTAGAAGTTTTACTTGGCAGAATGTTAACTAAACCACATATAATTATTTGTTCAGAAACATGGTACCTACCATGCCCTAATATATTCAATTTAAATGGTTACAATATCTCATACAATAAGAGTTATGTCAATAAGGCTGATGGAGTAGTTCTATACATTAAAGACAGTATATCACACTCAACAAGTATTGAGCTTGCTGGAGATTGTAAATTTATCTCAACTGTGATTAAAATAAAACAAAATAATTCTCTAAAAATAACAGGAATATATAGATGCTACACTATTGAAAAAGAAGCCTTTAATAATTCACTAAAAGAATATCTTAATAAAAATGTAGAAGTTAAAAATCATATTATAATCGGTGATTTTCAGGCCCGGCGGATGACCATGGTTTTGTGGGTAGCTATACCCATACGAAAAATTCCGTGTAGGTAAAATACCCACATGGAATTTGACAACATTTTTTTCACATATTAATAAATAAAGTGTTTTGGTCGTAAAGCAGTATTAAAAATATGAAAGTGTATAGATAGTATGAGAGAGAAAAAAAATTATGTGAATTTTGAATTTCGCGCACAAATTTAAGGTACGAAATCTCCTCAGCCAATAAATGGCTCAGTGCTGGCATGAGTTAATTGGAGGGGGCTTGCTTTGAAGTTTGTTAATTTAATCACCGCTAGATCGAAAAAAAAATTTTTTTCATCTCACTACCCACACGGACTGAACATGACCTGCCGGGCCTGGTGATTTTAATATCAACCTCCTAGATGTAGATAATAGTAGTGAAATATTTCTAAGCAACTTTTTAGACATGGGATACCTACCTTACTTCAACAACATAACCAGACCAAGTGACACAAACGGCTCTTGCATTTGTCAAGTCACAAATAAGTGGAATTAAATCTTACACTTATACGAACGTTTTTGCTGACCACTATCCAATATTCTTGACAATAAATAATAAAACAGAAAATGCTACAGTAAGAGATACCAAATCTACCATCAATTATAAGAAATTAAAAAAAAGTATGGATGATATTGATTGGACAGATGTATTGGGAAATGAAGAAATGGATGATGCAACCAATGCACTAATTGGAAAAATTCAAATTGAAACTGTAGAAGCTACAACTACCATAAAGTATAACAGAAAACATAAACCGCGAACTAAATGGATCACTACGGGACTAATTACATCGTGCAATACTAAGGAGAAGCTGTATAAAGCATGGAAATTAGATAAGAACAATTTAGATTTGAAAAAAAATATGTTAGCTATTGCAGAGTATTGGATAAATTAATTAAAAGAGCGAAATATAAATATGAACAAAGTGAAGTCACTACTAAATGTAATGATAGCAAGAAACTTTGGCAATATATAAATGAAAAATTAGGGAAAAAACAGGCATCAAGTAGCAATATTGACAGTGTCATCTCTGAGAATTCTACTATTACAAATACTAAAGAAATAGCGGATGATTTTGTATCTTTCTTCAATAATGTAGGAATAAATCTTGCTACTAAAATTAGCAATAATAAAAAAACTAACGCGTGTAATATTATTAATAATAATAGTAAATCTATTTTTCTGACACCGACCGATCAACTGGAAATTGAAAAGGTTATAAACGGATTTAAAGATAAAGCTGGTGGTGTCGATGGGATTAATGCCAAAGTTTTAAAGACCATAAATAAAAATATAAGTAAACCATTAGAAAACATATTTAATAATTGTATAACAAATGGTACTTGGCCAAAAGCATTAAAATCAGCAGAAATAATTCCTGTACATAAATCTGGGGATAAACGGTTGCCAACTAACTATAGACCAATTTCTTTAATATCTAACATAGCTAAAATATTTGAAAAAGTTATACATGAAAGACTAACTGTTTTTATCAACAATAGCAATATTATTTCTAGTGCACACTTTGGTTTCATGAGAGATAGAGGTATTAAAGACGCTGTCGCCTCGATTGCCAATTACTTGTACAGTAACGTAGACAGTAACAAACCCACAATTGTGGCATTTTTAGACCTAGCTAAAGCTTTCGACACTGTTAACCATAAAATCCTGTTAGACAAATTGTTCAAGTATGGTATAAGAGAAATAGCTTTTGATTTAATCAAAAGTTATTATCCGAGTGAAAGCAAATTGTAGAAATTAAAAATATTAAAAGTGTACCACTAAATGTTAGTACAGGTGTACCCCAAGGGATTATACTAGGGCCTCTACTTTTTATTCTATATATAAATGACATATTTGATGTATTACCTGAGAATAGTTTAACTTCTTATGCAGACGATACTGTCATAAAATATGCTGGGAGATCGTGGACTGAAGCGCAAAACACAATGACGGATTACTTAGATAAAATAGGAACATGGTTACAGGTAAATCAACTCTCACTAAACGTAGCTAAAACTACCTTCATAACTTTTGGAAGCTATCGAGACAGTAAGACATGTAAGTTGTACATATACGAGAAGGAAATAAAAAGAGTAGAGACATGTAAATATCTAGGAATATATATAGATTGTTTTCTAAAATGGGATTACCAAATAAAAGAATTAATTAAAAAAACTAAATTTTTACTATATATATTTTATCGATTACGATGGTCTCTAAATGACATATATTTAAAAATAATATACCATGCCCTATTCGAAAGTATTGTAAACTATGGAATCCTCGCCTGGGGAGGCTGCAATAAATCCACATGTAAACCACTACTAGATACTCAAATTAGGTTGATTAAAATCTTTAACAGAAGCAATAATCGAGTTTCACCTTCAGTTATCACAGAAACTTTCATAGTAAAGTCTATAGTATATTACTATCAAGAATGTAAAAACTATATTTAAATTATACGGGCAAATCAAGATCTAGACAAATCATTTTACGTAAAATTAATAAGACAATAGGAGCAAATAGCTCTACCTATGTAGCAAAAAAATATTTCAATGAGTTACCGACTAACTTAAAAAGTTTGACTATAAAAAACAAAGGACTTAAAAAGCATTAAGCTACTGGATTTATAACGTAAGAAGATGATTTTTCTCCTGTTTTTCTATGCTACACTATTTCTTTTTTTTATTCTCCATTTATATCTAACTGGTTATCATAGACATAATATATATAACTTTATTTAAATTTCTTTTATTTATTATTGTACTTAACATTTAAATATCAGTTGGCATACAAAGTATTTGATTTATAAATTTTGTAATATGACCAGGCCTATGTACAGATGATTATATCATCTCTATAGGATGCTTATGTAATTCTGGTTAATAAATTAAATTAAATTATTAGGTACTTATACACGATTTAAGACCCTTTCCCAAAAATAGTCAACATCCCTATTATTATGTTTACTCACTGTTATATAATATCTGTAATTTAAAATTTTGATTAGAGAAAATTTATTATGAGCGTTAAGCAGATTAAATTTCATTTCAGGCTGCTTATGGGGGAGGTGGTAGAGGTATGCGTGTCGTACGTAAAATGGAAGACGTGGAAGAAAATTTTAATCGTGCGTCGTCTGAAGCTAAAGCCGCTTTTGGAAACGGTGCAATGTTTATTGAGAAATTCGTCGAACGTCCAAGACATATTGAAGTACAATTATTGGGTAAATGTCTCCATGTATAAAAATGAGGAGCTGCTTATAGTGCGGTTCCAAAATAATTGGTAGTGACTTCACACTTCAAAATATAAGTGACACAAGTTTTATGCAAGGAATGGATAAATAAAGCATACATGTCCCGTGCATAAAAGTGTGCCGCTTATATTGTGAATCATAAGTCTGTCAATTATTTGGAACCGTACCATAGCTATTATTATTTTTTTAATAGAATACCTAACAAATACGTTTAGGATGTTAAAGTACTATAAGAAAATGTACGGGTGAAGTAGTGATGTAATTCCAAGACTAGCTGTTCATCGAGTTGCTGGTCCTGGGTGTCTGGACGTTAGGGCAAAATATATGGGCGATCTAGCGCGTGGGATTGTGTCTTGGTTTAAATTTAATTGATTGTGATCGTAAAATAGTTTTTACTCATAGGTGACAAAGCCGGCAATGTTATTCATTTGTACGAACGAGATTGTTCAGTTCAAAGAAGGCATCAGAAAGTGATAGAGTTGGCTCCTGCGCCCAACCTTGATCGTGCCGTCAGAGATAAGATGACCGGTTTAGCGGTAAAATTAGCCAAACACGTGGGCTATGAAAATGCCGGAACTGTGGAATTTTTATGCGATAGTACTGGCAACTTTTATTTCATCGAAGTGAATGCTAGGTATGTAGCTGTACGATCCGTGCCTTCTGTCTTTCCTTAGAACACATTTTAACATGTCTGTACTCCGGCATATAGTTCGTTTTCGCTACGTTATCTAAAGGTGATATCAGACGGTTCATTCCGAATGAATGTTCATTTGACTGAATGTTCATTTTTGTTTCATTCCGCGTTCACACGGTACAGACAGAATAACATAAAAATGAACGTCCATCCAGTCTTTTCCTCGAAGATGTCGTCGAATGAAGTGGTGCGCCTTGAAATTCGTTTGATTTGTGATCGCAGAATTGTCAAAAAAGAAGCAAAGTCTAAATTTAAATCATTAATTAGAGATTTTAAAGAATTTGTCCGTATTGTTCTGTCTTTGTATTCGTCGAGTTTGTGATTCCAAAGACATTGATAATTTTTGGAATTCTCCAAAAACAGCAGCGTATTTTGGTCGTTCCATTTGAATACCATTTTGGCTCATACATAGACTGAATTTATTCACTATGCGGTGTCGTAGTCCCGCAAGTCCGTCCGCTATTAGAGACGACACAAAATGATCGAACCCGAATGAATGTTCTTTCTTGTGTTCAGACGCTTCATTTTTCGTTCATTCAGAGAGCGAATGAATCATGCCGAATGCCGATATCTCGCGTTGTTGGGTCGGTTCATTAATGAATTCATTTTTCATTATTGCTGCATTTTGTGTTCAGACGTTTCATTTCGAATGAAAGATGCTGAATGAAAGACAGAAATGAACAAAAAATGAACTGTCTGATATCACCTTAATGCATTTCGTGAAATTCAACAACGGCTACACTGAGTATTTGTTAGTTTCTGAATGAGAGTGCATAATATTCTGTACTATAATGAGCGTCTGGCATGGTCAATTAATCGACGTTTTACACTACTAAACATGTGTGGTGTTTTAAAGCCATTTGCTTGTTTTTTGTGTAAATTTGAGGAATATTGTAATCAGAAAAAAAATGTACACCGTTAAATTTTCTATCGTTTTTTGCAATAATTATTTTTCACATTTTGTTCTATTACAGGTTACAAGTCGAGCATACGGTAACTGAAGAAATTTGCAATGTTGATCTTGTTCAGTCCCAAATTCGAGTTGCAGAAGGAATGACTCTACCCGAACTTGGATTGCTTCAAGAGAAAATTAGACCTGTTGTAAGATATGCATAATCTATTTTTTCGTTTTATCTGTTACAAACACTTAGTTTCCAGGTTCTAATTTGAAAGCTAGTAAATTTTCAGAAAGTGATAGGAGGATTACCTCCCACCCCTTAGCAGAATAGAACCAACCCCTAAGAATTATCCCAATGCTCCTTGGCCAGCACCCTTTCGTTATGATCTTGTATCAAATTTCTAGCTAACATCCTCAAATAAGTATTACTGAAAGAAAACAATTGACAGCATGTGTGGCTTTTATTCGTGGGGGGGTGGGAAGGGTCAAACTCGTCTGAAAGTATTTTTTTTTTAAGTTTTCGAGAACATAGGTCGGGTAAACGTTTTAACTGAAACGAGAAATCAAACCTATTTCCCCCTCTTGGGAACTCCCAAGGATTGTTCTGAAGCTCCTTAGCCAACATACTTTCGTCAAGAATCCACTTGAACCAAATTTCGAGTCATTCCCTATAAATAACCATTGCCAAGCATTACTGTAAGGCAACAAGCAGAAGAGGTGTTTTGCATCCAATTGGGCTTTTGGAACACCTATTTTTTATCACAAATTCTGATTTTTCGATAAAAAAATACCCATTATTTGAAATATTTTTTTATCCGATGTCTCCTTCAGCTCCTAAAATAATCAAAAAAATCGGTTTCCCGAAACTTCATTAAAAATTTATGCCTAAACAACGAACTTGCGCAGAAAATTACAAGAGGTAAAAATTATTTGGTTTGGGAAGGATCATCGATTAAGGGGGTATTCTCATGTGAACGCATAAATTTTACCCCTTTTTAGGGAATTTTTTTTAGACGACAATAACATTCAATCATTTTAATTTTTTTATATGTTTTTGTTTGTATCTTTAACTGTATAAAAAAAATTTGTTTTCTCTTATTTTACATTTTTTATATATATATATTTTTTAATTAAATTAGGCACTAAAAAAAACGCAGGTCACTGGTCATGGTAATAGCGGCTGTTCATGTTGTCTGAAATAAAAAAATCGAATGGATCATTGTTCAGTAGGGATGTCGCGATCGTCCCTACCAAAATTAATCAATTTCATTAAAAAAAAAATGGCGGACTGTAGAAAAAAAGTTTGTATTTTTTGTTAAAAATCGTTTAAAAAAAATAAGAAAATATTTTCGGAAATAAGCAATTTTGGTACGGACGATAACCATTAATAAGTAGAAGAACATATATAAATTTCAAAGCAATCGGTTGAATACTTTTTTTTAGGACCATGACAGTTTTAGAAAATAATGTTTCCAGATAAATGCGTTTAAAGTTTCAAGAGCCGACAAGTCGCTTATACGGCGCGACGGCGACTATGAGTTGTAATTTATTTAAAACTAGGAATTTCGGTCTCTATTTTTCACAGCATATTTGCGATAGGTTTTACTATTGAAATATGAAAAAAAAATAAAATCGATTTTTCGAAGTGGTCACATGAGAATGCCCCCTTAAACATAAAAAGAACCTCCCACCTCCTAAATTTCATTCACCCTTACCGTTCAGGGGGTGGGGGTCCATTTTATGTTTAATTGATGACCCTTCCCAAACAAACAACTTTTACCTCTTGTAACTTTCTGCGCAAGGTCGTTGTTTCGGGAAACTGATTTTTGCCAGGCATTGTAGGGGTTGAAAGAGGTATTGGATAAAAAAGTGCTTCAGACAAATGTTGCTTATTTTTTATCGAAAAATCATTATTTGTGGTTTAAAATAGGTGTTCCTATTAAACATGTCAGTCACTCTCATCCTTGCGCAGGGGTTGGGGGTAGTTTTTGTGTCCCCCTTCAAACTAAACAACTTGTGTATGAAATTTTTTTCCCGAAATTGGTGCCCAGTGCCGAGAATTTCCCATATAGATTAAAATGAATCACCACTAGACATGTAAGTCGATGATTTGAACGTTATTTAAAGGCACACTTTCGTCTGTCTGTTCGACCTGCATTAACATGAATAATAGATCTACCAATCTGAAAAGGATTTCTTTTTTGTAGGGATTTGCAATTCAATGCCGTGTTACCACTGAAGATCCTGCCAAAGGTTTTCAGCCTGATTCCGGTCGAATTGAAGTATTTCGATCTGGTGAAGGAATGGGCATTCGACTCGACGGTGCATCGGCTTTTACTGGAGCAGTCATCACGCCTTACTATGATTCGCTTTTAGTTAAAGTAATCGCGCATTCGAAAACTTTGCAGACGTCCTGTGCAAAGATGAGCAGAGCTCTCAAAGAATTCAGAGTTCGAGGCGTTAAAACAAACATTCCATTTCTATTAAATGTACTCTCAAATCAGAAGTTTATGAACGGAGTAACGGATACATACTTCATTGATGAAAATCCACAGTTATTGAATTTTTTACCGACACTAAACAGGGCACAGAAATTACTTACATATCTAGCGCAAGTTTTAGTTAACGGTCCGTCCACGCCTTTGGCCACAAAAATGAGACCTTCAGACGTCAAACCTCATATTCCGAAAATTCCAACAGGTAAGTTGTATTTAACAAATCACTACTTATTTTGATTTTACGATAATTACCTGCTTTTATCTGTACTTGCTAAATTCTTCAGAATATTTCCTGACACATTTCCGGAGATGATTTCACTGATCATCTATGCGAACATTTTCCATTTATATAATTAGCTCTAACTTATACTTTTTAGAATAAAATATGTTTGTGGAAACCTTCTCTTCTAAATTGACGTCGTAAATCATATTGGAATATTATTGTTATAGCTAAAAGTGCACTTACCAGGTGTTCACGCGAAAACTTTCCAAGTACCATTTCATTATTTTGCCTTTTGAGTTAAAAACTGAAAACTGGAGGAGAGGTTAAATAAAGTCTTTTTTTTTCGAAATTAGTCGAAACAATGCTACTAACTGAAAATAATAAAGCTGTATGTGCTGGAGATGGATGCGTCGCAACAATTTGACACCTATGTCAAATAGTGTCTCCCTATCGATCATCCAAATTCCAACTCCTCAGAAGTTCAAATTCAAAATCAAAACAATAAAATACGTGGAAAATTTTCGTGTGGACGCAGAGTAATGTGTGTATAAAAGTGTGTATATAAAATGCTTTAAAATAATATTTGTCAAAAAATTATATTCCTTTTTTTGAAGTGAAACTTCTTTCACGAAGTATCTGTTTGAAATTTGCGTTACGAAAAACTTGGGGCAAGGAGGGGAGGGGACTCCTAAACCGTTCTGTCCAAAAAATTATAGGGGGGTTCCTAGACCGTTTTGTCCAAAAACTATTTTTCAATTAATATTGATAGGTAATTTACGATATACTCATTTAAAAAAATTAAGAACCATTTAATTTTTTTTTAAATTTAATTTTATCTAAACAGAATGTTATAAAAAATATTATAGTGAAGTTCGAGAATGGATAATGCGTCAAAGAAAATACCAACCTGGGGTCGTCCACGATGACCAAAACCCCCAAAACCGCCGCTCAATACTACGACTAAAGAAGTTTCACTTCCTCCGCGAGCTTATGTGGATAAGGGTCACACATTTTTTTTAATAATAGTGCCTACCTACTTAGTTATTTTTGGCTATACCGAAACGTATTTGGTAATTTTGAATTTATCCCTCAGTTTATCATAGACGCGTGTTGTAATAATCAAGCTATTTGTGTTTTTTACTAATCTTTTTTATTGAAAGACGAAAGTTAACTGAAAATGTATATTTTGGTTATTTGCTCAATTATATTATAATATTTGAAAAGTTTTTTTATTTTGCATTTGAATTTTTATACAAAATTATAATGAGACATTTGACTAAAAATTACATAAATTGTATCACCAAAGAGAACCAGCTGCCAGGTAATATATGAAATTAATCTCAATATTGATCACGTCCATTATAATTAATAAGTTTTTTATTTATTCACGGTTAAAATTACCCTCAGGTTTATAAATGTCAATATTGTTCACGTCCATTATAATTAATAAGTTTTTTATTTATTCACGGTTATAGTTTATATTAAAATTCAATTGTCCAATTTCCCATGAATAAATAAAAAACTTATGAAATTAATATTATAAAGCAAGCAAATTATAGATCCAGCAACAGATTTTGCGTAGTCATTTCAAAACTCGTGAAAATTTAGGTATAGAATCTTGTATATTGTCGGCAGAATTTTGGCACTGCGATATGAGTTTTTATGAATTACAAATCACGTATTTTAGGTAAGTTACTTCACAAGTTACTGCAGGTACCGTGGAAATTACATCTTCCAAAGTACTTACTTTTAGTACTGAATTGTAGTAACTTGCGTAAGTTTCTAGCACCATGTTAATGCCGCCTTAAGCTTGTAAATTTGTTACGCCAGTGTCATTTATTACATCGTTTTATTCAACTTCACATGTTTGTCAATCAGTCAGTCATTAGTCTGTCAGTTTGGATTAAATTTTACAATGCATTTTTGAACCACTTCTATTTGATCCATTACTTTGAAATTTTGCATACTTACGTAGTATGGATGACAATGCAATAATCTGATACATTTTTCACAAATTTTTGTACAGAAAAAGTTAAATTTGAAAAAAATATTGAGCAAGCCAAATTTGTTAGTATACTGTTAACATAGGTTTGTTAAAGAAAATACTTCAAAATGTTAATTTGCCTTCCCGTAATTCGAAATCTCATGACGTCCTGTAAAGAAACATTAACGAATATCACGTTTTTGATCATTTTTAGTATATTCTTTGTACAGGAGGTACTGCGTATAGAGTAAAAATATTTGATTCACGAGCAGACTACAAAATTAACTTTTATATAAATACACAGATAAGCAATCCAGACAATCCTGGAAATATAAACAGAACCCCAAGGTTGTATTTTTAAATAATGAAAAATTAGTGGTATGTTTCACGCTACAATTTTAATAGCATTTTAATTACATATATTGAAGATTTCTTGCAAAAAGGTGGACATTTCTGTCAATGCTTAATGATTGGCTTAGATGAGCTGAAGTGAGAAGCGTTACGGGCAGCAATAAGTGCGAGTGAGAGCATTTATCGACACCGTAGACGGCTGACGCGGTCTACACTCTCAGTGACTATTGAAATATCACGTGATATTCTTCAGGTGTACTTGCTAAAAATTTTGTTTTTTTATATTCCTTTTTGTTCTTATATTAGGTATTTTTATTACTTATAAAAATTAAACCTTTACATTTTCTTGGAAAAAAAATATTCAAAAATTTATAAAATCATATACAGTGTAACCTTAATGTAACGAACCTCAATATAACGATTTCCACGATTTTTTTTCGAAATCCCCTTAATCTACCCGTAAAAGTTAATCATTGTTGTTTGATGTAAAGTAATGTAAACACTGCTGTGGGTCAGTGTTGTTAGTAAATTGAAAGTTGCAGCGGCTGAGAAACGAAAAATGCGTTCCTTAACCGTCGCAGAGAAACGAAAAATCATTAAATATGTAGACAAGAATCCTACAAAGAAAAAATTAGAAAGTTTTTTATTTAATCACGGGAAATTGGACAATTGAATTTTAATATAGATAAACCAAATTAAAAAATTTGCGACGTTTCGTTAATTTGTTTTAACTTCTTCGGGCAAAACTGAAATGATAAAAAATACAAATTAGTTAATGAAATAATTACAATTTTTTTTAATATAGAATTGAAATAATACCTTTAACTAGTTAACCATAACTTCAATAAATTTATCTAAATTTTATTGAACTGAAATGATAAAAAATACAAATTAGTTAATGAAATAATTACAATTTTTTTTTAATATAGAATTGAAATAATACCTTTAACTAGTTAACCATAACTTCAATAAATTTATCTAAATTTTATTGAAGTTATGGTTAACTAGTTAAAGGTATTATTTCAATTCTATATTAAAAAAAAAATTGTAATTATTTCATTAACTAATTTGTGTTTTTTATCATTTCAGTTTTGCCCGAAGAAGTTAAAACAAATTAACGAAACGTCGCAAAATTTTTTAATTTAGTTTATCTATATTAAAATTCAATTGTCCAATTTCCCGTGATTAAATAAAAAACTTATTAATTATAATGGACGTGAACAATATTGAGAAAAAATTAGATATCGCTGAAGAGTTTGAAATTTCCGTAAGTACATTGGCTACAATTTTAAAGTTCAAAGATACGTTTTGAGAAGAAAATGGGTATTCTTACCTTGTTATAACGAATTACTTATGGTATAAGGAATATTTTCTAATTCCCTTCAGCTTTGCTATAACAAGGTTGTACTGTATATTTTTAATTTGTACTCTAAAATTCTCAGATCTAAACAGTAGTGTAGCAAGTACATCTGAAAAAGATCATGTAATCTTTCAATAACCAATAGGAGTGTAGAATGCAACAATCGACTACGCTGCCGATAAATGCTCTCACTCGCACTTCTCTCTGACCGCAGCGCTTCTCCCTCGACCTCCTGTTTTAACGTCCGCCAATTATTGAACACTAACAAAAAAGTCTGCCGTTTTGCAAGAATTCTTAAATATATGTTTACATTTCCAAAACTGTCTGCGTTGCTTACTTGTGTGTTCAAAATTAACGTTTATATGGTTGTAGTCTACTCGTGACTTAGATATACAGGGTGAGTTTTAAGTTGATGCTTTTTTTTTACAGCGTGTAAAAATCAAATAGACGAGCAAATATTTCAAATAGTTTTTTTATCAAAACTCAAAAATAAGAGAGAAACAGCCTTTCGAAGTTTAAATAAATTTTATTAAATTTTCTTTAATTTTGAGGTCGGTCCTGGGGTTATATTATGTTACTATGGAAATAAGTTGTTATTATCAAGTATTCACAGAAATTGTTCGAAGTTGTCCTCGTTTTGTTGGATATTTCCATAGTAACATAATATAACCCCAGGACCGACCTCAAAATTAAAGAAAATTTAATAAAATTGATTTAAACTTCGAAAGGCTGTTTCTCTCTTATTTTTGAGTTTTGATAAAAAAACTATTTGAAATATTTGCTCGTCTATTTGATTTTTACACGCTGTAAAAAAAAAGCATCAACTTAAAACTCATCCTGTATATATAATTGCAAAAAAATATGTACAAAAAAAAAATATATATATATATTTTTTTTTTTTGTACATATTTTTTTGCAATTTTGCTCCTGTAGAAAGAAAGATCAGGCAAACTGTCGATTCCCTATTTATCGATCCTAAAGGTACCACTGCGCAAAATTGCTAAGTGAATCAAAACTTACCTAAAATGGGTCACGAGCTCTTGGATTAATAAAACAGTAATATAATTAATTTAGCGACCATAGTTTACGGTATGAGGGATTAGTCATTTTAAAAATGAAACTAATAAAGTCTCGATTATTTGACATTCAGGTTAACGAACATTCATGTAAAACTGATCGAGTTGTAAAATTAGTGTGTGTAACGATTATTTGCTCGAGAGTATCCGTAATAACTAATTTAGAGTACATATTTTAGGCACGCGAAAATTTTTCACTGCCCCTTTAATAGTTGAACAGGAAATGGAAAGTCTGGTGAACTTTAGCGCAGCTACCAAGTTTGCGAAAAAAATCCCCAAAAAGTGTCTATAGGCACTTCGATATATAAATAATTTTGAATGCCTGACAAAAATAATTATTTAAAACCAATGATACACTTTTTTAATAATTAATTTTTAAGAAAAATACTTGTTTGGGGTAGTTGGGGGAAACTTTGTAACCGTTCAAATCACCTGGCAACTATATTTTCGTGTTAAAGTTCAAAGTATCTAAGAAATATTTTTTGGGGATTTTTTTGCAAATAAATAATTTCCCTGTTCAACTAGTATAGAAGTACAGTTGTTGAAAATTTTGGTGTGCCTAAAATACGCACCCTAAACTCATTATCAGCTCTCCGGCTATGAGCAGTATAGGTATTAAAGCTCCAACCAATTTGAATTTTAGATGACCACTAGATGTAGTTGTTAGCGGGCTAACCCCTGTACCAGTCTTGTGGTTTCGAAACGCACATCCACTCATGTAAAGTTTGTGATATAGTTTTGATATTTCATTCATTCCTCATCCTCTATTTCTAGCGGGACTCTGCTGAACAATGACGGCTCGTGCACTCGTGTACTGCACTGCAAATGGAAAATAAATACACACTTTTATAAACAACGGTGATATTTTATTAACCGTGACAAATCATACACTAACATACCATCGGTTAATCAAAGGCAGTGTTCGTTGGCATATTTTTAGTCCGTGTATTCATGCGCTTTCATGCAAATGCGTCCAATTTTATTTATTGCGCATGCGCAGTAAATAAAAATTGGACAGTCAATATTTAGATGCTTTCTAAACAGACAGCGGTGCACCGCGCTATGAAAACCCCCGAAACAATCCGAACAACTTCATCCTTGGTTGGTTTTTTTGACAAGGAGCTTTTACTCAAATCTCAATATAAGTACCTATATCAACAATAGGGATGTTGGCTATTTTTGGGAAAGTGTTTTAAATCGTGCATAAGTACCTAATATAATCACAAATATTTATTATAGTGTTTTTTAAATACGACTCACGCTTTAAAAATCATGTATTTTAAATTCCGTTTCAAATGTCGCTCCAAAACGCCAATACTTGTCACGTGAATGCCGTGACGTCGTAGGTTCATAAACGCTGCTAAACTGATTAGGTGATAGGTATTTTTCATAATTGTTGTCATAAAAACTTTCAAATAAATTACACTCTAAATATTAGCCATCAATGAAGCCTTTTGACAGCGTCAACAGGCAACAGCGTCCTTCTCTATGACAGCGTCTGATGATGTTGATGAGCCAGTGACGTCATAAACTTCGATTGGTGTTCGTTGTCACGTGGCTTGAGAGTAATTTAATTACGTTTTACATAGATATTAAATATTAATTAAATTCCTTAAAAATAAAGAAAAATATAGTGTTTTTTTAGTATTTCTACCATAGAAACTACCACGTTAAAATTATGTTAAACACAAGGATGCGTGCGCCGCAAGGACGTAGCCAGCGATAGGGCCCGAAGGAACCGCCCCCCCCCCTTCCCCGAAATGTTCGTTATGTTTTCGTAAATTTTGAATTGATTTTCCGAAATACAGTAACATTTGCGCATTCTGCTGTATTGAATTTGTCAGAAAATATCGATATCGGAAATATCGTTGAAGAAAAAAGTAAAAAGAAAATGTTTTCACAACAAAAGTAACTAATATCATACACTTCGAAAGATCTTTAAAATATTTATATATTTCATTGAACATTAATACATTTTCTGAAATTTCAACATCGCCGCGAAAACTTTTCTGCCTTACAGAATTCCCGAATTCTACGTTTATTAATTCCATTTTAAAACAACAATTTCTATACCCCAAACACAAAAGTGTTCCAAACAGACTAAATTTACAGATTTTATGAATACAGAAAAATGAAAATGTTAATATTATTCCTATTAATATCTATGGATTTATATGTATCTACACATTCAATAATACTAGATACTTAATGAAAAAATTACTTTGTACCTCGAAAACATCACCGGTTGTTACGACTATCGGTTTTTACGACCAAATATGAAATACGACCCTTCGATGTCGTTATAACAGATTTTGACTGTATACATATATATAAAAGGCGATGTATGTTAACTATGGCCTCCAAAACAGCTGGACCGATTTTGATGAAATTTTCAGTCAATCTTCAGATTAGCCCAGCGCACAATGGGGCAAAATCGAAAAAACCCAGACAAAACTCCAAAAAATGAAAGTGTCACATAGGGATTTTTCGACCTAAATTGGCTACAATAGTCGCTAGTAAATTCAAATTCACTCAATCAGTATCGTCGCGTCATTCCATGACTCATTATTAACCCATTTTTATATTTGATTCTATGTAGGTGTATGATTTGTCACGGTTTATAAAATATCACTATTTATAAAATTGTGCGTTTTCATTTTTCACTAACAGGGCAGTGCATGAGTACACTTAAAGACGAGCTGCCACTGTTGATCAGGGAAGATTAAAACGCGTTATTAATGCTATCTATTAAAACATGTTTAATTAATTCAGTGCCGGGTTTTAATCGTTAACAAGTGATAGAGACTTCCTCTCAGAAGCAATGCAAAATAGATCTTCTTTATAAATAAGGTTTGTTTTTTCTACTTTATTATATATTATATTTATATACAAAATTTGATATTCAATATACAATATATTTTGTGCATTATCACACGTTTTGACCACCGGCCGCTACTTATGCTGTATCACGTTATTTTATAAGAAATAAACTAACATATTATTGTGTTTCATGTATCCCTGGTCCATAAGTACCATTGCCAAATGTTTTCCTTCATACGAAAAAAAATCTCCAGTCTTGCGTTCATCCAGTTTACTTCACTTGTTTTACCATCAAGGCAAAGTCAACATTTTATTTATTTTTTATTTAATACCTATATTTTCTGTTATTAATTATTAGTTCTTTTTGTTTAACAAGCATGTTTGGATTTTATATTTTTCTTCAGATTACTCGAAATCAGCCGATCCAGACGACGAAGAAGCATCAAGTAAATATTTAATTTTTTTTTTTTATTTTTATTTATTTTTTGTTTGTGACAAGCCGCTTATTATAGCCCAGAAAAATTAGACTTTGATTACCAAGCTGGATTTTTGTAGAGGCCTTTATTTTGGTGTCCTAAACATATCCTGAAAAATACCCTTAATTTGAACCGTTGATTTTTTTAGAGGATGAAAGAGGATAAATTCAAGAGTTTAGCAAATACATTTTTTGAGTAAAATAGTTATGAGAAAAAATGTAGTTTAAAAATTCTATAGAAAAAAGGTACCAAGACATGCTTCCTTGAATCAATCGTATCAAAGATTTTCATTTTAAAACTAGTTTTCCTCCGAATTTTCATATGCACTCGCCGCGCGTTTGACAAATAATAATTCTCCAAACTTGACTAAATTTTGTATGCTATTTTGGACACGTATTTACCTAACGATGCTTAGAGGTCTTTTGTCTGTAGAATTTTATAAACTGCACTTTTTCGCATAAGTATTTTCTCGAAAAATTGGTAATTTTCAGAATCTTTGCTAAAAACTTGAATTTACCCTCTCCAATTAAGAGCGCTTTTCAGAATATGCTTAGAACATCAAAATAAAAGTTTCCAGAAAAATCCAGCTTGGTCGAAATTTTTTCGAAGTTTGCCCTTATAAATTTAACTAAATTTCCGGGGCTATTACAATTTTGAAATTTTTAAACTAGTTGTTATGTGAACGTTACAATAATATGTCTCTTGTATCCATTTTAAGTTTTTTTTATTTTTATGTTTAAATTATTAATATAATGTTTTTTTTTTGATATTGTGTATATTCATTTTTATTCATAAAATTACATTTAGTTGATAAGTTTTTTTTATATCAATCAGTAATAAATTATCCATTTTGAAATTGAATTTCTGAACGTCTTCGCTAAATATAATTTTAATTTGTTATATGACGTGGTTTAAATTAAAATCATATTTGGTAAATTAGAACAAAGCGTAACAAGGTGGCCTTATGTTATTAGGTACCGAACATCCAGTTGGTTTCCGAAAAATACTCAAAGAAAAGGGCCCAGCGGCCTTTGCCAAGGCTGTACGAGATCACAAAGGCTTGCTTCTTATGGACACGACATATCGCGACGCTCACCAATCTCTTCTAGCAACTCGTGTCAGGACATTTGATTTATTAAACATTTCGCCATTCGTTGCCAACAAATTCAGCAGCCTATACTCTCTTGAAAATTGGGGAGGAGCCACGTTTGATGTATCGCTTCGTTTCCTCCACGAATGTCCATGGGAACGTTTAGAAGAAATGCGTAAATTGATCCCGAATATTCCGTTCCAAATGCTTTTGCGAGGTGCTAACGCTGTTGGATACACGAATTATCCGGACAATGTTGTGTATAAATTCTGCGATCTTGCAGTAAGTTTTAAAGGAATTAGTTTTAACTTTAGATCAGTGATGGGCAAAGTACGGCCCGCGGGCCAGCCCCGGCCCGCAAAAGAATTTAATCCGGCCCGCCGACGGTTCTTCAAAATGAATAGTTTATGGCCCGCAATAATTATATTTTGATGGTTCAGCAATATGAAGTAGAATCATAGATGCGTAAAGAGCCAGCTAACTAACATGTATGTAATGTTTATTTATACGATTAAAAGATTTCAAAATAAAAAACCACTTTTGCTATAATTCTGACCCTCCTCGTTTTTTTTTAACTTTCTGACCCCCCATGAAGAAAGTTTGCCCACCACTGTTTTAGATTATTATAGAGAGAGGATAGACCGACGTTCACAAACTGTTTTTGTTTTTATTTTATTTTATTTATAATGCTGGGTCAGAGTATTTATCGGAATATTTTAAGGGGTGTATTTAGAGGCTGAAAATTGTTTTAGGGTCCAAAAACAACGAAAAAATTGTCGGAATCGCTACAAAATCGAAATTTAACCCTTAAGTAGTAGTTAAAAAGTGCCTCTAAAATTTAAAAAAAAATCGCATCAACAGAACCGGATTTACACATTTTCTGAAAACACTAGTTTGAAGATAGTGAGAAAGGATATTTAATTTGTGTAGATGTTGGATTGAAGGGGTGTATTAAGGGGTTAAAATGTTTATTTTGCCCAAAAACAAACCTAAGTTCATATAATAAAATCACACTGCCTGTATTAGCAAATACACTATTTTGTCAGCAACCCAAGTTTATTATTTTATATAGTGGTAACTATTGACAGACTCACTAGATATATTATACCCGTATATAATACCCTTATTTATGAAAATAAATCATAAATGGCTCCAATCAAAATTCTGAAAAATTGTTTAGTCAGAAGTTTGACTCTTTTAAGATAACGTAAAAATTGTTAAAAATAAACTGACATCTAGGTAGTTTTGGAAAAATATTACTTAAAACTATCAGTAACGTTTGAACTATATCTGTCTCACCCAGACATTACACGAATTTTACTGTAGTTAAATTATGTCTAATGTTTAATAATTATTGTTACTTAAATATTGAAAATTTCAATTAGGTATGATTTATAGGATAAATATTTGAATAAGAAATAATAATTTTTAAGTAAAATACGGATGCAAAACGGTAGTACATAGACTAATAACCTTAAGAAAGATGTTTACACAATTTTATTCATTTCTCGGTGATTTGAGATTTCCATCATTCATCGTTAAAAAATGTCTTTGAAATTCACATTTCATTTTTTTTATCAGGTGCAAGCAGGGATGGATATTTTCCGTGTGTTCGATTCTTTGAATTATCTACCAAATTTAATTCTTGGCATGGAAGCATCCGCTAAAGCTGGGGGCGTAGTGGAAGCGGCAATTTCGTATTCTGGCGACGTTAGCGATCCATCACGTACTAAATACACTTTGAAATATTATACGGACCTTGCAGATGAACTTGTAAAAGCTGGCGCTCATGTACTTGCCGTTAAGGATATGGCTGGATTGTTGAAACCCAAAGCTGCTAAGTGAGTACCTGTCATAGTTTTATTTAAATTCTAAAGAGTACTCCGCTCGTTTCGAAAGAAATGATCTCATTATCGTAGCGTATTAACAAGGAACATTTATACCTATTAGTACTACTCTATACAGCATCTTTCCATATGTACCGTTTATTACTATAAAGAATAAGATTTATTATCTTCATTCATGTAACGGTCAGCAAACTGATGACGGATATGCATTTGTTAAAAAACGTTCGCACGCAATAAACGCAAACCGCTGATAAAGAATCCGGCACTCACATAGGTTAAACTGTTTGTTATGAATCGGTTTTTTACACGTACATCCTATAAAATAGCTGCTTTTCAATTCATTTTTAAAATGTTTGATAGTTCACTTTTGAGGATGTATTTATTTTGGTGCAGATGTGGGATTGGTAATAATATTGCAATTAAGAAAAAAAATGTTTTCTTCATACTATGCCAAAAGTATTCGATTTTAATGCCGAAAGTATAACATGTATGCATTGTCGTTATCACAAGCTACAATACCATGCATATCGTCTGTATAGGCGGTTCTAAACAGTTTTGTCATCACATGTTCGCCCATAGATGTCTATGTGTACGCCTGTAAGTAGCCATCTGCTGTTATTTGTACATTATTCGATGCATGTGTCATTACGTATATAACTTCAACACTTCAAAGTAAGTAGTTTTTTTTTATATATATTGGTAAAAGTGCGTACTTTCGGTATAGTATGAAGAAAAATAGTATACACCAGACGAGCAGAAAGCTGAAAGTCCTGCACTGCGTGACATATGATGCCCTCGATTTCGCCTCGGGCATCATGGGGCGCAGTGTAGGAAATTCAATTTTCGGCTCTTGTGGTGTAATATACTATTAAAGAATGTACTATGGGGTCAAATTTATTATTTTTCCGAAAACATACTTAAGTTCACATAATGAAGCTACAATGCCTGTATTAGCAAATATGACTTATTAGTCAACTTCATAACCGGGGAAGTCAAATTTTTCATTTTACAATACTGGTTTACCTCCGAATTTTCTTATATGCTCATATGTTTGACGTTTTACAATTAATTATTCAATCTTGACAAACTTTTTTTGCATATTTGAGACGTATTGACCTAACAATTCTCAAATTTTTAGTTTTGTAACTGATATTTTCAATTCTAGAATAGTTTTCCCTCAGATTTTCCGCGTGTTAGAGGTACGGTTCTCGCAAAAACCGTTTGTTGTGTTGAAAATATTCATTGAATATTGATGGAATTTACATAATTCCTCGAAATACATTTATTTCTCAATATGAAAACTTTGAGCACATTATTATTATTACATCATTATTTTCCGTTTCGAAGCAAGTTTTTCTTCGATATATAATATATGTATGTGTATTTTTATTTTAGTCCGTTAAAACTCCCAGATTGTTTTCTAGTTTTTGGTACAGTTGATGATTTAAAATAAAACGTTTTTTTACCTATTTTTATTTAATTCTCGTGTTTGGTTTTAGACTGTTGGTGACTGCTTTGCGTGCGAAACATCCAAACATTCCAATTCATATCCACACTCATGACACGTCGGGAGCGGGCGTTGCATCGATGCTGGCATGCGCGGAGGCGGGTGCTGATGTGGTTGATGTAGCTGTAGATTCTATGTCCGGTATAACCAGTCAACCTTCGATGGGTGCTATCGTCGCAACTTTACAAGGATCAGAATTAGACACCAAACTTCAACTAGCTGATATTTCAGAATATTCTGCTTATTGGGAACAAACTAGGTGAGTTGATTATTCCAAACTGGAAACAGCCGAATTCATACGAATGGCATTATTTGCCATATGGCTGGACCAGAATATACCACTTCGAGATTTATTGTCATCAAAGTTTCAGCTTCGAATGTAAAAATTAAATTTATTTATCTAATATTTTAGAACATTATATGCACCGTTTGAGTGCACGGCAACAATGAAATCTGGCAACGCCGATGTTTACATGAATGAAATTCCCGGTGGTCAATACACAAATCTTCAATTTCAAGCTTACTCATTAGGGCTGGGTGATCACTTTGAAGCCGTAAAAAAAAATTACAGAGAAGCGAATTTACTTCTGGGCGATATCATAAAAGTAACACCATCATCAAAAGTTGTTGGCGATTTGGCACAATTTATGGTTCAGAACAAATTAAAGCCTTCAGACGTTGTGGAGAAAGCTGAAGAATTATCTTTTCCAAAATCGGTTATTGAATTCTTGCAAGGTGCAATCGGGCAACCGTACGGTGGATTCCCCGAACCTTTACGTTCAAAGGTATTGAAAAATATGCCGCGTGTTGAAGGACGACCTGGAGAAACGATGGAATCTTTAAATTTTGATAAATTGAAAGAGGATCTCGTAGAAAGGAATCCTTGCGCAAGTGATAAGGATGTAATGTCGGCTGCACTGTATCCTCAAGTTACAAATGATTATTTGGCATTCCGAGAGCAGAATGGGCCCGTAGATAAACTGAACACGAGAATTTTCTTAATGGGACCAAAAATAGGAGAAGAATTCGACGTAACGCTTGAAAAGGGAAAAACACTCCATATTAAAACGCTCGCAATGGCTGAGGATTTGACAGCTAACGGAGAACGTGAAGTATTCTTCGAATTGAATGGACAGCTTAGATCTGTGTTTATCCAAGACAAAGATGCTGTTAAATCAGTATCCCTCCATCCAAAAGCTAATCCGGCACACAAACGGGAAGTAGGAGCTCCAATGCCAGGAACTGTTATTGATATTAGAGTAAAGGAAGGTGATAAAGTAACCAAAGGCACGCCCTTAATCATTCTGTCAGCTATGAAAATGGAAACCGTTGTACAATCCAAATTTGCTGGAACTGTCAAACATATTAATGTTAAATTGAATATGAAATTAGAGGCTGAAGACTTACTTATGATTGTGGAATAAATTAATCCAGATACTACATTCATTATATTTTGTTATTAAACACCAAGTAAATATGTCTTTAAAGTTTTGTTTTGTCTAGTCCCAAGGATGATACTGTACAGGTTAAATTCAACTCAACATCGATTGGCCAAGATGAGAAAAGAAAGTATTTGCCAAGATAATAAAAAATTAATTTAAACAATAATAGTTCCAGAAACATATAAGGTTCAACAAGAAATTACAGTTTTTCAAACTGATGTTTTTTACATTTTTAATTTTATGCTTAAATGAGCTTATTAAATATGATAAAACTTTACAGATTTTATAGTGAATGCATTTTATAGGTCTACACAGAAATATTTTCAAAATTAGTTGTATCATTTTCTTTAAAACTGGATAGAGATAAGTAAAATTGTAAAGACGCTTTTTTCGAAAACTCAACTTATTCAGAAAATATTTGTCTGGTGACGCCGCTCTTCTGAAAAAATGATGTAAATCTGGGTTATATCATTATTTTTAATCAAAATTTTAAAATTAAATTCGAATTAGTGAAGAACAAAATTGTTAGGGTTTTAGTATTACAGTCTACTTTTTATGGACAGAACCATATCATGACCACGTCAACTTTTAATAAATAATTCAATTAAACTTTTGACATTGGCCATGTTCGTTGACATATTTTTGGTCCATGTGCGCATGCGCTTTCATGCAAATGCGTCTAATTTTATTTATTGCGCATTAAAATTAGACGCCTTTCCATGAAAGCGCATGCGCAAATGGACATAAAATATGGCAACGAACACGACCATTGTCATAAAACGAAAGTCAAATTCGTTTTCTTATGATCCATAATGATGACAACTCAAGTCTGCCATTTTTACCCACGATGTAGCGCTTTCGTCGTAAGCATGTAGAAAATTGTTCGCTATAATATCTTTACACTGTTATTCGTAGATCCTACCTAATAGTAGGCCGTGAATGTCAGATTTACAAAAGCAGAAATGAATGCTGAGTTGAATTTGTGTTCATACAATAAATTATTGTTTGAAATAAATGTGGAATTCTTAACGAAAACATGAACATGGTATATAAAAACCAAATCTACATGTCAATTAAATAACTTAGTTATCTAATAACTATTTGGTTATTATCCAGACAAACTCTTTATACTTTTATATACTACAACTTTTATATAGTACAAATATGAGTTTTGTTGCTACCTGTCTGAAAACGCTAATTAGCTTTGTCTTAACCTGCTAAAATGGATCGTTTTAAAACGGTAGCGAAACTGTATCGGTTTTGTGCGCGTGCATTTATCATGTCACATTTTTGGTTTCAGAACAACCATTTTTTTTTGTTTTACCTAACAATTGATATCTGATGTACAAAACGGCCACAAAAATATTCCAACCAATGTCAAAATTTGTATCGTCACAAAACAGGGCAAAGTCGAGGCATGCGAACAAAACCGATACAAACAGTTTCGTTGCCATTTCAAAACGATCCATTTATAGCAAGTATTACAACAAAATTGTTAATAGGTAACTAAGTTATTTAGTGTGCACGTAGATTTGCTTTTTTGTAAATAGGAAAACTCCTATATTTTTTCACTCTAAATCAGTCCTAAGAATTAAAAAAATAATGGCGAAAGAATATTTATAATATCTTTAAAAATAACGAAGTTATGCTGCTTCAAAGTTTAAGTTTGACACTCAGCGCTATTACGGTTTCAGTACTGATGACGGCACGCGGCACAAGTGTCGCATTTGTCGTCACTAAGAATATAGAATGTTACAAAAGCAACAGACAACATTTAAACAGATATAAAAATCAATGTAATGTCAATTTTAAAGTTTGACATATTTGAAATAAATCTTAAATTCATTACTTACCATATTTTTTTCCTTATTAGTTACTATACCTGCTAATAATAATTGTGCCGCGTGACATCGATGAGCCTCGTGTGGTTCCACATATAAAAATTGAATATCTCCGTTGAATTTAAAGATATCAAAAAAATTCTTTCAGCATTTTTAATCATTATTACCATGAAGACACGACAGTTGTTAGTATTTCGTCAAATGCGGGAATTCCCTGATTCTTTAGATATTATTTTGAATTCGTCATTCAGTTTACATCTAAACAAATCATAAATGATAGTAAGACCATAGATATTTGAATAAAATAAATGTCATTAGCAATTATTGGTAAGCGACTTTCCGTCTCTAATTTGCTGAGACTTTTTTAAGCAACTGAAAAGTAAAAATATATTATAAATAAATCATTATTATGTATAAAACTCTAACCTCAACAAGTCTAACTGAATCTCAATATAATAAAATATAATAGGACATGTGTAATTAATAGCGCACCAATATAAACTATTATCATGATGTATTAATGGTGCGTTATTAATTATACATGGCCTTTTATATTTGTTAGGTTGAAATTCAGTTTGACTTGTTGAGATTATTGTTTTATTTCTTTATTTAACTTTATACATATTATTTATTTATAATGTATTTGCATTTTCAAGTTGCTTGAAAAAGTCTCAATAAATTTATAATGTAAATAAATTAGAGATGAAATATCTGTGACACTACCATTTATTATTTTTAATATACGAGTATAAGAAAAATAACAAAAATTTAATCACTTCTTAACTACAACACTTATTATCGCATGTAATGCTCGGCTCCCATCTTTACCAAAAACTAAACAAATTTAGTATTTACTGAAGATAAGAGCGTATCTACATTCAATAATAAAATTGTCGTAGTTAATTTTTATACATACGATTATTATGCAATATGAAACTTTAGAGATGTTCTTAATATGATTAATTTAAATTTGTAAAAAAAAAAAACAGTTTATAGGTAATATTTTAATTAATAAAAAAGACTCTGGGATTTATCACTTAATCTTGACAATCGGCGAATATGTTAATTATTATTAATAATTTTGAAATATTAAATGTATAGTAAATGCCTTTTTAGAATATAAAGATTCACAAAGCCTGCACATAAATTGGCTCTCTAATTCCATGTTGGCCTTTTCTGACTGAAGTTTTTAAACAAATTTTATGATTAGATTTCTTTATCAACTCGTTATTTTATTTTTGTACATAAAACGTAATATGGTGTTATAACTCCTATCACGAACTTGCCAAAGTTAAATTTTGTAAATATATTCCCTTTATAAAGGTTATTTATACATTGTTTTCATTTTTACTGTTATTTGTTTTTGTGTTTACTATATATTTTATGGGATGTATAATTGCTAAAGAGAAACTGAATATTTCGAAAAATTATATGTTTTTAAATATTATACAAGATTTCTGATTATTTCCGCTTCAGGCTGAGTATATACCTAAATCTTTACCATCCAATATTGTGATCGTACGATTATAGGTTTGTTAATCGTAATCGTAAAAACTGGAATCGTTTGTCACTAATTACTTTAATATTCCTCCTGTAATCTGGAATTTTCACTCATCTGAAGTTTTAATTGATTCGGATTAATAAAAACTACGCTTTTGATGAACTCCTGCGAAACGGGCAGTTGTCCACATGTGTGATTTATCATCAAACTCGTGACGTTCGTTCTGCACACTAAACGCAAATTTACTATAAAATTGCGTATAAAAGAAATTGGGTATTTTATTTAAGCTCACTTTTAATCAAAAGTCTAAGTACAAAAAAGTTTCAATAGGCAATTGATTTAGGCAATACAATACAACCTTGAATAACAAAGCTGAATTGAATTAGAAAATTTTCGTTATTCCCTGTAAGTCGTTATAATGAGGTTTGTTATAATGAGGTTACGTTGGTCTAAGATTCGTTTTAACAAGGTAAGAAAACTTCTTAAAGCAGTTTGTGATGGTTCTTTCACTGACTTGATTCTAAGCTTTGACAATACATACTTCATGATTTTTCGTTTCTCTGCAACGGTTAAGGAACACCTTTTTCGTTTCTCAGCCGCTACAACTTTAAATTTGCTAACAGTGACCATTACATTACATTACTTTACGTCAAACAACACAGATTGTCTTCCGATAAATTTAACGTGTCTGAACCTGTCGAGACATGAATTGTTCTTATTGTGGAATTGTGTGTGATTGATTAGTAGGATACAGTATGCAAAGGTTATAAGTTGACAAATATGGTTAAATAGAGGTAAATTATTCTTTCTATCTATATTCTGCAATTATTGAAAATTTGTTATAAAGAGGTTTATGACAAAAAGTATTCGTAATGTAGAGGTATATTTTGCATTAGTTCTAGTTCTAAGGGATTTCGAAAAATTTGTTAAATCAAGGAAATCGTTATATTGAGGTTCGTTATATTAAGGTTACACTGTATGAACTTTTCTATTTATCTTTTATTATGTAAAATTGAAATGTAAACAAGACTTGTTACATGAATATTTCTTAATGTTTCTATGATACATTAAAATACTATAGAGAAATTCTAAACATTTGTGTTGCGTCGGTGCTACCAATTCGATTTTATGCAGGTTATATTTTTCAGTAACCCTTCATCACAGTAAATATTTAGAGAGATACTCAACCACTGATAGCCTTTTGTAGATTGTAGAGTCTCCGCTACTAAAGACACTTGAGACAGACCAAAAATCGCCACTTGGTACAGTACTGTTCATTTAAGGCATGACTCCCATTACCTTATAACAATAATTCTATCGACTCCATTTAATATTTTTACAAATTTACTATAAAATATTACATGCATGTTTCGAACATGCATGATTGCATGTCTCAGAAACTTTCAACAAAACTAGCCGGAAAAAGTCCCGTCCTTCCGGTGCGTTGCTGAGTTCCTTTATACCAGCCGTCTTCTCGTTTCTTGTGTACATAGATAATGTCGTGCAAACGCAGTTCCAACTCATATTCACTATTCGGAGGATACGGTACGATACAGCGGAAGCGCTCTCTGACTGGCAGTGACGAAGTCTTTGACTTTGAACTTGCATCCAGTGAATTTGACTTGCGATGGTGGTTTGCGCTTGGACTACTTGTAGGCCCTTGACTGCTTCCCTCTCCATGTCTATTATTAGTTTCGTGCACATAGAAAATAAAATTGTAAAAAAAAATTTTCTTCATATAATGCCAAAAGTACATACTTTCTAATTCGATTTTAAAGTCGAAAGTATAACATTTATGTACTGCGATGGAATTACTCGCATGTCATCTGTAAAGGTGGGCCTAAACAGTTTTGTCATGCGCAAAGATATGTGAGACTGCCGTTTGTCAGGTCACATGTTCGCCAGTAGGCAGTAGTAGGTAGCCAACTGCTGTTATTACATGGACATTATTAGATCCATGTGTTATTACGTATAACCTCAACATTGATCGCTTGAAAGTAATTAGTCTTTTTATATATTGATGAAAGTGCGTACTTTCGACCGGTTGTGAAGAAAAAGAGAATACACACCACGAGCAAAAAGCTGAAAGTCCTGCACTGCGCGACATATGATGCCCTCAACTTCGCTTCGGGCATCATGTGGCGCAGTGCAGAAAATTCAACTTTCTGCTTGTGGTGTAATATACTATTGCTTGAAACTAAAAAACTTTCATATATATTCATAAATCCAGGCTAAGCGCACATTGAAATTATTATTATTTCAGTTAATAAAAATTATTTTCTCTTTTTTTATGCATTTTTTTTCATGTTCACCTGAAAAATATGGTATTTTCCCATGGACTTAGGAAGATAGGGACAGAGCATGTCCTTGAGTTTTAGATGAGGGGGGTATAGCCGTTTAAGGGACTTGACGAGGTGACTGGCGCTCGTTTGTCATTGGCCAGCGCACTGCGCATGTCTAGTGACATGAAATTTATGTTCGTAGTATGGTGTAAAAAGAAAATTTCTTTAGTACATGGATCTATATTCCTATGTTCATGTTTGAATTTCATGCTACTAAACATGCGCAATGCGCCGACCAATCACAAATGGGCTCGTTTTACATTGTACCAATGCTTTGTGCCCGTCCCTCAATGGCTTCACCCCCTCAGCTGCATACTCCATCCCTAAAATTACTAGATCCATGTATTTTCCTAAAAAGAGATCTGGAACACCAAGTTTAAAAGACCAAATATCCCTGCTGTTAGTCAAAGTGTGAATGATAATTTGGAATCCTCCATTCAACGGCGTACACACCATTTTCATATTCGTCAAATTTATCATAAGATATTTTAAGCATCTGGCAACACTGACTGTATTTCTTTGGTGTCAGATATAAAGAACTTAAGTCGAAAAATCTAGTTTTTTAACCGTTAATACCAAACGAAAGATAAAATACTTTAGACTTAAGTCCAGTAAAAAATAAAATTTAACAATTTTCTTAGTTGCCGGACACCAGAGACTTACAGTCTTTCATCTATAGACTACCACAACCAATTTCATTACACAATAAAATGTACTTGTATTATATTTTATATGAGTGAGTTAAACACACCTTGAAGCATGCACCATGCTATTAATTTGCACAATTGGCGGACGCTCTTTGTGTTTGAGACGTTGCGAGCCTGTGCCTGTGGAAGCCAACTGCAAGCGGTGATGTGAAGTTCCTGTTACTTGATCCTGCGGCACGGCCTGCAGTAGCTGGCTCGGACACGAGCCCGACCTGCATATATTATGTCGCAAAGACACAAACGTAACAAAAAAACATTTAAATAGAGACAGAATCACAACCATCTAATTACCAAACACAATAGCAAGTTATTATCAACACGTAGTTCACAATGAAGAGCGTGGTATGTTACCAGCAAGTCTAAACGAGACTGACTTCAGATGTTGAGCGTCTATAATCGACAATTTCTCTCTCTCTAATTAAATGGAGTCAGCTGTTTCCTATATTATCTTATGTCATGTCAATGTCATAAGAAATATTTTTTGTCCTACCTCCTATAAAATATCTACTCTTGATGCCAAGTCTGTGATGATCTGGGCGAAAAAATAAAATTTAATAATTTGTATACTCTAGCTGAGATCAAGCCTGCGAACTCGTGAACAGTAATAAACAACACGACTATGCTATGCACAGTGTTCCTGAAAATGTTGAATGCGATTTTGACTCGTGACGTCACACCTCAATTACACTGGACTTCATTACGCCCTTGATACACAATCTACTATTAAATGTTCCATAATTATCATTTGTGTTACAAAAAAAAAATGTTTCAGATAAAAGTTTTACTATTTTAAAATGTTTTATGTAATGAAATGCATTTAAATTACTCATAAAAACTTGTAAGGCGATTTTTTTTATACTGCAAAACAGTTGTCTCGTACAAAATTGCAAAAATTGAAAGAACTTAAAAAAAAGAAAAAAGCTTTTAGACCTTAGCGACGGTGTTTTTTGTTTATAATTCGCTTAATTTAAATCAGATTGGTTCTAAACCTGTTTCAAACGAAAGATGAGAATTTTTTACATTATTTTCGTATAACAGAATGCGTCCAAATAGTTTTTTATACATTTAAAATTTGCCTAATAAATCGCGTACTTGTTTCGGTTGTTTTTATCTGCTGCACAGTGTGCTGTGTAAGATAACATATGGTCTCTCTTAAAACAAAATGTGCTGCATTTTAATATACGTGCTAGGCAACTATCCTTAATTTACATTTACCGTTAAAATGGTAGCCACACCGTGCAACATATACACAATGTTATTTATGCAATACAAAGCAACAAAACAAAAAAAACTGAATGAACATACCGAACATGTACGGGGTGAGCTGGATTTGGAACAGATGGACAAACGACAGTTGTGTCTTCAAATACAGGATTATCCATGCTATATGTAGCTGGCGGAGGCGATTTTGATCTTGTTATGTTTGTTAGACGACGCATTAAACTTACAGTGCCTTTTTCTTTACGATCTTTACTCTGAAATTTAAAAAAGAAACTTCAATTCAATAACTTTAAAGGACGTATAAATACTGAAAACAAATAAAACGGCAAAAGCTCATGCAAATAATTAATTAGAATTAAAATCATCAATATATTTTTCTGTCAGTTCTAATAGGTTCTTTTATGGTGAAATTTCCATATTATATTTTTAGCCAAATAACTTTTTGAAGTTTAATTTCTTTAGCGACGTATCTCTTTGAAAAAAGTAAGAAATCGAGGGGAAGTAGAATTGACAAGTAAAGGAGAAGTTAGTTTGTCTCCTAAATTACATGAAACTGAAAAGAACGGCAGTTTATAGTGTGCTGCATTTTGATTCGCAAAATAGTAAGACAAGGATAAACACAAAGTTGAATCTGACCTTTGAACTTACGAACAACGTACAAAATTTCTGTAATTTGACGTACAAACTTGACACAGATCATGGATTTGTATTTAATATATATATATTAAATACAAATCCATGATCTGTGTTCATGTAAAATCAGAAAGAAAATATTAAATATTATATTCTCTATTTTCAGATATCAGAACAATTTTCAGATTAAACATTTTTTAAATACAAACTTATGCTGAAACGTCACATAATATGATGTTATGATGTTGATTACTACAGACAATTCATATTAAAAATGTTTTTCTGTAGATTACAGTATGTAAATAACACTATGGTATGAAAGTGACGATCTGTCCGTGTGAAAATTTTCACATGACATAAACATCAAAGTGCCCTCTTAAAATGTGTAATAATTTCGCCGTAATTATGATTGTCAATCTAAGTAAAAGCAAATATATTATTTTTGACCGACAAAATTGTGATATTTCCAACATTAATATTTCTTCTTACAATAATAAGATATCAAAGTTGGTCAGTTCGAAATTTTTAGGGATTTACATATCCTACAGAAAAAAAATAGAATTTGTTATGTATAAATATTATCAACTAGAAATGTCACATAAAAAAATTACACTTGGGAATAATATTAAAAACTAAAGAAGTTAAACTTCTTATGTGAGCTTATCAAGGTGTTGCTCATTATAATTTTTTTCAAAATATGTGGTTTCTGAATAAACACAGAAAACCCAAAATGCATCAAATGCTTTGAGAAATCTCAAAATTATAACGTATAAAATAATGCGTTTAATAATAATTACTTTCTCAATAGGCTTTCCAACTGTAATATTGGCACCCGTACTTGCGTTTGCCGACGGTGACAACGCAGAAGACATAACCGCACTTTGACTTCTTCCAAGCGTAACAACAGAAGATGAATCGGGCTGACCGTGCCACGAGCAAGACACGGTGGACACAGGAGCGACAGGACTCGAAGACCTCGGCGGTAGCTCTGGTGGTTGTAAACTTACACTGGTCTGGCGATGGCTATTCGATAATGCAAGTGAATTATTCGAAACAGGTTTACCACTACGAGTGTACGTCACTGTAATACGCGGTTCTGAAGGCGGTGCGCAACTACTTCTAACTGAAGTTTGTGGTAGACTAGAGCTTGTGCCTCTGGGAATACCTCTAGCGAGCGTAACGTAGTTTCCAGGAAACACTCCACATTTTTGAGTACGGTTCGAGGTACCTTTAAACCATCCGTCTTGACAACGTTCACTGACCATATAAATAGCTCCTTTCCTCAATTCGAGTTCGTCGTCCTTCTGCGGTTTATAAGGATACAGTGCAATGTATGCAGCCGGTAAATGAGTTGTGCAATTTGCTGTCGAATGAGTTGAATTTGGTGACGGAACCGGAGGTGCAGATAAATCGGAATTTCCCGTATGTTTATGGCGTTCCGAATTAGCATGCTCGTTTGGTTCAGATGATGAACTTACTATTTCGGCCGAATGCCGATGACTTGTGTGATGATGATGTCCGCTATTCAGCGTACTAAAGCTGTGACGTTTTTCTCGTTGACTCGGCTGCTTAACAGACAAAATATGCGGAGCTGCGGGTCGCGGCGGAGGCGAATTTACGTTGGTGGCGTTTCGTGCCGGAGGGGGCGATGTCGGTGACGATGGAGCAGTGCTCGAAGTGGATGACGTATTGCTTGAACTCGTTTGAGGAGTGGTGGATGGACTACTCGAAGATAATGTCGAACTGGATTCTGAACCCACTACGACCGTAGACGTTGTGTTTTGTACTCCGGGTCGTGCGACCGGAGTCGATGCAACTGTATTACTGTGATCGGTCGGAATTAATGGAGTGCTGTCTTCTGTAGTTGGCGTAGGCGGCGCTACTCTTGATGGACCAGGTTGAGAACTAAAATTTTTTTATTACATTAGATTACTATCTTATTTCAAATTAAAGTATCTATTATTTAAGAAGTAAGTGGAGATGACTGCTTTTAAACTGAATAAAATTAATTGTTGGAAACCTTCATCGTTACAATGCTAAATTAGAAAAATTTTCAATTTTTATTCACTGTCACTGTCAGGACTCAAACCTGAATCTTTTCACTTTCGCAGCGGAATGAGTTTTCAGTTACTCTACAGTGCGTTATCTCAACAGTTAATTCATCATAATAAAGCAAATTGCAATACCAAACTCACAACATGCGAGAGCTGATTCCGCAGCGAAAGTGGAAAGATCCAGGTTTGAGTCCCGACGGTGGCATTGGATAAAAAATAAAAAAATTTCTAATTTAGCATTGTAACCATGAATGTTTCTAACAATTATAGTAGCCATCTATAACTATTGTAGAAAAATTGAAATAATTATCAAACAAATGAATAAAATTACTTTGTTGATAACTTCATAAGCGATCTAGCTAATGCATTCAATTCCACAAAAGCTAATGGGAAAATTCCAACTCGATCGTTCAAACGGCCTTCAGCCCAATTCTCATCGATACGTCTAATAACTGAAATTATTGCTCCTTTATTAAACGCAAGGCAGCCCTCCTCATCTTCTCCAGTCATCCGGAAATCGTATAATGCTTTGCATAACGGTGCATGACTTGGCAATGAAGTTACAATCTACAAAAAAAGTAACGCTTAAATTTTAAAAACTAATACAAACGTCTATATTACGAAATAACAATTCAGCAACATCAGAAAGCAGCAATGAATGTTGTTTTTTTTTTTTTTAATTTTACATAATACAGTCAAAATCTGTTAGAACGACATCGAAGGATCTACTCATATTTGGTCGCAAAAACCAATAGTCGTAACAACAGATGATGTTTTTGAAGTACAAAGTAATTTTTTATTAAGTACGTAGTATTATTCAATGTGTAGGTACATATAAATCTATAGATATTAATAGGAATAATATTGACATTATCATTATCATTTTTCTGTATTCATTAAATCTGTAATTTTAGTCTGTTTGGAACAATTCTGTGCGTATGAATTTTCTTTACAATACAGCTAGTCATTCTAACAGATATAATTCTCCGAAGATATGAAGATATTACATTAAATGTAGTCGCTCAATGCGGTATGTCATATTAATAACCAATGTCATAAAAAGCAGTGTTGTAAAAAGCAGTGTTGTAAAAAGCAGTGTTTTTTTATAAGGCGGTCATATAGCATTCAGCCGGGACTTATGATTTTAGTCAATATAACCGGTATGTTGCTCTAAAGTTCTAAACGATGTCATCGTAAACGGTTTTGACTGTAGTAGATAATATTATTATTGAAAATTTCTCCTGTAATCTTGTAGGTAATCTGTAGATTATAGCAAAAAATACACTAAGTACCAAATTAAACCAGGCAAACTTGCCTACAAAAAAAAAAAAAAAAAAAAAATCAACCATTTTTCTGTATAATTAATAGTTAAGGAAATAAGTACAATGAAAAATGACATCATTTTGAAAATTATTGTTACTTCAATTTTATTTGAAACAAAAAAGAGCAGATAGTAATTAAACTCCCATATTGGGCTTATACACTTATTGATGGGCTATCTGACTGCGTCAAAAAAAAGTAAGAAGATCCAAAATGGCTATTCTACAGACGAAATTTTAATAAAATAGTACTTTTTGATTAAAATAAAAACACGCGACACTAAAGACTCTAGTAAAAGGGGTGATCAATAAATAGTATTAGCTCCCATATATGAATTACAGATCTATCCATTAACCTACTAAAATTTGGAAAATTTGTTCGTTCATATTGAAGCTGCATTTGCTACACAAGAAAAATGTCAAAAACACTGGAAATGAAGACAAAAAATTCGCCATTTTAGGGTGTAGGATAAAAAATAGTTTATCAAGAGCGCAATGCAATTTTATTTTGACTAGTGTGGCTGTTAACACCTTCGTGAAAATATACTTAATATTACGTCCTAGTAGATAGACTATCCACTGTTACATATTGCTTTGCAATTTGTTAAGTACCGTTCATAATATGTTTTAATCAATAGTTTGCATATTATTTGTAAAAAAAGTGTTTCATTAATAATTATTACTGCAATTACAAACCTGAACATATGTAAGTGGAAAGACGCCTTGTTTCCCGTTGCATTCTCCAAAATACCAATGGGTGTCTATTCGTTTCCTAATTAAAATTATATCTCCTTTTTTGAAACTAAGATCGCTAAAAATAATAATTAATTTAGACACAAAACACGTTTCTTTTAATATCACGGTCAGTCGTTAAGGTTACATAAAAGGATGGAAGTAATGAGGGCTACCAGACTTTTCAGTGTATATGCCATATGGCACATACACTATTGGCGTCAGTCGAATGGTGAGATCTGGGGGTCGAACCAAATTTTTCGGACATTTTATGTATGTGTTTAAGGAGTTAATTGATTTTAACGAAATTTGGTCCATATGTTGAAATCCATTACCGCACGAATCCTATTTAAAATGGGCCTAATCGGTGTATTTACGGGTTGAAAATTGTTTTGGAGCTCAAAAACACTGTAAAAATTCTCGGAATTGATTCAAAATTGATATTTAACCAGTTTGTATCAATTAAAAAATGCTCCTAGAATTTTAATAAAAACGGCTCAACAGAGTCGGACTTATAAATTTTATCAAAACACTTGTTTGAGGATAAAGAACTATACTTACTGAAGGCTGTATATAATTTTGTGCAGATGATGAATTGTTATAACAGATACGAAATATTGAAATTAAGAAAAAAAAATATTTTATGTATTAAGAGGTTATTTTTTTTCTTTTGTCCAAAAACAAACATAAATTCACATAATAAAGTCACACTGCCTGTATTAGCGAATACACTATATTGTCGGCAAAGTTTGACACTGCAACCAGAGTTTTTTTTTTTCTGTCACCTGACAGCGCAACTGAGAAGTAAAGTATACGCCGATGTTATTAAAAAATCAGTACTGGTTATACAATAGATTTAATTTAATTGGTTTGGTGGGAATACTACGATAACCGTGGCGCCACCCATTGACGACGTATTCTGATAGACCTCGACGTCCTGATAAAAAAAAACGCATAAAATTTTTCGATATCTCGCTTAGTTTTTGAGATATCGAATTTTTAAAATCTTATTTTCGATTATTTTTTGACGTTATAATTTTAATTGATAAAGTCGATTAATGGTGTTGGGCGCTTTTGGGTGGGTGGGTGTTGGGTGCTTTTGGTTTATAATGCTAAATGCCCATATATTGATTTTTATGTATTCTTAATGCATAGGTATGTATCGGGTTGCTATTTCCATATATATTAGAAAAATAGACTTTCAAAGTGCAATATCCCAAAAACTAAGCGAGATATCAAAAAATTTTATTCGTTTTTCTTTATCAGGCCATCGAGGTCTATCAGAATACGTCGTTAATGTGGCACCACGGTTATCGTAGTCTTGCCGGTTTGGTAGTTCTAAAAATAATTAATTAAATCTCGAATAGATCTTAGTTTGATGGTAGTTATAGAAATTACTTATTTACTACTTTGATGTATACCTCACTTCTCACTAACTCTATCTGGCAAATAAAATTTTGGTAGGCCTCATTATAGTAAACACCAACTTGCAGCACTTTGTCTTACATCGATTCTTGTCGACTATACGAAAGTAATTTTAGCTTGTCAAGTACCCACAAATAAACTGAACAGTAAACAAATAGGTAGCAAATCATACGACCAAATCGATTAAAAAATTTATACATACTCTGGTTCCTTGGAGAGATAATCATATACAGCTCTTACATAAAGATGATTTGGATTAGTTTGTTGTGGAGACTTATTAGATAATTGACTTCTGACGTCTACGGCAGGTACAGGCTGTTGTGTCTGTGGTGTGATTTGATTTGTTTGTACGATTGAATGCTGATCGACATTTCCTCTAACTGTACCTCTCTGTTGTTTCTTTGGCGCATTTCTCATACCCTCTAAAATCCTCATAAGTAACACATTAGGAGGCAAATCTTCTATTTTAACTTCGACTAATATTCTGCATTCTGGACATCTCAATTCTTTGTGCGTGGTAACTATTTCCTCTAAGCATTTCTTGCAGAATGTATGTTGACAAGGTAACACTTTGCTAGAAGTGTCTAATCTTTCCAAACACACAGAACACTCCAATAGATCGTTTAGCATGCCCTCATCCATATTCACGATTTACAGTTTACAACTGTGGTTATGATGTAAAGATTATGCAAGGTGAACAAAGCAGAAACGTTAATTGTCAAATTGCATCATCGAATACGCCACCGATAAAACATTTCTGTAAATAAAAATTACTGCCAATTAACACACACTATTGAAGCAGTCATTTTTACACATTAGTAAGCAAGTATTGTCCGTGTATCTTAATTTTTAAGTCATTCACGACATAAAATATGAATCAATCACCCTTCGCACTTCCGGTCACTTTTTGATTCTATTTGCTACTTCATTTCGCAGAAAGACGGACGAAGTAGGGTGCGGCGAACTAAATGAAGAAGAGTACAGTCAAACTTTTGTTGCCGTAAATTCGAGAAGTTTTTATTAAACAATTACAATTTAACATAAGAACATTATGAATAGTATAAGCTGATATAATTAAAAAAAAATTAAAAGCATTAAAAATGTTCCAAAAAATTATTCACTACGAACTTTCGTAGCATTCTTCGTAGCACAAATGACCGTATAGCGTAGATTTGTTCGCAAACTTAAGCATATCTGATCACTAGTGATGTTATCGGTTAATTAGCCGGTTCAATAACCTCTGTAACTTATTTTATATAGACACGGCTATTTATTATTATTATTATTATACAAATTGCACAAAAAGTTTTGCACATGATTGAAATTTCCGGTCGAGATTTTAATTTTATAACCAATATCTACATATTTTATTAATTTTTTTGATTCTATTATTGAAAACTACTCTGTTATTTTGTTTTTTATTACTCTGAGAAACAGAAACCGGAAACTACCATGTTGTTTTATAGATAACCAGTTAATTAGCCGGTAAATAATCTGATCAAGATGCTACTATCATAAATCGCAGTTGTCAATTAGTGTTTTGTGACTGGCTTTGCGTGCCAAATGTGTCGCGGTGTAGTATAATATTCTAGGTTAACATTTACGAATTTTTCAAATCTTGTTTTCTTCATTTTAAATATTGATAAAAAATAATGGTGAAAATTGGTCTACAAATAAAAGCTAATCTAGAAAATGTAGATAAGTTATTTACATCTCACCCAAATTATAGTTTTCGTTTAAAAATAAAATGTTTAAGCTGTGGAGAAGTATCAGATAAATGGCAATATATCTCAGAATCTGAGACATTTCCATCTCGGACTGCTAGATCTGATGTTAATTATTTAGCAAAATGCAAACTGTGCTCCAGAGAAAATACTATGGATATTATTAAAGACTCCAATGGTAAGTAATACTGTCACGCCATTGCCCCTTTAAAATGAAAATAAGTATTTAATTTATTAATAACGAATGTAACGGTTTTAACCATTAAAAAGACTGCTGAGAATACTTGCGCACCCCCTCGAACTACTGTAATATTCATCATTCATACACCGCTTTGTTGTTCATCTACATCATAATTTCCTAATGTAAGTATGTCTGTCTGCCCGTCATTCTTTCCAGGCCTTCCAGAACAGAAAGCCCCCGTTGAAACGAGTCTAGAATCATATTTTTAAATTTAATTAAACTATCAGAACAAATGTGGAAATTAATACTGACTAGTAACAGTTCCCTTTTCATTTCACATTTGCTTTGGCTGAATTGCTGTGCAAAATTATTAATTTCAATATTTGTTTTGATAGTTCAATTAAAAATATGATTAATGATTATTTTTTTCTGATATGAGAAAAGATATTTCAGTTAAAAAAAATTAACATTCCTCATTACACATTTTTCGTTTTATAACACTTTCGTCGGCTTGCCAGATAGACTTTTCTCCAAGCACGGGCCGCCAGACTGATTTTTTCGTATTTCTAAACAGATGAACTGTCAGATTTGAAAAAATCATCCTTGAGGAAATTATTAAGTGACACCTCCAGTTTGACATCTTTGACCGCGTTAATCCACGTATTGTCCCTGGTCTCAGGTGCTAGACTGCGGTTTTTATGTTCAGCCGTTCGGGATAGTGTGTTTAATGAACTCACAAAAACACGCTTGAGGAAGTACTATAAGTAAAAACGTCACTTGTTTCTGTCCAGATTCACTCCACTATCAGGATTTTGGACCAAAATCGTTATAAATTTCTAAAACTACAGGATCACCCCCTCCTGTTTTGATAATGCTGAACACAATGATGATAATAAAAGAAAGTTTTTATCTGGAGCAATCCCCTCAAACGGCCAAAAACTACCTTTTTTTCGGTTTTCGTGCACGAACGCGCGACAGTAAAGTTTTTAACGGAAAGTGCTCATCGGAATCTAATAAAAAGCGAACGATAATGTCAGGGACATGGTTGTGACTACCCTTGGAAGTTGATTCTACCCCTACCAGGATGTGAGAAAATGATTTTAATTCTCGTTTCAGTTTAACCACTTTACCCCCCGTTTTCGAGGATGGTAATGACGAAAAAAAAAATTTTAGATGAGTTCGACCCTTTCTACCTCCCGTTGAATAAAAAACACTCCTTTCGCTTGTTTCCTTTGAGTAATGCTTGGCAATGATTGTTTGGGGGGAATGGCTCGAAATTTGGTCACAGTGGAATCATAACGAAATGATGTTGACCAAGGAACTTTGGGACGATCCATGCGGGCTGATTCTACCGTCCTAGGGAGTGGGAAACTGGTTTTATTTCTCGTTTCAGTTTAACGTTTACCCGACATGTTTTTGAAAGTTCTGATTTAAAAAATATATTTTCAGACAGGTTCGACCCTTTCTACCCGTTAAACGGATAAAAGATACCCATTTCAATTATTTCCTTACAGTAAGCCCGGCAATGCGTATTTGGAGGGGGATGAGTCGAACTTTTATACAAGATCATAACCACGGTATAAGAAAAAATGGTAGTGTATCTTATATTCTTTTATTCTTCTTTTATTGGGCGAGTACACAAAGAGCCCGAGGAGTAGCGCTGCGAGCACACCAGCAATGCTTGCTGTGTTAAAAGACAGTCGTAACGGGTTTGCCTATACGTTGGCGTTGCGTAATATATTTTGAAAATTGAATTTAATCTTTTTACTCTTTTTATATAACACATCAAGCATTGCTACTGAGCTCGCGAACTCTCTGTATACTAGCCCAATAAGAGACTCTCTTTTTTATGTGGGAGATTTACTACAATTCTTTCTTATATTGTGATCATAACGAAAGGGTGTTGGTCAAGGAGCTTTTGGACAATACTTGAGGGTTGATTCTACCCTCCCAAGAGGTGGGAAACTGGTTTTATTTCTCGTTTCAGTTCAAACGTTTACCCGATCTGTAAATGCATGTCCATTATGAATACATTTTGAAATTGTATTAGTTCATACAAATTAGCAATAAAAATTAGATATCCATTAGCATGAGCACAATCGCTAGGTTGAACAACCCTGATTTGAACTTCAGCTGTACGTACGTATTGCAAAGCTACTAAAAAGTATAAAATAAAAAACTCAAAAGCGGAAAATAACACAGGTATATCAAAAATTATAGTAATTAAATTAACGCCGGCCTATTTTTTCTCCGTTCTTTAGTGACTTTTTTCGAAGGAGGTTCAATTTTTTTCAGTTTTTAATTTCCCGCTACGAAAATTGAAAATTTTCAAAAATTGGGAAGTTATTGTTTTCACCCCGATTTTCGAAATTTGAGTTTTCGTCAGATCTCGACGAATTGAGGTCCTAGGAAGCTATTCTGAACATTTCCACAATGATGTCCGTATGGCTGTATGTGTGTGTATGTGTGGTGTGCGTGTAAACCTCTCATAACTTTTGAAAGAGTGGACCTATCGAAATGCGGATTGCGGTGTCTGAAAGGGTCTTGCTGAACTTAGATTTTCTGAAAATTTGAACTGATTCGGTCCCGTAGATTTTGAGAAATGTCAAAAATAAAGCTTTTTGGAAAACAGTTTTTTTTTAATATTTTGCAATATCTTCGAAACTACTGTACCGATTAACTCCAAAATCTAATCCGCTCTATTCCTCATGAAACAACGTCGATCGCCGTAAACTGCATCAAAATCGGTTCATTCCTTCGAGAGCTATCGTCGGAGAAAAATTTTGATAAAAAAGTTCTTATAACGGTTTAATATTCTATACCTTTTTCCAAGAAAGTTTCGTAGAAAGACTTTTTTCCTAATCAGATGTTCTTTTGTTCGAAGATCTGTCAAAAAGAAATTAATTATAGGTAGCTGACAAGCATGCTTTGATTAATTTTTACGTTAAACCATATTATGTAACCATGGAAACAAATACCAAATATCATATTTGTTACTAGCCGTTACCCGCGTCACTGCGCGCGGTAACAAATTTTATTTTAAATAAAACGAAACTACTTGCGTGTACTGTTCAAAAAAAAAAAAAAAAAATATTTTGAACAGTAAACGCAAGTAGTTTCGTTTTATTTAATAGTATATTACTGTTGGTAGAGTCAATATTATTAAATTTTATTTTATTTATTTTTATATTTCAAATGTGAATCTTTATGAAGTTGGAATGGCCCTGTCGCCCAAATTCGCTGGAATTTTTTAAAATAACTTGTAACAAACACCGTCAACCGTTTTTCAGATTTTTTTAAATTTAAAAACAAGTATCTTGCGATCAATTACTTAAATGCACAATTAAGATTTCACTACTTACACTCACCTTATGAGTTAAAATGGTTAGCTAAGACTATTTATAATTTTTTTTAGGAATCTACTCAAATAATGATCAAGGAAAGTTTAAAACTCTCGTAATATTTGATTGCCGTGGCTTAGAACCTGTTGAATTTGCGCCTACAGAAGGGTGGATTGCAATCGCAACTGAAAGTGGAAATGTTTTTGAAGACGTGGACTTAACAGAGAAAGAATGGGTGGACTATGATGAAAAAGTCAATCAATCTGTTGGAATATATGAAGTTGAATCACAGTTTTGTAAAATAAAATAATGTGGTATTTGAAAAGTGTTCTCTGTGAATTTCAATAAATTAGTATCAAAACCTTTTTCAACCTTCTCAATTCAAAGAAATGTTTGTTTTTTCGTAAATAAACCTGGTTCCATTTTATAAGTTTTCCTCTAAAACCATAATTTGTACAAGAAAAACAGTTTTTGGTTATAAAACGTTTTGTAAGGTAACAAGGTTGCACTTATACTCCATTTTGAACAACTGCCAGCCGAGACTGAGATGTTCATATGTTGGTGCTAGTGATTTTGTCAGTTTGTTCCATGAGTTCGTTCGTGCTCCTTTATATTGTCACCATGATTTGAACGTTCATGAAAAAAAGATCACATCTACTGGTTGAAAAATTATTTTGAAGATAAACGAGCATTTATGAGAAGAAATGGGAGCTTTTTTAGTTAAACAAGATTAAATTGAAACTGAAAAATTCGAAATAGTACACCACAAGAGCCGAAAGTAGACTTTCGTGCACTGCGCCGCATGATGCCCGAGGCGAAGTCGAGGGCATCATATGTCGCGCAGTGCAGGACTTTCAATTTTCTGCTCGTGTGGTGTATATTATTTTTCTTCATACCGTGCCTAAAGTACGCACTTTCGCCAATATATAATAAAAAGACTAATTACTTTCATGTGAGCAATGCTGAGGTTATACGTAATGACACATAGATCTAATGTAATAACAGCAAATGGCTACCTACTGGCGAACGTGTGATCCGACAAACGCCAGTCTCACGTATCAGTGCGCATGACAAAACTGTTTAAGCCCGCCTATACCAGACGATATGCGTGTAATTCTAGCTGTGACTTCAGCAGCGCATAAATGTTATACTTTTGGCTTTAAAATCGAATCAGAAAGTACGTACTATCGGCATGATATGAAGAAAATTAATTATTTTAAGAAAAATTAAAATAAAACATTAATTAAAAATCTTTTATTTGTAATGTAAAAAATTGAATAAATAGAAGAATATTAATATATAAATCATATACGTCAGATCACTTTAATAACATTATCACACTAGGGTCGCATTCTAACTGATCTTCTAATTCTTGGGTACTGATTCCATGGCAGCAACAGATTTCATCCATTGAGCATGTGCCAGTCAAACTATTTTGCAGTTGATTCGCATTTGAAGCATTATCGTCATTTCCGTTACTGTTTTCATTCAACACCACGGGATATTTGTACACTCTTCTTATAAAGCCTTCTAAAACACCAAACTGCACTAATTTTCTTTCATTTATGTGCATTGATTTTGGATTAAAACGAATACAAAGATCTCGAACAGTAGTTCCGTAAGTCATGCTCGAATATATACGAAAAACATCGCGTAAAGAAGCCGGCTGCCTTACTGAAATGTAATCAATGCATCTTTGTTGTAATAATTTGTTCAATGATAACTGTCTTAATTTTGGAGTAGTCGTATACACATTACAGTACTGGAATATTGGAATAAGTGCTACTACACCATAATACACTAAATTTTGTACACACGCTTTCACTAAATTGTTTTCAACATCTGCTTCTGCTGCTATTTTTGCTACATGGTTGAAGCCATCTATATACGGATAAACCTTAAAAGGAAGAAAAGTTATACAACTGAATATTTTAAAAAAAATATAACAAGCCTCACCCTCATAAGCTCACATTAGAAGTTTAACTTCTTTAGTTTTTAATATTATAATTACGGTGAAATTATTACACATTTTAAAAGGGCACTTTGATGTTTGTCATGTGAAAATTCTCACATGGGCAGATCGTCACATTTATACCACAATTTTATTTACATACTATAATCTACAGAAAAAACATTTTTAATATGAATAGGGTGGGTATATACATAATTTTTGAAAATAGTTTAAATCAATTATTTTCATATTAAAAGTTATCACACAGGAAATTATTCATGAAAGCATTCTTATTGAATTGAAATATAAATATTCTCTTTGGGCAAGCCATTTCGGTTATTCAAACGCGCCTGACGTCATAATCTATGTTAAATATCTTGTTTAAACATAGGTATTTGTATTGCTTTTGGTGAAAGATACCCAGCAGATTTTATATTTCGCGCGTATTTATTGCATTTTTATTTAACTGATATTTATTATTTAGCAAAAATAAAAAAAAAAGTATTTGGTGTCTAATCAATTGCAATAGAGATTACAAAAAGTTATATTTGAACTAAATATAAGTTACATGCATATTATCCTATTGTCTGTGGTATATCAACATTACAACCTCACATTATGTGACGTTTAATCCCAAAATTGTTCGGATATATGAAAATCGAGAATATGATATATAAATATTTTGAGTTCCTACCGTTTGTACGCCAAATTACAGAATTTATTTTACTAATTTTTTATTTTAATAATTACTTCAATTGTTTTAAACAACAGATTCAAGCCGTTCATCCTTGTCTTACTATTTTGCGAATCAAAATGCAGCACACTATAAACTTCTGTCCTTGTCAGTCTCATGTAATTTAGGAGTCAAACTAACATCCCCTTTATTTTGTATTTCTACTTCCCCTCGATTTCTTACATTTTTCAAACAGATACGTCGCTAAAGAAGTTAAACTTCAAAAATTTAAATATACTGAAAGTACCTGATGAGTGGTTAAATCCCATTGATCAGATAAAAAATCTTGTTCATGAGACAAAAATATTGGTACAACGTGGTCCGGAACTGGTACTGGATCTGCACAAACTCTGACCACTTTCAGATGCGTCGTCGTTGTACCTTCTGTCAATGTGCACATGCTATGCGAATTTAAATCGTCCATTACTTGCTTTAACATTACTGATAATTTGTTTGGTTTATCTGTATGTTGTGATAAAAATCCATTTTCTAATTCCATAGCAATCTATTAACAACAGTAGATTGTATACCACGGTATAAGAAAGAATGGTAGTATATCTCCCACATAAAAAAGTGGGTCTCTTATTGGCCTAGTATACGGAGAGCCCGCGGAGTAGCGCTGCCAGCCCAGCAGCAATGCTTGTTAAATAAAAAGATTAAATTCAATTTTCAAAGTATATTACGCAACGCCAACGCATAGGTAACCCTGTTACGGATCTCTTTTAGCACAGTAAGCATTGCTGGGGTGCTCGCAGCGCTACTCCGCGGGCTCTCCGTGTACTCGCCTAATAAGAGCTTCACCCCTTCCATGTATAAAAGAATATAAGATACACTACCATTCTTTCTTATATCGTGTTGTATACCTAACGTCGTAATGGGTTATACTTTGTGAGAGAAGTTCTAACAGTATGTTTTTAACGAGCGTCAACGAGTTTTAAAACACATGAATCGCAATGACAATACTTATTGTGTTATATACGGTATTTTTTGCACGCATATCTCCTATAAACTAGCTGATTTTGACTTCATTTACAAAATTTTTAACAGTTCGCCTCTGAACAAACGCCACTCCTGATAATAGGTTATATAAAAAAAAACAAAAACTTACAGACAAACGGAGTTAGTATACAATTGCTATAGCGCGATCAGCTTTGTGCGTAATGAGTCACATTACATGCAAGAAAAACAGCTATTTTATAGGGAGTAGTGCGAAAAATACATTATCTATGTGTTTCTAATAATACCCTTTATTTATGCATTTTTCCTCTACATTTCCTATTTCGCCTAAACTAAATGTAGGCACTCAAAAATAATTTCAACAACTTAATATCGTTAGTGAGCAAATTACAATTTTTCGTAACCAAGAAAGTTTTAATTTGGTTTTCGTCAGTCGTAAATCAAACAACTTTTGATTTTAATTTGATGAACTATATTTGCCATGAAAAATTAAAGTCACCAAGAGGGGTTAATAACTCTAGCCCTAATAAGCCTAGCACCAATTAATTAATCATACTTTTAAATTTATACTTTTACTAGTTGGATTAGAACTTGAGAACGTGTAATATAGATCGCGGTATAAAGTACACTTGCTTTTGTCTAAATAGGGGAGCATGGAAACTCCATATAATCAATGACATTGTTACAAACAGAGCATAGAACCACATTGCATCTGAACTGTGCTATAAGCATGGAGGATAGAAAGAAAGGAGAAAAATCTCCAAGCATTTTCCGTTGTCTAAAAAATGAGGAAAATAAAGGTTCATATTCCGACAAGAAACGCTGAAGCTATAAGACCTCAAGTCGAGTTGGTAACCGTGCGATTTGACTGTGTTTTTTTTGTAGAATAGAAATAAACTGAATAAAAAATAATCAATTGGGTTAAACAATACCGCTTGGCCGCAGAATCGTTCATTGAAACTGGCTCCATGCTACAGCGTCGCGAAAACTTTTACGAACCCTTACCGTCATCGATTTTCGGGATTTTCGAGGTTTGCCATGATCAGTCTCCTTTCTCCCCATCTTTCATAGCTACAAGCTCGGCTATTCTCAAGTCCAATGGCGATTAATTTCATTCTATGAACTCCAGTCATCAGTAATGATACAATTAACACTTACTAAATAATCAGTTAATTTTTTTAAAACAGGCTCATAATGAACGGTTCTACTCCAGGCATCACAAACAATGCAAAGATTGAAATGAAAAGCATTTCTTGCATACTTCTTATTGTCGATACGTACTGGAAATCCCAATATCTTAGAACTGGACAGTGTCCTAAAAAGTCAAGGTGTTTACTTCCTACAATATGAGTTGATAAAATCTTCCACATAATATGTGTGTATATATGCATATATAAAAACATGTGAGCCTCACCCACATAAGCTCACTAGGGAAGTGAAACTTCTTTAGAGTTATAAGAAGTTGAGAGCCAGACGTAAATCTACTCACTCATCTCTAAAAGGATGAAATGGTCAAGGAAGGTAGTATTTATTTTGAAAAGAGGAATCACTAGGGTTGCCTTGTGAAATCTTCAACTGCAAAATACACATTCTTAATTAGCTCATAATTCTCTTCGTTCAAGACATGCAATTAAATACGGTTGTCTATCTTATCTACACCTAACTGATATATACATATATAAAATGACATTTTGAATCGGAAGTGAGCTTTCCCAGTCGTCGGTCCCGAATTTCACAATGCAACCCTACCGCCTGCTCTTTGCCATAATAAATACTCTCTGAAAATTTCATCTTTCTAGGAATCGGTTAGTTTATTTACGTCTGCTGCTTGGACTATTATAAATACGTTTCATTGATGAGTTATCCATTTTGCGTTAACACCAAGGTTTCTTTTATCCTAACGTTAAATCATTTCCCCTTTAACGTTACAGAAAATTTCAAACAGATATGTCGCTAAAGGAGTTTCACAACAAAAAAACTTACACTGTCAAAGTACTTCTTTGTAACTGTGCTTTCGGTATAATATATACACTAACAGCATCAAAAATATCTTTTGAAATGTAGTTTTCAGGAACCTGTAACCAAATTAAATATTTATTGCGATGTATTGAAATATCATAAGCTGTAGTAAATCTTTTCCTCAGGTAACCACCGACACATTCAGATTCGATTTAATGACACTTGTTTTACTTTTCCAAAAAAAAAAAAATGAGCACTCAGCAAGAAACTTGAACCCCTCAATCCATACGAAACTGGCATTCTTCGCACTCTTCGAAAAAAATTAAAAAAGTCTCGCTCCGCCTCCAAAAAATAATTATCAATACATCATTTCAGCGAAAGAAAATTATTTTCTATTTAGCAAAAACCGGGAGTCTGGATATTTACTTTAAAGTGTAAAAAGCCCTTTATTAGTTAACCACATTGGGTTACGTTTTACAGAATAGGCACATAATAGGTAATTGGCGGGGCCTTAACAGATAACAAAATTACAAGTCTGCAGGTCAGACAGATTTTGAGTTATGGGTAGAAGGGTCGAAATGATTCGGATAATGTACGCAAGCAGTTGCCGAGTTTGACTGACATAGTGCCGTGTGTTTAGATTAAAAAATAAGCTAGCTGACGAAGTCGCAATAATAAAGCGACGAAACGTCTAATTTATTTAAATAAATTCATTTATACCATTGGTCTACATCCCTGCGATCCTGATTATATTAAATAATTATTATTGGTGGTTTCAGTAACAAAAAACAACTTATAAAATCACTTTTTCACCTGACAAGTAATTTGTGGCCCCACAGTTGGATGAAATTCACATAAAAATATACACCTAATAGGGCCTTCTTGTCCACAACCTTCAAAATGGTCTTGAAAATAACCATTTCTAATCACTGACATGTTTTTTTTCTAATAATATATATGATATATAGGACTGTGTGATCTTTTGCACACACAAATAATTGGGGTTCAGTGTTTTTCCATTAATAATACATAAAACACAATAGGTTTGTATTGTTTCTAACTAACTGTCAACACTATAGAACACACCTATATGTCTTATGGTCAACATTTTTGACAACTACTCTTGCCAGTTGCCTGTCTTCTGTTCTGCAGCTCACCTCAGGGCTCGGAGTCAGTTCAGAGCACTGATATAAATGTTGGATAGTGGATACTGAATGGTCTTGTCGGAACGTAAAAAAATATTCCAGTACTAAAATCTATTTCTTTATTGTAACAAATGAATAACACCTGAGTTTTCTATAGTGTGAAAAAAAAATCAAAATGTTAAACTGAGAAAGAAGTATTAAAAATGCCAAAAGTGTATTTTTTTATCTGCTAGATATTTTTGAAACACAACTATCTGGAGTTACAAAAAAATTGTCCAATAGTTACTAACAACAATATGGGAAAGTTAAATATTAAATAGGAACTCGTTCAAAAGAATTTTGTTATATCCAGACGAATTTTTGTCCCTTCTGTTTTATTTAAAATTTTTTTGCAAGTATTAGCCACAGCGATTTTTTTGTTATTAACTTCCCAATCTATATGGAAGTTATTGAAAGGGGTCCGATAATAAAAAAAAATGTTTTTTTTTCAACATATTTGTAATTTCTAAGTGAAAATATAGCATCATTTCCTTTTGCAGGCATTTTGTTAAATAAATTGTTTTTATTTCTTAGGTATGATATAACATTTTTCTGACACAATATTTTAATCAAATTAAATTGTTTCATCCATAGTGGTATTATTCAGGTCCATATTAATTATAAATTATATAATCAGTTTGATCAGACCAAAAAATTTTTAATGTTGATTAAACTTTCATAATGTTACATCGTTTCATCGGCCATCCCGACTTTATCAGGTAATCTATAGAACACATACATAAAAATTTTTTACAGTTAACGTTATAAATTAAATAATTGAATATAAGTAATTAATTATGTTGATATAATTTCATGGTATGATGATTTCTATAATTAATTACTTGTTTTCAATTATTTAATTTATAACGTTAATTGTAAAAAAAATTTATGTACCTATGTGCTCTATAGATTACCTGATGAAGTCGGGATGGTCGATGAAACGTAACATTATGAAAGTTTAATCAACATTAAACATTTTTTGGTCTGATCAAACTGATTATTTAATTGATTAAATTGTTTGTTTACTGTTTCCATAGTAATTTTGAATTTAATTCGTATGTATTTTTACCACCCATACGAACTAAAAAAAGCTTAAAAATTTGTTTAGCGCTGCCAACATGTCGCCAATCTGGTGTGCAGTAAATTCGCGAACAGCATATAGATAAATGTCAACAATGTCAAATAGTGACAGGGTGACAGTCCTAAACAGATCCCAAAAATAGTGCGATACCTAACCTAAATAAATATAAATATTTTTTTTATGTAAATAAGATTAAAATTGTTTAAATTTTATTATTAAAATTATGGATAGTATTCTAATGTTTATTATAGTTGTTACAGTGATTTATTTTTTTATTACATGGTAAGAACTTCCAATTTATTTAGACATATTACCTCTAAAAAGTTTTTTTTTAATTCACAGTACTTATGTCAAATTTGATTACAGGGCTTTACCTAAAATTTTATCGTGGATGTTTACATTAAAATACAAATTCAAGGTTACAATAGGACAAGTAAAGTTTCCGAAACTCAAATTAAAAAATATACTTATTACAAAAAATGGCTTTTCTGTCGTAAGTAAAACTGTTATGTTCTGAGAATTTTTTTGTCTATTTGTGCTCACATATATATCGTTTATTTTACAGCATATTGAAGAGATTGGTATAAGTAGTAATTTATTTAACTCAGAAGTTACAAAATTAATAGCGATAACGATACATGACGTTCGGATTAATAAAATACGTCCTGTGTCTGAAGTCGATGAAATCGCTACAACGAACAACGATGATATTTTCGAAAATATCAAACTACCGTCAAGTATAATTACGCTAGGTCAAGTATGTAATTTTTAAAAATGCATTAATTCATTGCAATTACGAACTTTGATGAGTCGGTAATGATTGTCATATTAATATGTATAATTGTGGCAGAACGTCTGTCTGCAATTTCATTTCCTTGCAAGGTTATCGGATATTGCGTATTGTGGAAGAACGCGTCTCCAAAATGTTTGTTCATCTGTTTGCACCACTCACCAGTATCACTAAAAAAAAACCCGGGTCGCAGTGCCAAAACCCTGCCGACAATATAGTGTATTTGCTAATACAGCGAGTGTGGCTTTATTATGCGAATTTAACTTGGTTTTTGAGCAAAATAAAAAATGTGACTCCTTAATACACCCTTTAAAAACATTTTTTTTTTCTTAATTGCAATATTATTATCAATCGAACCTCTATACCAAGTTATATACACCTTTCAGTAAATAATTCACAATCTGCAAACTAGTCTTTCTTAAAATTTTTAAATCTGGTCCTGTAGGGTCGATTTTATTAAAATTTTAGGGACACTTTTTAATTACTACCAGAGGGTTAAATTTCAATTTTGAAACGATTCGGAGAATTTTTTCGGTATTTTGGGGCCCAAAAACATTTTTCAACCCCTAAAAACTACCCTTAAAATGGCCAGATTAGACCCATTTTAAATAGGCTTCTTGCGGTGATGGATTCCAATGCGTGTGCGAAATTTAGTTGAAATCAATTAACTCTTTCGAAAGTTATTGCCCGCACACACACACACACACACACACACATATATATATATATATATATATATATATAAAAGTTATTGAATAAGGCTGTCGCCTTTCTGGATAAAGGTTCAAGTATTCTGCTTGAGCCCACGTGGTATTTTTGTTACGCTGAATGTATGCGCAAAAATAGCCTGTTTCTCCAAATTTGAGAATGCTTGAGCCATCTTAGAGAGTAAATCAAACAAAATGAATTAGCAAAACTGTAGCGATCGCTCGACAGATTGTTAACCTGTCGATTTGTATTTGTTTCAACAAATTTCGTTTTACACGGCACACTTTGATAACGCCAAAAAGCTATTTTTGTCAGTTTTGTAGCTTCTGATTGGTTTAGATATAGGATATGCTATGTCAAATTGTTCAGAAAAATAAGTAGAATTCGAATATCTGAAAATCAAAAATGCCGTCCATAAGAAAAACCAAAGTTCATGTCAATATCTCATTATGTAGTGGAAATAAAAAAACTAAACCTACGCCACTGAAAAGACCTTAAAAAGTTATCAAAAAATGGTTAATGAAATTTTCAAATATCTTCATAAATAAAAAAGTTATGGCCAGTTTTCATAAATGGCAATTTTCACTATTTTCTGAATAAATTCATAGGGTGTCAAAATTCAATTGTTTTTTCGACGGGATGTTAATGAGCCCAATTTTCAGCACTACTTTGCCCATTTAACCGACTTTCTATCTCCACTAATAACAAAGTTACCCATGTTAGCCAATGTTCGGTGAGACACCCTGTATATATATATATAAATATATATACATATATATATATAAACATTTTTAAAAATGGTGCCAAAGTGTTTAGGAGGTTATGAAACGTCGAGAAATTTTGGTCCGACCCCTAGGTCACACTAACAACTGGACCAATTTAAGTAGACTTGATACCCTATCTTACAGTATAGGATATAATTTGCCTGACTATACTCAGGTTAAAATAGGGTTCTCATAAAAATCAGCATAACTAAACCCGTTGTCAAAAGCTGATATCAATTATTATCACTTATTCGAATTTAGAAATTTAGAACACATATAAAAATTTACTTAATATAATTTATGTAAATGGCTGTGACTTTTGACCGTCAGTTAATTTATTTTGTTAACTGTCCTTGAATTATTTAAGTGGAGTCTGTAAGAAAATTGATTTGTAGATAGTTAAAGCTTGGTTTCATTCACTTAGTCAGTAATAATAATGGATAGAGAAACAATATTATATATTTGCAAAAGTCTTAAAAAACCATTGTCAGCTAAAGTGGTAGAAAATCCTATACTTTTGCATTGTAATACTATTTTTAACTGACTTCAAAAAAGGAGGAGAGGTTCTCAATTCGGTTGTAGTTTTTTTTAATTTTTTTTTTGTATTTTTGTTACGCGATTACTCCGCCAGTTTTGAAGCGATTTGAAAAGTTTCAACGCCATTTTGTTCAGAATGCTACCGGATTGGTCACATGTAGTTTTTTTATTAAAATCGGTTCATCCGTTTTTAAATAATATCAAAAAGACATATTTTTTATATGAATGCGATCTCATATCGCCAGCATTTGTGAACCGATTTTGATGACGATTCTTTTCTTGTTTAACAGAGCATACCTTCAGGGTGATCCCACATAAATTTTACTTAAATTGGTTCAGAAGTTTTTTTATTATAATTTATAAACAAAGCAACTACGAAATATTATTAATAAAAATGTGCGAAATCAAGGCTGCGTTCCGATATACACTGCGAGCACTATTCAGTGCTCTTACTGGAGAGAAATTCGTTCCGTTATAGACTGACAGTATACAGTCGCAGTATCCTAGAGAAGCATATGACGTCATAAATCGTCGCCATTTTGCTACTGTGAACACTGGTGTTTTCGAGGTAAGGTGCTCTCAGTGCTTTGATCACGTGATCAACAGCGTTCAGAAATTTGACAGCTTCCACTAATGATAATTAATTATTGTCATTTAAAAATACCGGCCGTTAAAAACAAACATAGAAAATTTAAAGAAATTGTGTTTATTGCAGTGTGAAACAAAACGTCAATGACAGTATACTGTACTGCGTTCCGTTTTAAACAGTAACCAGTATAGCTAACTATAAAGGAACGGCTTCGCAGTATACTAAATTGACGTCACACCTTACAGTGCTCGCAGTATATTATATCGGAACATACCCCAAATTCACTAAAAAGTAAAAAATAAAAAACTTAAAAAAAACATATTAACATCCTTCAAAAAAGTCACTAAAAAGATGAAAATAATGAAATTTTGAGATCGGAGTCAATTTCATTACTAAAACTTTTAATTACATATTTACTTTTTAGTGTATTTGCCATATGGCAACATACACTATTGGCGTCGGTCGGATGGCGGGACCTAGGGGTCGGACCAAAATTTCTCGACGTTTCATAACCTCCTAAACACTTTGGCATTATTTTTGAAAATGTTTATATATGCATGTATATATATATTATATATTTATATATATATATATATATATATATATATATATATATATATATATATATATATATATATATATATATATATATATATATATATATATATATATATATATATATATATGTGTGTGCGGGCAATAACTTTCGAAAGAGTTAATTGATTTCAAATAAATTTGGCCCACGTGTTGAAATCCATCACCGCAAGAAGCCTATTTAAAATGGGCCTAATCGGGCCATCTTAAGGGTAGTTTTTAGGGGTTGAAAAATGTTTTTGGGCCCTAAAATACCGAAAAAATTCTCTGAATCGTTTCAAAATTGAAATTTAACCCTCTGGCAGTAATTAAAATGTGTCCCTAAAATTTTAATAAAATCGACCTTACAGGACCGGATTTAAAAATTTTAAGAAAGACTAGTTTGCAGATAGTGAATTATTTACTGAAAGGTGTATATAACTTGGTATAGAGGTTCGATTGATAATAATATTGCAATTAAGAAAAAAAAATGTTATTTTAAGGGGTGTATTAAGGAGTAAAATTTTGTATTTTTCCCAAAAACCAACTTAAGTTCGCATAATAAAGCCACACTGCCTGTATAAGCAAATACACTAATTGTCGGCAGGGTTTTGGCACTGCGACCCGGGTTTTTTATTAAATTGGCGCCAACCTAAAAATTTAATTATTTTCATCTTTTTAGTGACTTTTTTGAAGGTTAATATTTCTTTTATGTTTTTTTTTTTTTTTACAGTTTTTATTCATACAACTAGTAAATATATCGGCTGTCTGGGCCGGTAAATCAGGATGGTTAATACAAGCAACGGCATCGGAAATAAAATTAGAAGGCGGCTCGGTGTCTCCACAAGGCACTCGAGCCGTTGTTCTAAGCATAACGGTACGTCAAACGAACATGCGTTTACGCAGACGCGCCGCACCCGATCATATCGATCTTGTAGAACTCGCTCATGACATGAATGCAAATGTAACTTTAACATCGCGTTGGCCACCCGAAAAACTGCATGTAGCTGTTCATAGACCTCGATGTATTATAAATGAAGAACTGCTGGAATATATACAAAATAATCCTCACATTGAATCACACACCGAACTTGAAGCCAGACCGTTTCCAAAATATGTAGTTCCAAAGGTATAATTTTCTTTTTTTACTAATTAGCAAAGATGTTACGGAGCGATATTCTTTTACGACAAATTTTTCTTATTCTGCGTCGGAAAGTGCCTGTAGAAAGTTTTTACCGTTTGAAAAAATATCCAGAAATAAAAAAGTTATGACATTTTTTCGAAATGGGTCGAATGTCAATTTGTGCCGATATCTCGGAAATGGTTTTCGCCATTCAACGTTTCACAAAAATCGAGCAATAGACTCGTAGGGTAGTTTTTCCCTATCTGGTCTGGAAATAGGGAAAACTGCCAAAATCCATCAATTTGAGACAGCCTATACACTCACGTACTGTGTAATCATGTATTTTTAACAGTTGAGTCATGTTCGTTTTTATTTTACTGAGTAAATGTGCTAATTTAGTAGTTATACCAAAAGAGACTAAAATTTAAAATCCGATATAATACATAAGAGAACTCATTCTGGAATAAGATATTCGTAACATCTCTAATAATTCCATATATGTTTTTTAAATAAAAGAATCCTGTTTTTATTAAAAATTACTCTTATTTGGTAATCAGGACTTTTCGCTAATCTAAATTCTTTTGGTTTTTATTAGTTTGGATTAACGAGCTTGTACTGTATTTAAGATTTTGTGAGATAACTTGTAAATGTATGATTTTCTTTTAGAACTGTACTATTTCAATTGACGATGTAAGCATTCAGTCAGTTCTCGCTGGCAGAAATGATTTAAATATTTCACTTAAAAGTTTTGAAATGAATTCCCGCTGCAATGGAATGTTTGAAACTCCAGCGAATTTATTGTTGTACTTTGCTCTTCAGTTAGACAGCTTTCGTATGGATTCATGTCGACAATCAATATTTGCTCTTAACAAATTATCATTAGATGCTAAGGTTAGTGAACTCAAAAGAACGTTGGTATCACAAGTAGAATAGGGATGTTGACTATTTTTGGGAAAGTGTTTTAAATCATGCATAAGTACCTAATATAGTCACAAATATTTATTATTTTTATTTAAATACGACTCAAGCTTTAAAAATCATGTATTTTAAATTCCGTTTCAAATTTCACTCCAAAAACGCCCATACTTGCCACGTGACTGCCGTGACGTCATACTGTCATAAATGTTGGTAAACTGATGAAGTGATGAAAGGTTTTGTCGTAGTTGTTGCTATAATTTGACATTTCTTGTAAATAAATAATAATAACTTACACACTCTAAATATTAACCAAACAATGAAGCTTTTTGACAGCGTCTGATAATGTTTATGACTGAGTGACGTCATGCCTTCTGATTGGTGTTCGTTTTTATGTGACATGAGAGTGATTTAATTACGTTTTATTTATTAAATATCAATTCTTCCTTAAAAATAAGGAAAATTATTGTGTTTCTTAGTATTTCTATCATCTTAATTTCTATCACTTGACGTTAAAATTATGTTTTTATTTGAATACAGTCATTATCCCTATTATTGTTTCCCAAACTTCGACCATTTGGGTACCACTTTTGGAACCTTGTCACTGAACCGGAAATAAAAAGATTTTTGTATATTTTACACCCGATATTGAAATTTAATAAATTTTGTGATCCCTAAATTATTTATTGAAAAAATGTATAATTTTATTTTAGGTGCAAAGTAAAGTGATCAATCTATACGTATTTCTACATACTTTAAAAATAATATTTGACAAATCACTTTGGCCTTCATTGCCTCAGAATGGGACGGTACAGGAGCGTCGTGATAGCTCTAAAACTAAAAGTACACTTTTAACCGATTGGACAATTCAAGCTTGTGGTGAATTATGGGCAGCTTGCAGTACATTTACAAACGGCACTTCCTTACGCTGCTACCACACCAAGTTAATGGTCGAACATGCCGAATCCATGTTTTCAGTCGAACTATTGCTCGAAACTTTCTGTTGGGCCGCAACGGCAGCGGTAGATTTTTCCGATGCGAGACGTTGCCACCTTACAGGAACTATTGTTTTCCTCTCCGTAGCGCTTCTTAAATTATCACATTCACCACAGTACGCGAGGCTGGACGCTATGCTAGATGTTTTCAGAATAGAATGGAGCTCAGTATTAAAATATTTTCTACACAATAGTGTTTTTACAAAGTCTTCACATGGCGGACGTTCGAATCAATCTTTAATACCTTTTCCAGAAATATGGACGATAAATATTGCGTTGTCGAACGTAAACTTATTTTTCATAGAGGAGGAAAGCGGTAAAACATATTTTTATCACTCAGATCAGATGTATTTTCAGTGAGACACAGCCATTTTCCATGTTCCATAAGGAAATGGGAGTATGGTAATAGGTTTGAAAAATCGTGTTTAAAACAAGATCAAAATCTGATTGCCTTATCCTCAAAACGTAAATGAAAGTGGAATTCTACACGGTGCCTGTGTGTCTGGAATTTCTGCAAAAATGTACTGATTTGAATGATTTCAGTTTTGAGTATTTGTTTCCGTAATCAAATCGACGATTTTGAAAATAAATTCAATTTTGTACATATTTTATACCTATAACAATATTGTCTAAATATCACGTAAGAAGAACTCTCTGCCTCAAGTCTTAATGAAATATGATTATCATCCTATGTTTATCGTTAGGTATTTACCTAATTTTTTGTTATATATGTTATGCGAATTGATGTTTGCAGTGTACATTGCAACTAGACTTGATTCAATAACTGTGGAAGGCTGTGAAACTAAATCATCGATAGAATTTTCGGGATGTAAATTAGTTGATTTAGATACAAATACGCAAATGTTTATGTGTACTCGATCCGAAGAAATGACGGTAAGCTTGATGAAAAACGTTTCGAAAATTTACAGAATATAATAGGGATGTTGACTATTTTTGGGAAAGTGTTTTAAATCGCGCATAAGTACCTAATATTGTCACAAATATTTATAATTTTTGTTTAAATACGACTCAAGCTTTAAAAAACATGTATTTTAAATTCCGTTTCAAATTTCGCTCCAAAACACCAATATTTGTCACGTGACTGTCGTGACGTCATACAGTCATAAACGCTGGTAAACTGATGAGGTGAAGAAAGGTTTTTTCGTAATTGTCGCTATGGTTATATGTAATTTTACGTTTCCTATAAATAATAAACTAGCGATACCCGTGCGAATGATTCGCACTAAAATTCGTTTCTAATTTCTCACACTCTTTATAACTTTCTTCTTTTTGTTGTATTACATTACGATTTACGAAGCTCAGTGACAGTTCAAGAAAATATTTTTCTAAAACTGTCGTATAGAGGCGCAAATATCGAAAACGTTGAGCTGAAGCGCCGCCATACGAAAAGTATTTATTCGTGAATTTTGATTAAAAATTAAACAAAAAAAATTTACCGACCGTCAATCATGTTGACGTTGTTTCAAAGTTAAAACCGTCAGATGGCAGCATTGCTGCATATACTGAATAAATGTATAATTGTTATAATTAATTATTTTGCAGAAACAAAAGCAATTATCTATAAAATGATATAAAATTTATGTGGAGCAATTGTGTGGTTTTTTCGAAAACGGGAGGCAAAGATCTTAACCTTAGCGTATTAATATATATGATTACACACTCTAAATATCAACCAAACAATGAAGCCTTTTGACAGCGTCTGATAATGTTTATGACTGAGTGACGTCATGCACTCTGATTGGTGTTCGTTTTCACGTGACTCGAGAGTGATTTAATTACGTTTTATCTATTAAATGTTAATTAAATTCCATAAAAATACGGGAAAATATTGTTTTTAGTATTTCTATCATAGAAACTACAACTTAACGTTAAAAATATGTTTTTATTTAATTACAGTCAACATCACTATTGTACACAAGATGTTCGGTTTCCCATTAGAGGTTTCTGAAACTATATAATATTGAATAAATTAAAAACTTAGGTTCTACAAAAGTCCTCTGGCATTGAAGTGAAAACTGGACATCCTGTACATTATTATTTACATTTTAAATTGTAGGCTTTTATCAATTGCGGCATAAATTTGTTTCAGAAAACGAGTTGTTCAGTGAAATCGTGCCGATTTGACAGGACATGTCGTTTGAATACAAAGTCTGAATGGAGTATAGACATAGCAAATCGCTTAGATTTAAAATGGAATCCTGTATTCCATTTGAAAATGGTAACCATAATACGTAGTTTTATAAAATCTGATATTTCTCAATCACAACAAGTAAGCCAAAGTGTTCAAAATAAATGGTCGGTTAGAATCGCCCGACTATGTTTTATAGGTCATACTGGTAATCATGAATTAAGGCTAGATCTTGTCAATGGACACATAAAAGGGCCTAGTCTTCGTATTAAAGCAGTCACATGTTGTTTTACATTTGACAATGCATCTGTGATAACTGCTCAATCATTAAATTTACAAAAATTAATTTCTCATCCGGAATTAAAAGAGGAAAGATTGGCTGCAGATGGTTTTGTAAAAGCGGATAATGAAGCATGGCTGTTCAGTTTAGCTGTTTTCGAGGCACGATTTCCGTATAAACACAGTTTTGCTGACGCGGTGCAAAATGAACTGGTTGCGATTATAAAATGGTTGAAAAAAGTTCATAATAAACAGAAAGTACCCTTTACTCTAGATTCTCCATTGCCTCGAGATTTACTCATAAAGGTGGGTATTTATTTGATGTTCTTTTAGTATTTTTTTTTTTTTTGTATTTTATACTGTATTTTGTATATCAACTCTAATTGAACTAAAAAATGTCTTATCAATAACAGCGCGAGTTGTGTGCAGTCATGAATTTGAAGAAATTTGACGGTTGATATATTTTAGATAAATGACTGTCTTTTTGAAATGGCTGATGATCCATTTGAAGTACGCTTGCGCGACAATTATGAACTTCTTCAAGATGAATACAATGAAAGTTTAAAAAGACAACAAATGCTTGATTCCAGATTAACCGAATTGTTGAGAACTCATTTACTTTTACCTGCAGGCAAGGTAAATACATTTAGAAAATACATGTAATAAATATTAGAAATAATCAATAGACGTTGTGTAATATATACAGGTTCTACATATTTTGTTTCCAGTTAGGGCTTCATAAATACAGCATGGTCGTTTAGAGAGTTTCTTTTAAGAATTGTTCAATTTAGAAAATACCAATTGACTTCTAAATTCGGGTTTTACGTATATCATTTTCTTTTTTAACTTCCCACTATTGAAAATTTAAAAAAAGGCAGGTATTGTGTTCGATCTGATTTTCAAAAATCAAGTTTTCATTAGACTTCGACGCTTGGGGGGTTCTAGGAAGCTATTCTGATTACTTTTGAATTGGCGTCCGTATGTGTGTGTGTATGTGTGTTAATAAATTTGGTCATATGATATCTTTAGAGCAAATCAACCGATTGAGATCAGGTTTGCGACATTCAGAAGGGTTTATTGAGACTTATATCTGATTAGATTTTGGAGTCAATTGATTAAGTAGTTTCAAAGCTATTCAAAGAATAAAAATTAGTGTTTTATGAGAGTTCTGATACATCCTCACGCGTAACTCCTAATTTATTTTTTGTTTTTTTATATAACCTTTATTGTATTATAAACACAATAGTATCAATTTATAGTAACATATTCAATACATAGGAAGTTTTAAGGTTAACTGGTTTCCACTTTTTTTTCGGTATATACAACAAGAATGGAAACGACTAATCTTCAGTTGCAGAAAGCGTTGTCAAAAAGTTTGATTTGACAATGACCTTAGATTGTGAGCGTACATATTTCTCCACATGAAAAGCATCGTAGAATTTTAAATCAATCCTGTTTGAAAAATAATTGTTTAATTGAAACAATTTTCCTCTTAAACTGTGTATCGTGTACTTAACACCGTTCTTTGTGCAATTTACACTTCGAAACAATTTTTTTTTATGCATTTTGATCAAAATTTAACTTGAAAAGCGATCTTTTTCAATGTAGATCAAGCATTTGTTTTTATGTGATTACAATCTAGTATTCTAAATAACAGGGAGTTTCACAACGACATTAGACTGCTCCTGCATGTATAAACACGGTAAGTAGATTACAATCTAAGATCATTGTCAAATACAATTTTTTGACAATGCTTTCTGCAACCCAGCATAAATCTTATACAATAAAAACTTAAACTTTCAAAACGACGGGACTGTAAAATTTTAAAGGATAGTTTAAGACAAAATTTAATAATAGAAATTAGTTTCATGGGTAATTGGAATAAAAAATCAATTTAAACACTTATTGATTGCAACGTTTCGTCTTTATTAAATTAAGACTTTTTCAAGCTCTCAGCATGTTTAAATTATAATAAAACTTTGATATAAAAGGCAATTTTGCATTACAAAGATCAATAAAATTGAAAATTGTAGAAAATAATATCTTCTTTTTTTTATGAATAAAAAAAAGAAGATATTATTTTCTACAATTTTATTGATCTTTGTAATGCAAAATTGCCTTTTATATCAAAGTTTTATTATAATTTAAACATGCTGAGAGCTTGAAAAAGTCTTAATTTAATAAAGACGAAACGTTGCAATCAATAAGTGTTTAAATTGATTTTTTATTCCAATTACCCATGAAACTAATTTCTATTATTATATATTTTGGAATAGAACTTTAAAGACAAAATTTAATGTTAGTTGTTTAAAAACGCAACATAGAAAAGACCCACGTCTATATTTCAGTGTACAGTTTATTGTACACACAAGTGAAAAAAAAATGTATCTTTATAGGTTGAAGAACTTTATGCGAATCTAAGTAAGAAAAATGGCGAAATTTATATACAACGCTCAAAACAAATAAGTTTAGCGGGCCCTGCACGAACACGTTTACTCGCTTGGCATTCAGTCGGAGTTAGTATAGCTGCGTTAGCTGATCTTTCATTACACGGTAGCGAACGTGTGTTGAATTTCATACGCGGAGTGGATCCGGCAAGTCCTTGGCCTGCAGACGGTCTTACCTGTACTACATTGTGGACTCGACAAATTTCAGTTTCAATTGAGCATAGCACTGTTAGCTTGCGAGACTTTCCACAACCGTTTGTTGAAGCACGGCGTTTGCGAATGTGGGGCCGTCTTGCTGGAGCTGAACAAATCCCACCTCCTAGATCTGTGCGAAATGTCACTTTGGATTTACCACCACCATGGGAACCCGCTACTATTGAACGTGGAATGACTCAGTTGAAGTTTTACCATGATATTAATTTAGAAATGGATCATTATAGTTACGCATTTGGCCCTTGCTGGGAGCCTGTTATTGCGCAATGCAATCTCAGTAAGTAATTTGCATTTGGTCAGTTGTTGACCATGAACAGTCCGACCTCGATATAACGAAGCTGAAGGGAATTAGAAAATATTCATTATACCAAGTAAATTCGTTATAATAAAGTTTGTTATATATAGAGGTTAGGTTGGTCTAAGATTCGTTTTAACAAGGTAAGAAAACCCATTTTCTTTTGAAAAATTATCTTTAAACTTTAAAATTGTGGCCAATGTACTCGCGGGAATTTCGAACTCTTTAGCGATGTCTAATTTTTCTTTGTAGGATTCTCGTCTACATATTTAATGATTTTTCGGTTAAGGAACACCTTTTTCGTTTCTCAGCAGCTGCAACTTTAAATTTACTAACAACAGTGACCAACAGCAGTGTTTACATTACTTTACATCAAACAACAATGATTGTCTTACGATAAATTTAACGTGTCTGAACCTGTCCAGACATGAATTGTTGTTATTGTGGAATTGTGTGTGATTGATTGGTAGGATATGTTATGTAAAGATTATAAGTTGACAAAAATCGTTAAATAGAGGTAAATTATTCTTTCTATTTATATTCTGCAATAATTGAAAATTCGTTATAAAGAGGTTTTTGACAAAAATTATTCGTAATGTAGATGTATGAAAAATTTGTTAAATCGAGGAAATCGTTATATTGAGGTTCGCTATATTAAGGTTACACTGTATATGTGCTCATTGTCCTGAAATTAACACACCATTTTCTTAGTTTTTACAACTGAGATGACAGTAATCCATAAACTTAGAAAATTTTCTACAGCGTATTTCATTTTTCATGAACTCACCTCATTATTTTTGCGAAAGTAAGCTTTTTTGGTAAGATGACTGTTAATTTGAAATTGATTCATTGAAAAAATAGGAAAAATATAGAAATGGGTGTATGACAGATGGCGTTGACGAGTGAAATTGACTTTACCATCGTGTACTGCAGACTTTTAAACGACTTCGTGCTAAGCTGTAGATAAATTCATAAGTTACGTTATTTTTGACAGCCAGTTGTATCATTCGTGTTTTGTATTTTTCGACAAAATGAAAAAAGAACAGTATCGATCCATAATTCGTTTTTTAAAAAAACATGCAAAGAAATAAAACTGAAATTGGATGCTGTCTATGGGGACCTTTCACCATCTATGACCACAGTGAGATACTCGTATAAAAAAGGAATTATGTATTGATCTTGCTCTTTTTCCATTTTGTTGAAAAATACAAAAGACGAATGATATAACTAGCTGTCAAAAATAACCTAACCTATGAATTTATCCCCAAATCAGCACGGGGTCGTTTAAAAATCTGCAGTACACGATGGTAAAGTCAATTTCACTCGTTAACGCCATCTGTCGTCAAACATGGGTACTTATTGATCAACCCTCATATTTAGTTGTATGTATTTTATATTTTATCATTTTCTGAAGGTATGGAACAAATAATTGCGCCGTCTCGAGATCCATCTCCACCTTTGCCTTTTTGGGATAAGATGCGATTATTACTCCATGGAAGGTTGACAATGTTGACTCATCATATGACCGTATTGTTACATGCTTCACTTGACCCATACAATACTACAGAAGAAATGGAACTAGCGTGGCATGATATGGTACTGGATTGGACTAACGGTAATGTATTTTATAAGCTAAGCAACGCACCAGATGGCATTCGTGTCCGAGCTCTGATTTAAATTGAGGGAATTATAAGCAAAAAACATAATTCTCTGGAACCAAAATTAAAAAATTGGACGACATAAAGATCAAAGAGACCCCGAGAAGAACCGAACAAAAAAAAAGTAATGTTCATATTAGACAATAATTATTGTCTAATATGAATATTAAATTTAAAAATGTCTACAAATCACATCCGGATTATCCAGAGATCTGGATCAACGATGACTGGATAATAGAGGTTTTACTGCACTTGTAAAAAAAAATGTTCCGCCAACTCTATGACGCTAGACACATGCATATTTTGATATTGAAAAAAAAACGCATTTGCGTGCATCTTATAACTTATGACAGTTTTTTTTTCTCCGAGCTGTAAACTTTTAGTAATGTTGTTAAACAAAGTTATTTATTTGTAGCAAAAATAGTAATCAAAGGTGACCTTGACGTTTATGTGCGCACAGCCAGTAAATATGACGACTGTCAATTGTTGCATTTACCGAACATCAAATTAGTAATTAAATTGGACTGGGTTTGCCTAGCCGATGCCAACGATCACCATTCTGTCGTTCCGTGCGCACCCGATCGTGTTCCAGAATATTCAAGTAACAATCAACACGATTCCTACAGAGCATTCAGGTAATAAATTGAGTTTTTACACAAGCCAATACATTTTTTTCTGAAATATTGACCGGTCTAAAACGTAAACATGAGACGTTAAAATTCAATGTAAAAATTGAGATTTTACCAAAATAAACAAAATAAAAGTTTGATTTAACCTTTAGTCATCTGATACGTTTAATAATCTGCCATTGGTCCAGTTTCCGTGGTGTTAAATTATCGAGCGTATACTGTATTACCATTCTAACCCACTAGTCGGGAATGGTACTAGTTTAGGTCAAAATCCATTTTTCCAAATTTTACAATATTTTTTCGTTTTGTTTGTCTGTTAGTCTGTGAGCACGATACAGGTCAAACAGATGAACGGATTGAAACCAAATTTTGGGGGTATGTTTAGTATGCAAATATAAAGAGCTCTATTGTTTTTGGGGAAAATCGACGCATGCGCAGAAGAGATATATCCTACAATGTTGTTTTTTGTATAATGATGGTATATTTTTTATAACTGTTTAATATTCTGTTCATTTTTCCAAGAAAGCTTCGTAGAAAAATTTTTTTTCCTAAGTTTCATAGTTTCGGAAATATTTTGAAGAATAAAAAAGAATCAGATGTTCTTTTGTTCCAAAGATCTGTCAAAAAGAAATTAGGTAGCTGACAAGCACGCTTTGATTAATTTTTACATGTTAAACCATATTATGTAACCATGGAAACAAATAGCAAATATCATATTCGTTACTAGCCGTTACCCGCGTCACTGCGCGCTTTAACAGAAATTTTATTTTATTTAATATTTCAAATGTCAATATTTATGAAGTTGGAATGGTCCTGTCGCCCAATTTGCTGGAATTTTTTTTATGGAAAGGATGGAAAAAAATCTAAAACGAAGATGTGAATTTTTTTTACACTAGCATGCCCTTGAGTAGAGGACGTGAACCTTTGTTACACAACAAAACATTCTGCTGTTTTATGTTAGCTATTTTCATTTAGATCTCAACACATAGATGCCAGTGTATCACTAGACGCTCGAGGCCGTTCTTTAGGTGAAGGTGTTCTCGATGGACCGACTCTTTTGTTATATGGTTCAACACTTCGCTGGTTTGAAAGTTTACAGTTGATTCTGTCTGGTGTCACGCGACCTACTAGAAGGGGATTACTGTTTGGTCCAAAAAGACCACGACGTATTCCTCTTTCAAGGTAAGTTGCTATGATTCAAAAGAATTTTCGGTATTCTTATAACTCTATCCGATTATAATTTAAAGTTTTTAGATAATCAAAGTGACTTTTTGATAACGAAACTAGAGCAAACTTTTGAACGCCTGTAGTTTCTAAATTAAAAAAGATGCAGAGGTTTTCGTTTGCAATTCGCTTTAATAGGAATCTGCGTGTTTTGTTCTATAAGTAGCTATTCGTAGGTTTTATAGATACTGATGACCTCTGATGTTGAGCGTCTATAATCTACAATCTTGTTTCAACATTGGTTCTTAGTAACGGGATTGCTCCTGGGTGGTATTTATTTTAGGTCTGGAAATCTCTGCATGCCCTTATCTTGGGGGAGGGAGGTAAAAGCCATTCTTACGTAATATTTTATAAGTCAAAATGTACGATTTGTAACATAGAGTGATGGATATTTGAGAGCTAAGCATTGGGGAAAACTACTCTGAGATCTATTTTTTCTTTTTTAATGTATGTACAATTTTATTTATAAGTACATATTTTTATTTTGAAAATTTTTATTGCATATTAAGTTTTCAAAATCTTTAAAGTGTCTGTTTTTACACGTTTTGAAGCTTATGGTGTAACTAAACCTAAATCATCTTTTAAAAAATAAAAATTTTTGATTTACGTCAGATTATGAGTTTTAGTGCAATTGATCCTTTTCTAAAACCAGATAAAATCTTACGGGAGAAGGGGAAGGGGGAGTTCGAGTAATCTTATGTGCTCTTACATGGAGGTAGGGAGGTCAAAAATGATCAAAATCGTCCTTACGTAAGTAATGAATGGCGCCTTATCGAATTTTTGTGTTAGTATTGCCTACTCTGCAGCGATGCCCACCACTGGTATTTAATACATTAATGTATGTGTCGCTATAGTGGTTAAAAATTTGTTAGGCGAGTTGCAGAGTAAAAATATTTGAGAGCAATCTGGTCCACAGTCTCGTTATTAAACGCCATTGATCTTAGTTATCGACCGTCTGTAATTCCTAATGTCTATCTGTTGTGTGTTATTCATTTTCCTCTCCTATATCCTATGTATTTTATCCAGTCCTTTTCCTCTCTGAACAGGATGCCATTAGAATTGATCGACTTTGTGTACAGACACTATCGAACTGTGCGTTTGCTGTTTACGTTACAACACTTCCAAGCAAGCTACTGGATGTCATGCGCAATGCAGCGAGGATGTGAACTACTTGGTATCCGTGCGGTTTGTGGTTCTGAACACACATTGACGCTTGTTCCTACAGCAGATGGCTTACTGAGACGACCGCGGGCTGCCTGGTCTGTAGGTTATATGAATTGCGAACTCACCGATGCTGAAGTATGGCTGAAAAGTGCTCTCAGAAGCGACACACGTGTTGATACACCTGAATCTTCGTCATCTGATGATGAATCGCCATTACCTGTCGAGAAATGTTATTTCTTATCCGTGGCTAAGGTATTTCAAAAGTATTTATTTTATCATAACAAGCAATTTGTGTACTGGTAAGGTATTGTACTCAGCGGTAATCTTGAAACGATGTAATTTGTTTTAAAGACTTGCGCTCAGATCATTTTTAAAATTTTTCAGTGGAAAGGAAGTTATTTGAAACACAGGAAGTTTCAATCTTTTGAGATGTAGAATAAGGGAGTTTTTTCGTGTAGCTTTTCGCCCAGAGACGGCATTTTTGTGTATTATAACGCCAGAAAATGCGCAGTCCCTTCAGCGTCGCTATATAGAGTTTACACTGTAATTTAACAAAAATTTTAAAAAAATTGTGGATCAATTTTTAAAAGACCCAATGAAGAACACGTGTTCAAAACGTTAACCATTGACAGATTTGCTGAATGAGCAAATATTATCCAAAAACTGGTGAACTTAATAGAATGATTTTTACATTCAGGTTTCGTATGGGAGGGAAACTCCAGTATTGGCTGATAACAAGGATACTCCGACTCACAAACTAGTTGTGTATGATTTGAAAGGCGCTTGGACAAAACGGAATCGAGATGTTGCGTTCGCATTGTTCGATGCGTTTGTCAAATCGCAACAACTTAAAAAGAATCTTTCAGCAGAAGCGTTGAGACTTGTTGATGCTGCGGCCGGGACGGAAAATAGTTCGACCGACACTGATCTCGAAATTGAACCGACGTCTCCGCCAGAAGAGGCCGGAAGCTCACATCAATTGTCTGCGGCATCGATGTTACGACAACTTATAGCCGAAGCTGAACATAAGAATGTTGTCTTCAGTGATGATCAGAGTCCTGCGGGTCGTCAGCCCCAGTTGAGAGGACTTCAAGCTTGTCAACAAGATGATGTGCTTCACAAAAATTGGTCAATAGCACTTGTAAATTCACAAGTCGTGTTACGAGGCTGCGAAACTAAAGGGTAGGCTTAAAACTTTGTAACTTGGGTTTGATAATTTGAAACTAATTGTCTGCCAAAAGTGTTATATTTTCTCGCCTATAATCCTTACTCTTGACAGAACTCTCCGTAATTTATACGTGTAGGAATGAGTGTTGCTATAGTACACGTAATTTTTTTCTATATCTATCGCGAATCGACAGCTTAGTTCATGTGACAAAATAGAGATGTCACTAGAAAATCCCCCTATTGCCGCCACATTTATTAGCCACGTTTAGCCCGGTAAGGCTGGATATCTATGAACATCATTTATTACAATGAATCAACTTAATTTTTTTCCAGGTATGTTATATTAAGTGCTGCCAAAGCTGAGATACTGCAGCGTGTGCATGGACCAGCCATTCCCAAACGCACATGGGTTGGTTCTCTTGAATGCTTACAATATTACGCAACCGTTTGTCCAGCTGATGAGGACATAATGTGGTTACCAGTGGAGCATATTCAGGAAAGAGCTAGAAGTGGCGAATCTACAACAGGACCTGCTTCAGTTGTGGGTAGCGGTAGAGCGGCAGGCGGTGTTGTTAGTGAAGTAAGTTTTGACTTAATTGCACTTGCATCCCATTCGTGATGTGCACAGTATGGTCGTTTTTTGGAGGAAGGGTTTACTACTGCGCATACTACGGTATAAGAAAGAATGGTAGTGTATCTTATATTCTTTTATACATGGAAGGGGTGAAGCTCTTATTGGGCGAGTACACGGAGAGCCTGCGGAGTGGCGCTGCGAGCACACCAGCAATGCTTGCTGTGTTAAAAGAGATGAGTAACTGGGTTGCCTATGCGTTGGCGTTGCGTAATATACTTTGAAAATTGAATTTAATCTTTTTACTCTTTTTATTTAGCAGGCATTGCTGCTGAGCTGGCAGCGCTACTCCGCGGACTCTTCGTATACTAGCCCAATAAGAGACTCACTTTTTTATGTGAGAGATATACTACCATTCTTTCTTATACCGTGCGCATACACATAATATGTTTCTGTTTGGCCCGTCTTGTTATTGCTGAACAAATAGAGCTTTTCATCGTTTTCACGCGCAAGGGTCGTCGCCATAGTTACGATCACGGTACTCAAAAAATTCGGGAACTTTTTGACGCAATGGTTGACCCAGTAACGTTTTTCAATGTTAATTTAGACGAAAATATTATTGACGGTACTAAATTAGTGCATAAAACAGTAGAAGAACACACTTGTGCTCAATTAAGACTGAGACTGAAGTGAAGTGAATTAGCGAAAGTAAAATGAAAAGTGCCCGAAAAATATGGCGTAAGTTGAGGCGGGCGCATAAAAAATGTTCAACTATGAAAAGATTCATCCACTAACATTAGCTACTGCAATGATCGTGATCTCTTTGTCATTTGACTCGCGCAACCCAAACCAGCACTCCATGGTTACAAAATAAATTAAATATCTTTTTTGCGTGTTTTTCATGTTTCCACATATTGATACAGTATATCGTCATGTAACGTCACTCGATTTAACGTCAAACTCCCTAAAACGCCGAAATTACTAGGCTTTGGTTGATTTGCCTTGTCCATACAATGATACACTCTGTGTAGCATCACACCCACTTTAAATAACGACCATATGTCATTATAAAGCAAGTAATTTCGGCAACTTATAAAGCACCTATTGTTTGTAGGTACTTTCTAAGTTGCCGAAATTGATAAGAGCTGCAGCTTTATTGTCTAGCGTTGTTGTTATTTGTGTTAATAGTAATGCTTGTTTTTAAATTTTATGCGTTATTATTAAATAATACTATAACAGTAAAACAATATTGATTTTTATTTTATAACCTCCAGAAAATGCGCAGTCCCTTCAGCGTCGCTATATAGAGTTTAATTTTAAATTCATCAAAATTTTCCATTTTTCGCGACCAGAGGAGTTGTAAGCCCTATTCTATTATTCCGTAGCTAGTCAAGGTCATGCACATTACATCGAAATTTTATTTAGTAATTACTAAATAAATACCGATATAATGTTGGCAATATCATTTTTTTTTCTTTAGGTGGTGGGGGCAGCTGGACGACAGTTACAGCGTATTGTGTCACGATGCAGGTGTGAATTCTTTTACGTTAGTTACGGCTCAGGAGATTCAGCATCATCTGGTGCTCCTCAGTCTGACGCGTTCACATTGATGCATCATGACCTGGATGTGTGTACTAACTCCTTACAATATGGGGTCTTGCTCGATGTAATTAACAGTCTAATACTGTGGGTGGAACCTGCACGTAAAGAGGCCGCAGCGCGACTTGCGCGTTTGCGCTTTCAGCTACAGTTGCAAAGCGATGGTGGAGTTCGGGTTCCTGTACAGAAGTTGCAGACTCAGGTAAATAAAGAAGAACTTTTCTTTTTACAAGATTTTATTTAACTTCCAATGTATGTATGTTCGGGTCAAATCTTGCAATTGATTTTTCGACCACTTCCCGATATTCGATCATGCTGAAATTTTGCACATGCCTTTGGTTCTGAAGACAATATAATATAGTATATTGAATATTATGCTAAATCCAATATGATCGTCACCACAAAATGACGGATTACCTTCTTCTTTACAACCCCCTCCACATGGGTGCAAATGAAAGAGTATAACAAATAGGATACAATGAGCAGTGTGACTTTATTCCAAATCCAAAATGGCGGTTGGCACAAAATGGCGGATCATCTATTTCTTTACAACCCCCCCGATATGGGTATCAAATGAGAGGGCATGACAAGTAGTATTTTTAAATCCAATATGGTGGCCTAAACAAAATGCCGGAATACCTTTTTCTTTAAAAATCCCTTCGATAATTGTATCCAATGAAGTAGAATACAGTAAGTTGTGTGACATCATTTTTAATCCAAAATGGCGGCCGACACAAAAGGGTGGATTACCTACTTTTTTACAACCAGCTCGACATGAGTATCAAGTGAGAGCGGTTGACAAGTAGAATATTAGAATTAAATAATCAATTAATTTGAATAAATTGACATCTTAATAGTAAAAGTTTTGAAAGACTAAAAAGAACAAAATAAAATATTAGTAAAAAAAAACTTCTTAAAGACAAACTTTTATTAAATTCTACTAAAAAAGAAAAACTATTTTTTAGTCATTTAGTTTCATAATTATAAAAGCGTGGGTCGTTACTATCATAGAGCTTACAACCCACGCTTTTATAATTATGAATCTAAATTATTAAAAAATATTTTTTCTTTTTAAGTACAACTTAATAAAAGCTTGTCTTCAAAAAGTTTTTTTTACTAATATTTTTTATACTTATGCTGGATTGCAAAAAGTATTGTCAGAAAATCTGATTTGGCAATGACCTTAGATTATTTTAAATACATGTGTATACTAAGGTGCTTCTTATATGAGACAAAAATATTTTTTTTTTATGTTTCATGCCGCGTAATATTTTCTACTAATTTGCTGTCCCATTAAAGTCAGAGACAGTGGATGTGGAAAGGGCTGATTGCTGATTTTTTCCAGATTGCTAATTACCAAGAATGAATCCTTAATTAACAAACTGGAAAATAACACTATTAAACCGTATTATAAATATAATGTATTTGATCAGGTTCGAACATTACTGGGTGCGTTACGCAGATTAGAGCGCGATGCACACTTAGCGGGAGCATCACCGGCAGGTCAGAGGCTAAGAGCTCAACTACTAGAGCTTAAACAAGAATTGGGAGCTAGAGCGGAGGAGCTTCAGATGTTATTGGCCATACATCGAGGCAGCGCACCGCATTCGACAATGCGTACCAGTGAGATATGTTTCAAACATGCGCAGTGGCGCTTGACCGATGCCGATGGCCAGTTGGGTATCGCAGATCTAGTGCTTAGCAATTTTTTGTACACAAAGAAATCGAAGAGCGACGATTCGGTTGAACATCTTTTAGAACTTGGCTATGTGCATATGACTAATTTACTTCCCAATCAAGTTTATACTGAGGTTTTGTCTCCCACCGAAATTCAAAGAGATATGCCAGTCGATCATAAGGTACGTCAATTGTATTTTATACTTTTTTCTCTCTATTTAAAAAACGTCTAGGAACGTTGACTTTTTGTTATGGACTGAACACGTTCTCATTCAAACTGAAACCACTTTCGAGTGAAAGCTGATGATTTATTTTCATCGCGATTTTTTTAAAATAATTAAAATATAAAGATTTGTATATAAAAACAGGATGTCAGATGCATCGTATATGATTTATACAGTGTAACCTTAATATAACGAATCTCAGTATAACGATTTTCTCGATTTGACAACTTTTTTGAAATCCCCTAGAACTGCCCGTAAGAGTTAATGCAAAATATACCTTGACATTATGAATACTTTTTATCAAAAACCTCTTTATAACGAATTTTCAATCATTGCAGAATATAAATAGAAAGTACAATTTACCTCTATTTAACGATTTTTGTCAACTTATAACCTTTACATAACGTATCCTACCAATCAATCACACACAATTCCACAATAACAACAATTCATGTCTCGACAGATTCAGACAGGTTAAATTTATCGTAAAATAATCATTGTTGTTTGATGTAAATTGTAAAATAATGTAAATACTGCTGTTGGTCACTGTTGTTAGTAAATTTAAAATTGCAGCGGCTAAGAAACGAAAAAGGTATTTCTTAACCATCGCAAAGAAAAGAAAAATCATTAAGTATGTAGACGAGAATCCTACAAAGAAAAAATTAGACATCGCTAAAGAGTTCGAAATTCCCACAAGTACATTGGTCACAATTTTAAAGTTTAATGATAAGTTTTCAGAAAAAACTGGGTTTTCTTACCTTGTTAAAACGAATCTTAGACCAACCTACATCTATATAACCAACTTCATTATAACGAATTACTTGGTTTAACAAGTATTTTCTAATTCTCTTCAGCTTTGTTATATCGAGGTTGTACTGTATAGTGTATATCCTTAACACACGCAGACATTGTATGTAATATTGATATAAACAGTGGTAGATTTGGGTTCATCCAATCGCCACCTGATTTTTTTAATATTTTTATCATACAGTGGAAAACCTAGCGGAATGTACACTTTTGGTTTTGACAACTATTTTATATTTTTATCGATGAACAAAACACAAAAATTAAAAATAGTTTTTTTGACACCCTTTTGATACTGAAACTCCGAGTGTCCACTTTTTGCTCCTGTGCAATGATCGTCTCTAAATGTAGGGTACCATTCAGTGGCGGATTTACAAACTTGCCGCCAGTAGGCTATTAATTTTTTGCCGCCCCTACTGACCTCTGAAATTCAATACCCTAGTTCGCAATCATATTAATTACAAAAACGACGTTGTACAAAAAAAAAATTAAATGTTGAACATTTAGGTAGGGTAAATGACTAGTCATTGGACATTATTAGTCATTGGACAGAGCACATTTTCATTAGCTATAATAAGAATAAGAACGATACTAAAGCAGATTTGAATGACTCATTTTATAAGTCAATCAAATCTGTTTTAGTATCGTTTTTATTCTTATTATAGCTAATGAAAATGTGTTCTGTCCAATGACTAGTAATGTCCAATGACTAGTTGTTTACCCTACATGGAGAAAAAAAATTATAGTAATGAATAATGATTAATAAAAAAAAGACGAAAATTTTTGGGTCACATTTGCCGCCCTCTAAAATCTGCCGCCCTAGGCTTCAGCCTACTCAGCCTGCTGGTAAATCCGCCACTGGTACCATTAAAATAAAAAATTAAAAAGTGTCATAAGAAGGTGGAGTTCTTAAAGAGGGATGAAACTGATTTAATGTTATTGTTATTTTAAGCATGTTCTCCGTGTATTTTGCCGCGAAAGACCACCAGTTGGAGGAATATCGGTTAAAGAACATTTTGAAATCAATGTAGTTCCTATTACTATTGGTATGTAATTATATGTGGTTTTTGTGAACTCAAAACTACGATACAAAAAAATAAAACGCGTTTTGATTTTTTAGGGCTGACGAAAAAGTTTTATAATACCATGCTGAAATTTTGTTTTCCTGAACGCGACGATCCCGATGCTATGCAATCAAAAGTTTCAAAGGATACAAGCTTCTATGTCCGTATTGATCGTAAAGACGATGTAGAAAAAATGAAAGAACGAGCCGAGAAAAATAAATTGTTTATTTACATTAAAATACCCGAAGTAAGTGTAATCCAACAAATAATATAAATCATAATGTAAAACATTATGAAATCGTAAAAGGCCTAGACAATTATTTTTTTTAATTAAATACATCAAATAATTATTTTAGGTTCCCGTACGCGTAAGTTATAAGGGAAACAAAGACAAAAACATTGAAGATGTAAGAGATTTTTCACTCGTAATTCCAACACTTGAATATCACAACGTAACATGGACTTGGCTCGATTTGCTGTTAGCAATGAAAAGTGACACAAGACGCGTTATTTTGTCACAAGCAATCAAACAGAAATTACAGTTGCATCGTGGTGGACGATCTTCATCCCAGATCGGAGCACCTAGTGATGGTCCTGGAATACCTCAAGAGGAAGATAAAGCGAGAATGCTGCTTGGCAAAAGACCACTTCCACAAAACAAGTAGAATGTTGCAATCATAAAATTGAGAATACATTAGGTGCTATTAATCTCTTCACAACCGAAATATTCGGAACGCACTCAGAACCAGAATTTCCGCTCAAACGCCGCATTGTAATGCGATAGCATTCCGTGCGTTAGTCATGATTTTATTTTATTTTAATAATTGATTTTCGGTAGATTTACAGTGTAAACTCTATATAGCAACGCTGAAGGGACTGCGCATTTTCTGGCGTTATAGAGAGTTGTCGTTATATGGAGAGAACGAAAAATCAATATTGTTATACTATTATAGAATTATTTAATAATAACGCATAAAATTTACAAACAAACATTACTATTAATACAAATAACAACGCTTATTGCGTAAAATATGTTATCTTCGTCTAATGTTTTTTGCTATGTCAGTATTTTAATTGTATTTTCTTATGTAATTTATTCATATCTTGGGATACTGTGGGATCAACTTGGTTATACAAAAAGTGTTTTTTTTTAATAATTTCCATGCCGACAATCCAGTTAGATACAGGCTAGCCAATAAAGCTGCAGTTCTTATCAATTTCGGCAACTTAGAGAGTACCTATAGACAGTAGGTGCTCTATAAGTCGCCGAAATTACTTGCTTTATAATGACATATGGTTTATTTAGAGTGGATGTGACGCTGCATAGAGTGTATCATTGAATGGACAGCAAGTTAAACCAACCAAAGTCAAGTAATTTCGACGTTTTAGTGAGACTGACGTTAAATCAAGTGACGTTACATGGAGTTTACACTGTATTTAATTGTTTGAATAGGTGACATATCTAATAAAATTGTGTAAATTAAAGCCTCATCACTCAAGGTCAATATAGTGGAATAATTTTTAATATTTATGATTTTTTTGTTGCTGAGCTGGGCCCACCTATGACTCATTATTATGATCAGACAAACTAGTTAACGTAGATAATAGGTTATTAATAATAATATTCCAAAAAACAATTCATTTATTTCATAATATTTCCCAATAAAACGAAAATAATACTGAAAAACGATTATGGCGTTTCGGTGAGCTCCAAAATATCTTTTTTGTTTCACAAATTAAAACGAATTGAGTGAAAACCAAATGATAAAAATCGAATAATCTCCGAGATTTTTAACCATTATCTAATATTGGCGCGTAACCTCTGCAAATTTTTATTTTTAAAAATTATATAACATTAATTTAGACACATACACTCGCTTGTTTAACAAACCATATGGATGTTGCAAAATATTGTGAAAATGTTGACACTAATTTGCGTGAAAATTTACTTAAAAATGTGTCGGTTGAGTGGACAAAAATTAGACTGATTGCAATAGGAAACAGGTATTTAGAATAAAAAATTGAAATATTTATTAAACCAAAGAATTTGTATATACCTACTTTTATAATTTATCATTATGTAAAATACAAATAATAATAATTAATAAAGGAAAATAGTTTAGTTACTTAAGGACTTAAGGCTGTCGGAACGCTCTGAATTTAAGCCAAAAATAGGGCTTGGCTGATAGCTGATTGTAGACTTATTCGTCAACATCTTGCAAGAATTATTTCTCTATAAGGAAGATAAAACACAAATCTAGGTCTCTAATGGACTACTTTTGTAATTTATGTACGATTTACTAGAAAAAAGTTGGTATTAATTGTTCCAAAAAACACGTTTTCAAGGTCACCTAGGACCTTATTCGTACTTATTTCACAGAATTGTTCCATTACAAACCTAAAGTGACTCTTCCTTTTTCGGAAAAGTTTTTTAAATCTTCAAAATATTTCCAAAATTTAGAGTAATCAACTGACAGCAGCACCCTTGCAACAGCATTTTTTAGCCTCGTAGTGTGGCTTAATTTCACGGTGTTCCAACAACCTTAAGGTGGACGGAATTAACATGTAAAAACATAGTGTAACACTATGTTTTTACACATGCGTCTAGTCAATCAACCCAACATTATTCCTCGGTCTCCGAACTTTGTTGTTGCGTGTGTCGACTGCATAGAACACAGGCACAGTTACAGTAATCCAAAAGAATAGAGAGTACCAAACACGATCAGTGGAAGTGCGTGTTCGACCACGTGCCTTCACAACTAAAGGTCGTAGGTTCGAGCCCGAACGACGCCAGCGTAAATTTTGCTTATTACAAGTTTTTATTTAATTTCACCTGTCCCGGTGTCTGTCTGTAATTAAACCTTGTAAATTTTATTTGACCCACTTCCCGGTTTCCGATTGAGCGGAAATTTTGCACATCTCTTTGGTTCTGAAAGCAATACAATATAGTACATTGAATATTATGGTAGATCCGATATGGCCTACACCACAAAATGACGGACTTTCTTCTTCTTTACAACTTCCTAGATATGGGTATCAAATGAAAGAGTATGACTAGAGCTTAGTATGACAAGTAGAATCCAATCGGCAGTCTGACTTCATTCCAAATCCACAATGGCGGCCGGCACAAAATGGCGGATTATCTATTTCTTTACAACCCTCTTGATATAGGTATCAAATGAGCGTGCGTGACAAGTAGAATACAGCTAACTGTGTGACGTTATTTAAAATCCAAAAGGCGTAACTAAAAATTTGAAAATAAAATAGATAAAAACTTATAAAGACACGCTCTTATTGCAGTGTACTAAGAAGGATAAAATTGATTTTTTATAATTTAAGTTCAAAATTATAAAAGCGTGGGTTGTAAGCTGTATGATAGTCACGGCGCACGTTTTTGTAATTATGAACTTAAATTTTTAAAAACTATTTTTTATGTAATAAGAATAAGTCATGTGAGTATGGTGATTTATGTTCAGTGTGTATACGATTAAGATGTGGTAAGTATAATATTAATACAGTAATACCCCGATTTACGCGAATTCGGAGATACGCGGTTTTTCTTGATCAAGACATTGAACAAACTGATTCGCTAGACCCAGTTGAATCGGAAAATCAAATGACGATTTCAAACTTAACAGAAGGCCTCAGTTCCCACAATTGAAAAGGGGTTACAAATTTTAGAAAAAATAGATTCCAATGAAAAGCGCGTGTCTACTACAAAACGGGAAATAAAAAAGTTACTGGCATGCTACGAGGAAATTTTACTTGAGAAGAAGAAAAACTTCACTCGTCAGGCGGCATTGTTAGTACATAATATGAAGCCTTCGACATCAAAATAACTTTGATTGACGTTGTTTTATGCCTACTAATGTAAATTGTTTTAATTATCTATAACATTTTATTAAATATGTTTTCTTTAGACTCTGGTCCCGATTACACAAACTTTATATGTATTTATATACAAGGTTGAACCCCGACTTACGCGAATTCGACTTACACGACTATCTCTTGGTTCCACCTATCGCGTAAGTCCGGGGTATTACTTATAAATAAAATTAAAAGACTATAAACAGATAATTGGAAAAAAAAATTATGAACGACGTTTCAGCCCAGATTTCGATCTTCTTCAGGTTTTTAAAGGAAAAATCTATACTATTATATAAATATGTAGGTTCTGTCTGTACATTTAATTTTTTTGCCAAATTCTGTGATAAATATTCGTTTTATGACTCACTGACGCCAATTCTACAATTGTTATAATTTTTGTCTGTCTTTATGTCCTTTTATAACTCAAGAACGGTTTGACCGATCTTGATGAAAATCGGTATCTATACAGTTAGAAGATGTGATTGCACAAATGATAGGCTATAATTACAATCGACAATTCCACACTTTGACAATACAACACTCTTTATAGAAGTAGTGATTGATGTGTTTGTATATACCGTGAATTTATTTTAAGATGAAACATACAAATTTCCGTTTACATTGTTACACAATAACATTTCTGACAGCAATGTAACTACGCATTTATTTTAAAATAGAACATAGGAATGCGTACAAGTAATAATAAATACACATGATATTATGATTTTTTTAACTAATCAAAGTAAATTTTCGAAAATTCCCCCGGTCACTGCCAAGCAATAAACGGTCATGAAAATTCTTCAAAACGTTACTTAACTGAAGAGGTGTTAAATCTCTTAATTATATTGCTGTCAGAAATGTTATTGTGTAACCATGTAAACGGAAATTTATATGTTTTACTTAAAATAAATTCACGGTATATAGTCAATGGATTACAAAATCCACATACTGCGAGAGTTGCTTTTTTAATGAATTTTACAGAAGTTAGTTCAATAAGTACAAATAAATAAAATCGTAACGTAGTTTATAAATGTACAATTTTAAATATTCTCAGAGCGAATATTCAATTTTCAGTCAGTTTATTCTGTCCGTTCGGGCTGTATGTTTGTTCTGGCTAACCTCCGAAACGGCTGACCCGATTTTGACGGGACTTTCACTGGCAGATAGCTGATGTTATAAGGAGTAACTTAGGCTACTCTTATTTTAGAAAAGAATTAGGGTTCCGCGCAAAAAAGTTAAAATCCATTAAATTGTGAACAAAATCCGATTCAAATAGGGAAGTATACATATAATACGAGTATAATCTATACATCCATACATACCAGGAGTGATCTAGGCTACATTTTATCCCAAAAATAATCATTTGGCTGAAAGAATTTTTCTTCAAAAAATTGAGCACGATTCCTTTTAGTCTCGGAGCCAGTGGTCGGCAGACTTCCGGTATTTTGTAATTTTTTTCATATTGTATTCTCTTATACCTGCCGCACATGAAACAAGAACTTGTTAGTTCGAGCGGCGGTTTCTATAGTTTCTTAGGTATGAAAGGTGTGAAAATATGACTAAGTTCAACGTCCTAGTGTAAAGACTGCCACTTTGACGCAATAATAACACTTAAGTATTGTTATTGAACAAAAAACAATAACAGACACCTACAGTGTTTCTAAGGGCATGGCAGACGAGTTTAAAAGTCCATAAAAAACCATAAAATTTACAGACTTTTGTCAAATCTAAAATTTACACATAATAAAAATATAAAATTATCAGGAATGTGGACAGTAGATTGTTAAAAACGCATACAATCAATTCCGCGGCGTTTCGACCATTTTTTTTGGTCTTCATTAGGCGTCTTGTTTTATAATATGACGTGAAAAAATTAATAAACACTGAGTGTTTATTAATTTTTTTACTTCACTCACATGTAACTAACTTATTTTTTTCTGTTAGCACTTTTAATTAATAATATAAACGAGTTTTGTGAATTATGATGAGTGAGTCTGAAGGATGGTGTATAATAAGTTCGTATTGTTAGGCATTATAAATCAAGACGCCTTATGAAGTCCAAATAAAATGGTCGAAACGTCGCGGAATTGTCTGTCTGCGTTTTAAACAATCTACTGTCCACATTCCTGATAATTTTATATTTTTATTTTAATAATCATGGATGATAACATAAATATTTATACATAATGTTAATAATATTGTTCTATGCCTATATTTTCCGCGCTTCTAACATCCCGACAGACAACCGAGCGGTACCTCTGGCTCGAGCATAGGCATGTACAATGTACATACTCGTATCTATAGTTCAAACAATAAAAGTAAATTTAGAAAAAATCAGGTAGTTATGAAATTTGGCAGAGATGTGAAAAAAGGGTGTCCTTAATAACATATTAAAAGTTCCCGAGGATAAGGGGTGAGTTAGGGGCGAAGGGTAATTCAAATGTCGTTTTTCAAAGAGTTCCTTAAATATTCCAAAAATTATGGGTTCTAGCGAAAAACACTTTCTTTCCCCCATGTGAGGTTGGGTGACATTAGGCTCGACCTCCCACCCCCCTAAACGCCCCCTTACTTACTCTATGCCAACAACATTATTTAGGATAAATAGAAGTAGTGTTGACAATACCTAAACTGTTAGTTTAACCATAATCTAGGTGGAAGCACAAGTCAACATTCAATTTGTGGACCAGGCGCATTTTTCGTTACCTGACTAAACTATCTTCCTATAGAATAGATTAATCAATGCTAGTTACAATATTATGTTTACTATATGTATTGCGCAGGTGTAGCAGTCAGTTGGCATTGGTAACAAAAGAGCGTAGGTTCGAAGTCCCCGACGCCGATTTGCACGCGTCAGTGCGACTTCCGCTATGTAACATGTAGCGCCGAATGTATTATTGCACTGTGCAACACTTTCTGATAATGACCGCGAAATGTGTCCTGGCGCGAACACTATATACCTTCGGTAATAGCAAAAGCTGTTTGGTTACATTGACGGTTATTGTGATCGCTGTTTGTTGCAACTCGCTACAAATACCACAAGACGGCGGTGAGTATATTTTATTTTAAATATTATTGTTTAATTACTTCTATCGTGCACTTGCAAATTGTAATATTGATTGTTACGTTATAAAACATTGAATCATTGAATGTGAGGTTATAAGAATCGTTGTTTTTAACCGACTTAAAGAAAGAGGTGATACAATTCGACGTGTATTTTTATTTATTTTTTGTGTGTATGTTCCGTCAATAGTGAATCGGTTTGGTATCATATAGTTTTTAGTAAAAACGGTTCAGCCGTTTTTAAATGACTTCAAAAAAACACATTTATATATGCGTATACTGCCTCATATCTTCAGCATTTGAGAACCAATTTTGATTATTCTTTTCTTATTTAATAGGACATGTCTTCAGGGTGATCTCACATATATTTTATTCAAATTGGTTTAGTAGTTTTCTATGTATGTTCGACGATATCTCCACCAGTTGTGAATCGAAATTTACAATCTGTAAATTATTATTATATCACCACTGTAACTAGTATATTGACATTTTATAATTTATAAACAAAGCAGTTACGAAATATTCAAAATTTTACAATATTTTTTCGTTTTGAGGTCCCCGAAATCCAAAAACATTTTTAGAAAATATAATAATATTCGTCTGTGAACACGATGCGGGCCGCATTGATGAGTGGATTGAAACCAAATTTTGAGAGAATATTAAATATTAATATTGTTTTTGGGGAAATCGATGCATGCGCAGAAGAGTTATAGGCTATAACGCTGTTTTTTTGTATACTGATGGTATACTTTTTATAACGGTTTATAATTCTATTTATTTTTCCAAAAAAGTTTCATGCAAAATTTTTTTTCATTGTTTCTTAGTTTTGGAAATTCCATATGGCAAATACACTAACAAGATGTATCTACTTTTATTAAATTGGCGCCGACCTCAAAATTTCATTATTTTCCTCTTTTTAGTGACTTTTTTTAATGAGGCTAATATTTTTTTTGAGTTTTTAATTTTTTATTTTTTAGTAGATTTGATTGAGCACATTATTCATAAGATTTCGTAATTGCTCTGTTTATAAATTGAAAATGTCAATAAAGGCAGTACCGTGACGATACAATAATTATTTTAAATTTGCAATTAATTTCAGGTCACAACTGGCAAAGTTATCGAACCAATTTAAGTAAAATTTATATAGGATTTCCCTGAAAGAATGTTCTATTAAACAGAAAAAGAACCATCAAAACCGCTTCACAAATGCTGGTGATATGGGGTAGCATACATAAAAAAAATTAAGTCATTAAACAACGGATGAACTTATTTTAAGGAAAACTATATGGTACCAACCCGATACATTCTGAACGAAATGGCGTCGAAATTTTTCAAATCGATTCAGGAATGGCGGAAATATCGCGGGATAACCGCAGTAATAATAATAATAACAATGAAAAAAACTCAGGTCATAGTGCCAAAACCCTGCTGACAATGTATTTGCTAGTACAGGAAGTGTGATTTTATTATGTGAAATTAAATTTGTTTTTGGACAAAATAAAAAAAATTACCTATTAATACAACCCTCAAAATAACATTTTTTTTTCTTAAAAACACCGTTCAGTAAATAAATCACTATCTGAAAAGTAGTGTTTTCAGAAAATTTGTAAATCCGATCCTGTTGAACCATTTTTTTTTAATTTTATGGGAACTTTTTAATTGCCACTAAAGGATTAAATTTCTATTTTGAAACGATTCCGAGTATTTTTTCGGTGTTTTTGAGCCCCAAAACAATTTACAACCCCTAAAGACACCCCTTAAAATGGTCCATTAAAGCCCATTTTAAATAGGCTTCGTGCGGTGATGGTATGCACTATGTGAGCCAAATTTTGTTAAAATTAATTCACTCTTTCGGAAGTTATTGCTCGCACACATAATATGTACATGTGTCGTAGGATAAGTAATTAAAAAAATCGGATTGTCGCGAAAATCCTAGGATGTTTGCAAAAAAACGGATTCCAGTTACCCGGCTTTTGGCAATCTTCCTAGGATTTTCGCGAAAATCCGATTATTTCAATTATCCTGCGACATATATAAATATACTAGCGGCTCGATCCGACTTCGCCCGAATTGCCTATTAAAGATAGACATATTATGATGCAGTGAACTTTCTTATAGAATAATAGGCGAATTTTCTATTTATTATTAATAGCCGCTACCCGCGACTCCGCACGCGATAGAGATAAAAAACGGCAGCAACAACGGTAGCATCACGCCAATAGTATATGGCAAATACACTAAAAAAGTGCAAGTCAAACTCGTGAGAACTTGAACTTAGGATTTTTGTTTAGGTCTTCCTGTAAACTATGGGCGAGATTCTATATTTCCTATATTTTTTTCCAAAGTTTTAGGCTCGGTAGTTTCGGTGACAAGGCGGTTGGGGAAATGCTCGATTTTTGTATATTACGAAATTCAAATTTTCACGGTTTTTACTAGTCTGAATTTGTTAGTTCTCACAAATTCCATTCAAATTATGTTCAGCATTACTGAACCATTCTAATTCTTAGTCTCATTTCAGCTGATTTTGGTTTCTCTATAAACATTCTAGTTCTCCTGAGATTAATCATAACTATTTTCGACCTTTCTAAATCTTTCCAGTACCTTACTCACAAGGCTCATTTCAACTTTCTTCAACCTATCTAAATGTTCTAGTTTTTATTAATTTATAAGCACTTTTATATTTCTAAAGGCGCCTAGATGTCACAAACCGCATTCTAGTTGCGTTCGGCCCTGTTAAAATTTTCAGTTGTCATAAATAGCCCGTTTACGTAAGAGAGATGACAATCCATTGTCAGCCTTGATCTTCGCCATTGCGCATATTTTTGGCATTAGCATTCAAATTATGGTCATGTTCAATTGTTACATACAGGGGTATATCGATAGCAAAAATGACAACTTACACGCTTGTCAAGTATTTAAAACCGGAAATAGTTACAACAGTTACGGCTAGTGGTGCGAGGAATGAGGTCAACCAATAAAAATATCTCGTACAATCACATCAATGGCCCACACGTATAAACGTTTGACTCCCATTATTGTCATTGTTGTCGTGCATCTACATAACAGTGCTTAAGAATTGGTTCGGTACGAACGGATGTTATAAAATGCACGCATTTTAATTATTGACTAATGAAATATCCGCTCTTCCCCCAAAAATCGCCACTCCCCGCTGAAATTAACAATGCAGCAAAAGTTCTAAATGGTATATCTATCTAAATAAAAAGTACATGTCTATCTATCTTTAACTGCGAATATCTCGAAAACCAATGACTTTACAACAAACTAACAAGTGTACATTATTGACTTAGAAAATATCAAAAAAATTAAAATTATAGTCAAAATTAAAATTTAGACAGCGGCGTAACATTTAGAAGGGGTACAAGCATTACTTACTCCTGCCGTACGCCACTGGTAGAGCGTACTGAACTATTTTTTTTATTGTTAGGTGCATTTTATAATATTTAACAAGTGTGCCGATTTGAGTAAAATTATACGGTGTATTAAAAAAATTATGGACATTAATAATTTTTCAGTTTTCAACTTCAACACCCTGTATTTCGGAAACGAGTAACATTTTATCTAAGCATATTTCGCTTAATCGTTTTATTTTGAATTGGAGAATCTGTGGTTGTTCTATGTCCCATTCTTAATGGAACACCCTGTATATATATATATATATATATATATATATATATATATATATACCTATATATATATATATATATACGTATATAAATATATATATATATATAAACATTTTTAAAAATGGTGCTAAAGTGTTTAGGAGGTTATGAAACGTCGAGAAATTTTGGTCCGACCCCTAGGTCCCGCCATCCGACCAACGCCAATAGTGTATGTTGCCATATGGCAAATACACTAAAAACTCGGGTCGCCGTGCCAGACCCTGCCGACAATATAGTTTAGTTGCCAATACAGTCAGTGTGGTTTTATTATGTGAATTTATGTTTGCTTTTGGACAAAATAAAAAATTTAACCCCTTATAAAATAGCTTTTTTTATTTCAATATTTCGTCTGTTTCGTCAATTCTTCATCTACATTCTAGTCTCTAGACCAAATTATATACATCCTTCAGTAAGTAAATTCTCTATCTGCAGGCAAGTATTTTCAATTTAGAAGTGCGTCCCTATCAAGACAATTAAAAAAAAATTCAGGAGCACCTTATGATTGATACTAAAGGACTAAATTTCAATTTCTGAATCGAAATTTCTAGCTCCGTGAGATCTCAAATCTGCGATCTCGGTTCGAGATTACATTCCTTACTGAAGGGATTAAAATTTTTATTTGGTATAAAAACAAAAAGCCACACTGTTATTTAGATATCAAATGAAACTAATAAAGTAAACACGTAATACTTTGAATATTATTATTTTTACAAGCTTTTATTTAGCTTACTAATTACTATGTTTGTCAGTTAGGTCCAAATTTTCAATCAACATTTTGCTAGATCTAATTAAGCTAGAGTTTTGTTTGGCACATGACCGTTGATAATGCATAAATCCAATATGGCGGATGCCCCAAGATAACGGATTACCTTTTTCTTCATAACCCTTTTGACATGAGAATCAAATGAACGAATTTGACTAGTGGGATACGACAAGGTATGTGACGTCATGGTAAACCCAATCTGTTGGATGCCCCAAGATGACGGGTTACCTTTTTGTTTGCAACTCTTTTGACATGGGTATCAATGAACGAATTTAACGTAGTGGAATACGATAAGATTTGTGACGTCATGGTAAACCCAATCTGTTGGATGGCCCAAGATGACGGATTACCTTTTTGTTTGCAACTCTTTTGACATAGGTATCAATGAACGAATTTAACGTAGTGGAATACGATAAGAATTGTGACGTCATTGTAAACCCAATCTGGCAAACGCCACATATCCGATCGATGTGAAATTTTTTACAAATATGTATTTCAATGATTCAATCGTTCATAGCCCGCGCTTTTACAATTATGAATTTAAATTTTTAAAAATTTTTATTCTCTTTAGTGCATTCCAATCAGTAATATTTTATTTTATTTTTTTTAGTCTTTAAAAATTTTTACTAGGTATTAAAACATCAATTTATTAAAACTACTTGATTATTTAATAATAGTGTCACACCTCGTTAGTAATTTAATTCATTCCACATTTCTATCTTAGATATAAATCTACTATAACAAAACTCTTTTTGCATTAATTAGTCATTATCATAATGTGTCATTCCCCACTAAGAAATGATCGCGAATGGTTCCTAACTTAGAGAGCATAAACTTGGGGTATCCCAAGTTTATGCCTATAGGTTATGAATCACCTATGTATTTAGAATGTGAAATTTTTTAATAAAACATACCTATACTAAAAAAATGTTACATAAACAGAAATCGTGGTGATAGACAATGATTTCCGTCCTCGGCACGTTTATCACTTAGAGGATTTCTTCTGGACGGGATCAGGCGATGGCACGTCGGACATCGACGGCGAATGGGAGCGGTCCCCGTCAGCACCGGCCGTGCCAACCGTCTTCTATACGACGACGGTGGTCTCTACTATGCTTATCGGAACCACAACTACTTATACAGTCCACCAGGTAACAAGAGAAATATTATGGAAAATTCAAGCCATGATCTCCATGCCAACCTTTTACTAGTACTTTCAAGGGGTGCGAGAGTAAATGAACTTAATGAACTTAATGCCGTATAGTAGTGCTATTAGCACTGATTGTTAGAAACATTCATTGTTACAATACTATATCAGAAAAACATATTTTTGAATAACTGTCACCGTCTGGAGTCAAACCCGAATCTTTCCACTTTCGCGACGGAATGAGGTTTCAGTTACTCTACGGACTACGGTGCGATTTCTCATCAGCCAATCTTTCATAATAAAGCAATTGTAACATTGATTTCACATCATGCGAGCGCAGATTTACTCTGTAACGCTAGACATGGACCCTCTCAGTAGCGAGAGTTATGAATGAATCATATGAAAATTTCCATTTATCTAATTACATTTTCATCTGATTGATTCGTAACTCTCGCTACTGAGAAGATTCATGTCTAGCATTATGGAGTAATCTGCTCTCGCATGATGTGAATTCAATGTTACAATTCTTTTATTATGAAAGATTGACTGATGAGATATCGCACCGTAGAGCAACTGAAAAACTTATTCCGCTGCGAAAGTGGAAAGATTCGGGTTTGAGTCCCGACGGTGACAGTTATTCAAAAATAAATTTTTCTAATATAGCATTGTAACAATGAATGTTTTTAACAATCATTGCAAACATCAGCGACTACTGGCTCATGTAGAAAAGTCTTGCGGACTATAAACGTATGAAAAAACCCAGCAAGTATAGCTATTTGTTTCAAAATGTAGGACCCTGCATCACCAAGCATACACTCCACTAGAGCAAATCAACTTGAGAAATATTCCAGTTTTGTTTCTAGTTGTTTATGTTTTACATTCTTGCGAGAACATATTGTCAACAGTGAGTCAATTCATTCAGGCAAGATGTGGTGTATTGATAATGAAGACCATCTAATTGTTGCCAAGTCCAATTAGGTTTGTTTACTGTTTGCAGAATGTTTTCGTTGCTCTCTTTTTTTTGAAGTTTTCATTTTTCCATGTATGTTGAGGCTGCGTGTGCGTCTTATTAAATCGCTTTGTTGAAAAACTTAAAAAAGAAGAGACCAACAAACAGCAAAGTTCCTCATTGTTCCAGTTCATTCTGTACAACATTACAACATCAGCCCTGTTTTAAATATTTTGTATTTGAAATATTAGCTAGCTACAGGCCAACAGAGCCGATACATAAATAAAAAGTGATGCTTAACCTGGCCTGTTCGGGATTACGCGATACTAGAATAAAAGGTTGAGAACTGCTGCTCTAAGCTGTAATAAAATGGATAGTTTAATACATTATATGTATTACAATTTACACAGACGCGGATGGTTTGTCGACGAAATAAAATTAACTCCGTCACTGACGCTGAATAACATTAAATTATTTTCCGATTGCAGCCACCAGAGGGTGGAAGCATCGACTCGAATTGTGTTACCGATTGCATCGATACGCAACAACATCCTGGGGTATCTTCGGAAGGCGTTGATATCAGTCCGACGCCGACGTATCCCGGAAATAGAACGTACGACGTAGGAGTACGGTACAAGACACCCAATCGACGTTATTGGCTTCTCACCATACTCCAAAGTGAACCCGATTCTGAACCTGTTCTGCCCGAACTCGAATCCAGACTGGCTAATCTGTACCAGATCGCCTTCTTCAGGTAAATTGCCAGATTATCATTGATCTTAGAGGAAAAGCGGGAGGGCTGAAAGTTTATTAGTGCTGTAATTTTTAATAATTTAGATACATAATTATAAAAGCGTGGGCTATAAATTCTATGATCATAATTATTAGTCACAACTCACTCTTTTACAAATATGAACCTAAATTATTAAAAGTTATTTTTTTCTTTTTACTAATGTTTTATTTTGTTATAAGTCTTTCAAAGTTTTTACTATTAAAACATTATTTTTTTATTTTTTAATTAAATGATTATTTAATTCTAAAAAGATCGAAAGATCGGTCGAATATGTGGCATCCGCAATATTATGTTTACAATGACGTCACATCGCTAATCGTATCCCACTCGTCAATCTTTTTAATTTGATGCCGATGACAGGAGGCTCGTGAAGAAAATGGTAATCCGCCATCTTGGGGCGTCTGCTATTTTAGGTTTACAATGACGTCACATACCTTATCGTATTTCACTCGTCACACTTTCATTTGATACTCATGTCAAAAGGGTCGCGAAGAAAATGGTAATTCTTATAAAAGGACATTATCCTGAATGTTTTAAAATCTCAATTCCAATCCACAAAAAAGGTGATCATGATGATCCAAAATATAACTTCACATTTCCAGCTATATCTCTCCAGATCTACTCCACTATTTGTATAACTAGTAACATGGTTACTACACCATTTGAAGTGAAAGCTGGAAAAACATATTTTCATACTTTTAAATACTTTAAATACTCCATTTTGGTAAGCTCCGCTTCAAATATTTTTTTGATATTTTGGTCCAGGGTATTGATATTATACTTTCGGCAGTTTTGCGAAAGAACAATTAGTGGTCTCGAACTTGCCGATTCTTAAAAAATACGGGTTAAACAGTTAACCAGCATATAACGTGCCATTATTAAATATGTAACTGACAGTCATCTCTGCTATCAGAAAATGGCCAGTGTGTAAACTTTGGAAGCACATTCACGCGTTGACACTAATGTTTACGTTGCAGGTTGTTGACTGTGTAAACTGACACACTTTGTGTGTGCAGGGCTTTGTACAGCTTTTCAAAACTTCCGTACTATAATTGGCTTGATCGATTATATATTACTACCAGGACCGGATTAAGACTCCTTGATGGTCCAAGCATTTCTTTCCTATAGATCCCCATCTCAATTACTCGTATAAAAAACTCCTGATATAGTATAGTGATTTCCGCTGGACTGCGTTTTTGATAAAAATATTTCAACGTTTTTGACTTAAATAATGCATACCTATTAAATGAACTAACAGACGCATATTAAAATGCTTTAAATGATATATGAACGAAGCTCTTTTGGCTCTTAAATGACATCTTGAAGAAAATTATATTTATATTTTTTTTATAAAGTTGTGAGATTTGTCTGTTTCATAAAAACGCGTTGCAATGATGGTATTGAGCAAGTCGAAATGAACGACATATAGCCGCGTAATACTAAACTACAGCTTCACACACCCCAATATTCCAGGAACTCAGACTCGGAAGCTTCCAGACATTTGACTTTAAAACTCGGGCAATACATAAAAATTAACGACCTGTTTATGTTCACAAAACTACTCGTGAAACACAAGATATGTTTCACAATAAAAGTGTCTCTTTTAATTAAAAATTAATAATTGAACGGTAACAGGAATTTGAACCAAAAATTTGTATTTTATTTAATGTACAACGTTAAATCGATATATCTCGACTTTATCAAGTACCTATTGCAAATATATAAAAAAAAATTTTTTTTTCAGAAATGAACTTAAATATAAAATGTATGCTAATGATAATAGTAAATTACCTCAATTAGCTCATTAAAAGTAAAAAAAAAATAGTACTTCAGAAATTGCCGAATGTTTGTTTTTTCGTACTCGGTTGTATGTAAATATTATTTTGCGGATGTAAAAACTAACTTTGTTTGTATCAAAATATTTCATTAAAAACTCTAAAAATCGTATTGTATCCTTTAACTTTTTTTTATTTCTAATGAACTAAATGCACATGGGCACAGACAAGCGTAACATAGATGTCAGTAGATACATAACGACCTAAGTTATAATTGGCTTTCATTATGGAGTATAGTAAAAATCAAATTTACGTGTTCCTTCCTAAGCTGTTAGTTGTTAGTTTAAGATGACATGCTCATGAGGCTTCCGCATCTCGCTCCATCTTTAAGTTCTTCTTTTACCGGCATAAATATCACGAAGTGAATAAGGAAAAGTAAGAAAAAAAGTGGGGTCATTATGAAGTTGGGCGCAAATTTTCAGGGCTGTGGATTTGGTGGTGTTCTCTGAAACGTGATGCTTTAAGCAACTGCTTACTTTGCGGTTAATCCGACACTGTTTACTGCGTAACTACAAAGCAAAATACATGATGATACTATTGTCATCGAACCCACGACATTTGAGCGTTTTTTGATTAGCGGATCGATACTACAATCACAAACGTTTACTGTCCTGTTAAATAATCGTAAACAACGCATCGAACCATTTACTGCATAAGTTTATTTTAAAATTAATTAAACAAAGTTTATTTTAAAATATACTTCGGTGAACAAATTTTGCTTGTAGTGTCATTAGTAACGATCGAGCGAGGAATGGACAACTGATTCGCTCGATTAAAGTGAGATTTTTTAAATGTTTTTAGGAGTTTTAGAATATTCTAAAATCTAAATCATTAGAAGCTGTTGTTATTATGGCGTTCGTCTGTTACAAATTCTCATTTCCCAAGGTCCAATCCGAGAACTAGTAAAATATCAATGGATTTATTAAAGGGACTCGCGTGTCTGCTTTTCAGTTTATTCCAACGTCCAAGAAGATATATATTTGTATTTTTTTTGTAGACAACAAGAACGCCACTTGGGGATCGACCGAAACGTATCAGTTAAACCGTTTTCCGATGACAATGATACATCTTTTGGCCAGACCTTCACAAACCGTTCGCGTCGTGCTGCACTACACGTTTTGACGCCGCCTCCGTCAGCCACAGCTTCTGCGGCTCGCAGGGAGCCCGTTCAAGTCCAAATTCACAACGTAAGTCGACGGATAGGCGTCGCAACGGATAACAACGACGAGGTCGAACTGGTGTATAGCGTCCACGTGGCCGGACAACCTGTGCCCGCGACGACTGCCGCCGAAGACATGAAACTTGTATCTGAGGAGGAGGTTGTCACCGCCTTGGGTTACGGAATACTCACTAAAGCCGAACGTAAGTCCTTGCAATATTCTAATTTATTATTTTTGTGAACTGATAACTTTAGCGGCTCACTGGTATCTACTGTAAACCGGGGTGTCTCTGACATAGTTTGAACGGTGTTTGCACCATAACTTTTTTCTGTTATAAAATCTTAGTTTAATTTTTATTGCGTCCTATCGAATGACTTTTTAGCTATCAATCCCCGGAGGAAGCTAAATTACTAGCTACATGCATAATTAAAAAAAAAACCCGGGTCGCAGTGCCAAAGCCCTGCCGACAATATAGTGTATTTGCTTATACAGGCAGTGTGGCTTTATTATGCGAACTTAAGTTGGTTTTTGGGAAAAATAAAAAATTTGACTCCTTAATACACCCCTTTTTTTTCTTAATTGCAATATTATTATCAATCGAACCTCTATACCAAGTTATATACACCTTTCAGTAAATAATTCACTATCTGCAAACTAGTCTTTCTTAAAATTTTTAAATCCGGTCCTGTAAGGTCGATTTTATTAAAATTTTAGGGACACATTTTAATTACTGCCAGAGGGTTAAATTTCAATTTTGAAACGATTCGGAGAATTTTTTCGGTATTTTAGAGCCCAAAAACATTTTTCAACCCCTAAAAACCAGAGCTGGGCAAACTACTTGACAAAAGTAGTTGAGTATAACTACTGATTACTTAATTAAAAAAGTAGTTAAACTACTTAGTAGTTAAACTACTCGTTCTTAAAAGTAGTTAAACTACTAACTACTAGTAGTTAGTAGTTAAAAATTTAACTACTTTTTTAACTACTATAATAATAATAATATAAATATCTTTATTTATGTCATACAATCTGCACTTATAATATATGAAAATGATTTTAAAACTTATATTTAATTATATTTATATTAACAATACGACGTTTCGGCCAAGATGTCAGTCTTTTTCAAATGAATATAAATCAAAAATTCTACAAAAAACAATTTACAACCTAGAATGTCCAAAAACGATATTAAAAAAAATATATAGGTATATTACTGTCAATTGCCATCAAGTTTAGTATATTTTAATCTTTCTTTTTGACAGTCTAGGCTGTTAATTGTTTCTAACTTAATGCTATTTTTTTTTTCTTCAATGATTATTATTTTTTGTAGGATCTTTTATTTATTCATTTGAAAAGGGCTGATATCATGGCCGAAACGTGTTTTTATTAAATTTTCCAAATAGCAACAATGCGATTACCAGTTGTATTTCAAACTAAAATTCAAGCAACTGATATTTCATTGTTTAAAAAAAAGTCTGATCGTGTTCCAGAATCCAGAAAAATGCATAGCGAATAAGAACTTGTGCTAACACGTCGGTTAAATATAATATACTAAAATATTTTTAAAAGTAGTTAAAATTCAAAATAAGTAGTTAGATTACAAAAAAGTAGTTAAACTACCTAAAGTAGTTAGAACTAAGTAGCTAACTACATTTTTAACTACTTTTTGTGATTATTTGATAGATATTCAAAATAATAGTGTACGATTACTATGTGGAGAAAAGTAGTTAGAGTACAACTACTTTTCCAAAAAAAGTAGTTAACTACGTAGTTAACTACTGCCCAGCTCTGCTAAAAACTACCCTTAAAATGGCCCGATTAGGCCCATTTTAAATAGGCTTCTTGCGGCGATGGATTTCAACACGTGGGCCAAATTTAGTTGAAATCAATTAACTCTTTCGAAAGTTATTGCCCGCACACACACACACACATATATATATATATATATATAAACATTTTTAAAAATGGTGCCAAAGTGTTTAGGAGGTTATGAAACGTCGAGAAATTTTGGTCCGACCCCTAGGTCCCACCATCCGACCGATGCCAATAGTGTATGTTGCCATATTATTATGGCAAATACACTAAAAATGTTGGCGTAGGTATACAGGTAATTTGTAACGCCAAAAACTATGAAAGTTACTCACAAACGTGATGCCAATTTACAGTAGGTACTTAGTAAGTTTAATCAGAATTTACTTTACGTACTTGAGCCCTTTTAGTGTCAATTAAAAGTAGCTTCTAAAATGTTAATAAAATCGGGTCGACAGGACCGGACTTGTAGATAATATGAAAACACATTTGCGGACCGATTGAATGCTGCAGTATATAATTTTCTGGAAATAATGAATTTATAAAACAGGGACGTAATATTGAAATTAAGAAACAATATTATTTTAAGGGGTTAAATTTTTTATTTTGTCCAAAACAAACAAATTTACATAATAAAGCCACACTGCCTATATTAGCAAATACAATATGTTGTCGGCAGGGTTTTGACACTGCGACCCGAGTTTATTTTTATTGAAATTTCTTAGATCTAAAATAAATTGTTATCCAATAAATTTTTATTATATAAAAACTTAAAAATTAAAACAAATGAAAATAAAGATTTGAAATCGGGCGCATAGTCCAATGGCCACACGAGTCTAAGCACCAATTCATAAAATTGGCTTACAGATATTGAGTTCAATGTCAATAATACGCCAATATTACTCTTCATGACGAATGACTGATAAATATAGCGATATTTGAACACCATTATCTCAGGAACTATTAATCTTTTTTCATAAAATTTGGGATTTCGTTCATTGGTGTGTGGAAGCGTGAAATGGTTAAATGAACGAGTCACAATTTTTATCAATGTAATTAGATTAAAAATGTTTTTAGTGTATTTGCCATATGGCAACATACACTATTGGCGTCGGTCGGATGGCGGGACCTAGGGGTCGGACCAAAATTTCTCGACGTTTCATAACCTCCTAAACACTTTGGCACCATTTTTAAAAATGTTTATATATATATGTATATATATATTTATATATATATTTATATATATATATATACGTATATATATATATATATATATATATATATATATACGTATATATATATATATATATATATATATATATATATATACGTATATATATATGTGTGCGGGCAATAACTTTCGAAAGAGTTAATTGATTTCAACGAAATTTGGGCCACGTGTTGAAACCCATCACCGCAAGAAGCCTATTTAAAATGGGCCTAATCGAGCTATTTTAAGGGTAGTTTTTAGCGGTTGAAAACTGTTTTTGGGCCCCAAAATACCGAAAAAATTCTCCGAATCGTTTCAAAATTGAAATTTAATCCTCTGGTAGTGATTAAAAAGTGTCCCCACAATTTTAATAAAATCGGCCCGACAGGACCGGATTTACAAATTTTATGAAAACACTAGTTTGCAGATAGTGACTTATTTATTGAAGGGTGTATTTAATTCGGTGTAGACGTTAGATTGATAATAATATTACAATTAAGAAAAAAATGTTATTTTAAGGGGTGTATTAAGGGGTTAAATTTTTTATTTTGCCCAAAAACAAACTTAATTTCACATAATAAAAGTATAAAACCACACGGCCCTATACAAGCAAATACACTATATTGTCGGCAGGGTTTTGGCACTGCGACCCGGGTTTTTTTTAATTTATTTTATTTAAATGCTAGTTAGAAATTTTATATTTGATTTTAATTTTAATCTTGATAAATGAATCAACGTTTTATAGCTATTATGCAATTAGATATTTTATTTCAACATCACATAATATTTTAAGATAATAACATTTTATAAATACTTAATAAATTTTACAATAAATAATTATTAAAAATAATTATTCTTTTATAAACTTCGATTTCGTCTGTCAGTCTTTTAGTTTTAATTTTAAATTTTAATACAGCGATGATTGTTTGGTTTTAATATTAATTATAACTTAGCGTAGAAATTATATATCAGAAGTCTTTGTATAGATGACTGGATCTTTTCAAAATTGTTTTGAATATTAGTTTATTTTAAGACTGACTGACTCCAAAAAACAGTATAATTTGAAAAGACTAAATTTTATGTAGCAATGCCAGTTTATTACGCGATGTTTTGAAACTATATAATAAGGGCAAACTAAAATAAAATGATTGAAAAAAAAGGTGCAGTACTTGAAACAAAACTTGGCATTGTTACAGCGCGACATATGATGCCCGAGGCGAAGTCGAGGGCATCATATGTCGCGCAGTGCAGGAAATTCAACTTTTGGCTCTTGTAGTGTAATATACTATTTTACTTTTCGCAATTCAAAACCACGATATCGCGAGAACCGTTAATGCGATTTCGCAAAACTTTGCACGAGATTATCCACTTCGTCAAGTTTTACAGCGTTTATATGAACTTTTCCCTGCATAGTCAAAAACAAGCGTGTCACATAGGAAAAAGCGGTTTCCAGATTTTTTTGATAATTGTGCAGTCACATTTGAAAGCCGTATCTACTCCACTACTACGGGAAGTACCCTAAAGATTTTGATGACTGAGAGAGTGCAGGAATGAGTGAATTGAGTGCGTGATGTAATCAATGAACTTTGCGTATTAATAAAATGTAAAGTAGCACGACAATAAAATTAAAATTTGGAACATTAGATCCATCCTATCCTGAAAACTTGTTATCCAGTTCGAAGCTACGAGGGTTTAAAATACACTGAATCGCTTTGAGAAAAGGTAGACAGTGTTCGCCTTGGTGGGTGTAGTACCGTGCACCCAGATAGGGAAATAACTACAAGCCACTCCCACAAATAGGATATATTTACTTATTTTTATTGTTAAAAATAAACAATATGTCAGTTTGGCATTAATTTACGCACCTAAAATAAAACGTATTTTTCTGACGTCTGCGTGACATTTTGTACATGATGTAACTATTTATATTCAGCTTTTCAATTTTCTTATGCAAATAGACAAAAAAACGTACCAGTCACTTACTGGCTCTAAATTCAAACAGATTTAGTTGGCATGTAAATGTCATAAAATATATTCAGTTCAGCAAGTGAAGCTTTTAAATCCCAGTCCGAGTTAAAGGGGATGAATTTCCATATTTACGTCCTCGACATGCTTCATAAAGTATGTACACAGGAATCTACATTGTATTTATTCCTGATTTTTTGTTAGGGTTGGTTGTCTTAGAATTTTTGTGTAAAAATTTGAAAATTTTCTCTTAGAAAATCAAATTATAATAAAAAAGTCCATATAGACTATTTTTGCCAAAATGCATATTTTTCAAGTTATTACGAACTGAAAATTGTAATTTTTACTCCCTAAAATCCGTATTCTTAGACGTTTTTTCCTAAATTATCTTAACAAAACAAAATGTAAAAGTACAAAATTAAAGCTTTTACAAAAACAAATCGAGTAGTTTTTTTTCTCCGATGTTTACTTTTGAAAATATGGCATTTTCAAAATGCCGCCGAAAAAAATACAGGTCGAGTCTCACAAATTGTTCATTGCCCTTTGCTCTAAATGTGGAAAAAAGTTTCCGCAGAATGATTATCGGGTCTCGGAGAGGGGAAGGCAGAAAGTATCATATTCATATGTTGTCTCTGCAGTTTTTTACAAATCTCTTGGAAACCAACCAACGTAGAACTCACATTACCCTATACTAAATTAAAATGCATCAAATTTCCTGTAAAATGACCCAATCCATTTTCCCGCCACGCTCAAAAGTTTCGAATACATGGATCAAGGGTGAAAAGATAAATACATTTTTTCATTCAGTAGGTATATTTTCGCGCGTATTTTGAAATTTTGGATATAAGTCCTATAGGTACGCGAAATGCTCTGGTATGAAGAGCGCTCAAGAAATATTAAATTCCTACATCGGGGTTATAGAGCTATTTACGGACTACCAAAAAAAACTGGAAAAATCAAAGCAGCTACCCTACAGAAGGTTTCTTTAGATGGCAGTTTCTGACAAAAAATGGAATCACTTGATGCGAAGGTCTCTAGTACGATGGATATTCAATAAACACGAAATTATAGATCTTTCTAAGAGTTAACCAACTATGTAGTGAAGTGAAAAATGTGTGTTAAATATAAAAATGGATTAAAGTTGACGAAATATATCCAATCTCTTTAAAATTTGGAATCCAAAGCGAAGAAAAGTAAAAGTAAAAACTACTTTCTAACAAGGATATAAAAAGAACATGACACTTGGGAGCTTTCCTACTAACTTCATGGATTAACATAAAATTAAATTGATAATATTTAGGCGCGAAGGGCCAAAACAATATTGAAAAGACACATGCAAGTAAAAATCTATTTGACAATGACGCATCTCTATAATATGTTGTTTTTTATCTTTGTGCCTAGTGTCTTTTCCACCAACACGCCGCCATGAACCTTTTTATCGCAGTCTCGCAGACGGGTTCAATCTCTCGTGTACATCCCGTCGGGACAAATCCATCCAAGCCGGCCCTTATCATTACTTCGCTCCGTCCCGACAAGGTCACATGTGTTTGTGTGTGAGTTAATTGATTTAAACGAAATTTGGTTCACACGTTGGAATCTATCACCGCACAAAGCTCATTTAAAATGAACCTAATCGGACCATTTTAAGGAGTGTATTTAGGGGTTGAAAATTGTTTTGGACCCCAAAAATACCGAAAATATTCTCGAAATTGATTCAAAATGGAAATTTTACCTTTTAGTGTTAATTAAAAGGTGCTCCTAAAATCTTAATAAAATCGACGACAAGACCGGACTTACAAATTTTATGAAAACGTTTGCGGATAGAAAATTATACTTACTGAAGGCTATAGGTATACAATTTTGTGCAGATGATGAATTAATAAAACAGAGACGAAATATTGGAATTAAGAAAAAAATATTATTGTAAGGTGTGTATTAAGAGGTTAATTTTTTTTTTATTTTCTCCGAAAACAAACAAAAAAATACGCTATATGGTCGGCAGGGTTCTGACATTGCTACCCGAGTTTTTTAATTTGTTACTGTCATTTTTTATTTATCAATTTTTCATTGGTCACTCTACTTAACAGTATCTAGACAACCACTTCCAAACAATCACGTCCAAGGGTGCGCGATCGAATCCGTTACAATATAGATTATTTAGACAGGTGCAGCGATTCCACGTGGACTAAATGATTTAGACCAGCGTGCTTTAACTTTTTTTACATCTTCGAACCGATGAAAATAGGAAAAATATTTTCCAGACCGGCGGATAACTAAGATAATAATAATAATATCTAATGCTTTTAACGTCCGTTTATATCATAACAGACATCATTCACATCATTACTATTTTTTTATCTATACCGCTTTCCGTTATTTCTACACCTCGCTATTATAAATTATCTTAGGATCACTTGTTTATTATTTAGGCCTTTTGTAATGTCCATAGTTGTACTAGTCCTAAAAACATTCAAAGTGATTGCAAGTTTTGTTTGAAATAAGGATAGGACAACACATTATTTTGTGAAAAGAGCACATCTTTTGTATTTTTTCTGACGTTTAAATACTTCACAGAGACATTTCTTGATATTTTGTTAATTAACTTATTATTATTGTTTAAGGGGGGTTTCTACCTTGTGGGATCAAAAAAATCGTTTTTTTTTGTACATTTTCAGACAGATATATGTTTCAAGAATACTCTCTTAAATTTTCAAGTTGAAATCTGGTAAATTATGAAAGTTATTGGCCGTTTGGTGGAGCGGTGTCAAGTGCGCTGGTCCGCCGCGAAACCGGTACATCTTGCAAAATGTGTAATTTGTTATAAAAATTTGTTTATAAAAATTGTTTAAACAAATTCATTTTGCAAATTTGATGGCAAATTCGTAATCAGCGACCCCAAAAACATGAAACATGGAAATATGGAAACATAAAAAAATTGAGATCCCTGGAATTCAACATTAATTTTTGCAGTTAAAATTCAAATTTTCAAACGCGTTTTTTCAAAACCACGTTCTTCGAGTTGGTGGAAGTCCTACAGGGCGTAAAAATTGAGCAATCGCCATGAAATTTTTTACACATTTTCATCAGGAGTTTGTGCATCCGTGGTACTAGAATCTTCTAAACATATAAAAAATTGTTCATTTAAAAAAATAATTAGTAACAAAAAAAGAGCCAAAAATCTTTTTTTTTTTTTTAAAGCTCATAATTTTTGCAATTTTCATGTCTTCTCCTTCGTTCTAGTACCACGGATGCGGAAAAGTGTACAGATTAAGAAAATATTTTTATTTTGCGTTGCACACTTCATTTACGGACGCTAGGACTTTCACCATGAGGACGAGTCGCCGCCGACCTGCTGCCATTGTTCGGTACCCCCCTTTACTTGGATCACCGAGAAAAAATTTGTAAAGCTTCAATAAACTTTTTCCTACAACTGTGCGAAAATTTCATCCTTTTACCTATTATACTTTTCGACAAAAAAATTACAGAAAAAACAGCAGGTTTTCGGGCCCCTTTAAAATACATTACTGTCACGACCATGTGCATGACCATTCATGAAGTATCATTTTACAATTTCGATCGCTGCGCCAACAGGAGAATTTTCGATAAACTTCCTTAAAATCAAATTGTCAACAGAATCTCCAAGGCATAAGGCATAAAGTAAATGCGTTCCTGGAATTACTATTCTACCGATTATAATTGAATTGAAAGTAAATTTTATTCTAAGGGATTTTGTTCCAAGATTAGTAGCTTCTATCTTTAATAGTGTACGGTGAGTACGGGCCTAAGACGTTAAGAACACAGAAATAGAAGGGCCTAATGAAAGTCTATAATATTATATGTAATGTAATGATAATATATTGCGTGTTAAACGGTCGTTTGATTACAAAGAACTGAATGCGATGAAAACCTCAATTAAATTATTTGATATACGCAGAACAATAAAACTCGCGACGCCGGAGACGTCGCGACGTCCTTAGCCTGGTACAGAAAAATACCGACATACTCTGTTATTTTATAGACGACTTGTTTCGAAATCTATAGCGAACTGAAACATAGGCTTTGAAGTTTGAGTGGTCAAATTTGAAACGAAGATGTTTGGGAAACAGGAAATGCATTATTAGTAATAGTTTGAGAAACAGGAAATGTATTATTAATAATAATTAGCAGAATTTATCAGTGGGAGTGTGCAAGTACCTAATTCAAGAATTACAAGGCGCGAAATTCGTCAGTATACACTTTGATGTTGGGTAACAATTTCGTTCTTACCCAACTTTGGCCCATATTTAGTTATCTTTTAGTGTCTTTCTCATATGGCGCATACATTTTTGGCGTCGGTCGGATGGCGGGACCTAGGGGTCGGACCAAAATTTCTCGACGTTTTATAACCTCCTGAACAATTTGTCACCATTTTTGAAAATGTACATATTAATATGTATACAGAGTGATTCATTTTAATCTATATTAGGAAATTCTTGAGACAGGGCAACAATTTCGGGAAAAAAGTCTCAGACAAAAGCTGTTCAGTTTGAAGGAGACATCGTTTGGAAACAAATACCACCCCCACTCTCAACCCCTACGCAGGGATAACGGTGACTTTGACATTTTTAATAGGAACACATATTTTTTATCACAGATTATGATTTTTCGATAAAAAATATGCAACATTTGTCTGAAACATTTTTTTATCCGATGCCTCCCTCAACCTTTAAAATGCATGTAAAAAATCGGTAGCCCGTAACTCTGTAAAATTTTTATGCCTAAACAACGACCTTGTGCGGAAGATTGCAAAAGGTAAAAGTTGTTTGGTTTGGTTTCGATTAAACATAAGAAAAACTCCCTACCATCTGTGCTTAAAAATTTCAGTCACCCCCACTCCTGCACAGGGGGTGAGGGTTCTTTTTATGTTTAATCGATGACCCGTCGCAAACCAAACAACTTTTACCTCTTGTAATTTTCTGCCCGAGGTCGTTGTTTAGGCATAAAAATTTCATGGAGTTACGGGAAACCGATTTTTGACATGCATTTTCGGGTTGAAGGAGGCATCGGATAAAAAAATTTTTCAGACAAATGTTGCATATTTTTTATCGAAAAATCATAATTTGTGATAAAAAATATGTGTGCCTATTAAAAATGTCAAAGTCACCCTCATCCCTGCGCAGGGGTTGGGGGTGGTATTTGTCTCCAAACGATGTCCCCCTTCAAACTGTATAGAAAATATGTTTCGGTTATGCCCCGAAAAAGAACACTAACGGATTTGATTGAAAAGCAAAGAGATAGGGGCAACTTTTGGCTCAAAATCAAAATGTGAATAAACCGCGTAATAGAAATAATGTAGCACCAATAAAAATTGATAATGAGAATTCTATTGTTGTTTTGAAAGATACATTTAAATGCACATTGAATGTAATTCCAATAAATTTTGATAGTTATGATTGTGGTTTGATGAATTTACAGTGCAGATTTTGCAATTCAAAACATACCGCACCTGAAGTTACTTTATGTGATGCAACGGCATTCACTTCGTGTTGTCATATATACAGTTGTGCATATATGAAGTGTATCATTTTAAGATAAAATTTCAATTGAATATGTGAAAAACAAGTAGAATTTCAATTTTAGTATCACCTCTTTATTAAATGTAAGTAGATTAAGCAGGAAAATGAGGCATAAGATAAGTAGAATTTCGTTACTTTACAGACACAATAGGTCGAATTTCCACCACAGGCTGTACTAGTACTCATTAACCCGAACCGTGTTCTCAATATTTTAGTTGATTTTGACTCGCAGTTAAAAAAGGTTGCCGAGGTTTGATCTAAAGGATTTTATGTTTTAATTAAGCAAACAATCCTCTATACGCACAAGCGACTCCCGGACGAAATATTTAAATAGACTCGGGTTCTGGATTAAATTTTTTCGATTTGTCTTCAGACCTTGTAATTTTTTCGTTCCAGCATATTTGAAAGAATCGAAACCAATGAGTTTATCGCGATCCCAAAACACGTGGATATTTGTTGGAGCTGCTCTAGCGGTCACCTGTGTGCTACTGTTATTGTTGCTGCTGTTGATAATCGGCATCAAACGGAAAGGATCAAGTAAACTTATCGATTCCCATCAACAAATTGCGTCATCCGAAACCGATGTCAGCATCGCCGGGGGAGGCCATGCTAACCTTGGCTTCCATCATCATACCGAAGACGCCCAAGTGCAAACCTGCAGGATACCGAGTTTCATGGCAACAACGTCGATTACGAGACCGTTTGTCAGAAAGTTACAACCAACGACCAGAGATAGTTCCGATAGTACTAGTACCACAACTACCAGGTAATTTCAGCCCTACTGTACAGATGCGGAACTAGATATAACAACTCGGGGATTTCATCGTAAAATTTACAGTTTTAATGGGAAATGGGAATAACTGCATGGCCAGACCGATAATATTTTCCCCGGGGTGCCGCTTTTAGTAAACTCTGTGGGTACTCTTTTGAAGACTTGTTTACAAAAATTGGTATAGTACGAGATTTCGGTGTGCATTTGCACACCGACAGTTCAAATCTTCATTGAAATCAGAAATTTATTTGAACTTTATATCAGTTAGAATAGTCTGCACCTACTTAAATAACCCGCAAAAAATGTTCATGCTATTAAAAATGAAATTCATCTTTAGTGCTCCGTGCAAAATGGAACACTTATAGAATCATTTCGGTGCCCGTCTGTCACAGGCGATTTTCTCTGAAACTATTTTATATAAGCAAAAAATGCTATATACGTGACTGTTAAGCCGGCCACACATCAAGGAAACATGAAATGTGAAACACGTTTCATGAAATAAGTACACATTGCCGTAAATGAGAATACGCACATCAACGAAATGTGTTTCATGTGACGTCATAGCGAAGCAAATCCTATTGAAACGTGTTTGCATGAAATAGGTTCTGTTCTATATTTTTGTTTCTTGTTTCTTGTTTCTCGTTATTTCGCGTTGCAGGCAATATTTGATCAATTTCAAAAATGAAAGACGACGAAGAATTTAATGTAGTGTTTGTGTCAGTTATTGAAAAACATGAGGTTCTTTATAATTACAAGTTGGAGAAGTATTCTAATAGACTGAAATTTGTCCGGATACTCACTTAATTCTTTTGACACTATATAAGAACCATGTTTAAGATTTATGTGGTTATACGGATGTACCCAGTAACATCGTTTCTTTCGTTTTGAATTATTTTTGTGTTTTAATAATAATAATGTGCTTACAACCCCAGCTACTACGTCGTCCAAACTACCATCGGTGTCCATTTCTAACTGAAACAAAATAATTTAATTTTCTCTGGTTTGTGCATCGATGAAGCACAAACTATCTGTTTCGTATTTCATATTTCATGTTTCAGATTTCATATTTCACGTTTCTAGTTTCCTTGATGTGTGGCCTGGCTTAAAACACGGTGGTGTTTCATTTTAGCATAATGTCTCAATTCGTACATAAAAACTGCATTTATGTTCTAGACACATAAACTACTATTTTAGAATTTGTTAACATAAGTTTTTATTGTTTACAGTTCGTCGGAACCGTCACCAAACACTAGTTTAGCAAAATCTAGAGAGCTTATCCAGTGGAAACAAGAACAAGAAGCAATCAAAGATTCGAATTTCAAAGATCAAGATAGCGATATTGTTGATGCAACTAACCATGCTATTAGAAAATCAAACGATATAAAAAGCGCTAATTCATACTTGTCAATGCCTTCTGTGAAATGCTTTCCAAGGTAAGCTTTTTCAACTTCCAGCTAATTTTCAAAAATTGGGAAATTATTGGTTTTCCAAAAATCCAGTTTTCATCACATTAAGGTTCTGACTATTTATACGATGGTGTCCTGGTGTCTGTTTCTCTCTCTCTCTCTCTCTGTGTGTGTGTGTGTCTGATTGTGTGTAACCCTCTCATAACTTTTGAACGGCTTGACCGATCGGAATTTGAATCGATTCGGCCTAGTAGACTTGAGGAATCTCAAAAATAAAGTTTCCAAAAATTTTCAAAAAAATGTTTTCCTGAAATAACTTTTAGACTACTGTACCAATCGATTTCAAAATCTAATCAGCTCTTGTCCTCGAAAAATCGAAAAACAACGTCAAATGCATCTTGAACGGTTGATTCATTCGAGATATTGTTGTGGAAAAATTTGCAAAAAAATGATTTTTTTAAATAACTTACGAATTTCTTGTCGGATTAGTTTTTGGTACTTAGTCAACGTTTTGTGCGTGAAAAACTGCGGCGAAACTGTAATTGTTTTTTTTTTTTTTTTTGTTTTTTTACTGTTTAGAGGAAGTATACCAGAACCATTATCAAGAGTTTTGGAGCCGGTTAGTGTTAGACATCTTGATGAAGGTATTTTAACGCCGTGCGATTCTCCAGAAAAGTCTTCTAAACAAATTCTAGTCAGACATGGTAGTATAGAAGCACAAGATCCAGGAGTGATCGGGCCACTGGTGTGGAATCAACATTGTCAAAGATTGCAGCACGGTAAGCATTAATTGTTGATCAATGGATAAAAAGTGCCGTGTTGATTGGTGTCCCACATTATTAAAATAAGTTCTTTCACTTTTTTTGAGAAAAAATTCTCCGAAGTGAAACATGGAAAAATATGCTCAACAAATAAAAGAAAACTTTGTGATTTCAACATTATTAATTGAATAGAGATGTTGATTATTTTTGGGGAAGTGTTTTAAATCGTGCATAAATACCTAATATAGTCACAAATATTTATTATTTTTATTAAAAATCATATATTTATTTAAAAATCATATATTTTAAATTCCGTTTCAAATTTCGCTCCAAAACGCCAATACTTGTCACGTGACTGTCGTGACGTCATGCAGTCATAAACGCTGGTAAACTGATGAGGTGATGAAAGGTTTTTCGTAGTTGTTGCTATAGTTATATGTAATTTTACCGTTTTCTATAAATAAATAGTAATAAATTACACACTCTAAATATTAACCAAACAATGAAGCTTTTTGACAGCCGTTTGATAATGTTTATGACTGAGTGACGTCATGCACTCTGGTGTTCGTTGTCACGTGACTTGAGAGTGGTTTAAATACGTTTTATTTATTAAATATTAACTAAATTCCTTACAAATAAGGTAAAATTAACGTTAAAATTATGTTTTTATTTCAATACAGTCAACATCCCTATTACTGTTATTTTTCATAAACAGATAATGTAAGCCAACTTGTTCGTTGTTGTATGCGTTCTTTTAATTACAAATAACAGTTTATAACACATCATATATTGTGCCGACAATAGTAAATTTTTTATAAACACATTTTTTTTAACTTTTCAAGACCTTTAAGTAGAAAAAGTATTGTAAAATTGTGAAAGATAATTTTGACCCAAAGTATCATTTCACACTTGTCGAGTCGGAAATTAGACTGGCAATAAAGTCCAATAAATGTTTGCGATTTTAGCAGTAAGTGTGGATGATGAAGAAACAAATGCCGCTCCCAATATAGGCCGGATGAGAAAACGTTTCCAAGAACTTCTCGATGACGCTTTTAGTTTATTTGGAAGTCGTAGTGTCAGTCCAGCTCACGATGAATCAAGCTCAACTCCTCCGCAACCTTCACGAACATTTGATTCTCGAATTCATTCAGCTTATCCTAGGTAAGTCTTAAAAATAAGAACACTCGATCGTTATAGTTGCCAACCTTCTCTAATTTCTTTTAAGATTATCATCTGACAATGAAACACCAACTCGATCACATAAGTCTTTTCAAAGACCTCGCACTTCAGATCCCCGAAGAGCGGCGACGCCAGGAATGGATGCACCGCGACGAGCATGGGGCAGCGGAGCTCCTTCTCCATTAATCCGCCCGTTGAGTGCGGGGCCGATCAGCCATCGACCTACTTTGGCGCCACATGTCTGTCCAACACGCATTTTAGCCGATAATGCTTTACCCAAACAGGATCCGGCAGTACAAGTTATAACTGCTATTAAAAGTGAAATAGAACAATTGGGAAAAATTAACAAATGATTGTTCAGTATTAATACTATTTTACCAGATTTTGTGCCTTATTTTTAAATTCATAATTTTAATTTGAAAATAATGACGACTTTCATTTTTATTTATAATTGTATATGTAATTTTTATTAAATTTTTTTAATACCTAAACTTTAAAATTATTTTTTTCCTATCAAAAGGTAGCTAATAATGACATATTCACCTTTGGAGGTGGGTGTACTCAATCCTTTTTTTGCCAAGGTAGCTTTTGTACCGTAGCTAGCCTTGATTTTGCGGGGCGGGCGTGGGTCGTAATATATCAAAAAATGAGTAATAAATAACTCGTAATACGATAACCTTAACATGACTTAAAACCCAACATAGTAGACTATAAACACAACAATAAACCGATAAAATGATTCATCAACAAATAGCCCCAATAAAAGCTCAAGAACACAACCACCTACCATTTGACATAAAAGGCAACACAGGATTCTAAAACAAATAGCAAATCAGAGCTCACGGATCCACCGACCGAAAGTGACAGAGCGCCAGGACTCAAGATCGTAAGCAGCCACACCTAGTGAATCCAGACTAGGAGGCTTAAAGGTGACTTCTGACTGCTATACTATGTCTCCGCATAAAAACACACAAAAAAACTATACAGTCAATTACTGACTCAAATCACAATTCTCGAGATCGACGAATTTCATTCTGAACATAAATGATATTTAAAATTTCTCAAATCTATCAATTTCAACCTCAAATCGATCTACTACACCATTGGTACCATCTCAAATAAGTGCGGTAATATCTCACAAAGCGAGATTGACAACTTTTAGAATCCTTATTCAGCGAGATTCCAATCTACAAACTTTATTTGCAATTACCCAATCTATCAATTTCAACCTCAAATCAATATACCACACAATTCGATTTGTTTGCTTGGATGTTTGGCTGGAAAAATTGGAATCAAAGTTTAGTGGGAAGTTAATTCCACTTATAACTTACATGGGGTCTGGGGTATCGTCAAGTGCACCAATTTTGCATTTTTGTATTACTGATTGCAAATTTTGATTGATGATTTTATTTACCCAGCTGTGAATGAAACACTATTTCTATTTTTGTTTTTTTGAAATTTACATTTGCGGTTTCGGTTTCAATTATAGTTTATTAGTCGAATCAATGAAGGTTTTTACTTCATAAGTAATCCTCAACGACAGTTCCGAATTTGATGATTTTTTCTTAATGTTTGTTATACCACATTATCTGAAATCAGTACATTCCAGCCGGGGGAGTCAAAACTTTCATTTTACAATAACTAGTTTTCTTCCGAGTTTTCTTAAATACTCAGGCTGCATATATTTGTCGTTTTACAAATAATAATTCGATCCTGACTAAATTGTGTATGCATAATTGGGACATAATTGAGATTCTAAAATTTTCAGCTCTGCAATGCATTACAGAGACTTTTCGTCAATTTTAATGACGTCCGGTGCACTAGACGTTTAACTGACGAAAAATATACTCTGTAATGTATTACTGAGCGTATTTTTCGTTAAATATGGTGACTTCTGATGCACGACAAATTGTGAATAGCCAAGGTTAATACAAATTATTAGATACTAGGTAACTAAGTTATACATGAAAAATTTATTTTATAATACTTTGATCACACAAAAAATAATAAGCATCAGTCTAAATGCACATAACGTAAAAAAAATATTCTATATAAAAATGTACTTATATAAATAATACAAAAATGTTGTTTTAACCATTTTTTTCATTGCTGATGTAGTTGCTGAAGCTAAAAATAAAAATAAAATGTTTTCATTAAGTTATTTTTTAAGATTCCATAGCTAAAAAGGAAAAAGGAAACACTTAATGGATCACTCGTTTGTCCGTGCACGTGTTCCTATGTCTGTCACAGTCGAATTTCTCTGGATTAATAATAAGAGTATCAAGTTGAAATTTGACCTGTGCTGTGGTACAAATTTCTTGTTATACAGCACATATTTATTTACTGACATGTAATGGCCAGCACTTCAATTGGTTGTACGCAATTCCTAAATAATTTAGGAATTACGTACAACCAATTGTGTTTTGGCACCTGTTTTTTTATGTATGTATTTCATCAAAGAAAGCACTTGCCAATCGGAAATAATTGAAAACTTGTTTTCATTTTTCCATAGATCCTCAAAGTATAAAATAAGGCTACTTTCTTTTTTGCACCAAAACGACCGTTTCATACTCGTTTCTTTCAGCAACAATGATATAACCATAATGTAATAATTTCGTCATGATTCATTATAACAACACACCATTTATATTTACGAAAAGATCAGCTTCTTGTTCTTAAATATTACAAACAATTCAGAGGATAATTGTTGGAGCGGGTAAATCAGTTAATACTTTTTGTTCAACGCGACGTTTCGCAATTATTTATTGCTTCCTCAAGCGCTCAACTACACAATATTAATAATAATAATAATAATAATGCGTTTAACGTCCGTTTCTCGACTTTATGTCATAACAGACGCCATTCGCACCATTACTATTTTTCATCTACCACACTTCCCGTTATTTTTCTACATTTTTAAAACTTCAACTTATGTAATAGCAATGGGCGAATGAAGGAATTATAGGAAATTAGGATAAGGTAGGTAATTTTTGAACTAGGAGTTTGATAGGTAATCGGCCATGGCCTCAAATAAGGAACCATCTCGATATTTATCTGGAATTAATTGAGGGAAACCATGGAAAACCTCAATCAAGATGGTCGGTACAGGAATTACCGTTTCTCGGCGAGAGGCAGTAAGAAAAAGATCCAGCCACATCTGCCCCCGCCGGGATTCAAACCTGGACCTCCCGAATGCGAGTCTAGTGCTGTCACCACTAGTCTACTCAGCTCGGTCAACTACACAATATTACCATTATCAAAGTTATTCTTGCCTTGCCACATTATTATTGTTTATGCCGGTCTATACATTGTAACTTGTAATATCTGTCATTTAAATAACAATAATAATGTGGCAAGGCAAGAATAACTTTGATAATGTTAATATTGTGTAGTTGAGCGCCTGAGGAAGCAATAAATAATTGCGAAACGTCGCGTTGAACAAAAAGTATTAACTGATTTACCCGCTCCAACAATTATCCTCTGAATTGTTTGTAACACCATTTATTTCTAGAACACTGAGCTTGTGATGGAAAAGACCATCCAGTGGCGGATTTAGGTTCGATGCCGTCCTAGGCCTTGTCCTATATTGCGCCCTTTTTGCTCTATATGGAAGTGATTATTGAAATTAAACATCTAATGAAGCCAGAGAACTGTAAATTTGGACAACGGATGACAAATTAATTTTGAAATTTCAACTGTCCTGACATTGTTTACTCTGAAATTTTGTCGTCTCTAAAATCATGCTGCCCTATGCCCGGGCCTCACAGGCCTAGGCGTAAATTCATCACTGCATAAGTCATATAGTGTGAAACAACAATCAATTTATTGTTTGTTCTGATTTTCACCGTTCAGTTTATTGCCGTACGGTTGAAACTGTGTAGTGTGAAAGGAGCTTAACTCGTACTTGTTCGGTTATCATATTATGAGAGCAATATACCTGTGCGGCTGTTCTTGCAGGTACAAAGTGGTCATAATAACTTCGAGTAAAATCCATAATTGAATCCTGTGAACATTCCGGTAATTCACCTATACATTTAGCTGGGGAACCACTATAACGCATAAATGAAGGTACTATAGTTTCTGGAGGAAGAACCGAATTATCTTCAATCACACAACAGTCTTTTAAAACGGATCTCCGGCCCTGAAATAAAACAAATATTATATATGGATAATTTTATAGGAATATATTAAAACATTGTTAAAAGAAAGCCGCTTACAATAACTACATTATTTCCTATATACACGTAACTTCCAACAACTGCGGCATTAACAACTGAATTTTCACCAACAAATACGTGATCACCCATATGTAATGGGAAAAAGGCAACACTGAAAAAGAAATGGTTTAAAAAAATAACGGGTTACTTAAAAAGTGAAGGGTTGCATTTAGAGCATTGGTACTTCATTAATGCTTTTTTATGGCCACTAACACCTATGAGCCTAGCGCCAACTTCAATTTTCAATGTATTATTAAGAATATGTTTGCGTAGAAATGTGTGAACAGTGGTCTAAAGTCCCCAAAAACCAGGAACAAAAATGCATTTCGGTTCGGCTATCGGTTTTTAAGAGGACTTACATTTAATTTTTGGTCTATACGTTATATTTATGCAATGAAATAAAAATTGCGATTAAAAGGACATCAACTCACCCTTTACTAAATTTTTTGAAAGGGGGCCGTATTACAGCATTTTTACTGATAATGCAGTATCGTCCTGTCCTTACGTTAGCTAAATCTCCTCGAATTATAGCGTCAGACTGTACGATCACTTTTCCATTTAAAACAATGTTCTGTGAACCACACAGTACTGTCTGACGACTAACTTTGTTACCTGATGCCTAAAATATAAAAAATACTCATAATTTACATTTCAAACAAAAAAAATATGACGAGCTCAAATAAGTACAAAAAAAATACGAGAGTAATTTTCTGTTTTCGATTGCAAAGGCCTAAGAAGTATATAATTACCGTTTCTACATATTCACTTCTGTCAAAATATATATCTTGTAGCTCCATTTTTAATAGTCAGTTATTTGCAATACTTATCTTGAAAATCTTTAGAAGGAAATCAAAAAAATGACATTTATGAACTGACATTCCGTGACGTGAATATGGGCACAAAACACAAGTGTGTGTTCCACTGTAGTGTGTTCTGTTGTTGAGAAAGGGGTTGTCAGTTGTCACAGTATACGCTTGTCGACAGAAAAACACTGTGATTTCATTCTTGTTATGCTATTATTTTGCTTTAAAAATTAAGTATAATTGCAATTTGTTCATAACAAAAAACTGATAGAGGGATACCCGGATAATAAGTATTAGATATATTGTACTTACAGTATTCTAACCTTACATTGTCATTAAGGACCTTTTTTTCCTCTTTTAAAATGCTTTTACGTCATATAAAAAGGTAAGTAAACCTAATGTAAAAAATACAATAGTTTAATAAATTTTATTTAACACACAATTTTGAGAAGGAGATAGCTAAATATAGAAATGTTTTTAGAAGTAGTGGTGCCATAATCGGCAATAAATTCTTCCTGCGCTGTCTATGTAACTCCAAAGAAAGTGATTTAGACAGCATTAAAAAAACGGATACTGAAAAAAAAGCGTCAAATGATCAGACTTTAAAGAAACTTAACGCTCTTTTAGATGATATGCTTAAGGTATGGTATGATATGTTTTAGTGGTTTGTACTGGGAATGTTGCATCCGCAACCACAGAGTGCTCGCAAACAGTTATTGCGGAGCTTTTGCGGACACGATGTAATTCGTAGCAGGATTGCCAGGGTGGTCATGGCACTCAACCTTAACTTTTTCCCCTCCTTTGAGGCGGGTTGCAGAGCCCTCAATTATTAGTGTATTTGCCATAAGGCAACATACACTATTGGCGTCGGTCGGATGGCGGGACCTAGGGGTCGGACCAAAATTTCTCGACGTTTCATAACCTCCTAAACACGTTGGCACCATTTTTAAAAATGTTTATATATATATATATGTATATATATATATATATATTTATATATATATATGTGTACGCGCGATAACTTTCGAAAGAGTTAATTGATTTCAACGAAATTTGGGCCACGTGTTGAAACCCATCACCGCAAGAAGCCTATTTAAAATGGGCCTAATCGGGCTATTTTAAGGGTAGTTTTTAGGGGTTGAAAACTGTTTTTGGGCCCCAAAATACCGAAAAAATTCTCCGAATCGTTTCAAAATTGAAATTTAACCCTCTGGTAGTGATTAAAAAGTGTCCCCACAATTTTAATAAAATCGGCCCGACAGGACCGGATTTACAAACTTTATGAAAACACTAGTTTGCAGATAGTGACTTATTTATTGAAGGGTGTATTTAATTCGATGTAGACGTTAGATTGATAATAATATTACAATAATTAAGAAAAAAATGTTATTTTAGGGGGTGTATACAGGGGTTAAATTTTTTATTTTGCCCAAAAACAAACTTAATTTCACATAATAAAAGTATAAAACCACACGGCCCTACACAAGCAAATACACTATATTGTCGGCAGGGTTTTGGCACTGCGACCCGGGTTTTTTTAGTTAATTTTGCTGCTAATGACCGGAATATTAATGAAATTTCTAAATAAAAGATTGAAACCGAAACAAATAAAAATCGTTTCAATAACCAAAATCAGAACCACTATTCTAGCAAGAAGAAAACCGAACGCAAAACCGAATTAAATGTGGAATCTGGTTAAAACAGTTTAACGATGAAAAAGTTCTGAGTTTGGGGGAAAACTCCAATTTCTAAAACTTTTCTAATTTGGAAGTAAAAAGGGAGATATGTTTTTACATGTAGACTCAGAATCTACTTTTCTGACATTTATTATTTATAACAGAGATCTGACACTTAATAATTAATTTTATTGTTAAAAAACGGAACGAAATCGAAACATGATTTTTTTTCAAAACGAAACCATAACTTAAACAATCCCGAAATCCGAGCGCTATTTTGATTCAGTTTTAATCTATAGTTTAAATAAATGTTAAGAACGGAGCAAATTTATATTTTAGGAGTAATATCATATATTGACCGTGTTCGTTGGCATATTTTTAGTCCATGCGCGCATGCGCTTTCATGCAAATGTGTCAAATTTTATTTATTGTGTATGTCCAATAAATAAAATTAGCCATTTACATGAAAGCGCATGCGCACATGGACCAAAAATATGCCAACGAACACGGCCATTATCCATATACCTCTGTGGTTATTAATAAAATAACACAAAAAAAATAATAATTGTGATATTTTGACATTTTAGCCTGATAAAGGGAACATAGACTTGGCAAAACCAAGACAGCGTCAGATAAAATTGAAAAAAGACCAAGAAGAAGAAATGAAAGAAAAAAAAACTATAGGTAATTTAAAAAATCATTTTTGCTACTAGACTATTTTCTGTGACTTCATAGCGCCACTAGCAAGTGGATATACAAATTTTGGACATACAAGTGATTCAAGAATTACAAGGTGAATAGATACACTTGCTACCTGGTGGCAGAATAGTCTGATTTTATTTATATTCAAATTGATAAACAATTACATTGTTAGCATTAGTCTTGTTGGTAGAATATCTAAACGTGTTAACGCGATTTTCGTACTATCAGCAGTGCAAATTAATACGTGCATGAGAAAACCGTTTGACCTAAAAGTTTGACGCATACCACTAGCGTTATATGATGAATAAGCAAATGTTAGTTCTTATTGTATTGTTACAGAACAAAAAATAATTCTTGCTGTAAAAGATGTTGCACAATCTATTGGTGGTAATACAAATAAAACTGAATCTGAATTACTAATGAAACTTTTGACGCATTCAGAAAAAGAAACTGATACAGAACAAAAGAGTGATTCTACATCAGAACAAGTCAATCTGGGGTACGTATTTTTACCAAAAAAAAAAAAAAATCTAAATGTAACGATTTTTAACAGTGAGCTGTTTATGTTACTTGGACCCATGATTATTACATAGTAGGAATGGCGATTCTTTCCGAAATAGATCGATTTTTAAATCGATTCGAATCGAAATCTGATGAATCTATTCACAAAAAAATTGATCAGAACAATATTTTTTGAGATATGGCGGGAGGGGACAGCGAATTTTTTGGAAAAATGTTTAGTTTTCATTAGAAAAACAAACATATTTTTTGCTCTCTAATAAACTTTTGTTTGGTACCCCACTTGATGACCAGAAAAAAGCGGTTTGTTTTTTGTGTTTTTCATTCCTCAAAATCAACATTTAACTTTTTGTGCTTCACATGTGTAATTGGACCACCACTTACTACAACCATTGCCAGATTTCAATTTTCTATGTCATATGGTTTCTGAGAAAAATGCCTGTAAAGACAAACACCTAGATGTTCCATTTCACCAATTTTGATGTGGACCACTAAAAACGGCCAATTTATAAATTCTTTTGTTTTAGTGATCTGTTAGGTCAAATGAAAGTAGACAATGACAAATCCGGATCTTTATCAAGGCCAGAGCAAGTTCGACAGTTACTAGCTCAAGCTACTAATAGATCAAAAAGCTCCCCTTACCAACAGAAATATAAAAGAACATCTCAGGTTACCAAGTCTTCTGTGTATGTACTGATTATATTTTGTTTCTTATGTACAGCGAACAATTCATTGGAATTTGTATTAATTTCAAAATAATTTGATTTCAGTGATCCTGAAAGAATGGATTTATTTAGTGGTAGGCCATTAGGAATATTTAAAAAACTTGATGAACGACAGGAGAAAGATAAAGCGAAGTTAATAACACTCAAAACTTGGGAAATGCTTTACCAGAGAGAGTTAAAATTATCTGTGACTCATCCGCCGTCGAATTATTATCAACAAATGATCCTTTGGACAGAGCAAGGAAAACTATGGAAATTTCCAATTGATAATGAACAAGGTTTTGAAAGTTTTAATTTTTACCGTAATGTATAATTTTTTTACAAAAATGTAATTTTGTTCTTTTTTTCACTAGGAATGGACGAAGAAAAAAATGTTTCCTTTACCGAGCATGTATTTTTAGAACAGCATTTGGACGGTTGGTGTCCAGAAAAGGGTCCTATTAGACATTTCATGGAGCTTGTATGTGTAGGCTTATCAAAAAATCATTACCTGAGCATTCATGAAAAAAAAGATCATATTGATTGGTTTAAGAATTATTTTGAAAGTAAACGAGCACTATTAGAAGAAGTGGGAGCTTTTCCAGTCAATCAAAATAAACTTGAAACTGAAAAATCAGCAGATTAATTATTGTGAAAGTTCAGAAATAAAAATAAAACAGTTCTGTAATTAAAATATTTTTATTTGTAATGTAAAAAATTGAATAAATAGTATATAACATAATCATACTAAGGTCGCATTCTAACTGATCTTCTATTTCATGGAGTACTTATAAAGGTTAAGGAGATGAATTTTTCAAAATTTGAAAAAGTGTCACATGTAGGGCTGTTCTCAATACGAACAGTGAATAATTACGTGATCCAGGTCCATATGTATCCCTTTGGTGACCAAATCTGTAAAAGTTGTTTCTCCTTTTTGGCCCGTGTCCAATATACATACTCAAATGCATCTTTTACATCACCAAATTGTGGAACAATTTAATTGTTCTTGATGTTGATAACTAACAGGCATATTATGCAAACATTTCTTGTAATTCAATTTAACAAACAGCGTCAGCGATATGACCATTGAATAAGTCGCTAGTAAAGACCCCCATCCGCCGACACATTTATTAGTCGCGTTTAGCCCCGTGAGGTACGGTATCTGTGGAATGCGAATATGAGTTTGTTTCGCTTTCACGCCTAAGCCGCTGAACAGATTTCGATAAAATTTGACAAGGAGATAGATAACATCCTAAAGAAGGACATAGGCTACCTTTTGTCTCTAAATAAAAACTTAAAGGGGCTGAAATAGAGGATGCGTGTTACTGACAGGTCATGACGATACCTTCCGGAACTATTAGACTTCCAAACTTGAAATTTGTCAGACATGTTTCTTTTGTTGAGTAGAGATACTAAAATAGTCTTCTAAGGTGTGGAAAGGGGGGAAGTTCAGGGGTGTCAATGATTAACACACTCTAATTTTTAAAATATAGTTTCTATGGACCGAAAATGTAGTTGTTAGGTCTTGATGAAGACTACTACTGTTGTTGCCGTGTATCATTACAGTCGCGGGCGGAGCCGCGGGGAGCGGCTAGTAACTGTGTGTTCTAGCTGTTCGCCTACATCACTCAACAATGTCTATACGTTGACAAAAGCGAAATGGCTTCCGCCATCGATTTTAATTTAAAACTTCCTGGGCTTGCCGTTCATTACTAGTATTTACTAGGGGACTATTTTTTTTATTTACTTAATAAAATTTAAACAAAATTTACATTTAATTATTTTAATAAATTTTATAACAATGATTCAATTTTATAATGTGTATTATCAATGAATATAACTATTTTTGACATGATTGCAATAATACAAATATTTTATAACTGCCTTCCTAATGTAATTTCTGATCAAACAAATAAAGAATATATTTTTTTTCCATTTTGGGCAGTGTGTACTTGGCATTTCCAATTTCAATCAATGTCATCGGTGAATTATTGCCTAGTGAATTAAGATAATATTTAATCAGTTTCCACTTCCTTTTTACGTAAAATGACAAAACCATCCATAATAGGAGATACCGCCTGATATTCTTCAGTGGCAAGTTCCGCTTTTTCTCCAACAGCTAACAAAACTGGCGTGGAATGTGTGCGAATGCCTGATATTGTTTTAGGTGTTCCGGCTTTACCGATAACATCCACTGCCTGACCAATTCGAACAGGAACCGATATTTGTTCCAATTTATCATCCAATGTTACCAGCCATCTAGGATTCATTGCGCCGGCCAAAGTATAGAGAAGATAATGATTCTTTCCGAGTATTGCTACAATGCAAAAATGTATGTATATGACAACACAAAAAACTCGGGTTGCAGTGCCAAAACTCTGCCGACTATATAGTGTATTTGCAAATACAGGTATTGTGGCTTTATTACGTGAACTTAAGTTTGTTTTTGAACAAAATAAAAAATTAACCCCTCAATGCCCCCTTAATCTTCTTAGTTTCAATATTTAGTCTCTGTTTTATCAATTCATTATCTGCACAAAATTATATACAGCCTTCAATAAGTGTAATTCTCAATCCCCAAGCAAGTGTTTTCATAAAATTTATAAGTTCGGCCCTGTCGAGCCGATTTTATATTAAAGTTTTAGGAGCAGCTATTAAATGGTTACATTTCAATTTTTGAATCAAATCCGAGAATATTTTGGTCTTTTTGGCTCCCAAAACTATTTTTAACCCCTAAATACACTCCTTAAAATGGTCCGATTAGGCCCATTTTAAATAGTGCTAAGTTGCAAAGAATAATGTAAAACGCCAATGGTCTATGTGTCATTAATGGCAAATACACTAATAATGCAATTCACTATAAATTTATTAGAGGCTAGTCGCATACGCAGGATATAATGTTAACTGCAGTAAAAACTGCTAAAAAACGATTAGGTAAGCACTTTGAGCTATGGACCAGAAACTTCTTCTAACAGCTAGCCCAGCAGTGTGTCGAAATTCGTTTTTCGCAGTCGTCAAAGCAACGGGAGCAAATAAAACGTAATTAAATCACTCTCAAGTCACGTGACAACGAACACCAATCAGAGTGCATAACGTCACTCTATCATAAACATTATCAGACGCTGTCAAGAGGCTTCATTGTTAGGTTAATATTTAGAGTGAGTAATTTATTATTATTTATTTATAGGAAACGTCAAATTACATATAAGTATAGTAACAACTACGAAAAAACCTTTCATCACCTCATCAGTTTATCAGTGTTTATGACTGTATGACGTCACGGCAGTCACGTGACAAGTATTGGCGTTTTGGAGCGAAATTTGAAACAGAATTTAAAATACATGATTTGAGTTGTATTTAAATAAAAAAAATAATAAATATTTGTGACTATATTAGGTACTTATGCACGATTTAAAACACTTTCCCAAAAATTGTCAACATCCCTATTATAGATTCTCTATCTCAAATTGCTTGATTGATTATTTCCTACACTTAAAAAAGTGTTCACATAGTTAGTATTTACTAAGTTTTTTATTTATTCACGGGAAATTGGACAATTGAATTTTAATATAGATAAACTAAATTAAAAAAATATATTAATATTCAATTGTCCAATTTCCCGTGAATAAATAAAAAACTTATCAATTATAATGGACGTGAACAATATTGAGAGTTAGTATTTACATTCTGTGTATCTGTGACATAACATAAAATGACTGCAACTTACTATTTTTACAATCGAGCATCGCAATGAGAGTTACAAGTAAACATCCAATAGCAACAGGATTCATAATTTGAGTCTCGCTATGAAATGGTGAAAACGATACTGTTCCCTTAGATGCATATGTCAAGCCTTGAGCAAGCCTGACTGCAAACAAATGGTTTGGATTTCGTTGATGATAAACGGCAAGTTGTCGCAGCATCGCAGCGAGTCTAGCATTATTTGTTCCTGCACCTACAATGCCCAGCGAAAAGATAGCATTGCATGCTACAAACAGATCAGAGTCATGTGAATGTTTACTCAGAACGTCAATTACGACGGGTTGTGGATTCGAAACTGAACACAGTGCCACTGCAAGCGGCACAGCTTTGCGGACTCCTGGTTCGCCATATCGAGCCTATTTTAAACAAGATTGTCATTAAAAAAATAATAGTTAATTTCATTATTCCCAATTTCAAAAATCAATTCACTCCATTACATACAGTCCTCTCTGTTTAATTCACCGCTCGATAATCTGACGAACATTTTCATCTGTTATCTTTTTAACTAGTTGAAGATAATGCAAAACGCCTTTATAGATATATGAATACCACAATTTATGTCAAAAGTATGTACCTATTACTCAATAAAGTTGTTACAAAATATGTCAATATTTCCTTTGCAGTGTATTCACTGTAACAGCCAAGAGCCCGTGAGTGCCATTTTATAAAAGTTGAAAGTTTCTCAACACATGTTTCCAGCACAGGTAGGAACGATGGGCGATTATGTACTTTGGATCATCGTGGCTTTGGCAGGTAACAGGTAGCAAAGTTATATAAAATACCGACTTAATTTCGTCAAATTATAAAGCGTAAGTTTTTTATATTTTTCATTGGAATAATATTAGAAATCACGTCGTCCATTGTCAGACACTTAATATCGTGGCAACCCCTTGCCAGACACCCTCAAACTTCAATAAATTGGAACTGTACTTACGTTATAGTATAAAAGCTGAATTTTATACATGTTACTTGGGGAACTAATAGAAGATGTTTCCACAGTAGTCAGACAGTTTCGACTGTTCTAGCTTCTAGCCAGACAAACGTATAGGGTAGATGCGAGCGCGAATAGATGCGAGTGAGATACTGATGCGCTCGCACCTACTACTTTGCTACCTGTTACCTGCCAAAACCACGATGGCCCAAAGTACACAGTCACCCATCGTTCCTGTGTTGGTACCTGTGTTGGAAGCATGCGCTGAGAAACTTTCAGCTTTTATAAAATAACGAAGGTCTGGCACTCACGGGCTCTTGTCTATAATTAGTCACTAAAACAAATCGGACACTAGCTTGGTTTTCATGAGTGCGGATTAATGAGAGAGTACTGTACATGATAAATGAGGAATATTGTACTAAATTTACCAAATGTCCAAATATACGTTGACACATTTCAGACCCAATTTCTTCACCCATAGCAATGCAAGCCACTGCTAAAGCGGCAAGACTCTGCACAACCGACATATCACATTTATCGTTATCATCAGCGTTTTTCGATTCAGTGAATGTCACGTGAGCATCAGTTTTATTTTTACCATCTGATTTTTTCTCAGGTTGTGGCTTTGATTTCAAATTTGCTAAAATTAAAATATACACATCACAGAAGATTGTCTTTATTCAAATAGAAAATTTTAGAATTATACATTTTCCAGATCCAGGTGATTTGGGACGTTCAGGTATTTTCTTGTTGCTCTCTTTATTAAAAAGAACGGTAACGGACTTTTTCTCAGTTCCAGACGGTGTTTTATTCTCTTCGTCATTCTTATTTTCCTGTAAATAATTTAAGTGAGAACATTTGATCTAACGATAGAATTTACCTTTAATTAAATTTGAAATACCTCGGCAAAATTTACTTCACAGCAAGTATATAGGAGCTCTTGTACAATGAGAACGTCGCCCGATCCAGCATATGTGCACATCGTTAACATGGTATGAGCAAGAGAGCATAGGGGCTCCGGTAGTATATTCAATGTTGCGTCGATAACATCATCGCTTTCGCGCTGACCTGTAAATACATACACTATAGGTATATACTTAATTTTTATTTCTAAACGTGACAACAATGTGTTATTTTTTCAATGGAGGCATTTTCCATTTTTAATAGTTCATTCATTTCAAACGCGCATTCATTACTTCGATCAGTGAGACACCTATTTGCCGAAACAAACAAACGTCGCACAGAGATATTGTATTATCAAATTCATTTCTGTGTCCTATGCAATTCCGTCATCTTTCAGAAAAAACGCTTCATTGCTCCGTCGAGTCAATCTGTCCACAACACATTGTATATCACAATTTTGAACGTAATAGTTCAAGAGCTCGTGGTCAAAAACTATAATATTTGTGCGAAGGCTAATACAGTGTAAACTCCATGTAACGTCACTCGATTTAACGTCAAACTCCCTAAAACGTCGAAATTACTCAGCTTTGGTTGGTTTGCCTTGTTGTCCATAGAATGATACACTCTATGTAACATCACACCCACTCTAAATAACGACCATAATATGTCATTATAAAGTAAAGTAATTTCGGCAACTTATAAAGCACTAACTGTTTGTAGGTACTTTCTAAGTTGCCGAAATTGTTCATTGTGATTAATTTGCACGTGTTTACCTCAACTGCTCGACTGTCGGTAGGTTATTATTATGCATTATCTATACGTTATCATATTATGATTAAATAATTATTAAATAATATTAAATGATACTATAATAGTAAAACAATATTGATTTTTCTTTCTCTCCACATAACGACAACTCTCTATAACGCCAGAGAATGCGCAGTCCCTTCAGCGTCGCTATATAGAGTTTACACTGTATTTTCAGATAATCTAGTATTTAGAGAGTAAATAAATATACTATAGTCAGCGATCTACACTTCTCGCGCTCGATGCGTTTTAAAAGGTGTAAAAAATAGTGATTTGTAAAAGTTGTTTGGCAGATATTCATTAAATTAAGACTCTGCTAAATTTCAGCTTTTACAAATCACTATTTTTTAAAACGCCTCGATCGCGAGAAGTTCAGATCGCTGACTGTAGTATATTTATTAACTCTCTACTAAATACTAGCTTATCTCAAAATATTAGCCTTGACAAAAATATTTTTTGACCACTAGCTGTTGACTATAATTATAGATAGCAAAAAAAAAAACAAAAAAAAAACTATCTCCTACAAAAGCATCAACATACCAAGATATGACAAACCAAGTCCAAGGAACACAAACATTGTATGTGAATTAATATTCGATATGCTTTTTTCTTTCATATCAACAATATACTGAATAATTGGTTCAGTGGCTTTCGAATGACATCTGCCTATAGCGATAAGGCCGAGCGCAACACACGCCAAGCCTACCACTTCATCGGTCGACTTGTTACATGATATGGCAGGCGCTATGACAGCCAACACGTCCTCGCGGCAAGTCCCAGCATAGGCCAAACCCAAACCGAGAATAGCACCAGCACGAAGAGTCTGATTTGCATTCAGAACATAATCGGACAACAAGGCAAGCGCTGGATCGTATTCGTTTCTGACACCACAGTTAACGATTCCCAATGCTAGCAACGCTCCCGATCTTACGTAATTATCACTTGTATACAGATACTTATCTATGGGAGTCAAGCCGCCATCAACATCCCATAAATGAATCAGACCCAAAGATGCCGTAGCACTCAATACTCCGTGCTCTTTGTTCTTGTAAATCCACCTGTTGCCATCAACTGTGAGAAGTTTATCAGAACCAAATCCAGCATTTACAAAAGCATTGACGAAAGTCGACGCAAGATTTTGACGAGCTGAATCAAATGTGGGATCGGATAGTAACGTTGGTCTAAGAACAACCGGTTCAAGCCATGTCTTAAATATGTCTTCAGGACTTTTTGGTTCCATAATATCGAGCTGATGAAATAAATAGAACGCATTTAATTATAAGAACAATAATTCATCAGTCAAAAGTAGTTACCTCTCTTCCAAGATTGTGGAAATTTTCATTTAGATGACAATTTGACACAATTATTTGTAAATCCTCTTTGTCATTAACATCATCATTCAAAGCCATATTGATTCGATGATGACCTAACATATACGCTAGCTGCTTTCGCACAAGCCTATGTAAAAGAAAACATTTGCTAACGTAAATTTGTTCAGATTTATGTAAAATTATCAGCTCCAGCGTATGAAGTCTGGCTTCGCGGAGCTGCTTTCCGCTCATTAGTGACAACAATGATAGAGCTGCCTACTCCAACGTAGAAGTCTTGCCTCGCGGGGCTCTATCCTGCTCGGCAAGACACATTTATTTATGAGTATTTTTTTTAGTCAGAAATAGAAAAAAAACCCGGGTCGCAGTGCCAAAACCCTGCCGACAATATAGTGTATTTGCTAATATAGGCAGTGTGGCTTTGTTATGCGAACTTAAGTTGGTTTTTTGGGCAAAATAAAAATTTGGCTCCTTAATACACCCCTTAAAAGAACATTTTTTTCTCAGTTCCAATATTATTATCAATCGAACCTCTATACCAAAATATATACAACTTTCAGAAAATAATTCACTATCTGTAAACTAGTATTTTCATAAAATTTGTAAGTCCGGTCCTGTCAGCCCGATTTTATTAAAATTTTAGGAACACTTTTTAATTACTACTAAAGGGTTAAATATCAATTTTGAAACGATTCTGAGAATTTTTTCGGTATTTTGGGGCCCAAAAACATTTTTCAACCCCTAAAAACTACCCTTAAAATGGCCCGATTACGCCCATTTTAAATAGGCTTCTTGCGGTGATGGATTTCAACACGTGGGCCAAATTTCGTTAAAATCAATTAACTCTTTCGAAAGTTATTGCCCGCACACATATATATATACGTATATATATACGTATATATATACGTATATATATACGTATATATATATATATAAATATATATATACATATATATATAAACATTTTTAAAAATGGTGCCAAAGTGTTTAGGAGCCTATGAAACGTCGAGAAAATTTGGTCCGACCCCTAGGTCCCGCCATCCGACCGACGCCAATAGTGGTATGTTGCCATATGGCAAATACACTAAAAACGGGATTTTTTGTCTGTAATGCCGCCGCAACCTTCCTCGGGAGTCTATTTCCGCAAAACCCGTTCTTAACGGATCTCTACTCAACAAACGAAACATATCTGCTAAATTTCAAGTGTTTAAGTCTAATAGACCAAGACCCCGGGAGTGCCAGACCTTCATTATTTTATAAAAACTGAAAGTTTCTCAGCGCATGCTTCCAGCACAGGTAGGATCAATGGGCTACTATGAACTTTGGGTCATCGTGGCTTTAACAGGTAGCAAAGTTGTATAAAATACCGACCTAATTTGGTCAAATTATAAAGCGTAAGTTTTTTTATATTTTTCATCGGAATAATATTAGAAATCACGTCGTCCATTGTCAGACACTTAATATCGTGGCAACCCCTTGCCAGACACCCTCAAACTTCAATAAATTGTAACTGTACCTACGTTATAGTATAAAAGCTGAATTTTATACAGGTTACTTAGGGAACCATTAGAAGATGTTTCCCCAGTAGCCAGACAGTTTCGACAGTTTCAGCGAGAGCCAGAGAAACATATATGGTAGCTGTAGGTGCGAGCGGAAGTAGATGCGAGTGAGACACTGATGCGCTCACACCTACAGCTATCCTACCTTTGTTGGAAGCATGCGCTGAGAAACTTTCAGCGTTTATAAAATAACGAAGGTCTGGCACTCACGGGCCCTTGGCCTATAATAGTTTCGGCGATATCGCGATTATCTGTCAGTGAGTCGGTTTTCTCCTACATATATTACGGAGTAGGTACAGCGTACAGTATAACAGTTACATTTTCATATGTGATGAATAAACTGAGAATACTACCCAAAGATTGGAAACTAATGGAGTAGTTCTCAAATAATTTTGAATTTTGTCTTCCAAACTTCCCATTTTTATTACTTTTTTCATTTACTGTACTTTTTAATCCCCGATGCAAAAAGAAAAATGTTATAAGCTTGAAGTCTTTGTCTTAAATATTTCATTCAAACGGAAGAAATAGTCGGTGTGTTGTGCCAGATATAGTATAGCAGCTATTAAGTATTTCATACTTTTTAAAGCTTTGAATTTTTGCATTGAGTTTTTTTTAAAATTTATTTGTTTTTTAAATAGTAGTAGATTTTATCTGCCGTTTCGAAAAATATATTATTTATTCTCAGAATCTTGATGGAACAAAAAAATTTAGTCAAAGATGATACTTACGGTTCAGAACATGCAGAAAATACTTGATTAATTAACGAAGATTCGTTAAGTTTCATTGCCACTGCTAAAGCCCGCGGATATTCTTTAAACTCTAAGTAATACTGGACTACATCCCTCAAGAATTTCACTGTTATATGAAGGAATGTGCGTTAAACTTTGTTATTCTACGGGAGCTGTATAATTATTAAACTACCTGCTTCAAATTCTCCGACGTAATTAGCGCAGCCGATTAGATATAGGCAAACGCGAGCATAGTTGTCATTTGTTAAATGTTTATGCAATAAATCGAGTCTATCGATTTCCATTAGAAGATCACAAGCCTGTACATCAGCGTGGTGTTCTGTATCGAATTTAATGATGTCGCATACCAAGGGTAGCAAACGATCATCTTCACTTGGATATTCGATCCATTGATCAGCGATTTCGCTTTCCAGTTGCCTAATCGAGGAAAGTAATAAATTTCAATGATTAGCATCATTTAATAGTATATTACACCGTAAGGGCAGAAAGTTGAAATTCCTGCACTGCGCGACACATGATACCCTCGGCTTCGCCTGGGACATCATGTTACGCGCAGTGCATGAATTTCAACTTTCTGGTCGTATGGTGTATACCATTTTTCTTCGTATCCGGTCGAAAGTATGTACTTTCGTATCAGTGTACACGAGAAAACTGTTTTGGCCCGCGTTACAGACGGCATGCGAGTAATTTCAGCAGCGCATAAATGTTAGGCTTTCTGCCTTAAAATTGAAGCTGTAAGTACGTACTTTCGACCGGGTATAAAGAAAAAGTATTTTTTCGATTTTATTTATGATAAGAATATCTGGGTTTAATACCATGGCGTGCACTTTTATAGCTGGAAAGGCTAAAATTATTTGTTCTTAGTTTCAAATTTCGTTTCGTCAAAAAAATTATATCGCATTTGAAGCAGTAAAAGATATAAAAATTATACATTATTTAAAAATATTTTTAGTACGTTTTAGTTGCAGGCTGACAATATATTTTTTTAAGTCTTCATCTTTGTTTAATACCAATTCATATTTTCCATTTATTTTTACCAATTTATACAAATTATATTTTCACCTGTTTTCAGATTAGAACTTCGGAATTCAAGGATTGTCATAGACGAAATCTGGTTGCGTCATATCAACAATAGCACCCTAATAATCTCGAGCCAAGCATATAAATCGAAAATCTCGACTATTCTAAATTCTCGAGTCGCTTTTTTGGTAACGTTTATATTAAAAAATAAACAACACGTTCTTTACCTCACATATTCATGTCCCCAGTCGCCAACATGTTTCATCGTACCGGCTAAACAAAAGTGCAAACAATCGCGAGTTTTACTTGCTTCGGGAGTACCAGCAGTGGTTAAAGCTAACACCGATACGATATCTGCATACTGCTTCCGTAATTGTGGATTTTTTATACGCTTGTAATTGTCTTTGATGCTACTATAATGCTGCCTGAGGTACTTTAGTGGTTTTGGCACAGATGTCATTGATGTCGTTGCGGTTCGTATTAAGTAACCTAAAGTTTCCAAAGTTTGCTTGCAAATATCATCATCCGTGCTCTGCATAAAAAATGTATTTCAATTTATTTTATACTAGCCGCTATCCGCGGCTTTGACCGCGATTGAGTGAATTACGACACCGGCAATAGTCGTGGAGCCTTCGACCCCACCGTATTATAGTCTTCTTACGGGACTGCGCCCCGTTTGGCAGCGATAACAATAACGGAGTCTTCGGCTCCACCGTATTAATAATGAAGCAAAAAATTAATTTAAATAGAATAAGAATCTTTTGGATTAAAACCTTCGCGGGTGTGCACTCAACTCATCAAAGTTTCATTGTAATCAGATGAATGGTATAGGAACGCATTGGTCCCGAACAGAAATACATTCATTTTTATATAATAGACTAGCCGCTACCTATGGCTTTGCACGCAATTGAGATGAAACTCGGCAGCGACAACAGTAATGGAGCCATCGGCTCCACTTTGGCATCAACAACAGTAATGGTGTCTGGCTTCACGTGTTAAAATCGGCAGCGACACAGTAGTGGAGTCCTCGGCTCCACCATATTACTATCTTACTATATACCAATTTTAATCAAGATTGGTCAAACCGTTCTCGAGTTATAAAAGTACATACAGACAGACCGACAGACAAAAATTATAAAAAATAAAACTGAAAATGCTACAGTGGAAACGTCAATATAGTAGTGAAAAAAGCAGCGTTGCCAGATTTTTTTTTGCCAAGTCGGGATTTTGGAACTTTTTGAGTGAAAAAAGCGGGATTCTTTCGTCGAAAGCGGGACATAGTAAAAAACGTATATAGACAGAAGTTTTTAAATATTTATCTTTTTATTTGAGTTCAAATTACGTTTACGTGACAATAGATAGCAAAAATAGCCATAGAAAATGTATTTTAATAAAAATATGATATTTTAAGTCAGATTTACCCTATCGTTAAATAGTTAAGTCTTATTCGTCTTCTGAATAAAAAAAACAAAAAAAAAAAACAAATCAAAATCAAAAAAGTTTTATTCATTAGAAAAATATGTTGTTTTAAACAATAGTCTGAGGAGTGAGTGTTACAAATTGCAACTTACAATAAGAGAATAATTATTTACGCACGGTCGAGTTTTCCCAGAAAAGCGGAACTGAGTCTGTCCCGCGCAGGACATTTAATTTTGATTAAAAAATCGGGACGTCTGGCAACGCTAGAAAATAGACACATTGTAGATATGTCAAACTCTACAACTTTCCTGTTTTTGTGGGACCACTAAGCTACATGAATGCCACGTTTCTGAGTAATTTTCAAAATAAAACCTAAGAAGCCGAAACTATAGCTACATATCGAAGTCTGGTTATAATATATTGTAATATGTATCGGCAGTAGCTGTTAACATAGGTTATACAGAGAACCGAAATGTTCAAATTCATCTTCGTCACACGCATCGACAAAAAATATATAGGTACACTTGAATCATTCCAAAATTTTAATTTGCCCGTTTCATCAAAACTGTTAAAAACAAGATACCTATACAAGGATATTTCCAGTGAATTAAAAACATCAACTAATAAGATCAGTTTAAAGATTCACAATATTTACATTTGTCATTGTTGAAATTTGATGTCTTTAATCTATATCAATTAATAAAATTAATTTAATAATTACTCGATCCAAAATCTGAGGGTGTAATAAATATTCTACTTTGTTATTAAAATGATCATAGGATCTGTGACAAAATGATTTTTTACACAGTCTGACAATAATATGATTTAAATACATTGACATAATGAATAAAATACTCATTTTCTACCTGACAGTTTGCAAAAGTCAATAAGTAGCAAATTCACTTAGTTATACTCTGGTTATACATAATATTTTTCAACTTACCTTCAATCTTTCAACTAACATCTCCAATTCGTCGTACAAACTTTTATCTTCTTCAGGCTACAACAATTAAACATTTAACAATTAACACTATAGTGATTATTATTATTATAAAAATATACATACAAATTCATCTTTTGACTTTTGTGGACAGTTTTTAATAACTTTGGCTGATGCACTCATTTTAACCAAAAGACAACAAAAATGACAAGACTGATCTTAACAAATAACAAATTGTATTGGCAAACTTTCAACTTCTGTAACAATGGAAACGTGAAATATAATTCCAAAACTAAATGTTAATTTAATCATGATTAAAAGTTTAACAGCGAATTAACAAAACAGCGCGTTAAACAATGTACGATAAACCCAGCATAAATATCCTAAATAAGTATGATTGTTAACTTTTGAAATAATGCAATATTTCAAAAATAATAAAATGCCGAATCACTGTGGCATTGCTTCCAAACATAAAAAAACCCGGGTCGCAGTGCCAAAACCCTGCCGACAATATAGTGTATTTGCTTGTATAGGGCCGTGTGGTTTTATACTTTTATTATGTGAAATTAAGTTTGTTTTTGGGCATAATAAAAAATTTAACCCCTTAATACACCCCTTAAAATACATTTTTTTTCTTAATTGTAATATTATTATCAATCTAACGTCTACACCGAAATAAATATAGCCTTTAATAAATAAGTCACTATCTGAAAATTAGTATTTTCAAAAAATTTGTAAGTCCGGTCCTGTTGAGCCGATTTTATTAAAATTTTAGGGGCACTTTTTAATTGCTACTGACTGGTTAAATGTCAATTTTGAAACGATTCTGAGAATTTTTTCGGTATTTTGGGGCCCAAAAACATTTTTCAACCCCTAAAAACTACCCTTAAAATGGCCCGATTACGCCCATTTTAAATAGGCTTCTTGCGGTGATGGATTTCAACACGTGGGCCAAATTTCGTTAAAATCAATTAACTCTTTCGAAAGTTATTGCCCGCACACATATATATATATATATATATATATATATATATATATATATATATATATATATATATATATATATATAAATATAAATATATATATACATATATATATAAACATTTTTAAAAATGGTGCCAAAGTGTTTAGGAGGCCATGAAACGTCGAGAAATTTTGGTCCGACCCCTAGGTCCCGCCATCCGACCGACGCCAATAGTGTATGTTGCCATATGGCAAATACACTAAAAACTCAGGTAGGAGTGTAGAACTCTGCCGACAAAAGTCTATGTACGAGTATTTGCCACCAATATCTGCACCAAATAGAGTATTTTACAGTTTGACACTATTTAAAATACTTATGCTACAAATTGCTGATGTAGGGTAAAATGCATATTTTATTGTTTTCATAATAAAATAGGTTTATTTTCTGTAAAAAACGTGAACAAAATTTATTTACTTTTTAGAATTGACCACGTGATTGGAAATGCTCTGTGATTGGTTATAGCTCGGGTGACGTCACACACAATTAAACGGTTTATTAGTGCGTTCTTTCTAGATTTTCTGGTGTTTATCGAGCAATTTTTGGGTTAATTCTAAATCATAATAGCTTAGTTGTTTATCAAGTTTTGTGTATCAAAATGTCAACAGCAGGAACCAATATTGGCCTGGTGCGCAACGGAAATGACATCGTACGGTCACATTAAACCATGCTTTTATAAACGTTAAAAGAATGTTAAATTTGTATAAACAAAAAAAGAAATATATTTAATCAATAAAAAATATAAGTGGAATACAATACTTTAATTTTAAATATTTATTTCTAATTATTCTCATATTTTATTTAGGGTTTTTTGTAAATTGAAGGGAATACTGTTGGGATGTACCTCCAACTTGACTCCTGCTTTTCTGCCACCAATAAAATGATCGCTATAAATGCACTCAGCTGGTTTTGGAGTCCATGGAGTAAACACCTGGCATAGTTAGGTTATACATTATAGTACGCGCCACGGTTCTGAAGTTAGATGCAAATGGAGGCTTGCGCAGGTACAGTCGGTTGAAAAACTACAAACTCGGGCTATATTATTATTTTTAATTTTTCTTTAATCTAATAGTCCAGCAGCCACCGCTTGTTTTTTTAAGTGATTAATAACAGGCTGAATCTTCGTGAGTTCGTTCGGTCTGACGAGACGTCCAAGTTTTTCCTCTGTCCAAATTCTCAAAGAGGTAGGTAATGAACTGCGCAGATGTAAAACATGTCGATTTGGTAGGGTGTCGAAATTATTAATAACCAGCTGATTTTTTGTATGCAGCTTACTAAATATTAGTATAATTGAGTGGCCACAATGTCCTACAAATGTGTGGTAGGTTTTCCTAGTCCTACGCTTGGAAGTTGTCTTTTCCACGGTAACACTTTTATCATTAATAACAACCTAGGTTTGATTTTGTCCTATCGGGAATAAAGTAGGGAACACAATTTTACCAAGCGTAGGACTAAGAAAACCAACCACTACATTTGTAGGACTTTGTGGCCATTCAATTATACTAATATTTAGTAAGCTGCATACAAAAAATCAGCTGCTTATTAATAATTTCGACACCCTACCAAATCGACATGTTTGACATCTGCGCAGTTCATTACCTACCTCTTTGAGAATTTGGACAGAGGAAAAACTTGGGCGTCTCGTCGAACCGAACGAACTCACGAAGATTCAGCCTGTTTTTAATCACTTAAAAAAACAGGCGGTGGCTGCTGGACTATAAAGGTCTAATTCCTTGCAGTCATCCAAAAAAATATTTTTCGTGCTTGTCTATGCAAAACTGTATTAGGCATCTTGACCAATTAACAATCAAAGAAACAACTTAATAATAACGTACTGGACTGTACTTTATAGCAGGAAAGCGACAAGTGACACGACAACCAATCACCGACGAGCGCACGTTCTGTGCCGGCAACTGGGAGGTGTGGGAGTATTCCTTTCCCACAAAATAATCAGAACGGCTTTAAAATAGAAATTTGCGACGCTGTTTGTGACTAACTTCAGAACCTTTTAGAACCGTGGTTGGTATTATACTTACTTTTTTCTCATTGCATTTATCCATTTGTTTCTTTTTTCTAATTTCCAACTATAAGGTGGAAATGTATAAAATTTGCACATATTATTTCAGCCTGTATTTTTATAATTCACTACACAACTATTATGCACCATTTTTTAAATCTATTCTCAATGACTTATTCACATCAGCATAATTTAATGTTCACTTTGTCCACAGTGTATGCTGCGAGTCAAACTCGCGAGAAGAGGATCCCCTACTATTCCGATTTCCGTGAGTACTTTAAGACTTAAGATTTTCGTTTAGGTTTTCCTGGAAACTATGGGTGAGACCCGACATTCCTTAGTTTTTTCCAAAATTTTAGGCTCAGTAGTTTCGGAGATAACGGAGGAATGCCTAATTTTCATCTATTTTCTTAAATAACTAAAACAATTTATCTTAAAATTATAAAAAAAATATATTTGAGATTCTCACAACAAGCCCTTTCATTTGATATGTCACACGATATAGTTTGCAAAACTTTTTTTTTTAATTTTCTAATTTACCCTCAAAAGTGGCCCCCATGTTTGAAATTCATTTATTTACGTTACGTGTCCATCTTTGGTTCACCGACTTACATATGTGCAGCAAATTTCAACTCAATAGTTTCGAAGAAAATTGGCTGTGACAGACGGATGGACAGACACGCAATAAACGACTTCTATGCCCATTATGAAACTTGGCAAGGATTATCTATGCACTGTTGGCTATTTAAAAAAAAAATTGAAAATATTAAATGGTACAACTTTGAGAAGTTCAAGTTTCAAAAATTTAAATATACTTTTTTCCAATTTTTTTTTTTAATATCCAAAATTGTATTTAAAAAGCTCATTAAATGAAGTATAAATTCGACTGTTTTATTTATTTTATTGTAACTTTTTAAAACTGGGTAATGGGATTCGAAGTAGCGCACACCTGCCAGCTAGTCAAATTTTTAAAACCCTGAACCAGACATTATACCGTAAAAACATTTTATATCAGGATCGAGGACATAATATGAGCCATTGTTAAGTTTCTTTACATTATGACAAAGTTTTAGTAATATAGTTAAATCTGGTTATAAAACGTTGAAATGTTTTCGGTGTACATACCTCTATATAAGATTAACTTAAATATTCATTTTTAAAATTTAGTACAGATAGATAACGCCCGAGAAACTGTTTTGCCAATGATAGTATCAAATCCCGATTTTTGACTTAGACCATTCTGGTTTTCAATGGCTCATATATAGGTATGACATAATCAAATATTGAAACATCAAAATTTTTTACCTGTCCGCTTTATGTGGAATGCCCCATACATTTTAATTGAATCATTGTCTCAGAATGGTGGACATTTGTCATGCTTTGTGAACTCGTTTTTGTGGACAGAAAAATAATGAAAAAACCTATGCCGTTAAAACTCCTCTATATCGCGATCGACCGGTCGATCGCGAGGCCAATTCTGGCCGATCTGTAGCTACTTTGAATTAATAAATATTATTAATAATTATCTATGTTCCCTTAATTCCCGTGGACGTGAGTTTTTTGGCCCTTTAAATAATTATTGTTGTTGTTTTTTACGTAGGTAGGTAAGCCGTATATCTATATTTCAGTGCGAGGAGTACTTATTCAGCGAGCTATTGATAGATTAGTAACAAGTAAGTCATATTATTCTTTCATGATAAATTTTCCTAAACAAAAAAAAAAAAAAACGCGAAAGTGAAATATTGAAATCATATTATCAGCCATACTGTTAATTTTTATAACAGCTTTTTCATATTTACGAACAAATTATACATTGCAGTTTATAAAAAAAATTAAATTGCATTTTACGTTGTAAAAATCTATCTTGAAAAAGTGTCGGAATATCGCATTTTTTAGGTACCGCATGTACGGAATGCTGCTATTAATAGTTGGGTTTGGAAATTTATTTTCTTCATGAGCCTATATCTCGAAAACTTAATAATTGATTAAAAAAATAAAAAATAGTTTTAAACATATATTTTACTTATCTACCCATACCTGGCTGGAATGCACCTTACACTGAAACACAGTGATAAACATAGTATGCATTTCACACCCCTTCTACCCCATTAGACTACGCCTTTGAGAAGTCAATCGCGACACACTTTTAAGATAAAAATTAGATCTTATATACAGAAAAGTTGGCCACCCCTGCTCTATATCATGGTCCAATCCCTAGATCCAGCCAATTAGTGTATGTGCCATAAAGACAATATTATAATATTCCAATACTGCTAGGGCAAATATAAGTGTATAACAAAAAATAAAACTAATGAAGACAAATATTTTATTTACAGAAAACAATAAGTGTATTCACAATATGTAATTTTATTTATTATTGTTATTAATATTTAATAATATAATTAAGACCAAACACATACTTTATAGTCATTTTAAGATAGCGAGCAGAGTGTGATTGGTATAAGCGTTAAAGCATGGGATTAAGGTACTGTCAAATTGTTTTGCTTTTTTAACTAATCTGTTAAGCATGTGGTACTGATGCACTCCAACCACTTATTGTAATGAGAAATACTTTCTAATCAAGGCCCAAAGGGTTCATAACAAAAAAATAAATAAAAGTCAATCTAAAACTGATATTATCGATACTTCCTTGAAGTTACTTTTCATTAATGGAATTGTGGAATAAACACAATTATGTTTATCAAAGAAACACTGCAATCTTCTAACTAAAGTAGAATGAATCAGAACAAAAATAATATTTAGTGACGTTTATATTAGCTTCTCAATATTAAAAAAATATATATAAAAGTATTTAAAAAACCAACGTCCTTTAAAAGCGTTTTAATGTAATTCAAAATGTAAATAAAATTATAATAAAAATCTTTAGATTATTATAAAACTGAAAAATTGGTGAGAAGCATTTTGAACATAATTTTTTTAATGAAATTTAATAGTTTCGTTTTTAATTATAAGCATCGCCGACTGGGAAAACCTTAGTTTTTAAATTTAATTATTCACGTTTTTTTGCAAATAGTTTTCGTCTTTTTGTCATAATTGTCCTATCAAAAATATTATCAGCAAATTAAGCAATGCAGTGATTCTTTGATACTTACAGCATCTTGCGTGTTGCAATGAGTAAATGTGAGTTATTGAAATATTATTGTAATATCTACAACTACAATAAAACTGAGTGCGTGGCAATAATATATTTTAACTAATACACGTCTTATCAATGAAAAATATACATACTATAATATTTCTGCTGGGATATCTTCAATTAAAATAATTATCTTCTACTAAAGAATGTTTATACTACTTTTATAATTTTTATTATTATTTTATTTTAAACTTATCAAGGATTTTCCCAACTGTTTAAAAAACTGTTTATAATGTAGAAGAAAAAAACTACAAATAAATAAAAAATATATATATAGTACTCTAAACAGGTTCTATTAAATTCTTTCCAAGAAATCAATACGCGTTCCTAATAACAATATAAATTGATGTCCGTAAATCAATTTCTCAAATTAACATTCCTCTGTTAAATCTTCAATCAAATTTCAAAAATGCTATTTCAGAATTTCAGAAAACTATTAACAGAGTTCACCAAAATCTACATTCAGTTACATTTTCCAGTATATATATACATCTTGTAAAATCATTTTCAGTTATATCATTCAGAAATCTCAGGACGTATTTGAATCTTTACTGGAATCACGACTACAAGGACGAATACTTTAGTGTCTAGCGTAAACTATAATGCTACAATAAGGGATCGTCGAATATATTATAAATCTCCACAGCCTATATCATCAGTTTATGAACCTGGCAAAATATAAATTTTGTTTCGACATTTCGTCGTCATTATATTTATAAAAATAACGTAAAGTAATTTTCAGTTCTTTAACTAACAATATAACTGAATATGACAATACAGAAACTGAAGCATTCACAAAATAATAAAACGAAAGTGTTCAACGAAACAACACAAGCGGCCAATCTTCGTAGGTCGGCTTCTGAATATTTAACGGCACTCCCATACCTTGACTGTCTGATCGACGCTGCCCGTTATTACATATGGATGTGACTTATGAAAATCTGAAAACATTCAAAAACAGTGTCAACAATATTTGCATTTAATGAACCTAATATGACGTGAAAAACAACTGACAACTGAATCCAGTACTAGACAGGTATTTTTTGACTTACTAAAATAATCCAAATGGCGGACCGCGGTTCATACCTGGACCCCAGGCAAGTTTTGTACAGACCGTTATGAAATTGAATAGTGAATAATGATTCATTCTACAACCCCATTACACTTCCCCCACAAACAACTACCGCCTTTGCTATAACATTGTGTACAGTGTAAAAAAAGGTTCATTAATAATAATATTAACTTATGTGTGTGAAGCAGCATTCTCTAAAATGAGCTTCATTAAGAATTGGTACAGATCTCGACTCATAGATGACCACCTTAACAGCTTAATGAGAATCAGCTGCACGAACATGACCCCAAATTTCTAGAAGGTTGTTCAAAATAGAACGTGCCATTGTTCCCATTGAACATTAACTTTGTGAGAAGTATTTTTGGATTTATATGGACTTTAAATTGAATTTTTTGTATTCTAAATATCATAATAAAAAACTTGATTTGATTTTTATATATTTCATTTCACTGATATCTGTTGTTTTATATATAAGATAACTAATTTCAAAAACAAGTTTTATTAAGGAAAGCAAGTAGCCTATGCTAGTAGAGTAGTTGGCAATATGGTGGAAGGGGGCGGTAGACATAAGTTTTCTAGTCCGCGAAAAGATATTGTTTTGACACGGACCTTTTAGAAAAATAATCGGTGACCCCTGATCTAAACTAACCTGTGTTTCGCGAAGTAATTTCAATTTGACAATAATCTTAGATTGTGATAATTATAGTTTTTTTTTTCATTTAAACATACTACAAGACACCTTCACCCATCCGACAACAGAATTTTTCGCGTATGTCAGATTACCGGATGTAAGCACAGACTAAAACTGTAACTATTAAAAAAGAGTTCTTTTAACTTTTTTTTGTTCCTGAAGTCAATAACGACTTTATACAATACATATTTATAATACATAATGCATTATAGAAGGTTTTAACAATAAAACATTTTTTAATTTTGCACTTTTATAACACAAACAACTTTTCCTTCCAATGTCTATTGTCTACTATAAAGCGAACGACTCCATGAAACGTCGGAGTATAGAGAAATATTTGTTAAGTAAAGACGTGTGTTGGATTATAGAGCGCAATATCGTAAAAATGTCGGATTATAGAGCGATTTTTCTGGACTTCCACATACTTAAAAACAGCGGATTACCGGACGTGTCGGATTAACGAGCAGCGGATTATCGGTCGTGAACTGTATTCAAAAAAATTGTTTAGTAAATTTCTTTATCGACTCACCTACAGACGTGCAGAAGTGTTTGTGGGCTTCGAGTGTTTTCATGCATCTACGGTGACGTAGGTCCCAAACACGTAATGACTTGTCATCGCCGGCCGACACAAGGAATTTCCCAGCAGGATGGAATGCAACGCCTCGCACCCAATTGTCATGGCCGTTGAGTATAAATGCACAGACACCGGTCGAAACATCCCAAACACGTAATGTTTTGTCTCGTGATCCAGAAACGAGGAAAGGGCCAGCGCTGGCGCCAGCTGAACTCTTCTTGTTGTCACTCGATGCCACCGCTTCGTTGATAGCGGAATGTGCCGCTTCGGGGGCCCACGCTACACACTCTACGACGTGGTCGTGGTCGCGCAACACTGCCTACAAATGATCAAATGTTGAAATTATTAATTTTCGATCCTATAAATAAATATTATGCAAATTAGTGTTTGTTGTGTAATAACAGTTCAATATTCTTTTCTATAAAGATCACTTATTAACTAGCTGCAAATAAGAAACCTACAATAGAATTAATAAAGATATTAAGAAAGATTTGCCGGGAAAAAAGACTTTTTAAGTAAACACTTATTTGTTATTTATAGCGACGTTTCGTCCCTTGCTTGGGACTTTTTCAAGCTTTATAACTATTAAATGTTTTGATCAAGTAGATATAAAAGTTAAAATACACATGTAAATATAAATTTTAGTTAAACAATTGTTCATTAAAAAGTTTGTAATAATCCCGTTTATAAAAAATATTTTTACGGTTGATGTTCAAACTGTTTTATTTTATATAAAACAAAATAGTGAAGCTTGCGGACAAAATTGACGTTCACCAGAGCAAAGCATAGTGCATGAAAGAAGTAAATAAATAAAAAAAATATTACACTTACTTTACACTCTTTGACTACGATATTCCAAACGCGCACTGTTTGATCGTTGGAACATGACGCGATTAAAGAACCATCAGGCGATGGTCGTACCATACGCACCCATTCAGTATGGCCCGTAAACGTTTTGACACAATACCTATACAAACCAATACAAAAAAATACATATATTTGATAATAAAAATTAAAAAAAAAAAAACAGTTTAAAAAAATACGAACTAACATCAGTTATCTTAATGTGTGGTGTGTTTTAGTCATGTAAGTCGTTGTTCTTGTCATGATAAAATTAGTCGTGATTTAAAATTTGTTTCATGTGTTTGTTACTTCCATTTCCATAAAGACATTATACCTTTGTATGGCGAATACGAGATAAGGGCAGATTCTGACTGCACTACACTTAAAAAAAGTAAATTCAAAAAACCCGATTACGTAAAAATCAAACTGAACAGACGTAAACAAGATCAAATGATAACTTATTACAGTCAAATGCATACATGTAGGAACTGTAATAAGTTGAACAGAAATATCTTATGTATTTGATTTTATTTACATCTGTTCAGTTCGATTTTACGCAGTCATGTTAGTTGATTTTTTTAATTTACCTCTTTTTACATACTATACTGTTATTTGTATTGTATTATTTTTACATCTGAATATGCTATTGACTTCCTTTGATGGTCAATACATTTTAGCGTTCAGTAGAAAAATAAAGGTAATAATGAAACTATGACAAAAGAATATGCAGCTTTATAAGGTCTGTTATTTCAAATATTGTCTCAGATTTTAGAAAAAAAACACTACTTTGCACCTATGCGTCACTTTTATTTTTATATCATTTTGAACTCGTTTGGTGATGAAAAGCAAATGGCAACCAGCGTATATGTTTTCCTATGATATCATCAATTTGACTCCCATATAGCAGTCAACTGCGTCCACATAATTTAATACATTAGGACGGTAAAATGATGGGTCTTCAATATATCTATAATTGCTCACGTGACGTAACTATATTGTGAAGAAATAGATTTATTTATGTACAGTAATACCCCGGACTTACGCGATAGGTGGGACTAAGAGATAACCGTGTAAGTCGAATTCGCGTAAGTCGGGGTTCAACCTTGCATATAAATACGTACAAAGTTTGTGTAATCGAGACCAGAGTCTAAAGAAAACAATAATTTAGGGGAAACATGTTTAATAAAATGTTAGATAATTAAAACAATTTATATTAGTGGGAATAAAACAACGTAAATCAAAGTTATTTTGATGTCGAAGGCTTCATATATTCTAACAATGTCGCCTGACGAGTTAAGTTTTTCTTCTTCTCACGTGAAATTTTCTCGTAGCATGCCAGTAACTTTTTTATTTCCCGTTTTGTAGTAAACACGCGCTCTTCATTGGAATCTATTTTTTCTAAAATTTGGTTCACATGACTCATTTTTTGGGTTTTTAGATGACATAACTAAAGATAAACCAATAATGTGCACTGCGTACGTAAAATAATTCCACAAGGAACACGTTCGAACTTGTCGTAAACCAAACACGCCGACGCGCGCAATGATCAAAAAGAAAAATCGCGTATCTCCGAATTCGCGTAAAACGGGGTAGCGTAAATCGGGGTATTACTGTATATCTATACTACTATAATAAAGAGTCCAAACTGGGTGACTTTATACAAATTAAGAACTTACCCTGTAGCAACTTCCCACATTTTAATAGTTTTGTCTCTAGAAGATGAAATAACAAAGTCTCCAGCAGGCATAAAAGCTACACTGCTTACATTGTGATCGTGGCCATGCATTGTCTTGATACATTCGTAGCTTTGTGCAAAATCCCAGAGTTTAACGGACATGTCGGCACTGCAGGAAACTGAAATCATAAATATAACAATTTCAGGATACTTTCACTGTAGGTTACAAATAACACATTTTAATAAAACATAATACAGTAGAATCTCAATAAGTTAAACCTTGGTAAGTTAAAAACCTCTGTAAGTTAAAAATTTTTTGAATTCCCTAAGCTCGGTAACTTAAACAAATATTCTGAACATCGCCCTCGATAACTTAAAATAATATTTTGGTGACCTCCATAAGTTAAAGTATTATTAGTGAGTCATCATGAGTAAGTATCCAAACAAAAGGTTTTGCCAAGAAGTTAATTGATTTTCACTTTAAGACTTCCACTAAATCGCTTTACTGATTTCTTTGTTTAAACATTTGCTTGTTTAAATAAATAAATAATTGATTTTAAATGAATAGATAAAAAATTTATGTCACCTCTATTGAACTAAATACATCTTCTATAAAATCCACAAACCTCGGTAAGTTAAAAATTTTACTCTGACAACCTCTCTAACTTCAACTCTCGATAAGTAAAAAACTCAATAGCTTAAATTTATAACGTTTCCCTTGGATTTTTACTTATCGAGATTCTACTGTAATATGAAAAAAACAAAGATGTTTTTAGTGTAATTAGAGTGGAACTTCGTTAATTCGAAGTCCAAGGGATCGACCCAAAACTTCAAATTAACGAGATTTCGAATTTTTGAAGTTGACGTCGTTTCTTTCTTTAATATTGTCAAGCCATCCTACCCTGGTCTTGAATTGATTGACAAACTTTTTAGCTTTACTTTGAATAATGGCACCATTAATAAGAATTCTCAAAGCCTGCTTAAACCACTTCATGTACACTCCAAGAAGTTATCGTTAAGGTGTTATAAGACATGTTCTAACTTGCACACTCAGACATTTTAGATTTCTAAAATACTCACAGCTTATTTTGGTCAACGATTCTTACAGTATGGTAGCCTAAAAAATTGACTACTGATTGTGTTTGTGATGATATATTTTATAACAGAAAGAACCAACAATTCCAGACTTTTCTGAAAGGGTGTTGTTTGTTTTAGATGCGATTTTATTGAACCCAGGTAAAAAGTTTGAGTTATTGGAATTAGTGTTTTAATTAACGAAGAAAATATTTAATTGTGTTGTATGGGAAGTTCAAGGGACCAGCCAAGCAATTAAAATTATCTGAGTTCAAGTTAACGAAGTTTCACTGTACTAATTAAGACTCAATACACAAATTGTCTTTGAACACACTTTGTTAATACATGATGGTTATTTATAATAAAGAAATTTGGAAGTTCGTAAAAATAATTGGAAGTTGTCATATCATAAGGTGACCAACTATACTCATTTACTGAGTTTTGTACTCTTTTTTCGCAAACCGTACTCTTTTCAAATCCTGTACTCTGAAAGTACTCATTTGTATGTCCAGGCACTAATGCTGCTGTTGAAAGGGTATTTTCACTAGGGAATGATTATTGGAGCAGTGAGAAGTCGCAACTTTCTGTAAAAACATTATCTGCCGTCTTAACAGTCAAATTTAATATGCAAAATGAAAGTTGTTCGGATGTGGCTACATTATTAGACGAACATCCTCATTTAACAAAAAAAATCCACTCTGAAGAAAAATATGTTTTTAAAAGAAAATAAAGTTTTTATCGTTTTTTCTTCTTTTTTTTCACCTATGAAATACTTGCAAAGTGTACTCTTTTTGAACAAAAAATAGTTGGTCACCTTACATAGATCAATATCATAATCAATATAAGAAGATATAAAACATTTAGATTATAAGGCACGGAGCTCATGATGTATTCTTTTACACACATCTTGAATTTAGTGACACTCTATTTTGAATATTAACTTCTTTAGCGACGTATCTGTTTGAAAAAATGTAAGAATTCGAGGGGAAGTAGAATAAACAAATCAAGGGGAAGTTACTTTGGCCCCTAAATTACATGAAAATGACAAGGACAAAAGCAACATAGTAAGACAAGGATGAACAGCTTGAATCTGACGCTTAAAACAATTTCTGTAATTTGACGTACAAACGGTAGGAACTCATTATATATATTTCATGGAAATTCAGAAAGAAAAATATTGAATATCACATTCTTTATTTTCAAATACCAGAACAATTTTCGGATTGAACATTTTTTAAATACAAATATATGCTGAAACGTCACACAATGTGAGGTTATGACGTTGATATACTACACACAATTCATATTAAAAATGTTTTTCTGTAGATTATAGTATGAAAATAAAACTATGGTATAAATGTGACGATCTGTCCATGTGAGAATTTTCACATGACAAAAACATCAAAGTGCCCTCTTAACAAATGTAATAATTTTGTCATAATTATAATATTAAAAACTAAGGAAGTTAAACTTCTTATGTGAACTTATGAGGGTGAGGCTCATTATATTTTTTTTTTTATTTTCGACATAATTAGGTAAATTCATATAAACTTGTTTGTAAATAACTATATCAATATTTTAAATAGCTTACCAAGCAATTTGCCGGTGTGGTCAAACCCAATGTCTTGTACCGAATCGGTGTGTCCTTTCAAAGTTCGTTCGTAATCACCTGTCTCAAAGTCCCACACTTTGAGTGTTGCATCCTCGCTAGAGGATACCATGAGACTAAATACTGGGTGGAATATCACCTGGAAAAACAACATTTTTATGAAGTGGCGCTCAATTTAAATCTTCCTAAGTGTAATTTTTGTCAGGTCAAAAATACGATTTGCCGCCAAACAATATTGGAGAGAAAACACAACTTCAGGTTAATTACTAATTATTTATATTGATTTTTAGTTAACGTTTTTATCAACAGATGGTTCCCGAGTACCCACATAACGCTAAGGCTCGTCTAATTTTTACTAGTCGTTAGCTTTGTACAGCTTTGATGTCAAATATACTTGAAAATATAATACGTTTTGTTTTGATTTGAAAATTGTATTGTTTCATTTCTAGAACAAGATGTGCCAATGACATGAATTGTGCATGTGTTTTAATATCAAATTCATAAGCTTAAAAATAAATAAAACATGTATACCTTAGTGACTGGAGCACGATGTCCTGTAAGAGAATATTTTTCTGGTGGTCGTGGAATCCATTCACTAGGCGATCGTTTATTTCTTGTAGGCGCACCTTCGATGAATTCTTTTTCAGCTTCAGATAGTTTTGATTCAAGCTCCATAACCTGACGAAACAAAATTATGTACTCAAAACAACGTAAGTAATTATATTGATCAGTTTCAATTTCGTAACTGATGAAACGGTTTGTGTACCTTTTTCTGCAACCTAATAACCGATGTCCATTTCTTTTCAAGGAGTCCACCGAATTTCCGCTCCACTTCTCCTGGCATATCCGCATCTTTTTTGAATGCTTCCAACGCATCCATGTAACCATTACTGCTCAAGTAATCAGCGATAGCCTTATTCCTGTAAAGAAAAAAAAACAATGGTCAAATTTTATGTCGCTAAATATGATTTTCCATATAAACATTAAGAGAACTGTGGTTGGAACAATAAAATAAAATAAAAGAATAGTTACTTCTTACCACCACAGATTTATTCAGTGGATGTAAGTTAGTTTAGTGTTTTGCTGAAGATGGGAGCTTAGCTCTCGAAATGTACATCCACTGAATAAATCTGTTGTGGTAAGAAGTAACTATTCTTTTGTTTTATTTTAGGATTTTCCATTATAACTGTTTTATACGTCTTTTTACCAGACTACTAATATCAGAAGTTTGCTTTGTGCTTTTATGTTAGTGTTGGGTCTGTACTCTAAAATCTAAGTTTGCCAATTCGGACCGCCACCGTGCGGCGTCTCTTGGTATCGGAAAAACCAAAAAAATTGACATTTTCCAAATTTTTTCAAAATATCTTTTTAAGGTGACTGTTTATCAACTGTTCAATATGCCTCATTTTTGACCCACATAGTTCTATTTTATGATCAGTTGTGTGCATATAAAATGCATTTACTCACATTTTGGAAATCTAATTTCTATGAAAAGAATAAACTAGAAATGTGTACCATTCTTCCCATATGACTTGCAGCCAAATTTTTACAGTTTATATTATCTAAATAAACGATTTAAAGTCAGATAAAAACGAGAAAATTAGCATACATTTTACACAAATGTTTGTACAAAAAAAATAAATTTGAAAAAAATATTTCGGCAAACCAAATTTTTCACTATTTTTAAAGAAAAAGTAAAGAAAAAGCTTCAAAATGTTAATTTGCTTCTCCGTAATTCGAAATCTCGTGACGTGCTGTAAAGAAATATTGACTAATATCATTTTTTCTTATTCAATTTTTAGGGCAAAAAATATTTTTTTGTATTTTTTAAGCAGCAAGCTAAATTTTGTCAAGCTTAATGTTCAATCACAGCTAATAAAAAGAGTAATGTAATGCATTTTGCGACTACAGTTCGAAATTTCCCGAGCGCATATTTTACAATTTGAGGAATCAGTCCCCAAAAAAAAAAAAATCTTACAAAATTTAAACTATAGTTTGGTAAGATTTTTCCTGGTCACATAAACGCCCTATTGCGCTTTTTTGTAGTGATTTTGTCACTGGTTAAACTAGAGAACTGGTTATAAGCTCAATTTGAATCAGTGACAAATTTACTACAAACAAAGCGCAATACGACGTTTCTGCGATCAATTTTTCAAAATATAGTTGTTCAAAGAAAGAGTTTAAAAATTGTCGTGCAATAACGTTAGTTGTTAAACCCAGATATAGTCGATGGATTTTTGTGATTTTTTTACATTGAGTTTAAAATAGTGAGTAGGTACTAAAAAGTTCATCGCTTAAAATTGCCGCGTTTCGAAGAACTATTTCTTTTGTTTTTAAAACAGAGTAGGTAAATATGATTTTTTTTAATGAAATGTAACAATTTCTATAATTCAAATGCCTTAGGGATTTTAAGATCCCTAAATATGAATTTGTGATCAAATAAACTATTAGAAAAAAAACTTTTTGAAGGCCAGCTTTTATTGTGTACTAAAACGGATAAAAATAAGTTTTAATAATTTAGGTTCATAATTATTATAAAAGCATGGGTCGTGAAGATTATGGAGCTTACAACCTACGCTTTTATAATTATAAATCTAAATTATTAAAACTTATTTTTATCTGTTTTAGTACACCGTAATAAAACCTTGTCTTTAAAAAGTTTTCTTTCTAATAATTTATTTTCTTGTTTTTCGAGCATTTAACTAAATGTTTGCTTAAAAAATTACTATTAATTTATTCGTATTCTTCTCAGCAAACCCTTTCATTTGATATCCATATCATCGAAGTGCATAAAAAATAACTAGTCCGTCGTCTTGGGCGGTCCGCCATATTGGATTTAGAATGGCGTCACTTAGATAACCATGCATTGCCATCCAAACTAAACGTGTATGCAAAATTTCGGCTCAATCGGTTGAGAATAACTGCTTTAAAATTCAGTTGCAAGATTTGACCCGAACATACATAGTTTGCTTAAAAAAATACTATCAATTTATTTGTATTCTTCTCAGAAAACCCTTTCATTTGATATCCATATCATGGAAGTGCATAAAAAATAGCTAGTCCGCCGTCTTGAGCGGTCCGCCATATTGGATTTAGAATGACGTCACTTAGATATCCATGCATTGTCATCCAAACTAAACGTGTATGCAAAATTTCGGCTCAATCGGTTGAGAATAACTGCTTTAAAATTCAGTTGCAAGATTTGACCCGAACATACATACAAACATACATTGCAAGTTGAGTAAAAGTTTGTAAAGAAATCAACATTCGGCCGAAATTTATCTTTAAAAATAGCGTCGGGAGAGCTGTAATAGTTTTTAGGATAGGAGAAAGAATTTGAGAGGAAGAGTAGAGGGGGGTATTTGTAGGTATCTAAGTAACAGTTCAACACGGGTCGATACTTGCAGACATCCCTAACCGAGAAAAATACGCGAGTTATTCTTTCCAGTTACACTTAGAATGTAATTTACGACCTTAAACTTCAAATGCATGTATTTAAAGAGCATATAATTTAATAGATATGAAAAAACGGCATTATGTAACGCATGCAATACATTATATAATAACTTGCGTGGGAGGAGAAGTAGTCACGCACGTCACGCTTTAGGTTGACACGCATGCGCGATTCACACCAAGCAAGCTTTATATCTTTCCTAATCATGTAAGTAAAATGAAATTTACAAAAAAAATATATTAATAATCAATATAAATTAGTTTTCATTTTTTGAAAACAGTACTAGAATGGTAACTAACCAAAGCAATACCATTCAGAGTTGCTATTTTTTCTTCAGAGCAAATTTTTCTGATTTTTTCGGTTTTATAGGCGATTTTGGAGTTTTTTTCCTGACTACGCATGCATAACTAGCAACAACAAATACAGAAATGAACAATTTGTCCATCTTTCATAGAAATCTTTTACCAACTGAGAAGTGTATATAATGGAGTTTTTAGTGACAACATTTTATATTTTTCTATGTATACTCTTCTGACTTTGTTTCATTGCTCAACAGAGTTCTTTCTGTAACTAATAAAATTATTATTATTACTTTGCAGCTACGTGTAAATATTTTGTGTGGCGCCAGGTGCCAAATTAAGCTCGTTGATAAAATATCTGATGTTTCCCTGACCAGTAAAATTGCCTGTTTCATTTTTTCCAGAAAGTCGTCACCCTACCATTATTTATTGATCAATAGATTTTAGAAAAGATATATACATAGGATATGTAAATAGCTACAATATAAACTGATATCTATAAACAGAAGACCACATCTGACGTGGATACGGGAAATGGAGGGAGATGCTCAGAAAAGAATCAATTACATTATTTTTTAACTCATTTTAGTTACTTCTTAAAATTGTTTTTGGGTAACTGATCATAAAAGACATCACTTCACAATATATCAGAATAGCAAATTACTTTTCAGCTATTGGCTAATAGATTAAATTGCAGATAAAAATAATGTATTAAAATTAATATATCGTTTGCATTTACAGTAACATTACAATAAATAGCCACCAACCCCTTCCGACCATTGACCTAGGGCTAGTTTTCCAACAAATCGATGTTAATATGTCCAAGGGCGGTGTTGCGCGAAGGTTAAAGCCCCGTAACTTTCGTACGAAATAATCAATAACTCGAAACAAATTTACATATTATGTATTATTCTTATACGATATAACGTCGTTTTCAGATTTATATAACAGTGGCGGACCAAGGATTTGATGATCCCCAAATGTAAGCGCCGCTAGAAAATTTAATATGCATATTTTTATTAGCTTTCTAGTATATATTTATAATATATACTGTCGATAATTTATCGTAATACTTGGTAGTTGGTACCTTTTTGCTCATTTTTCCTATTCCGTCGGAGTCAAGTATTTTCAACACCAACCATTTTCAACTGATTTTACTCACGTATTTTCAAGTTTGTAGTCCCTACTTATCACGTAAAGATTCTGCTACTACGCTGTTCAGCCAATGGAAAAATACGTTTGACAACGTTTAATCTCAGATAGATCAAGGTTCTTTCTGACTAATCTATATGACTGTCACGAAGTGAAGATGAAAGACAAGTTGAAAATAAAGGAGTCGATTAGTTCTGGTAGGTTAAAAACACACGAGTTCTACAGAATCTGACAAATTATTGCCTCCACACGCAGCGGTACCCATAAAAGAAGTAATAGAGTTATTTTTAGAACACTCCTTACTTTCCCTTTAACTCCTGTAGATGCATTCCGATCGGAAATTTTATGAAAACACTAGTTTGCGCGTATACGAATTTACTTAAGGTGATATCAGAAGATTCATTTTTTGTTCATTTCTGTCTTTCATTCAACATCTTTCACTCGAAGTGAAACGTCTGTGCATTAATCCACAGTAGAGATGGGACACACGGGCTTTTTAGTGATCTGCATCTTTGCATCTGGATCGCGTATGTGAGCCGGCTCACTGAACCGGTTCAAATAGAGTCGAGTTCTCAATATGTTACTGCAGTCTGCCACTGAGTTACCTAGTTCAGTCAATCATATAACGACCTGTATTGAATCAAGAATGCATAGCCAAACATGTGATGCATGAGTCATTTGAGCTGACAGATGCATCAAAGCAAGAACTGATACGTAAGTGTAAAATGTGCTTCTGTGTTAAGTGTTTCACTGAGTTATGCGGATCCGTTGATCCGTCGGCTCAAAAAAAGTGAGTAGGCTCTCACGGATCTTCTGTCGGAGTCGGCTCTTTGAACCGGTTCAGATCTGAGTTACTTAATTCTAACCCACAGAGACAAATGTGGGACGGTTAGAACAAACAAGAAAAAACTATGCATATTCCGTACCTTCTACTTTAGCACTGCCGAACTGGGTAAGATTATATAAGGATGAAAAAAAGAAAACATTTTATAGTTGATATTTTTGAAGTTTGTTTTTCTCAACTTAATAAATCACCAAACCTTGTACCTAACTTTTAGTTGCCGAGAGGCGCGCTCATAGTGCAATAAAAAAAACCGGGTCGCAGTGCCAAAACCCTGCCGACAATATAGTGTATTTGCTAATACAGGCCTTGTGGCTTTATTATGTGAATTTAAGGTGATTGTTGGGCAAAATAAAAAAATTAACTCCTTAATACACCCCTTAAAATTACAATTTTTTCTTAACTACATTATTATTGTTGATCGAACGTCTACACCAAACTTAAAAACACCTTTCAGTAAATAACTCCCTATCTGCAAACTAGTGTTTTCAGAAAATTTGTAAATCCGGTCCTGTCGGGCCGATTTTATTAAAATTTTAGGAGCACTTTTAAATTGCTATTAAAGGGTTAAATTTCAATTTTAAAACGATTCTGAGAATTTTTGAGGTATTTTTGAGCCCAAAAACTTTTTTCAACCCCCAAGAACTACCCTTAAAATGATTCGATTAGGCCCATTTTAAATAGGCTTCGTGCGGTGATGGATTCCAACATGTGTACCAAATTTCGTTAAGATCAATTAACTCTTTCGAAAGTTATTGCCCGCACACACACACACACACACACACACACATATATATATATATATACACACATATATATCTAAACATTTTTAAAAATGGTGCCAGTGTTTAGAAGGTTATGAAACGTCGAGAAATTTTGGTCCGACCTCTAGGTCCCGCCATCCGACCGATGCCAATAGTGTATGTTGCCATATGGCAAATACACTAAAAATTACAAAGCAAACGTTGACATGCGTCTTACATATAGATACAGAGTAATTTTCAAATCAGCGTACACCGGGAAGCGTTTTCGTGAATAGGACGGAAGGGGGGGAGTGGCGCTGGGATTTGACAGCGCCGTTACAGACAGACGTTTACAAACAGGCGTCGGTGTCGATCGATACGATGACGACGAGCGACGGAGCGGTACCGGCGACGATCGCGTGACGTCACGACGCACCGTCGCACAAGTCGGTGGGCGGTGTTCATACGCTTATCCACGTGACGTTCAACTGTCTGCGTTTAAGATTAAGCTGTCGCTGTCGATATCTATACGAAATATCACAAAAAAAAAACGATCAAGTGAGAAGAGAGTTCCGTACTATTCCGTTTTCCGTGAGTACTTTAAGACTTGCGATTTTCGTTTAGGTTTTCCTGTAAACTATAGGTGAGACCTCGCATTCTCTATTTTTTCAAAAGTTTAGGCTCAGTAGTTTCGGAAATACAGGGGGGGATGGTCAATTGTTCATCTATTTTCTTAAATAACTTTAAAACTATTTATTTTAAAATTATAAATACATATATATATATATATATATATATATATATATATATATATATATATATATATATATATATAATTACTCGCATGTTGAAAATTCATTTATTTCCGTTACACGTCCGTCTTGGGGTCACCGACTTAAATATGTGTACCAATTTTCAGCTTAATCGGCCCAGTAACTCGGAGTAAATTGGCTTTGACAGTGGGACGGACAGACACAGGAGTGATCCTATAGAGGTTCCGTTTTTTCCTTTTGAGGTACGGAACCCAAAAAACGAAACTTTTAGAAATTCTGAATCGAAATGCCAATCACAGTTATTGTCCCCCTATAATAAACTTAGAAATTGTCACCAAATTTTGTCAAAAATTTACAAATACTAATTACAATATTATACGATTAACTATAATTCGATCACTTGTATCCCAAAAACCATTGGCAAAATATCCAAATTTGCAACATTTTCTTATTTTTGTAAAAAACCTTTAGGCAATTTCCGGTACGAAATCTTCTTAAGAAATTACTTTTATCGATTGAGGTGAGATATCACCACAAATTAGCAAATTAACTATGCTTCCTGGAAACGCAACTAAAAGTAAACAGCTTGTCAGAAGCCGTTAATTAATTAGTTTTTACTAATTATTACTACGCAAGGCAACAAAGCCGGAATACAGTTCTTAAAAAAAAGAAAAAAAAAACGCGACCGAAATTTAAAAACTAGTAATGACGACTTTCTTTTATTATTGTTTCATTTCCTTCACACATTAACAAGTAAGGGCTTGGGTAATAAGGATTACGCCACGCCCATTTCGTTTAAAAATTCATCTAGCTTTTTGATCTTTTTCATCAACATTTTTTGAGAACACACTCTCTCTCAAACCTTCGCCAGTGCATAAAAAAATCTTTATTTTACATCCGAATATTATTTTATTGCCAACGTTTCGTCTAATATGTAGACTTCTTCAGGGCTCAAAATAAAGTTGTTGCACTATCGTCATGATTATAAACCAGTTATCATGACTATCATGACGATAGTGCAATAACTTTATTTTGAGCCCTGAAGAAGTCTACATATTAGATGAAACGTTGGCAATAAAATAATATAATTGTACTGGCTATAAGGTTCCATCTTCCCGCTATTCTACTTCTGTCAAATCATATAAGAGGAACGAAAACATATCATACTATGAATTATTCTTTATAACGATAAACTCTCTATAACATAGAAAAGATCACAATTTGGTTGGTTTACCTTAAAACCCATACATTGATACACTCTTTATAGCGCAGCAGCCATTCTCTGTTACGAAGAAATGTGTTCATAAACACATTTTATTTCCAAACCACAAGTTCGAGAACCACTCTTTAAGAGGCGTTATTTTAAATATCAATATTAAAATGTTGTTTTTTTAAAGATATTTTTATATAGCAATTTACAAATTTAAGATCTCTTTGCGAAATCACTGACTCAATCGATTGTTCGATTTTTAACAATTATAGAACACAAAACAATTATCCAAAGTAATAATAACTGACCTATATTAACGTAAGGTCGTTTGCGTTTCGCAATCTAAATGCAAATACTCAGCCTACTTTCTACAATAATATTATATTCTCACTCCTATATTTTATTGCGGCAATGTAACAATCGTGATCGTCAAAGAGGCTCCCTCCGAACGCAATGTCTAGCTTAACCAAATAGTATACTAACAGCATCTTGGCATTTGCTTATAGAAAGAGTTCTTCAACTATATACTAGTGAACTGCTTTCTTGTCTGTTCGGTATAAAGTTTGCAATCGATTTTTCATCTACTTCCGTTATCCGATTGAGCTTAAATAATATGGAAACTAGCTGACCGGCCTCTCCCCCGGGTACAAACTGCACTTCCTGACGAGCTAGAGACTTAAAACTTTAAAATTTCACACACATAAGACCAAAAAGCAGAAAATTATTACCTATTTAAATAAAAACAATTTTTTTTTGTAATATACCTACTACCGTTATAAAACGGGCTAAAAATATAAAATAATTTCTCCTAGCCCATTATAAAAGGGTGGGTTGCAAGCTTTGTCATAGTTTATTACTCACAATCCACGCTTTTATATAATGGGATAATCATTTTCGTCCGTTTTAAAAACGTGGCATATTAACAAAATGTTTATTTAAATAATTATATAACATTCACTCGTCGTAAAGAAGAATAAGATTCACTTTATTACATATTATTAGCACAGGAAGCAATACGACATTTACTCTGTATGCCAATTTTATGGGCTAGTGAACTTAAAGTGCGCTGACTACCGACAGTAACAAAGACAAGTCTGGATCGAATCGCGAAAAAAACACGAGCTTTTCTTTTTTTTATTATTAAATAATGAATTATATTGGATAATAGTTTATTCAAGATTTAAGTATTTAAAAAATATTATTAAAAAAACTAATTCAAGAGAAGCTTTTATACAAAGATACTAAAACGGAAATAATTCATAATTATTAAAGCATGGGCTGTAACATCTACGATCGTTTATTAGTCACACAACCCATTATAATTATAAACCTAAATTATTAAAAATTATTTTTTTATTTTTTAATACATCTCAATAAAAGTTTGCCTTTAAAAAACATTTTTTTACTAATATTTTATTTTGTTCTTTCTATAATATGGTTTGGAATATACATGGTTATCTTTATATATAAAAATCTTCTGTACGTGTGTGATTGAATTCCTCCTAAACGGCTGGACTGATTTTGATGAAATTTGTTGTGCGTGTTCAAGTGGATTCGAGAATGATTTAGAATTGTTTAGACTCACAGTATGTAGGTGAAGCCGAAGGCTCCACTACTATTGATGCTACCGAGTGGGGTGCAGCGCGGCGAGGTAAGGTAATAATATGGTGGAGACGAAGACTCCGCTATCGTTGTCGCTGCCGTGTTTTATCTCTGTCGCATGCGGCTATTAATAATAAATAGAAAGCAGCACCGGGCAAATTCGTCTATTATTCTACATAACAAAGACCACTGAAAGTTGAAACACAATACGTCTTAATCCGGGCGAAGTCGAACCGGGCCGCTAGTATCTATATAATAAAAATGAAACGTAAATGTTCGTAAGCACATCACTTGAAAACGGCTGGACGTGGATGCTCCGGGACTCAAGCATCCATGAGTTTTTTTTTTTGTGTGAGGCTAAGAGGAGTTTTCTTTGATTGTGTAATTGCATTAACTCCAATTATATTTCCCATTCACTAAAGAAAAATAAACAAGACGTTACAAAATAAAATGCATTTCATTTTTTCGTAAAAGAAGTTGTACCCGTCTTCACCCGGGAAGGGTTAAAAATACCAGCGTTTCGTTCGTTTTAAATAGTGATTATTAACTCGAAAAAACCACGTCCCCTCTGCACGGCTAGTTTTATTTTTGAAAAACAGTGGAACCTATATTTCTATAAGTTCGGCGATTACGGCTGTGCGTTCATGAATGAGCCAGTCAGCAGTTTTAATAAATTATAAAATTTTGTGAACATTCATGACTCAAACTAAAAAAAAAATATATATATATGCTTTTTCAAACTGTATATTTTACACTACACACTACGGAAGTACAACTTGTATAACTGTAAAAATAATAACGGCACCGACCGCCGGGATAGAATCTACGACCTTCAGGCTACGAGGCAGCCTCTATAACTCTCACCCACTATAGCACAACGTTGTACGGCAATTCTTTATAATATATACGGTAAAAGTGCATTGCAACGTTCCGTTACACTTTCAGTGTTATGAATCGATTTTAGCCCGTGCCAAAAATATTGCTAATTTCTTTACAGTGTTAGTACACTTTTTAAATTCATCGTGCTTTTTCATTTGACTAAAAATAACAATCAGTCAAGTACACATAATAAAGCCACACTATCTGTATTAGCAAACACTATAAATTGTCGGCAGGATTTGAATTGCAACCTGAGTTTTTTAATAATCGTAAAGCATGTCCTCTACAATCGCGAACCCCTACAATATATCTGATTTATCGCAGTCTAAAATAGTAAGTAACGGTTTATAAAAATGGTAGCCTACTGTAACTTTGTATACGATGTGTGGCTATCACCTGCAGTGTTTTGTTCTGTTTTACGGGCCAATGCCCTCTCAGCAGTAGAATAGTTCTACACGCGGACTCTTCTGATAATAAATCGAGAGAGTGAGAGAGATGTATTATGATACGACTTATAGCCGCGGCACGGTTTGCGGTAACATCTTCCGCAACGATCAAATCAAATCTATATAGCAGCAGCACATAACAGGAGAGCTATAAAGCATTTTTGGGTAGGTATTTGAGGCACTGTGAAAATTTGTACAATAACTGTTTAGTAATATCCGAATACAAAAACACAGACCTGGCTGAAGGGTAGCGGGGCTTAACCGACTTTACCGATTTTTTAATTGTTGCGCAATACGAAATCCTTGAGGCATCTTGAAATTTTAATATGTACCTTGAAATTTAGCATTTAAGGAGTTGAAAATAAAAAACCCGGGTCGCAGTGCCAAAACCCTGCCGACAATATAGTGTATTTGCTTGTATAGGCCCGTGTGGTTTTATACTTTTATTATGTGAAATTAAGTTTGTTTTTGGGCAAAATAAAAAATTTAACCCCTTAATACACCCCTTAAAATAACATTTTTTTTTCTTAATTGTAATATTATTATCAATCTAACGTCTACATTGAATTAAATACACCCTTCAATAAATAAGTCACTATCTGCAAACTAGTGTTTTCATAAAATTTGTAAATCCGGTCCTGTCGAGCCGATTTTATTAATATTTTGGGGACACTTTTTAATTACTACCAGAGGGTTAAATTTCAATTTTGAAACGATTCGGAGAATTTTTTCGGTATTTTAGGGCCCAAAAACATTTTTCAACCCCTAAAAACTACCCTTAAAATAGCCCGATTAGGCCCATTTTAAATAGGCTTCTTGCGGTGATGGATTTCAACACGTGGACCAAATTTCGTTGAAATCAATTAACTCTTTCGAAAGTTATTGCCCGCACATATATATATATATACATATATATATATACATATATATATATACATATATATATATACATATATATATATATACATATATATATATAAACATTTTTAAAAATGGTGCCAAAGTGTTTAGGAGGCTATGAAACGTCGAGAAATTTTGGTCCGACCCCTAGGTCCCGCCATCCGATCGATGCCAATAGTGTATGTTGCCATATGGCAAATACACTAAAAAGCCAAATTTTTTTTTATCGGGTCTAAAATTTAGCCAGTTTGCAAAATTATATTTTTTAAGACTTAACAAATATATCTGAAACACTTTGAAATTTAAGCAAAATAATATTAGTAACTAAAAGTAGATATATTCAAAAAGATACGTAGTTTCGGTGGGACATTTTACCTGCCCGGCGATCAATATGTTTGATAAATCGGTTAAGCCCCGCTACCCTTCAGCCAGGTCTGTATTTTTGTATTCAGATATTACTGAAGAGTTATTGCACAAATTTTTACTAAGCCTCAAATACCTACCCAAAAATGCTTAATAGCTCTATGTATCTCGAAAACCGAATCTGTGAATGTGGTAACAATTCAATTGACGATGAATTTCAAATGTAGCTCTAGCTATATTTCACTCGACGAAGGAATTAGGGCGGTTTGAAATTCACGACATGATTAACAAATTATTATCTAAATATTTGGAAGGTGCATTGTTGTTTATAGGTTTATACAGACAAGGTGTGCCGCGGAATTAAGTATCTAGTTAGCTGCAGCGAGTATACAGTTTAAAAGTGTTCTCCCCATCTTTACTTTTGAATGAATTGAGTTATAGACAGAGACCTATAATACCCAAGGACTGGGCAATTGGCTAGAAAAAAAATGGCGCAAGCGTACGGTCTATATCTATCTCTCCCGACGTAGTACTGTAGTCATGGTTATAGTATCATGTACTGTAGTATATTAAGCTTGCCAATTTGCCGGACAAGGATAGAACTTGGATGCACGCACGTTCTATCTCTCTCACAGATAGACCTACTATATCCATGGTTTGGGTTTGGGTAATCTCTCTCGACGTAGTACTGCAGTCATGCTTATAGTATCATGTACTGCAGTATTAAGCTTGCCAACTTGCCATACAAGGATAGAAATTGGCTGCACGCATGTTCTATCTCTCTCACTATGTGTGAGCGTTTTCAGCACATTGTGAAGGTACGGATGGTTTAGTCTGGGGGCATTCTTTAAACGACATAAACCACTCAGTTCCTTGAGAGAAGATCTCTCTATAGCATTTTACGTAATTCAACAATTTAAGTTCATTGCGGGGATCCAAGTGAACCATGCAAAACAGAACACATCCATCTTTAGTCGCAGTGCCAGGTTCTTTCAACTTATTATGCTCTTTCTGAACGAGCGTTACAGGATATCTTAGCACATGCATACCGTACGCAGTAATACCGTACGCAGTATCAGCCTGAGGCTAGATTTAGGATTCAGCAAGAACCAATTATGGTGCCCTCTTGCTTGTCCCTAATATATACCACACTCAAAATATCGAAAAGCGAAAATAATGTTTTTTTTTCCCTTTACCACTTAGGCGCCCCTTGGGATTTAGCGCTTGGATTATGGTGCCCCCTTGCTTACCCTTAATATATACCACATTCAAAATATTAAAAATCGAAAAAAAAAGTTTTTTCCTTGGTATACGTTTTGGAATCCATCGCCGCACGAATTCAATTTAAAACGGATTCGATCGGGCCATTTTAAGGGGTTGAAAAATGTTCTTGAGTCCAAAAATGCCGGAAAAAAAAAATTGGAATCGTTTCAAATTTAACCTTTTAATAAAAATTAAAATGTGCTGCTAAAATATACTTAAATAAAATCGACTCGATAAACGTATATAAATTATTGTTTCAACTCCACTGCGTGCAGAGCAGCGGGTAGCGGCTACTAGTATATAATTTAGAAGCATGTGAATGAAAGAAGCTAGTTCATAAGATTACATTTTTTCTATAGTATTTCTAGTCGTATAACTATTTATTGACGACTGGGAAATACTAAGAAAATGAAAATGTTTTTATGGACTTGGTAACTGCTTTTTTTCCACCCTTCAAGATTCGTTTTCCAATCAGTTTTGCTTCTCCAGATCAGTACTATCAGTGTAAATTGCGAAGTAACAGTACAAAAAAAAAACACATTACAGTTGTAATCTTAATATAACGAACCTCAATATAACGATATCCTCGATTTAACGAATTTTTCGAAATCCCCTAGAACTACCCGTAAGAGTTAATGCAAAATATAATGATAATGATGAAATTTATTCACATAGTAAATACGTCACAATTAAAAAAATACCTCTACATTACGAATACTTTTTGTCAAAAACTTCTTTATAACGAATTTCAATCATTGCAGAATATAAGTAGAAAGTATAATTCAGCTCAAACAATTTTTTTCCAACTTATAACCTTTACATAACGTATCCTACCAATCAATCACACACAATTCCACAATAACAACAATTCATGTCAGACACGTTAAATTTATCGTAAGACAATCATTGTTGTTTGATGTAAAGTAATGTAAACACTGTTGTTAGTAAACTGAAAAACGAAAAAGGTGTTCCCGTCGCAGAGAAACGAAAAATCATTAAAATTAGACATCGCTAAAGAGTTTGAAATTCCAGCAAGTACATTGGCCACAATTTTAAAGTTTAAAGATAAGTTTTCAGAAGAAAAAGGGTTTTCTTACCTTGTTAAAACGAATCTTACGACAAACTTAACCTCTATATAACAAATTTCGTTATAACGAATTACTTGGTATAACGAATATTTTATAATTCCCTTCAGCTTTGTTATATCGAGGTTGTACTGTATTATAAAAAAATATCTGACCTTCAAAGCGTGATGCACTTTTTTCTATAAAAATAAGAAAGCACCCACGCGTTCAGGTATGTACAAACTAACAGCATTGGGATGTTTTTTTATATATAATTATCGAGCGGTTCTACTCTACAATGCCACTGTCAGACAATGATAGCGGTGTTTTCACAGGTGTGAATGAATAATTATTAACATAATTTTACGAGTTATTTACTTTTCAATAGAATGTGAGAAGAATTTGGCGTGTTTACGTTTCTATTGTAAAGCGATTCTCAGAAGTCTCTGCTGCTGCATTGTGAATACGGTAGATAAATCTAATTTGAAATTTAAATTATAACAGGTATTTAATTGCTCATGTCATTAGTTTCCATTTCTGGTATACGAAGAACAAAAACACCTTGATTTCAGTTAATATTCAAGCTATATTTGCTGATACAAGAGGATTTCCCGAGTACACAACTACACTAAAATTAAGAGATCTTTGCCAAAAACACAGTCCTTTAATTATTTCTTCTATTTGGCTATTTTTCATCTAAAATGTCTGTACAAAGTCGCACACATGTATTTTTTAAACACCGTCTTATTTCAACTTATTTTACTCACGTGTTTTCAAGTTTTTTGTCCCTACTTCTCATACAAAGTATCCTCACGCTGCTCAGCCAATAGAATAAACCAATAAGGTGTTAAAAATGTAAAAAGAGTTGTGGTTGAACTATAATTGCCACGAAGTGGGGACGAAGGAGAATTGAAAACACATAAGTCGATTAGATAGGTTGATAATACATGAGACTAGTTGATATCGTTGATGTAAATTGTAAATATGTATTTTGAAACTCCAGAAAAGTCCCACAATTCTCTGATAAATTCATGACAGTTCCAAAAAGTAGACATCCTGGTTAAAATGGGTTTACGTCAAAACTGGTATTATCACAACACAATTTGCAGGTAAAATATTACTTTGCGCGAGTGAAGTAGGGGAAAAAGCGTTGGCAATACTTTGTAAAATAAGTGTCACTATTTCACAATGCGTCCACAAATAAAACCCAGTAATAGTCAACTTAACATTGCAGTTAGAAAATAGATGATGTCATTAATTTTAATTAACGAAAGTGATTATTTCTGCTGCGAATCTTTATGCTTTATTATGCACAATCTGAATGTCAGCAGCAAGTGTTCAAGGTATATTCGATGGCCAGAGAAAACTCATTTTATTAGCGTACTTGTTTGGTACATAAATCTCTCACAAACACTAATGGATCGACTATTACGAAGTTGGTCTCTAACATTTCCTCGATGACGTGCACCACTTCCAAGCGGATCGAACAAAACTTGCAAAAAAACTGTCAACTTTGAGTGCACTCAGAGGATTGCAATTTTTTCATAGCTTTCATTATCACAACGTGAATATATAAAAGCCTTACCTTTTATTCTATAGCTACTGAAAAGTCGACTACAATTTTGACTCAAAGATGCGACGATTTGAAAAAATGTAGTTACACAGAGTTTGAAAAATATTGATGATTTTTGACGTTGGATTCCTTTATTTTATGGAAGAATTTAGTAGATGACATTGACTATTGGCATCGGTCGGATTAGACCCTGTAAGTCGGACCATAAAATATCAACGTTTCACATATTTTCAACGACTTCACACCAGTTTCAACTTCCCGCTTTTGATAATTAAAAAAAGGAACATACTGGTTTCAGTCCGATTTTCGAAAATCAAGTTTCTATCAGATCTTGTTGTTTTGGGGTGCTAGGACGCTATTCTGACTATTTCTGGATGGACATCCGTATGTACGTGTGTACGTGTTTGTGTGAAAAGAAACTTGTCTTACGATATTTTTAGAGCTAATCAACCGATTGAGATAGGGTTTGCGGCACTCGATAGGGTTTATTAAGATTTAGATTTGATTAAATTTTATAGTCAATCGGTCGAGTAGTTTCAAAGTAATTCAAAGCGAAATAACATTTTTTCCCGTTTTTTTTTCGCACAACTCCTAATCTACTTGTTTATACGGTAATCAGGAACACAATAATATCATTTTATTTTAACGTATTTAACACATAGCGGGACGTTTTAGGGTTGGCTCACAGACCACAAGTCAAGCGGTTTCCACATTTTTGAAAATCGTGTTCGCGCCATAATTCTCGCAAGATTTACCTAATTGATTTTATATATAAAGTGGTACCTAGCCATACGAGTGCCCTAACATAGGATTTTTTTTCAAGATACGCGAGCCCGTCGAGGAGCACTATCAGGAACTGACGACCAAAGAGTTACAGTCGCAGCAGCAAACAGAGGTTTTGTAAGAAATTGGTTTCGAGGAGGAGTCAGAGGCGGAGGAGATTATCTTTACAAGTGAGATAAAGGAGATCTTGGAAATGTGGGAAAGAGTTTTACAGTTTTTTAAATGGCTTGCAGGTGAAAGTGAGGAAAGCGTGGCGAAAAAGACAAAGACCAGTGAAGAGAAAACAGTGACGAACATTAAGCGAAGTAACGCCTCCGCCAGCATCTTCTGTAAGCTCAAGTCATTTATAAATACATTTTTTTATTCAAAAACCCGTAACACAAACAACTGGGGTGGCATTTTGGAGACTGGAACGGATTAATGGCATTTCAATTAATTTAAATGGGGAAATTTGCTATGAAGATACGAGCGAATTGACATACGAGCAAGGTTACGGAACTAGTAAAACTCGTATGTCAAGGTACCACTGTATGTAAACAATTCTTTTATCTCAAGCTACTAAGAGCAGCGTTACCAGGTGTCCGGATTTCACCCAAACGGTTCAGTTTTCCAATATCTTGTCCGGGTCAAAAATGAAAATCAGACCAAGAACGAAACTATCCCTGTTTTTTTTCGACTGCGTCAGAAGGAGGGTAATGTTTTTCGAGTGTATGTGTATATGTATATGTACCTATGTGCAATTAATTGATTTTAACGAAATTTGGTCCACGTGTTAAAATCCATCACCGCACGAAGCCCATTATGGGACTATTTTAAGGGGTGTATTTAAGGATTGAAAATTGTTTTGGGGCCCAAAAACGCCGAAAATATTCTCGGAATGGAATCTTAATTTAACCTTTTAGAATATCAATTGATGTTCCTAAAATTTTAACATAATTGGCTTTACAGGACCGGACTTATAAATTTTATGAAAACACTTGTTTGCGAATAGAGAAATATACTTACTGAAAGCTGTATATAATTTTGTGCAGATGATGAATTGATTAAACACAGACAAGATATTGAAATTAAGAAAAATATTTATGTAAGAGGCGTATTGAGGGGTTATATTTTTTTGTTCAAAAATAAATATAAATACACATAATAGAGTCATACTGCCCGTATAAACAAATTCACTAATTGTGGGCACTGCGACTCGAGCTTTTTTTTATTTATGAGACAAACTTTTTACTTTGATGGTTATTTTTAAGTAATAGAGCAACAATGATTTTGTTTTTTTTTTGCACGCACTGACATAATCCCACAAGTGTTCGATAAAAAAACTGACCGTTCTGACTAAAGCTGTTGTTTTGTGACGAAAATGTCGGAGCAAGGATAATTGCATTGCGACATAACACAACAGGGAAATGTGGACGGGATTTGTTTGATTACATGCAAAAGATGCTCTCTGATCCGTGAACCGTTGCGTTGCAACATAACACAACACAACAGAGAAATGTGTTTCTCTGTTGTGACTTTGGTTACTAATTACTATAGTCATTATTTAAGGTAAAATACGACGAAACTGCATAATTTTGCCAAACAGCACTAATTTGCACAAAAATTTGGATTTAAGTTCTACTTACCCTCTACTTCAAAGTTAACCCTGTACTGGATGTTGCTTTTACTCTGGGGGTGAATGCCACCCCTTCTCGGGGGTGAGAAAGGTCTAATTGAAAATAAGTCCGGGAATGGATATATTGACTAATTCTAAGTAACTTTTGTTCTATAAAGTTTTTTCTGAAAGTCAATACGTCTCAATTTATTCGCGTGTGAAAGTGTCAATTTTAAATCAATAAAACCCATAGTGCTTCAATATACGTTTTCTGGTATCCGCAAAAATTTGAGAAGGGGTGGCATCCACCTCCAGGGTAAAAGCACCCCCCGACACAGGGTCAACTTTGAAGCAGATGGTAAGTAGAACCTAAATCCAAATTTTTATGAAAACCGGTGCTGTTTGGTAAAATTAGGAGGGAAAATGGTCATTGACTGGACGAGTATATCCGTCATTCAGTGTGAAAAAGAAATTGTGAAAAACTACTCACAGCTCCTCCTTCTGCCGTTGTGACAGCACCATTTTCATGATCGATGGCACAGAGCTGCTAGTTTACAGATGCTGTGATTCACGCGTTCGTTTCGGTTTACAGACCTTCGGTCGGTCCTTCCCCGGTATTGAGATAAATAGCAGACTGCAGCAGCAGCCGGTGCGTTTTTGTCGTTCGATTCGCACCCTTTACGCGAACGGTCCTCTTTTCTTCGGTTAATCGGCCGACGAATCGTCCTTTACTATACGCACTTCAGCAAATGTGAGGCGGCGTCTCTTCTACTCGTGTACTTCCACGATATGCTACAGCAAGTCTCTCATCACAGCTGGCCGTAAAGATTCCATATTATCCTGTAAACAAACAAGACAATCATAGAAATTTATTATTGCGTAAAATAACACGATTCGAGAAAATAATTATTATATAAGGTGTTAAGGCGTTGCCAGACGTCCCGATTTTGGCGGGACGTCCCGATTTTTAAATCAAAATTAAATGTCCTGCGCGACACAGCCTCAGTCCCGCTTTTCGGGAATAACTCGACCGTGCGTAAATAATTATTCTCTTATTGTAAGTTGCAATTTGTAACACTCACTCTTCAGACTATTGTTTGAAACGCCATATTTTTCTAATTAATAAAACTTTTTTGATTTTGATTTCTGTTTTTTTTAATTTTTTTATTCAGAAGACGAATAAGACTCAACTATTTAACGATAGGGTAAATCTGATTTAAAATATCATATTTTTATAAAACACATTTTCTATGGCTATTTCTGCTATCTATTGTCACGCAAACGTAATTTGAACTCAAATAAAAAGATAAATATTTAAAAACTTTTGGTTATATACGTCTTTTTACTATGTCCCGCTTTCGACGAAAGAATCTCGCTTTTTTCACTCAAAAAGTTCCAAAGTCCTGACTTGGCAAAAAAAAATCTGGCAACGCTGGCCGGAAGGCTCTGAATTTAAGCCAAAAATAGGGCTTCGGCTGATTGTAGACTTATTCGTCAACGTTTTGCAAAAATTCTTTCTCTGTAAGGAAAATAAAGGACAAGCCTAGGTCTCTAATGGACTACTTTTGTAATTTATGTACGACTTACTAAAAAAAAGTTGGCATTAATTGTGCCAAAAAGCAAACATTGTCAATGTCACACTACGACCTTATTCGTACTTATTCCATAAAACTGTTCTATCATAAACTTAAAGTGACTTTTCCTTTTTCGAAAAAGTTTTTTAAATCTTCAAAATATTTTCAAAATTTAGAGTCAACTGACAGCGGCACCCTTGCAACAGCAAATTTTATCCTCGTAGTGTGGCTTACATTCAAAGCGTTCTGACAGCCTTAATGGAAATATTTCAACTGGAAATGTTTGGGGTGCTTGACACTACTTTGGGGCTGCATTCAATTTTAAAACTACTTTAAGTCAAAGTCCTATGTAAACTTAACAAAATGCTAATAAAGACTTGGGATTTAACTGCAGTTAAAAAAACTCGACTAGTGCACATCTAATTTTCGCATCAATTTAAAACTTCCTCCCATCACCACAGATTAATACAAATAACCCCTGAACCATTTCCTGATGATTTTATCTTCAGTGTTTTGAATATGAAAATTCCACTTGTTCCATGACATTAATTACCGATAATTAACTACCGAGCAACTTAACTGTATCTCATTGTTAATGATTTTTGCAACCACACATCAGTTAAACAGTTGAAATTCTGACTGAGCAAACTCATTAGTAAGTTGCGACTAATAACCATTAATTTTATACCAGTTTCCAGCTGATAGACGCGCATATTAATGTCGCTTCTAACAATATAACCTTGCGCTACTATATTTGAAACTATTTTTTGAGCGATAAGCAGGTATGCTGTTATATATTATCAGTGACCGCAAGGTGAAATCATGTATGTTGAATTTTTGGTAACTAACTTTTTCCATGTATTCAAATAATTTTCAACAATTAATTAATTTTAAAGTAATGTCGGTTAATCCCTGATTACCTAAGATACCAGTTTTGCTTCAAATAATATGTAAGTCAACCTAGAAGAGCATTACAAAATACTCTAAACTATTTACGAAATGCCAGTTTTGACGGGAACCCTGTATTAATCCGAAAGTAGCAGGTTAAAAAAAAATTCTGTTATATATCAATTTTGGTTACTAACTGGAAGTGTACTATCCAATGCATAAAATATCTTTTAATGTATAGGCGACACTAGTGCTGCCTAGTGACGAATTTGTGCCACTTAGTGAGTATTGACAGGAGTTTGTGCCGCCTAGTGATTCGTATCGCGCCATCCTGTAGTAAAATGTATTATGCTCTATGATAATTTTTCAAATACCCCCCCCCCTGCCTTCATCATGTTTGTTATATAATAGTAGACTAATGTACGTTGCTCTCAAATTGTACTGCCGCGAAGTGAAAATTGTTTAAAATATGTACTGCGTTTCATGGATAGTTTTCAGATCATGAAGGACAATTAGGTAAAAAGTACTTATACCTATTTATATAAATATTTAAATATCATTCAAAATGCGTATAACGTTTGGCAAAAACGAAATTATAGAATATAAGTTTTTGACGGGAACATTATCTACCCAAGCGTAGTCAGATAAAGAGTATCCTATACTTTTTATCCATTTTTCGATGAGAGATTTAAGAGTAGTAGTGCGTGCGAGAGATCTTCCACTCCGACCACTGCATTTTACTTCATATAGTGTCATACCGTGAAAAAATTTACTGCCTAACTACGATAGTGATCTAACTTGTTAATAATGAAGTTTTTTCAAATAATTCGCATCTTTAAAAACTATCTTTAATAATTTATTTAATTTGTCTTTTATTATTACGAAGAATGTTCAACACCGAACTTTAACTCGTATGAATATTAATTGAACATGTAACATCATAATAATTGTTGAATATAACAATACATACCTACATAAAAAAACAGCTCACCAAAACCCGCATTGGTTTATATGATATTATGTAAATTAAATGAAAATTATACTAAGGTTACACAAATACACTCTACCGATAAAACAGCAATTATAATAATTGAACTGCAAGAATATGTAATTCGGAATTACCGAATTTTTGCCGACTAATTTAAATTTTCTCATTACCAGATCTTACTTTCATCGTTTCTAAACCAGCATCGTTTTGCTAATTGGATATTTTTTCAATTAGTGTTTATTTTCATAATTTAAAATGCACATAAATTCATTTTTTGTGTGTTGTAAATAGGCATAGGGCACCACGATGCGGGGAAACCCCTTGTCTTGAAACTCGGTTTAGTGTTATTAGAATTACACCGTTACACTTATATTAAGTTGTGTTCGATCCTACGTTTTGTTTTATTTTGTGAAGAGTTCAATAATGGATAAATGATTTCAAAAATATGAAAACAGCGAACATAAACAGACTACACACAGTCACGATAGTCTCCTTAATGTCTACTACAGACAATAAAAAAGGAAGGGTGGTATTGTCAAATTTATACCACCCTAAAAAATGTTAAAATGCAAGATATGGCAAAAGCCTTAATAAATACATATAAATAAAAACTGCATGAGTTTTACTTTTTCTCCTTTATTTCTATAAGTAGGGAATTTGTGGGTAATTAGGATTATTTTCTCCCCGAATTTGGGGAATTTCGCTTTGATTTTTGGGGAATTAGGAAAATAGGCATTGGCAACGCTGGTCCACATACCGGTTGTAACGCGTTTTACCTACAGCGCATGAGCGTGACGGTAATACTATCGTTCGCAGAGAGGTTGAAACAAAGCTTGAATGCTTACCGAAAATTGAAATTTCAACCTTACAAAGCTTCCGAAATTTGCCACGCTGAAGTCTATGGTAATTCATCACGGCGTCCAAATCACACTAAACTTGACAAGCCATAATTGACTATTGTGAGCCGAATTTGTTGACATGTTTGTAGAATTTACATAAACAAAGAAAAGAATTGATATGCGCCATACGGCGTAAACAATACAAATATTTGCGCGGGTTTGACTAAATATTTAAATACATGCGTAATTATAAAAACAAATAAACGAAAGTGGCAAAATACTCTGTGCAACAGACAAAGATAATCGAGACAAGTGCGCCATGCATTAGGTAAAATCGAATTTATATAGTTTTGATATGCATAAAAAAGTGTTTCAACGCATTGGATTCTATGAAATCTATGTAAAAATTTCCTCCTTTTTCGTTTCAAAGCGATCTGATTTAAATTGAATAATTTACTAGCAAAAAAACATCGTTTTTATTAATTTACTCCCCTCTGGGACCAAACATAAAAAATCAGGTGACGTTGGGATCAAATGGACTCCAAGATGCATCGAACAAAAAAAAGTTTTTTTTTAATCGGTTACGCTGTTTGGGCGTAACAGACAGATTCAAAAACGAGGCAAGTATATACTATAGGCACTTTAGTCCACGCTATTCGCGCCTAAAAATTTTAAGACAGGATTTTTGTTTAGGTTTTCCTGTATACTGTGTGTCCTATATTCTTATTTTTTTAGTATTTAAAGCTCAGTAGTTTAGGCGAAAAGAGGGGGTGCTCGATTTTTGAATATTTTCTATAATATATTTTAGACTATGCATTTTAAAATTATAAAAAAAGAATGTCTGTATTTTCATAATCAGCCCTTTCATTTAATATGTCACATGATGTACTTGAAAAATATTTCTTTTTAATTTTCTAATTTGGCCCCCAAAATCGGAATTCGTTTATTTACGCTTTACGTCCGTGATTGGGTGGTAATTTCAACTTTTTGCGTCCAGTAGATTCGGAGAAACTAAGCTATGATAAACGAACAGGCGGAGACAGACAAACAAAAGAGTGATTCTATAAGGGTTCTGTTTTTTTATCGGATGTACGGAGCCCTAAAAATGTCGGGTCATCACTGTGGATATTTAAATTATGTGAATTTAAATTTGTTTTTTGCCAAAATGTAAACTCAAACGTTTTTCTGAAATTCAATACTCGGCATGCATTTTATCAGACCAACATCTATTTTATATATTATATACACCCTTAAATAAGATTACTTTATTTACTATCCGTTATTCATACATTTTTAGTGTGGCACTGTTTGATTGATTTTTAAAACATTTCAGACGTAAATTTTAATCTCTAGTTAAGGCGTAGAATTAGATTTTAAAACAATATTGCCAAATTTTTGTTGTTTTAAATTTTAACGGTCTATTATGCAACGCGCGCTTCTGCATATCCTGGGACAAAGGTCACAATTTGGAAGAAAACAGAGTTGGTGTGCGAGAAGAAAGGGTGTTATCGTACACGGACAAACGCCACGTGAGTTAAAAAACTCATAAATGCAAAAAACGATGACAAAACCAGCGAACAATTTTTGAAGTATTGTTTTGACCAACATAGGATGGCAGTCAGTGTGTTGGTATGTTTATGAAATTTCAACGTGAAAATTTTTCAATAAAAAAATTAGAGTTTAAAAAAACTAAAACAACACGCTTTTATATACTAAAAAATACAAAATAATTTGACAACAAAATTAGCTTTACTGTAAAAAGCGTGGAGTGCTTAATATCGGTAATAAATTCATTTTCATTTACAATTTAATTGTAAACGTAAAACTATTATGAAGATTTAAGTAGATAGCACTTCACGCTTTTTACAATAGCTAAAAAAACAAATTGCATTTAACTATGAGGTAGAAACTTAACGTACGTCACTGTACAGCGAGTTAGCTTGCTTGCTGTAATTTTTCAAGTTTTTTTGTCCTGAAGATCCTGGCCAGGATAGTGGAACAGACTCATTAAGTTATTGACGTTATTGTATTGTCGTCGGTCCTTGATAAGTGTGCAAAGTTTCAGTTTAATCTGACGTTTTGAAGTAGGTAAGTTTTTCTATCCTGAAGGTCCTGGTCAGGATAATGTGAGAAACTTATGAAATTATTGCATTGTCATCGGTCCTTGATAAGTGTGCAAAGTTTCAGTTTAATCTGACGTTTTGAAGTAGGTAAGTTTTTCTATCCTGAAGGTCCTGGTCAGGATAATGTGAGAAACTTATGAAATTATTGCATTGTCATCGGTCCTTGATAAGTGTGCAAAGTTTCAGTTTAATCTGACGTTTTGAAGTAGGTGAATTTTACGTTCAAAGATTCCATTCAAACAAGCATACAGGTGAAGCTAACAAAAGTGTGTTAAAAAACATGGAGGGATGATGTCACGGAGTCACCAGTAACTTTTTCCATCTAGCTCGTTTAAACAATCACGAATTGTCACTACGTCACACCACCCACAAAATTTTGATCGTCAAACCAAACACAGCACATAAATTATGTCCGTCAACCGAACAGCGAGTGATCACCAATATTTTGTCAAGTTCAAGAAACCGAAATACAATCGTTCAAAGTTCAACGATACTTTTGCAATGTTTAATCGATACCGCACAACTAACAGTCAAGTCGGTAGTCTATATCCTGTCTTCTTCATCACCGGGTTATGAACTGGAGAGTGGAGACACAGTCGGTGTTATTGACTCGGCTCGCCTTCACCTTCAAACCTTGCGGCAGGAGAAAGTGTAACCCGGTGCTGGAAGACCGCTACATGCGTTTATACCAGCCATGATATGGGTGCAATAATTATACGTATACATAACAAAATAAACAAGCTTAGCTCACTAATATAATGTAAACATAGTAAAAACTGCCATAGATACAATGTTGTGTAGACGATGCGTTCAGTACAACAGGAGGAATGTTTTTTTTTATCTCAACATAAACAACTTATAATTATACAGAGATTGTAACTACACTTCTCATTAACATACGATTAAAAACCTGTGATGTATTCAACATGTCTTTTTCATGTGAATTTACAATCCAGAAAGAATTTTAGATTCGATGGCACAACCTAGAAAATAAGTTTATGATCTCTACTGACGAGCATCTATAATAATAATAGAAAACAGTATCACGGGTAATTGGAATAAAGAAATAAATCAATTTAAACATTCATTGATTGCAACGTTTCGTCTTTTCTTTAATTAAGACTTTTTCAAGCTCTCAATATGCTTAAATGATAGTAAAACCTTGATACAGTATGCAATTTGGCATTACAAAAAACAATTATAAAAATTTTTATAATTGTTTTTTGTAATGCCAAATTGCATATTGTATCAAGGTTTTACTATCATTTAAGTATATTGAGAGCTTGAAAAAGTCTTAATTAAAGAAAAGACGAAACGTTGCAATCAATGAGTGTTTAAATTGATTTATTTCTTTATTTCAATTACCCGTGATACTGTTTTCTATTATAACATATATCTGGAATTGAACTTTAAAGATGAATCTATAATAATCTACACTACCTAGTATCTAATAGCAGAATTTTCCGTTATTATCGTTATTAAATGTTTTTTTTATCAATTAGCAAAATGCCAAGAATAAAAAAATAAAAACCCGGGTCGCAGTGCCAAAACCCTGCCGACAATATAGTGTATTTGCTTGTATAGGGCCGTGTGGTTTTATACTTTTATTATGTGAAATTAAGTTTGTTTTTGGGCAAAATAAAAAATTTAACCCCTTAATACACCCCTTAAAATAACATTTTTTTCTTAATTGTAATATTATTATCAATCTAACGTCTACACCAAATTAAATACACCCTTCAATAAATAAGTCACTATCTGCAAACTAGTGTTTTCATAAAATTTGTAAATCCGGTCCTGTCGGGCCGATTTTATTAAAATTGTGGGGAAACTTTTTAATCACTACCAAAGGGTTAAATTTCAATTTTGAAACGATTCGGAGAATTTTTTCGGTATTTTGGGGCCCAAAAACAGTTTTCAACCCCTAAAAACTACCCTTAAAATAGCCCGATTAGGCCCATTTTAAATAGGCTTCTTGCGGTGATGGATTTCAACATGTGGCCCAAATTTCGTTGAAATCAATTAACTCTTTCGAAAGTTATCGCGCGTACACATATATATATATATATATATATATATATATATATATATATATATATACATATATATATATACATATATATATATAAACATTTTTAAAAATGGTGCCAAAGTGTTTAGGAGGTTATGAAACGTCGAGAAATTTTGGTCCGACCCCTAGGTCCCGCCATCCGACCGACGCCAATAGTGTATGTTGCCATATGGCAAATACACTAATAATTTGGTTTTCTGATATTCTGTTTTGAAAAATAGTATTACAATGTTATTATGTTTTATGGATAATCCGACATTTGATTGTCTGTATTCGAATGTTTTTAACGTTTTACGCCATCGACGGACCTCAAAGGCCCAAGCGCTTTATTATAAACTCGACGTTTGTGGCATCATTAGTGTTCTTTAATTCAACATTGTCTCTCGCACAGAATACTTATGGTGCTATTCTTTGTGGTCAATGTAAGAGCATACAGTGCTGTTAATTTTTAGTAGCTTTCTAACAAATTTAGCATCGTACTTTAAAAGTGAGATAGAAATTTAACAGCGCTGTTTTCAATTTTACCATTGAGTAGCGCCATTAATTGTTGCGAGTTATTACGCGTTCACTTTTTACCAAAATATCGATCATTCAGAAACGTAAGCATGAGATATATGAACAAAAAATAAAGCTTTTTAAGCTAAAATAAAAACTTTGATTTATCAAAGAACTTCTACTAATTCGACTCTTCCAATAAATCGACATTTTCAATTTGGGCCGTATATACCGTAATACAAAAGGTACTGATATAGACTATGTGCCTACAACCCTGAAAAATTCATGTCATGTCGATCTCGTTTTTTATACGTCTACTTGCAGTCAAGTCTATAGTAGTTATTTATACATCCTGCAACCAGCGCCACGCGCAAGAAAATGAAGAATTAAAGGCTGGGCAACATAAAAAAAAACCAACATACCGTAAAACGCAAACTATCGAGACTATAATCGACTCCTATATTTTCAACTTCTTCGTCATTCTCACTTCATGGCAATCATAGACCAACAAGCAAAAACCTTTATTAATTTGAGATTAAACGCGGTTTACTGGCTGAACAGAGTATAGTAGGAGGCGCATTGCGTGAGAAATATAGTGACTAAACATGAATAAAAACAGTTGAAAATACAGGAGTCCAATTAATTTATCTATGACGAGTAAAATACAATGTAAACTCTATATAGCGAAGGAACTGCACATTTTCTGGCGTTATAGAGAGTTGTCGTTATATGGAGAGAAAGAAAAATCAATACTGTTTTACTATTATAGTATTATTTAATAATAACGCATAAAATTTACAAACATTTGGTACGTGTGATGCCGACAGTCGAGGTAAATACGGGCTAGACAATAAAGCTGCAGGTCGTATCAATTTCGGCAACTTAGTAAGTACCTACAAACAGTAGGTGCTTTATAAGTTACCGAAATTACTTGCTTTATAACGACATATGGTCGTTATTTAGAGTGGGTGTGATGCTATATAGAGTGTATCATTGTATGGACAACAAGGCAAACAAATCAAAGTAGAGTAATTTCGACGTTTTAAGGAGTTTGACGTTAAATGGAGTTTAAACTGTATTTTCATATTCAAAGTTACGTAAAATACGCAAATTATCCAATTTCACATGAGTACATTGGATTCCGATACTTGGTAAATCTACTAATCTAGGAGCTTTAAGACGTTGGTGATGTGCAGCGTACTCTACGTATCCACCCAAAACTTATAGTTTATCCATCAAATCGAAACCATTTTTTTATCATAGCGTTTGAAAGTTTTCTATATTTTACTTTGTGGTACGGGGCTTCGATACTATTTTTAATACGTAGAACCTCGACATAACGAAGCTGAACGGAATTAGAAAATATTCGTTATACCAAGTAATTCGTTATAACAAAGTTTGTTATATAGAGGTTAGGTGGGTCTAAGATTCATTTTAACAAGGTAAGGAAACCCATTTTCTTCTGAAAACTTATCTTTAAACTTTAAAATTGTAGCCAGTGTACTTGCGGGAATTGCGATTTCTTTAGCGATATCTAATTTTTACTTTCTAAGATTCTCGTCAACAAACTTAATGATTTTTCGTTTCTCTGCGACGGTTAAGAAACACCTTTTTCGTTTCTCAGCCGCTGCAATTTTAAATTTACAAACATTACATTACTTTACATCAAACAACAATGATTGTCTTACGATAAATTGAACGTGCCTGAACCTGTCGAAACATAAATTATTGTTATTATGGAATCGTGTGTGATTGAATGGTAGGATACGTTATGTAAATATAGGGTTGCCATCCGTCGGGTTTCCCCGGATTTGTCCTAGTTTAGAGGGCATCCGGGGAGCGTCCGGGCGGAGCTTCATTTGTAGTCCGGGTTTAAAAATTTAGTCTTGGGCCGACCGCGACACAGGCACTGTGTGTTTTAATTTAAGAATAAAAAAATTCTAACTGATTTTAGAACAATTTGTAACAAACTGTAATAAGATTCTGTTTTGTTAGGTACATTTAAAATGATAATAAAACGTGACTAAATTTAATTTTAAGGTCTGAAAATAAATAAAAAGGTGATTTATGACATTTTCAACTGTTTTTTATTACACTGACAATGTTTAAAAAAACCTGTTGACATGTTCGGGTTCTGAGCTCTAAAATCCGGGGTTTTCACGCGTCTTGTCCTGGTTACCAAATTTTAGATTATAATATGTTGACAAAAAAAGTAAATTATACTTTCTATTTATATTCTGCAATGATTGAAAATTCGTTATAAAGAGATTTTTGACAAAAAATATTCGAAATATAAAGGTATATTATGCATTAACTCTTAAGGGCAGTTCTAGGGGATTTCGATTTTGTTAAATCGAGGAAATCGTTACATTGAGGTTCGTTATATGGTTACACTGTACAAACTTTAAACACTAGCCCTGCGCTTCACTCAGTTCAATAACATATTTCTGGTTTAATCGTTAATCGACAAAAATGACCCAGCCCTAGAGAGATATCCCTCTATCAGCGACGTGCACACGTCTGTGTCGTGTCGGAGGTCCACCGGAGGGGTGCGGTGATGTTCGGTGATTCATTCAGGAACAGGTGTCTGACATTCCTATTACAGTATGTTACCTAGCGCCCATTTAACCAGCTAATTACAATCTGTCACGAACGACATCTTGGAAGGACTTCACTACCGTCGCTTTCATTTACTTTCTGCTATTTTATCGATTAATCGATTAATAAAATTTAATTATCATAATTTAAACGGTAAGATTTCACAACGGAAAGAATGATATATGTTTCCTTATATGTACTTATCGACGGACTATAATAATAGGTTTTTCAATTCTTATTAACGGTTTACAATTACACATTTATATAAAACACACACAAACATTTTCCCAAAAGTTGGTTTCAATCCGCTCATCCGTTTGATTTGTATCGTGTTCACAAACAGACAAACAGATGAACAAACTTTTACCAAAAATAAAAATCTCAAAGCAAAAAAATCCTGCAAAATTTTGAAATGTGAATTTTGATCTAAATTAGTACCATTCCCACTTGCGGAGGAATGATAAAATGTTTTAATGAATGAATTATTGTAAATTACAGATGTTTGAAAAAACAATGTGTTGATTGTCTGACTCTAAAGCAAAATACGGTTTCTTAAAACAACTACATAATATCAGTTATTGTTTTAAGGGCTAGAGAGTACTGTACCGACGAATGTAGGGTTGCCAGACTCTTCATTTCCATTCCGTAAGTCTTAAAATATGATCTTCGAAAGAAATTTTACGCTTGCGGAAATATCTGTACCTACATATAAAAAACCCGGGTCGCAGTGCCAAAACCCTGCCGACAATATAGTGTATTTGCTTATACAGGCAGTGTGGCTTTATTTTGCGAGTTTAAGTTGGTTTTTGGGCAAAATAAAAAATTTTACTCCTTAATACACCCCTTAAATTAACATTTTTTTTCTTAATTGCAATATTATTATAAATCGAACCTCTATACCAAATTATATGCAACTTTCAGTAAATAATTCACAATCTGCAAACTAGTGTTTTTATAAAATTTGTAAGTCCGGTCCTGTCGGGCCGATTTTATAAAAATTTTAGGGACACTTTTTAATTACTACCAGAGGGTTAAATTTCAATTTTGAAACGATTCGGAGAATTTTTTCTGTATTTTGGGCCCCAAAAACATTTTTCAACCCCTAAAAACTACCCTTAAAATGACCCGATTGGGCCCATTTTAAATAGGCTTCGTGCGGTGATGGATTCCAACATGTGTGCCAAATTTCGTTAAAATAAATTAACTTCTTCGAAAGTTATAGCCCGCACACATATATACCTATATATATATATATATATATATATATAAATATATATATATATATATATATATATATATACATATATATATAAACATTTTTAAAAATGGTGGCAAAGTGTTTAGGAGGTTATGAAACGTCGAGAAATTTTGGTCCGACCCCTAGGTCCCGCCATCCGACCGACGCCAATAGTGTATGTTGCCATATGGCAAATACACTAATAAAATTGAAGTGGCTGTCAGTAATTTCGGAATAATTTTTTCCAATTTCATATGACATAAATTCGCAATTTTTTTTGTCTCTGTACGAGCTAATCTTCGAAACGGCTGAACCGATTTTGACGAAACTTTCATTTACAGATAGAGGACATTTCAAAGATTATTTTAGACTACTTTTTATCCCGAAAATATTTGGGCTAACTGTATAAAAATTGAAAAAATGTAAGAATTGTTTGTTTGCTCGGGCTAAACATCGAAATGGCTGAACCGATTGTAATATAACTTCACAGACAGGTAAAGTGCTCTAAGTGATTTAAGTTACATTTTATTAAAAAATAGCTTTAAGGGGTTGAGGGGAGGGGAGTCATAAAGGATACGCTGCATTTTTGAAATTGCTTAAGCTAAAACCGAGGGACTTGGGAAAAATACTCTTCTTAAAAAATAAAGAAATACATGTTCGACTGTCTTTTGAATACATCTACCCGACCGGGGTGGGGGTGGATTTTATATAAAAGAAGAACCGGACGAAGTCGCGGGTATACCGTGCATCATAAATAAAAACATGGTCAGCTATTTTAGTTTTTCAAATTTATACATATCGCAAATTAAATTACCGAAAGAAAAAATGGAACACCAAAAAGTTACAAATTCAGTTAGGTGGACAATATTTTTGGCAATGCTCCATTTCCACTATACTACTGCATTTTAGCCAAGAAACTGACGTGTTTTGTTGTAGAAATAAATGTCGTTTGCTTGTTTTTTTTTTTTTTTATTTTTAATCTTGGTCAAAATATTACGAAAGTTTTTGTTCAGAGTAAAAATATGACGAACCTTGAACTTTTGCGGAATGGATTAGAATTTTGAGATTAACAAAACTGACTCAGAAAAATGGTTAACATCTTTAAACCATCTCTAACGTTACATTTTTTTACATTCTTTGCATTTACTTTAGAATATGTGTATTTTTTCCGCTGTAGATTTTCACTGTATTTAAAGTTTCTACAGAATCTTTATGAAGCCGAAATATCTCTAAAGTCTAAAGCAATCTAAACAAAGAAAAGAATTTTAAGGCTCTATCGGTAATCTTATGACGTCAGCCGATAGAAAACATGTAGTATAAAAATAAATGAAAAATTAATGACACTGAAATTGCGTACAGTGTTTATTTTTGCGTGGGCGCAAACTGCTTTACTGCGACCGCAATAAATTAGTTAAGGTGACTGTTTACCAGCTGTTCAATATGCCGTCATTTTTCACCCGCATAATTCTACCTTACGAGCGTTGGATGTGTGCGTGCATGTAAAATGCACTTACGTTTTGAAAATCTCTAATTTCCATGAAAAATCATATTCAATCTTTGATGTTAATGCTTCAAAATAAACCAGAAATATATGTACCATTCTTTCCATATGACCTTTAGCCAAGATTTACAGATCATTTGATCTAAATAAAGGATGTAAAATCAGCTAAAAAAGAGAAAAATAGCAGAAGTTTTACACAATTTTTGGTACAGAAAAAGTTAAATTTCAAAATTCGTTAACAAATATCATTGCTGAAATAATTTTGAGATATTGTTTTTTCAAAAATTATTTCAAGATTTCTGAGCTCGAAAACATAAAGGAGTTATATTTTCGAGCTTGAAGATCTTGAAAAAAATATTGAAACATTTTTGAGCTCAGTTACTTGCGAATATGTATATTTCGAGCGTTTTGACCAGGAAATTCCAGGGATGGCCTGCAGTGTCAATCGTTTTTCAGATTTTTTTCGATGTTTGTTCAATAAAGTAAAGAAAATTAATTTCTATAGGTTATATATCGACATCTACATTAGTAGTTTTTTATGCATCACAAAAAATAAGGAATTCCCAGAAACAAGATTGTTGAAAAGATTTAGCAATGACTAATTTTCAGTATCTCTTAACCAATTAGAAAATATATATATATATATATATATATATATATATATATATATATATATATATATATATATATATATATATATATTTATATATAGATTATCAAGCTTGTGACGTCAGTTCCGTGTTATACATTAAGACTAAGCGGCCGGGCGAAAAGCTTCTAAAATCGACTTTGGTCAGTGTTACAGGCATTGTCCGTGATGTGACATAAAAATAGCATACAGTGGAATCTCGATAACACGAATTTCAAAGAAAATGCTAAAAATTTCGAGTTAATGAGTTTTCGACTTAACAAGAATTTCGAGACACAAAGGAATTAATTGCTAAAATTTCGACTTAGAAAGACATAATTTCTAAGTATATTTTTCGAGTTGTAAAAGTAAGACGCCAATATATTTTACTAACTTCGACTTACGGAGTCTGCTTTTTGAAATTCGAGTTATAGAGTATCAATTATACTATCAATACCTCACAGGGAAATAACAGAGTCTAAATAATTCGAGATACCGCGTATTTAGAGGTTCAATGGAAGTTAATGACAATTTTTTTCGTCTTACTGAGGATTACGAAGGTTCGAGATATCAAAATTCCACTGCATAATATGTATCTCAGGCAGTAAATAATTTCATTCGGGATAGGTACTGTGAAATTATTCTTACTAGAAGGAATAAAGTTTAATTATTATATGCAGCAGAACATAAAAAGTACATGCATCTATAGCAAAAATAATTAGCATACAAACTAATCTTATACGACAGGAAATAAAAAAAAAACCGGGTCGCAGTGCCAAAACCCTGCCGACAATATAGTGTATTTGCTAATACAGGCTGTGTGGCTGTATTATATGAATTTAAATTTTGGGAAAAATAAAAAATTTAACCCCTTAATACCCCTTAAAATATTTTTTTTTCTTAATTGCAATATTATTAACAATCTAACGAGTGTACCGAATTAAATACACCGTTCAGTAAATAAGTCACTATCTACAAATTAGTGTTTTCATAAAATTTGTAAATCCGGTTCTGTCCGGCCGATTTTATTAAAATTTTAATTACTACCAGAAAGTTAAATTTCAATTTTGAAACCATTCGGAGAATTTTTTCGGTATTTTGGGGCCCAAAAACATTTTTCAACCCCTAAAAACTACCCTTAAAATGGCCCGATTAGGCCCATTTTAAATAGGCATCTTGCGGTGATGGATTTCAACATGTGGGCCAAGTTTAGTTGAAATCAATTAACTCTTTCGAAAGTTATTGCCCGCACGTATATATATATATATATATATATATATATATATATATATATATATATAAATATAAATATATATACATACATATATATATAAACATTTTTAAAAATGGCGCCAAAGTGTTTAGGAGGTTATGAAACGTCGAGAAATTTTGGTCCGACCCCTAGGTCCCGCCATCCGACCGACGCCAATAGTGTATGTTGCCATATGGCAAATACACTAATGAATACAGTAGAACCTCGATAAGTTAAAATCTAAGGGAAACGTTAAAAAATTTAAGTTATCGAGTTTTTTACTAGAGAGGTTGTCGGAGTAAAATTTTGAACTTACCGAGGTTTGTGATTTTATAGAGGATGCATTTAGCTCAATAGAGGATAATACTTTAACTTATGGAGGTCACCAAAAGATTATTTTAAGTTATCGAGGGCGATGTTCAGAATATTTGTTTAAGTTACCGAGGTTTTGTAATTTAAGTAATGGAGGTTTTAAGCTTTCAGGGGAAGGGAATTCAAAAATGTTTTAACTTACAGACGTTTTTAACTTATCGAGGTTCTACTATATCAGTCACACTACACCGTTAAAGAGATCTTAGTTGCGATATATGCAAAATAATAGACATATTTGCAGGTCTGACGCCCGAAATTTTGCAAGGACCCAATTTTCCGATGGTTCTGAGTTCTCTTTCTCCAAATATAACTATTCAAATTTCAAGCCGACAGAGTAATGTGTAGTTCTTATATACTTTTAACCCTTTGCGCTCTGAACTATTCTGGACGTTGGCTACCAGCTACTCAACGTTACTTTGCGGTGGAAACGTGCATTTACAGACCCTCGTATTATTTAGTATAATTTTGAAACCAAAAAGTTGCGCTAAAATAACGCAATACCCTGGTTTGTTTGGTTGAACGCGCTAGTCTCAAGAACTACTGGTTCGAATTGAAAAATTATTTTTGTGTTGGATAGTCCAGATATCGAGGAAGGCTATAGGCTATACTAGCTGATACCTGTGACTTCGTTTGCGTTGTTTATTATGTTAAACGCAGACAAAGTCGCGGGTATCAACTATTATTCTATAAGAAAGATCACTGCAGCATAATACGTTTTAATCCGAGCGAAGCCCAACCGGGTCGCTAGTCATTAACAAACTTTAATGTCCCATGGGAGGGAACAGGCGAGTGATATGCTAGAATTACGATGTCTCGCGAGAACGGACAACGGAGTGCAAAAGGTTAATATATACTGCGAATAGTACGAAAATCGCAATCGCACAATTAAAGTACAAACATACATCTGTCTTTTTTGCGGTAACAGTTTGTTGGTTCTGATTGGCCTTTGTCGTAGATAAGACATAGAACTTTTGATAAAAAGAGATATACTCCATGCTATTATATATCGTCAGAATAACCAGGAAATTACTGCGAAAAAAAGAGACAGAGATATATTTTTTGCGCTCACCTAACATTGAGTAAATAGACAACGGTTCATATTATATTATGGTAGTTCCTGACAAAATCGTCCATGACATACAGAGACAACGAGGTCTCCCAAGGGTTCCGTGTAGAAACTAGGAACTCCTATAATTTCGGTTAGTCCGTCTGTCTTGTCACAACCCTCTCTTTCTCTCATTTATGTACCTATTGAGACGAAATTTGGTATACGAATGTAGACTGGTGACCCAAAAAAAAAAATATTTTTTTTAAACTAGCGGCCCGGTTCGGCTTCGTCCGGATTAAGACGAATTCGCCCGGTGTTGCTTTCTATTTATTATTAATAGCCGCACGCGACTGAGATAAAACACGGCAGCGACAACGGTAGTGGAGTCTTCGTCTCCACCGTATCATTATTTTACCTCGCCGCGCTGCACCCCACTCGGTAGCATCAACAGTAGTGGAGCCTTCGGCTCCATCTACAAAGTTCGATTGTGAATCTAAACCATTTTCGAGTCCACTTGAACACACACAAAAAATGTCATCAAAATCGGTCCAGCCGTTTAGGAGAAGTTCAGTCACATAATGCACACGTACAGGAGATTTTTGTAAATAAAGATAACCAAAATAAAACTAAAAAATGTACTTAAGATGTTTAGAAAACTACGACTACGAAACTCTATAATGTGCGTGCCCAACGTGCGCTTGACTGTTCTTTTTTACCATTTTTGTACGGAGCATTAAAAGATTGAGTCCTAGAAACGTTATTTTTTCCAGAAATTAAATCTTATTGTAAAGAGAAAATATAGTACGTGTGGCTCGGAAGTTAGATGCAAATGGAGGCTTGCGCAAGTACAGTCGGTTGAAAAACTGCAAACTTGCGCTATATTATTTTTAATTTTTCTTTAATCTAAAGGTTTAATTCCTTGCATAAAGTCATCCAAAAAATTATTTTTCGTGCTTGCCTATGCAAAACTGTATTAGGCATCTTGATCAATTAACAATCAAAAAAACAACTTAACAATAGCGTACTGGGCTGTACTTTATAGCAGGAAAGCGACAATTGACAAGACAACTAGCGATAACCATTCACCAAAGAGTGCACGTTCTGTGTCGGTAACTGGGAGGTGGTGGGAGTCTTCCTTTCCCACAAAACAATCAGGACGGCTCTAAAATATGCATTTGCGACGCTGTTTGTGACTAACTTCAGAATCTTTTAGAACCGTGGCGCGTATTAGAATATGCGGGACGCGTAATTAAAAATCGAAAAAAAAAATAATATGAGAATTTCATCAGTTTCCACCTAGTCTGTCGCTGTCTCCGGATCTCTGTTTTGAAAAAGGAGGCTATACAATTCGAGACGTTTTTTTCTTATTTTATACTCCGCGATATCTTCGCCAGTTATAATCCGATTTAAAAATTGTAGATGCTATTTTATTCTCGAAGTGGTCGCATATAGATTTTATTAACACTATTTTCAAATATAGCTGTAAAAATTACTATGGCGATAAATAACAAATCCGATTGCCATAAAATATAGATATAAATCTCTTTCAAAGTCTATTTTTTCAATTCTAGTAATTTAGGAAGTCTACTTAAATTGCAACAAAGCAAATTATAATGCTGACTATAGCTGATCAATTGCGGGGTCAAACCACAATTGCAAGAAAGTAAGAAATAAATAGTTGGTCAGAGGTCGTATCTGCTTTCGACAAACGTAAGTAGAATTCAAATTTTCAAAATATGTAAAACTATTTGTTTCTGGCATTGGTTTTTGTAGTCAAAAGTCAATTTAGTTGTATTCGATTTTGATCTTATCAACTCAATTGGGCTTTGCATAAGATAATATATTTTCAAACAACAAATACCTAGACGTTATTTACCTTGGTTGTCGAGCGTCTATAATCAACAATCTAATCTACTCTTCAAGAGGCAAAAGCTTACGACGATTTTTTGGAAAGTAATGTAAATTTATAGCTTATAACAGGTATTACTCAAATATTCGGTCGCGCTGTAGTCAAAGAAATTCATTCACAAACGTAACTTTTAAATTGAAATAAACTTTGACTGGTACGGCCGTGCCCGGAAAATATGTTTGAAAGTATTAATGTCTACTTAAATAATTATAACTTAAGAACCATCCAGACGCTTTACGACTTTTTAAAATGAAATAAAATATAATAATAATGGTGGACCTGTCGTACGACTATTAGATAGAAACAAAATCAAAGATTTGACATTATGCTAACACAGGTCCAATTCTATAGAACCTTAAGGCTGTCGGAACACTGAATTTAAGTCAAAAATAGAACTTCGGTTGATAGCTAATTGTAGACTTTTTCGTCAACATTTTTCAAAAATTCTTTCTCTACAAGGAAGATAAAAGGCAAATCTAGGTGTCTAATGGACTACTTTTGTAGTTTATGTACAATTTACTACAAAAAAGTTGGCAATAATTGTGCCAAAAAACACACGTTTTCAGTGTCACACTACGACCTTATTCGTATTTATTTCACAAAATTGTTCCATCACAAACCTAAAATGACTTCCTTTTTCGAAAAAGTTTTTTAAATCTTCAAAATATTTCCAAAATTTAGAGTAATCAACTGACAGCGGCACCCTTGCAACAGCATTTTTTAGCCTCGTAGTATGACTTAAATTCAGAGCGTTCCGATAGCCTTAACGACCTATGTAATTACTTCTGAATGCACTGGTGCAATAAACGTCAAATAATTATATGGCATATATCAAAATTTCCATGCTGGTTTTCTACTAAATGCAAGCAGCTAAGCAAATAGCAAAGTGGTATATAAGTCTAAATTATACAGAATAGCAAAAATGATACAAGTGGGTTTTGTAATACTAGATATTTTAGGAAGTAAATTAAGTGTAACATTTTTTCTAGTACCTGTATTATGTACGCACCTCAATTTACCGCTGTTTGCAATAGATATTTAGAAGAAAAAAAACATTGTCCAATAATTTATGATATTATATACAGTTGAAATATATTTTTACACGAATACGGCCTATTAACATATTGGCATATACGCAAGTGTCATCTGACAGTTGGAAAGCATTACGTCACTCATATGTCAATTGAATATATTAATAAAAGATTACATCAAAGTTCAAACTATGAAAAAATGTGCACGTTCCAAATCAAGCTGATTTGTTCAAATTGCAGTGGTCATTTCTGACATTTAAATATGGTAAAACGGGATGTCCGGATCAATAAGAGGCAGTCAGAGAGGCGAAGTTCAAAATAACACATTTCAATTAATAACTGTTCACGAATAAAAACATTTGACATATGTAATATAATGGATGAATCTGAATATAATTTAATCAGATATATTAATACAAATAGCAAGTGTACAATTAATACATTCCTACAGGCAGCCTGTGCAATATTTACTCACAGCCACGGCCATTTTGGTATGTACAAAGATGGGGGGCCGTTAAAATGTACAGAAAATACATATAATTGATAAATGGACGTTAAAATATTAATAAACATGAACTTGAGTGGTACTTACATAATAAAACAAATCAAAATATCAAAAAGTTGGTCAAAAACTTCCTTTAAACGGCAAAATAAGACAGCGATCACTATACACTACCAACTCCAATGGACGTTTACAAAAAACTGCTCGGAATTGTGTGAATTCGTTGCCATCAGTATTACCACTGCCATCTGTCAACGAGATGCTACATCAGCAGGGCACATTCGCGATTTTCAAGATGCAGTCGGTTTTGTCTTTTGACATAAAAACGTATTTTATTAATTTTTTTGAATAATTAGAACTTTACACATCACAAATACAATTATTATTATTTTTAAAGTAAATAATCAGTTTGAATTCTTTTCGGGTCTGGTCAAACTGATTACATATTAATTACACTTTATAATTTATATGGACCTGAATAATACTACTATGGATGAATTATTATTTTTAAAACTTTATTGTTTAACAAATATAATCATTATCAATAAAAATGTACAACTTACAAAAAAACATACAGACTCATTACATATAAAAATAATATACTAATTAACACTAGCTATCGATTCCTTTGTTTTCTTGTTTCTCATGGTGATCCTTTTCAGCATTACACGTTTCGTCATCCACTCTATCCGAAGCACTACTATCAATTTGATCATCTTTACATTCCATGGTTTTTTCTGCCCCTTGCTCATTAAAATTGTTTGATTCGTTATCACTTTCTTCGGAGTGACTAGACTGAACTTTTGTTTCTTTAACAAATTCATCCTTCTTTCTGTTTTTAGCTTTCAGCTTCTTTTTTAAACGTTTTGCACGCTTTTTTGCAGTTATTTCATCTGCTTTACGTTTATTAGCCTCCAGCTTTTCTCGATATTGATCGTTTAATTTTTCGGCTTCACTTTTTTCCTGTATAAATTTTTGTCGAGCATATTCTTTCCGTCGTAGGTGTCTATAGACATGAAATTCTCCTGAGCCTGCGCCGGCACTTGAACCCATCACATTTCGCACAAAATCGGGTACTGACGGTGTATTTTTTGTTTTAGGTCTTTCTGGTATGACAACTGGTTTTTCCTATAACATAATTAATTAAATATAATCTGACAAAACCATTATATATTACGTAAATCTTAACAGTTTCCTCTGCCATTTTACATGATCATATGACATTTGCAAGATGATATGAATATTATTAAAAAAATCGATGGTGTATTAATTTATTAAATATTGAGTTTTGAGAAGTAAATGGCAAATCCTTAAACAGCGCGAAAGGACAATTTTTCTTGTATTTTAAATAACGAAAATTGTTATATGTAGGGACATAAACAGACTTCACAACGTAAATCAATTTACAAAAATATTTCCTGAACAAACATAACCTATAAAATAATTCGCACTTACTATATTTTTCATCAGCTTCTCTAATTTCAAACGTTGTAAGTCTGCCAAATTTTTTATTTTAGTCGGTTTATCTTCATTCTCTTCCTTTTTATTGTCTGTATTCATTTTGATTTTTTACAAATGTCAAATTTCAATTAACAACAGACACAAACATTGAATCAACTTGAATTATTCCACAGATTACAGAACACACACCTATACGTTATTCACGTTGTTAGTGCACCCTAAGCTATCAAAATTTTTGAAAAATTAATATAATCTGTTTACCCATGTATGTCAGAAGTCAGAACCATAGACATTGTCAGAACTAAATGTAAGGCACTATAGATGTGAGTATTCTCATCCGCCATATTGTGTCCTTGCTTGTCACGCGTAGTACGACAACATATGACTAAAGTTAACAGATAAATTATATTTCATAAAAGAAAAATGATTTGAATTTTTGTCAAGATTTTTTAAAGGTCCTGCTGTTGTTTGTACGCGTTTACCCGTACGCAAAAGTGCTTTAAAGTGGGAATATCAATGTTACAGCTGTACAAAAGTTGACAGAAAAAATTGCGGTAATTATTTATTTTTCATCGCTGTACTATGCAGAATAGAAGAATTATTTGTTAATTGTAATGACTATTGTTTTTTTTGCGGGCTATTAAAAAAAATGCGGAAATGTCAGAAAAGAAATCTGCCTTTGGCAACGACACTTCAATTTTATCAGCTGAAATACGAAACAAATGAAATAAAAAATATTGGATACAAGTTGAATTATTTATTATAAAAAAAAATATATATACATTAAATAAAATACATTATGGAGAAGCATTTCAATTTTTTTTCTTTGCTGACGCCGTTCCATAAACTATTTTGCGAAATTTGCTATTTTCAATGAAGTTTTTCAAACAGTAAGAACGGACGTTAAAAAAATGCCGGATAATTCTCTCTTTCACATTGCAACATTCTGGAAAAATATATTAATATTGTCCACTAAACATTTCACCAAATCAGAATTTCCGTTCGAATTTCTTCCATCCATCCTGTCGACGATTTTCAAATTGTGATTCTTCAAAATGTGTCTGTAAGAAAAATACGTTTAACTGTATTGTCAAAAAAAAAGAAAAAAAAGCGGCTGTAAGTACAGAGACAGGGAAAATTACGCATACTTCACACAATCGAGAGTTCCCATTTGGCGTCCAACTATTTCCACGTCGAGAAATTTGTATCCACTTTGCTCGCCTGGTTCCTGTCGGGAACCTGAATAATCTTCACCCTTTTTCCGATCTGTTGGTGCAATTTACCGCCGAGCAACAAGGCATCTTTTTGTTTAATCTGAGAACGTATTACAAAATGAAACTGTAATCGATAAACTATATTTTTTCAATAATGTCACGTACTTTTTTAACAATATATTGATATACAAACCTGGTTTGATTCACTTACAAGTAACAATGTTGCTTCCCACGAGTTACACAAAAAACAAATAATAATATCCGTATATACGCACTTCACGTATCACTACGTCTTCCAATTTTACTTTGAGCCCGAAAATATATGCTATTTGCAGTTAACACTTTTCAACAGAGAAAAATAGTGCTTCGAAATGCTGCGTTGACGCATCTGTTGTACTATATATGATCACAGAAGACAAGCAAGGAACCTTAATGGCGGATGAGAATACCTATATCTATAGAGCTCTACTAAATGTTGTTATATTGGCAGCACTAAACAATTTTTGTAAGTTTTTTTCAGTTCGTATGGGTGGTAAAAATACACACGAGTTCGGATAACCTTTATGGTTTAAATACAGATTTGTCATGGAAATGATATAAATAAATAGGTAACATAAATTAGTTTTTCTTGAAAATTTGTGAAAATAACTCAGAAAATTATTATAAATCATATAAATATAATGAGAATAAATATAATAAAATGCCGGGAAAAAAGATTTTTTGACCACAAAAGAAAAACTGGCAGGGGTAAATTGTTGGAAGGAATTTAAAAAAACAAAAATCTGAAAAACGGTTGACCCTACATGCCATCCCTGGAACTTCCCGCTGTTTCCGATCTATTGAGATGTGACTTGCATTAATGTGGGTATAGTGGAGTGCCGTTAGGTTTATACCTCGGAATCCAGGGCCAGTCAATGAATCTTCATAAAAATTTTGGACTGCATTGTTAAAAGCTCAAATAAAAAAGTTAAAAAAAAAAATTTTTGCGATCTCGATTGCGGGGTGGATGCCACCCCTTCTCGGGGGTGAAAAATGTTTTGTTGAAAATAAGCACGGAAATGGATAGGTTGACTAATTATAAGTAATTTTTGTTCTATAAAGTTTTTTCTGAAAGTCCATACTTTTCGACTTATTCGCGAGTGTAAGTGTCAATTTTTCAACCAATAAACCTACGTTTTCAGGTGGTTTTTCCCGAATAACTGAAAAAGTAAGTATTTTATCGAAAAAATCATTCTTAGTAAAATGTAGCTTATAAAAAAACAAAAATAATGGTGAGTTTACAGTGGCTGTAGACCCAATACAAACGGAGAACTACCTTGTTGAAAGTTGGTTCTTATTCGTCAAAAGCCAAAATTGAAAGTTTCAGCGTGAAGTTACCAAAATACAATGCATTTTTCGGGGGAAACTCATGGAGCATTTTTTGAAGTGCTTGAAAGAACCTTTATTTATATTTTTTATAAAAGTCCCTAGCATCAAAACTAACTAAGCTCTGACGAAAATAATGTTGGTCCCTATTTTTTTCGATGTCAAAAAATGTGAAAGTCACCCCCTTATTACCACACAAATTAAAAATAATCGTTACCACTTCACAATTCACTTTATTTATGTACTTGTAACATGCTCTAGAAGTTTGACAGGTTTAAAGTGCTTAGTTTTGAAAAAAATTGAGTTTGAAGTGAAAAGAGCATTTTTGTATTTTTGCAAAAAATTGCCTTTTCTTCAAAATAACTCAAAAACTATTAATGATACGCAAAATTTTGTAGTGTGCCAAATTGTTTGTTTTGCTTTTCTGAAAAATTTCGTTTTTTTTTCTGTAGGATGAAACTTGAATAGGATATGGCCGTTTAAAGTTTGCATATATTCGTAAATAGTAACTTTTCGAGTTCTTTCAGCTCTAGCCCTTTCAAAACTAAGCACTTTAAACCGGTCAAACTTCTAGAGCATGTTACAAGTACATAAATAAAGTGAATTGTGAAGTGGTAACGATTATTTTTAATTTGTGTGGTAATAAGAGGGTGACTTTCACATTGTTTGACATCGAAAAAAATAGGGACCAACATTATTTTCGTCAGAGCTTAGTTAGTTTTGATGCTAGGGACTTTTATAAAAAATATAAATAAAGGTTCTTTCAAGCACTTCAAAAAATGCTCCATGAGTTTCCCCCGAAAAATGCATTGTATTTTGGTAACTTCACGCTGAAACTTTCAATTTTGGCTTTTGACGAATAAGAACCAACCTTCAACAAGGTAGTTCTCCGTTTGTATTGGGTCTACAGCCACTGTAAACTCACCATTATTTTTGTTTTTTTATAAGCTACATTTTTACTAAGAATGATTTTTTCGAGAAAATACTTACTTTTTCAGTTATTCGGGAAAAACCACCTGAAAACGTAGGTTTATTGGTTGAAAAATTGACACTTACACTCGCGAATAAGTCGAAAAGTATGGACTTTCAGAAAAAACTTTATAGAACAAAAATTGCTTATAATTAGTCAACCTATCCATTTCCGTGCTTATTTTCAACGAAACAATTTTCACCCCCTAGAAGGGGTGGCATCCACCCCGCAATCGAGATCGCAAAAATTTTTTTTTTTAACTTTTTTATTTGAGCTTTTAACAATACAGTCCAAAAGTTTTTATGAAGATTCATTGACCGGCCCTGGATTCCGAGGTTTTACAATTTTTACGTCTAACGGCACTCCACTAGTAACGGCTAGATATATTATGGTATTTGTTTCCATGGTTACATAATATGATTTAACATAAAAATTAATCAAAGCATGCTTGTCAGCTACCTAATTAATTTCTTTTTGACAGATCTTTGGAACAAAAGAACATCTGATTTTTTTTTAATTCCAAAATATTTCCGAAATTTTGAAATACAAACCGTTATAAAATTCTGACAAAGATTTGGAAAGATATATATTGAAAAAACATTTTTTTGGAAATCTCATTGATTTCTTTTTTTCTGTAGGATAAAACTTTTATCCTACAGAAAAAAAGAAAAAACTAAAATTTTCAGAAAAGCAAAACCTACAATTTGGTACACAGCAAAATTTAATTTAAAGTTTGCATACATTCGTAAACAGTAACTTTTCGAGTTCTTTCAGCTCTAACCCTTTCAAAACTAAGCATTTTAAACCGGTCAAACTTCTAGAGCATGTTACAAGTCCATAAATAAAGTGAATTGTGAAGTGGTAACGATTATTTTTAATTTGGGTGGTAATAAGGGGGTGACTTTCACATTTTTTGACGCCGAAAAAAATAGGAACCAACATTATTTTCGTCAGAACTCAGTTAGTTTTGATGCCAGGGACTTTTATAAAAAATAAAAATAAAGCACTTCAAAAAATGTTCCATGAGTTTTCCCCGAAAAATGCATTGGCTTTTGACGAATAAGAACCAACCTTCAACAACGTAGTACTCAGTTTGTATTGGGTCTACAGACACTATTATTTTTGTTTTTTTATAAACTACATTTTTACTAAGAATGATTTTTTCGATAAAATACTTACTTTTTCAGTTATTCGGGAAAAACCATCTGAAAACGTGGGTTTATTGGTTGAAAAATTGACACACTCGCGAATAAGTTGAAAAGTATGGACTTTCAGAAAAAACTTTATAGAACAATAGTTGCTTAGAATTAGTCAACCTATCCATTCCCGTACTTATTTTCAACGAAACATTTTTCACCCCCGAGAAGGGGTGGCATCCACCCTGCAATCGAGAGCAGCAATTTTTTTTTTTAACTTTTTGATTTGAGCTTTTAAGAATGCACTCCAACAATTTTTATGAAGATTCCGAGATTTTACAATTTTTACGCCTTACGGCAACTCCACTAATTTATAAAAAGGCAAACGCGGTAAAAACTTTGGGAGATTCAAAAAAATTTTAAATTCCATTATTATTTCATTGGAAATATCAACAAAACTTACAATAAAATGTTGCATGAATAACTATTTTGCCTGTTTATTATTCCGAAAATATCTAAATTCGTTGAAAAAGGAACATTTGATTAAACGGTTAAAATAACTATTAGTGCAACATTTCATTGATTTTTGTAAGTTTTGTTGATATTTTATTGAAATAATATGATGGAATTTTAAATCTTTTTGAATCTCAAGGTTTTTCCGGTATCCGCTGTCTTTTGTAATAGAATCATCAATATAATCAAAATGAACCCACCAACGTACCACACCTTTTCCAGAGTTTAAATTTTCAGGGAGATATACAGGTTTGAAACAAAGGCGTTAGATCAATAGTTCGACGATAGGTGTCACTAAAATTTAAAATTAAATTGAATCTTTTTTTGATTGACTTAATTGTACATTTGTCAGATGTAACTATTTTTGTTAATGTAAAATCATATCATTAGTAAAAGATATACTAAAGGTCATAAATTACTCTGTTTTTGTTTTTACCATGCAATAACTGAGAAACAAACTCTTCAAAAGACACGAAGAGTCGATAGGTAGCGCCAAATCAAAACATAACGTTGACAGACACAAACAATAAATGGCTTCGACCAGACTACGATGAGTTCCGAGCGCGTTAAAATTAGAATCGAATCGAACGAGTCAAAAAGAGAAAGAGCGAACCGGCGATAATATGCATAAGAAAAGAGAAGAGAAAACAGAGAGAAAGAGAAGATAGAGAGAGTAAAAAAACGGCGGCCAGTGTTTCACTGTTCAGGGGGCTCGTAGAACCAAACGTCCCACATTGGTGGTATGGTAGGTACCTACCGTATGACATCTTATGAATCGATCCCATACATAGAGAGTGAATCGAGCAATAACACCCTGCCCCCGTCTTTTACAATAAAAAATGCACTCGAATCTACGGTCGGAGTTGTGTATTACAGGGATAGTGATCGATAAGAAAAAATGACTGAATCACGTTGTGCGCTGACGTGATAAATAAATAAGACTGTGCTTATAGGTGATGACACGATTGTGATTACGGTTAAAATGTTGATCGAGTGATATTTGCTTATAATAGTGTAAAACAATCACCGACCGTCAAGATGGCTGACCTGGAGGCTGTGTTGGCTGATGTCAGCTACTTGATGGCTATGGAGAAGTCCAAGTGCACTCCGGCGGCGAGGGCTAGCAAGAAAATTGTCCTGCCGGACCCTAGGTAAGGCTACACTTCATACCGGACCTCCTGCTTTGTGCATGCCCTTCTGTCGAGCGCAGGACAGCCATTTCCGCGAGCGCGCTCTAATGCATTGTCCCGATTGACTCTAATGTATATTGCGACAGAGGCAATAATCGCTTGTCCCGTCATAAAAATGTTATTGACATCCATAGAAATTTTGCCCTGAATTTTTCACCGTGTGAAATGGATTTAAGTACTTTCTGATGTAAACCTGAATACATCGATTACAACTTGTGAATAATAATATAACGAGTACTTCGAATAACAAATTACTAAATAAACAATCTATTGGTTACTATAGAGCACATAATTTATAGTATGTGTTAATTTTGAGACCACCCTATTTAGAGTCGGTGTCAGTTGGTCAAATATGCAATCGACATTAATGATTGATAATTTAAGCGTGACGTGTAACTAAGTATGTTTTCGAATACAGTAATTTAACCCCGTCGAATTGACATAAATCCAAGCAGCTTCTTAGTTCTGATTTGCGAGTGCGGCAGGCGCTCTGCGAGTTGTTTATCAACTTTCCATTTAAGGATCAGTCAGGTAGTCCTCAGTCATAAGTTACTTATTTGAAAGTAAGGTAAACATAAATTATGTTCAGATTAATACATTTTAATGGTTTGCTAAATTGCTTCTACAAATGTATGATAGCCATCTGTGATACAGTAATGGCATTTGATAGCTAATGATTACCACAATGACGTCACAACGATAAACAAGCAAGAGTAAGGAATTATTGGTGTAACCGCACGCGTATGACGTCATTTGAGGTAAAACAAAAGTTATAGAAGGACATTAACATTTTGTGTTAACGTACAAAAACATTAAAATATTATAATAACATATTATGAAATCATTATAATATATTTCTTCTTTATAGAATAAAAGTTTAATAAAATTAAACATCTAATAATATACGAAGCAAGTTATAATAGGGCTTTGACAATTTTATACTCACATTATTTGGCCAAGGCCTATCTTCACGTAATAATTTTTTTTCTTTACTAGTTTACGCACCGCAATCATTTCATCAAATTGGACTTTGCATTTCGTATTATTATTACAGTAGCGTACGCTATTTTATTGTTTTGAAAGTTCAGACACATTTTACAAATAACATGTTTTTAAACGCGAATAGCGCAAGTGAATCTGTCGCGCTTTTTTGTATCACGCGTACAACTACAGTCCAAACGGCTTAACCGATTAAAAAAATGACTTTTTTGTTCGATTCGTCTCGGGATCTGTTTGATCGTAACGTCCCCCGTTTTTGAATTTGGGTTCCAAATAAAAAAAATGTTTTTGCGTATAATTCGCTCGATTTAAATCAGATCGGTTTGAGAATTGTCTTAAAGGAAAGAGGACGAAATTTTACATACATTTCATATAAACAGAATGCGTAGAAACAGTATTTTATACATATAAAAACAGAATAAAAACTATATAAATTCAATTGTATCTAATAAATCGCACTGGTTTCGGTTGTCTTTGTTTGTTGCACAGTATGCTATGGACATTAGAAGATTGCGTATGCTCTGTCTTAAAATAAAAATGAATATATATAGTAATTCAATTTTTTGAGATAAGTATGTTAGAAAATGCAGCGCCTTCTGAATTAAATTAAAAATTAAATATTTTAATAACTTATGATAATATTTTGACAGTTGCTGTCATTTTAAATATTTTTGTAAATATATCCGATCTATTTAAAAACCGATGTTTGTGAAATTTTCAAAATACGAAAAACATAATGGCGGCCAAATAATAACTGCTATTTTTTTATCTATTTAATTAAATGAAAGAAACAAAGTAAACCCGTAATAAATTGAATGTTATTATTTTTTACAAGCTTTTACAAAAATTCCCACGTTTGTCAATCAGTCAGTCAGTCAGTTTGTGTAAAAACTTGCAATTAAAATTCCGACTAGATTTAATTAAGCTAGGGCTTTGAAATTTTGCCCATATGTCTGGAGACAATGCATAAATCCAATATGACGAACGCCTTAAGATGGCGTATTACCCTTTTCTTCGCAACCCTCTTGATGTAAGTAACAAATGAAAAAGAGTTTGCAAGTGCGATACGTTAAAGTATGTGACATAATCGCAAACCCAATATGGCGGGCGCTCCAAGATGGCGGTTAACCTTTCTCTTCACAACTCATTTGACATGGCCATCAAAAGAAAGAGTTTGACGAGTGGAATACGACAAGCGCGTGCTATTCAATTTATTCTATTTACTATAATATGAGGACAGTGTGGTCTAGTAGTTAACGTGCTGGCTTCTTGACCGCACTGTCGTGGGTTCGAATCCTGCGTCTGCTCATAGATGTTTTGTGATGTCCTTTAGTTTTAAGTGATTTTGTTATTTGATATAATTAAGATGCTAATGATCTTAGTTGTCGAGCGTCTATAATCTACAGTAAAAAAATTTACTATAATATGACTCTTCGGTGCGACGCATGTGCTGCAGCGTTTTAGAGAGAGAGAGAAAAGGAGAACTAACGGTGGACAATAATAGTTATCATAACAGTAAACAGTAACAGTTATTAAATAACAGTAGGCAATAAGAGTTAATTAATAAAATTAAAAAGAAGAATAGTTCTTGTCAAACGTTTTTTTTATTATTTTCAATTTTTATTAAATTGTTTTTTTCTATTTTTGAATCGTTTTTTTATTTTTTTAAATATTTTATCAATTGTGTAGTGGAGTAGATAGGGCTTTTGAAATGTGATTATCACGATTTTTTTCTCCATCTGTTTTTAATGTCTCAAAAGTTGAGTAAAACACGGGTTTCCAGTTTAATTTTATTAAATGCTAAGGTTAATTGACCCAGTGTTGTTTTCTAGGGTTGTAAGTTTTAAATATTTTTTTTAATAATTTTTTTTGATTCTTGATACTATGACAAGGCGTACGTGACATCATATCTAATTACTCTATAGTTGGCATTTGATTGGTGTTGTGTCTTATGCGATTATTGCAAACTCCAGAGTTTAGACACACTAATGTATAAATTAATTATGTCATTACAGTCAAAATTGCATTATTATTACCACTTAGTCTTATTCCATTAGATTTTATTGCGCACAATTTACTCTATAAACATTATTATTTCGTCTTTTGATGGACTTATAATACTAAAAGTTAATAGGAGTCTTCTTTTATCAACATTTAAGATGAATTATAAATCGCGTTTGTATTTTGAAAATTATTCAAAATCACACTGAAACAATTTTTTGCACTACCCTCTTTAAAATGCATGTAGGTATTCAGGCATGTAAAGTGACCCATCACGCTGTAGTTCAAAAAAGTAAAACAAAATTGGCTACGCTGTACCAATTCCGTAGTAAATTACTGTCTGCTTGTCACTTGTTTTTTATTACCTACGTTTCCTCAAAGGTGAACTGTCAAAAATTATGAAAATTAAGTGAAAACCATGTCTGTACAAAAAAACCTCGTGTTATTATTAAAACTCACTGTGCTCGTTTAAGAATCACTTCACATTATAACCCATTGCAACACTAATCTACTATCGAGCAGCCGACGAAAACGTTTCTTTGTTTACAACTCGAATATGTTTACACTCGATTAGACGGTCGAGTACTTCTGCTACACGACCAGTATTCGGTTTTGAGTACTCGCAGATTGAGGCCTCCGTTTATTATTAACTAAAAATCCCCTTCATGTATCAGTTTTAACGCTGTCGGAACGCTCTGGATTTAATTAAGCCACACTACGAGGCAAATATGCTGTTGCAAGGGTGCCACTGTCATTTGATTACTCTAATTTTTGGAAATATTTTGAAGATTTAAAAAACTTTTCCGAAAAAGGAAGAGTCTCTTTAGGTTTGTGATGGAACAATTTTGTGAAATAAGTACGAATAAGGTCGTAGTGTGACATTGAAAACGTGTGTTTTTTGGAGCAATTAATGTCAACTTTTTTCTAGTAAATTGTACATAAATTACAAAAGTTGTCCATTAGAGTCCTAGATTTCTTCTTTATATTCCTTATAGAGAAAGAATTTTTGCAAAATGTTGACGAATAAGTCTACAATCAACTATCAGCCGAAGTCCTATTAGATGAGAACCTGAAAAGTGAAAACTGTGGTATTTCAACGAACTTCCAAATTGAAATATTTGTATAATGTCGACTATTTTGAAATGCGTTCCTCGATGATCATATGCAAATTTAGATGTAAGACAGATGTCGACAACAATACACAATATCTTCCGTGTGTGTTTAATAAATAAACAAAGCTTGTTATTATTTATCAGTCCTGAATAAACTAACAATCATTACTACACCATAAGTTGTTAAACAAATATTATTACTTAATCATCAATGGACTGATCCATATCCGTACTAATATTATAAATGTGAAAGTCTGTCTGTCTGTCTTTTCACGTCTAAACCGCTGAACAGATTTCGATAAAATTTGGCAAGGAGAGAGACTGCATCCTGAGAAAGGCTTAGACTACCTTTTTCGTTAAATTTTACAGGTACTGAAATAGGAAAAAGTGAAAAGGCGTAGGTACTGTCTACAGGGAAAGTTTTTAAGCATACAATAAACAAATTTTTCAAAATTCCCTGATAGAAAGTAGCACTCAAAAAATATATATCGAAACTACGAACCAAAGCTAAAGCTAGGCTTTGCAGTGTAACTAATAAATAATATATTGACATATTGTGACAAAATAATAAAAAAATGTGAAATTGTGCTGCTGAAAGCTGACATTAAACAAACGGTAATCAAGGTTTATCATCATTCACACAGATCTCCCTGAATAGTTCCGGTATGGTTGAATCTAAATTATTAGTTCCGTGTAATTTAATCATTATGAGTTGTTGGTGCATTAAAAATAACTAAATTTAAACGAGAATTTAAACAATGCATGACAAGTGGTTGCACGTGTTCCATGAAAAGTTATCCAATTTTGCAATGTGTATTCAAGAAGATAAGCTTGCTATCTACACGGAATTTGAAAAAATAGATATATAACATTATTATCTAATGATTATTCATTGAAAAGTGAAAACGAAAAATTCGTAAATTTAGTTAGTTTTTAGCGCAAATTAAAACTTATTAGTGTATTTGCCATATGGCAACATACACTATTGGCATCGGTCGGATGTCGGGACCTAGGGGTCGGACCAAAATTTCTCGACGTTTCATAACCTCCTAAACACTTTGCCACCGTTTTTAAAAATGTTTATATAACGAGTGATTCATTTAGAGGTACTTTTTTGTCTATGGATTTTTTGACAGATGAAGCGTGAGTCGTGATAAGCTTTTATGGTATTTTTGATCAGTATAGTTTGACATTTCATCATGGAAAGACTTAGCCCCGCACAGCGTCTACAAATTATTCAGCTGTATTACGAAAATCAGCGTTCTGCGAGGAAGAAAATCAACTGTTTTCGACAAAAATTTTGTTTCGTGATGAGGCACATTTCTGGCTTAACGGATATGTCAACAAACAAAATTTCCGTATTTGGTCCGAAGAGCAACCTGAAGAGATTCAAGAGCTGCCATTACATCCAGACAAAACAACGGTTTGGTGTGGTTTATGGGCCGGTGGAATCATCGGTCCATATTTCTTCAAAAACGATGCCGACCAGAACGTAACTGTCAATGGTGTCCATTATCGTGCCATGATAACAGACTATTTGTTTCCTGAAATTGAAGCCCGTGATCTCCAGGACATTTGGTACCAGCAAGACGGCGCCACTTGCCACACAGCACGTGAAACCATGGCTTTATTGCGTGAACAATTTGGTGAACAGTTAATTTCGCGCTTCGCACCGGTGAGTTGGCCGCCTAGATCCTGTGATATCACACCCCTAGACTTTTTCCTTTGGGGCTATGTAAAGTTCAAAGTCTATATTGATAAGCCGGGTACGATTAAGCAACTGGAAGCCAACATTACTCGCATTGTTCGCCAAATACCAATCGAAATGCTCGGACGCGTCATCGAAAATTGGAACGGCAGAATGGACTATGCTAACCGGAGTTACGGCCAACATTTGAAAGAAATAATCTTTAAAAAATAAATGTAAAGAATAGTTCTTTTGTATAATAATAAAAATTATCCGATAAATTTGTTTTTATTAAATTTTTTTTAGTTTTGAAAAAAGTACCTCCAAATGAATCACCCGTTATATATGTGCGGGCAATAACTTTCGAAAGAGCTAATTGATTTTAACTAAATTTGGCTCGCATGCTGGAATCTACCACCGCACGAACCCTATTTAAAATGGGCACAATCGGGCCATTTTAAGGGTAGTTTTTAGGGATTGAAAAATGTTTTTGGGCCCCAAAATACCGAAAAAATTCTCCGAATCGTTTCAAAATTGAAGTTTAACCCTCTGGTAATAATTAAAAAGTGTCTCCAAACTTTTAATAAAATCGACCCTACAGGACCGGATTTAAAAATTTTACGAAAACACTAGTTTGCAGATAGTGAATTATTTACTGAAAGGTGTATATAACTTGGTATAGAAGCTCGATTGATAATAATATTGCAATTAAGAAAAAAAAATGTTATTTTAAGGGGTGTATTAAGGAGTCAAATTTTTTATTTTGCCCAAAAACCAAGTTAAGTTCGCATAATAAAGCCGCACTGCCTGTTTTAGCAAATACACTATATTGTCGGCAGGGTTTTGGCACTGCGACCCGGGTTTTTTTTTATTAATTCAAGACTTCGATACATTTTTATTCCTGACTTTGTCCACATTTCCGATAAAGCACAGATGGAGATGCATTGTGATAATTTTGTTAGATATAGTGCATGCGCTGGGCCGCGTCCCGTATGAAAAATTCAGAGGATTCAATCCAATTAATGATTTAAGTTCAGGAAGTCTTAAAGAATGAAATTCTGAAGGCTGTTGGAAAAAATCGCCAATTTTTTTACCAGACTATGTGAATTATCATTAAAATCGCTTAGGGCGTTTGTATGTCTGCTAAAAATGCGAGAACTATTGAACAGATTTGGATACGGTTTTTACCATTCGATAGCTTATTTCTTAGAAAAAGTTCAAGTCTATAATAACTGGCTGACCTGGCTTCATCCGGGGGGAAATCTGATTGAATTCACCATATTGAATAGAGTTGAATGACGTTTTTACCATTCGATAATTTATTTATCGTGAAAATTTTTAATCTATCAGATTCGCCCGAGTTCAAATCAGATTGATTCTAAAGTGGAGCTGAACGAACGAGACGAGTGAGTAACTTAATGTTTATTATAAAAAAAAATGGATTAACAGTTATAATTATAATTTGACGAAAACCTCAAAGTAAGATTCACAATGGAATTCCTTAGTGCAGTTTACGAGTAGAAATATTTTTATGAAACAGTAGAGAAAAATCACTTTCTGACAAAAAATGACAACTACTAATTTCCACATACATGATATATGTATAATTATGCAGTTAAAAAATTATTCAAGCAGACCCGAGACATCAAGTTCAATTGCCTGTGGCTACAAAAAGTAGAGGGAAATTCCAAGATATATCCGGTAAAGTACCCACGTGTCTTACTTGACGGCTTTAAAAGTTCAGTAGGGTCGTCCACCGCTTTTTTGTTTTATTAAACATGCAACAAACAAACCCGGGTACCCTGCTGACAATATAGTGTATTTGCTAACACAGGCAGTGTAACTACCATGTGAATAATTTTAAGTTTGTTTTTTGACAAAATAAAAAATGTAACCCTTTAATACATCTTTTAAAATAATATTTGTTCTTAATTCCCATATTTCGTCTCTGTTTTATCAGTTCATTATCTGCACAAAATTACATAGATATACAGCCTTCAGTAAGTGTAATTCTAAATCCGCAAATAAGTGTTTTCATAAAATTTATGTATGTCCGGCCTTGTTGAGCCGATTTTATTAAATTTTGAATAAATTCTGATACTTTTTTCGGTGTCCACCTGTTCAAGCGCTCCGATTAGGCCCATTTTAAAAGACTTTGTACGGTTTGTACGATGGTAGATTCCAACATGTGGACCAAATTTCGTTAAAATCAGTTAACTCCTTTGAAAGATATTTCCACGCGCGCACACACACATACACAAACATTTTCAAGAATGGTGTCAAGCTACTTAGAATGATGCGAAACGTGGATAAATTTTGGGCTGACCCCTAGGTCCCGCCATCCGACCGACGCCAATAGTGTATGTACCATATATGGCAAATACACGACACCAACTTTTGGGTTTTTCTAAACGATCCATTGTAAGACGGACATAGATAACTATTATTGAAAATGGTTTTCAAACGTGCACCTACAGGTATTTGAATGCCAGACGTCACGCTTAAATCAATGGCCAATGGGCTATTTTATAAATCACAATTTTCGTATCAAATATGAATCAGCTATCCGGAGACATACTCGTAATTTAAATTTATTATCCGGGGATCCTGTTGTAATAATTTGGATTTTCATCGGTAAAATAATTGTTTGTGTTAATGTTAGGTGAATTTATTTCATAAGCGTTTGTTCGCAGCATCGCTTCTATCCAAACTATACATTAAATAACTCAAAATTTCTTTAAGAATTTTATGAACCAAGTTGCATTTTTAGTGTGTTTGCCATATGGCAACATACACTATTGGCGTCGGTCGGATGGCGGGACCTAAGTGTCGGACCAAAATTTCTCGACGTTTCATAACCTCATTAAACACTTTGGCACCATTTTTAAAAATGTTTATATATGTATATATATATGTGTGTGTGCGGGCAATAACTTTCGAAAGAGTTAATTGATTTTAACGAAATTTTGCCCACATGTTGGAATCCACCACCGCAAGAACCCTATTTAAAATGGGCCCAATCGGGCCATTTTAAGGGTAGTTTTTCGGGGTTGAAAAATATTTTTGGGCCTAAAAATACCGAAAAAATTCACAGAATCGTTTCAAAATTGAAATTTAACCTTTTCGTAAAGATTAAAATACGCTGTTAAAATTTTAATAAAATCGGACTTACAAATTTTATGAGAACGCTAGTGTGTGTATAATGATTTATTTGCCGAAAAGAGTATTTTATTTTAACTAAGAAAAAAATTATTTTAATGGGTGTATTAAGGGGTTTTTTCTTATTTTGTCCAAAAACAAACTTATGTTCATGTAACTACCTGTATTAGCAAATACCTATATTGTCGGCAGGGTTTGGGCACTGCGACATGAGTTTTATTTATTTGATATAGAGAAGAAATATCCCGCTGATAAAATTATAACCATAAAAAATTTGTCTGCACGACGTCTCTTAAAGTTATCTGAAATGATAAGGCGGTGGAATTTCAGTAAATGCATTCTAAATTCTAATTTTACATAAATGCGTTATCAACGATTTGTGATTCATCAAAAACTTGTACCGTGGCGTGTGTAAGATGTAATTGACGTAATGTTTACACATTGTCCAACTTTTGATTTCTTTATTTTCTAAAATATATAAATATAAATATAATAGTTTCATATTCATAAACCGTCCAGATATACAGGGTGCGGCAGAGAGGACGGACGGTTTTACAAAAATCATAAAATAGTTAATTTTTACTCAAAAACTGTAGCCTTGAGGTGTCCCCATAAGAAAAAATCGCATATGGATAAATCTGGGGACCGAGGAGGCCAATGAACATCGCCAAACCTGGAAATAAGGCGACCAGGGAAGAGAGGGCGAATAACGTCCATTGATGCTCTGGCTTTCTTATGGGGACACCTCAAGGCTACAGTATACGAGAACAAGCCCCAAACTCTGGACGAATTGAAGGACGCAATTCGCGTGGAAGTCGCCCAAGTTGAGAGAGCGATGTTTTTTAAAACCGTCCGTCCTCTCTGCAGCACCCTGTATAAGCACGTCGTGAACTGTAGCCACGTGTCCAAAATGATTTTGTATTAGGGCACGCGTCCGCAAATTTTTGGAGCATTTCCTGAATAGTACATATTGCATTTGGCGTAACAAGTTTAGTTTTACAACATAATGTCTGGTCCGGTGAACACAATTCCGGAACTAAGCTCGTTACTTATTCATAAAACTATTCAGATATTAGGTCCGTGGATCATTGAATTTGATAGTTTTCAGGCAAGTTTATAGCTGTTAGTGGAAATTGTAAATAAAGAAAGTGCCGTTTCTCTGATGATCCAGGCTTTAAAAAGCGTTTCTACAAAACATCAGTAAAACTATATCGAGTTAGATTCTTGACCACGTACCTTTGATATTTTATATGTATTAATTATATTATGCATTGGCTAATGAAATATAGGTAGAGGAAGGTAAGGCTGGTTGTTACATTTTTGAGAAAGTGTGATACTATGAGTTTTCAGTTAAAGGCGTTAAAGCAATTCATTTAACAATACTTAATTTAAAGAGAGTGGTGTCTTGGCTTCAATGTTCCATATAAAACGGAAGATAATTCAATAGTATGCATTTCTAAGAAATTTTCTCTTCTAAATCATCAATTTCATGCAATTATAAGAAGTCTATTGTATGAGTAAGCGCGCACGAATGATAAGCCAATCAACCGATCGAGATATTGGATAGTAATGGCAACACAACTGTGTTGTATGAAAAGTACGCATGAACCGTAGTCTTACAAGCCTTCCTGTAGTCTCAAAATTTTGAACAGTACAAAGGCCATAGCTGGGTAAGCATGTTAAAATTGCCCCCGCGCTTTTTCTAATGAAATTTGGGTCATACATTCGGGTGTATAAAAAACATTTTCTGTAAAATTTTCAGCTCCTTTTCTCCACTGGTACTCGAGAAAAAAATTATTTTTCATTTTTGAGAAAAAAATTTTTAACTTTTGATTTATTTCACCAATTCATTTGAAAAAAAATCACGGCCTAAATACATCCAAGAGTCATTTACAAAAAAATTATCAACCGTCAAAACTTATTAAATCATTTAAAAAAAAATTATTTTCTCTTTTTTTTCTTTTTTATTTATTTTTTAATATGATTATCTCGATGCACAACTCCAATTTATTTTTTTTCAGTTTTCTTACATAGCTTTGTATAACATATATTATTTTTAAATCAATCGAACGTTTGCGTCATAGTGAAAAGAAATAAAAACCTTTAAAAACTTTAATTTTTCGAGATAACTCGAAATTTTTCAATCTTGCATAAAAAAATCAGTGACGCCATTTTGTAGAACACTAAATTCTCTACAAAAAAGTTTCTAACAATATTTTTCAAATCGTGAGTTTATTTACACAAAATGGTACATTTGAATGTACATATTTCATATGCATATCTACGATTTAACATTACCAAAGCTTACTTGTAAACTAACTTTCTTCTTACGGAAAAACAATGTTAAAGTGGGTGATATGCATATACATTCAAATGTACCATTTTGTGTATATAAACTCACGATTTGAAAAATATTGTTAGAAACTTTTTTGTAGAGAATTTAGTGTTCTACAAAATGGCGTCATTGATTTTTTTATGCAAGTTCGAAAAATTTCGAGTTATCTCGAAAAATTAAAGTTTTTAAAGGTTTGTATTTTTTTTCACTATGGCGCAAACGTTCGATTGATTTAAAAATAATATATGTTATACAAAGCTATGTAAGAAAACTGAAAAAAAAAATAAATTGGAGTTGTGCAACGAGATAATCATATTAAAAAATAAATAAAAAAGAAAAAAAAAGAGAAAATATTTTTTTTAAAATGATTAGTAAGTTTTGACGGTTGATAATTTTTTTGTAAATGAGTCTTGGATGATTCTTTAGGTTGTGATCTTTTTTCAAATGAATTGGTGAAATAAATCAAAAGTTAAAATTTTTTTTTTCAAAAATGAAAAATAATTTTTTTCTCGAGTACCAGTGGAGAAAAGGAGCTGAAAATTTTACAGAAAACGTTTTTTATGCACCCGAATGTATGACCCAAATTTCATTAGAAAAAGCGCGGGAGCAATTTTAACATGCTTACCCAGCTATGGCCTTTCACAGTTACAGTACCATGTCTGTTCAGTGTTCATAGTTCTTATAAGTTAACAATGAAACGAAAAGATCCATAAATAATTGAATTATTTGAAATCTTAGAAAAAAACTTAAATCGTTGCCCGTTTTAACATAATGGCACTATTCGTTAGATGATGTCAAACATGTCATGCTTATACATAATCGGGTTTATAAACAGGCAAAACTTATAGGGTGCTAATATCTATTATTAGTATTTTAGTCAGATAAAAACTACCTAATTGCTACTGCTTTTGGTTTTAATAAGCCCAATGTAACTTTTCTGTCAATTATTCCCCTAGTATCCTGTAATCGCAGACTAACAGAAGAGTCTGGTATAATTAAAAAACAAAAAAAATTAGAAGAAATTAAAAATAATATTATTTTATAATTGTTTCAAAAATGTATACAAGAATGTAAGAAAAATTCCATTTGAAGCATTTTATTTTTACTCCCCAAGTTTAGTTACGTATAAGTGTTTTTATTCCAATTTGTAATAGACTTTCTGAACCAACCATATTTGTTCTAAATCTAGGCCAGTTAGGTAGCGTTTTTTTGGGTTCGATATTGTTGTTTTTATCTCAAACCCACATTGTTTTTTTTAGCGGAAGTGGATTTTTCGTTGACGTCAATTGCAAATAATCTTTTCCTTAACATTATTATATTATGTGTCACTGAGATATTGAATGGTTCGTCTCTATTGCTGAATGACAGTCGGTATGTGAATATTTTGAAAAAATAAAACGACGGGTAAAGAGGGTGAAAGAGGGGGTGGGGAGGCTTGGTATTCGCAGCCTCAAACCCATGAAAAAATTCGATCGCTCCATTCTGTCTTGTCTGTATATCAAAACTGGGTCAAAGGGAGTAGTTTTTGACCATTTGCGGGTGTTGTGTGAATTAGAGACCAACAAATCCGGTTTTTCCGATCCCAAATACTGCGGGATTATTGGGTTTTGGGGCGTTCGGAAATTTTTCGTGAAATGGCTCTGAATTTACAAAATTTTCATGGACTGGCTTATGATTGAAAATTAACAAATCACGAGAATGGTCAAGCCCGGATTTAGAAATTTGCCGCCCCTAGGCAGTTGCGAAATTTGCCGCCCCTCCCTCCCATCGCGAAACTTCTTCAATGGTGGAATAAGTTTGGTACAAAAGTTTTTAAATAAATAAAATGCACCTTTTTGAAAGCAAATATTTTATTTTATTATAATCAATATCCTAATAATCATGAAGTATATGATACATTGAACAATTACCATTATGCATGCGATTGTTTTTCGAACAGTATTGCTCATTGGTTAAAATTTGACGTCTCGATTTTCGGATGGCAAACTCATCGATGACGGAATCAAAATCTAAAGACATGAGCAAATCTGACTCTATAGTTAACAAAGCCAATGTTTAATAATAATGACAGAGGAGGTTATGTGTATCACAATATACTGTGTAGGGGAGAAATAAGATAATTTTCGATATAGAAAGTTATCGAATATTCGATATTAGGCCAATATCGAGACAAGCATAAATCGACTCTTTTCCCGATTCGAGCATTTTCGACTTATGATGTTGGTACGCCGAAGAAATAGGCGGAAAATTCAATTCCCACAAATAGAACAAACTTTTGAAGTTTCCGCCAAACTTTGCCGCCCTTCAATTCTCGCCGCCCTAGGCAACTGCCTATACTGCCTGCATGGTAAATCCGGGCCTGAGAATGGTTCTGTTCAAAAAGTGATACTAAATACAATATAGGTACGTGTACATGTATATATTTTTTACCTCTGTATTTAATAAATGTATTATTAAACGCGTTTAACAAGTGTGTCATGTATATTACCACTACATACTATAAAGTCTGCAGCCGTTTGTTTTTTCGGGCTAATCAAAGGAACTACTGTATGGTTTTTCATACGGTTTTCACTAGTAGAAAGAGGGATTATCTAGGAAGGCTATAGGTCTATAATTTAAATTTTTAATTTATATTTATAATCTAATTTTTAAAAAAAATCTACGGTGCATATGTATCTTTAAAGACTGCCTCACAATGACCATTTTTATGACTTTCAAATTTGGTATAAAAGAATGACGTTTTATTTGCAAGGGGTTTTTACCGACGTAGTATTAATCCTTATTTAAATAAATAAAATATAAGTAAAAAAACTTTTTAAAAACAAGCTTTTATTAAATTGTACTAAAAAAGAAAAAATAACTCTTATACTTTAGGTTCATAGTTATAAAAGCGTGGGTTGTAAGCTCTATGATAATAACGACCCACGCTGTTATAACTATATGAACCTAAAGTATTAAGAGTTATTTTTTCTTTTTTAGTACAATTTATTAAAACCTTGTTTTTAAAAAGTTTTTTACTAATATTTTATTTTTAAATTTTTAGTTACCTACGCCTTTTGGTCGCCATAATGGAATTTAAATAACGTCACACAGTTTAATGTATTCTGCTTTTCATATCCTCTCATTTGTTACCCATATCAAGGGGGCTGTAAAGAAATAGATGATTCGCCATTTTGTGTCGGCCGCTATTTTGGATTTGGAATTAAGTCCCACTGCCGATTGTATTCTACTTGTCATACCCTTTCATACTCATATTATAGAAGTGCATAAGAAATTACTAGTTCGCCATCTTGGGCTGTCCGCCATATTGGATTTAGAATGACGTCATTTATCTAACCATGTATTGTCATCCAAAGTAAACGTGCATTCAAAATTTCACCTCAATCGGTTGAGGATAACTGCTTTAAAATTCAGTTGCAAGATTCCACCCGAACAAACATATTACATATTACATACATTGCAAGTTAAAAAAAAGCGTGTAATAATAAATATGTTAGTAATCTTAAGTATTTTATTTAGACCAAAATTGCCCTTTACACCATTTAATTTAAATTAATATGTAATTTACAGATCCAAGCGATTTTATGATCACTCTTTTTGACATTGGTATAGTTAACACCCATAGACTATATGGCTGGACATTTGCCAATCATTAAATTATTTCATACAAGTATTTTATGTTTACTCAAAATATGTCACGTGTGTTTTTTTTTTATTTATTTTATAGGCCGTGAATTTTTTTCAGTGCCATAAGTCCAACTAAAATAATTTAGCTTCACTGAAGAAATGCTGTTAGCAAAAATCGAAATGATTGATTTCGATGCCATTTAAAATAAGCCGTTGATTGATCAATGTTTAGAATCTATTTAATTTATAATGCATTTGACACATTGGATTGTAATTAAACATTATTGGTTACACAATTATTTATGTTCATTTTACCACCGGATAAAATGTGTGTCGTGTGAGAAAATAAATATCCAAGCGGAGTACTATGAGTGCCAGACCTTCGTTATTTTATAAAAGCTGAAAGTTTGCCAACGCATGCTTCCAACACAGGTAGGAATGGTGGACTACTATGAACTTTGGGTTATCGTGGCTTTCGCAGGTAACAGGTAGCAAAGGTGTATAAAATGCCGACTTAAATTCGTCAAATTATAAAGCGTAATTAGTGTATTTGCCATATGGCAACATACACTATTGGCATCGGTCGGATGGCGGGACCTAAGGGTCGGACCAAAATTTCTCGACGTTTCATAACCTCCTAAACACTTTGGAACCATTTTTAAAAATGTTTATATATATATGTATATATATATATATATGTGTGTGCGGGCAATAACTTTCGAACGAGTTAATTGATTTTAACGAAATTTGGCCCACATGTTGAAATCCATCACCGCAAGAAGCCTATTTAAAATGGGCGTAATCGGGGCATTTTAAGGGTAGTTTTTAGGGGTTGAAAAATGTTTTTGGGCCCCAAAATACCGAAAACATTCTCAGAATCGTTTCAAAATTGATATTTAACCCTTCAGTAGTAATTAAAAAGTGTTCCTAAAATTTTAATAAAATCGGCCCGGCTGGACCGGACTTACAAATTTTATGAAAACACTAGTTTGCAGATAGTGAATTTACTGAAAGTTGTATATAATTTGATATAAAAGTTCGATTGATAATAATATTGCAATTAAGAAAAAAAATTTTATTTTAAGGGGTGTATTAAGGAGTCAAATTTTTTATTTTGCCCAAAAACCAACTTAAGTTTGCGTAATAAACCCACACTGCCTGTATAAGCAAATACACTATATTGTCGGCAGGGTTTTGGCACTCCGAACCGGGTTTTTTCTTATACTGTTGTTCGGAATAATCTTAGAAATCACGCCCTCCATTGCCAGACACCCTTAAACTTCAAAAAATTGTAACTTTACTTACGTCATAGTATAAAAGCTGAATTTTTTACATCTTACTTGGGTAACTATTAGAAGATGTTTCCTCAGTAGCCAGACAGTTTCGACAGTTCTAACTCCTAGCCAGACAACCTGTAGGTGTAGGTGCGAATGCGAGGCAATATATGTATAATGCCACACGCTTCGATTCCGAACAAAAATATAACAAAATTACGCTTTATAATTTGACGAATTTAAGTCGGTATTTTAAACACCTTTGTTACCTGTTACCTGCCAAAGTCACGATGACCCAAAGTTCATAGTAGCCCATCGTTCCTACCTGTTTTGGAAGCATGCGCTGACTCAGCTTTTATAAAATAACGAAGATCTGGCACTCACCAGCTCTTGGTCTACTAGGTTATAAAAAAAAGCAAGTCTTAAATTATTTCGGATATAGAGTTTAGTTGCTGCTCAATAAAAACTGTGCATTCAACAAAACACCATAAAACATCTCAAGATCGGTGTTACTCAAGCCTGATCTGTTTTTAACTGTGATTTTTAGACTAGACAATTTACAAACTAAATTCAGGGAGACCATGTGATATTTATAATAATAATGACGGCCGTTTAACAAGTGATTTTTTTAAATTGATGATCTTTCGAACGGTGGCAGTGAAATGGCAGTATGTGATTGGGCCGCTCTTCAGTTCGTTCTGTGCACTGTGCATAATACATAGATATTTCTATCTTTATTCTGGTATATTCGGTGTAGACGTTAAATTGATAATAATATTGCCATTAAGAAAACAAACATTTTATACGGTGTATAAAGGGGTTAGTCTTATTTTGCTCAAAAACACGCTTAAGTTCACATAATAAAACCACATTGCCTGTATTAGCAAGTGCATTATATTGTCGGCAGGGTTTTGGTACTGCAACCCGAGTTTTTTTAAAGTGCAAATCAGAGATGTTATGGGTTATGTTATGGGTTTTGCTGACGTCTGCAGATCGGAATGCGGAATTTTGGACGTTCACATCTGCATATGCAGATGCGAATGTAAATAGAGATAATAATATATTTGACCGTAAATGTGAATTTTGATTGCTAAATATATTGAATTTTCATGAAATTAAGTAATTTCTTATCATCTTTTTTGAAGATAGTTTTGCTCATGCGCATTAGATAAAACGCGTTCCAACCGTCCTTTAAGCGTTCCAACCGAATATATATATATATATATATATAGGTATATATTATATATGTGCGAGCAATAACTATCGAAAGAGTTAATTGATTTTAACTAAATTTGGCCCACGTGTTGAAATCCATCACCGCAAGAAGCCTATTTAAAATGAGCGTAATCGGAGCATTTTAAGGGTAGTTTTTAGGGGTTGAAAAATGTTTTTGGGCAACCGATGTGCAAATCATTCTGTATATATTTGTACGTATATATAATGTATAATATTATATATACCTAATAAGTTTGTCAGCAGATAGAAGAGTTGAAACCCAGGAGTATTATATGAACATGACATGTTTGATGTCTGACTGAATGATTGGTTTCGTTCACAAGTTTACAAATACACAAAGCGCGTCAAGACTGTCCCTCGTCCGTTAACGTTCGAGCGACGTTACTTAGAAATACACTAGAATTTTTCACTAATATTCTAATTATATCATGGGGTATAATATTGTAACAAAACGGTTCTTAGTTGTGGATTAAAATTGATTTATTTTTAACAAATGAAATAATACAGAACAGATAAACTTAAACGTACTTCTCTAGTAATAATGAAAAATGAACGAATTCTTATAAATAATAACGCAACAATATCTATTTACACAAAACACTGCTATAATACACACTATTTTACAACGCATTATTATAATGTACTACTATTTATGTGACGATCTATTTATTTGTGAGTTTAACGATTGCAATTGTCGCTCGCTATGTATTCAAACGACCTTGACGCACTCACGACTTCTCAGACTGACTGCTTCGGACTGAATGAGTCTGGCGCCCCACGCGCGCGGTATTTATAGGTGCACTGGTCTGTTCTCTCGATGTTTTGAGAAAGATCTACCACTCCCAGTGGCGTAACAATTGGGGGCGTGCTATTCTCGATTCGTCGAGAATGTTCTGTCGCTTCCAGTGGCGTAGCAACTGGGGCCGCGCTACAATATATTCACAATATTAATGGAGCAAAAGTTGACTAGTTACAAGTGCGATGATTCTGCTGTTCCCACTTGGTGAAAAACTAAAATTTTTATGGTCTGCGTTCAGAAATAAATCGTCTCCTAGTCTGAATGGGAAAAAGCTTCAAAAGATAACGCCTGGAACGTTCATCTTAGCAAAACAAGTTTTATTCCGCCTGCTTTAAATTTGAAAAGTTGAAAAGCAATACAGTGTCAGTTTACATCCAGCATTTAATTTCAAGTTAAACCAATATGAGCATATGTTAGGGCTTGTTGAGCCATTTTGAATGGTGCTTATCTTTATAAAATGCTGTAATGGCTTTGGGTTGTGTGCAGTTTGAAAACTCAACAAATGAACAAAATCCAATTTTTGAGGACGGACAGACTGTTTATACAAGTACCTATCTAAAAAAAAATGTTTTATTTGGAAAAGGTCACGGGCTCGTAGGCTTTGATCAACGCGTCGGTAGTTGTCGAATTATTCTCAGGATCTACGAAAATACAATTACGGCCCTTTTCAAATTCAGTTACAAACACGCGTGCTTTTTGAACCGATAAATATTTTAGTTCCCATAAAAGCAGCACAGAGTTCGTTTTTATAGTAATATCGTAGTTAATCATTACCATAAAGTTCAGTATCATTTACAGGATGTTATAAACAATTTGTTTCCATCTTTCTTTGTCTATGACTTTAGCCTTTAAAGTACAAAGAGAGTTGAAAGGTAATATCCTTCAAGTTCACTATCCAGTTGATTTCTCTTTCTTTTTCTTGACACATACCCTTCCAGTATTCCTTTCTTTTACAAATATGCCTAAAATAGTAAATAGGGGGGACATTTTTAACGGGCATTGTATGAAGAGAAAGGCCATTATGTATATAGCGCCAATACGCGTGTATAGTGGTGCTCTGAGCTGAGGTCGGCATGTTATTGTAGCATTGGGAGTCGTTTTATTGAGGTACGGTCGGGTGGTGACCGTCTCTCTATTGGGACGTCGCCTTCAGGACATTGTATGGCATTGGCATTCTCTATATCCTGTTGGATGTCAGTGTTGGCTCATCTTTGATTCCATTCGCATCCCCATCTCCGATCTTTGATGGCAGCCAACTGAAAAATGCTGTTCCCAGTTACGATAGAAAAATCAATAAGCTGAATTAAACTTTGTTTACAACTCATCGTCTTGCATTATTTTTGTCTAAAGTCATATCTGCCCGATAGTATTTCGAATAAAGTGAGCGATTTTTACATTTATTGCCCAGAATAACGGACAACCTTATTACTGATAATTATGTTACTCAGATATTACAGGCGTATCCAAATTCTAATTTCAGAACGAGATATATTGAGTTTTTAGTTTTTAATTCTTTTTTTATCCTCTGTCTTAGATTCATAATATATAGAAAGATCATTTTCGATTTCGAGTAAGAATATCTCGACATTTGTTCGGAGTCATTGACTTCTCAGTTTATTTTTATTTACTATAGCGTCCCAATTCGGCTTCGCCCGGTTTTATGTTGCAGTGATCTTTCTTATAGAATAATATGCTCATACCCGCAACTTTGTCTGCATTTTAATATAATAAACAACGCAAACGAAGTCGCAGGTATCAGCAAGTTAGTCTATAGCCTTCCTCGATAAATAATTTTTCAATTCGAACCAATAGTTCCTGTGATTAGCGCGTTCAACCAAACAAACAAACTCTTCAGCTTTATAATATCGTATTAATATAGATAATATATTCCAGTCAAATTAGCGTTGAACCTCAGAATGAGATATATCGTAGTAAGCTGAATTTTCGTATATACCTTCATTTTGGCGCTCTAAAAGTTGTCTCAAAAGTCTCATAAATATACTTTATTTTGTAATTGTAAAAATATGTAAAATGCTATTAAATATAATGAATTATCTGATTAAAAATTCAAGTTAGTATTCACAGATATTCACGGTTGACCTTGCATTACAGTACGTATGGCTGAGCGCTGCGCGCTCACGGCCCTCTATCTCAAAAACGGTTGAGTGCATGAAAAAATGTTTCAAATAAAATTTGTCGCAAATTTTATGCCCTACAATTTTAACAATAAATGTTAACATCATTGGAGCAATAGAAACCGAGATAATCGCGAAAAACTGTTTTTTTTTTAACCTTTGACCTTGAATAACTTACTACGCAGACACGATATTTTATGAGACTTTTGAGATAACTTTTAGAACGCCAAAATGAAGGTATATACGAAAATTCAGCTTATTATCTCTCATTCCGAGGTTGACCCCTTTTTTATGCTAAAGTAACTGGACTAATAATTAATTGAAACTTCAGTTGATTCACTCGTCAGCTCTTAGTTAGTCAAAACCTGGTTAATAAACAAGTCATAGAAACAACGCCATTTTTAGATCGGCTATTCTCAAGCTTATATCTGCACTCTTTGTTTTTAATTATTCGTCCCTGCCGACAATATTGAAGACGCGCTTCTGGAGCGGTCTTTTGTAAAAAGAGAACGTGATCACAGATCACAAGTTGACCGCATTATTTTTCTTCCCGTGCCGTTTTATCCGATTATTGGTACATCAAAGAATTTTGTCATGTTAGCAGGAAATTTTATAGAATGTACATAATATGACCTGAAACTTTTAACTAATATACGTGACGCAATTACTTTTGTAGGCACAGTCTTAAGAGTCGATCGGTTTGAAACGAAGCTATCAAGTTTGACTTCTAATATAGGTAATAATATAGTACTAGCGGTCCGGTCTGGCTTCGCCCGGATTTCTAGAATGTCTATTAAATTATGTAACGTTTAATTGGATAAAGATTAATCTATACTAATATTGTAAAGCTGAAGAGTGTGTTTGTTTGTTTGGTTGAACGCTAATCTCAGGAACTGCTGGTTCGGATTGAAAAATTGTTTTTATGTTGGCTTGTCCATTTATCGAGGAAGGCTGTAGGTTATACTAGCTGATACCCGCGAGTTCGTTTGCGTTGTTTATTATATTAAACGCAGACAAAGTCGCAGGGATCACTGCAGCATAATACGTCTTAATCCGGGCGAATCTGAATCGGGCCGCTAGTACTATTATATTTCGGTCAAAACAACTGCGCCGCGCGGCTACCTATCTCGTAGAAGTACTCGTTTTGTAAAAGATATTTCATTATTATAAGCGACAAATAGGCGAATGCAAAAACACGATTGTAAAATATAAACTACTCATCCAAACAATGTTGTGTAAAAGGCAGTTTTTATCTACATAAAATTTTCCTGATGATACGTAAATTTACTTTGATAAAAAAAGTTATATTACCTACTTAAATTACTCTCGACAGATTAAAATCAATTTTAAATATATTTTTAAATCATATTTTATCAATTTGTAAATTAGCCTTAACATATAGATATATGTCGTCGCGACTTTTTAATTTCTACACTTTTTCTATAGAAAGCATTCATATACATATCTCTTACCGTTGAGGGTCATAAGAAACGCATTCGTTTGACCGTTTTTAATCGACTTAAGCTGCAAAATTGGTCTCCACGAAAAGCGCTTTTGTTTTAACGCAATCATATATAGCCTATGTCCATCCTGAAGGTCTATTCTAAATATTGGTGAAAAAATTAATGAAATCGGATTTGGAGAATACCTCCTACATCCAAACTTACCAAACTTTACTTCTTTATAATATTAGTATAGGTTTGGCACTTTTAATTCTTTCACACTAATATCAATCCCTACCACCAGTTTTAAATTTGATAAACTTTTTCGCATATAAAAAATTGACCTTATACTGTAAATTTAGATACCAATTAATAGTAGGTTCACTAAATTTCACCAAAATTAGACCTAGCTGTTCTCAAGTGATGGTAATATAGATAAATAGACAGAACAGAAAAAAAACAAAAAAATAAAAATAGACGTTCTGTTATATATATTTAATAGTATTGATTAAATACAATCTCGACAGTAGAATAGAGTAGAAAATGTATTATGGAATAAACAATAATAAGTCTTGTATCTTTCGAAACTAAAAGCATTCTACTTTAATGAAAGTAATTTTAAAATATTATTACAATAACTCAGATAATAGGGACATTGCAATAAATTACATAACTTAAACTCATCATTGTATCTCAGACAGTACAGAATATAACTTTTTTTTGGCAAAGTTCAGCCAATGGGTTTTACTCATTCATATTAACTTTTAAATAAGTCACATTATTTTACATACGTACTTCTATCGTCATATTACAGCTAAAGTAATTACTAGCCATTATACATAATTGTTAGACATTACTTATAATATCTGAACTGTCTAATTAATGTTATAAATTACTTTGTCCAGATATATTCATAATAGCTAGTATAACTTGGTTAAAGAAGAAAAACAACCCAGCATACGCACATAGATACCTATTGTGCAAAAAAAGAATCATGTCTTAGGCGGGTTGACACGGGTAGTGAAGTTCGCTCGTGTCTCACGCTTTCGTTAGACAAAAGTGTCTCGTGAAATACGAAAATAGTCCAACGATCGTATGCTGTTTACACGGCAAAGAGTCAGTCTTCAATATGGCTTCGTTCATAGCAGAAGGTTGTGCAGTGGTATGTGAAATATTAGGACATTATATCATATCACGACTTATCAATCGTACTGGAGTAGTTAAAAAAAATAGGAGACGGCCTAGATGGTGGGTGAGAGAATGGATTAAAAACAGGGACCGGTTCGGAGCAACGCGTTTTGTTGATCAGGAGTTGCAGTACAGCTACCCAGAGGATTTTAAAAATTTACTAAGGATGTCTGAAGACAACTTTGTCTTTCTATTGGAACGTGTATCAACATCTATACAAAAAAAAGATACAAATATGAGGGAAGCAATACCAGCCAAAACAAAACTTATGATAACGCTACGGTACTTAGCCACTGGCGATAGCTTTAAGAGTTTGGAATTCTTTTTTAAAATTCCGAAATCAACAATAAGCAAATTCTTAGTTGAAGTTCTGGACGCTATAATAGCTTCGTTGGAGGAGTTTATCAAGGTAAGTACTAATAAATTTTAAGGAAACACTTTGCGGTAAAAATATTTAATGAAAAATAAATGAGAAACATTTGTTTACTATAAAAAAATGCAAAATTTATAAAATATTTAAATGATAATTTAGTTGTTTTGTGTGTAACTGTCCATCGCAGTAGACAGGTCGCTTATCCATCAATTCTGACTTTGCGGAGAAAAAACATGATCATCCTGTCTGATGATTGGATGGTGCTGGAGATGGCGATGAAGTGGAACTCGACATATGGGTATTTAGTGCAAGGGTAATCATTTCTTGCTGCAGCATTAAAGCCTGTTGAATAGGAAGAGTCCGTAACAGAGAAACTAGGTATTTTCCAAAATGGTCAAAATGATCATCTTTTTTATCTGTGGCTCTCTCCGAAATTTTCTCTAATTTGTCCATTGCGGACATAAGTATCTCAGGTCCTTCATTTTCTACACGTCGCTTCTTTTGTACTATACGTTCCTTTGGTATCGGTCTTTTTAATGCCGTTTCTAAGTTGCGGAATGTAGAGGATTTAGACTTGGCTTCAGAAACAGCGCGTGCAGAATTTGGAGACCGAAGCTCAGTAAAATGTTTAGCTTGCTGGGTTGAAGATCTAGGTTGCTCAGTTGAAGGTCCCGGTTGCGGGGAAGAATCTGTACCTACATCCACTTCTTGAAATTGCGTCTCACTTTGCAGGTCTTCAGCTTCATCGCCATCTACGTTTATTTCCACAGACTCTTGTGATGCACTGGACTGTAAATAAATAAATAAATGAACATATTTATTTCGAGACTATGCTTTTCAAAATGACTTTTGAATCGCAGGGTTGTATAATGAAATGATTTGGTAAAAAAAAAGTCTTCTTTGCTAAATACACAAGCTTTCGAAAATGTTTATTTCCTTCATCAAGTACTACAATATAAAACTATTAAATATTTTTTATGTTTCTTTAATTTAAGTCTGTATAATTAATTACCTTGTTAAGTTCATGTAAGTGAAATTAAATTTGAATTTTTTTCATAACATTTTTTATCTAGTAGTCCTTGACGAAGGAAGTAAACATTTCCAAAAGCTTATATAATATGTAGCAATATTTTTTTTTTTGAAAAAAATCATTTCCCGACAACCCTGCGATTCAAAAGTAATTTAAATAAATAAATGGTAGGTAAATAAATGGTGTGGTATTATTTTTCAGGTGCCGGCTAGTGATGTAGAGTGGAATGATATAGAGACTGGATACAAAAATAAATGGAATTTTCCGTCTTGCATCGGAGCCATCGACGGGAAACACGTAGTGATAAAAGCACCACCTAGAAGTGGCTCCGATTATTTCAACTACAAAAAGGATCACAGTATTATTTTACTCGCCTTGGTGGACCACGACTATGGCTTCACATATGTCGATGTAGGAGCGAAAGGCAGAGCTTCAGACGGCGGCGTGTTTGCCAACAGTTCGTTATTTAAAGCGCTAGAACAAAATTTATTGAATATACCGCAAGATGCGGTGATAGTTGGAGACGATGCCTTTCCTTTAAAACCATATCTTTTAAAACCATATAGTAAACGGAATTTAACGCAAGGAGAAAAAATATTTATATATCGTTTATCAAGAGCCAGACGAATTTCGGAAAACGCCTTTGGTATTTTAGTCAGCAAGTTTCAAATATTTAAGAGACCTGTCGACCTCAAGCCAGACAAAGTTGACAAGATTGTTATGGCTTGTTGTTCCATACATAACTGGTTACGGAAGACGAATAATGCCTATATTAATCCTGGCCTTATAGACGAGGACGATTTCAATCATTTCTATATTCCGGGCAACAGGAGAGATGGACAATATGGTGGCCTTTTACCCATGCAGAAAAGCTCACACAATAGAAATCCGACACGAGCGGGATCTCAGAAACGTGACCAATTTTGTTCGTATTTTAATGGAGAAGGAGCCGTTCCATGGCAATGGCGAATGATAGAATAATAGGGTATATACATCACACAATACAAGTTGTTTCTTCAATATACTTAACAAATTCAAAGACTTATTCTTTGGCATATTTTAGGTGTTTATATGAACTTGTATCTCACAAAAACTCAAGAAATGGTTAGGAAACACCATGTACCAATAAAATACATATTTTAGAATTATTAATTATTTTTTACTTACCCAATTGGACTGTGTAGCTCGCGATTTTACATGTGGCCGTAGAAAAGCGTCCATCACTTTAAACCATACTACTTTTGGCACATATATATCTTCAGTAGAAATACCACTTTTTGTACTTGCGGCGATTTTTTTTAGTTCTTGAGCGTACGAGCTTCGTAAGTTCTTAAATTTAGTACTTACGAGGGAGGCTGTAAAATCTGGCAAATTCAAAGCTTCTGCAATTCGTTGAGCAGCTGCAGCGCGCGTTTCCCTTTTTTTATATGCGATATTTGTAGGGTCCCATAGTGCAGGTTCATTTCTGTAATATTCTAAGAATTTCAACGTTTCTGCGTCGCTCATTCGTAAATTTCCGCTAGCCATTTTAATACAACTTCACCTGCCGACTGCTGTTTCACGACTGGATTTACTGAGAATGGTTCGTGAAATATCAAACATGTTTGATTTACTTGATCACGATCGTGGCGCCTTTCGTTTCCATTCTTCTTTCACGACTCTGCTGTTGACATGACGCGTGGTCCACGAAAGCGTGAGACACGAGCGAACTTCACTACCCGTGTCAACCCGCCTTTATATAGTGGCCAACTGTACTGGTGAGTACGTTTTTAATAGATGCAAATGCAAAAAGCTGAATCTCTCGTGAACTTAATATAACACAATAGCTTTACTTGTAAGAATAACAAATTAACGATATATATATATATGTATTTTCCACTTTTATAATCATAAAGTGGTATCGCTCGTGTGGTTTTTTCTTTTGTTTTAATTAAATAGACTGCAAAAAAGTGGATGTTACACCGTATCTCGCGACTGCAAAAAGTTCAGCGAGAGTAATGCATGAACATACATATGTTTTTATCTACATTCTGTGCGTTCGGCTGGTCTCTTCGCCATCGTTTCTATGTTCCGTTACAGAAGTGATTCTGTTATTATTGTGCTTTGACACAAGAAAGGATATAGTTCATAATATTTACACCACTCCATCTTCATGGCTGTGACTTGCGGCGACGACATATATGAGAAAGTTTCACACATTAAAACTATACCTATACACAATACTATACATGTATATAGAGTATAGACATTTAGATTTTTCTCTAATGATGTCTCTAAAGTCCAGATTCCTAAAAAACTTTATCATCAATACAAAAGTATAAAATAATAACGGGGCCATTGCGTGTATGCTTTTTTACCCGACTACGAAAAGACAAAAGGAAGGATTATGATTTTTACCCGACTGCAGGACGCGTACGCCAAGGAGGTATGTCTGGATTAGAGGTGCAATCGTGAATAGTATTTTGTTCACGATCACTCACGCTCACGAAAATCATTTTCAACTCACGCCTGCTCACGCACTTCTAATATTTTTATAATCACACTCACGCACACTCGCGGCTAGGTTTCAACACTCACTCACGTTCACGCACGATGATAATTATATTTCGAGACTTGCACGCTCACTCACGCATGTTCAATCACACTCACGAAACTCACGTAACTGTATGATTCATATCATAACTTTTACCAAAACATGATACAATCTTCTTCTTCTTCTAATATGGGCATATGGCCTAGGAAAATAGGATCAGGTTATGTGTTTGCCAACTATAAAGTACTAAACAACGAATTTTTGTAATTTTATGTAATATACGTTACAGTTTACACATCACAAATACAATAAACAAAAAAAAAAAGAAACTAAATAGTAGGTAAGTACATACTTTAAACAAGAAAAATCATGACTGCACCTGATACTTGTTAACGTTAGTCCCGACTAGGGTTTTCGGTCTCGGGTTCCCGGGAATGAAAGCGGTTTCATGCCCGGGAATAATTTTACGAAATTCCCGGGTAAACGGGAACCATTTAAAATTAATAACTTTCTGTTGAAGACATTCGCTGTTAATTTTTATTATAGATGTACGAGGTTACTAAAAAACGTACACAAAATTTGGATCTGCCCTATTATCAGTGAAACCTACAGAAAGCGAGCGGACTTTTTCTATCGCTGGAAGTTTTGCGACTAAACCAAGAAACAGGCTGTCCGATCGCTCTTTAAACGCAATGGTATTCTTGAAGGCTTTTTTCTCCGTAAGTTTTTCTCCGTAAAGTCGTAAATTATAATGTTATCGAATAATAATTTCACAAGACTTAAATTTGACATTTTTTGCATACAGTGTCGGTGATAGTTCCTTTTTATTTAGTTTAAACGCACACTGGAAAATGTACAACTGTAATTAGATTTATAATGATCTCAGTAGTGACTAGTGAGAGTTCCTTTTTAGTTAAAGTAAACGTTTAATTATGAGTACAACATCGTTACACAATGTATAATTTTTTATTAGACTAGCAGTTATTATTAATTATTTTGTAATGAAAAAGTATATTTTTGTTTTTCCTTAATCTTTTAATAATAAAAAATAGGACATAATACTTATAAACTAGAGTTTTATTTGTAAATAAGTGATTCCCGGGTACCCGGGAATATAAAATGATCATTCCCGATTCCCGGGAATCAAAAAGAGCCGGGAACGCGAAAACGCTAGTCCCGACCCCGGTTTAACCGTCCGCATACAGGAATAATTTTTTATGTGATTGACTTTTCACTCACGCCAATTCACGCTCACGAAAAGTTTTTTCAACTCACGCCCGCTCACGTATTCGTATATTTTATTTAATCACACTCACTCACGATTTTTTTGGAAAACATCGCGTTTTGTTATCTTTAACAATATTTTCTGATTCTAAAGAGTTATCAGCCTTAAAGTTTAATTATAACTTTTGAGTTACTTTGCAGTTTCACAATCCGAACAAGCTTATCCTAAACTGTAAATGAGACACGAAAGTTCCAGTATCCTGTATCTAGTTGTACGTAACAAGGATTTGAAGAGATTAGTGCCAACATAACACATTAATTGTCCCAAGTTTCAGTTGCAAGTTTAGTTTACTTTTAGTGTCACAGGTTTCAACATATAGAACGCAACTGTGTGCCGTTTGTTTGAACATTTCAGATAATTTCAACTCGCGTTTTACATAATTAATATAAAACTAGTGGCTTATTCGCGACTTCGTCCACGTGGTATAGATTGCACCCGCAGTTCTTTTATATAAAATCTACCCCCACTCCGTTTAGGTAGATGTGTTTATTTTTTAAGAAAAGTATTTTCCAGAAATACAGCGTATCTTTTATGAATGCCCCCCCCCATCCCAATAAAGCTTATTTTTGGAGTAAAGTGTAACTTACCTGTCTGTAAAGTGCCATCACTATCGGTTCAGCTATTTCGAAGTTTATAGGCCGAACAAAAGACAATTTTTACATAGTTTACTGGAGATATGATGCCGACCGTGGAGCAGCTTTTTTGCTTAGTGTTGTGGATCACGTGATTTTTTATCTAGTAATTTTCGTAAAAATAAAGTGAAATAATTTTTTTATAAAGTTTAAATATACAAATAAAGAATTTGTACTATTTATTTTTATTAATTTCTATTGCTACTAAAATTGTTTTTTCTTTTAGCGCAATTTTAGCGCTGCTAGACGTATGTAAGGCTTTAAGTTCTACAAAATCGTTGGATATATCGAGCGATTTTTTTTTAAAACAATAGGAGCCGTTGCTTACAGAATTTATTGCTAAAGAGAAATTGTAAAATTATTATTGATGTTGCAACGCTCAAACTAAATTAAAATATAAACAAGAAAATAACTTCCGCGCTATAAAGCGTTTTATTATGCAAACAGGCAACATAAATCAGATAGGTATATATTAATCTTTAACAAACAACCTATAATGCAAATTTATTAAACTCGATATCGATACGAGACGAAAGTAAAGGCGAGGGATGCTGAACGAGAATGTGAATTCCGGCAATTATTCACAACGAGGAATGTATTTCTTGTCATTATTCTTCGTATATTATGTATGTGTATAATTTATAAAGTCTCGTAATTGAAGAACGAAAGGGTGTGTCTCAGTAACAATATAAAATCCGCCTCTTTTTAAAAATGTTTTAAAAAGTGGAAGCACTATGAATTTTTGATACTTTCTAGCTGGAAGAGTACCCTATAACATAAAAAAAGTAAAGTGCTACGCTCTATGTAAGATACGTCCGTCAAAAATGATCACTAAAAAAAAAAACTGAAAAGTAAACACTTTTGACGAACGAGTCTTATAAAAATTAGAACATTTGGTACATAGATAGTGTGGTGGTCCAAATATAGGCGTGAAGTATAAAAAATTGAATTTTGATTCTGGGGGTTAATTTCAGGCAATGATTTAAGAAATGAAAAAAAAAATGTTTTTCAAGAACATGGTGTCATATGAAAGCTTAGTGAAGCACGAATTCAATCATTTTTTTCATTTTTTAAACTTTTTTGGAAAAAACGCTTAAACGTTTTTGCCCCCTACTCATATCACCAAAAGGATCGCTCAGAAAAAACTCATGAACATTTAAGAATTAGGTGTAGATTGAACGAAAATTATTATTGAAAAATTCTAGCGCTGTCAATTGTTATAAACAATTTAATTAACCCAATATTTCAAATTCATGCAAGAAAATGAAACTCATGTAGAGGAACAAGGGGTTGAATATTAAATGAACTGGTAGTTACAGCTGTTTTAACGAGCGACTGAAAATTGATAAGGAAATGCCGCAGCTAGACAAGTAAATTCACGGCATTGTTTACTACTTATAACAATTACTGCTCACGACTTTTCTCCTGAGGGTTAAGATATTTTGTGCTCGCGGCTAACTTATTCAGCGGTGCTGGGAGGCGGACTCGGCAACCAAAATGGACCAAACATTTACCTGTGAGGAAGTAAACTAGCAAGGGGAGAATGCTACCCAAAAGGAAGTGAAAATCTTAAGAAGCATTTCTATTGGACCCCAAATTCAATTTCCTCTTGCTGAGGAAATCTGCAGTTGTGAACTTCACCGGTAGACAGTAGGCATTGGGGTGTTAACCAAAAGAAATACATAAATTTTCGAAATAAACTTAATAACAAAATGATTAAAAATTGCAGGGGGAATTTTCAAGGAATGACCCCTGGTAGTGGTGACAGTTCAGAAAATATAGTATTGAAATGCAACAGAAATTAATTTATCAGATAACTAAGTTAACAAATTTAAAATCTGAGTGTGAAATGTTAAATGTAATAAAAGTTAAAAAAAAAAATTACCAAATGCCTATACAAACATGAAATATTGACAATAAAAATGAAAAAAACCCGCGTCGCAGTGCCAAAACCCTGACGACAATATAGTGTATTTGCTAATAAAGGCAGTGTGGCTTTATTATGCGAACTTAACTTGGTTTTTGGGCAAAATAAAAAATTTGACTCCTTAATATACCCCTTAAAATAACATTTTTTTTCTTAATTGCAATATTATTATCAATCGAGCTTCTATACCAAGTTATATACACCTTTCAGTAAATAATTCACTATCAGCAAACTAGTGTTTTCATAAAATTTTTAAATCCGGTCCTGTAAGGTCGATTTTATTAAAATTTTAAGGACACATTTTAATTACTGCCAGAGGGTTAAATTTCAATTTTGAAACGATTCGGAGAATTTTTTCGGTATTTTAGGGCCCAAAAACTTTTTTCAACCCCTAAAAACTACCCTTAAAATGGCCCGATTAGGCCCATTTTAAATAGGCTTCTTGCGGCGATGGATTTCAACACGTGGGACAAATTTAGTTGAAATCAATTAACTCTTTCGAAAGTTATTGCCCGCACACATATATATATACGTATATATATATATATATACGTATATATATATATATATAAATATATATATACATATATATATAAACATTTTTAAAAATGGTGCCAAAGTGTTTAGGAGGTTATGAAACGTCGAGAAATTTTGGTCCGACCCCTAGGTCCCGCCATCCGACCGACGCCAATAGTGTATGTTGCCATATGGCAAATACACTAATAACAAGCGTTAATAAAATTTCGGTAAGTTCAATAACAAAATGCTTAAATAATCGATACAAAATCTATATTCTAACAGTACGTACAGTGCGCTATCACAATATCTGATCTGCCAAAAGGTCGGCAATCAAAACTACACAATGTGCACTAATAAAGTAATTATTGAACAATAATAGACTTTACTGCAATTCCATACCATTCGATCGATAAACACACATAACTTACGAATTGAAAACTCAACCACAAGAATAACGTATTAATAACTTTTATTGAGACAGCGTACTAAAATACAACAATAAAATTAAAATAGGTAACACACGTGGTCACACGTGATCCAAATTTGATAGATTCCGAAGTCAAACAACACGAAAAAATTAACCACTAGGTCAAAATAAACATTACGCGTAATCGAAACTTCGATAAAAATATCAGACATAAAACTGATTTCGAAACCGCACTGAAAAGTTACAATCACATACAAACAATATTATACAGCGATTAGTTATCTGCATTGACAATATTACGTCTTTCGGTACCAAATAATCTAATCTGTTATTGTCTAACACAAATTCGGCAATACTAAGGAATGGGTGTGAAAATTTGAAATTCAATTTTTTTGTTGTGTGAAATAGTACAATATGTCTAGAATATTCTCCCAAAATTTTAAATTGATTGGAGTAAAATTCTAGGAGATGCCTTCGTTAGCCTATATAATAGGGTAGGACAGGGCTAGTTGAGCATAGGTGTAAGTTGGGCAAACAAAATATCTCAGAAACTATACATCGCACCCTAACACATCAAATGGTGGAAAGAAGCAGTTGCGGGTCAGAAAGTCATCGCATGACCGCCAATGACAACAACTCGATCGAGTATTTTGCGACTAAAAAGTTAAAAAATGGTGTATGCGAATATGTCTTCTGTACGAGTCAAATATTGTCCATTTTAAATGAAATAACTTTCATAAATCTAGTATACCTTTGATATCTATAAAGAATTTGGTTCTACTTCAAACAGTTTATTCGTAATCTTACTTTTGTTTCAAATATTCGGGTTGGGGTTAGTTGAGCAATAGTTTTTAAACTAACACCAACCCGAATATTTCTTTAAAACGAAAGCAATATATGTATAATATTTTGTTAACGTCTGTATTTATTTAAAATAAATAAAATTAAACGACTAATGACAGACAATGGAAAGCTGCTATTCTAACCACTCCCGAAAAAAAAAACGCATTGCAAGAGGAACAAAATAAGATCACTAAGAACGTTAAGAAGCCAAAGTTGAAGGCTGATAAAAAACAAAGAAAAGTGTTTCTAAGAAATTACTTCAGTCAACTGAGGAAAACATCGAAGATGATTATGCCGGGCTTGGTTTGCTGCGAAGTCTATTCTGAAGTTTGCCAGGGGAAAAATGGATCTAGTGCCAAGTTTGTAAGGAGTAGGCACATTCAAAATGTGCGCCAGGGGCTGGTCTTAGTTTAGTTTGCATTAATTGCAACAGCGACAACGATGATTAACTTCATAATGTCTCATTAATGTCTTTTTTTTTAATTTTTTATCACATAAATGTTAAAGTCTGATTTTAAGTAGAAAGATTGAATCTATTAAAAAAATTAAGCTTTATATAAATGTTTATAATGCTTGTAGTAATAAAATAGTAATTTTATTTCATGTCTTGTAAACATTTAAGCCATGGTTTGGCTAAAATTTTAACTGCTTAATTTGCCCCATACCCTAGCTCAACTTACATCACCTATGGGGTACGTTGAGCTATTCTGACTTGCTTTGCTTAAACGGCTGTAGCTACTAAATATGACTTATTAGAAATAAATTACTATGGAGACTTTTAGAAAGGAATAAATTACTTATCCATCAGTATGCATAACAATCAATTTGCTATGACCGATCAAGTGAAAACTTGTTCAACTAGCCCCGCCCTACCCTACATATATTATTACTTACGCTGAGATAAAACGTGGATGAGTAGTGAGCGAAAATGTAATGCAAATCGACTTGTGAGCTAAATAAATGAAATAAACTGAAGTGTCATAATATGAGAAATTTGTTATTTTTTATTATTTCGTTGTACAACCAAAATCTATCCGAGCGAACCGGGTCCGTATAGCTCGTATTTTATAAATCTAAATTTTTCGAAGATTTGGGCTTTACCGATGGGTTTTTAAAATACTGTACAATGAGCTGTGCGTGCGTGTAATGATCTGACTATAACATCAATGAATAGAATTTTGTGATTGTGCCGCGCTCTATACAGTATGTGGTTAGCCAATGCATAATGTATTTTCAACGTAATAATGGTTTTGCTTGGTGGGTGTTCATCTGCCAATGGATTTTCTCTGCGGTTTTCGATCGACCGACGCTCATCCCCTGTTAAAAGTAGATAAAAAGATAGTTTTGTTATTACATTATTGTAAAATTATAACAGTTCAGTATATTGGGCTAATAAAATTAAAATTTTTGGAGCATACAAATAATTACAGCCGCGAAATTTTGATAATACACTCCGATGTTAAGGTACGAAAATGTATATTTTTAATGACACTTTGAGGTTAATAATATAATTAATTTACTCAATTTGAGAAAAAAATAACAATTGAAAAAATCGGTATAGTTAACAAAATGACATCAAATACAAAATTTTATACAACGCAAAAAAAATATTAGTAAAAAACCTTTTTAAAACAAGCTTTTATTGAAGTGTACTAAAAAGGAAAAAATATTTTAAAAATTTGGATTCATAATTATAAAAGCGTTGGATTTTATTATAATTATGATTATAAATTATAGAACTATTTGTTTTTTTTTTAGATTTCAGTCTTTCAAAATGTTTACTATTAAAACATTTTAAATCGATTGAATATGTGGCGTCCGCCATATTTCCTTTACAATGATGTACCACAGCTTATCGTACACCACTCATCAAACTCTTTCTATTTTATATATATAGGGCGACTGTAGGATCAAATAAACTCCAAACCGAATCGAAAAAAAAAGTTTTTTAAATGGGTTCATCCGTTTGGGCCGTACTCGTGACACAAAAAAACGTGACTCACAGACAAAACGAGTGTATATAGGCGCTTCCATAGCTAATGGTTAAGCCGGGCCTAGAAATAATATTGGGATTTTACATAAATCTGGTGACAGAAATTTGAACCATACACATTACATTTTACATGTTGTTAGTATTACTATATATTATAAAATTAAAAGGAGAATTCGGTAGTACCTACATTTGGTCTAAACTCCGCCTATATGTCAAATCAATCTTTTGGTGTAATGGTACATAGCTGTTTCTACTCTACAACAATCTCTAACCTTATAATCGGTTATTTTATTGATTAATGGGTAAACCATGTCCAGTGTTGACGAAAAACACGTTCCGCGCAGTTCCATTTTTGCGAAAGTTTTTCCTTTTATTTAAAGAACTTTTGAACTCAGACCTGTGTTTTTATGACATGTGGAACAATTGGATACAGCTGTTTAATTGTAAAATGACGTCTTATATTATTTAACCAGAACCTACAAATATGTCAGGTGACTTGTATATTGTTGCAAAGAAATGTCTATTTTTAAAAAAGTGGTGATTATAATTTTAGAAATTAATCATACACCATGCGGTAGAGATTTTATAAACGGTGCACATTGTTTGATCTAGTTAGCCAATAAGAGAATGTAGAATGTGTTTGTAAGAAAATAGTTAAACATAACATGTGTTAACCATCGCTTCGCACTTGTCGATGATGTTTTGTTTTATATACAGTACCGACTGTGTTTTATTGATATAAGAGTGATATATGCATCGAATGTCATATATATTTACATATTATGCAAGAGGGGATCTTAAATATTTTTGAACACCTTATTTCGATTTAGTGTCGTGACTATTATCGACGATGTTATTCACTTAAAAATCGATCATAGTTTCTGAACATTGGCTGAAGGCTTAAGGCTGTCGGAACGCTCTGAATTTAAGCCACACTACGAGGCTAAAAAATGTTGTTGCAAGGGTGCCGCTGTCAGTTGATTTACTCTAATTTTTGGAAATATTTTAGGTTTGTGATGGAACAGTTTTGTGAAATAAGTACAAATAAGGTCGTAGTGTGACATTAAAAACGTGTGTTTTTTGGCACCATTAATGCCAACTTTTTTCTAGTAAATCGTACATAAATTACAAAAGTAGTCCATTAGAGACCTAGACTTGCCTTTTATCTTCCTTATAGAGAAAGAATTTTTGCAAAATGTTGACGAATAAGTCTACAATCAGCTATCAGCCCGAAGTCCTATTTTTGGCTTAAATTCAGAGCGTTTCGCCAGCCTTAAGAACTGTAACCATGGTTAATTTATTACAAACCTTCAGTCCCAGATGCTAAAATTGAAATGAATACTGAGTCCAGGTAATTCTGGCAGATGGTAGAAAAATTATGAAAATGGTGAAAGGTAGCTTTTGAGAAAAATTTCAGAAATTGAAATAAATAATGAAGTTTTAAGGCGCATTTTTAGACTGTAGATGAAACAACTACTTTCCTGAATTTTAGAAAACCGTCATTCATCAATAACGTTTGTAGACTGTAAATAAAACCTCGTTGTTTTGAAATTTATTTCTTAATGGTCAGATTATCTTTCACGACTCTTAATTTCACATAAACTACACATATGTGTCTAAAGTTCGCCATAGATGCGCACGCATGTTTTAAAGCGTAAAAGAGTAAAGTCCACTTCATAGATTAAATCATGATTAAATCGTTTGTAGATCGTCAGATGAAGTTACCAACAGCGCAAGACCGCACACTTCGCTAAAATATACAACAGATGTATCACGAACGCGCGATCGTCGAAAACTCATAGCATACTTAGTCGCAGATTCGCACTAATCCATACAATGGATTTCGATGAGACTGGATTCTTCAAGCATAAACGCGCGAATGAAAAACAAATGCATCTCTCGCTAGATATACACAACTGATGTATATTGCGAACGCACACTTATCGAAAATATCTAGTCCGAGTCGCAAGTTCGCGCTATTCCATGCTATGGATTTTAGTCAGGCAGAGGACTCTTCAAGCGCAGGTGCGCGGATGAAAAACAAATACATCGCTCGTTACATCGAGTTAAAGTACGCTTGAGTCTTCGTGCTGTTGAAAAATTACGTGATCTAAGGAGAAATATCTTGTACCTATATAGATGAAAAATCGAAAAATATGGATGCAGTTGTTAAATCGCGCGTTTTCGATACAAAAAGTAGCATGTATGCGTTGGGCATAGTAAACATTGTTTACATGAAGAATCAGTCTAACACATCCGTATTTATGAATGCCTTTTAGGACACATGGTATGCATATAATTTAAAAACTTTCAGGTTTCAAGAAAAATTAAAAAATGCGAGCATAAAACAACGGAAGAGAAATATTTTTTTACGATAGTAATTTAAAAACGTTTAAAACGTTTTTTTTTATCTTTTGAAGCTTTATTCTGTTAAGAGTATCTACTACCTAAAAATACCCCTTGCATTCTTCATCTCAGATCCTTTCCCTTCGCCCAAAAATAGTTACAACTCTCCTGATGCTATTTTAAATCTAAATGTTTCGGGCAAACATCAAATGAAGGACCGAAGCGAAACATTGACAAACATAAAAAAGAGATCTGTAGTGTGAACCTTGAACCTTTATTTGGTATTTACCCAAACCATTTAGCTTTTAAAAATATGGGAATAACTGTAACCGTTTTTAGGTGAGTGGAAAACATTTGTGCTGAACGGTATATGTAGGTAGCGTACACTTAACCAAAATTTCTGGTAAGACTTTCGCTAAAATTAAATAGTCTTGGAATCCTAAGAAGCCTATCTTGAAGGAATAGAAATATTTTGAAACTTGATACTTTAACAGGTTCAGGTCTCGTGACGTGCTGCAGTGTAGGAGAAAGAACAGTTCCGATACAAACGCTCCGAAAGCTCTATATTAAATAGGCTTTGACAGAGAGTTCGGTGCGCATTAATATTTTTCAAGTAGGTATATCAAACTACGGTACAGGACCTGTTTTTGTTAGTGACTAGGTGCCTTCCTTGAAGCCAAATACTGCATTATATTTCACAGCTGATTATAATATGTTATACGTATAATGGACCGCCACCGACAAAGACATTGTTGATAAAAATAGGGCCAAGGCAAGTAGAGTGACAAGATAAAGCCTTGGTCATATCAGTGCTCAGAGATCAATTATAGTTGATAATTATTATCAAAGACAATTTGAGTCTTGACCCGCGAGGCGTTTTCTTCGTTTATTATTTTTCAATTTTACCATGAATTTTTATTTTTGAAACACTTTTTCGTGTATATTTATGAATATGAAAAATATTCTTGTGAACCATCAAAATATTTTTTTTTTGAATTTTTTTTTCAACTTTCTATTAAATTTTTCGGTGGAAGAATGATTTACGAAACAAGCTATTTTTCTTGATTTGGAACTCTCATTAACAAATTAATGAAATGAGAAAGACCTCTTCTAAACAATCTAAGTCGTAAGTATACTTAAATAGCACATCCAGAGTCTATTTTTGGTAACAATGAAAAGAGATGTTACTGTAGTTCAGAATGCATTGTCTCCAAACGATGTCCCCCTTCAAACTGAACAACTTTTCTCTGAAACTTTTTGTTACCCTGTCTCAAGATTTTCCCATATAGATTAAAATGGATCACCTGTATATACGAGGGCTGATCAATAAGTACCCGTGTTTGACGACACATGGCGTTGACGAGTGAAATTGACTTTATACCATCGTGTACTGCAGACTTTTAAACGACCTCGTGAAACGTCGAGAAATTTTGGTCCGACTCCTAGGTCCCGCCATCCAACCGACGCCAATAGCATGTGTGTCACTAATGACACTAAATCCTTTTGATATTAAAATCACTTTAATTACAAGACAACGATTTTTATCGTTTACGGTAAATGTGTAATGTGTATATACGCTGATGACCTTAGCTGTTGAGCATCTGTAATCGACAATCTCTCGTTTAAATATAAAATGACAAATACAACTCGCGCCTTATCAGCATACTTTTGCAGACAATATTAACAATACAAAAAAACCCGGGTCGCAGTGCCAAAACCCTGCCGACAATATAGTGTATTTGCTTATACAGGCAGGGTGGCTTTATTATGCGAACTTAAGTTGGTTTTTGGGCAAAATAAAAAATTTGACTCCTTAATACACCCCTTAAAATAACATTTATTTTCTTAATTGCAATATTATTATCAATCGAATTTCTATACCAAATTATATACAACTTTCAGTAAATAATTCACTATCTGCAAAGTAGTGTTTTCATAACATTTGTAAGTCCAGTCCTGTCGGGCCAATTTTATTAAAATTTTAGGGACACTTTTTAATTACTACTGGAGGGTTAAATGTGAATTTTGAAACGATTCTGAGAATTTTTTCGGTATTTTGGGGCCCAAAAACGTTTTTCAACCCCTAAAAACTACCCTTAAAATGGCCCGATTACGCCCATTTTAAATAGGCTTCTTGCGGTGATGGATTCAACACGTGGGCCGAATTTCGTTATAATCAATTAACTCTTTCGAAAGTTATTACCCGCACACACGCATATATATATATATATATATATATATATATATATATATATATATATATATATAAACATTTTTAAAAATGGTGCCAAAGTGTTTAGGAGGTTATGAAACGTCGAGAAATTTTGGTCCGACCCCTAGGTCCCGCCATCCGACCGACGCCAATAATGTATGTTGCCATATGGCAAATGCACTAAAAAAAAAAAACTAGTTTATACCCAATCTATTTTGCTCTATATTAGGATTATAAGCCAACTAAAATAAGTAGGGTGTCAACAAACTGGACATAAGCGTTTTGTTTTTTTTTGGCAACATACATGTCAACCAGTATGTGGCCAATCTTAAATGACTATGTTTTTGTGTAAATTATTTAAACATTGTTATTTTTGTTATAGCGTACGGAGCGTGATGCACAAATATTTAGAGAAGAAAAGCGAGGTCAACTTCGATAAGATCTTCAATCAAGTATTAGGTGAGTACCTCTCCTTCGTACTTATAATTTTCTTTAAGAAAAAATTCTACACGGTTAAAACTGCACGCTGTCTAAAGTTTTTAAGTGTCGTCATTTTAAGTGTCTCGCTGAATTAAAAAAATACAATGTTGGAAATTAGAAAGATCAATTTCTTTAAAAAGCTCTAAGTAGCAGTTTTTAGCGGATTACTGCAAAGCCAAGATGGATAATATTTTTAAACATGTAAATTAATTTCTTAGCAATATAATTATTGTTTTCAGATGTGATTCATTACTATGTAGTGTTTTTTATTTGCAAATATAAAACTGACTAATGAACTTCTTTGCCGACCACTGGTATAGTATAACTCGTTTGCTATATACGTCTACCAACAATTTTCACTTTTGATAAACCTTATAGACCAAGAGCTCGTGAGAGCTGAAAGTTTCTCAGCGCATGTTTCCAAGACAGGTAGGAACGATGGGCGATTATGTACTTTGAGTCATCGTGGCTTTGGCAGATAACACGTAGCACTTAATTTCGTCAAATTATAAAGCGTGAGTTTTTTATATTTTTCCTCGGAATAATATTAGAAATCACGTCGTTCATTGCCAAATACTTTATATCGTAGCAATCCCTTACCAGACACCCTTAAACTTCAATAAATTGTAACTGTACTTACGTTATAATATAAAAGCTGAACTTTGTACAGGTTACTTAGGGAACTATTAGAAGATGTTTACCCAGTAGTCAGACAGTTTTGACAGTTCTAACCTCTAGCCAGACAAACATATAAGGTAGCTGCAGGTGCGAGCGCATCAGTATCTCACTCGCATCTACTCGCACTCGCACCTACGGCTATCTTATATGTTTGTCTGGCTAGAGGTTAGAATTGTCGAAATTGTCTGACTACTGCAGGGTAAACATCTTCTAATAGTTCCCTAAGTAACCTGTACAAAGTTCAGCTTATATATTATAACGTAAGTACATTTACAATTTATGGAAATTTAAGGGTGTCTGGTAAGGGGTTGCCACGATATCAAGTGTCGGTATTTTATACAGCTTTGCTACCTGTTACCTGCCAAAACCACGATGACTCAAAGTACATAATCTCCCATCGTTACTAGCTGGGCTGGAAGCATGCGCTGAGAAACTTTCAACTTTTATAAAGTAACGAAGGTCTGGCACCGACGGGGTCTTGGTCTATAACACACTTTAAATTCACTAAATACAGGGTGGCCAAGATAAAAGAGGTCCCGTGTGAATACAGCAAGATAAATTAATAACAACATAGTGGACATTCATTAGTTCACAGCAAGTGTTGAAAATGTTCACCATTGACTTCGATACACAACTCAGCAGCTCTCAACATGTCTTGAAAAGCTTTTGCCAATTCATTTGGTGTGATTTCCGCAATCGTATTGCGAATGTTCATTTTCATATGTAGTTGCTTCAACATGTTCTGACATGACGTTCGTTTGATGTTTAGTTGGGAGGATAGACGTCTGGTTGATTTCCGTGGACTTCTTAGCATAGTCTCGTGAATACGTTGAATATTTTCCGGCGAACAAACCGTACTTACTTCTAGCAGGAGCAACTCTCTGTGGGTATTTTGAGGTGAACCTTTCATTTAACGTTACAAACAATTTACATCCAAAATAAGTTTCAACAATGAACACTCTGTTCAATTGAAAATGGCATTCTGCAGAACTTATTCACAACCGTTATCAACAAGTGACAATGCAACACTGAGCAATACACAGTTAACACAACGCTGGATATCACGCGACCTCGCGCAAGCGCTCAATATCACTTTCAGTACACGGGACCTCTTTTATCTTGGCCACTCTGTATTATAATATCACCTAATATGTATAAATAGATTAATAATTTATAAAATCCAATAAAAAGAAAACATTGAAAAAATTAAATGCTCGTAAGAGATAGATCGGTGTTCTGTCAGGTCAAATTCCGACTTCAATCTAAAGTTAAATGTGTGTGTTCAGCCATATGTCCGAGGCATCCGGCAATAAAATTGATTGGTTGATAATTCAGTTCATATAATCCTCCGACAGTGGATTAGAGTGAATAAAAGCTTCGGTTTATTGATGAGTTATTAAAGGCCATTATATTATGAGTATGACCGATCACTTAACTACCATCTCTGATATGGGACATTCTGCGCCCGGTGTGACGTTTAATTTTAAATTTCAATCCAAAAAAATATTTCTTTTATATATGTACGAGTATATTTCATGTGCTATGTGCACAGTTCCATTGTTACTGTAAGATAGTATCTTACAATAAGAATGGAACTGAGCAAAAACAAACATATTATGTTTGTTTTTGCACGACCCCCTATAAAATATTATAGTTGATGCTTTTAACGCCCGTATAGCGGTAGCAAAATAACCCATTTCGCGCTAGTGGGCAAAGTAAAACAAAAGAAATGCGATTTGCCAATTTGCCACAGAGACAGCAAAGTAGGCGTTATCTTCGTTAAAAGTTCAGATAGTTTCCAATATGACCGAACCCTCAACTGTCAGATATACATATAAGTGTATACTCATTATGAAGTGGAAATCAGCTAGTTTATAGGCGATAAGGCAGTAAAATCTCGCTTAACGCTGCTCCACTTAACGCTGTTTCAGTATTAACGGTTTCTAAAAAAAATTTTTAGCCACTATAACGTAAATTATAGTTTGTTTATACAAAATGTTTCAAATGTTGATAGAAGTTCAAAGGCAAGACGAGGTGCATTGATGCTATCGATAACAGCTTGCTGAACAAAACAGAAAAAAGGCAAACGACTTTAGATGACTTCTTCACTAAAGACAAATTATATCAAATGAGGAACCTTCCTTATCACAAACATAAATTGTAACTCGAACTTTTATTTCATTTTCATAAATGTTTTATGAACAAAAAATTTAACAAATTTCCTTATTCTCGGTCCTATTTCACTACGTATTAAGATGACCTCGTTTAGCGCAGGAACTTATTGGAACGTATCTCCGCGTTAAGCGGGGTTTTACTGTACGTGAAAAAATGTAGTGTATTTCTCTAACGTAATGCTGACTTGTGTGACTGCTGAAATTCGTTAGTGCCCATTTTAACATAACGGCACACTTCGTACATAAAAACTTCATTTACGTTCTAGGTACATAAACTACTATATTAAGTACAAATATTAGTTGTACTGGCGAAAATAAAACATAAGATAGTATTTGGTTTATGCACTTCGTGCAGTTTTACATAATAGATATATTTATATGAAACGAAAGAACGTTACTTTAAAGGGTTATATACAAGGTTGGGGCGAAAAAGTGAGCTAAGTTCGTGATTTTTTAAAAGGGTTTCATGCAAATTTTATCGGAAAAAGCAAAACACAGTGTTCTAGTAGTACTATCGAAGAAATAAAAACACTTTGAGGTTCGAAAAAATTTTGAAAATTGTCGGAGTTATGGCCCATGCCCCGCAGCGCTTTTTTTTTTGCAGAGGCTTGTGGTGAACATTCTCCAAGGGGAACCGCTCAACCGAAATCAAAAAAGTAAAAAAGATATTTAAGAAAAATGTATTGTGGTGTACTTGAACGATTCGGTTTCCCAAAAAAATTTTTTTTTCAATAAAAAAACCACGTTGACAGGAAAAATCGATTTTTTTAGTGGTCCAAATTTCAAAAAAAAATTCATTGCAAAAAAATAAAAATTTTCAGATGAAAAATGAATCGTTCAGGTACACGAGATCTTAAATACGAATATTTAAAAAAAAAAGTTTGAAAATCGGTTGAAAAGTTTTTGAGATATCACGTTCACCGCAACAGTACTTTTGAAAAAAACGCATTCCGAGATAATCGCGTTTAAAGTTTTGTGTCAACGTCATTCGTGCAAAACATTTGTTCAGTCAAACTTACAAAACTTGAAAACCAGTGATCCGATCTGGATGAAATTTTGCATAGATATTTTCGAAAGTATGTACTTTCAGAATATGCAAAAAAAATTTTTTCGATTTTTCAAGCCCCAACTTTGTATATAACCCCTTAAGTGCTCGGCCCCGGAAGAAAAAGCGACTATTATTGTTAATGTAATGTGGAACTAGATTTTAAAGAATTTCAAAGGTAAATTTGATTTGTAAAAAATTATAATACGTTTTTGCCACGAAATAAAATCAGAAGTGTTCACACTGTCTTCAATATTAAACTATAAAAAATATCTTAATTATACACCAGTTTGTAAAACGAACTAACGCAGATAAACGCCTAATTTTATACCAATAGTATTATATAGAAATGGTAAAGAAACTGAAAGGAACGTAAAATGATAATCATTTTGTTTTAAATGCAATTCGAGTGGGAAGTAGTAGTAAACAGTAGTGATACCACCATCTTCAGTAAATAAGGAACGCAGCAATAGTTTCAGAACCCATCAGGATAGCAAACATGTACTTGTTCCGCCTTTTTAGGGATAGAAAATATGTTCGTCATACATGTTAAAATTTCATAATTATGAACAGTGTATATTATTCCGCATACATAAATAATGTAAACCGCTTTTTTATCTGTAGAAAGAGATGTATATAAATTATCTTCATCATGGTTCACTTTCAATTTGACAGATCAGTGAGCATGGCATTATAGATTTAGTCAGCCAATCACAGACAAAATTTTATCTCTACGGCACAATTCTATGTTTAAAATTCTATTGAAAATTCACTTTTGAAAATTTTTTATTATAGCTTCAAAATAATTGTTTCATGATCTATTTTGTAATGTAAATTCTATAACAAAAAAAAAAAAAACTAACGTGGGTCGTCACCATTGGCGAGAATTTGTAATCCTTACTTGCATTTTTTGGTTCGTTATTTTTGAGAAAGGAATTGAAAATTTCGCCGTTAATTCACAATAGTCGTGATCGTTACAGTATGTTCGTTTCAACGTCAGAAAATGTATTAGCAGCGATTGCTATTTTTCGACGTTCGATTTACATGCTCCACAAACAATAAGTATATAAGATTGTGTAACTATGACTTGTAGTTTAAAAAACGTTCTCACTGTGTAAACAAAACAGCCATTATATGAACTTGTATGCGGTGTTTAGGCATCGCGACGCTGTGCGTCGGCCGTTTATTCTAAGTACACGTGCATTATAACAGTCCATTGTTGCCAATGTTACTGGTCATGGAAAAAGATTGAAATGATTGATAATTTTTGATGTTGAATAATTTTTATTTTACAAGAAGAGACAACAGCTGAGATTTCGCCGATTTCAAAATTGTTATTGTGTTGAATAAACCAAACCTCAAAAGAAAAGTAAGTTTTGGAAAATGTTATCCAGCGTGTTAGAATATTGTCTATTTTGAAAAGTGTAATTCTTCGAGAACTTATATCAGTCGTCAATTTAATTATGATTGTGGTATTTTAGCTTGGTTAATCTTAGTGAGTCAATTCTTAAAATAAATAAAATTTAGTTTGTAACGTGATGTTAATTTGAAATCTTATTGCTGGGTAAAAAGAATGTACAGGTGTCCCAAATTTCTTGATTTTGGCAGTTTTTCCTATTTTAGGCCAGGTAAAGACTAACATACAAGTCTAGAGCTCGATTTTTGTGAAACGTTGATTGGTGAAAACCGCATTTCGATATCTCTAACCGTTTCCGAGATATCGGCAAAAATTGACATTTGACCGATTTCGAAAAAATGTCATGACTTTTCAACAGCAAAAACTTTCTACAGGCACTTTTCGACGTAGAATAAGATTCATTTGTCCGCTTACCAATTGTTTGATATTTCAAATAGAAACCATTAGAAAAAAATAGGATTTCTGAAAACATATATGTTAAATCATATCTTGTCATCCTTGCTGTTAGTATAACACATTTCTCTTTAAAAATGGCACTTTGGTATCATTTTAACACAGTTGGCAAAAAAAAACACAGTCGGCAAAAAAAAAAAATGAAAGACTCAGATCAGTTTGGCTTGGAATAATGAAAAACTAATGAAAAATGAACAATTCATCTACGGCAAAAAAAAATTTTCCTTGGCTGATTTCAGAAGATATAACATTAATTTGAAGAAAAACATGAAAAGCCTTAAACATGTAGATATGGAAATCGAACATCAATTATAAGTTCATTAAAACTTGAAATAAGTTGTAAATAGGATAGACACTTTATGAGGTTGATTTCATGTCTTAATTGTAATATTTTGTTACAGGTTATTTACTTTTCAAGGACTTCTGTGAAAACGTGGCGGAAGAACCCATACCCCAACTAAGGTTTTACGAAGAGGTGAGTAACGAAATCATACCTACTTGTTATTGTGTCTATTAGTAATAATTAGAGAATGTGTAAAACTATTCTTTCATGATTGGTTCAACATAAATATTTGTAAAAATAACTCATCAGAATTTATAACATCTTGTCGAGTAAGGAACGATGTAGTACCGGTCTCGCCGTGCCGGTTAGTTAGTTGAGATTTCGCCTCAATAATTACACATGCGTTCAACCCATGCTTCTCTAATCTTCGCAATTGAAATGTCGAAGTCTAAAAACGGAAAATCATCGGAAAAAATTGTGAATAGATAGTATTATATTGATGCGAGTGACGTGTACTACCCATAATAATGGTTCTTGAGTTTTTAAGGTAGCGCACATATAAACATCTTCGTTTATATCAGTAGCGTATTTTGGTGTAGGCCCACTAGGGCCAGACTTGGGATGGCACATTTTTAGAAGCGACAATATTTTAATCGCTAATATAAGCCATTTAAAGTGTAATTTTTTTGGTAAAGTTGTATAAAATTTTCAATGAAGAAAAATTAGAGCGCCAAATTGGGCCCTGTTTCAAATACCACTAAAGATAAAATCATGTAAAAAATGAAACAAATATGTTATTTACCAGTATTTAGTGTAATTTTGTGAATATTCTGTTTGTTCACACTTAATTCAAATTCTAATATGTCGGCAATTTATGACTCTCCGCATTGCATCGTTCGCGAAACTAATATTTACAAATCGTAAATTGCGTGAATCGTGATCCACAGTCAACTGGAGTTCTATTGTGTCGACGATTTGCAGTGTAATGATGCGGAGAGAGATAGTTAAAAGAGAAAGAAAGAGTGAGGGAAAGTTGATGACAGTGCTATGCTGTACTATTTGAGATCATATATTCCGTCTTTCTGGAGATGAGAAGAAGACAGGGGTTGTAATAATAATAATAATAATAATATTATAGGTATGGCGTATGACATAACCGTATAATATTCCGAATAGACGCCGAGAATTTATTATTGTTGGCTGTGTAAATATGTAGACGTAACGTACTACGCATGTTTATACAAAAGACTGCCGTATTACGGCACAAATATTTTATTCATCCGTTTAGCAAACGACTAGACTCGCCATTTTTTCACCGTTTAAATCCATTTTGATTAACACTATATCTTGAATAATTTAAACTCTTTCTTGAGTTGTGTACATTGTAACAAGAATTAACTCCGTAAACTTGAACTTCTAAGAAATACTCCCGTCCTTCGAAAGCTCGATTCGTCACCCCACAAAATGTCATTAAAAAACTGAGGATCTTCCCTGTTCCGACGTAGCATTTCTCGGCAAAATTGCACCCTTTTGTTATAATCAGCGGGTAAAAGTGCTTGCACACGTTGCACATGGTATGGATGTAACTGATCCCTTTTTAAAATACGGTGCACTGTGAACCTCGAAACTCCCGAACGTCTTGACAAACGACGAACATTTGTAGATGGGTCCTCTGTCACCATTCCAATTATTTCATCTTCGTCGATGTCAAGTCTATGTCTTCCAGCTCTTTGCTCATTCCCAGGGATTTCACCTTCTATGTACCGCCGATGTATACTTTGGAACACCCTGTGGTCAGGATAGTGTTCTTGGTTGGGATATCGTGCCCGATATTCTCTTGCAGCAGCCCGAGCATTCTCATCACAAAACCCGTAGACATAGTGCATTTCTGCATACTCCCGATGGGAATAAACCATTTTGATGCGTCCAACTTGAAGAGAGTCCAAATCACAAACAGGATCGAAGTTCAAATTACCAAGCGCAGGTCCAAATAACAAAGTACAAAATGAAAAGTCAAGTCGGAGGTTTACTAGTAATAAAACGAATAGCGAGTATAAATTAGAAGTAGTGAATGAAAGAGGAACGTATTAATTTGTTTAAGTCGTTCCAGCCAACTTAGATTTTGAAATTTTCGAAAATGTATCTTTTAACAAACACGACTTGCATGTAAAAAAATTGTTATAAAAAAAACTGTCATGAATAACGAGTTGTACTATACCGCGTTAGAATCTCTATTAAATGGACAAGTTTTTCTGATAATTGGTCAATTTTTTTTATAACACTTTTTTTCTGTCAACGTGAATTTAAAATCAAATATATTTTTCTTGCCACCGAAAAGTGTTTACAAAACCATTTTTTTTATTTGACAGATGATAACAGAGCTCATGAAAATTATTTTTTTTTGGAAAGGCAGACCCTTCAGGATCCTATTAAAAAAAAAATCAACCAAACAACTCATAGATTTTTTTAAATTAATTTTTTAGTATAAGCACTAGACGATTTTAGAGAAAAATACAAAAATTGAAATAACTTTCGAACCATAAACAATTGGATAACCACATTTATGGTTATTTTGATAGGAAATGACCTCCCCCATCACCTCACTTCGTTTGGACGTCGACTTTTGGGACACCCTGTATAAGGTACAAGAAAAAAATCAAACGTAATTTTTTTTTTACCAAAACCATGGTAACGTTTTTAAGGTTATCGTATCAAAAAAGTAAATTGTTTAAAATAACAATAATTATGGAAGTTTCACTTTAGTGATAATATGTCCCACGGCAATGCCTTCCCTCATTTTTGTTAATATCAGACAAAAATAATATTTTTAAATTTAATTAAACTATCAAAACAAATATTGAAATTAATAATTTTGTACAGCAATTCAGCCAAAACACACGTGAAGATTCGTAACTAAGGAAACCATCAATTTTTTCAAAAACCCCCGATTTCAGGCTCCGGGGGAACAATTGAAAATCCACCTCCGCTAGGTTCTGTTTTGTGTCCTATACTATAAATGTGCCAAGTTTCAACTTCCTAAGTAAGTTGTTCAAAACCGAAAATCCGCCATGCTCTCAATACGTACGATTTTTTAGTTCAAAAACATGATTAGAACATATAGAATCCTATGAAGTGAACGTCTCAATTCAAAATGCACAGCTTGTATACATTCGCATACAAAGGAGCGTCTCTGTTCTCCATTCACTCCCGTTAGATCAATAGTCTGGACCGTCGTCCCAGCCTCCTTCCACCCGGAACTCCGGCATACACCCTTCACGGCAGCACCAATACACTTGTCTGTCGAACAATCACATTTTACACGACCAAACTTTATAGCAGATCACTGCCGTCCATCGAACTTCCCGAGGCAATTTATACAAGCTGTTCGAAAGTTTAACAAAAAATGTCAACAACCTCTACATTAAAGTTACTAGAGAATTTACTTTACATGACGTTCTGCTCCTTTAATCGACTCGGTTAAAGATCTGACACTACAAGAAATGGTGAACTGGAGAATAGCTGAGCGTGTAGCGATGTCGTTGTTGGTGAGGCGTGTCCATGGGTTCACGATTACAAGCCTTCAGTTCCCCGGTTTTAATTCAAGAAAATGTATCGATTGTATTGTCAATTTATTGTTCAAAATTAATAAATTGACACTAAGGTTCATACTCATATGTAACACTGAAGGCAGAATTTGTAACATTGAAAAAAGTTATAGGGTACAAACGTTCGACAGCTCATTAGCACGCTCATTCAAAGGTTCTAAATACCATGCTGACTTATTTGAGAGCTCGAAGCTCTTAGTAGTATTAGATTAGTGCATTAATTTCCTGAAGCGATGTTCATCATAATATAGCACACTCACTCCACATATAAATACCTCCGAGCGTATAATCAACATGCAAAGTAGTCTCTGCGAATGCAGGCTAGTATTAAATGCTTAAGATTTACGTTGTCGAGCGTCTAAAATTCACAGTATCTATGGACTAAAGCCGGATTTAGATCTGGGTAGGTGTTCAGGGGATACAACGAAAAGAAATCTCCACAAAAGTGTTTTTTATATTGCACTAATCTGAAAATTATCATGAAATACGAAGTACTAAAATGTAAAGAAACTCAATCAACTCGGCTACCCAGAGTCCATCACAACTCTAAATCTGATACTGATATAGGCGCAGTTTTTCCGTTACAAGTTCCTAGATGTACGAACGTTTTTTTTTTTTAATAGAGTCAAATAATAAATTTGAGTAAGACCCGCCGTCTACGGACTACTTCAAACAGTCGAGATGGACTGCTACAGGCAGTCAGTGGAATATTTCTATTGAAAGTAGCGTCTCATTAGAAAATATTCCATTGACTGCTTGAAGCAGTCGGTTTTAACTGCTTAAAGTAGTCCGTGTCCACTAATATAACCCCAAATTAAATCCACACTAGAATTAACAACAAAATTTGAGAAAGAGTTTAAAAAATATATCTTGCAAAAATGTCCATACAGTCATAACTTGTAACAGCATATTTTTCTTCATACGTATTTTCTGCTTCAATTTTAAAGCATAAGTCTAACATTTATGCACTGCTGGTATTTCTCGCATGCCGTCTGTAACAGCGAGCAAAAACAGTTTTCTCATGCACACTGATGGTATGAAAAAAATAGTAAACACCATACGGCCGGAAAGTTGAAATTCCTGCACTGCGTGACACACGGTGGCCTCGGACATCATGTTACACGCATTACAGGAATTTTAACTTTCTGCCCTTACGTTGTAATATACTATTACTATGTTATATTTCACTTATTTTTTTATACTGTTCTAATGTTTTATTGATTATTAATTTATCTTAATGCTTAAAGGATCGATGCAGAATTTTTATGTGATTTTTTTGTATATACTGGTTGATTATGCAAATGAAAATCTATCTATTTATTTTTTTATTAAACATTTACAGTAGAGTTATCTAGTGTAATAATCGAGCCCTTAGTTATGGATTAAACATGAGAAAAACAATAAAGAAAAGAATGACGCGTTTACTTAAACAGAACTATGCACCGGCTAACTTTTGGTTGGTTGATACATAATAAAATGAAACTCGATTTGCTATGTAACACTTTTCTCTTTTAATCACAATCGCGAATTATACAGGATGTCCGCGACTTCGTATTTATATTTGATTCCTGATGATTTCTAGTTAAAATGTCATCAATATAGGTTCGATTCACAATGTTACAGTTGACATAATGGGTGTGGTTGCTGGTCAAGGACAATTTGTCTAATCAGAATTGTTAGTTGTAGTTGAAATTCTGATTTTCAATCAGATTTATTTCTAAAATCAATTCCCGACACTGTGTGCTGTAAGTTGTTGACAAAACATTACGTTTAAACTACGCATTTACTTGCGGAGAAGATAATCAGCCCTGAATGACCTTAGAACTGAAGCTGGTAGAACAAAGTTCGAAGAGTCCTGAGAATTTTACCAACAAACTCGGTCTGAACAAATCGAGAAGTTCTGTAGAGCAAACAAATGCTTTAGAAATTGCAGAACTGCACCAATAAATACATTTGCTATATAAACTGACGGACAAATGAAGTGTTGTTACTTGATTCACAAAGATTTTATTTTACATTTGATGTTCAGTAACTTAATCGATGAGTTTGTGTTACATTAAAGAGTGAACCTCGCATAGTGACTACGTATTTTGTTTTTAATTAAAAGTCCGTTTTTGAAGCGAAGCTTTTACAGCGTCGTTCCATACTCGACCGTTAGGAAGTAAATTGAGAAAAAATGTCACCGTCAGCGTTAACTTCCCCCGCTAACCGCGATTGCTTAGCTGATGCGCTGTGTGCTTGGTAGGTTAACGGCGTGATTCTCTCTGCCCTCGCACGTTCAGCTCACGCTTACTTTAGTACTGAATGTACGTCGGAACTCTGATGAGCAACAAAATAATAGTTTGTGAATGCTTTGTAAATACTATGTAAATAATATATACTTACATAAAATAAAAATATTCGTGAACATTCGGAAACGTATAAAATATTTTAAAACACACATTCTTCACATAACTTTTAATATAAAATATAATATAGGTATATAATTCCACCAAAATTTACTTCCACCGAAAAATGCGTACAAGCTTCGCGTCTGTCGGGCGACTCCCGACGCACCCGATATTTATCAACCAGGCAATATCAACTGGCAGTTCACTGGACGACGCCATCCCATGACTATCTAACGAAACGAGATCACCTCTGTATCTTATGATTTTGATGACAACTATAGTTTTTTGTCTAAGATGACAACAATAAAGTATGGAGATAAGGAGAACAACCAATGTTAAAAAAATGTCCCTCGAATAGCATTAAATTAAGATTGCATTGCTGTTTCAAAAAGCCAAAAGTTGTTAGGAAGATATTAAAAAAAGAAATATATATATATATATATATATATATATATATATATATATATATATATATATATATATATATATATATATTATAGGCGTCGTTCGGCGTTGTTCGAAAGTATTTGGAGATATTCGAATTTATTCGAAATTATTCGAAGTTCAATAAAACTTGGTGTAGGGTTAATATATTTCATTTGTAGCACCGAAGAACCATTTAAACTGAATCCGAATTTAATCGGTTGCGCGGCTAGCTTCAGCTGGCACTGGGCCGGGGGTTAGTTTAAAAAATTTTAGAAAATAATCCATAAAAAATATCCAAACACAATACGAAACGCGAATAGACTATATTTAACAAAATGCCTTAAAAGGCGCTTAAAAATCCACCACCTACCACACGACACAAAAGACAGCACAAAATAACGAGTTCCCAAAATATATCCCAACGGGAATGACCGTAGAATGGCCTGAAAAATCCTACCACCTACCACTCGGAAAATTAACAACCACAAGACACGAAAACACGTAGCTGACCAAAATCGGTTCTGATATTCATAAAAAATTTACGTATTCTCCGACTGAGTTACCGGGGCGCCAAGACACGAATCGTAAATAGCCACACCTAGATAGTCCAGACTAGGAAGCTTAGACCCAAATGGTTCAACTACAACCCTGGAAGGGCCAGACACCAGACACAGTACACGAAACAATATGAATAACACGTTAAAAACTTTTGACTAGAACGCAAACATATTTTACGGAATACTTGATCCGGGAATTATCGGACACCCGGTATATTAATCCTTGCCGTCAAAAATACACTTAAGATAGGATTGCGATACATAGAAACAGTTCACAGGGCGATAATTAATCCGTAAATTTTCGTACACCCTGTATATAAGATCTCTGACGTCACTGGAATAACTCCTGATTGAGATATGCGTAAACGACAACAAAGAAAAGAAAAAACAAAAACACAGCAAAAGTAAACACGTAACTTTGTGGACCTCCTGTATATGACGTCGTTTTCGTCACGGGAAGCGTTAATATTAATGACCATACAATGATAAAACCGGGAACTAATCGTAAGATCTAAAACACCATGTAGAAATGTGGCTTAACTGAACTTAATGCACATTCCTTGAATATTTTCTCGGTCCTGAATCCCGAACTGAAATTTTATTTAGTCCGACGGGACGGTCGGGAATAGTTCGCCAAATAAATTTTATTCAAAACGGAACCGATGCACAGGAATGTTCGAAGTAAAATAGAATTGTAACACAGTTTTAGAAAACTGTGGAATGTATTCCTGTATTCCAGAATCCAGATCCACACAATTACGAAAATCTAAAAGAATCCTTGAATAATATTTCACCTTTAATATTCCCTATTCGAAAAACGCTCCTAATTCCAGGTATATAAGGGACAACACGGAAAGCTACACTACCTACCAGCAATCACAACAATCAATAACAATCGAATTTATCCAAAAATCCAGAAATCCAGGAAAATACGGGAATTACGATAAACGGGATAAAATCTCTGGATAGATAGGACAAGGCTGGAGTCAACAACAAAAACTAGAACGATACACCTCCAGGTTAGCGACAGATAATATCAACCGAAATTTGTGAGATAAATAATTGACTATTGGCGATAATAATATATCATTTTATTTTGCTGTGTTAAAATATCACACGCTCTTGTCTATCTAGCCAGCCCAGAGGCCAGCCGATGACTGTCTTTTCAAAAAATATAGACAAATACGCGGCTTAAACAAAACGTATTTAAACAAGAATATTCTGTATATATCGTCACCGTTCTATACAAAAACATAAGATCTTCTGTTTCAACAACGTGCCATTTGAAACCAATTGTCGACGGACCTTCGCGTCTACTGTTAGAAACGCCGTCTTATCTGTCATTATACACAAATTTTGATAATATAAAATTTATAGTGCGTTCGCTTTACTGTAATAAAAGATGTTAGCTTTAATTTTGATGATACGCAATAAATGTTTCTTTTATTTTCATGAAAAGCAAAAACGATCTGGTGTTGCATTCTTGTGTATAATGAAATTCAAACACTAAAGGGGGTCACACACGTTCAAATTTTTATTTTTCAATTTTTGAAGCCAAATGATGTCCTAGAGTTACGGGAGTTGTTGCTATGGATCCGAGTACTCTAGACCTCGCTTTTACGACGGGAATTAACATTCTATAATATATATATATATATATATATATATATATATATATATATATATATATATATATATATATATATATATATACAGGGTGTCTCACCGAACGTGGGCTAACATGGGTAACTTTGTTATTAGTGGAGATAGAAAGTCGGTTAAATGGGCAAAGTAGTGCAGAAAATTAGGCTCATTAACATCCCGTCGAAAAAATAATTGAATTTTGACACCCTATGAATTTATTCAGAAAATAGTGAAAATTGCCATTTATGAAAACTGGCCATAACTTTTTTATTTATGAAGATATTTGAAAATTTCATTAACCATTTTTTGATAACTTTTTAAGGTCTTTTCAGTGGCGTAGGTTTAATTTTTTTATTTCCACTACATCATGAGATATTGACATGAACTTTGGTTTTTCTTATGGACGGCATTTTTGATTTTCAGATATTCGAATTCTACTTATTTTTCTGAATAATTTGACATAGTATATCCTATATCTAAACCAATCAGAAGCTACAAAACTGACAAAAATAGCTTTTTGGCGTTATCAAAGTGTGCCGTGTAAAACGAAATTTGTTGAAACAAATACATATCGACAGGTTAACAATCTGTCGAGCGATCGCTACAGTTTTGCTAATTCATTTTGTTTGATTTACTCTCTAAGATGGCTCAAACATTCTCAAATTTGGAGAAATAGGCTATTTTTGCGCATACATTCAGCGTAACAAAAATACCACGTGGGCTCAAGCACAATACTTGAACCTTTATCCAGAAAGGCGACAGCCTTATTCAATAACTTTTAGGAACTTAAATAGAAATTTAAAGGTATACGGTTCATTTTCAAAGAAAAAAGGCAACATTCAACACTGTGAAGAAGAATTAGGTTTAGCAAACGTTGAAATTAATGGAGAAAAGTTCCTAAAAATTATTGAATAAGGCTGTCGCCTTTCTGGATAAAGGTTCAAGTATTGTGCTTGAGCCCACGTGGTATTTTTGTTACGCTGAATGTATGCGCAAAAATAGCCTATTTCTCCAAATTGGAGAATGTTTGAGCCATCTTAGAGAGTAAATAAAACAAAATGAATTAGCAAAACTGTAGCGATCGCTCGACAGATTATTAACCTGTCGATATGTATTTGTTTCAACAAATTTCGTTTTACACGGCACACTTTGATAACGCCAAAAAGCTATTTTTGTCAGTTTTGTAGCTTCTGATTGGTTTAGATATAGGATATGCTATGTCAAATTATTCAGAAAAATAAGTAGAATTCGAATATCTGAAAATCAAAAATGCCGTCCATAAGAAAAACCAAAGTTCATGTCAATATCTCATTATGTAGTGGAAATCAAAAAATTAAACCTACGCCACTGAAAAGACCTTAAAAAGTTATCAAAAAATGGTTAATGAAATTTTCAAATATCTTCATAAATAAAAAAGTTATGGCCAGTTTTCATAAATGGCAATTTTCACTATTTTCTGAATAAATTCATAGGGTGTCAAAATTCAATTATTTTTTCGACGGGATGTTAATGAGCCCAATTTTCTGCACTACTTTGCCCATTTAACCGACTTTCTATCTCCACTAATAACAAAGTTACCCATGTTAGCCAACGTTCGGTGAGACACCCTGTATATATATATATATATATATATATATATATATATATATATATATATATATATATATATATATATATATATATATATATATATATATATGTATTTAAAATATTAAATACATAATGACCATAAATGTAACAGTTTCAAGAATTAAAAATGAAAACATTAAATGTCAACATTGTATAATATGATTGTTAATATTCATAGGTATTTGGATTGACAAGACTTGTTTAAAAATAATTCTTTAATATTTTTGTACAACGTTTCGTCTCTCTCGAGACTTCTTCAGGTACTCAATAACGAATTATTTAAATTCAAAATTTAACATAAATTAAAGTCTAATCTAATTTATGTTAAATTTTGAATTTAAATAATTCGTTATTGAGTACCTGAAGAAGTCTCGAGAGAGACGAAACGTTGTACAAAAATATTAAAGAATTATTTTTAAACAAGTCTTGTCAATCCAAATACCTATGAATATTAACAATCATTTATTAATATGGATATGAATACAGTAAATCATTGTATAATATGTAACTTTTCGCGTGGATTCACAGTTAATTTGGAGGTTATATTGACTAGATTTAATTTTTTTGCTTCCACATCTTCAGTTTTTTTACTATTATGGCTCCGATTCTTTTTTTGACCAGTAGCATTTTTTACTTTGTCTACAACGACTAAGTCCATTGATTCAGTAGCGTTATTTTGACCAGTTATTAAATCATTAAGTTAATGTTTTTAACTGACCAGGTTTTCAGTATAACACTCATGTCAAGAAATTGTTCTCCTTATCTACACCGTCCTTAATGACAACCATTAAATCTATTATTATGAAGTGAAAATCAGTTATTTTATAGAAGGTACGTGTAAGAAATCTAGTACGTATCTCGAATGTAATTTTTAAGGCCAATGTTAAAATGTTAAAATTCGCTGATACTTAGTATACCATTTCATGGTGGGGAATGGTATTAATTTTACAATACAGTCAAAATCTGTTATAACGACTTCGAAGGGACTACTCATATTTGGTCGTAAACACCGATAGTCGTAACAATCGGTGATGGTTTCGAGGTACAATAATTACGGGACGAGCAAAAGTCAAACAATATTCTTTTAAATTTGTTCATATTATTGTTTCGCTCTTGCTCTGTCATGTCGGATTCGGTTCTCTTTAGTATGTTCAAATTCAGTTGTTCTTTTAAATTTGTTCATAACACTGAATTTGATACTTATTATTTTTATAGATCTGACACTGTTACACTGTATAAAAAAAGTATAAATATGTAACATTTAAATAATATGATACTGTCAAATTGTGTACAATACAGCTTGGTCGTTATAACATATATAATTCTTCGAATATATTAGTTAAATGTGGTCGCTAAATGAGGTATGTCGTAATAAGCAATGTCGTAAAAAGCAGTGTTTTTTATAAGGCGGTCATATAGCATTCCAACCCTGGAACTGGTAATAGCCAAGTTGGGTTGCAAAATTCCATTTATTTTTTACACGCAATGTAATTTATTTTCTATTTACTAATTTTGTAATTCTGTTTTCTTTTTTTTCCGAGGAATAAATTTATTAGTGTATTTGCCATATGGCAACATACACTATTGGCGTCGGTCGGATGGCGGGACCTAGGGGTCGGACCAAAATTTCTCGACGTTTCATAACCTCCTAAACACTTTGGCACCATTTTTAAAAATGTTTATATATATATGTATATATATATATATATATTTATATATATATATATATATATATATATATATATATATATATATATATATATATAGGTATATATGTGTACGGGCAATAACTTTCGAAGGAGTTAATTTATTTTAACGAAATTTGGCACACATGTTGGAATCCATCACCGCACAAAGCCTATTTAAAATGGGCCCAATCGGGTCATTTTAAGGGTGGTTTTTAGGGGATGAAAAAAGTTTTTGGGCCCAAAAATACCTAAAAAATTCTCAGAATCGTTTCAAAATTGAAATTTAACCGTTTAATAGCAATTAAAAAGTGTTCCTAAAATTTCAATAAAATCGGCCCGACAGGACCGGATTTAAAAATTTTCTGAAAACACTAGTTTGCAGATAGTGAGTTATTTCCTGAAAGGTGTTTTTAATTTTGGTATAGACGTTTGATCGACAATAATGATGTAGTTAAAAAAAGTGTAATTTAAAGCGGTGTATTAAGGAGTTAATTTTTTTATTTTGCCCAATAATCACCTTAAGTTCACATAATAAAGCCACAAGGCCTGATGTATTAGCAAATACACTATATTGTCGGCAGGGTTTTGGCACTGCGACCCGGGTTTTTTATTATTTATTATTATTATTATTATTCAGCCGGGACCTATGATATATATATAACCGGTATGTTGTTCTAAACGATGTCGTCGTAAACGATTTTGAATGTATTTTTTCATTTTGAGGACCCCTGAATTCAAATAAACATTTTTTTGGAAAAAGTCTGTTTATCTGTTTGTTGGTCGGTTTGTCTGTGGACACGAACAGGTCAAACGATTGAGCGAATTGAAACCAAATTTTGCGAGGATATTTAATATGCAAATATGAAGAGCCCTATTGTTTTTGGGGATAATCGACATATGCGCAGAAGAGATATATGCTATAACGCTGTTTTTTGTAAAATAATGGTTTTTATAGCGGTGTATTATTCTATTTATTTTTCCGTTCCGTACAATTGTTTTTTCTAAATTTCATAATTTTGAAAATAATCAAATGTTCTTTTTGTTCTGACTGTCAAAAATAAATTAGTTAGGTAGTGTGGGAAATTCACCTATTTCGTTCCGCTGGATCTGCATTTTTGAAACTGAAGTAATGAATAATTGTTTGATTTGAGAATTTTGTTTATCAATTTATATAATTGTATAAATTTCCGACAGTAGCTGACAAACTGCTTTGATTAATTTTTACATGTAAAACCCTATTATGTAACTATGAAAATGAATAGCAAATTTCATAATATTTATTACTAGTCGTTACCCCCGTCACCGCACGCTTAAACAGACATTTTATTTATTATAATATACAGGCTGAGGTTTAAGTTGATGCTTTTTTTTACAGCGTGTAAAAATCAAATAGACGAGCAAATATTTCAAATAGTTTTTTTATCAAAACTCAAAAATAAGAGAGAAACAGCCTTTCGAAGTTTAAATAAATTTTATTAAATTTTCTTTAATTTTGAGGTCGGTTATATTATGTTACTATGGAAATAAGTTGTTATTATCAAGTATTCACAGAAATTGTTCTAAGTTGTCCCCGTTTTGTTGGACACAAAGATGCGTGCGCCGTAGCCATGCTTGTAGTAGCGATAAGGGCCTTCCGCGAATTATTTGGGAAGCATTTTCGATTCGTGTTATCATTTCTTCGCGTGTATTAACCGGGCTTTTGAAGACTAAACTTTTCATCCACCCCCACAAGAAAAAATCCAAAGGGTTTAGGTCCAGCAATCTTGGTGGCCACGCGACAGGTCCTCCACGACCGATCCACTGGTTACGAAACTGTTCATCTAAAAAATCTCGAACTTCACGCCTAAAATGAGCCGGCGCCCCATCGTGCAATAACCACATGTTGCCTCGTACATTTGAAGGTACATCTTCCAGCAAACCAGGGAGAATATCTTGCAAAAAATGCAAGTAGTTGGCGCCGTTTAAACGCTCTGGTAAAATAAATGGTCCAATTAACATGCCATTCACAATGCCTGCCCACACATTAGCGGAAAATCGAACTTGAAAATTAGTTTCTCGTACAGCTTTAGGATTCTTTACAGCCCAAACATGTGTGTTGCGGAAATTATTAATTCCATTGCGGGTAAACATGGCTTCATCCATCACCAAAATCGATCTTAGAAAGTTGTTGTTGTTGGCATTTTGCTCTAAAAGCCAGTTGCGAAAATCGACTCTGCGTGGAAAATCCTCTGGCTTCAAAGCTTGAACCCGTTGAACGTGGTAAGGATGAAGCTGATTTTCGTGCAGAGTGTTGCAAACTTTCGTCTGACTTACTTGAACCTGGGAAGCAAATACACGAGTACTTGTCGTTGGATCCTCATGCACTAAATCCAGAATGTGTTCCTCCCGCTGAGCATTTCTAAGATGCCTCGGTCGTCCTGCGCGTCCTCCACGATGCTCCCGTAAACTACCCGTTTCCCTAGACCTTTGAACAACATTCATAATTGTACTAGGGTTCGGATGAATCCGGTTGGGGAAACGATCTGCGTACAATCGCGATGCACCCGCGGCATTTTGACGACACTCTCCGTAAATTAATAACATGTTCACTAGTTCATTATCGTTATAAACATGAGCCATTCTCAAAAATAATTGAGGCACACACAATTCTCTCAAAAACAGAACAATACACATGTCAGTTTCAAATAAGCACCAACATACTTGATAATAACAACTTATTTCCATAGTAACATAATATAACCCCAGGACCGACCTCAAAATAAAAGAAAATTTAATAAAATTTATTTAAACTTCGAAAGGCTGTTTCTCTCTTATTTTTGAGTTTTGATAAAAAAACTATTTGAAATATTTGCTCGTCTATTTGATTTTTACACGCTGTAAAAAAAAAGCATCAACTTGAAACTCACCTGTATATTATAAAATGTCAATATTTTTGTAGTTGGAATGGTCTTGTCTCCCAATTGGCTGGAATTTTTTTATTATTTCAATACTCGGAATTTAAAATACTTATTACGCCACAATCTATATACATAAACTACTATTTCGTTATCTGGAATTACGAGACGTCTAAATCCATCACCATTACAAGACTTACTTCACGCGCTCGAAAAAGTAGTTATTCTCATTTGAAGTGACAATGCAGTTTCAATTCAACAACTTGTGTATGTAAAGAATGGTGTGCCTTTGAAAGAAACCTTTATAAAGACTGATAATAGAAGGAGGTGAGTGAAAGAAGAAGAAGAGGAAGAAGCTTTTTATAATATGACACAGATGCTGTCCTAGGCAGATGACCTCCATTTATGAAACTCATGAAGCTTCAGCATACGCCAGTAGCGTAAGGCAGCCTAATTTATAAAGCACTATAATTAATATTACGATCGTTTACCAGTTCTATATGTAAAATCAACGCCCTATTTGTATGTGACATATTCACAGTAGATAACTAATTTCGCAGAATTAAAGAAAATTCGGTCATGGTTTCGCCGTTAATTTAACAATAATATTATTAGAAATTTTCGCTTTTTAGGGTTCCGTACCCAAAGGGTAAAACGAGACCTATTACTAAGATTCTGTCCGTCCGTCTGTCACCAGGATGTATCTCATGAACCGTGATAGTTGACAGTTGAAATTTTCACAGATGATGTATTTCTGTTGCCGTTATAAGAAGAAATACTAAAACGGAATAAAATAAATATTTAAATGGGGCTCCCATACAACAGACATGATTTTTTTGCCGTTTTTATAGATAATGGTACGGAACCCTTCGTGCGCGAGTCCGACTTGCACTTGGCCGATTTTTTCATTTAATTATGAAGGTATATATGAAAGCATATTTGGACTCAAATTTTGCGAAAAATTAAAAATAACCCAACTGTGATGCACATAATCAGGCTAAAAAATCGTTGCATTCAAGGAAGTTGTCAAGCGTCCATAGTTTGCAATCTAGTTCTTAATATATAATAATATACAGAATGCTGCATTTAAATAAAATAGAAATGACTACTTAACAAAGTAGTCTTTTTCAAAAATAAAAAACAGAAATCGTAATAAAAATCAAAACAGAATAAATAAAATATACAGCTAAATATACCTACAAATATTTGATTGTTAGTAGAAACAAGCTTCTTATTTACAAACGTGAAACGAGTATGAATGAATTTATACGTGAAAAAGTTACGTACTATACAAGACTGTTAACATTACTGTGTGGATAGGATAAAATGATTTAATAAAATACTTGTTATAAATTTTTAAAATCATAACAACTACATTTCGTGTCAGTGTACAAGAGATACGTGATTGGGATCTTGGGTGTCTAGCGTGCTTCTATTATATAGAATTGTCCCGATGCAGAGCATACATATATCTACTGTTGACATTTTATCACTTTTTTTGGCTTCTATTTCTGTTCCAGTTGGTGTCAAACATTCCTTGAAAAATGTTCGTTTTGCTTGTAAATTATAAAGCAACCAGTTGTAAGCTGACATTTTTATGTTTTTCTGTTTTGTTCTCATTAAGTTATAACATTGATTTATAAGTTTTATATTGCAATAATAAAACTGTTATTTAAGATGTGCTTTGCATAATTAAGAGGAAATTAGTTTTTGAATGTACATTTGTCTGAAAACAATAATACCAGTTGTCATGTTTTTGTCATGTTAATCGCTAATTAAATTCCCATATGCTACTGTCAGCCCTCCGTTACTCTAATTAGCATCTTATTTATTTATTAATAACTAATAAATTAAGTGCTCGTTCTTTACTCAGGGCTAAATTTCAGAATTCTAGTAGGTAAGCCCTATCATACTAGAATTCGGAAATTTCGGACTTTCGAACAACCATTTTAAACATATCATTTCCGAAATTGGAGATAAATGAATATCAGAATTCCGGAACTAATGCGAAAACATTAAAAATTAGTGAATATTTGCTTTATTGGTCGACTAGAAAGTCGGTTTAAAAAAACCAATGTTAGATCATCAATGAGCATTCTAGTCATACAAAGTTGTTTTAAGTTTAATATTTGAAGTGTTTATCACTAGCCGGAAACATTTTTGTTTTTTCGCAAATTTCTGACTCCATGTTTCATGCAAAGTTTTCTATTAAACATTTGCGATTTTAAAAAGACGTTATTCCAGCGTACAGTATTTTAGAAGCCCTTTCTCGATATATCCGGAATTGAGAGCCAGATATCGACTAGAATTGCATGTATATACATGCATATAAGTTTTTTTTTGTGCCGACTTTGCTCAAGAATCACTGAATCGATTTTGATCGGACAGTCAATCTAGTGTCTTCAATATATCTGGGAATATCCTAAATAAAGTGATCAGAATTACTTGCGATGCGCCATGATTTTTACAAAATAAACATACCTATATTTACGACGAAATAGAAAACGTTTATTAAAAAAAAATGTCACAAGCTTTTTTACTTAATCCAAAGCTAATCGTCGTTTAAAAAGAATAATTTCACAAGACCTATATGACTCCGATAACTAGGTAAAACAGTAAAAACTACTGACAGGGAGATTGTTTCCTATCAACTGACCCATAAAGCCTGCAAGTTATAAAATGTTTCAATACCAGTGTATCGTCGAAATGCGCTCAACTGATATATTTCAATTAAACATATTGTGCTTCTACTAAACGGAGCTGAGCAGAAGCCAAGAAACTGCAAGTAAAGGCTATTTCTATTTAACATTTTTTACTAGCTGTACCCGCGGCTCAGCTTCTGTGCTTTTTTTAAAATATATTATAACTAAGGAATGTAATTTCCACCCTGATAAGTATGGAGACGAACGTAAGAAACGTAATTATTATTTTGGTTGCTCTTAACTGCAGCTCAATACTTATTATTAAAAAAAACCCGGGTCGCAGTGCCAAAACCCTGCCGACAATATAGTGTATTTGCTTATACAGGCAGTGTGGCTTTATTATGCGAACTTAAGTTGGTTTTTGGGAAAAATAAAAAAATTACTTCTTAATACACCCCTTAAAATAACATTTTTTTTCTTAATTGCAATATTATTATCAATCGAACCTCTATACCAAGCCATATACACCTTTCAGTAAATAATTCACTATCTGCAAACTAGTCTTTCTTAAAATTTTTAAATCCGGTCCTGTAAGGTCGATTTTATTAAAGTTTTAGGGACACATTTTAATTACTGCCAGAGGGTTAAATTTCAATTTTGAAACGATTCGGAGAATTTTTTCGGTATTTTAGGGCTCAAAAACATTTTTCAACCCCTAAAAACTACCCTTAATGGCCCATTTTAAATAGGCTTCTTGCGGTGATGGATTTCAACACGTGGGCCAAATTCAGTTGAAATCAGTTAACTCTTTCGAAAGTTATTGCCCGCACACTATATATATATATATATATATATACGTATATAAATAAATATATATATATATATATATATATATATATATATATATATATATACATACATATATATATATAAACATTTTTAAAAATGGTGCCAAAGTGTTTAGGAGGTTATGAAACGTCGAGAAATTTTGGTCCGACCTCTAGGTCCCGCCATCCGACCGATGCCAATAGTGTATGTTGCCATATGGCAAATACACAAAAAATACTGTAGCATTCATTCATCTATGATCAGCTCTCTACTTTTGTTAAATATCACCTAAACAGCATTTAACCGAAGCGAGGATAATATTTTCATCTTTTGTACGAGTTTTGATCGTCAGTTGCAGAAGCGGCCAACGGAAGAATATGTCTTCCTGTGAAATCCTATTAAGTTTTTTGGAAGCCAGAGAGTTCCGACTGACATTGTCTTCGTGTTAAATCTTTTGGAATCATTTGAAACTTTCCATTTTAAATCGCGGGCTTAAAGCTCTGAAGTTTGGCATAAAAACTTGCGTACATATAAAACATGTAATTTTTATTTTATGTAGATCTTAAACTAGAAATTGCTTTCGTAGAAAGTATATTTGTGTGTGTTGGGGTGTTTGTGTGTATGTATAAATCTAAAAATATACGACCATAGTAACGATAAGGATCGCACTGAATTTACATGTTTATGAGGAATCGAAACTCGACAAATATGTGCTCTTATATTCGCAAAGTTAACTTACGACTCAAATCTGTAATATTCTTTTTTTAGTTTTCCATTGTTGGCTTTTAATAACTCCCTGATAAATATCTAAATGGTTCCTTATACAAGGCCTTAACCGATTACCTGCCGAACTCCCCATGTTCTTCTTCTTCTTAAGGTGTATGTAAAAAATGCTCTCAGAAAATTTCAAACTGTGGTCGCAAGATTCATTTTACTACTGTTTTTAATAACCGTGATGAAGCTTCTTCAGAAAACTTGACTTGTTTAAAAATTTCCAAAAATGACCAGGAGGTCCTAAACTGCGGGAAGTCTTATTAAGTTTTTTCTTTACAAATGTATTTTGCGAATACTGCTAAATTTGACGATCAATATTTATTTTTTTCTGTACAAAAATTCGTGTCAAATTTATGCTATTTTTAAAACGTTTATTTAGATCAAATAATAAAACTTGACTGAAAGTCATATGGGAACAATAATACATATTTCTAGTTTGTTTTATAAACATTACCATCTTTAAATCATATATAATATATCGAAAATAAGATTTATTGGCTGCCTGACCAAAATATTTATTATTAAATAACGTTTTATGTACCGATGTACTTCTATTAAATTGACGGCACCTTCAAAAATGCGTTATTTTATACTTTTTAGTGACTTTTTCGAAGGCGGTTTTCTAAAAAGCTTTTTTAGTTTTTAGTATCCTTTCAGTGCGTTTTGACACGTTATTAAGCGTCTTTTTCCTCAGTATTTTGATTCTGAACGAGACAGAAATGCTGAACCAATTTAAATAAAATTTATGTGAGAACAGAAAAAGAATAACAAAAATTAGTTCTCAAATGCTGGTGATTTGAGGTATCATATATAAAAAAAACTTTTTGAAATCAGTTATAAACCACTACGTTGATTTAAGAGAGAGAGAGAGAGATGGTACCAATTTTTACAAGTTCAACTTCACATGTTTGTCAATCATTCAGTTTTTGGGTCAAATCTTGCATTCAAGATTTAGACTGGTTCTAATATATCTAGACGTAACTAAAGTTTTGAAAATAAATTAAAAAAAAAACTTCTAAAAAACTTTTATTGCAGAAAGGAAAAAATAATTTTTAATAATTTAGGTTAATAATTATAAAAGCGTGGCCCGTGACTAATATACTATCATATAGCTTACAACCCACGTTTTTATAAATTATTAGACGTTATTTTTGATCGATGTATGTTCTGTATAGATAGTTTGTTAACACATATTATCAGTCAGAGCATTGCAACGTGTCTTGTCTTCACTTCTCTATAATGTAGTTTAAGTTGTAATATGCATGCCTCTCTCATTGACAGTATATGTTTTATCAGTGTATTAAATGTAATTAATGTATGGCAATCGGATGCTTGGGCACCAACGGAGCTTGCCTAATGACATCATGTGCCCATATCTCCCCTAATGATATGTCAACCTATATGTATAGTTTTTGTGCAGATGTGTGTGTGAATTTGTGAACTAGACCAGTGATCCTCAACGTGTTTGCAATTAACAAAGTTAATTTGATGTCAGTCAGTATATAGGTGATTCATTTACAAGAGAATAACAGTTTGTTAGTTTTCAGCAAAGCCATTTTTCGTTTTTTTGTGATTAATTTTTTCCTTGTTAGTGTATTTGCCATATGGCAACATACACTATTGGCATCGGTCGGATGGCAGGACCAAAATTTCTCGACGTTTCATAACCTCCTAAACACTTTGGCACCATTTTTAAAAATGTTTATATATATATATGTATATATATATATATATATATATATATATATATATATATATATATATATATATATTTATGTGTGTGTGTGTGCGGGCAATAACTTTCGAAAGAGTTAATTGATTTCAACTAAATTTGGCCCACGTGTTGAAATCCATCACCGCAAGAAGCCTATTTAAAAATTTATTTTTAGGGGTTGAAAAATGTTTTTGGGCCCCAAAATACCGAAAAAATTCTCCGAATCGTTTCAAAATTGAAATTTAACCCTCTGGTAGTAATTACAAAGTGACCCTAAAATTTTAATAAAATCGGCCCGACAGAACCGGATTTATAAATTTTATGAAAACATTAGTTTACAGATAGTGAATTATTTACTGAAAGGTGTATATAGCTTGGTATAGAGGTTCGATTGATAATAATATTGCAATTAAGAAAAAAAATGTTATTTTAAGGGGTGTATTAAGGAGTCAAATTTTTTATTTTGCCCAAAAACCAACTTAAGTTCGCATAATAAAGCCACACTGCCTGTATAAGCAAATACACTATATTGTCGGCAGGGTTTTGGCATTGCGACCCGGGTTTTTTTGTATTGTGATCTTTCCTAAAGTTCGATCCACCCAAAAATTTGTTTAATCTAACACCGTACTGAAACATTCTTTATTGATGGTGAACTCCTTTTTAACCTCTTGCACGTGAATATTTAAAGAAAAATATTATTTTTTTAATCTTCCTAGGCAAGATCTATTTATTGTATCTAAAACAACACACTTGCTACATGTTTCAATGGCTTGGCCATCATCTTTAGGCAACATAAAACATTATTTTACAAAAAAGGAGAGAGAATGTTATACATCTTATTCGTAAAGTCCAAAGAGATAAAAAACTGATATAATTAAGTTCCCATAGTTGAGCCTCATTACAGAAATTTAATAATTTATCAATTTATTAATTGTACTTCCACTTCATAAATTATTTCTGTAATGAGGCTCAACTATGGGAACTTAATTATACCAGTTTTTTATCTCTTTGGACTTTACGAATAAGATGTATAACATTCTCTCTCCTTTTTTGTAAAATAATGTTTTATGTTGCCTAAAGATGATGGCCAAGCCATTGAAACATGTAGCAAGTGTGTTGTTTTAGATACAATAAATAGATCTTGCCTAGGAAAATTAAAAAATAATATTTTTCTTGAAACATTTTTGCTAAATAGGGTTAGTCATTGTAGTAGTTAAAATGTCGGGTCAGAAAACTATTTTTATATAACAGAGAAGATGATCGTGAAATTGAAATCTTGCGAGTGCTAAGCAAAAATGATACATGTGATCATGTTAACGAAATATTGTGAAAATTTGTTTTGTTTGGCACTCGGCTTGTGTCTAGTATTAAGTTGTAGGTAATATGTCAAAATACGCCGGATACGAATTTCAGTTTAATATGTGATGCAACATAGTAATTAGGGACTCCAATAGTAACTGGTTTTGATTTTTCGTTCTCAGTTTCGGTATTTCGAAACTAGATCTGATATCGAGAAAGGTCTACAAAAAGTAGAAGAAATATGTCTTTTATAAATGAAAATTATTTATGGACATCGAAAACGTTGGACGAAACTTTGAGTCAGAAATTTGCACGCAAACAAAAAAAAATCGGCATTATCGACTAATGATAATAATTAAAAACACTTCGAACATTATTCCTATATAAATTTCTTCAGTTTCGGAATTGATATATGTTAATTTTGTCCAAAATTCTGGAATTGCAAAATATTGAATTTCCGATGTGGAAGCCCTAATAGTTAATGTGATTGCACTTGCATATACTGTGTATCCTTTGTTAAAAGCTTAATTAGTTGCAAACACAACAAGTATGCATTTGGATACAGGATGTTCCAAGAAATCCCAAACATAATGTGCAATCTATTAATATTGATTTTGCAAATAGGGTTTCTTTTTGGAAAAACTCTATAGAACATAACAGGCCATGAATGGGTTATTTCCTTAGTTACGAAGCTGTGAAACATTCTTTAAAGTAATAGTCAGTTGAAATTAACACATTTTCAAGTGAGCGCAGTGAGTTATTAATTCAGAGATTATTTTTCGTCGTATAGACGTAAAAAAATGTGAATTAAACGAAACATTGAAAATATGAGAACCGCATTCTGGCGTCTATTTTATAGCTTTCTAGGGGTCACAGTGATCAATATTATTGATAATGCCAGGAAAAATTATGATCCAATATTTTTTTCAGATATTCACAGTTCACACCTCAGGTTTGAGAAAGTTGCTGTACCAGAAACTTTGAAACATGACATTTGGAATATTTATTTTTTCTATAACGTAGATATACACTAAGAAAGGGATATTCAAAATGTGTTTGTACAGATTAGGTGCTCATAAAGACAGCAACAGTATTTTTTTATGAGCGCTCAAAGGTTTTCATTTTACAAATGTTGAATTTTATCTGATCAAAATTATTTTCTACTTTTTAGTGCAAAAGACAACCGTTGTTTTTAAAATGTTCTCTTGCAATTTATTATTATTATTTTTTTGTTAACTTTTTAGTCTTATTTTCTTTTTATTAATAATTTACGTATTCTGTTTTTGTAAGTAAATTATTAATGATTAAGCTGAGCTGTGGAAATGATCTGTGGGTTGTTTCAAAGTAGATATCACTAGTAATACTAAATGTATAACCGAAATAATACAGTTTTTGCCACAATATGTCACCTATGACATAATATGCGTGGCTGAATCCGATCTTTAGTGATTGGATGAGTGCAGGATAAAAATATATTTAAACCTCCTTTGAATAAAGCTTGATTTTACTTCAATGACTAATTAACTGTCATATATAATTAAAAATTGACAGAATTGTGTTGGTTTATAATATTTTTAGGGTACCGTGCATCTGATGACACAACGGAACCCGTATATATAGGATCATTCTCGTGTCTGTTTATCCGTTTCTCACAGCTTATTTTCTCTGAATCTACTGGACAAAAAAAGTTTAAATTTGGTACATATATAGAGTTTGATGACCCAATTACGGACGTACAGCGTAAATAAATGACTTCCGATTTTGGGGGCCAAATTAAAATATAAAAAAAAATTAAGTGCATCATGTGACATATCAAATGAAAGGGCTCGTTGTGAGGAATACAAATATATAATTTTAAAATGCTTAGTTTAAAAGATATTAAAGAAAATATACGAAAATCGAGCATTCTCCCCTTATCTCCGAATCTGCTAAGCCTAAAGTTTTGAAAACAATAGGGAATATGGAGCCATAATCTACAGGAAAACCTAAATGAAAATCCCAAGTCTTAAAGTTCTCACGGAAAATGAAATGGTACGGAACCCACTCTTTGCGAGTTCAACTCGCACTTGACCGTTTTTTTTTGAAAATTTTCAATAGCGGGAAGTTAAAAATATGAAATGCTACTTAAAATAACTAAGTGCCGGGAGTGATTGGAGGCGGCACAACGAAATTTTACGAAATGTAATTCAAAGTGCTAGACTAGAAAATGCGCAGAAAGTTTTCGCGGGGATATTGTGTGTACGTGCATATGAATGGCATTGTAATTTGAAAATGGTGTAGGTGCAAGGTCTGTTGGAACATACCTCGTATATAAAAGTACTTAAATTAGTTATTCAAAGTGATGTGGCTGTAACTAATATGCTCTGTGTTTACGTTAGCGTCTTGCTCCACTTAACTAACAATATACATGTACTTAAATGAAACTTGCCTTTGATATAAGCTCGTACCTTCGGTTTAAAATCGAAACGGTAAAACACTTCACGTCACATACGTCATTCATTGCAATGGGGGCGCTCCTTGGCGTTTGTCACACTCAATTCTCCGAGTTGAGGTTTTATTTAGACTTCTAAGACGATATCGTAAAACAACAACTCACCACCCGCAGGCAGAGCGAATCGTCTCAAATAAGTATAATAGACCTGTCCGTCATTTCAGTTAAGGCTGTCGGAACGCTCTGAATTTTGTTTGTGCTGAGACCCAGCGGTAAGGGGCGAGGTAGGCCAAAGACATATTGTGGGTGTGACCTTCTTTAGCTCTGTCTTGCTCAAATCATCCGCACGTTTCAATTTTTGGCTGATGCCAACTACAAGGCTAAAAAATGTTATTGCAAAGGTGCCGCTGTCGACAGATTACTCTCATTTTTGGGAATACTTTGAAGATTTAATAAACTTTTCCGAAAAAGGAAGAGTCACTTTAGGTTTGTGATGGAACAGTTTTGTGAAATTACGAATAAGGTCGTAGTGTGACATTGAAAACGTGTGTTTTTTTGGCACAGTTAATGCCAACTTTTTTCTAGTAAATCGTACATAAATTACAAAAGTAGTCCATTAAAGACCTAGATTTGTCCTTTATCTTCCTTATAAAGAAAGAATTTTTGCAAAATGTTGACCAATAAGTCTACAATCATGATGACAGCCGAAGCTCTATTTTTGGCTTAAATTCAGAGCGTTCCGACAGCCTTAAGTCAGCGCGATTGCCGAACAAATTCGGGATGGGAAACAAACGCATCGATTGTCATATCGAACACATGCTGTTGTCAAATAGCAATACACTCGCGCGTTTTCGATAGAAAAAGTAGCATGTCTGCGCTGGTCCTAAGTCGCCGCAAACCAAAGTGACGATATGTTTTCATCATACCAATGAATGAGCTTAAATGCAGCTTTTACGTAGTTATTTATTCAGGGACTCTCTCTCTCTCTCACACACACATACACACACAAACTCTCTTCGTGAGCTAACATAGGTAGAGTAGTGTCGTTTAAAGAATATGGTAGCAAAGTGGAGAATCTGCGTATAGTAAGAAGACTGGGAAAAGCGATCATTGGCGGCGTGATTTATAATTTTAGGGGCAATAATATATTTATGTGAGGGCGAGTGAACAAGCGTTATGGGTTGCCTGAAGTGTGAGAGACACCGTAGATCGGCAGTGGTCTGATGTGATGAACGCTACGGAAAATATAGTGTATTTGCTAATACAGTCTTAAAGAGCTAGGAAAACGGAATTATGCATTACGCCTAATACTTGTAATGTCGATATACGCTGTCTCTCACACCTCAAGCTCGCACTCACATAAACATATTAACTGCCTGTTAGGTAAAATGCCCCAACGAAATAACCTGTTTTTTTGAATATATCTATTTTTTTGAATATATCTATTTTTAGTTATCAACATTTATTCTGTGTAAATTTCAACGGGCCTCAAATATATTTTTTAAGTCTTAAAACATACAATTTTGCAAGTATCTGGCTAAGGTTTAGCCCCGATTAAAACATCTGGCTTTTATTTTCCAACTCCTTAAATACTAAATTTCAAAGTACTAAAATTTCAAAATACCTCAAGGATTTTTTTTGACCAAAAATTTTGCTAATTTAAAAACTTGAGGCTCGGTTAAGCCTCGCTACCCTTCAGCCAGGTCTGTGTTTTTGTATTCGGATATTACTAAAGAGTTATTGTACAAATCATAGTGCCTCAAATACTAACCCAAAAATGCATAACAGCTCTTGGCCGATACTCTATATCAGTATGTTAAAGATGCACTCTATTTTTGTTTAGATAAAGCGTCGCTTGCACTATAATGATAACAAACACACGTACAGACATATATAATGATTCCATTCTAAACATGACAATATTTCAGTGAGTTCAGTCTATACGTTTACTTGTGCATTTATGATTCCTACGTAACGTCATAATAATTACGTTTGTTTCACGTTCACCGACGTCGATCATCTTGTATGTCGCCGAACGATTTTATAAAAAAATAGTATTGCATGCAATGACATGGTAAGTTTCACATATATTACTACCGATCCCCGGCTTTGTGTATGTTTTCACGCGCGCCGACTGTTTATATTCAGTTTGCATGTTATATTGCAATTCTTTTATTACGATCTGTAGCCTACAAGTATCGGCAATCGACAAAATTTTGTATTTCATCGGAATGTGTGATGACAGGATACCTGGGTACCTGATAAACAAAAACATTCATCGAGACGGTCAAAGCCTGTCTGTGTGAAAGCATGCACTGCCTCATTAAGAAGCTTTTATTATTAGCTTCACCTGTATGTTTGTTTGTAATGGAATCTTTGAACGTGAAATTTACCCACTTCAAAACGTCAGATTAAACTGAAACTTTGCACACTTATCAAGGACCGATGACAGTATAATAATTTATAAGTTTGTAAATACATGTAGTGTAAACTCTATATATAGCGACGCTGAAGGGACTGCGCATTTTCTGGCGTTATAGAGAGTTGTCGTTATACGGAGAGAAAGAAAAATCAGTCTACCAGCTGAGGTATATACGTGCAAAGTAATCACAATGAATTTTTTAGAAATTTCGGTACGTATGATGCCGACAGTCGAGGTAAATACGGGTTAGACAATAAAGCTGCAGTTCTTATCAATTTCGGCAACTTAGAAAGTACCTACAAACAGTAGGTGCTTTATCAGTTGCCGAAATTACTTGCTTTATAATGACATATGGTGGTTATTTAGAGTAGGTGATATGGACAACAAGGCAAAGCAACCAAAGTCGAGTATTTTCGACGTTTTAGGTAGTTTGACGTTAAACTGAGTGACGTTACAGGGAGTTTACACTGTATTATAGTTTCCAAGCTATATGACCACACGGAAAACATAAATTCGTAGTAAATGTTCTTGTTAATATTACCAGTCAAGTATATGATCCGATCATTCACGAATCTGTCTTCATCTATGGTGGCATTTTGTACGCACGCATCATTCACATGGTCGGAATATAGACATCCGCGGGTGAATAGAGGGATCTTGTATCGAAGTTGATCAGCTGGGAGAGTGTGACCTTAATGTCGATGAAAAATATCACCACAGCTAGAAAATGTATATTTACTTTCACAAAGTAGAAACTGGGAAGTGGGAGATGACACTTTTGTTGATGTATGGAAGATGAAAATTACCTCCGCACTGAAGACGAGAGCTCTATAGCTCGGAGGTATGTCTTATGATGCACTAGCCTAGTTCCGCGCGGCTTAACGCCTTCAGGTTAAGGACGGTTATTCTCTGGAAAATACATTACCACGTTTTGCGAACTTCGTATATAATAAAATAGACATTTATTCCGGAAAATTAAATTTTATACCCTTTTACCACAACTAACTTTAAAACACCATTGTGTTGTGGATTATGATGCGTTGGAACTATGCTTGGATGCATTTTTTTGGTTCTCCGAGTTTTTTCAACTACAGAGATTTTACATTTATTATTTTAGTTACTGATGCATGAATAGATATTATAGATATAGATTATTATACTAACAGAGGTTATAAATGGCTGGGTTTATAATCACATGTGAAAATAATAAACGCATAACTTTGAACTCACACCAAAGATGGATGTTGTATTAATTATAAATACGATCATAAATTTCATACTTTCTCAGTCAGTAATCGGCACGGTTTTGGCACTGCAATCGAGTTTTTTTTTCATACTCATAATGCAAATAGTTTTTATAACCACGAAACCTTTTTCTCTAAAGTCTTAATGAATTTAAAACTTCAGGCCACATTTCAATATTTACTAAAAGATTTAAATTTTAATTTTGTATTTTTAGATCCAACTCCTAAATACAACTTAAAATTATAGGCTTCGTATAGCAAATTTTATTTAAATCCAGAAATATAAGGTGTATAAACGTTTCCAAAAGTGGTTTCAAGTTGTTCAGAATAGTACGAACGAGTATATACCCCGAAAAAATATTCAGTAAATCGCCGATCATTGAAAAAAATATGCTGTGTTCGTTAAATGTTGATTAGGAAGAAAAATCAATTTCAAACGATACTATTTTGCGTCTTTTAAACAAGTAAATAATGATCAAATCAACTATTTAATTACAGCGATTTTTGCCTCACTAGAGTATAATGAATGAACTCGATGACACTTCACGTGTCCATGTTTAATAGAGAGAGTGGCTCTCTCTTCATTGATGATAACTACGTTTTACAAGAGACACATACAGTGACTACAAGATAATATCACTTATGTCGATTTTTTATGTAATTGTCACCTTATAAGGCGTGTATAGGGGTAATAATTACCAAGAAATTCCAGTTTCCCGCTATAACATTTTTTTTCCATTCAAGTCTGCTGTAAAACCGACCACGTAATTGTAGGTAAAAACCGTTCGTTCCCGTTGGTTTTAATGCCTGTCACATGATCAAAATTTGATTAAATGGTTTTATTAAACCAAATTATAAGGAGACTTACGTCAAAAATAATAAGCTGTCTCCACCGAGTTTAGGGAAAAGAGTGATAGCTACGTAAATCGGGAAAGCGATCTTTTAACGCGACTCGACTTCATTAGAAAATTCCATTTTTAAAGGGTTCTACGGAACCCTGTTCATACTATTCTATCTGCTTGTTTGTCTGTTTCCAACTCCCAAACGGATTGGTGCATTTGCAGGGAATTCCAGATGTTTGTAACTAATAAGGATATCACATTAATGGTATATATATATATATATTGATTAAACTTTAAGAAATATTCTAATATATTTCAAATTCACATACTATGGAATTTCATTTATTGAAGATTAAATGATTAAAACGCCCTCCCCCCCATTCTGTAATGCATTCCCCAACACATGTAAAATCGACAAAAACTATAAAAGTAATTTTCTCTAGGTTATTAACTGTTAGGGGTCGTCCTAGCCGTTTCTATCAAAAACTTTATCGGGCCTTCTTCGAGCCTAAGGTTTTAATGCTAATCCGCAAGTGAACAATGCAAGCATTAAAAGTCTGACGGAAAGAACGTTACACTGAAATCAGTTTTTACAAATTGGTCAATGCAAAAGACACGCTGCTGTTGATTGAATTTTGCATTAATTACTGCACAGAAACCAATCTCTGTCATTTGAATGACTGGCGTATCACTGCTGTCAATCTTGTTTTAATAACAAAACAAAATCGGCATAGGTCCCGCTATATTATAGAAGTTGATGATTGATGACCCAAATTCAAACTTTTTTTATTGAACTTATATTTAGATCGCTTCCATGAAAGTAACGATTCAGTGAACTATAGACTTAAATTCTCTTATCTGAAAACGTAAGTCAAAAACTACGGAAAATTCGACATAAATGATTTTGTCGTGTGGGCACAGATATATACGTTATACGTAAAACAGCAGACTAGTCTAGTATTGATTCTTGTTTGCAGTAAACAATTTCTCGACCGGTATACTATTATTCATAATATATTGGGATAACTGTAACATCGTGCCCGGTTCACCAGTCTCTGAAATAATATTTTTATGACGCGCTAGCAATCATGGTCTGATCAATTTTTGCTGTATCTGTAATTCGATGATTATTATTTTTTTTTCTTAATTTTAACGCGATGTTAGTAACATAAGTAATAAAATAGCTTTTTAACAGCTTTTAAAAATGAGCGCGAGCGAAAAAACTCAGACGGAATGAAGGTGCAATGCAAATTCTTCCTCCGGTTCATACGAGGAGACTGTTATTGATATAGCTGAGGTACCGACCGTAATTTACCACAAAATAATCACATTTACATATTATTTCAGTGGTTAGCATGCTTTACGTACAGTCCTAATGCATGTACGTACTCATTTCTATGTGGTTGTGTGTATGAGGGTGGTAAAAAAAAAAAAAAACAAACAAAAAGGGTGTTTTCATACACACCGACAAACCGGAGAAATTCCGATGTCAATAGCCTTATTGTTGTCTTTCACATTTATGCAATTTTTGGTAGGATCAGGATTACATCACAGTTTTCATTTACGATGAAGTATTAAAATTAATAGTCAGTACTGACATTTTTAGTGTATTTACCATATGGCAACATACACTATTGGCATCGGTCGGATGGCGGGACCTAGGGGTCGGAGCAAAATTTCTCGACGTTTCACAACCTCCTAAACACTTTGGCACCATTTTTAAAAATGTTTATATATATAAATATATATATATATATATATATATATATATATATATATATATATATATATATATATATAGGTATATATGTGTACGGGCAATAACTTTCGAAGGAGTTAATTTATTGTAACAAAATTTGGCACACATGTTGGAATCCATCACCGCACGAAACCTATTTAAAATAGGCTCAATAGGATCATTTTAAGGGTGGTTTTTAGGGGTTGAAAAAAGTTTTTGGGTCCCAAAATACCGAAAAAAATCTCAAAATAGTTTCAAAATTGAAATTTAACCCTTTAGTAGCAATTAAACAGTGCCCCTAACATTTTAATAAAATCGGCCCTACAGGACCGGATTTAGAAATTTTCTGAAAACACTAGTAGGTATGCAGATAGTGAGTTATTTACTGAAAGGTGTTTTTAATTTTGGCGTAGACGTTTGATCGACAATAATAATGTAGTTAAGAAAAAATGTAATTTTAAGGGGTGTATTAAGGAGTTATTTTTTTTTATTTTGCCCTACAATCACCTTAAGTTCACATAATAAAGCTACAAGGCCTGTATTAGCAAATACACTATATTGTCGGCAGGGTTTTGGCACTGCGACCCGGTTTTTTTTTATATTATACTTCTTTTGGTGCGTTATGAAAAAATGATGAGAATAAATTTTTACAATGTAAGATCAAAATTAACAGGATAGAGGTAGTCGCTAAATCAATACGCCTTTTATTAAATACAGTACAACATCGATATAACAAAAGTGAAAGGAATTAAACAATATTCGTTATACCAAGTAATTCATTACAATGAGATTTATTATATAGAGCTCAGGTTGGTCTAAGATTCATTTTAGCAAGGTAAGAAAACCCATTTTCCTCTGAAAACTTATCTTTAAACTTTAAAATTGTGGCCAATGTACTTGCGGGAATTTCGAACTCTTTAGCGATGTCCAATTTTTCTTTGTAGGATTCTCGTCTACATACCTAATGATTTTTCGTTTCGTTACGAGGGTTAAGGTACACTTTTTTCGTTTCTCAGCCGCTGCAACTTTAAATTTACTAACAACAGTAACCGACAGCAATGTTTACACTACTTTGCATCAAACAACAATGATTGTTTTACGATAAATTTAACGTGTCTGAATCTGTCGAGACATGAATTTGTTGTTGTTACTGTGGAATTGTGTGTGAGTGATTGATAGGATACGTTATGTAAGGGTTATAAGTTAACAAAAATCGTTAAATAAAGGTAAATTATACTTTCTATTTATATTCTGCAATGATTGAAAATTCGATGTAAAGAGATTTTTGACAAAAAGTATTCGCAACGTAAAGGTATATTTTGCATTAAATCTTACGGGCAGTTCTGGGGGATTTATAAAAATTTGTTAAATCGAGAAAATCGTTATATTGATGTTCGTTATATTAAAGTTACACTGTATTATGATTTAACGCACTTGTACCCAAAAATTTTGACTGTTGTAAAATAGTGAGTATGACAGATGTCAGCTGGTATTTTATTTCAATACGAATAAAAATTATATTATATGCTTATATTATATGCTTATAAATCATATCAAAGCAAATTGGTGAATACTAGTGAAAACATTTGCAAGTTGTGAATATGAGTGACGCTATCTCACTCCAGTCCTTTCATAATTTTATTTGGGTAAATTATTTGCATGTAAATTGAAAATTAGTTTTTAATCGCGCCAAAGAAGTCGTAACTTCTAAATACGCGTAAGTGAAGCACACGAACCCACTTTATTCCAACCATGGCAATTGCTTCAAGACCAGAATTCCGGACCGTACTGACAAATTCCACAAGTATTGAAAATTCTTTTATGCAAGACTATACTTAATTTAGTTGAAACTTTTAAAATAAAATTGTTCTTCACGGAATTTATTGATCAGTTATTTCGAAACTACATATATTGTATGGAAGATAAACATTTTAAAACCTGACTGCAAACCACCGTCATGTTCTTAGTAGGCATAGCTGGTGATCCTGACTAAAACGGTCGTATCGGTCGTTTAGTAAAATTGAAGACACACATAGTGTAGACAGTCTTTTGGTGTTTCTATATGCCGAGCTGCCAGTCTATGAAAATAAGTAGCGTTGCAGTTGAGCATCTCTAATAATCGAATATCGCCGAACACTGGCGCAGGTACCGGCCTGTTTTTGTTTTGAAGGTAGCCAACAAATGTTAAAACTAGAAAACTCTGCCGACAATATAGTCTATCAAAAAATGTTCACAAACTCTTAACAGAAAGTCAAACATAAATTTTAAAGTTTTTCATAAAATCTAATATCTATCTAAAACGACAATTTGGCAGTATCTGGTTGTTTGGTCACCCTCTGTTTGTAATGGTGACGGCGAAGTTGTGAATCATGCAGGAGCGGTGGCGGTGCTGCGTTCGCCACATCTCACTTGACGAACTCTTAGAACACTTTAATTGCGGCCGTAATACCATGCACTACGCTTAAATACGGATTGTACCATGGTGCATTTTTTTTTTTTGGTCCGAATCCCCCGTTTCCAAAGAACACTCATCAGGAAATGTTTGACATTTCGTTGATTTTGATTTCAGTCACTCCTATTAATCGGGGTTAAATACAGGGATACCCGGAGTTGTCGCAACAAAATAGTAATGCGTGTACAAGGCAAAATCAATTTTGTCGAATATGTTTATTAGTGTATTTGCCATATGGCAACATACACTATTGGCGTCGGTCGGATGGCGGGACCTAGGGGTCGGACCAAAATTTCTCGACGTTTCATAACCTCCTAAACACTTTGGCACCATTTTTAAAAATGTTTATATATATATGTATTTATATATATATATATATATATATATATATATATATATATATATATATATATATATATATTTATATATATATATATATATATGTGTACGCGCGATAACTTTCGAAAGAGTTAATTGATTTCAACGAAATTTGGGCCACGTGTTGAAATCCACCACCGCAAGAAGCCTATTTAAAATGGGCCTAATCGGGCTATTTTAAGGGTAGTTTTTAGGGGTTGAAAACTGTTTTTGGGCCCCAAAATACCGAAAAAATTCTCCGAATCGTTTCAAAATTGAAATTTAACCCTTTGGTAGTGATTAAAAAGTGTCCCCACAATTTTAATAAAATCGGCCCGACAGGACCGGATTTACAAATTTTATGAAAACACTAGTTTGCAGATAGTGACTTATTTATTGAAGGGTGTATTTAATTCGGTGTAGATGTTAGATTGATAATAATATTACAATTAAGAAAAAAATGTTATTTTAAGGGGTGTATTAAGGGGTTAAATTTTTTATTTTGCCCAAAAACAAACTTAATTTCACATAATAAAAGTATAAAACCACACGGCCCTATACAAGCAAATACACTATATTGTCGGCAGGGTTTTGGCACTGCGACCCGGGTTTTTTTTTTCTATATCATCAAATATACAAATATATCTATTGATCAGATTTTATTCGTGACAATGATTTTTCTTTTTTTTTTTAACATGGAAGCCGGTCTATCGTCGAGAGCACTGCAGCATCTAGGGCTTATTGTGCTACCTCCCAATTTTCTTTATATCACCCGGTTCAGTATCTTCGTTCCTCGTACTAAATGCACAGTCCGTGGACTGGATGGTTGATATAGTATTCTGGACTCATTGCTGATTGTCCATAGATTATTTGTCTTCTGCGATCGCATTCGTACAGAATATGGTATGCTGTTTCGTTTTCCTTATTGCACTGTCTGCACCTTAAGTCCCCGGTAAACAGTCCGATTTTTTGGAGATGTTCTTTCAGGGCAAAATGTCCTGTTAGGAGACCAACCACTAGTCGAAGATTGTTCCTACTAAGTTGTATTAGTTTTTCAGTCCTTTTTCTGGATGGTCCTTTGATAAACGCTTTTTCATGTTGTTGCCTGGAAATTTGATTCCAGTGCATCTTATGCTAATTTATGACCCATTCCCTTATTTGACCCCGTACTGTGCTTTTAGACACTCCCAGGGCAGGTTCTGGGCTAATATATGGAGTTGACGATCCTTTTCTCGCCAACTCATCAGCTTCTTCATTGCCTTTGATTCCTGAATGTCCTGACACCCACAATAAAGTTACTCTATTGTGTTCGGTCAGAACCGTTAGTTCTTTTGTGAATTCCCAGACCATCTTCGGCGATCTTAAATTGTGATCGTATGATGACAATTTTATTACGTGTCACTGTCGTTGGGAATCTCTCTGTCATGTATATATCATTAGATTGTACTTACATAAAAACAAGTGGTTGATCTACATTATACAAGATTACTTTTGAAGTTAAATTTTGATGAAAATACGTCGAAAAATGTTCTTTCGAAATGAAAATCGTGCAAAAAACTACGTTAAATACATATGCATGTAAAATGTCTCATTCGATCTATTATTTATCGTGCATAATCGACTTGAAATCCTTTTCTTAAAGAGAAGTTGTGTGGCCACAATCTGAAATCATGTTATCCCTCAAAAGGCGACCAGTAGTCAGCAAGCATGGATGAGCTCCTATTTTGGTGAACGCATGGTGTTCATCGCTAACAGCGCCCATATTTTCTGGTAAGAAACTTACATAGAAGTGTAAAAAATGAATTTTCAAAGACTTGTCGGTTGCCAATTTATGAAGGCAAACTTTCAGTGAGATTTACAAAGCATTAAATCTTTTTTTCAACTCGATGATTAAAAGAAATAAATTATACCTCTAAAACTAGTCAACTAACTTTTTAAATGAACTGAAATATTATTTAAGCAATCTAGAATAAAAAAAACAACGGTCAACTTTGTTCCAATCTGTATGTGTGAACGTCCTGAATCTTTTATTGCAAGCGCACTCTGCATTTGATATGCAAGTTGTATTTAAGAGCTCTAGATACGGGTGATAAAAAACGGTGGCTTACGGGAATATGCAAGAAAAGAAATAATCAAGAACGTGTAAAAACACACGCACACACACACACAAACCGTATGTATAATGTATATTCGTCTTTTATAGAGAACCATCTTTGTTATTTTGTTATACTTGTTTACAGAACAGCAATGATTAATATTCATGGATATATAAATGTTACGTAATATGAATTATTCTATAAAAAAGTTATTTTCAGGTTCAAAATAAAAAAAAATGAGACTGTATTTTACATTACATGTTACGGAAGTGACCAATACGTGTTATGCACAAGCTGCCTATAAGAATCGCTGCACGACCGGGGCTAGCCTTATTTGTGTTCGTTCTCTCGCTCATTTTTTCGCTGTTCACTGGCTGTCCCGAGATCTGCGTTAAAGAAACATTTAAAAAAACAGTGGCTGACAATAATTTGTTATACGTGAAATATTATCATTAGACATGAACAGAATAGAAAACGGGAAACCCGTGACTCAACAGAAATTTTACAAATGATTTATTATTTTATTTTAAAATATAAGGGAATCACCTTCTGTGGCCATTATCGCATTAAAACTTACAATTCACTTATATATAAGATAAGGTAAGTATACATACTAATACACAATATTAGTAAAAAAAAAAAAAAACTCAGCTTCGCTGCGTTATGGGTTTTTATTTAAGTTCACTTGTTATAGAATCAAATGTTGTGATTCAATTTTGACCTAAATTCACATATCCGATCGAAGTGACACTATGCACACAAAATAAGTTCTGATACCAATACAACATTTTCAAGAGACCAACGAAAGTACGGTTGTGCGAAAAGGGTGTGGAATCGCGTGTAACAGCTAAAATTCTGCAAAACCATGGACGGAGAAGATGTTTCTGCATTGTGGGTACTGCGATTATCGGCAAGGCAAAACTCTCGTCGTAAATAATAATGTCAGTATAGTTTTGGTGTTGTGTGGCTATTTTTTATATTTTGGACTAGTTGTTGAATAGGAAACGACCCGCATTACCATTCAGATATGTTTGGGTTACTGGAATTCTACAATGTTAATCAAGCATGAACACATATTAGCTACAAATCATTCGTTTATTTTCATGCCGCGTTTCCTAAATAAGTACCATATGCACTTTCTTTTGGTAGACGTTTTTTCTTCAGTTAGACTTTGTTATCCTTTTCCTGCAATAAAAGACTGTTTAAAAAAAATCGTGCGTGCACTTATGTACGCGCGGCAGAAGTTATACTTCTTTGGAGTGATTGCTATAAATGATATTCATATTTTCGTTAAAGATGTATATTGATAAAATAAAATACGATGTCTAGGGAGGTACTAAATATAGTCAAAAGTCAGCCTGTTCACTTCGAGTAGTACTTATTTACTTTGGGTAATAGGTAGACAACTCTATCAGCCTATTGAACAGAGAAATGAGACGTGCCATCTATGAATACAAAGTAAAACTATACTGCATTGAAGAGTCAGCTTTATCGACGATTTCAACCTTGCCGATACACGTAGTACATTCATATTAAATTAACAACTAACTTCATGGTGCCTCATTTTTGTTGCATGCTGCGTGCGCAACTTCCGTAACAGAGAAAATTTTACCCTCAATGCGCCAAAAGAAGTATAACTTAGAAAAATAGAAACTTTTATTTAATTCTAATATTAAAAGTCTTTCTAGTATACATTGGCTTCGCGCTAACGACTTAGTTCACCGAAAGAAAAATCTATCATAGTCTTGTACTGTAATTTTTTGACTATTAGACCGCGGTACTGGATTTTTAGACACTCGTACGAGCCTATATTAATTAACTAGCCGCTCCCCGCGGCTCCGCCCGCGATTGTAATGATACACGGCGACAACAACACTAGTGGAATCTTCATCAAGACCTAACAGCTACATTTTCAGTTCATAGAAACTGTATTTTAAAAATTAGAGTGTGTTAATCATTAACACCCCTGTACTTCCCCCCTTTCCACATCTTAGAAGACTATTTTAGTATCTCTACTCAATAAAAGAAACATGTCTGCCAAATTTCAAGTCTGGAGATCTAATAGTTTCCCCTATTTCACCCCCTTTAAGTTTTATTTTGAGACAAAAGGTAGCCTATCTCCTTCTTTAGGATGCAATCTATCTTCTTGTAAAATTTTTTCGAAATCTGTTCAGCGGTTTAGGCGTGAAAGCGTAACAAACAAACTCACATTCGCATTTATAATATTAGTTAGGATTAATATTACTTTTCTACGACATAATTGTACGTATAACACCTTGATATCGTTCCATCGAGCCGCACCGGTTAGGCACCGTTATTTTTTAACGATCGTTTTTCGTGACCTTGGAGTCGTAGTAGCGGTTAAAAAGCGGGAGTACATATTAATATTGTGCGTACGCCGTAGTACGCACTAATGTAAGTGTAATATTCTGTTTACAGATCGTTAGAGACGTACACAGAGAACAGTGCAAGCTGCGGGTTATTTGCTTGCTATAGTTGTACGAAGATGATGATATCGTGATATGTAAATCCCATTTAATAAAGCCATTTTGTGTTAAACCCATTACGGCTATCCCCATTAAAGCATAACGTAATCTTACTTTACCTAACAATGATACGTAGATATTATTATCTTATGGCCATTCATACAATTATGTAATGTATTGCGTTTCTATTGTGTTTGGTATAATAATACTTAAAATAATCTACAGACATAGCTGGTTTGGGCTTGAGGATAGCCGAGCGTTGCGGCGTTTCCATGGCTCTTCTATTACAAACCCCCAGCTCTCAGGTTCTAATTTGAGAACTTGGTATAAGTATCAATTGAATTTTCGGTTTATTATTATAAAATAATTAATTGAAAAAATGAACTGCTACTAGACCCAAATATCACTGAGTATTGGTGGCCTAAAAATAGAATAAAATAGAACGCTTTTTTTTATTTGTAGAGCCAAGTATGGATACATTCGTCAAAATATAATTATGAAAATAATCAAACTATCTCTGAAATGTGGTAAGCCACAGTTCTGTCTGAATGTCTAAAACATTTTATTTCATGAGGTAAAGCATTAAACATTTTTATTTCCGTATCCTATAAATATTTTTTAAAAAACGCTGTTTTGTGTTTAAGAGTAATATTTGAAAAAATCCTCCTTTTTTGATGTCAATTAAAAACGATTGAACCGATTTAAAAACAGATTTACATACATAGTGCCAATTGTAATCGAAAAGTTGTGGCTGAGCAAATATTAAAAATATATATGTATTTATATACATGACGAATTGATAACCTTTTTTCTAAGTTGGTCAAAATATCAAAACTACATACAACGGCAAAGTTTCACGTGAATTGAACATTTGTAATAGAATGATAATCGAGTTGCAAGATTTTTCTACGTACAACATACATACGAGTACTATAAGTCTAATAATACAATACAATAATATAAGTGGGTTAAAAATTGGAAGTGAAAAATGTTTCTTTAAAAAACTTATAACTTAAGTTTTCGAACGTATAGAATGTACAATATCTAACAAACATAACATTTACCGATGCACGTCTGTAAAATAACAGAATTTATCTTTGAAATTAAGAGAAAAATTCAAGATAATAAACATTCAGTATTTACAGTATTTACGTATTTTTGAAATAAAAATAATTCTAAATTATCTGAACGAATTTGAATTTTTTCAAAAATATTCTTTTCTGACTAACCGTTTTCGAAAAAAACGACTGATACGGGTGGTCTGACTCACCCTGTATAATAAAAATAAATTATTTTCTTGTTTTAGTAATTAGTGGTGACCACTCAGAAACTGCAATTTCACTTTCTCAGGAGTTTTTGAACTGTGGTCGCAATATTGTTTTTATTACTTTTTTTATTAGCTGAGATTAAGCATTAAACATCACAAAATTTGGCTTGCTACTTAAAAAATTCAAAAAACACATATTTCTGCCCTAAAAAGTAAATCAAAAATCGTGGTTTTCGTCAACTTTTCATTGTAGCACGTCAGATTTCGAATCACTATTCTATTTATTTTATAATCGTTCGTAAGGAGTAAACTCCTGTCGTGCGTCGGAGCTGACACACACACTTTTTTTTCTGGTTAATGGTATTCTAACTTTTCATTTTCATGCTATAATTTGTTGAGTTATTTTAACAATTTAAGGGCTACTGCGTCAAACCACTCCAGTAATTCATTCAGGTTTTCAACGCACAAGTGCACATATTGGAGTATGTATAGCGTATTATACACTATTGATAAAAAAAAACAACGTGAAAATAACAATTGAAACGTACACCATTGTAAATAAGACAATAATATAATGTTTAATTGTCATATTGAATAATATGTAATATTATTTATCAAATTTAACAAAAAAAAATTAATATCATAAAGTGTATTTGTTGCGCAAATCCCAGAACAATTTTAGAATGTTTCAAGTAGTTCGAACTAGACAATTAGAATCAAATCAGAAGTGTCTGCTTGGTTTAGAATTACATTTTCTTATAAACGGATTTATTTCTAAAGTCAGTTTATAATGCGATTTTACTTGTAGAAGGAATAATCAGTCCAGAGAGTTACTGACTAACTGTTAGAACCAAGTTCACTCCGAGAATTTGACCAATAAACACGCAGTCCTAACAGTCCAAAGAGTTCTGTATTACCAACAGATGCTTTAGAACTGATAAAAAAAACTTAAAAAAAAATATTAACCTCCTTCAAAAAAATTACTAAAAAAATGAATTATAAATATTTTAGAGGAATTAGGATCAAATAAATAAAAGACAAATTATTATTTCACAACGTTTCGTATTAATATTAATACTTCATCAGGTGATCTAAAATAAAATAACAAGACAATTTAACAATCAATAATAAAACAAATAAATAAATATTAAACATACCTTAATTAATTGTCTCAATAACTAAATTTAATTCAATTATCTTGTTATATTATTTTAAATTATCATAACAAATCAAAATTTAAGATATTACAATTCATACAGAATGACAATTTGTTTTATAATAAATAAACAAATAAACAGTTTATATTAATCACAATAGTTACGTAGTAACTAATTATTATATAAAATTTCATTACTATAATTTTATATATGCGTCAATCTCAGTCATTATATTAAAATATTTATAATTTATTAACATCAAAAGGATCTGATTATACATTTTTTAAAAAAATGAAAATAATGAAATTTTGAGGTCGGAGCTAATTTCATTACAAACACTTTTAATTACATATCTACTTTTATTAAATAGACGCCGACCTCAAAATTTCATGTGATATTTTTTTTTGTAATGAAATTAGCTCCGACCTCAAAATTTCATTATTTTCATCTTTTTAGTGATTTTTTTGAAGGAGGTTAATATATTTTTTTTAAAGTTTTTTTTATTTTTTACTTTTTAGTAGTGGATTTGATTTCGCACATTTTTAAAAAATACTGAACCGATATAAGTAAAATTTATGTGGGATCACCCTGAAGATGTGCCCTATTAAATAAGAAAAGAATCATCATAATCGCTTTACAAATGTTGGAGATATGAGGTAGCATACATTAAAAAATATGTTTTTTGACGTCATTTAAAAACGGATGAACTGATTTTAATAAAAACTATATGGGACCACCTGGGATGTATACCCTTTCAAACAAAAAAAGAATTTTCCAAATCGGTTCAGGCGTCTGCGAGTAATCGGGGAACATACATAAAAAAAAAAGATTCCGACGAATTGAGAACCTCCTCTTTTTTTCGAAGTCGGTTAACAAGTTCAAAACTGTAACAAATGAGGCAATAAGCACATCTGTCACCTATTATTATCATCTCCAACCAAGCATTTTTAAGAACTAAATGCAGGTAGCCCAAAAACGATTCTAACTGCAGCTCAAGATTAATTGAACTTTTATACATCATATTCGTTTTGATTGTGTCTTCAGAACGATAGTGTACAGGTGCTTCAAAACAGTTTTATTTTTAAAACAGACAAACATATATTAAAGATACGTCTTGTTGTGTAAGAGAGACTATTGATTTACGTTTCCCGTCAGTTTTTTTAATTTTTTCCTAATCTTTGTGTTGTAAATTTCAGTCAGTTCAAATAATATTTTTATTATTTCACTTAAAAAACATCACTATTGCGCGATGACAGCATACTAAATGGAAATGAAATAACTGATATCAAAGTCGTAATTTTTTTTAGCATTTGCAGCTCGTGTCGTTATTTACTCGTCCAAAACTTTATTTTCCAAGTGGACTCACATTTAGAACGTAGTTTCCTATAAACAATTTTCTCAAGTATGACTGTAATTTAAACAATTGAAACTTTCTTCGTTACCCTGTACAATTTTAATAATTTATTGTTGTGTACATAGTTATAGAGTTCAAAAGGACGTCCTTGAGCGTTCAAACATAAATGTCATTTTGTAGTTAGTGACGCCATTGGCCGTTCAGAATAACGTATTTTGGTGAGATGGTTAGAATGACTGGGTTGTTATGAAATTACCCGTAGCAAATTGAAAATAAGGCTTCTATTTACGCAAATGTCAGACGATATTTTATAATTTTTTTCATCCAAACGTACTGGAAGATTTTATTTCGTTGAAATTACGCTTCTAATCACATCCCCCAGCTATGATAAGGAAATATTAAAATCAGTCCAATTTTTCCCCCCTCGATTTTAATTGATCTTGACGTTTTCATTCCTTAGGAATCGTTTGATTTTGTGTGTATATGTGGTAAAAAAATGAACAACGTACTTTTAAATAAATGTTTAACCTACAGTATTTAAACGAATCTTATCCAGTATTGTTTTATGAAGTATGTAATGCCTTGTGTTATGTAAACTGCGTATACTGATATTGTAAAGATTGTAAGGATTCTGGAGCATTATATGTTGAGACAGGATGCAGTTCACATCAGTTGTATTGCTGAATTAAATATACTTTATTTAATAATTGATTTCTTGCTTATTTATTGGTCTCATCATTTTATTTTTTACATGTCGTTGCGGACGAATGCGCCGTCAATTGTTAAATCAAAAGTTGTTGTTAATTTAGTTTATCTATATTAAAATTCAATTGTCCAATTTCCCGTGAATAAATAAAAAAAAAGTTGTTGAAGAGGTTTCTCCTGAAACTTCGATCTCGGTGCTAACGCGCTGAAAAATATAAAAGAACAGAATGTCGAGTTCATTCGGATTAATTTAAGTATTTGGAGTGATTATGAAATTTTGATAATATGTGGTGAATATGGATAATGATGAATTTTGCGTCGTTGTCGTGATACAAGGTTAGCATACGTGATATCGAAAGTTTTCTTACGTTGATCTTTACTGATAAATGGGATAATAATGGAAATGATAAATACAGATAAAAGAATGTGGTGTGAATATTGTAAAGATCCGTGGTAGAAGTTTAAGCCAAATTCTTGAACAGTTTTGATAACTTACGAAATGAGAATGGTGTCGATTTTTCACATATTTAGGCTAGGGGTGTGGGAAGTGCCAAAAAGTATCGATATATATCGTATCGATAGCGGTACCGATAATTTTTTTTAAAAATACCGATATATCGGTCCAATTTGAAAGAGAACATTGGTACTCCAAGAAATTTAGTATACATATTGGCTAACTTAATATAATCTCAAATAGCAATTAACGGACATTATCTCTAATAAATCAACTAATAAATATTTATCTGAAATCAAAAACAATGATAAGAATTTTTGTTTGTTTATTAATTAAATGTCTAATTCATTTAGGAGCAGATAATTTTGGAGACTAATCGAACAATTAATATAAAGTCAGGGATGGTGAACCTATGGGATGCGTGCGAGAAGTAACATTCGACAGAAAATTGTTGATACAGCATGAATTGAGGTGTAAATCGAAATAATTAAAAATATTCTAGATGTTATAGAAATGAAATATTGCATGAATAGACATTTTGACTGTTTATTATTTCGAAAATATCGAAAAATCCGGTGAAAAAGAAACATGTTTGATATGTGCTTTATTCACTGTTGTTGTTTTTGGAACGCACTTAAAAACATATATAAAAACACATGTTTCTTTTTCAGGTAAGTTTTCGATTTGTCGGAATAATTAAACGACCATAGTCAGTCGCGTTAGTGCCTACATACAAGTGTTGCTACTGGAAAAAAATATCGGTTTTCGATACTTGGAATTTTATATCGATATATCGAAATAATAAATATCGCCCAAAAATATCGATATATCAAATAAAAAATATCGATATATCGATATTTTTTCGACATCTCTAATTTAGGCTTTTGACTATTTCTAGCCTTACAAACGACTGATGCATGACTTTTTTATTACAGAAAAAACAAGTCCAATCTCTTGCAGGAGTTTTCAGCCGCATGCGATTTTTCTCGCATCTACGACAACTCTTTACATAACTATAGACGACTATGATCTTTCTTAATACTTTTTATTGACTGTCCCTCTGGATTTGCTGATCTTGCTGTTTTCTGTTGACGGACAGACCATATTCTGTGTAATTTTTACAGCCATTTAAAGCTGTAGTGCAAGCGTTAGGTAGATTAGTTTTTAATAGCAATTTTTGTCGTTAAGAATCCACAGACGAATCTGTCTCTCAGTGCATCATTCAAATAACCTTCAAATGTACTAAGTACTTGCTAACTTTATCAACTCTAAAGTGTAGTCGGTGATACTTTCATATTCACTTTGATTTTGTGTATAAAAATATCAGTTTGGTAGGACTATATAGTGATTCCGGTAAATTTAGTATTGTTAAGCTTTTCAACATGTTGTATGACTCTGGACCAATGAATGTCGAGACATCGAGATTCGAGACTTTCATTTTGTGGGTTATTGCTTTGGTGTCCGAAATACAGAATACGAATTGTTCAAATCGTTCGATATTTATGAATTTATATCCTCTTTTGATGAACTGAATTCACCAATTGGATACGTTACTGACATTTTTTTTATTTAATCTGATTTATACTATACAGACGATAATTCCTTTACATTGACTACTTCGACTTTTTATCCTCGTCGCCAAATCTGTTATGTTTGTGTTTGTAACTGCACTATTTGCTATTTTAATATTTTTACAATTTCATTTATAATTTACATAATTTATGAAAGTTATCAAATACACAATTTTATATTTATTTAAAAGCGGATTTTCATATTCCTACACATATGTAAAAACTGTAAACATGTATGATCACAATATATGCCAAATAAATTTTTTTGACAATGCTTGATGCTAGCCAGCATAAGCGATAAGTATACTCTTACAAAGGTGTCTCCTCAGTCGAATTTTCTATTTATTAACGATAGCGAACAGCAGCAAAAGAAAGCGGTTCTGAAGAAGAAAAGCTAACAATGTTCGCGTGTTTGAATAAAGAGCAATGCGTGCTCTGACGATGACAAGTACAAATAACACGGGAAACGAACAAGTCCATTCGATGCCACCTATATGCATTAGACTCTGCCCCTGCCTACCAGTCCTGCGGACACTCAATTGATATTATATTGATATTATAATTACACATTGCTCGATTAACATTATGAGAGGCTGGGAAATGTTAACGGTCAGTCTTCAGTTCTCATTCCAGACACTCAAATGATAAAAAACCCGGGTCGCAGTGCCAAAACCCTGCCGACAAGATAGTGTATTTGCTTGTATAGGGCCGTAAGGTTTTATACTTTTATTATGTGAAATTAAGTTTGTTTTTGGGCAAAATAAAAAATTTAACCCCTTAATACACCCCTTAAAATAACATTTTTTTTCTTAATTGTAATATTATTATCAATCTAACGTCTATACCGAATTAAATACACCCTTCAATAAATAAGTCACTATCTGCAAATTAGTGTTTTCAAAAAATGTGCAAGTCCGGTCCTGTTGGGCCGATTTTATTAAAATTTTAGGGGCACTTTTTAATTGCTATTAACGGGTTAAATGTCAATTTTGAAACGATTCTGAGAATTTTTTCGGTATTTTGGGGCCCAAAAACATTTTTCAACCCCTAAAAACTACCCTTAAAATGGCCCGATTACGCCCATTTTAAATAGGCTTCTTGCGGTGATGGATTTCAACACGTGGGCCGAATTTCGTTAAAATCAATTAACTCTTTCGAAAGTTATTGCCCGTACACATATATATATATATATATATATATATATATATATATATATATATATATATATATATATATAAATATATATATATATATACATATATATATAAACATTTTCAAAAATGGTGCCAAAGTGTTTAGGAGGTTATGAAACGTCGAGAAATTTTGGTCCGACCCCTAGGTCCCGCCATCCGACCGACGCCAATAGTGTATGTTGCCTTATGGCAAATACACTAATAATACTGTGTTATTGTGGGTTTCTTTAAGCAATGAATGAAATGTGTGTTCTAACCTTTAAATCTATTTTTTGAAGCGCCCGTGAAATATACGCGTTTTCTTTATCAAATAATATTGTTTGATGTATTTTCATTTAAAATTTAATTTATTATATAGTAGCAATTAACGCTTTAATTTTCATCTGATTTAATTCAAACACGTTATTAAACTTGAGTTTATATCAGACTCTTTATTTCTGGGATGTTGAGAAACCCAACAAACTAAGTGATAGTCCTGTTCAGCCATTGCATTTTTTTCTGTACTAAGAAACATGAAAATACACCTTTCGTATTTTCTCGTGTATAGGAAGGATGCATCATGTTTTTAAATACCTTTTTTAAACTTACTTATTGTGGATGTGTTAAGAAGTTGCCCGATGCTTCTTATAACACATCTACGTATATATAATTTTTCTATAACACAGAACAAAATCAAAATCGAATTCGGCATTACATAAGTAAACAATTTATTTAATCGTTGCTTTGTTTATTTTCATCAGTTGTCCTTCTTCAGGATCAGAAAACTGTTCTTTTTCAGGATTCCGCACATCCGATGAAAAAATGGAACCCTTATAGAATCATTCTCGCGTCTGTCTGTCACAGCTTAGTTTCTCCGAATTTACTGGACGAAAAAAGTTTAAATTTGGTACATATATAGAGTTTGATGACCCAATCACGGACGTGTAGCATAAATAAATGAATTGGGGCTCAATTTTGGGGGTTAAATTAGAAAATAAAAAAAAGGTTTTTTAGTGCATCATGTGACATATCAAATGAAAGGGCTCGTTATGAGGAATACAAATATATAATTTTCCCTCCCCTTATTTCCCAAAAAAATAGGGAACCTAGGGTCTCACTAATAGTTTAGAGGAAAAATTAACGAAAATCATAAGTCCTAAAGTTCTCACGGAAAACGGAATATTACGGAACCCTCTCCTCGCGAGTTCGACTCGCACTTGACCGTTTTTTTTTATATAACGTACTTAAATTCTGTTGTGGAAACACCATGATCTCACTGTAATTTTTGGTATGTTACTTCTTACAGTATTTACACTGAAAATTACGGTTAACTGTTTGAGTGCAGGGTTTCATCTAATTCTTCAGATGAATTTTTTTTTTGTTTCATGCTTCACAATCAATTTATAACTCATATAAACGCTTATTATGTGTTGTAGAGCATTTATAACCTCTCACATCTATAACCCTTATTTTTAACAAATTTTTGTAACCAGTTTTTAATTATGTTGAGTAACGTAGATAATGTCTAATTGCAAACAATTATTATGAAACTAAAACCCACGCATCGCTTGGAAGGCAGGTCGTATTATAACATTTCAAATAAATAGATAAACATAATATTAAATGCTGAATGTACACAGGCATATTTCAGTACTAAAATGTATGGGTGGAGAAAAGGGCTGCAATGTACATAGTTAGCGAGAGAAGGTAATGCACAACTGTCTGCGGTGTCGCCATAGAGTTGTCACACGTATCAAAATTGATTAATTTTGAAAAGCGCTTATTAGTGTATTTGCCATATGGCAACATACACTATTGGCATCAGTCGGATGGCGGGACCTAGGGGTCGGACCAAAATTTCTCCACGTTTCATAACCTCCTAAACACTTTGGCACCATTTTTAAAAATGTTTATATATATATATATTTATATATATATATATATATATATATATATATATATATATATATATATATATATATATATATATACCTATATATATGTGTGTGCGCACAATAACTTTCGAATGAGTTAATTGATTTTAACGAAATTTGGGCCACGTGTTGAAATCCATCACCGCAAGAAGCCTATTTAAAATGGGCGTAATCGGGTCATTTTAAGGGTAGTTTTTAGGGGGTTGAAAAATGTTTTTGGGCCCCAAAATACCGAAAAAATTCTCCGAATCGTTTCAAAAATGAAATTTAACCCTCTGGTAGTAATTAAAAAGTGTCCCAAAAATGTTAATAAAATCGGCCCGACAGGACCGGATTTACAAATTTTATGAAAACGTTATTTTGCAGATAGTGAATTATTTACTGAAAGGTGTATATAATTTGGTATAGAGGTTCGATTGATAATAGTATTGCAATTAAGAAAAAAAATGTTATTTTAAGGGATGTATTAAGGAGTCAAATTTTTTATTTTGCCCAAAGCCACACTGCCTGTATAAGCAAATACACTATATTGTCGGCAGGGTTTTGGCACTGCGATCCGGGTTTTTTATTCCTTATACATAAACAAATTAAAGGAAAGAAATAGAATGGTTTCCTAGGACCTTAAAACATGCGGATCCGATGAAAACTCGATTTTCGAAAATCGAGGTGAAAATAATAACTTCCCCTTTTTTTGAAAATCTTAATAACCATATTATACGTACCTACTACCTAAGTATAAATCGACCATTTTTATAAACAGTCAAATCTGTTTTCACTTAGATTATCTGTTGCCACAGATATTAGTGAGAACTTTCGATTGATTCTAACAAAATCAGGATATGTCATACCTTCTCTGTATCTACTTTGCACGTCAGCCCTTAGGAAAAATCACTACGTGGTCAGAGATATAATCAAACATGTTGTCAGTCGTAGCCATCAGGAGCGTAGCTACCGCCGTATCAATTATACGGGGCCACGGGGGCCCCCAACGTGCGTAAGCAAAAATTAATAAAAACTTCCCAATTTTTTATTTATTTCAGAAATGACAAGTCAAAAAAAGCAATTTCTTTTTTTCCCGCGTAAAGCATGCGTTCAAAAGTTGGCAACACCCTACATCGGTTATCGCGGGCTGCGGGATTTCCCCGTTTAAGTCATTTACTTCAACGGGGGAAGGGCTCCCAAACAAATTTTTATACGGGGCTCCGCCAAGGCACGCTACGCTTCTGGTCGTAGCGTATCTTACTGCCAGATACTCGTGAAATCACTCTGCCTGCCAGTATGCGTGGATATTGTCTTCTCTGAACGGTACATTTCACACGCCTCCTCATGTGTATATATTCCTGTAGGTACCTATATTCAACACACCTACATATATTTTGGCACATTTTAATTATTCAGAACCAACAGTCGTTTGCTCACCGGCCGGCGTTATTTAGTGGTATGCTAATCACATGAAGCCATTCCACCCTTAAATATATCGCACTACCTCCATTATATACACTGTACAACACACATTATATATCTACCTACTCGTAATATCTGTGTATATTGCGGATTTAAAACATTTTATGTACTCTGCCGTAATTCACGCGTGATTATTATTACACTGCGACTGAGACAGTCGTAGTTCCAAACAGAGCCGTATTAAGGTAGTACCCTCGCCAAACCCATTTTCTTAGGATTTGTTTGAAATTTAGCCAGAATAATGTTTATGTAATTCTGCATCGATTGGCGCAGAATGAAATTTTTGAACAACGCAGTTTCAGAGATATTAAATTCCAAAGTTCGAGCTTTTGAGGCTCTTATACATTACGGTATACGGGATATCGAAAAATTTACCGACAAATATTTTTGTATCTCAGAAACTTTTCTTAGGATGTTTTTAGAAAATTAAAGTAACGTTAACTAACAATCAAACATTTTTTTAAAAGTAGTCTCATTAACAGTTACAACACAGTTTCAGAGATATTTAATAAATAATAATGGAAAATTTACCAGATTTCAGCAGAGGAAAGGTTATACGATAAACGATGTGGCAACAACGCATACTTATCTAATCTGTCAAACAAGTTATAAAGTGAGCATGCATACATACACTGTACAAAATGTCTAGTACTGAGTATAAAAATTATATTCAAAAATCTTCTTGTATGTAATTTTACATTTAAATAGGTATTATTTTACACAAATATTACATTAACATATGTAAAACTGTAGGGTATGGGTTAGGGAATTTTACGCATATTTTTTGAAAAACTACACAACTACTTATATGTAAATTTACAGGAAAACTTGTAGCATTCCATATAGTGTATACGATTACCAGAATAATCGCTGACATTATATGGACCAGCGGATTATACATGTAATCGACCTCAATTTTTACAGAGTACTATAAGATATTTTAACGCTCCGAAAGTGTTGCCAGATTTCTTGCTCGGGATTGGCTGAAATTAGTACAGAATCTGCAAAAATTATTGGGCTTGTTAACAACAACTCTCAACTACATGTACTGCATAAACCAGCATAAACTTTTTACTATGACTGTCGCGAGGGTACTACTTTAAGACATTATAATTTTTATGTAAAGCTAGCTGTACTCGGTCCATAAGTATCGTAAACTTTGGAGGCAGTGATGGATTTATAAAATGGTGGTCCCTGGACAGCTGGATAAGTGAGAGCACTTGTTACTTGATACTTCTGTGTTATTGGTTATCCTATAAATTTTATTATTCAGTAAGTCATTGTGCAATATATAATATGTACAATGAATAATACAGGTGATTTTTAAGTTATTTTCTTAACAGTGTGTAGAAGTCAAATGGACGAACAAATATTTCAAGTAACTTTTTTATCAAAACTCAAAAAATAAAAGAGAAACTGACTTTTAAAGTTTAATTAAATTTTGAGGTCGCTCCTTTCGTTATGTTATGTCACTATGGAAATATGTTATGTCGTTACCCGGATTCACAGAAATTTTTAAATAGTTTCAAATTAGTACCAAGATACGTGATAATGACATAACATATTTCCCATAGAGACATAAACATAACGACAGGACCGACCTCAAAATTAAATAAAATTAAAAAAATTTAATTATAAATTTTGAAAATTTGTTTGTCTCTTATTTTTGAGTTTTGATAAAAAAAGTTACTGGAACTATTTATTCGTCGCTATCTGATTTATACACGCTGTCAAAGAAAATAATCAACTTTAAAATCATTCTGTATAAATATTTATATGCCGAGCTCTCGACGAACGAATGTTTGAGCAAAAACGAATTTTAACATTTTTTATTAGTTGATTGTGTTTTATAATGAAAATTTTACTGCAACACATTGCATTGTCATTATGTGTCGTAAAAAATTGCTTTTCCGATGACACTTTAAGTGCTGATTTCTGTATCAAAATATGATTGCTTCGAATACCATATCCGTTTTTGGATGCTTTATGGTGTCGTTTAATTTGATTTGATGCGTAATTAGATGCGAATTACTTTAGTTATCGAGCATATACAATCTACAATAAATCATTTGAACTTCTATGGTCACGTTAAAGTCGTGTAATATTGTGAGAAAGCGGCTTAATGTCAATCATTATCCCTTTTTACTAGACTTAAATGTAATCAATTCAAAATGGATAATGAAAATTGAATGAGATAATTCATTGTACATAATATTTCTGTTCAATTATTTTCTGCTTTTTAAAAAATTTCTAAAATTTTAGAGTAATCTCATGAAAAATCGGATAAATATGAAACATCAAAATAGGTCCCTGATGGATACACACAAACTTCCTTACTTCTCCTCTGAGTCTTGACCTAAAAGTGAAATGATATTTGATTGCTTTAAAAAGTCTACAGGAAGTATGTATGTATACGGTTATTCAGTTATTAAACTTTAAAATAGTATATTGATGGATTCCGAAACTTAGAATTAAAAGATACATAAAATTTCTCATAAAAATAAGTTGAATTAAAAAATAATTCTTCTGGCTGTATGTACAACGAATGTTTAACAAGTATTTATTTACCTTTGTATGTTTGCATGTTTCGGTTAAATCTTGCAAGACAATTTTGAACAAGTTCCACATATCCGATCGACTTGAAATTTTGTACATATGCATATATTCCCGATGGCGACAATACATGAATTAATCGTTTTTAGGATTAAAAAACTCGGGTCGCAGTGCCAAATCCTGCCGATAATATAGTGTATTTGCTAATACAGGGCAGTGTGGTATTTGTTGAACAAGTTAAATTTCTCAGTATTTTTAACATACATTTGTAAAGAATTTTTTTTTTATAATGTTAATTAGATTTCCCGTAATTTGAAATCTCATGTCATGCTACAAAGAAATATGGACAAATGTCACGTTTTTGATGCGTATTCTTTAGGATTAAAAAATACGTTTTCTTGACAAGCCTAACTTTGTGAAAGCTATGCTTAATCACAGCTGATATAACAGTATACCTAAAGATGCCTTTTTTCAATCACAGTTTGAAGTTCCGAGATCATTTTTTAGTGAACAGCCACCTTAAAATACAAAAATTTGTGTTTAAAAATTGAGTGATATAATTTCAGTTAATCGTCTGTATTTATGTTCAAAGTCAACAAAGTTGTCGACATTTTTATCCACTTTTATCGCCACTTCTCTTTACTTATGGCGTCATAAAAACATAGTGTCGATTATAATGTAATTATCGATACTTGCTTCGTAATGATATAAAAATATACCTGGAAAATACGTCTTAAAGACTGCGCACACTATACAAACACAGCTTGTTATTTAACCAGCACCTGCAACGAACAACGACCATCAGTCGGTCGTATGCAATTTTTGTCGACCCGTACTGGACTGATCTAATGAACTAACGATGTGTCGTTTTCATTAATTAATTTACATTAATACACTCGCGAGGAGCTGAATCGATTCATCCCTTCAAAATGTACAAAGCGTATTTTTTTTTTAAAATAACTTGAATAATGTGCATAAAACATATTATTTTTAAAAGCTTAATCCTTAAGCTTCGAAATGATACCATTATTTTAAAAATCTATCCAGTATTTTTCAAATTAATCAGGTTTGAATGGAAACGCAACAAAAGTGAAATTAGTTAAAGTGAATATTGGGTTGATCAAAATTAAAATAAAACGAAAAAGGCATGTTTAATACTCAATATTTAATGTCTCAATACTTGGTGTTGCCTCCCCTAGCTTTGAGAACAGCTCGAAGGCGGTTTCTCACCGACCTGATAAGTTTTGAAATCAGTCATTGAGGAAGCCTTCCCCACTCCTCTCCCAGCGCTATCTTCAACTCTGCGAGGCTTGGAGGTGCCGGATTTCTAGCTCGTACCCTCCGTTTGAGCTCGTCCCATATATGCTCTATGGAATTGAGGTCAGAATTTAGTGCTGGCCAGTCCATGGTCCAAATGCCAACTTCATCCAAGAACGGACGAGTGATTCGTGTTGTATGACACCGGGCATTGTCATGCATTAAATGAAAGCCGTCCTCGGAAGAGGCTTTCATAAGGCAAGACATGGTCCAGAATATCTTCCACACATCGCGCAGCAGTCAGATCGCCTCCTGGGCCTCCACCAGGGACGAACACGAGCTCCGTTTTTCCTTCCAGCGAAATGCCCGCCCACATCATACACGACCACCGCCGTAGGATATTTTAAACAAAGAACTAAACGAATTTAAACGATTAGTGTTATTTAAAAGCCCTAAAGATCAAGCTTTAAAAAAATAATAAGTTTATATACATTACTCAAGTCATTTTCGAAAAAAGTTACACTTTGTACTTCTCGTAGGGGTGGGTCTATTCAGCTGCTCGCAAGTGTAGTAAGATGAGCCCAAAACCTTCTTTTTTTCTGACTTCTCATTCTTCCTCTTCTTCACAAAAACATTGTCAAAATAAAAAATTCTTCCACCGAACTACACACCTCTATGTTGCACACTGACTACTTGAATATTGCAAAATGCCTACCGCACACGAAACCCGCACTAAAAGTTGCTGGTCCGTGATATAGTGTGCGAAATCGAAATCGTGCAAGCTGCAGGTTCGTGTTGTGCACGGTCTTTTATAGAAATGTTTAATCTATAGACCAGAAATACGACGAATGTGCGTTACGCCCGATTATTTTCAAAGAACTGCAGCTATTCCATCGTCTACGAGTAGACTAGACCGAAGATTTAAAGAATGCAAATTTAAAATTGGGTATTGATTCCTTGTAGACCAATTCTGTAAGATGAGTTGAACTTTATGGCAATGTTTATAATAGAAAAGTCAAACATTTTATCGAGCGTTTAAATTCATATTACATCTCGTTCTTTTTCGATATTCAATATTTATAAAATAGGAGTTGAAACATGTTATCAGGAAGGCGACGAGGTGACATTTGGCTACGGCGAAAAACTACTTCGTGCTACCGTACGGTACAGTACTGCTTCGATTATTAAAAATGTTATCGTTTCGTTTACTTTCAGTATTTTATATGCATTCTGTTTCAAAAGATAAAACCGTTAAGACACGACGGTAGTATCATTTTTGGAGCCTCAGTTCAAGGAGACACTGCTGCTGAAAACATTGGTAAAAAATTTGATGTGACAACGACCTTACATTGTGATCATATAATTCCAGTTTTTATATATGCAAGGGTAGTCTAACGTTCCTGTGATACTGTGATTATGTAAAAAATAGATCGTACCACCGTATAAGAAAGAATGGTAGTGTATCTTATATTCTTTTATACATGGAAGGGGTCAATCTCTTATTGGACGAGTACATGGAGAGCCCGCGGAGCAGCGCTGCTGCACATCAGCAAAAAGAGATGCGTAACGGGTTTGCCTATGCGTTGGCGTTGCGTAATATACTTTGAAAATTGAATTTAATCTTTTTACTCTTTTTATTTAACACGGCAAGCATTGCTGCTGAGTTGGCGGCGCTACTCCCAATAAGAGACTCACTTTTTTATATGGGGGAGATATACTACCATTCGTTCTTATACTGTGGATTGTACTTACACAAAAACAAATGATTTATCTACATAGAAAAGTTCGCTTTTCAAAGCTAAATTTAGATCAATATGCGAAGACAAATATTGTTTCGATGTGAAAATTGGGCAAACAACAATGTTAAATAGATGTTTACACAGTTTAAAAAAAATATCATTTAAATCGATCAGTTATTTTTCTGGCAGAATCGATTTAAAATCTTTCAAAGTTTTTCTGACGGACAAATACAAGTGGTCACAATCTAAGGTCATTGTCAAATCAGATTTTCGTAGTGTGCTTTCTGCAGCCCAGCATAAAACACGGACTGCACGGATTATAGTCTAGACAAAATATGAAAAGTAAATGAGAAATGCATAGACAAAACTTTTTCGGAAAATTGTCAACTATGGTTCTTTTACTAACATACTAAAAATATCACCCTCCACCTTCTCTGTTTAATTTTTTATAGTGATGATACTACCTTAACCAAATCGAGAATGTATGTGCAATAAAAAAAAATCAGAATTTTGCCGCAAAAAAATGAACAAGTAAAAATACGGAACCCTAAAAGCATGTAGATTTTAAAAAAAACCCGGGTCGCAGTGTCAAAACCCTGCCGACAATATAGTGTATTTGCTTATACAGGCAGTGTGGCTTTATTATGCGAACTTAAGTAATTGGTTTTTCGGCAAAATAAAAAATTTTACTCCTTAATACACCCCTTAAAATAATTTTTTTTTTCTTAATTGCAATATTATTATTAATCGAACCTCTATACTAAATTATATACATACTTCAGTAAATAATTAATATCAGTGTCTGCAAACTAGTGTTTTCATAAAATTTGTAAATTCGGTCCTGTCGGGCCGATTTTATCGAAATTCTAGGGACACTTTTTAATTACTACCAGAGGGTTAAATTTCAATTTTGAAACGATTCGGAGAATTTTTTCGGTATTTTGGAGCCCAAAAACATTTTTCAACCCCTTAAAATAGCCCGATTAGGCCCATTTTAAATAGGCTTCTTGCGGGGATGTATTTCAACACGTGGGCCAAATTTAGTTGAAATCAATTAACCCTTTCGAAAGTTATTGCCCGCACGTATAAATATATACGTATATATATATATATATATATATATATATATATATATATATAATTATATACATATATAAATATATATATATATATATACATATATATATAAACATTTTTAAAAATGGTGCCAAAGTGTTTAGGAGGTTATGAAACATCCAGAAATTTTGGTCCGACCCCTAGGTCCCGCCATCCGACCGACGCCAATAGTGTATATTGCCATATGGCAAATACACTAAAAATCGTTATACTAAGAAATTGTGTAGATACAAAAATAATAATAACAAAAAAGTATCTTTACGTATGTAAGTAATATTACAACTGGTGCAGATTTTTGTACTTTACTGAAGCTGCTACCTCGTGGAGAGTTTTTGCAAAAATATTTTTTTAATCGTGATTTTTAGCTAAAAAATCGGAACACATGGCAACGCTGATTAAAGTCTACATTTCTTTCTCATTTTTTTTATCATCGATTAGAAAGTTTTTGAAGAGTTGAGAAATCTAGAATTTTGGCACGATATGAAAACGTATTAAACACCCCGAAATACTTCGATGTAGAACCTTCCGAAATATTTTTGTTTGTTTATGAATGATCTGTAAATTTGGTAATTTTGATATGTCCTCATAAATTAATAAAATTCGTTTTTATTGCCTGAAATATTCGAGTCCTTAAAGTATTGCTTGAAAATAGTTACCTGGTCAATACCAGATTTGCATTCTCAAACGTAGATGTAACTTGTAAGTTCTAGATGCAAAATTAAATTTTTGCACGTTCCTGAATTATTCTATAAATCACGAATTTCGCGCTCATTTAGAATATTTTGTAGATAAAAAATAATAGTTATCTTAAAGTTGTGAATATTTGTGGCGGTAGTGTACTGACATTACTTTCATTACATAACATTGGATACGGTTGAAATAAAGACGATACAGGCAGGTGTTTGTAAGGAGTGGAACGCGCTGCGACGCCGGCGTCATTTGTTCCTCCTTGCACCTGACGCCTGAAGGTGCGTGATGCACGGCCAACTGCGACCACTGTCAGCGAACAGAGAACTTCGTCTCTCCTCCACATAACTCTACTATGCTTTCTAAAGTCTCTATCCTTACAGTGTATATAGATTGATTCAAAACTGTTTTTTTCCATATAGTATTCAATTCTTTGATAATCTACAATTAAAAAGCTGAATGCTTAGCTACGCCGGCCATATAGACTATTAAATAAATTTTAACTGTACTTACGTTTTAGTTTAAAAGCTAAATTTTATACAGGTTACTCGGAGAACTATTTTCCCCAGTAGCCAGACAGTTTCGACAGTTCTAACTTTTAACCAGACAAACATAAAGGATAGCTGTAGGTGCGAGCGCGAGTAGATGCGAGTGAGATACTGATGCCCTCGCACCTACAGCTACCCTATATGTTTGTCTGGTTAAAAGTTAGAACTGTCGAAACTGTCTGGCTACTGGGGAAAATAGTTCTCCCAGTAACCTGTATAAAATTCAGCTTTTATACTATAACGAAAGTAGTTACAATTTATTGAAGTTTAAGGGTGTCTGGCTAGGGGCTGCCACGATATTAAGTGTCTGGCAATGGACGACGTAATTTCTAATATTATTCCGAAGAAAAATATAAAAAAGTACGCTTGATAATTTGACGAAATTAAGTCGGTATTTTATACAACTTTGCTATCTGTTACCTGCCAAAGCCACGATGATAATCGTCCATCGTTTTATAAAATAACGAAGGTCTGGCACTCACGGGCTCTTGGACTATATCAAATCGCAAGAAAACTATTCACGTTTACGAGTAGACTGAACTGAAGATCATTTGAAAATTTACTTTAGCCAGATATCTAACAGAAATCTTTTAAATTTTACTAGATTTATCTAAAAAATGTGAGAATTTATCAAAAAAAAACCGGTCAAGTGCGAGACGAGGGTTCCGTACTATTCCGTTTTCCATGAGTACTTTAAGACTTAAGATTTTCGTTTCAATTTTCGTGTAAACTATGGATGGGACCCGAAATTCCCTATTTTTTTCAAAATTTTAGGCACAGTAGTTTCGGTGACAAGCAGGGGGGTGGTCTTAAACGACTTTAAAACTATTTATTTTAAAATTATAAAAAAAAATATATTTGAGACTCTTACCACAAGCCCTTTCATTTGATGTGTCACAACATTACACTTTGCAAAACTTTTTTTTTAATTTCCTAATTTTCCCCAAAAAATACACCCATGTGCAAAATTTATTTATTGACGTTACACGTCCGTCTTTGGGCCACCGACTTACATATATGCACCAAATTTCAACTCAATTGGTCCAGTAGGAGATAAGGGGGTAAATTTTCATCTATTTTTCTAAATATAACTTGAAAACTATTTATTTTAAAATTATAAAAATATATATATTTGCGATCCTTACTACAAGCCCTTTCATTTGATGTCACACGGTAGAGTTGGCTAAACTTTTTTTCTTAATTTTCTAATTTACCCCCAAAAAATAACCTTCATGTTCAAAATTCATTTATTTACGTTACACGTCTGTCTTATGGTCACCGACTTACATATGTGTACCAAATTTCAACATAATCGGTCCGGTAGTTCGGTGCAAATTGGTTTTGACAGTGGAACGGACAGACACACGAGTGATTCTATAAGGGTTCCGTTTTTTCCTTTTGAGGTACGGAACCCTAAAAACTGAAAATATATTTCTAACAAGATTCTGGATGTAATTTTTTACACAATCTCGGAGAAAATAGCTACGTTATACTCATGTGTAAGGACGCACTAATACTGTAATAAAAAACAAATGATTGCGATATACCAATGGAAATCAAAATTGAAAATTGTCTTTACCATATAAATTTCCTGTTTGCCAAAAATTATTACATATAAAAGTTGTTTTACTTATTTTATCGATGTGTGTGGATTAACCGGTTATATTAGCATGTACAGCGCGATTATTGTCAATAACAGCAGCAATAGTTTATATGTACTGCAAAAATGCCAGCGTTGCTTATTACCACTCTGCTGTAAATTGAATATGGTTTGAGGAAGAATATTATATCACAACCTGTATATTCAAACGGCCACCTACGTGAGTGAATTTTTTAACAGTTTTCATAAAACGCTTATATACTTATAAACTCGGTTTGTAATATACATTACATATTCCATATGTGTATGTTGGTATAAAATGTGTATTATTATTAATGCTTTCATATGTTCAAAACTGGACGCCACTGTTTAATAGCTCAGTGATTTCTTTAATGCTATAAGACTTTAAGAACCGTATTCATAAAGAGCCGTTAAATCTCTCAATAGTTATTGAATCGTTAATAATAATAATAATAATACTCTACAACCTCGCTATAACAAAGCTGAAGGGAATTAAAAAATGTGTATTTGTTATATCAAATAATTCGTTATAATAAAGTTTGTTATATAGAGGTTGGTCTAAGATTCGTTTTAACAAGGTAAGAAAACCCATTTTGTTCTGAAAACTTTAGAAACTTTAGAATTGTGACCAGTGTATTTGCGGGAATTTCGAACTCTTTAGCGATGTATAATTTTTACTACCTAAGATTCTCGTCTACATGCTTGATGATTTTTCGTTTTTCTGCGACGGTTAAGGAACACCTTTTTCGTTTCTCAGTCGCTGCAACTTTAAATTTACTAGCAACAGTGACCAACAGCAGTGTTTACATTACTTTACATCAAACAACAATGATCGTCTTACGATAAATTTAACGTGTCTGAACCTGTCGAGACATGAATTGTTGTTGTTATTGTGGAATTGCGTGGATTGATTGGTAGGATACGTTATGTAAAGGTTATAAGTTGACAAAAATCAGTAAATAGAGGTAAATTATACTTCCTATTTATATTCTGCAATGATTGAAAATTCGTTATATAGAGGTTTTTGACAAAAAGTATTCGTAATATAGAGGTATATTTTTCATTAATTCTTACGGACAGTTCTAGGGGATTTCGAAAAATTCGTTAAATCAAGGAACTCGTTATATTGAGGATTGTTATATAAAGGTTACACTTAATAAGATTTATTTTCTTATGAATCCGTTTTTTTTTTGTTAAACGTTCCGTTCAACGATTTGGTTAAGTTAAATGCTGGCGTTCAGCTGGCGTGCTAGCCGTCCAATTAACTGGCTAATTTACTATCGAGCTGCGACAATAAGACTAAAGATAACCCAGTTGATGAACGTGCAGGAACTCAAAAACAAAAAACTCGTATCAAAATCCTATGTTGGAAAATAAGATGAACATATTCTATCTACATTTCAGTATAGTTGAACTGGAAGTATTTGTCCCATCTGGAATACGTTCTCTAACGCTCCGCTTGTTTACAAACTGGCGCTTTGTTAGTAAACTGTTTCACAATTTATATTGAAGGCTCGTTTGTGTTTTGTTAAAGAAAACTTTTTAAATGGAAAATAATGAATATTTAAACTGCACACATTACTTTTGTTTTTGTTTTCCTTTCTCTGTAAAATCGGCAATGCACTACAGCGTGAGAAGAGACATATGAAATTTTTAGTTGGACTCTCGATAATTTGAAACTCGAAGGACCAGAGAAAAATTTCAAGTTACCAAGAGTTTAAATAACCAAGAGGGAGGGAGGAAAAATCAAGTAAACAAGAGTTTGATCAAAAGTCGTGATTTATTATTTTAAACATTTGTACAGTCATTCACTTATTCATTTTGAAAAGAAGTCAGTAATTTTCTGTTGAGTGAGCGACTTCAGTCTATCATTGTTCCATTTCGATAGTGATGAGAGCTGCGAAGAAATCGTCACTACTATATATTATGTAAACAAACGACAGGTCTGTGCATGATAAACGCTTCAAATTATAAAGAAAAAACTCGGGTCGCAGTGCCAAAACCCTGCCGACAATATAGTGTATTTGCTTGTATAGGGCCGTGTGGTTTTATACTTTTATTATGTGAAATTAAGTTTGTTTTTGGACAAAATAAAAAATTCAACCCCTTAATACACCCCTTAAAATAACATTTTTTTTTCTTAATTGTAATATTATTATCAATCTAACGTCTACACCGAAATAAATACAGCCTTTAATAAATAAGTCACTATCTGAAAATTAGTATTTTCAAAAAATGTGTAAGTCCGGTCCTGTTGAGCCGATTTTATTAAAATTTTAGGGGCACTTTTTAATTGCTACTAACTGGTTAAATGTCGATTTTGAAACGATTCTGAGAATTTTTTCGGTATTTTGGGGCCCAAAAACATTTTTCAACCCCTAAAAACTACCCTTAAAATGGCCCGATTACGCCCATTTTAAATAGGCTTCTTGCGGTGATGGATTTCAACACGTGGGCCAAATTTCGTTAAAATCAATTAACTCTTTCGAAAGTTATTGCCCGCACACACACATATATATATATATATATATATATATATGCGTATATATATATATAAATATATATATATATATACATATATATATAAACATTTTTAAAAATGGTGCCAAAGTGTTTAGGAGGTTATGAAACGTCGAGAAATTTTGGTCCGACCCCTAGGTCCCGCCATTCGACCGACGCCAATAGTGTATGTTGCCATATGGCAAATACACTAATAAGGAAGCTCGGACTTCAAATTATTGCATGTTCGCGGGCAAGATACTACTCCTTCAACTTCACATTATATTGATTTTATTCAATTTATCGAGTATTTTTCAAGGGACCGGGAAAGAATTCCAAATTATCGAGAGATTCAAATTAACGAGTGTCAAATTATCAAGAGTCACTGTATATATTATCTGCGGGTTAATGAAATTCTTAAATTAACGATAAGTTAAAACGAATCTCTCTCGTTTATTTCCATTTTTGTAGGCGCTTGGGGGTTATAATTGCACTGAACGATTTAGGAAAACTAAATTTGGTTGACTAAAAAAACGTTGTTTTGTTGTGCCAGTGTTCGGGACATCAATCGAAATGTCTGATCCACCTCCCGTTGCGTCAACCATCTCCCCCCAAATTGTAAATTAGCCTCTTTACGAAGTAAACTTTCATATTGAGTGACCATGAATCATAGAATTTTCGTCAAAACCAATATTAACGCAAGCAAATTCACGCATAAATTCAGCGTTCACACGAGCAATGTAAAAATGTCACCTGAAATATATTTTACTCCTCTACTTGAAAACTATATTTAAGACCAATGAAATGCGTCTCTTGAGACATAGTTACTATTTGGAAATGCTCGTAACGTTCCGATGTCCTAAATGAAATGAGAGCGTTAGTAGCGCAAAAAAAATTTAAAGTAGGAATATCCATTTATTTAGAATTTACAGTGCAATGTGAATAATGTTTTTAGTCTAAAATTAGATCACTGTAATACAGCTATGATAATATTGTAGCCCGAACAATAAAGACAAAAAAACACTGATTAGACGAAAAAATCATGAAATTTTGAAATTTGGCAGAGATGTGGAGGCGAATGTACTGAATAACATACTAATGGTCCCCGAGGATATGAGGAGAGCAAGGGGAGGGGGGTGCATTTAAATGTTTTTCTCACTTTTGCTCGTTTAAGAAATTATTTCATAGGAAATAAAATTGAAGATGATATAACGAAAGGAGCAATACTTTTCAATTCATTTAGTGAACAGTCCTGGCAGCTAATTTATGACTTGTGTTATTCATCAAAGCCAGAAGAGGAGACTGAAAGAATTAGAAGAAATATTCAAAAAACAAATTAAAACGTTGAAATGGACTTATATGTCGCGAGACAAGATTTTGATGCAACAAAAAAACAGTTCTATGAGCCGGTTGCAGAATGGTTAGTTAGAGTAAGAAATGTAGCAACTTTTCCGCTGAATCATCTGTGGAAAGATTGAAAATTAACGTATTATTCATTATTACTCTTGAACCAGAAACGTTAAAAGAGCGTCTGTATAAAAAAGATGCAACGAAGCTAGCAATTGGAAAGGTACTTCATTTTGCGCAGATTAAGGAATCGCCAATCGGCATTATTTCGTAGAGAAATGAAACAAGAAGTTCAAATTAAGTCAGAACCATTAAATAAATTAAACATAAAAATTATTTAAATACAGAACAACTTTATCAAAATGTGTTCTAACTATAAACATAAAAATTATTTAAGTACAGAACACTAAACTTTTTAGTTTCGGAACCATTTTGAAAATAAAAATCAGTTGTTCTATTCTGTCAAAAAAAAAAGTTAGGTAGCTGACAAGCAGTTTTGGTTAATTTTTACATATGAAACCATATTATGTAACCATATAGAAATGAATAGTAAATATATCTAATATCTGTTTACAGACATTTTATTTTATTTATTACAATGTTGCCTACTTGGCTGGAATTTTGTGTATGATAAACCGTACCGCGTTTTAGTTAAGCCTAAGTATTTAATCTGGATAAAAAATGTGCATGGACCACCAAACGAAATTGTAGCTATTAATTATTAATTTTTTATAGAACTTTCATTATAATTACTTTTTTCTTTTAAAGAATTACAGAGTCGAAATTTGTCATAAATGTAATTGAACTATAGATTGATAGATGTTACTAAACTCCCGTTTAATTTGCTTTTCTTTCATCCGGCATCCCGCATCCTTCATTTCAGTATTAACCGATCACCTATCGAATAAAAAAATGTTGACCTTGACGATTGGCGACCTTAAACGATTCAAGTACAAAAATACTATTTTCTTTTTTGAAACTGAAAAAAATGTATGTTCGTTGTTGTCTCTTTTTTCGCAAATGTAATATGTTTTTGTATTATGTAATATGTAGATGAGAATCAGTTTTTAGAACCGTTCAATACATTTAACGTGCTATTTTGTTTGACGGTAAACAAAACACCGGATTGGTACAGAATGGTAGATTGACAATTTCATTGTATTAACATTTGTCAAAACGCAACACAGACATTAAATTATAAATAAAATTTCACCGACACAAAATTTTAATTAAAATTGACTTATAGGTTGATTCACAAATTTAGCTTGCGTTTATATTATTAACAATAATAATGAGCCTTTATTAAGGACCTAAGCCAGACAATGCAATATAGATACATCAAAAACTCGAGAAATAATAATTTATTTCGGTGTTTCTATTTCTATAACGTCCCGTTACCCATTTATTACAAACCATTATGAATTTAGAAATTGTTATTATTAAAAATATGAAATAATAGTTTGTTATTTAGATTGTATGAATTATTTTGTTTACGATATGTTAAAACGGTCACATTTTTTGCACATATTCCTATAAAATAGCTGATTTTCAGTTCATAACAAGTATATATTTATATATTTGACGGTTCAGGCCAGTTATATGGAAACCTATTTGGATTTCTTACGAAAATAATGCCTACTTTACCGTCTCTATTGCTCATATGAATTTGAATGACAACTGACAGAAATTTCTATTGGAATTGGTAAAATCGAATTTTTTTTGTTTTACTTTACGCAATAGTTCGAAAAGGGTAAGTTTACTACCGCCACACAGGTACCTAAAGTGACTCATTACGTACTAATATGTTAAAGTAAAACAAAACTGGTCGCGCTTTACTAATTCGATAGTAAATCACTGTGTGTCTGTCAGTTGGGTTTTCTATACCTACTACATATACCTCGTGCGTAATGATATTACAACTCGTGTGACTGTTAAAACTTGTTACTGGTCGTTTTAAACATAACGTTACATATCGTCGTAATATAAATCCATTACGACACTAGGTACACAGTCTAATTATACCAATAGACTAGTTTTATAAATGAAGATATTTCGTATTTCAATTAGCACGACTATCTTCACAAATCAATTTTATATTATAAACAATCCATGACAGGCTGACAACGTTTAACATTCAATTATCGTGCAAGAATGCTAAAAGGTTGTTACATTGCAAAATTAATTAGTGATCGTGAATCGTTCATATTAATTAAAATATGTTATTAAAAATCTGTTTATCATTAATCAATGTCTCTTTTGTTTCAGATTAAAGCGTATGAAAAGTTGGAATGTGCGGACGAAAAAAGAAAACTAGCTCGGGAAATCTACGACAATTTTATAATGAAAGAACTTCTAGCGCACTCCCATGTAAGTATGCCATTTTTTAATTTTAATTAAAAACCTCGCTTTTTATATTAGAAAATTAAAACTGAAAATTTTCTCATGTATTAGATTGAAGATATTTTAAGTCTTTCTTTTTCTAATAACGTCTCTTTAGATCAGAGGTTCACAGTCGGCGGTCCATGAAAATAATGAATTATAGCAGTCTGTAAAACTAAACTACCAAACATTTTGTTTGTTAGGGCATTAAATTTACTATGATGTCAAAAGCGAACTTTTTTTTATTCGATATAGAAGATACACGCAGCTCGTGTCAAAACAACTTGAAATTTTTTTGATGATTTCAACTTTGATTGCTTATAATTTCCAAATTTTTAAACATATCGGTACGGGATAAAAAGCATGCTTTAGGACGTTCTTTTCTTTATAAATATGTGCATTTTCAATTCAAATTAACAATAATATAAATTATAAAAAATTCGGCATTACGTTTTAGTTAAGCATTTCCAAGGCGACATCCCGTGGTGATTTCTTCACGAACGATGGGTCAGAAACTATTAAAGATTTTTTTCTGTCCACAATCTTACCATCTTTGAGATTGATAATGACCTTTTTTGTTCTAAAAGACATAGTTCTCTAGTTTTTTGCAAAAATACACTTTAGGAAGTAATTTCATCCCCCGTATCCTGATTCGCGTACCCGAGATTCTATGAGATTTTTGAGTTAATTTCTAAAATATCAAAACAAAGATTTGTATAAGTTTATAGTGTTATTATCTTTCATTACGAGATTTACCTCTTTTTAGTGTATTTGCCATATTGGCACATACACTATTGGCGTCGGTCGGATGGCGGGACCTGTATTAGATTGTCGTTGTCAAAAGTGTATTGCATACATAAATATATTGTTGCTACGTCTTTGTTTTAACAAAATCTTACTGTAATTTTCTTTTAAAAGGCGTGTCTCATTGAAGTGAAACTTCTTTAGCGACGTTAAAATTCTCTGTAACGTTAAAATTTAAGAGAAACCTTGATAATACAAAATGGATAACGCCATTAATGAAACGAGTTCCTAACTCTTCTCCCGTGAGCTTATCTAGGTAAGACTCACACGTTTTTTTTTTATAACAGTGGTAGAGTTTCATCACAGCAAAGAGGGTAATTAATTATTATTTTTTTGTTGCTCCGAAACTTTTAATAACACTTTTAACTTTGAATTTATTCTTAGAGCAAAGTCAATTAGGGTAGGAAAATTCTTTTCTGTACGATAAAAATAGTATTTTTTTAAGCAGGATTTTTGCAAGCTTTTCGAAATATGGTATATATCCACATGATTAGAAAATTCCTCACATTTACGGAAAAGTATTCAAGTAATTTGATAACAAATACGAAATGCACATAAACAAGTGGAACAGAGAACTTAACAGAGAACTTAACGAAACTCTTTTCTCTAATCTATATACTGGGTTTCCAATACGACTTTTTTTGTATCCGTGTCTTCAATGTAGACACCTGAATTTCAGGGCAGTTTTCTCACCTGAAGCCCATCCCGTGTCGGGACTGCTTTAAAGGAACAAATGTTGACCCAAAACAGTTGAATAATCTTTCAAATTTTAGGACTATTCTAAAGAAGCAGTCGCCCATGTACAGAAATACCTGATGAAAAATGAAGTACCACCTAATTTATTCGAGGTGAGTAAACCATTTATTATTTTTTAAATAAGCTACTAAATGTCGGAAATTGGTAACCAACTAATATTATATTAATTATTAACAATTTCAGAAGCAATCAATGCTCTTGGTAATTACCGAAAATTATCAAACAAATCTGTTTCGAATTAACAATTTGTGATATTACTAATTTTTGCGGTTATCGATTTCAAAAAAGCTTGTTTTATGTATTTCTGCTCTCTTTGTGTAACATGTTTATTTCATCTTTTATTTATTACTTCTTAAAATGATTATTCAACACACCTAGTTGAATTTAGAAACGCGATCGCGTCGTTCCAATTATATTTTTGCGGGAAAGTATTCGCATTTTATGATCAGAAGATTTTTCGTTTTTTGTTTCTTGAAACCATCTAATTTTGAATACGTAATAAAAATAAATGTAAAAAAAGCTAAAACCCAACAGGCTACCTAAAAGAAGTTTTGACAATATAAAAAGTTTTACCCGAGTACGAAATTTTCTTTTATTTGACACCCCACTCGATTGAAAAAATAGTTCTGTTCGCACGATCCCAAACTGGCCGCAAACGGACGACGCATGCCCATTTGCTTAAAGTGCTATCAGATTGTGTATCCGATATTATCGGTGTAGATAATGGGAGATGCTGATGCTTTTGTTAGTTCAACCTGAAGGTAAAATTTCAATGGAAAGTCATTGTCACGCAACAAACCATTTATCTGTGTTAACATCTCACATCTGAATATTGTAGACGGAGAGTCCATCATCAGATTTACCATATTATATCGAATACACAGACAAACTGAATTGTGAGTCAGAATTGAAACGAACAGCGAGCCATTTAGTTATTATTATTTTTATTGTACCGGATCCTGGGATACTGGTGACACGTGCGGTCTTTTTTATGTCTCATTTCATAAATAAGATTGACGTTAAAATGTTGGTCTCAGTGAGTATTTTCATATCATGGTAGAGTACCAGCGTTCATCCTGCCACAACTTCTCGGCAGCTGTAATTATTTAATTTCTGACTGAATAAAAATAATAATGGTTGTGGCTCCCTGTTTGTGTGCTCCATAGGGATGTTGACTATCTTTTGGAAAGTGTTTTAAATCGTGCATAAGTACCTAATACAACGACAAATATTTATTATATTTTTTTAAATACGACTCACGCTTAATTAAAATGTTGTATTGTCTTCGGTCTTTGATAAATTTGCAAAGTTTCAGTTTAATCTGACGTTTTGAACTAGGCGAATTTCACGATCAAAAATTCCATTACAAGCATACATGCAGGTAAAGCTAATAAAAGCGTGTTAAAAATCATGTATTTTAAATTCCGTTTCAAATTTCGCGCCAAGACGTCAATACTTGTCACGTGATTGCCGTGATATCGTAGGCTCATAAACGCTGCTAAACTGATGAGGTGATAGGTTTTTTCGTAATTATTGTTATAGAAATTTTCGAATAAATTACACACTCTAAACATTAACCAACCAATGAAACCAGCGTCCTTCTCTATGACAGCGTCTGATGATGTTGATGAACCAGTGACGTCATGCAATCTGATTGGTATTCGTTGTCACGTGACTTGTTTTATTTAAATGCAGTCAATATCCCTATTGCTAACTCACACAACCCTTGTTTGTAGGAAATTCGACGGTCTGGTCCGGGACTACCAGCATTTCACAGCCATATTAAGTGCAGGGAAACTCATTTTTTTTAATTTCATAAAACGGAATTAGAAAAATAATATTTTCTATAAACAAACAAAAATTAATAATTGCATACACCGCCAGCGGTACGTGTATGTGCTCTACTTTAGATCTAAAACAACAAATAAATAAATTTATAAAGACAAATATATAACTTTCAAATTTTTGATAATTTATCATGCCGAAATTTTCAGAGGATGATTAATCGTAATTAGTGGAGAAAATGTAGACAGGCATAATATCTGTACTGCATTTAAAAGTTACAATGGTGGCAAGAAATTCGGGTTTTCTCATGTGCTAAACTTTTCAGCAGCTTGGAGTTCCATAATATACATTTTTCATCAAGATAGAAAATGGATAGTCAGCCACCAATGTAAATTGCTTCAGGAATTGTGATAATGCTTACTCTGTCTCCTGCCACCATCAGTGCCCTAACTAGCCTTTTATGCGCTTGGTGCGAGCTACTATAACTGCACCCTTGAAAAATATCCTAACTAGGGATTGCAATCCAGCGACATTTTCAATCCAGCTGGATTTATGCTGCATTAAAGCAAATCCAGCTGGATCCAGCATTAATCGATTTTTTAAATAAACATTTTGTTTTAAACTCTAGAAACTTTTAACTATTTATCTATATTTACATGAAATATTCTTTCGTAGTTATAAGTAATTTTTGGCGCTAGTTAAGTACTCTAATAGTTAGTAATAGTTACGAGTATTCGGAGTACTATTATTATTTATCACAATGCAGTCATAAATCATCTAAATTGATATTCTAGATATCTGAAATAATTATTCATTTACCTATTTTACTAACTATGTAGTCTCAGTTTCTCAGTCTCAACAATTTTCGAAATAAAATTGCGTAGCCCGCCTGTAAAATTTTTAGTTAATTCTTATTAAAAATAAAACGTTAATATAAGTTATATAACCGAAGTTGATAAAAAAATTTCGGATCAAAATGACGTTAAAACGCTTCGATTGAAATAATTTTTTGTTTGTGTAAAATCTACTTTTTTAGAGTCTATTTGATATTCATCATCATATTTACTCTGATAGTCGATATTATTTTTTTTATTCTCGAGATTTCGTCTTAGAATAAACTGGTTGCGTACGTACCTACGTACATACAGAGAGAGAGAATGAGGTCTTTTCAAAAATAGTTTGAAAACAGTGTAGTAACCTTGAAAAATAAAAAAAAAATAAAATTTTGATTTTGTTTTTCGGCTCCATTGCAGTTGCTTTTCCAATGCCCTGGGAAGTTAAACAAATAACTTTCGAAAGAGTTAATTGATTTCAACTAAATTTGGCCCACGTGTTGAAATCTATCACTGCAAGAACCCTATTTAAAATGGGCCCAATCGGACCATTTTAAGGGTAGTTTTAGGGGTTGACAACTGTTTTTGGGCTCTAAAATACCGAAAAAATTCTCCGAATCGTTTCAAAATTGAAATTTAACCCTCTGGCAGTAATTAAAATATGTCCCTAAAATTTTAATAAAATCGGCCCAACAGGACCGGATTTACAAATTTTATGAAAACACTAATTTCCAGATAGTGAATTATTTACTAAAAAGTGTATATAATTTGGTATAGAGATTCGATTGATAATAATATTGCAATTAAGAAAAAAAAATATTATTTTAAGGGGTGTATTAAGTAGTTATTTTTTTTATTTTGCCCAAAAACCAACTTATGTTCGGATAATAAAGCCACACTGCCCGTATTAGCAAATACACTATATTGTCGGCAGAGTTTTGGCACTGCGACCCGGGTTTTTTTAGTATGCCATTTGAATGGAAATTAAAAATAAGTTTTTAATCACGCCAAAGAAATATAACTTCTAACGCGTGTACAGTACACGCACCTATTTTTTACTATAAATTATATATTGAACATTTTCGGTCGTATATCCACAACCGAGATAAAGCCCTCTTGTAACGGAACTCTTCCGTCAAATCGAAAACGGATGGCAACCCTGACTTATTTGTTCTTTTAAAAATGGAAAATCCATGCATAAATAATATAAGTACCTACACATTTTTTGTTTATTTATTTTTATTTCGCGCAAATGTATTCAGGTTGAGTAGTAGGTACATAGCAAATATGCGGTTTAAAAATAGCGGTTGCAGACATTAAAATGAATTAGTATTTAACATTTGACTTGAAATTAATTTGTGTAATGCGAAACGATGTACGATTTTATTACTTGATAAACAGTACTCGTAGTAAACAGCTACTTCGATATTAATAAAATAACTATACATGATATTAACTGACATGGCGATCAACTATCGAGGCCGTAGCTTTGTTAGTACGTCAAATTCCCATATCAACGCGTGATATTGTTGGGTAAATAATTGCACTAATATGCTATCATTTTACGTACTTACATAATAATAAGATTTCAGTGAAGAATCTTCTTAATAGATTTTCGAGAGTAAAATTCTTCCTCAATCGAAATATGAGTACTCTAATTCTATTATTAAATTACTAGCCCCAAGGGCATATCCAGGAGAGGTGGAAAGGGGGGCAGCTGCCTCCTCTTCCAAGTTGACAAAAATTAAATTAAGACAAAAAATAATGAACAGTATATTAATAATCTTTAATCTCTTCAGTTGGAACTCAGAAAACATATTGCAACCCTTTACAGGCCATGCTTAAAAAATGACCAACAATTTTATTTTTACCTTAATGCCAATAAATATACATCCCGCAACTTAATTAAAGCGTCACATAAAAAATGTTTAAATTTTGATGATTTTCAATCGCTGTATTTCCGCGAAAAATTATTGGATTTTAAAAAACGGAAGCTCACTTTAAAATATGTACATTCTGGTTTTTAAGCCAAAATTTCAAAATTTTTTATCATCCCGTAGCGAACCGTAACAATTAAAAAAGAAAAAGAATAACGAGCCCTTAATTTTTTATAAAATTGCATCATGCCTATGGGCTCCAAAAACATTCTAGACAAATATCGAGTGAAGTTGGTACATTTCTCTTTAAAATGCATTTTTTTTTAAATTCCTGCGATTTTTTTAAGGGAGTATCAGCTGTCGAAGCAAAAATGCCACTTTTGACTTTAAATGCTCATAACTCCGGAAGAAATGATCGTACGACAATTTTTGAAACTGCATTAGAAGCTGAGAATGTCCTTTAAAATGCTTCTGTTCAATTTTTTTCTTCAAAATCTCTTTCTTTTGTAATTATTGTTTTAAAATGATAGAATTATTAATGTTTTTACGTTTTTCTTCTTATAAGCGTAGCACTAAAAACTGTGCCAAATCCCAAGTTGCTGCAATTTTTTTTTCTTTGTGTCCACGACTGTCAAAAATTTGATAAAATTAAGGGATCACTTTTTCATTCATTATCATACAAGTAACAATGGTTAAAAAAGTTATGGGATTTTGATGAACTTTGACTCTACACAAAATAATCTTTAAAATGAGTCCAAGTTCATTAAAATCCCATATTTGTGGTAAAAATACGGAAGTTCAAAAATAAAATAAGAAACCATTGTTAACTTGTATGATAATGAATGAAAAAGTGATGCCTTAATTTAATCAAATTTTTGAGTCGTAGACACAAAAAAAAATTGGGAGAAAATATTTTTCCCCCCATTGGGGGGACAGCCTAGATTGCCCTTCAGTAATTTTCTTCCATGTTGTGGATGATTTTTGAAATAACTTGGGCAAAACGCTGTAGCCGCTCAACGCAACGCGTCAGACCCCTACATAGAAAAGCCAGATTTCGAGAAGGAGCCTCGAACTATACAAAAACCTGCTTTTCTTCCATTTGGGGGTTACAAGGCATTTTTGTCGTCATGGCCCTAACTATAATTATATTATTTTTGTCCTTTCAATAAATTTAACTTACGCGTCCATTATTTTTTTTCTTAATACAATTTTATAACTACAGATATGATTTTCACATCCATATCTGCATCTGCAAATGTGGACGTCAAAAAATCTACAGATAGTAGCATCCTTGGTGTGTATCGGACAATAAAACTGAATTAATATTTTTTTCTCTTTTTTAGCCTTACATAGAAGAAATATTTAATCATTTAAGGGGGGAACCATTCAAAAAGTTTTTAGAAAGGTGAGCGTAAGGTAACTGTAAAATTACTTTTTATTTAATTTTTCCTCTTATATCTATGGATGTTTCATAAAAAATAAAAGATTTTCAAGTTCATAGGATTCGTATGAAACAACCTGTGTTTCTTCTATCTATTTTCTTTGAACTTTCATCTGTATTTTTTACATTTTAAGTTCTTTAGATTTACTTACTTTTATTTTAGTTTGTAGTTCAGTAAAAGTAAATACCCCGTAAAAGTTACGTACAATTTTTTTCCGAAAATTAAAGTAAAATGAATATAGGCATAACACAAAACACTACGTCTCTTTGAATGATACTTTCCGGTTAGATCGCCTCCTGCAAGGTATTATACTGTGTGCCCAACCAAAGAATGTCTGTGCGGAAGGGGAAAGAAACTGCTAGAATTCTGCGAGAAAATGTTCTCACGTCGTCAATCATACGATTATCGACAAGGGAAACATCTTGTTGTAAATAATATTTTATTAAAATTGATAGATATTTATTAACATTCACGATTCATTTTTATACAAAAACCCACTCAGATATCTATATATCTAACAAATCTCTTTAACTACAAGTTCAGACAATTATCCGTACGCCGTAACGCCACTGGTACTTCGTTTAAAGGGGCATCAACACTCTGCATTGAAACAGCTGGATATTATGTAAGAAACGTCTCAGGTTACCATTTACATATATGTCTGGATTACTGGAATGTCACAGTGTGCCAAGGACGTTTTGTATAACTTAACATATATGAGCTATAAATCGTTCGTTTGTTTTCACGCTACTTTTCCTAAATAAAGGACTCTATGCGCATTCTTTGGGTAAACTTTCATTGGTTGGTCAGACAATAAATGCCACCGAAATTCATATTATTAATTTAATTTTTTTTTATTACCTGTTCCCGAATTTGAACATAGAACTAAAGATTAAAAAAAACTAATCCCCAAAACCAAAATTTAATTGTTGGTTCTTGATTTCTGTATTTGGACCACCATTACCTACTACGGTGCGAAATTTCAACTTTCTATTTCAAATCGTCTGAGAAAAATGCCTGTAACATACAGACAAATAATTTTGGTATGGAACACTAAAAACACGCTCAAACGATCTCAACTTTTTTAATGCTATTTTAAAATAAATTAACAGTTTTGTTTCAATATTTTTTCACCATAAAAGCAAACACATCTTATTAGTGGAGTCTAAGTCTTCTTCAAAATTGTAACGTATTTAAATTTAATCTATAATCTATTGAGAAATAACAACTTGAAAAAAATCTGTTTTTCCTTTGTTTAATCTTCAACACCCAACCCCTGATTGAGACAAATAATTTTCCAAGTGTATTTATGGGCAATTTATTTTTATAATTTATTTTAATGTAAGTTTTTAAAATTCATATTATACAGTATGTATTTAATTTTTGCAGTGACAAATACACGAGGTTTTGTCAATGGAAGAATTTAGAATTAAATATTCAAGTAAGTATATTTTCTTAATGCATATATTATATGATCAAGCTTTAACTAGAATCCAGGTTTATTCGAAGGCATGTAAAAACTAAAAATCCACTCCAAGCTATAAATGGCTTTTCCATGCTGCCCTAAATAATAGAAATGTGTAAATAACAGAAATTTGATCTAGAAATAAGCTAGGATAATAATAAGGGCAATTTTATTAAAGTGGTCATTCATTTGCGAAATAAACAAAATATCACTGAGTTTTGTAAATTCTCAAGGGAACCACATCCTTTTTTTTTTGTTTTTTGTTTTGTTTTTTTTGTTTTTGTTTCGACGATTCGCAGCCTTCTGAATAATTTAACGTTTTGGGATATGTATGTATATTATATGGTGTTTAGGTGCTGAAAAATCTTTTTGGTTCCAAAAATACCGAAAAAATTCTCCGAATCGTTTCAATTTTCAAATTAAATTTTCAGTTTTGTCAAAAAACAAATTTATGTTAACAAAATTAAGCCATAATGTGTGTAGAAGCAAATACACTATATTGTCCGAGAGTTTTGGCACTACGACCAGGGGTTTTTGTCTCTATATTTTGTTTTTTATAAACAACTGGGCTATTTACCTACTGACGTGCTCTACAGTTTAAATTTTATTAAGAATTAGAAATAAAACATTTTAGACAACTTTGCAAAAAGTAGAAAATTGTGTCTACAAATTTTATGTTAGTACGTTAGTACAAGTTTTTTTTTTACCAATTATAGAAGTGAATTTAAAAATGCCATACGTTTTGTAAATACAGAATGCCCCAAATATGTAACATCTGCGGTCATTTGATGACCGTCGTTTATTTAAAATAAAGGAGTAATGTAATTTTGTGGATTTTTTTCAAGCTGACAATGAACGACTTCAGCGTGCATCGCATCATCGGCCGAGGAGGTTTCGGTGAGGTGTACGGCTGTCGTAAAGCCGATACAGGTAAAATGTACGCCATGAAATGTCTGGACAAGAAGCGCATAAAAATGAAGCAGGGCGAAACATTGGCTCTCAACGAACGCATCATGTTATCCTTGGTGAGCACCGGTGCCGACTGTCCGTTCATTGTTTGCATGACGTACGCTTTCCACACGCCTGATAAGTTATGCTTTATACTCGATTTAATGAACGGTGGAGATTTACATTACCATCTCTCACAGCACGGTGTATTTAACGAGCCAGAAATGAAGTTTTACGCTGCTGAAGTGATATTAGGTAAGTTGAGAGGTCCAACGCTAACTGATCTATTCTCTTTTAGTAAAAATAGTATATGACACCACAAGAGCCCGAAAGTTGAATTTCCTGCACTGCGTGACATATGATGCCCTCGGCTTCGCCTCGGGCATCATGAGGCGCAGTGCAGAAAATTCAACTTTCGGGCTCTTGTGGTGTATACTGTTTTTCTTCATAATCGGTCGAAAGTACGCACTTTGACCAATATATAAAAAGACTAATTGCATTCAAGTGAGCAGTGTTGAGGCTATTCGTAATGACATATTGATCTAATAATGTCCATATAGTAACAACACATGGCTACCTACTGGCGAACATGTGATCTGACAAACGGTAGTGTCACGTATCAGTGCGCATGACAAAACTGTTTAGGCCCGCCTATACAGACGATATGCGTGTAATTCCAGCTGTGACTACAACAGTGCATAAATGTTGTACTTTCGACTTTAAAATCGAATCAGAAAGTACGTACTTTCGGCATGGTATGAAGAAAATGTTTTTTTTTTCAGTCTCAGACACCGTGACAGATTAAGCATTTGGAAACCTTCAAGCAAAACTTAATTTGAAACCATTTCTATAAATTTTACATATTATATATAGAAAGTGATTGTAGTAATAAAAAAACTGTTTTATATATATATATATAAATATATATATATATATATATATATATATATATATATATATATATATATATATATATATATATTTTGGGGTCTATTGTGATACAGACTTCAAAACATTGAAAAGAAAAGAAAAACTCAAGTACAGGCTTCTTGTATCTGTGCGATAATTTGCCACTGGGAATGTGTAGTGTGTTGTAACTAGCAGAGGTTTATTAATTATTTTTTCATTTAATACGCATAGTTCAACTGATTTATTATACTGAAAAATTGTGTGATATAAATGAAAATTGCTTAACTCTGAATGTATAACGCTTGTATTACTTATTATTATTAATCTGAATACTATTCGGGTCTTTGAGCCAAAAGACAGTTGTAAAAATTCTCAGTCCCTATATTATACGCGAATTTTTTCACTCGTAAACGCTCGTGATGTGTGGACTCAGTTCTGTTCCGCTAGATATGTGTGAACTGCCGACATCAGTCTTGAAATAAAAAGTATTCAATAGGAATGTTGACTCTATTCAAATAAAAACATAATTTAAAGTTTAAGTGGTAGTTTCTATTATAGAAATACTAAAAAACACGATATTTTTCCTCATTTTTAGGGAATTTAATTAATATTTAATAAATAAAACGTAAATTAAATCACTCTCAAGTTACGTGACAACGAACACCAATCAGAGTGCATGACGTCACTCAGTCATAAACATTATCAGACGCTGTCATAGAGAAGGTCGCTGTTCACGCTGTCAAAAGGCTCCATTTTCTAGCTAATATTTAGAGTGTGTAACTTATTATTATTTATTTATAGGAAATGTCAAATTACATTTACCTAACTATAACAACAACTACGAAAAAACCCTTCATCACCTCATCAGTTTACCAGCGTTTATGACTGTATGACGTCGCGACAGTCACGTGACAAATATTGGCGTTTTGGAGCGCAATTTGAAACTGGATTTAAAATACATGATTTTTAAAGCTTGTGTCGTATTTAAATAAAAATAATAAATATTTGTGACTATATTAGGTACTTATGCAGGATTTAAAACATGTTCCCAAAAATAGTCAACATCCCTTTTGCGCCAACATGTACCTACTAGATAACAGATTTTTTTCTATTAAACAGTGAAAAATGCAGAAGTACCTACTAATTCAATAATGTATGTTTTTGTTATTTAGGATTGGAGCATATGCACAGAAGGTATATAGTGTATCGGGATCTCAAGCCAGCTAATATTTTATTAGACGAACACGGCCATGTACGAATTTCAGATTTGGGGCTTGCTTGTGATTTTTCGAAGAAAAAGCCTCATGCTAGTGTGTAAGTTTTATTCATTCCTCTAATAAATGTAATTTTTATATAAGTAAGCACAACTCTCTCAAGGGGTGGAAAAACTAAGTTTTAACCACGAAATAGATAATGTTTGCGGTGGATTTAAAATTAAAATTTAAAAATGGCTTAAGCACGCAATGTTATATAGATTTTGTACAAAAAAAAAATCAGAAACACAAAGTGTACAAGACGAATTATACAACGTTGATAAATACGCTATTGGAAGCATATAAAAATTTTGTCTGACTGAATGCATATAAAAATATTTTTCTACGATATATCTCAGATTCTTTCTATCTAATTCTATTGACCAAAATACAAAATAATAAAAATATTACACGCGCCACATCCAGAGATTTGGAAAACGGTCATGTGTTATACTACTTTGGTTTAATACAGCATAATGCAAAGACTTTTATAATTTGTATACAAATGGATATGATATAACACCATGAAGAATGTATTTGAAATTAACTTATTTGACTAATGTAAAGTAGCATTCGTTGTTATTCACAAACTCGGCGAATCTCTTATTTAATACCATTTTTATTACAGAGGTACACATGGTTATATGGCACCAGAAGTATTATCTAAAGGTACAGCGTATGATTCAAGTGCAGATTGGTTTAGTTTTGGATGCATGCTTTATAAATTACTCAAGGGCCACTCTCCATTTCGCCAACACAAAACCAAAGACAAGCACGAAATAGATCGGATGACGTTAACGATGACAGTTGAACTACCCGAATCGTTCAGTCGAGAACTGAGAATGCTGCTCGATGGACTCTTACAAAGGGACATTGATAAGCGGCTAGGATGTCGAGGCCAAGGCGCTGATGAAGTAAAGGAGCATCCGTTTTTTGCCGGTATTGATTGGCAACAGGTCAGTAGTTACCTTTATTTATACTATATATTGTACTTCGGTGCAGCTTAAAACATACTATATAGTACATTAGAGTTCCGTTAAGTGCACGACTACGAGATTGTAAGGAAAGTAAAATTCTGACAAATACCGACATATCATTTGCCTCCTCTGGACACAGAAAAAAAGAAGTCGTTTTTTAATGACGGAATGCCTATAGTTCTAATTGTCTAATTTTCTAACATTGTGTTATGTAACCTTGCAAAAGTAGAGTTACATTCCCAACACAAGCATCAACATTATTATAATAATAAATCAGATTGTATTACCAGTGCTAAACGATTGTTTACTTGTGCTGCTTTAAATAAGTAAACGTTTCTAGGTTTATTTACAAAAGTATACTCCACCATTGATACCGCCTCGAGGAGAAGTAAATGCAGCGGATGCTTTCGATATTGGATCATTTGATGAAGAAGATACGAAAGGCATTAAATTAACAGATGCGGACCAGGAACTATACAAAAACTTCCCACTTGTCATATCGGAAAGATGGCAATCAGAAGTAGCGGAAACTGTGTTTGAAACAGTCAATGCTGAAGCTGATAAACTTGAACAGAAACGTAAAGCAAAACAAAAACAGAAGTTTGATGCTGACGAGAAAGGTAAATAAACTTTATGTAAATAAACGCTCATAGAAATGCCATAAATGAGAAATATTTTAGGAAAATTCATAAAAAATATTTTTCATTCCATTTCATATTACAGAAGCTTTGCGATATTTAAAATAACACAACCTATTATCTTTCTGTTATAAGTGAATAGACTAAGACCAGAATTCAGTCAATACTTCAGTAAACGTTCAAAGTGTCATAAGTTTTTCCTTCACTGTTGTCATTGTGCTCTGCGAATCAAACATAGAAATTTCATCAGTTGTATTATTTAATTGCCATTTTAATACTGTACGTTATAAACGCCCAACAATTGAGTTAATAGAACTAATAGAAGATGTTTCCCCAGTAGCCAGACAATTTCGACAGTTCTAACCCCTAGGCAGACAAACAAATAGGGCAGCTGTAGGTGCCAGCATGAGTAGATGCGAGTGAGATACTGATGCGCTCGCACCTACAGCTACCCCATATGTTTGTCTAGCTAGGGGTAAAAATCTTCTAATAGTTCCCCAAGTAACCAGTATAAAATTCAGCTTTTATACTGTAACGTAAGTACAGTTACAATTTATTGAAGTTTAAGGGTGTCTGGTTGCCACGATATTAAGTGTCCGGCAATGGACCACGTGATTTCTAATATTCCGAAGATAAATATAAAAAATTACGCTGTATAAATTTGACAAAAATGACTCGGTATTTTATACAATTTTGCTACCTGTTACCTGCCAACGCCGCCACGATGACCCAAAGTACATAATCGTCCATCGTTCCTACTTGTGTTGGAAGCATGCGCTGAGAATCTTTCAGTTTTTATAAAATAATGAAGATCTGGCATTCACGGGCTCTTGTCTATAATGCTTATTAATGAGGTGTATCTATAATTTACGGAAATTTTGCACAATATTGACAAGTCACGTTTCTTTTACATTTCAGATTCAGATTGTATTTTGCACGGATATATAAAGAAATTAGGCGGACCATTTGCAAGTGCATGGCAAACACGTTACGCAAAACTATATCCAAATAGATTGGAACTGCATCCCGAATCCGGCGGGGCAAAACCGGAACTTGTATTTATGGACCAGATAGAAGAAGTTAGTGCTGATTTAGTGCATGTCAAAAATGAACAGTGTATCGTCATAAGGACTAGAGATGCGAAAGTAGTCCTTACAAATCCAGTAAGTTGAAATAGTACCTTAAATTAGTTTTTAAGAACTATAATTACAGTGGTAAGTAATTTCCACCTGTAACCTATAGACGCTAGGTGATGCTGAGCATCCATGACACAGAGCTACAATTATCCAATTGTGTAGGCTTTCACGGCTGGCGTTGTTGCAAATCTTCTTGATTTCCGGGCTTGTACGCCGTGGTCCATTGGTATTTCAAATACCAATGGACCACGGCGTACAAGCCCGGAAATCAAGAAGAATTGCAAGAGCTACAATTCACAATGCATGCTCTGAAAAAATATTTCATTTTCGATGTTAAGGTTTAAAACTAGGCTAAGCAACGTACACAAATGAGTTTGTGATCAAAACGCCACATATAAGAGGCTCATAAATATGGAAAATGATGAAAAAACAAGCAAATAACCTCACGTACGTTTTTTATTCCAATGTTGAGTCAATAGTTAGAAAGTTGAAAAAAAAATTATAACGAATCTCTCCCTCATAACCTCACATAAGAATCATAGACAGTCCATTTGCAATTTGAATAACAAAAGCAAGTGCCCTTTATTTTGATATTTTAGGATGAAATTGGACTCAAGGAATGGGCACTATCTCTACGTTCAGCACATAAGTGTTCTTTAGAACTTCTCGGCTCTATGGCTAAGAAAGCTGGAAAAATATATGGCACAGAACGAGATCCTAATAATCGAAGTGCTATAATAACACCACATCGGAATACAAATGGAAACTAAATGGCATTGATTTTACAAGTAAAATAAAGTGAGACAATAGTCTTAAAAGTGAGTGACAAAAATGACAAGAATTTCTAATAAAAAGCCATGCAAAATAATCTATTTTATAAATTAAAATATATAAAACTTTGTGGTAGCCAAAGTTTTTGCATGATTATAATAGACGTACCATCTATTCTAAAAATATGATATTGAAATTATTTTCAAAAGTAAATGACTAAATAAAAACTCTGAAATGAAATTACATAAATGAAAAATAACGGTAAAAAAATATATGACAATCTAATGCTTTTGTTGTAATAGTAATAATACAATATGTGTAAAACAAATTTAAGTATTCAAAATTTGAATGTGGTATATATGTAGATAAAAAAAATAACCAGAAAAATAAAAGTTTTCAAATCTGTGTCATTTAAAAAAAAGTTGCAAAATAAAACATGTTTTATGAATGCCAAAATTAACCCCAAGTAATGATAATAATTCAAAAAAAGTTGCATTCTTACAAAATGCAACAAAAATGTAAAACACCTAGAAACAAGAATAAATTGTGCCAATTATAAAAGAAAGTCGTAAGCAAGAAAAACGTAAATATATACGAATAATAGAAGCGCGATTTAAAAAAATAAAACTCAATTAGCAAAATAAAACACCAATGTATGCAGAACTGCTCTCTATTTCAAAATATTAAAGTTTAAATTGATTCATTAAAATAATGAACGGTAGAACAGAATGTTCAAGTTTAAAAAAAATGAACCGATACTAGATTAAAACCGAAAATGTATGGAACCATAATACTGTAAATATCTGCCATAACTTAATACTATTTTTATTATTTATTTATAAAAAAAAAATACTTGTCATATAACTATAATAACTATATGTGTGTATATTTAAACAGATGTGTTTTTTTCATATGAATAGCCTATCGAATTTAGAATGATGGAAAGACTATTGTCTGTTTCTATCTCTGTATCAACTCAATACCCCAATAAATCTTCCACTGTACACGTTGTAATCTAAAAGATCCAGTTTTTCGTTTGAAGATTAGCAATGTCGTGATTATAAACTGCATCGATTCATTAGTTGAGCACGGTCCAATGGAAACACAATAATAACTCTTTTGCTTTCGCACAGTTAGGTAAAAAGATGATAGCAATAAGTTTATTACATTATTATTTAGTTTAGGAATGGCATTGGTGAATTCTAGATGAAAACTAAAATAGAATACTAGAACCAGGCCGATTAAATTTTTTATCGCCCCAAGTCATCCCAATTTTATCAACATTTATAATTTATTATAGCAAAGGTGTTGTCGAAAAAATTAAGTGAGATATGTTAAAGTTTGATTTTGTACTGGTCACAAAAATTATGCCAATCTCATTTCACTTTGGACACACCTATATAAATTTTGGATAAACGGCACCAACAAATAAAAGAAATACTGCTAATACGGTCTCTACTTCATAGTATTACTCATGGAGATTGGAGCTCTAAAATAAAAACTGCTGTTCTTATATTGTTTTTTGAGTATAGTGGACGCCCATATAACATTAACACGATAGTTAGAATCCTATAAAACCATGCCATAGAGTAAAAAATGACAAAAATACACCGTTAATAAATATGATTTTCCAAAATTGATTAATTTAGCATGGAACACTAAAAGGGATGAAAATTGCAACCAAAATAGCAGTTTTTTCGTATAAAAACACAAAATGTGAAATTAGCTGCACTTTTGTAACCATAATTAGTGCCGTTGATGATTACCGCAATTCTTTAACTGTGTTAGAGCGAATTTGTGTTATAGAAGTAGAGGTAACTGCGGTTAAAAAAAGATTATAAGCCAATAATTTGCTCCATCTGTTTTTTTTAACTTGTATATTTAGTAAGAACATTGATGTTACCCTTGACATTACAAGAGTGAATTTTCGTAGTACATTCATTAATATATTGTACATTTACACATATTTTCGTTAATCTAAGTTTTCGCTATAACACAAATGACTTTTTTTCTGTAGGCAAAACACTCTTATGATGCCAACAACATCACTTCAAGACCCAAATTAGTAACTCATATAACAAATTTGAGTAAAACAATCCATAGTAAATATTTTTTATGACATCTCTGGAACCACATTCAGACATTTTTTGTAATAAGAAAAGACTTCTGGACAATTTATTGCATACCAAATATTCATTTAATCGTAGAAATTCACTAAAGTGAATTTAAGAATTAGGAAGAATTATGTCGACATTGGAAATATTGGATCTTGGTTGCACGTTATATCGCTGATAGACGTATTTTATATGAAGATATACCAGGTAATGAAAAATGTAATCCCAACAAATACGTAAAAGTGAAAGAAGGGGTCAAAAAATTGTTTCGCCAAAAAAATAATTGAGATCTAAATGAGTGCCAAACTTTCACTTCGCAAGTTTTCCCACACGGGTCATTTATTTGTAAAAAAAACATGAAGACTTTCCAAGTGAAAACTAGGCACTCATTTAAATTTTAATTCGTTTTTCTGCGAAGCTATTCTTTCTTGGTCACTTTTTATTAGTTTATTTGCCATATATGGCAAAAATACTATTGGCGTCGGTAGGATGACGAGACGTAGGGGTCGGACCAATATTCAAAAATGGTGCCAAAATTTAAGTCTGGTAGGTCTGATAGTTTTATCTATAACGCCCTCGCAGCCTTCCTTGGGAGTCGATTTCCACAAAACCCATTCTAGCGGATTTCTACTTGACAAAAGAAACTTGTCTGCCAAATTACAAGTCTAGGTGTAATAGTTCCGGAGATATTGTAATAGATTGATAATTGTACTTTCATCCCCTAGTTCATCTCCTTCATGTTTATTTATTTTTTATTTTTTTTTTTTGAGACAAAAGGTAGCCTATGGCCTTCGTCAGGAATCAAATTTTATCGAAATCTGTTCAGCGGTTTAGGCGTGAAAAAGTAACAGACAGACTGACTTTCGCATTTATAATATTAGTAAGTATAGATTATGGACGAATGACGAGGGATAACCTTTGAAGGGCAAAGTATATAATCTCGATATTAGTCATGAGTCAGGGTTTTCCCAGCACAATTCACTTCCAAAAACTCTGCATAGTCTATATTCAAAGATTAAATAATATGGCTTAAGACACTTGTCACCAGATGGCCAATGCTACAAAAAAATGTCCTCATTTGGATTGCCTTGGTTAATAATCTTCCTACGGAATACGTCATTCAACGGTTATATTCAAATCTAAAACAATATACGTACTATGTTATTCTGCCCAACAAATGTTATCGGAACTACGTAAACGCGATATAATAATTTTATGATTTTTTGTGACGTTTGTGAATAAATAAAAAAAATACTTGTGCGAAACGGAACTTTATTATTCTCATTTTTTTAAAATAAGTATAATAATATTTTTGTTACTCTTTTCAAACATTGTGTATAAAATATTTTGTAAGATAGAAAGCTGCCTAGTCAAAAATAAAAAAAAAAGAAATAAAAAATACAATACCTATTTTTTAAACGTACATGTTCTTTATTTTATGTGCAGTTTGCAATTTTTTGTTAGAAAAATGTGGATGTAATTTTTAATTGTTACATTTTATACAAAAACAAGAATACGTCACCAACACACGCAAATATATTATTCTAATTCTATTCTTTATTACATAATCTTTACAAAACGCTACAAGATGAAAAATACAAATATTTTTACGACAGAAATCACAATATATTAGGTAATCCCACATTAGTTCCAAATCACTTTGTACATTGTTTTTTTAATATTTATATTTATAACAATAAGTTCAAAGAGCCTAGCAATTTAAAAAAAAAGATAACGGGCATGACAGAAAACAGTATTTTGTAGTAATAATGACAAATGAGGCATTGTTTTATTCACTTTAAATAGGAAAATTGTTTTTTTTTATATTAATTACTTTATGGTCACTTATAATTAAGAAATGTTTTGGCTACATCTTATTGGTTAATATCAAATATAGTTGAAAGTTAATTTTGTAGAGTATAGGCATTCCCCATTTGTGGAAGTAAAATGGTAAAATTAAATATCACGTTATTTATACAGAAATTTGACAGGGTTTTTTCATCCCACAAATGAATGTAAAAATAACTAAAATTAAAAATATTTTGCTCAGTCAATGAAACAATGTCCCCATGAACGTAAGTTTTGTAACGAAAAAATATTTCATACTTACCTACATTAATATTCCTAAAATATTTTGTACATTTCAGTTGTCAACACATGATTTTAAAATCAAAACTGAAACGCAATAAACATCGAAAAGTAGTGCACGATTTATTATTAATATATGCACCATTTGCAACTTTATTAACCGGAATATGAAAACAAATTTATTATTATTATTAATAATGTTACAGATTGAAATGTACACATTATTTATGTAATAAAAACTTATATAACAACCTAACTAATACATACCTATTAGAGACAAATATAAAAATAAATAACTAGGTAAATTACATAATGCTGTTAGACACTGTGTTGTACATAAATGATGTAAGTAAATTAAATAAAATCACATTTTTAGATTCGAAAGTTTCTCTTTGTTATTTTCATTTGTAATTCGTTTACAGGGAGAGTTATAGTCGCCGATTATATATAGCGAGTATATAATATCGGCGACTACTGAGCGTCCCGAATTAAAGCACTGGTGAATTTGTTAAGTTATGACATCGGGAATCTCATTATATTATTAAAGTCTATAAATTTTTTTAATATGTTACCTACTGAAACTACATTTCGTAAATTCATAAATTCAGAAAAAAAATGTTTAAAAAATATTCCATGATGGCCAGTTTTAGTGTATTTGGCGTCGGTCGGATGGCAGGACTTAGGGGTCGGACCAACATTTTTCGACGTTTCCTAGCCTCCTGAACAGTTTGGCACCATTTTTGAAAATGTTTATGTATATAATGAGGACACTCACGACGACTTTTAAAAATCAGTGCCTTTGATAAGAATAAGTTTGAATTAATATTTTTAGGGGGTTATATACTCGTATATTGTGCTGCATTATTAATTGTTGTCAGCTATAAAATTTAAAATTACGACACCTAAATCTACTGTGATTGTTATATAACATTATCAGTGAATGTATTGCCCGTTCCAAGCGCTTAGATCAGTTTACACTAGCGACACTCATTCTAAAATATGAACTAAGCTGTCGCTTCGGCAGTCAATCCATAGATAAACAACCCACGGATCTATGTCTATGATAAAAAAGGTTATTGCCGACGATCCTTTTACAGGTGATTGCTACTATGGGAAAAGGAGGTGCAATTAGCTATCCATTTCTAAATTGAATAGTCAAAGTGCGCAACATATTACAATCTCCTTGGTCTACGGTTTTTCATTTCAAACTTTTTAATTGTGGCTAACTTGTAACACGAAGTGCTCGCTTTATTGATTTTGACAGATTTGGTTATGTAAATTTTTATAAAATAATAAGTATCTCATAATTATTTCAAAATGGTTGTTTTGGGATCAGTTCGGTTTATTACACTGCAAAGTGCAAGAGCCAGAGTACCTTCTATTAAATTCCGATCTCATGGTGCACAATCTTCCGTACCACAACACACTTCATCTAATCAGGTAAAAATATGTAAATTTTATTGTTTTAACTAATGAAATATTGGTAATTTTAATTTTTCTAGCAGTCAACTCTATCGCAACAATCTTCTGGCTCTCAATATATTCTAGAAGATTATCAGTTACCACCAAGATACCAGAGACGTCCCATTGATGAAAAAGAAATAGCATATATTAATAGAGGAGGCCCAGAATGAAAATATTATTTACTGTAGTTTATCATCAATGTAAAGTATGCATGTTATCCCCTATTGTCCTATACGTATTTATCATTCTCTAAATTGAATTAAAATACAAAAAAAAATGTATTGATTTTTTTTTAATTTACCTTTTATTTTTATAATTAAAATAGAATCATACAAGATCAACTTGTTTATACGTACAAAATCGTAAAATAACTAAATAAAAATTAGAGTGCAATGGAACATCAGTTTGAAATAATTTCTTCAATAATAAGGCACATCAAATCGTGTGTGACCTGTACTCTTATTAATTTCTTTTATTTCATCGTAGGCATCACGATAATTAGGAATGAATTTTACTAAACCAAATTTCGCCAATTTTGGATCCTTATATGGAAAAGCCAATAGAGCGCTTGCGAGTTTCCGTCTCAATGATTCTAAAAAGTAAAATATTGTTCTCTTTATGAATAAAATGTTTTTTTACTCTCAAACACAACACACCGAAAAATAACATCAAACACCACACTGAGGTTCAGTGGACCCCAGAACTTTTCTTACTTATTATTATTTTTAATGATAAATTGAAAATTCGATAATGCCAGTTCTTAAAAAATGTAAGGCGTTATTGTTTATATGAATTTCCTGGGCTCGTCTATTACAGGCACACTTCCAGTGCCCGGGTTGCAAACAGTTACCACCTTGCTTGAAACTGCCACCCGGACAATCAAGTCGAGCGGGGGGGAGGGGGGGCGGAGGTGCGATTACTTCACAGCCCGAAAAAACTATTTGTATGTTAATTATGTTTAAACACGAATTAAAATTGTATTTATTTATATTAGATACTGCACTTTTTAAAAGTGGAACGTGCTCTGATTGCAGAGAAAAAGTTTCAGATCGAAATGAGTTTACTTACAAGTTTAGCTTTAAGAAGCTATTTTCATTCACACACATTTCTTATCGAAAAAAACCCTCTTTTCATAGGCGTTACTTATCGGAATTAATAATATTTTACCTATTAATTTCAAAGTTCTTGTAATTCTAATACTGACTCAGACTTGTTATAACGTGTTCGTAAAACGATTCCGCGTGAAATATTCTACTAATGTTTCCTACTCTTAACCAACCAAAGAGAAGAACACTATAAAAAGTATTTACATGAGAGTTGCCAAAAATTGTTCAGTTGATCACTTCGTGATTGTTTCAAATGCAATATGACACTAGTGACTATAGCGTTGTTTGAACCTATTGACAAAAAATAATTTTTGTCATGTTTGTATCAAACCCGGAGAATATTAATAAATACCCAGAGACCTTGTGTCAAACTCGGAGACCGTCTTTCAACCCCAGAGACTTCGGGCGAAACCCAGAGAGGTGATAACTCTAGTTGCAAATTTATTGAATTTGGCTAATAATGCTGAGGTTATAATTAGACCCCAGTGCGGTGTTTTAGGATGTATTAAATTCATACCACTTAATCTATTGTTCACGACTATTGGATAAGGAGGTAGTGGTCCAATACTTTCCAAAACAACAACGTCCTTTATTGTGTCTGAGAATGAGTTGCGATATGCTTCTAAAGTTGTAGCATCGATACTTGCAGCTTCAGCTTGTTTACTCATCACCATTTTTAAAGAGTCCAGATGGGAACCAGACCCTAAAATAAATGTAAAAATTATATTTGATTATGCGCAAATACTATTCGCACTGTAAAATCATATTAATAAAATATTGTATTTGAATATCAAATAATAAACATGCTTATGACTTTATTTGCCACATCAAATCATGAAAAATGTTCGAGACTACTGCTCTGTTCTCGTTTAGACCCGACGCGGTTTTAGAAATTTAATTATCCTATCATATGTTTTTTGCGTACGCGAACGATGTGTTTATTTTTCTAAGCATAATCTTAACTAAAGGGGGCCCACCCTAGAAATAAGAAATGATAAAAAATAATACGTTCTTTTAGTATTTTCAACAAAAACGAATTAGACTGCTTCAAATCCTAGTGTCGCCAATAATTCCAAGATTATTTTGAAAACGTTTTCATCGCAAAAAAATAATCTATATCTATGCTAATATTATAAAGAGAAAGATTTGATTGCTTGTTTGTTCCGGATAGTCTCAAAAAATACTGAACCGATTTTAGAAATTCTTTCACCAATAGAAAGCTCTATTAACAGTGGGTAACATAGGCTATATATTTTCAGAATTTGAAAATTTTGACATATGCTGTGAAAACTGCTGAAACATTTATTCAGAAAGCACAGTAGCGAAATCTAAATTATTATCTCGATAAGCACAGTGTATTGTATATTGACAAATTTAAACCTTGAACAAATTACGTAAGCCTATATGACAGGTAGTTTCGCAACATTAGACTGCTCCTGCATGTATAAAACTGTAATCATATGATCACAATCTAAGGTCATTGATCACATTTTTTGACAAGGCTTTCTGCAACCCAGCATAAGTTTATTAGTGACTATCTAGAATACGCGAACTGTACCTATTATTATAAGCCAGTGACAATCAGTTTGTTAAGTATCTACAAACAACAATCTATCCAAATACCTAATACTTAATCATAACTCATATAAGTTATCAAACGTGACGTTTTTAAACGGTGCAGTAATTAAAATAAAAATACAATAAAATTTAATTACTATAATTTTAAATTACATACTCAAGGCATTTCCAAAGAATGAGGCATTTTCACCAAGATCTTTCAATCTGTTGAGCAGAATTTTACTACCACTTATGGAATTGGCATTGCTGTACGCCCATCGACTTCCTCTGAGGTCTAATAACTCATCTGCAAATTGTTTACGCCTGTAAAAACAAATACACTGTTAATAACAATCGTCGTATACTTAGTTATCAACAAAGAGTAGTGTTGCATTAACTCATAGTAAATTGCAAGTGTTACAATTTAACCCTGTATGCAGAAGCGAATGCCGTCTTTCGTGCCAGTTATATTTGCTTCTCTCATTTTCTTTGGTACAGTTTAAATAAACTTTCTTTGGTCGAAGTAATTCAAACGGATATAGCTAAAACGTAACGGAAGTAGCCGTTTCTATATAGTGATAGAAAACTGGTGAAAAATAACAAGAACACGGGAGATGTCAATTTTTTTATAGGGTATAGTAACTGAACGGGAATGATAGAGTTTTATTATCGATCAATGATTTTATTTCTACCTTGTGGTCTTCAGTAGGAATATTACAGATGTAGGTTTTTCTGATCTCTGCAAATGCGGATGTTGATTTTTTGACGTTCACATCTGCAGATGCGAATGTGAAAATAATAATATTTTTAACTATAATTATTATTATCAATCTAGCTAACGAAGGATTCCCGCCGGAAAGTCAATAAACACCAAACCCGACTTTGAGACTTTGTTTGAACTGGTTAGTACAAAAACATATTAAATGTCCTTGACCTTCGGGTGGACACAAGAGAAGGAAGAGGCACTTCAAAGGTCCCTTTCTTGGATTTTTCTATCCATTACCGGACTTATTTTCAATGAAACATTTTTCATCCTTGAGAAGGGGCGGCATCCAAATCCAGGGTAAAAGCACCCCCCGGCACAGGGTCAACTTTAAAGGAGAGGGTAAGTAAAACCTAAATCAAAATTTTTATGAAAATCGGTGGTGTTTGGCAATATTATACGGGAAAATGGTCATTGACTGGGCAAATAGCACTTTTTGAAATTTTGCAAATAAACTCTCTATGCTAAATGCTTAAATTCTCAAATAAGGATTATAAACCGATCTATGGGATAAAAAAATGTGTCGACAAATTTGAAAAACCCCACCGAAATATTTTTTTCAATATAGCATTTTACGGTTAAAACAAATATTAAATTCCCACGCAGGGCTTATAGATCTGTCCATGGGTTATCTAACTATCAAAATTTTTGCAAAATCTGAAAGCGGCCACCTTACTGCAAAAAATTTTTCGTGATCGTATTTTTAAAGTGAAAAGGTATAAGATCTTTGCAAAATTGCTTTTTTAGGGTGAGCCCTTTAAGGTTTTACAAATATGTTAACTCAGAGAGATAGGTTTACAATTCGTTAACGCGAATTTTAGATTTCTTGAATACGCTTTTTACCAGAAAACTCCACGGCTAGTCTTTCAATTTTTAGTCGAACAGTAGAACCTTGGAAATATTACATCTGTAGAGCGACCACAAACATTTTTTCCGCATTTTCTACACAGATAACCCATGGACAGGTGTATGCCCGTATGTTTTATGTATTATTTGCTTATTAACTTATTAAGAAACGGTGTTTTTATTTCATGTTCGTTTTCAAATAAAACTTACATTTTATCAATATGTACAATAACATCAGCGTAATATCCAGCAGCTTCTGAGGTGTTATTTTTATGCTTGAATACTGGTGTCGCCGGCAAAAGTTCTGCGAATGTGTTTTTATCTTCAACTAATTTCATATACATGCTTGCAGTCATAAACGCTGAAAACAAATTTAATTATAAGTTAACATAATCTGTACAATATTTCTTTGAAGTTTGAACTGCACGTTTTTTATGTAACTACCCATGACAATTAGTATTGCAATTAAAATATATAACTTGCAACACTTGTCATGAGGAGGATTTTCAATTAGCTCAAATGCCACCTTCTTAAAACATTATCATTCGTGATATCTCATGTTATGAAAGTATTATTTGGAAAAATGTTTGATTAAAGCGTTCAAAGTTTTTAGATGCAATACGTAAATGTGTATTACCTACTTTTTTAAAATTTTGCATCTGTTTTGAAATAATATCTACAATTTAAAAATACACTAAATTACGATAGGTTTATTGAGCGTCTATAATCTACTATTCTTCGTCTTATTATGCGATAGGCAGTGGCGGATCCAGGGGGGGGGGCTATGGGGGCTAAAGCCCCCCCAGAGCCACAGTAAGAAAAATTCATTTCTAGAAATCCTCAGGATAAATTTTTCCCCGAACAAGACAAGAATACTTTATCCCCGAAAGGAGTTTTCCAGTGTCAAAGGCACATTTTTCCGTAATTTCGAAGAACTGATGTGCCTATTTCATATTTAAACAAAATATACGTCGATTATATCATGAAATTCATGTGAATCAATTCAAATATTATTGTGTTTTTGTACCGCATTTATGAAATCAGAAACATGGACATACGAAACTTTTTCCCAAAAAATATGTATTCACACAAGCTTTATCGAAGAAAAAATGTTGCACTAATAACTTTCAATGAGTAGTTGCAATGAATCAACTCAACTGGACTTTCGAGGTTTTAACTCTCCAGCCCCCCCCCCCCAGACCTGGATCCTAGATCCGCCACTGGCGATAGGTCAAAGTTGCTTAGAGTTTTGAAATTGTTTTCATTTCAGATTTTCGATAGCAAAGCCAGAAATTCAATAAAGATGACCATGTTTTTTTTAATAAATAATTTAATAATTATCTGCTGTTTGAGCAAAACATTTATAAAAAACATCTATAAATCGGTTAATTAAGTGTAATTTTCCCCGCTATTTCACTTCTTATTTTTCCGCGTTTGGATAATAATAATAATAATAATAATAATAATAATAAAGGTTTTATTCTATGAAGCCATACTATACAGCGTAGAACAAGTCAGGTACAATATTACATGAGTATAAATCATTTAAGGAAGTAATGGACAAATTGTGATGAAATCATCAGAGTGCAAAATATCACAATAAATGTGACATGCAATAAGGTGAAAGCTCCAATAAGTATTTTTTCAATTGTTTTTTAAATTCACCGACTGCTGATGCGCGCCTCAATTGTTCTGGAAGTATGTAAAATATTTTGTGACCAATGTACATAGGACTCCTTTCAAAAAACGATGTGTTATGTTTAATGCTCATTGCATGGGATCTTATATTATATTTATGTGAGCTATTATAGTAATTTTTATTGAAAAAATTGTACTTATACATGTGAGATAGCAGTTCAAAAGCATAAATACCGTAGTATGTTAACAGTTTTTTCTCTTTAAATATATTTCTGCATGATTCTCTATGCTTTAAGTTATAGATAACCCTCAAAACTCTTTTTTGAATTATAAAAATCCTGTCTCTATCGAGTGACGCTCCCCAGATGAGAATGCAATATTTCATATTGGAGACAAATAATGCATGATACACATTTAATAAGTTTCGATCATCATAGAACTTTTTCAGCTGTTTAAAAGTTTTTTGCAATAAAATTGGAAATGGATTTGCTAACGTTCCGTGTAAAACGGAACACTTACGGAATCACTTCGGTGTCCGTCCGTCTGTCTATTATAGACGATTTTGTTTATTATGCGGCCACACATCGATTACTTTGTACTTTGAATTTATGAAATAATGGCACAATAAATTGTACACACTTTTTAATTTACTAAATAAAAAATAAAACCACGTCATTTTTGTTGTCGATACAGTTTTTATAAGCGTCGAGGTACAGGTGGCTCCGCATTTTTTAATTAAAATTTAAAATAAAAAACGCGTTTCTCTTCAATTTTATTATAATATGGTCATATAGGCACTAAACTCAGTTATATATAAGTAAAGATTAACGTATTAACGCATTATTCTTCCACTTAGGTATTACTTTAATTTTAAATACTTATTACTTAATAAGTTTTTTATTGCACACACCGCTACCGGTAGTGTGCTCTCTTATCATTTTACGCGTCAGAGCTGAATTTTCTTTGTTTTTCAAATTTTAAAAAGTAGAACGCGATTAAAATTATTGCTAATTTTTGTGTATTTTTACTTTTTATTTGGTGAATAACACTCTTTTGTTGTGAATAAACCTCTATATTTATTATTTCTGTTGCACGTTGTACGAGACAAAGAAATATCAATTAAAAATGATTTCATTATTCATAGAATTCATTGAATAAAACAGTTTCAGAATACGCGAGTGCAAGTCACCGACTGGAACTCCGTAGATCCATAACAATGACATTAATATATTCGTCTACATTACACTACCCCCAATTTAATAATTAAACGTGCATTTCCATTTCTAAAAGTCCGACGGAATGACTAATTAATATGTTCCGTTCAAAGTTTAAATTTTGCTAAAGAAATTATCGAAACTATTGCTTTTTTAGATAGTTTTAGTTTTAGATTAGTGGCGTAGCTCTCGGATTGCTAGGCGGTGCAGTGCACTGAGGTCCCCAAACTCAGGGGACCCTTTGGACTCCTGAGCGACTTTCGAAAACGTTATTTAAATATGTTAACCTTAAGTCTGGTTCGCAAGTAGAAAAACACGTATCATAGCTCATTGGATTCGTAATCACCTCTAGAAATATGTGCTAAAGTTTGAAATTCGCACATAAACAATTGCAAAAGCTATTAACAATTAAAGAATTCCAAAAAAGGGGGTCTAATTATTTGCAAATAAAACTCGAAAACTATTAATGCTAATGAAATAAAAAAAAAAGATTCCTAAAAAGAAGGAAATTCCCGGAAAAAATGTCGACTCGCGGAACTTCATCTCTATTATTAATACTTTTCAATTAATATTGAAAATAAGACTCCGTGTGGTCGGTGCTGTGCCGATAAAACTTAACAAATTTAGATAGGGCTCCAATTTCAGTTTTGCACCGATGCCCTTGGTTTCGTAGCTACGCCACTGATTAGGTACCCTCCTAAAAACCTCAGATAAATAGATTAGTTCATTTGAATTTTGGAATCAATCGCTTTTAAATCAGTAACAACATTAATAAGTTTTTTTATTTTTTAACAGAAATTGGACAAATTCAAATATAGTTAAACTAATTTAAAAATTGCGACGTTTCGTTAATTCTTGTTAACTTCTTCAGGCACAACTGAAATGATTACAAATACAAATTAATGTTAATGAAATAATTACAATTTTTTTTAAATAAAATTGGAATGATACCTTTAACTAGTTAACCATAACATTAATAAAATTTAGATGTTTAATAATACATAATAACTTCCACAAATATTAAATAGTAAATTATTTAAACAAACTAGTTAAAGGTATTATTTCAATTTTATATAAATTTTTTTTTTGTAATTATTTCAATAACATTAATTTGTATTTGTAATCATTTCAGTTGTGTCTGAAGAAGTTAAAAAGAATTAACGAAAACTCGCAATTTTTAAATTAGTTTAACTATATTTGAATTTGTCCAATTTCCTGTTAAAAAATAAAAAAAAAAACTTATTATTTATAATGGACGTGAAAAATATTGAGAAATATTAACAACCTACAAAGCTTTATTATCTACATAAAATGGATGGAATAGAATGAGCCATGACTACATTAATAATTTATTGATTGATTTACATCCATTGTTATATGTCGCATCACCAATTTTTGTAACACAAAAGTCGCACATGTTTTTGATGAAAATCATTTCATCTGGCCGGCTTTGTTCAGTATTTTACTCTTAAAATTGTCGAGGCAGTTCCGCCTAAGAAGTTTCACTTCCTCTCCTCAGTTTTGGAATTTCTTTGATCTTTCTATGAATGGTTATCGATTGGCTGAATATTTTTTAAGGTAGGTATGGAATAAATATTATTTTAGGGAAACCTATAAATATTATTGCATGTGCAGTACAGACCTACAAACTATTTAGGTAAGAGCGGTGAAATCGAGTTTTAAGTCCAGAATACTCCATCAATATGTTCGACAAATAGAAAAGTCAGTGACACTGTTGTCTACTTGTCTACTCGAAGATTCAGTGGCCAATGACCAATAAGCAAGATGCATTTGGTTGTTATAATATGTTACCCGTTTTAATATCCGTCCGAAAACCATCAAATGTACTGGGCTGGAACCAATTAGTTCCATCAATTAGTGTACGTGGATAATAGTCTACATACGAAGCAATTGGCTGATAAAATAGCACGTGTTTGCACCATATATTAATGTTATATTACAAAAAAATATATATATACTCGTACCTACACATTACGACCATCATTCGTTATGGTACACCTCTCGGCTCATACAGTTCTTGCACGACACATGGTACAATGCAATGATCGTAAAAATTGTGATTTATTATTATCATCGGTTTGTTTGACGTTCAATCCCAAATTATCAGTCTAAAAATGGACCGATCTTGGGAACAGTCAAAGATACAGTTGTTTATACATTCGTATTACGGAGTTTTCATGAGTCACCAGTTAAACTTATAAAGTGTCATTTAGATTACCAATTCAATATTTAAAATAATAATTGAAAATATGAATTGGCAGTACTCCCAGATAGTTCTGGCAATCTATGACCCTGAAAATTAAAAGATAAAATCTAGCAACGGCTTGAAATTTCAATGACAATTTTCTGGTAAGACTTTGACGGTGATTTTGAGGTAAAAATACTTTTGCCACAGAATTTTACTATGGCTTCCATAGCTATTCAGTGCTAAAAGTATTTTTACCCTGAATTAATTCCGTGACCCGTTCGGGAACTACACAAAATCAACTGAAAAATAATTCTGCTTTCACAAATTCTGCAAATTTACGAATATCATTACTTAATACGGACCCAAAAGAGTAAGTTGTCAATAAAAATATTCAGACTTTTTAAAGTAACATTTCTTTTGGCGCGTTGAGAGAAAAATTTTAACATGCAACGGAAGTGCACGTGCACAGCTAACAAAAATTCGACAGTATGAAGTTAGCCGTAAGAGGCCCAGACTGAAATGACAGATGGACGAAATCAATGCACTTTCTCGCATTTGGAAACTATGTGGTATACTAGACGATTATAACGAATAGTCGTTTTAAGTGTCATCTAGCGGAAAAAAGTAGAAACCAAAATAAAATTTTGAAAGTGTTTTCAAATATTTGAGGTTAATTTTTTGTATTATTCTTTTGAAGATTTTATTTCGATAAATTATATACATGCATATTAAAAATTAGTTTTTAATCACGCCAAAGAAATATAACTTCAAACGGGCACCCACTTTTAAAGCAAAGTTCTTTTTTTGGACATTGCGCGCCTGCTGGGGAGTAAAATGAGAAAAAATGTCATGCGTGATCGTTAACTTCGCGCGCGCGCTCTATCCACACTTTCTTAGCTAGTGCGCTGATAACATGCGTAGACGCTTCGCTTCAGTCGGGCGTTCCCCAACACCAAACGTGTTTTTATAACCAATAATTTTCTTGAACCTGGTTTTTATTTCAATAAAGTTTTGGTTTTCTCAACGACCTTCTCTTAAACACAATGTTTTTCTTTCATTTAACGCTCATTGACGAATATTTTTTCAGTGTGTAGGACAATCACCAAGTAACTCAAACTGCGCATTTCAAATATCCACTATTGTGTGAAATAAAACAACTACCTATAAACGAGTGAAACATTATTGTAAAGTCAGATTGCCAAGACAGATTTTTGAATTTTTTTATTCATCGTACGTAAAATTATTTTGCTCTTTTTTGAAGTTTAACTTCTTTAAGTGGTATAGGTATAATTAATTATCAGAAATTATCGTTTTCGCATATTAAAGTCAGAGAATGTTACATATAAGACGCATCACCAGATTGCTACTTACCTGTGATTACTTACAATTATTTAGTTGTGCAGGTTATTTTACACATTTTGCTGTAATATAAACCTGCTGTTTGAATCCATATAAGTGCATCACTGCACTAGACACAATACAGTATTGTGTAAAACAAATTAGAATTGAAAATCTGGACAAAATAATTATTTTTGTAATTTTTCAAAACTTTAAGACCGCTCTTTTACCTGTAATACGTGTACATAGCGATTTTGGAATTTTAATTTAGTAATCGAACTGGCAATAGCCAAGTTGGGTTGAAAAATTCCAATTATTTTTCACACGCAATGTGATTTATTTTCTATTTAGGTACTAATTTTGTAATTCTGTTTTTTCCGAGGAATAAATTTATTTATTATTATTATTATTACTACTGGTGAGAAACAGTCTTAATTTAAATTAGTGAACTCTATGTATGAATGATATTGCATGATTATTTTTGTTTAACTGATTTTTCTCCAACAACGAAAAAAGCAAAGAAAGCGAAAAGCTGGAACCATTCCGGGTTCTGTTATTCTCCTGTGTGCAATTCTTCAAAACTGGAAAGATTATAGCCCCGACGAAAAGATAGGCTTGGTAATATCAGTATGAGAAAAATTCTATAAGCCATTTAGTTTTGCACAGTACTATCATTTACATGACAAGATGCAATAATATATTGTTTACAATTATTCATGTACGTATCTTAATTGCAATTCTTTAATTTCAAGAAGTTCCTGTCAAAGATTTTTATTAATGCCTTGTTAGCAGACCGTGGTTCCAGAAATCAACTGTTCACTTTCAAAGCCGGTATTATTTCTTAGTTCCTTTTGAGTTCTACATAATCTTGACTATTCCAAACATGTGCCTGTTTACTATGTGTCAAACGGTATTTTGCTCAGAGCGGCAACGTTTTAAGAAATATATTTTTTTGTCACAAAAAAGCAGCAATTACCGAAAATAATTTTATTCATGAAGGCTTATTCCTACATTTAAAATATGCATAATACAGTACAACCTCGATATAACAAAGTTGAAGGGAATTAGAAAATATTCGTGTTACCAAGTATTGAATTCGTTATAATGAAGCTTGTTATATAGAGGTTAGGTTGGTCTAAGATTCGTTTTTTTTTTCTTTTGGCCAATGTACTTGTGGGAATTGCGAACTCTTTAGCGATGTCTAATTTTTTCTTTGTAGGATTCTCGTCTACATACTTAATGATTTTTCGTTTCTTTGAGACGGTTAAGGAACACCTTTTTCGTTTCACAGCCGCTGCAACTTTAAATTTACTAACAAAAGTGACCAACAGCAGTGTGTACATTACTTTACATCAAACAACAATGATTGTCTACGATAAATTTAACGTGTCTGAACCTGTCGAGACATGAATTGTCGTTGTTATTGTGGAATTATGTGTGATTGATTGGTAGGATACGTTATGTAAAGGTTATAAGTTGACAAAAATCGTTAAATAGAGATAAATTATACTTTCTAAATATATATTCTGCAATGATTGAAAATTTGTTATAAAAAAAGGTATATTTTGCATTTACGGCCAGTTCTAGGGGATTTCGAAAAATTTGTTAAATCGAGGAAATCGTTATATTGAGGTTCGTTATATTAAGGTTACACTGTATATTGTTTTACGCTATTTGGCAATTTCCTGTACCTTTTCCTGAAATGGGTTAAGCTGCCAAGGCGTATGACTTAAACCTACACCGTATATATTAAATAGAATTCATGTTTCATTCTAGATGGTATGTAGGAATAGTGCGTGACATGTTGGAATGCGAAACGGACTTCACATACGAAATAGCTAATAAAATGTAATAATAACACGATGCCCGGAACTATAGGTGAGAGGCAGCGTCATTCATTATTACAACTCCAAACACGAAACGAATATATTAAATAATTAAACAATAACATACATGCCTACCTACACTTTGTAATTAACATAGTCAACGAAAAGTAACTAACAATAAAAGTTGGACATAGAGTAAACTTCCCTTGCAAGCACGATTACAGTGTGGTGCGGGCAATAAACACTGATTTAACCGATTTAAACGGTGTTCTTTTCTCAGCTTAATTTTCAGAGTGATTACAAAAATTTCAATAAAAAAAAAACCCGGGTCGCAGTGCCAAAACCCTGCCGACAATATAGTGTATTTGCTAATACAGGTATTGTGGCTTTATTAAATGAACTTAAGTTTGTTTTTGGACAAAATAAAAAAAAATTGAACCCCTTAATACACCCCTTACAATAATAATTTTATTAGTTGAAATATTGTTATCAATCCAACATCTGCACCAAATTAAATACGACCTTCAGTAAGTAAATTCGTATACGCAAACTAGTGTTTTCATAAAATTTGTAAGTCCGGTCCTGTCGGGCCGTTTTGCTTATAATTTTAGGAGCACTTTTTAATTGCTACTAAAGGGTTAAATTTCAATTTTGGAACGATTCTGAGAATTTTTTCGGTATTTTTAGGCCCAAAAACTTTTTTCAACCCCTAAAAACTACCCTTAAAATGACCCGATTGGGCCCATTTTAAATAGGCTTCGTGCGGTGATGGATTCCAACATGTATGCCAAATTTCGTTAAAATGAATTAGCTCCTTCGAAAGTTTGGCAATATACACTATTGGCGTTGGTCGGATGGCGGGATCTAGGTGTCGGACCAAAATTTCTCGCCGTTTCATAACCTCCTAAACACTTTGGCACCATTTTTAAAAATGTTTATATATATATATATATATACATATATATATATATACGTATATAAATATATATAATATATATATATATATATATATATATATATATATATATATATATATATATATATATATATATATATATATATATACATATATATATATATAAACATTTTTAAAAATGGTGCCAAATTGTTTAGGAGGTTATGAAACGGCGAGAAATTTTGGTCTGACACCTAGGTCCCGCCATCCGACCAACGCCAATAGTGTATGTTGCCATATGGCAAATACACTAAAAACATCGGTTTGTCCAGGTTTTACAACTATTTCTCAGGTTTTTTCCTCCGTTATGTTCATTAGGAAGTTAGAGATCGAAAAATAGAAAATATATACATAGAATAATGATTGTATATTGCTTCATGGGTACTTGGACAAAATTAGTGAATAAAAATTACACACTCATGTTAATATGTAGTGCTATTTTTATTCACTAATTTTACTAAGTACCCATCAAACAATAAAAAATCACTGAACAAAATGGACAGGACCAGCAGAAATATTCTGGATTTTCCACTAGGGACTGTAGGATGTTGAATTTTAATATATTGTGAACGAGACATTATTTTTAGTGTATTTGCCATATGGCAACATACACTATTGGCAGCGGTCGGATGGCGGGACCTAGGGATCGGACCAAAATTTCTCGACGTTTCATAACCTCGTAAACACTTTGGCACCATTTTTAAAAATGTCTATATATATATGTATATATATATATATTTATATATATATATATTTATATATATATATATTTATATATATATATATTTATATATATATATATATATGTGTGCGGGCAATAACTTTCGAAAGAGTTAATTGATTTTAACGAAATTTGGTCCACGCGTTGAAATCCGTCCCCGCAAGAAGCCTATTTAAAATGGGCGTAATCGGGGCATTTTAAGGGTAGTTTTTAGGGGTTGAAAAATGTTTTTGGGCCCCAAAATACCGAAGACATATAACCCTTTAGTAGTAATTAAAAAGTTCCCCTAAAATTTTAATAAAATCGGCCCGACAGGACCGGACTTACAAATTTTATGAAAACACCAGTTTGCAGATAGTGAATCATTTACTGAAAGTTGTATATAATTTGGTATACAGGTTCGATTGATAATAATATTGCAATTAAGAAAAAAAAATGTTATTTTAAGGGGTGTATTAAGGAGTCAAATTTTTTATTTTGCCCAAAAACCAACTTAAGTTCGCGTAATAAAGCCACACTGCCTGTATAAGCAAATACACTATATTGTCGGCAGGGTTTTGGCACTGCGACCCGAGTTTTTTTTCTATCTGCCCCTGGTTTTACAAGTAGAAGGTAGTATAATTTTAACCATGGGGCGAATTACACTTCAACAACGCATTTTTATAGTACAAACTTATTATGAAAATCAACGTCCTGTAAAAATACATTTCGTAAAATACGTGATTTTTCAAAGAAAAGCATCACCAGTGACGAAGCACATTTTCGATTGAATGGACAAGTGAATAAACAGAGTTGTCACCTCTGGGGTGAAAATAATCCTCGAATAGTTCAAGAACAGCCATTACATAGTGAAAAGTTACTGTTTGGTGTGCTCTTTGGAGCTAAGGAATGAAAATGAGGATAGTCAAGAAGTTACTGTGAATGGGAACGTTATAATCGAATGATTAATTAATTTTTATGGCTTAAACTTGAAGAAATCGTCATCTCTGATATTTATTTTCAACAAGACGGCGCCATACAACTCGTATAAACATTGCATTGTTACGAATAAAGTTGAATGGGCGTTAAATTTCAAGAAATGGGGACATCAATTGGCCAGCGAGATTGTGCGATTTAACTCCATTATATTTCTTCATTTGGAGTTATTTAAAAAGCCGAGTAAATAGAAATAACCCACAAACAATCCAAGACCTTAAGACCAACATTCGAGATGAAATATGCGGAATTAAAGAACTAATGCTGCAGTGAGTTGAAAATTACGACGTACGAGTCACCGCTAGTCATAAAAGTCGTGGTGGACATTTATACGATATTGTTTTTCATGTTTAATTGTAATGAATCAAACTATCATTTTATAATAAAATAAAAAAATTGCAATAAAATATATTTAAAAAAAAAAACTTCCTACGGTCCTTCTTGGATAACCCTTTTTAAAATAATATTTAGTACTAATTTGTACGTAATATTTCTATTTGTTTATTTGTGGTTAATGATTTTGTGTGCGATCCTTCGAATTTCGATAGTGATAAATTTTTGTTAAAATAAAATCAACATTAATTTTATCTCAAAGCTTGTTCCGATCCTGAGTATGAATTAAATAGATGGAAAGTTGTCCGAGGACGTCGGATCAATAAGTCAATACTAATTTATAAAACAGTTAATACATAAATAATTTATGACGCCTGAAGAAGCAAAAATTCTGAAACGTTGCGATAAATAAAAATTTAGTATTGACTTATTGATCCTAAGTCCTCGGACAACTTTCCATCTAATTAATTTTTTCTTATGATAATCCTACCGATGTCCACATAGTCCCTCTCGAAAGGATCAGCACGGCTTTCCAGATCCCGCCATTCGTGTTGTAGAGTTATATGAGCTCCGGTAGCTGTTTCCAGGTACTCAACGATGCCCTCGTACAATTCCATAGGATGACTAGGATACATGTAAGTAATCAGACGGAGCTGCTCTCGTATAGGAACTGGTGACTGCTGCTGCGGATAATTACTTAAGCTTGCCGCAGACATGATTACTTTGCACTTGAAACAGAAGAGACAAATAACTTCTTTAATAATAATAATAGTTTATTGTCATGTTTCGTATTACAATACATAGTGACATTCAAAGAACTCTTCAACAGTATAAAAACATTTTGCTAAGAGAATTTTCTTGACAGTTTTTCTAAAAATTTTAATGTCTAGTTCTCTGATCTCATTTGGAAATTTATTGGAAAATTTTATACCATAATAATTTGGTCCATACGTGGTTAATATGTTACAATTTTTCCAATTTTAACGTTTCCTTTCTGATACAAGCTGGGTGATATCTTTAAATCAAATATCGTGTTATATTTGTCAGTCTAATATATTATTTTAATGCAATACTGCTAATGACTCTGATGTCACAAAATGTCGTTTCGCACAAATATTTTTGATATAACAGAAGAGATATTATGACGAACGAGAATGCAGCTATATTACTTTGGACAAATAAATAGAAATACATTGTGGAAAGTAGTATTTTTATTTTATTTAACAAACAAATTCCTACATGCCATTATTACATTACGAGTCTGCAGTATAATACTCGCCACGGTTCTAAAAAGTTCTGAAGTTAGTCTCAAACAGCGTCGCAAATGTATATTTTGGTTGTTTTGTGGGAAAGGAAGACTCCCACCACCTCCCAGTTACGGGAACTGAATGTGTGCTCGTTATCGTTATCTTGTCAATTGTCGCTTTCCTGCTATAAAGTACGCTATTGTTAAGTTGTTTCTTTGATTGTTAATTGATCAAGATGCCTAATACAGTTTTGCATAGACAAGCATGAAAAATAATTTTTTGGATGACTTTATGCAAGGAATTAGACCTTTAGATTAAAGAAAAATTAAAAAATCAAAAATAATAATATAGCGCGAGTTTGTAGTTTTTCAACCATCTGTACCTGCGCAAGTCTCCATTTGCATCTAACTTCCGAGCCTTTTAGATCCATGGCACGTTCTATACCTTTAAAGTTTATTACGAGATCAGATTGAGAAAAGTAGATTTGTTACTAGTATGTAATGCTTTTATCACAAAATATTATTTGGACCAAACAATAGAGAAGTTCTAAGCAACATTTGGATTAAATAATTTAGTTCAAATGTTGCTTAGAACTTCTCTAGCTGGGGTGGACATGTTGAGGAATGCGTTGACAGAGCTATCGATAATAGTGTTCGACGGTAATCCTTTTTATGAGTAAATGTAAGATGAAAAGTGGGATTACAGTCTAAGCCGAAAGTTTAAAGCACTAATATGTATTTTTTGTACGTGACCTACACTGAACATTTTCGAATTTTTTTACTATAATTTGTAATGGCTAATACATATTATCAAAATGCTATTAAGAATTCAAAAGTACCTAATTGGTTAAGCATTGATACAACAACATTATCTATTTGAAAAAAATTGAATTATTTATGTGATAATCACAGATTTAGAACTAATTGACGCTAATTGCGCATTAAATAATTCAACAATGAAATAAAATTAACATACAAACATAACTGTATACATAATTGAGTTATTTTTACAATATTATTTACTAGACCAAAATCTTTTGTACCTTATAAATTAGAAAATTTTTATGCAATAAGTTTTATGTTGATCATTTTTTTGCAGAAATTTTCGTAAGCTTTATCTTTAAAAAATCTTTTCCGAATATTACTGACCACGGGTTCGAGGTTAGAAGTATTTGAATATTAACAGATATTCAAGAAGTGATTAATTAAAAAAACAGAGTAATTGTAGTTGCGATTTTAGTGACTAGCCGCGGGTTGATTCTAGGGACGTATCTACATAGGGACTAATAGCGCTTAAGCCCTGGGCCCCCAACTATCTAGGACCCACAAAAATTATATTATTATCATAAATTTTTAATATCTACTTTTTTATTAACAGTGAGCACATATCGTATAGTAAAAATAGTAATAATATTAATGATTATTAGTGTATTTGTTCTATATGGCACATGCACTATTGGTCAGGACATAGGGGCGGCCAAAATTTCTCGACGTTTCACATCATTCTAAGCGCCATTTTTGGAAATGTAATCGAACCATTCTAAGGGGTGTATTTAGTGATGGAAAATTGTTTTGAGGCCCAAAAACATCTTTGGAAGATTAATTTTCAATTTTCTGCTTTTTCGAGCCCTTCAATAAGAAGTATTTTCTATTAAAAAAAATGTTTTTTTACTTTAATTTTATTTATCTGGATGATATAGTTCTCTCTTATATTATATAGTTTCCACTTTCCAGATAGCAGAAAGTGCATTGATTTCGTCCATCCGTCATTTCAGTCGAGTCGTCTTCTGACCAACTTCTTACTGATCAATTTTCGTTAGCTGTGGGTGCGTACTTTCGTTGCCTGTTAAAATTTTACTGTCAACGCGCTAAAGGAAGTATGACTTCAGAAATATAAAATGCTTAGAGAGAGAGGTTTCAAAATAAGTTACGCTTGGAAGTTTCACAATTATAGAAATAATCTCTTTTGTAACATGAATTTAATTAATCAAAGATATTATGCTGTTGCAATAAAAATGCTATTTTCGCTTACAACTCATTCTTCTCATTATCGAGTTGAAATAATACAAAAGCGTAAAGCTTTGCCAGATAAGTATTTCATCAAATCGGGAATTTTTGCATATGAAATAAAAAACTCGAGATTTATGCGCAAAAAGCGGGGCAAATCACAAAAAATACAAATGTTATTTATATTGAAGAAGTATCCAGATATACGCCCATAATAACATTAAGCAAGATTCTTAGTATTTTTTGGGGAACTATAGTCTACATTTTTGTACTTGGTGGAAGATTTTATCTCTTGGAGTTTCAATCTTAATGTAAAAATCGTGTCTAGAATACCACAAAATAAAACTAAAATAAATATGTGAAGAAAAATTTTAATTAATAGTTTTTACGTGCCTAAATTATGACAATAACACAATTTAAAAATAATATTATTGACCTAACAATTATCTATTAACCTACAACACATTTTCACAACTATGGACACCCATGGGTTAGAAAACACTGGCATTAATGCATGTACATATAGAATAAGAGGAATAAACCATAAATACTATCACTTAAATATTTTTAAAACACGCAAACTCTGAAGAGTCTTCAACATTCTTAAATAAACCAACTATTAACAAAAATATAGACATAAAAATAAATAATATTCGTTGACTAAAAATTCCTAACGGTTCTTAATTTAAAACTCGCCTTACAGCAGTCACACATGGACAAACAAAACACTTACGATTTAGGTTTAAAAACGAGCAAAGATAATATTAACATTTGCACTGCATTAGTTAATTAATTAGTGTTCAGACTCACAGATTCTCAATAACTGATTATGGATCATGCAACAAGAGGCAGTGTTGTGAACACGTGTGTTATCTGTGACCTATCTCTGTGTATTGGAACTCTGCTTACAGGCAGCGACCGACCGGGCGGCGGCGCGCCGGTCATGAAGCATTGTCAGAGACAAGACAACTCTGATAAATGTTAGATTAAGAGTTTACTAGACTTTGATACACATTTACATATTCTCACAAACAGGGGTGTCGACTTTTGAAAATTGTCGTGGACGCTCTCACGGTTATTCATCAATCATTGACTATTATTATTTATGGATTTCAATTGCTGCAGGTTAACAGATTATTCTAAGCATGCAAATGAGGGTCCGAGAATTATTCTCTTTTGCAGATCACTTTCTCAGGAGTCACGACAAAATCTTGTTCCAAGCAAGCATTTAAAAGAATATTTGCGAACGTGTAAAACACAATTTGCATATATAGGTAGTAGGTATATACTTATATGTTGAAACTTATTTGAACAGATCTAATTTCTGAACCTTTTTCGTGTCGTAAATGCGAATTTTGCATAGAAGTGTTATTTCTGTTGTGTGTAGTCTAAAATACCCCATCTTTTTACAAATATAACATTTCGGAAGTTTTTTCTATCATAAAAAAATCACGAAAGTGTGTATATTTCAATGGAATTTTAAATATAGAATTATGCCACTATGTAAGTAAATGACTGTCCACTGATCAGTCAAATTAAAGCATACTACGAGGGAGATACTTTATATACATCTCTTTCTATATAGATAAAAAAAGGGTGAACGTCTTATACGTCATCATATTATAGTGGTTTATGCTCAGTGTTTAAATACTTTTACCCGGCTATCTGCAGGGATTTAATAATTTATTTTAGGCTGTCGGAACGCTCTGAATTTAAGCCACACTACGAGGCTCAAATACTGTTGCAAGGATGCCGCTGTCAGTAGTTACTCTAAATTTTGGAAATATTTTGAATATTTAAAAAACTTTTCCGAAAAAGGAAGAGTCACTTTGTGTGACATTGAAAACGTGTGTTTTTTGGCACAATTAATGCCAACTTTTTTCTATAAATCATACATAAATTACAAAGGAGTCCATTAGAGACCTAGATTTGTTCTTTATCTTCCTCATAGAGAAAGAATTTTTGCAAAATGTTGGCGAATAAGTCTACGCCTTATGTTTGGCTTAAATTCAGAGTGTTCCGATAGCCTTAATTATCCCTTTATTTTTTACTGTGTATTTCATACTGAAAGGTTACTTTAATTTTAATATATTCCAATTCAAGATCTCGGAATGTAACATTACTGAGTGATGACGTAGTGCCTACCGAAACTCGGAAGGACTCAATGAACACAGCCTTTCAGACGTATCCGCACTTAAATTTATTTTCGTTCGGCAATTTAATAAGCACAAATTGTTAAAATTTAAGCATCATTGTTGAACTAAAATGGCAGATTCTGAATTTAATTTCGTAATAAAATTAAAAAAAAAATCGATTTATTCAGTAGAATAAACAAAATACTATTACAACTAAAAATCCGTTTGTTGAATTCATTTTTCAAATCTCTGTATTTGTTTCTGTCATATATGGTACAAAAAATATACTTTATTATTCTGCTACCGTTAAACTCTTCGAATACGGTCCTGACCAAAAATCTTGGCGTGTGCTATTTAACCTAAACTAATGTTTGTTGTTTATGTTATGTTTTATTTAACAAACAAATTTATTTTAAATTTGTGTGACTCAATATCAGTAAAATTATAGTATGTATACCAAAATTTTAAGTTAATTTCTTTCAATTTACTGATATCTTAGCTCTTCTAGAATAAATTCCAATAAATTAATACAACTTATTACTTATTTTGCATGCTACCAAAATAGTGTTTTGACGACGTCTCGTCGCTACGATTAGAAGTTTTGATTTCTATTAAAATTGATAACAAAGCAAATGAAGTCACGGCCCTGCACGGGTAGATAAGCTAGTTTTAAGTTTAGATTAATAGTAATTTCATTGTAATTTCTAAGTATGAAAACAGTCATTGACTATAAAAGTATCAACTTTTAGTATAGATACTGATTAAATTTTAACAGCGCTGACTTACTGTGTCAAATCTACCTACTCTAAGAGCTGCAAAGCAAAATTAAAATCGGACATTGAAGAAAACATTTAGATATTTTAACTAAGTAAATACGGTCCCGTGTATTGGCAGTCCGTCCTAGAAAATCAATATGTGAATTGCTTCTACAAAGTATAGTGCAGATAATTAAAACTAAAATAGATTTTGATAAACAATTATCAAATGTAAATAAATGGTGAATTTGTATATAAAAATAAGATTGAATCATGTTTTAGTCACATGGTGCTTCAATCACGTGAGAGAATAACGCATTATTATTGCATTTTGATCCTATTTAATTGACGTTAACTATAGTCGTTCTTCGGAATAATCTATGGAGAATAAATAGTCAAGAGAAACAACATACGACACCGTGCCTTCTCAACTGAAGTAACCGGTTGCCGCCACCATGTATACAGCTTTCTTGTCCACGGTTACTTTAAGAAATATGTGGTGAGTGAGACGCGTTTATCTTTTGTTTTGTTGTTGCCACACGCTCAGTACCTATTCATTGTTACGTCATCGCAAATTATAAACACCACTTAAACGATCAAAGTGTGTTCAAAAGTTACTACAAAATAATGTTCTGTCTTATCGCGATTCGCTGATTTTGGTAAATTGCGAGTGACTGTAACTTGTGAAGTATTCTATATGTTATGGTCACAGGAATTAGGAATGACTGGACCTGTTGTCGAATATCTATAATCTCTGTCTAGTATAGACTGGTCAATGTGCCTCAAAGTAGTTTATGCATCTAGTTTCTAGACTGTAATGACATTTATTAATTATGTAGCTATATGAGCTATGATAACCAGAGTTAGCGAGTTTTAGAAGTCATACGAGTTATGATATCATTACGTTCGAAATACATTCTACGTTTTTTCCACATACCTTCTACAAAATAGCTAATGTTCACATCATTATAAGTACATATTCCGCAACTTAATTAAGGGGACACATAAACAATATTCAAATTTTGATGATTTTCAAATCGCTGTATTTTCGCGAAAAATGATCGGATATAGCTCATTTTAAAGCTTGTACATTTTAATTTTTGAGTCAAAATTTCAAAAATTTTTATCATCCCTTAGTGAACCGTGACAATTGAAAAAAGAAAAAGGAATATGTCTCCTTAATTTTTGTTAAAGTTGCAAAATTCCAGATAAATTTCGAGAAAAGCATCTTAAAGCTGGTACTTTTCTCTTTAAAATGCATTTTTCAAAATTATTTACGATTTTTTTGAACCGAGTTATCAGCTGTCAAAGCAAAAATGCCACTTTTGACTTTAAAGGCTCATAGCTCCTGAAAAAATAATCGTACGACAATTTTCCAAAGTGCGTTAGAAAGCTGAGAATGTCCGCTTTAAAATGCTTTTGTCCAATTTTTTTCCCAAAAATTTCTTTCTTTTGCAATTATTGTTTTAAAATGTCATCAAAAAACGAACTTTTATCATGTTTTGTTATTTAAACGCCATTTTGTTTAAAATGGCGGAATTATTAATGTTTTTACGTTTTTCTTCTTATAAAGGTATTACTAAAAACTGTGCCAAATTCCAAGTTGCTGCAACTTTTTTTTTTGTGGCCACGACTGTTAAAAATTTCGACGACTTTTTTAACCAAGTTGTTAGCTATTAAAGCAAAAATGTTACTTTAGACTTTAAATGCTCATATAACTCCTGAAGAGTTTATCGTAAGACAGTTTTCCCTAGTACATTAGAATGCTGAGAGTGTCCTCTTTAAAAAGTACTGTTCACTATTTTTCTTAAAAAAAAAATTTAAGGAATATTTTTGCTTCAGAAAAAAAAATTTTTAAGGAAAAAAATGAACAGAAAGTTTTTAAGAGGACATTTTCAGCATTCTAATGCACTTTGGAAAATTGTCTTACGATTATCTCTTCAGGAGTTATGAGCATTTAAAGTCTAAAGTAACATTTTTGTTTCAATAGCTAATAACTTGGTTAAAAAGTCATCGAAATTTTTAACAGTCGTGGACGCAAAAAAAGAATTATTCAGCAATTTGGAAATTGACACAGTTTTTGGTAATACCCTTATAAGAAGAAAAACGTAAAAACATTAATAATTCCGCCATTTTAAACAAAATGGCGTTTAAATAACAAAACTTGATAAAAGTTCGTTTTTTGATGACATTTTAAAACAATAATTATAAAAGAAAGAAATTTAAAAAAAAAAATTGTACAAAAGCATTTTAAAACAGACATTCTCAGCTTTCTAATGCACTTTGGAAAACTGGCGTACGATTATTTTTTCAGGAGTTATGAGCTTTTAAAGTCAAAAGTGGCATTTTTGCTTTGACAGCTGATAACTCGGTTAAAAAAAATCGTAAAAAAAAATTGAAAAATGCATTTTAAAGAGAAAAGTACCAGCTTTAAGATGCTTTACTCGAAATTTATCTGGAATTTTTTTTGGAGCCCATAGTCATGATTCAACTGTAACAAAAATTAAGGAGACCTTTTCTTTTTTCAATTGTCACGGTTCGCTAAGGGATGATAAAATTTTTTGACTCAAAAACTAGAATGTCCAAGCTTTAAAATGAACTATCGTTTTTCAAAATCCGATTATTTTTCGCGAAAATACAGCGATTTGAAAATCATTATTTCAACATTTTTTATGTGTCCCCCCTTAATTAAGTTGCGGAATGTATTTTTAATATTTGTGACACTGTATATGTGTGTTCATTTGCAATCTATTCGGAAGACTGAGCCTACTTTGCTAGTTCTTCATATACTGTTCAATCGTAGCTGACAAGTCGCTTTTGAAAGCTAAAGGCATGAAAAACAGCTATTTGATAGAGAAGAGCGAAAAAATAGTTTTGGGTTTTGACTAGAGTGTTTTTAGGCAATCATAGGAGTGACTAGCACGACTGATCAAAGTTAGAATTTAATAAAATCACTTCAAACATTGATTAAACAGTTTATTTTTTAGGTTAGCGTTACCTAGAATGAAAATGTTAAACGCGGAGTAGTAAAAAGCACCTAAATTCATTTAATTTGTTTGTTGGTTATTTTTCAGCACTAATTTTGTTTTCGTTATTGAATTGGTAACTAGATAAAATTTTAAACAGAGCTTGCTGGATCTGCAACTAACATGTGTTTTACCGGTATTAAACTTTGAATGCACGATTTTCCAAGGTCATGTTAATTTCGTAATTATATTATTTCGAAAATATTTAGGAAACCTTTCTGAAATCTTAGATAGGTACTGTTTTACGATATATTAAGAAATAAGCTTACAAAATTTCAATAATTTCTCAGGGAATAATTCATTTCACTGAGACATTAATAAAATTTTGTAAGCTTAACCGGTAATTTTACATCACTATCTTATTTTGTCTACGAGTGTGTATATTTAAACATCCTTTAAACGTGTTTTGGGGTAAAATTAGTTTCTTTTGCACATTTACATTAAAAATCGAATTTTAGTATTATTCGAAATTGGTACCGGCTCTCTTATTTTCATGAGGATTGCTGTTTTGTATTTTTCGTTGCGATTAATCCATCATTTATATTTTATGGGTTGATAAATTCTAATTCTATACTGTACTTACGGACAGACTTCGCGGGACACGATATATAATAATTTATAAATTGTACAATGCTATTTGCAAAGCCAAAGCTTATTAAGGTAGCAATGCATTCTGCATGGATTGACATATTATTATAGATAGGTGGTTTTACTACCCAAAACCTGGATCGTTTAATGGTTTATGGTGTAGTTCTGTTTTGCATAAAATAATCAAAATGTCAATTCCCATTAAATCCACTACAATTACTGCAGAGTTTAAATCCGCATTCCCTAACTATGAATAATTTACATTGTGATAGTAAAATGATAGAGGCGTGATTCGAAAACAATTTTCATTAATGTAATTTACTAGTCGCACAGCTGCCATACTTTAGCATAAAAGGTATGTTTTTGGTTACAATAATTAAATTGCTTCTGATGCAAAAATTCCAGCGTTTTTACATATTGTAGACGCTCAACAACAGAGTTCATTTGCGAACATGCCAGCGCTGTTAACCGTATTAAACAACAAAGAGCATAGAACTCGAAATGTACATGCAATAATGAAATTGTGAACCATAGTTGTATTTATTCAGCAAAAGCGAAAAACTAGATTAAAATCTAAAAGATAACGTTTATTGTTGTGCTTTGCTCTTGTTATTATTTTTTTTACTTGGTCTCTCTCTTCTTGAACTTAGAGAAACCTTACATTTTATAAACACAATCATATTGATATGTGTGACGAACAACGGTATAAAACAAAAAAAAAACCCGGGTCGCAGTGCCAAAACCCTACCGACAATATAGTGTATTTGCTTATACAGGCAGTGTGGCTTTATTATGCGAACTTTAGTTGGTTTCTGGGCAAAATAAAAAATTAGACTCCTTAATACACCCCTTAAATAACATTTTTTTTTCTTAATTGCAATATTATTATCAATCGAACCTCTATACTAAATTATATACACCTTTCAGTAAATAATTCATTAGGTATCTGCAAACTAGTTTTTTCATAAAATCCGTAAATCCGGTCCTGTCGGGCCGATTTTATCAAAATTTTAGGAACACTTTTTAATTGCTACCAGAGGGTTAAATTTCAATTTTGAAACGATTCGGAGAATTTTTTCGGTATTTTGGGGCCCAAAAACATTTTTCAACCCTTAAAAACTACCCTTAAAATAGCCCGATTAGGCCCATTTTAAATAGGCTTCTTTCGGTGATGTATTTCAACACGTGGGCCAAATTTCGTTAAAATCAATTAACTCCTTCGAAAGTTATTGCCCGCACACACACAGACACACACACACACACATATATATATATATATATATATATATATATATATATATATATATATATATATAAACATTTTCAAAAATGGTGCCAAAATGTTTAGGAGGTTATGAAACGTCGAGAAATTTTGGTCCGACCCCTAGGTTCCGCCATCCGACCGACGCCAATAGTGTATGTTGCCATATGGCAAATACACTAACAAGCAAACTCTACTATTACACCAATATAAGTGCAATAAAATTGACCTTCCCTGTTTCTGAAGCCTTATTTTTCTAAATACAAACCTTCTTTCTGACAACAAAAGAAATTAAATACCCGGCAGAGATAATGGTCATACACAGAAAAAGAGATCCGTATCAATTTATTATAACAATGTCAAGTCGCGTATGGCTTGATCCAATCTGTCGCGTCCCCTCTGGCATGGCGGGGCTCAAACTCCAAGCAGGCAGCCCGAGCGATCAGATCATGTGTGTGTGTCGGGGATTGTACGGTATATGATTTCCAATTAGAATCACATTGAATACTGCACAGATATACAGACTCCGGTTTTAGGTTACCACTCTTATGTACAATATATTATCTTCTGCACATGATACTATGAACAGGGGATTCCTACACATCATGTCCATTACGTCGCATTATGGCGACTTTAAGGCTTTTTCAACTAATTGATTTTATTCTTTCCAAGTATATTTATTATGTCATGGACTTGAGAGTAGGCGAGCGTGTAACGATGTCGTTACTTTCGGTCAGGTATTAATCTGAGAACTGCTAAAATTGTCAATTGGATTTTCAATATATTATTAAAAAAAAAAAAAAAATAAATAAATTGGCAATATATCCCAGAGAAATTAAGACAAAAAAAACTCAGGTCGCAGTGCCAAATCCTGCCGACAATATAGTGTATTTACTAATACAAACATCGTGGCTTTATTAAGTAAACTTAAGTTTATTTCTTCGACAAAATAAAAAAATTACCCCTTAATAAATCGCTTAAAGTGACATTTTTTCCTTAATTGCAATATTATTATTATTTATTTATTTAATTTAATGACTGTCGGCCATACAATGTCAAAAAATATATGAAATCAAAACAAAATATATATCTCTATAATACTCATAATTAATAATTATTGATAGTGCAGAATTTCAATTATTACTGCTTGTTGAGTAAATATGATTTATATATATTTTTAAATATTTTTAAAGATGAACTTTCTCTAATAGTTTGAGGCAAATCATTCCATAATTTTGGGTCCAGAACATAAAAAGAGGTGCAACTGACAGCCGTATTGCATCGTTGCACCAACAGGTCGCTATTGCGTGTTTGGTATGTGTGAGATGATTTCAGAAGGTGCAGATTCCTTGCTAATAACCCAGGATCACCAGTATTTAATAACTGATCATAATTGAAACATAAAGTATGCAAAACCCGAATATTGTTTATGTCAAGTAGACTATGTTTATATAGAACTGGGTGAATACGTTCCCTTTTGCCGACATTACGCACATACCGTATGCAGGAATTCTGTACACGTTGTAGTCTTCCATTCAAATAAGCAGATAGTCAAGACAAACAACGTCACCATACGTGAGAAGTGAAAAAATTAGCGCATCAACTAATTTTAATTTTATACTGCTTGAAAGGAGATGTTCATAACTGTGTAAACTTTTTAATTTAAAATAGCAACGTTTACATACATCATTTACATGTTGTTTCCAAGTAAGAGTGTTATGAAATAGAACACCTAAGTTTGGTTAATTTTGTTTCCGCAAACATCAATTACAACTAAAGGGTCGTTAGGTATTAATGATATGTTGTGTCTTGAAGAAAGCGGCAAAAAACTATTTTGGATGGATTTAAAGTTAGACAATTAATAAAAGCCCAGATTGCGTAGGAAAAGATGTCGCTGTGAAGTTTTCTCACTCAATCGGCTAAGTCGGTTTTATTACATGAAATGGTGAGTTGATTATCGTCCGCATACTGGTAAACAGTTGACAATTTTTTTACCTCTTCTAAGTTGGACACGTATAAGTTGAAAAGTAATGGGCCTAAAATACTGCCTTGGGGCACTCCACTACTCACTGGCAAAGCATCGGACACACTACGGCAAAAGCTCAAATAAAAAAGTTAAAAAAAAATGGTAATGATTATTTTTAATTTGGGTGGTAATAAGGGGGTGACTTTCACATTTTTTGACGCCGAAAAAAATATGGACCATTATTTTCGTCAGAACTCAGTTAGTTTTGATGCTAGGGACTTTTATAGAAAACAGAAATAAAGGTTCTTTCAAGCACTTCAAAAAATGTTCCATGAGTTTCCCCCGAAAAATGCATTGTATTTTGGTAACTTCACGTTGAAACTTTCAATTTTGGCTTTTGACGAATAAGAACCAACCTTCAACAAGGTAGTACTCCGTTTTTATTGGGTCTACAGACACTATAAACTCACCGTTATTTTGTTTTTTTATAAGCTACATTTTTACTAAGAATGATTTTTTCGATAAAACACTGACTTTTTTAGTTATTCGGGAAAAACCATCTGAAAACCTGGGTTTATTGGTTGAAAAATTGACACTTACACTCGCGAATAAGTTGAACAGTATAAACTTTCAGAAAAAAACTTTATAGAACAAAAGTTGCTTAGAATTAGTTAACCCATCCATTTCTGTACTTATTTTCAACGAAACATTTTTCACCCCCGAGAAGGGATGGCATCCACCCCACAATCGAGAGCGGCAAATTATTTTTTTTTTACTTTTTTATTTCGGCTCTTAACAATGCAGTCCAACAGTTTTTATGAAGATTCATTGACTGGCCCTGGATTCCGCGATTTTACCATTTTTACGTCTAACGGCACTCCACTAATACTAATATTATAAATTCGATGTCCTCAAACTTTGTACAATATGTATAGCACTCTTTTCGTAAATAATAATCGATGGTTTATATATATATATATATATATATAGAATTATAAATTCTTCACTAACAGAAGAAGAAATTATTGTCAATATTTGGGCAAAACTCAACAAAATAACATATTATGATAGTCGATCAAATTCAAAAAATGAGTGACAGCTCATTGAAATTGGTCGACTATCATACGTTGTTTTGTTAATATGCTCAAGTTTTAAGAAGAGACGGAATTAATTCTGAAGCTGAGGCAAATAAATTTGGTAAATTTAATCCGTCAAAAAACTGAATAATTACGAAACAACCAAATAATCCTGATCAGGATACCCGCTTAATCATTGTAAATATCCAGTCATTAAATTTTTTAAACAATCAACACCGATTACAAAATTACCTATATAATTAAGCTGTCTAGGCGATTTGATTTTTGACGCTTTTTTAGACTCAGGAGCTACGCATTTTATTATTTCCGAGACAGTTGTTGACACCATTAGTATGTTGAAGTTTGGTGAGATTATACCTGAAGCTACTGTCGGCAGGATTTTGGCACTAAACGACCCGGGTTTTTTTATACTTGTATGATCTGAATAATCGACCTAAATTACCGCCTTGTATTTTTCATTTAAAATGGCAGCTTCACTTGCTCTACGCCCACTCTAGTTTAGCCGGACGAGGGAGAAAGTCACCTGTGCGTCACTACCTACTATGCTCGGCTATGTTTTGTAGCTATGGTAGTCAGAATACTTTCGAAGCGATACATAATATACACATTGTAGCGATATTATGCCATGTTTTGTTATATTACTTCGAATGGCACCCCATAGAAGTTTTAACTTCAGCCGTGTGGTTTTAAGCACAAACATTTTTTTATATAAAGAAAAAAGTACTTACTTCGGACAGTAATATTTGAACAACGAATTCGTGCTAATATTATGTGGCGTAATACGCATGAAAGTCATCAATTATTATTATAAATTAATACTATTAAGCAACGATTCAAACCAGATTAATCAGTGGTTTAAACACACGAGTATACGACTCTTCTTTATACAGGGTGTCACAGTCTATTTATATTTCAAGGAAGGGGATCTACCATAAGTGTCAATGTATTAAAGCGTCTGAAACCATAAACTTCATAAGCTTTATCTATATGACAAGACATCTCATTTTTAGTGTATTTGCCATATGGCAACATACACTATTGGCGTCGGTCGGATGGCGGGACCTAGGGGTCGGACCAAAATTTCTCGACGTTTCATAACCTCCTAAACACTTTGGTACTATTTTTAAAAATGTTTATATATATATATGTATATTTATATATATATATATATATATATATATATATATATATATATATATTTATATGTGCGGGCAATAACTTTCGAAGGAGTTGATTAATTTTAACGAAATTTGGCATACATGTTGGAATCCATCACCGCACGAAGCCTATTTAAAATGGGCCCAATCGGGTCATTTTAAGGGTAGTTTTTAGGGGTTGAAAAAAGTTTTTGGGCCCAAAAATACCGAAAAAATTCTCAGAATCGTTTCAAAATTGAAATTTAACCCTTTAGTAGCAATTAAAAAGTGCTCCTAAAATTATAAGCAAATCGGCCCGACAGGACCGGACTTACAAATTTTATGAAAACACTAGTTTGCGTATACGAATTTACTTACTGAAGGTCGTATTTAATTTGGTGCAGATGCTGGATTGATAACAATATTTCAACTAATAAAATTATTATTGTAAAGGGTGTATTAAGGGGTTCAATTTTTTTTTATTTTGTCCAAAAACAAACTTAATTTCATTTAATAAAGCCACAATACCTGTATTAGCAAATACACTATATTGTCGGCAGGGTTTTGGCACTGCGACCCGGGTTTTTTTGATTTTGGGAATCGTTCGATAGACATCTTTTGTGATAATTGGAAAGACTTTTTAACGAAAAGTTTGAAATTAACATTAGAAAAAGTGGAAAAAACTTTAGGGTGGTGTAATTACCTTCCCCGATCTATTCTGAACTTGACATTATTTACAATTCCTGATGCTAAAAAAAGGCAACACTTGAAGCAGTACAAAAATCCCACAAAATACTCATATTTAAACACCGTTTTTATGACAGATGCATTTTTAAATTGTACCGAAATATGATGTCACATATATATATTATGTATTTTTTTGTGCAATAAATATTACTATTATTATTATTGTTTAGTTTAGCCGATAGATTTCCGACTCACCACCGTGTATGGGTGTAATTATTGTATTGTGCGCGGATATGTAATCAAACACCACGTAATTACCAATAACTGTCGACCAAATCGTGATAGATGGACTTCCCCGAACAGCAGCAAGTAATCAGATCAGCTATGCACCTCTCTATGTTGTAATTGCAATACGTCTGTCTGTTGAGACATGAGTGTCGACAATCCAATCGGATTTGACGTTGCCCAGACAATGTCATCTTGACGGAAGTATAAACCGACGCCACCGTCCGGCATATATATCACAACATTCATGTCTGTAGGAATAGGTGTTATATTTAATGTGGACTAGCAGAAACGTGCAAGTGTTGAAATGATACGAAATTAGGATAAAATAGGCAATTTGGTTACATATGCATTGAACAGGTTTTTGAGTGTTAACGAGCAATCTTGAAATTTGTCTGAAATTTTTATTGAAAATTATAGAAAACCTCAAATAGTTTCTTAGTAGTGGAAAGATACTTCATGCCACATATTCTGTTTAATAAATTTTTGACTATTTTAAGGTTATATTTTTACGTGTAAAAATTAAAACCAATATCTCAAAACAACTGCAGCGATGTAATGTTAGTTTAATATTCCCCTGTGTTTTTCATGTTAGAGTTGTAGTCCTGTATAGTTGTTGCTACGTTGAATAATACCGTCGCTTGATTTCTGTGGTGTGTGATGTCCCAGGGCCGACACAAACGGACGAAAGTCCCACCGGCCAGTTAAATATATCGGTCGACGAGGACTGTCGCCCGGTGGCATCTTCCCTTCTTTTTAATTCTTCTGTCTTCCATTCCAATCGTTCCTTTGAAAAATACACAGGATAGTTGACATGATTGGTTCAAATGTGCCCACTCGATATCAACAACAGTAATGGAGCCTCCGGCTCCACCGTGTATCACAACACGTCATACTTATTGTTACAGATATACTGTTAACATTAGCATGTCAGTCACGGTGACGCGAACTCAAATTTTTACCTCCATCCATATATATATATATAAAAATTGCCTAGCGCGCCTAAACAAAAAATGTAATTTAGTATGTTACATAAATATGGTATCCTCATTCTATCCTGAAAAGAGACCTAAAGTGTTATCTACACCGAAGTTATCAGAGTTCAAAAATACGCCGAATCGTTTCTTGAAAAGGTAACCTCGTCCTGGCGGGTGCACTCTCGTATACCCAGACACTTTGGTAGTACTGTACGTTCGTGTGTATTTTATACGGTACATAATTTTATATTGTCTGTACCCTACTCTCACAATCAGTACGAACATTACTTAAATCAAATAAGTTCATGTTCTAACCCCGTCTCTGATTTTAACGTTTTTAATCACCAACAAGAGGTTACGGCAAACCACACAACAGTCTCATAAATTTTGAGTTAGAGCTTCGCTAATAAAATATATTTGCACTCATCCAAAATTGATTTTATTAATTTTTGTGATGTGATCTTTGATGGGAGGTCAGCAAGGTGATAATTTTTGCAGCATTTCAGCATATTTGATTTTAAGAGTCATGAAGTATGCTTTGACGTTGGTAAAGACGGAGTCTGATTTTGTAAAATTTCTAAAACTAAAATATTTCTGCCAGTTTTCTTAGACTAGTTTTAAAGAGCCTAGAAAATGATTTAAAAACCATTCATCATTTCTATCATATCAGCAACGTGCATTTAAAATCCGTAATCGGATTATTTCTTTTGGTGGTTACGTTGTTGCACTTCAGTGGCGTAGCCAGATTTTTAAATATGGAAAAGGATTAATAATTATAAATTACTGGAAAGTTTTTATTTTAATGTGCATTTTAATGCAAATTATTAATTGTATATACGACAAATGCAAGATTACCAATATAATAAATGAACAAAATTGTAAAATAAAATAAATTGACTCTACACAGGATTAAATAGATAAATGAAACTCTAAATACGTATTATACCGACGTGTTGTGAAACTAAATCAGTCAAATAAATATCTGAATAGTGTATCTAATAGTGGTAATGATCTAGTAGTCGATCCACCTGTTGTTTTTAATAAAAAAAATCTAATAATATTGTGAAAAATGTGTACTTAGATACCTACACAGAAAAAAATAGTTGACATTTTATTAATGAACGCTAGTGATCAAACGTAATTCATTATTATAATCATTTTTTTCCTTAATACATTGTGCAAAACTGATAATAAGTATGAATTTTAGTGATTGTCTAATACCATATTCGTCATAATTATGATCGAGTCTCCATTATAATAATATAATATGATCATACATTCAATGTAAAAAATTATGTAAACAATGAAATTTACATTGGTGCAACGACAAAAATGCATCTAGCTAATGACCACGAAGTGTTTAATACTACGTATCGGTAATTTATCACATCGCATTGTAATAATGCATAAGTTAATGGCCTTATGATTATATCAACGTAAAATTGTTCAGCAAAATGTTTAGTCAATGTATCCAGGCCTTAATATAATGAATACTGAGTTTAGTGGGACAAAATGGTACTAACTCAATATTTTATTTCGTTCCGTTTATGCTTCAGTACGTTGTGGTTATGTTTTAACCCTTGATATATCAATGCCATCGCCCCTCACTCCTACATAACCAATAAGACATCACACGATCACAGGTCGCAACAGGCAAAAATATTGTTGGCGGCTTTGTGCAAATGTAGTAATCGGTTGCTTGTGTCCGTGTTTAAAGGCATTTTTTTATACTTGTGCTTTAAGTAAAGAATTAAAAAGTGTGTTACAGATACAGTGAAATTACTAGTGTGCTAAGTTTATATATTTTTTATACACCATTGGCATGCATTATCTACACCTAAACCTAAAAGGCTAAAAGTTTTTATATCGGCCGAGAACGCACTATTTGGACAGCCTGTATAATTTACAGTCTACAATATTAAGTTTATAATAAATTATTATGTTAACAAGTAATTAAAAAAACTTGAAAATTCTACAAATAATTCTTTATTTGTCGACGATCGTTTCGGACAAGTCCATCTTCAGGAGTACAAAATTTATACTAAATTACATATTTTCATTATACCTACTACCACGTGCCGAGTGAAAAATCAGTGCAAATTAATTATTATGTGTTTATAATATATTTAACTGTACAGTGGAGCGTTTCTCAACCTTTTTAAAACGCGACCCAACATATTATGTTTTGAAGTCGTACTTCGATTCAATTATTTTATAATATAAAATCAGAAAAAGTTACTATATCAACATGATATGTATCATGGACTAATAATTTATAATTTAAAAGTAATTTTTTAAAATTGAAATCTTCAGTTAATTTCCCAAGTGTTATCTTTTCAAGTATAAGATATCTAATTATATTTTTATTTCGTTATTTTACCAGTTCCTTCGCGACCCCAAGGTTGCAAAATGCTGGAATGGAGTATGTATTATTTTTTTTGTATTTTTTTGTATTGAATAAATATTACAATTAAATCTGATTCATGTCTTTTCAAAAATGTACCTGTACGAAATATTTACAATAAAATAGAAATGACTAAATTAACATACAATTAGTATATCATATTAAAAATTATCACCGTTATGACTGAACGTCGATCATTTTTTAATATTATACACTAATTGTCTGTTAATTTGGTCATTTTTATTTTCTTATAAATATTTTCAATAAACCACCTTCCTTGAATCGTTAAGGCAATGCTACGCAGCCATGGATTAATGCCTGCCGTTCTTATATTAATGCCACTAAGCATTAGACCAATACACTGGTTTAATTGAACAAACCATACAAAATCATTAATACAATGGCCAACTATTGATGTTCAAGTGATAAAGTTGATGTTTTTTATCATCAATACGATGAATGCGATTGAATAATCGATGTACAGAAAACATTAAAACCATGATACAAAGTTAAAGCTTTATGGGATCATATTAATAATTGTGATTATTGACTTACAAACATTGTTCATTAATATAATGCAGTTCATTTTTAAAATTATTTGAAGAAATCAATGTCCCTCGGGCGTTAATATAATCACCTTAACCTTTATCAATCAACAATAGTACGTTACAATGATTAAGTCGAGCATCGGTTGAAAAATAATGTCCAAATACATTGTTTCAACGTCTTTTTTAATTATATTTACGTCAGTTTTTCGTTCTGTGTATAGGTATTTATAACTAACAAATACTTTCACTGAAAAATATTTCAAATATCAAATAAAATACTGCAATAGTAGTAATGAAAAACGGCATTTGAAATCTTTTTACTGCTTTAACCTGGTACTAATATACAATAGGTTAATTATTATCATCATATGCTTTACTAATCTGCTGAAAATCCGCCTCTGCAGTTGTCAATGGGAGGCAAAATTAAACATCATTATTAGAGTTTGTAAATTTTTACGCGATCATGTCACGACATTTTGGTCGTCCCATTATTTCTCGTGAACGGTACCATCAGGGACATTATTTAAGATCATACCTATGTAACATAAATAATTTTTTTTTCGAGTTAAACGTCATTTCGATAAACCTACAATGAAAATGATTTTTTCAATATATTTTGGAAATGTCATCAAACGTCGTGACTGCCATAGTTTTGAGGTTTTCGCTTATCTACGGCACTGCAATGGAACGCTAGCATGCACAAGCGGCCGGAATAAACAACATATCTGAATCTGGGAGATGTGACCTGTTTGTTAGTTGTTAGCGAGTGCACCACAAAGGCCTGCCAAAGGCTGCAGGCATATAATAATACATCAAGCGCCCTTTTGTATCCGTCGTAAAGATGAAGGGAAAAAGATTCTGATTTGTCACAAATCGCTCAATAATAAGGTGCGTGGTCAATGCTATCAATTGAACAGGCTGCACACTCCGCACTGTGTCGCTTCAATATAGTCTATAAAACAGGGCTTTTCAATCTTTTTCACATTAAGATTATTGTAATACAGTCGACTCTCGATAATTTGTCAGTCGTTAATTTGAATCTCTCGATAACTTGAAATTTTTTCCCGGTCCCTTGAAAAATACTCGATCAATTGAATAAAATCAATATTAATTGGTCCCCTCGGTAATTAATTTGAAGTTGAAGGCATAGTATCTTGTCCGCCTGCATGCGATAATTTGAAGTCCGGGCTTTCCTATTCTCTATAATTTGTAGCGCGTATCATGCGCAACCGCTAATTCCAGTCACATTGAGCGAGGCAAGGAGATCTCTTACTACCCTACGCTTCTTCGCCTTCAGAACCGACATAAGTGACCATTTTTTGGCAGCTCTCACCACTATCGAATTCATCGGACAATGATAGACCGAAGTCGCACACTCAACAGAAAATTACGGACTTCTTTTCAAAATGAATAAGTGAATAATTGTACAAATGTTTAAAATAATAAATCACGAATTTTGATAAAACTCTTGTTTACTTCATTTTTTTTCCTCCCTTCCTCTTAGTTATTTAAGCTCTTGTTATTTTGAACTCTTGGTAATTTGAAATTTTTCTCTGGTCTCTTGAGTTTCAAATTATCGAGAGTATCACAAGTAACAACAACATTTCGAATTGGTTAACTACACTATCAATATTTAAAATGTAAAACTGCCTATCTCGAATTTTTGATCAAAGAATCTGACATCTAATTCGTGACTACACATACTAATATGCTTTGGTAATATACCTAATTCTGAATCGCAAGTTTGAGAGTGGTTAAATATATTCTTGTACAGTTTTGGTCGATGATGCATTCGACAGTTAATTAGTTGTGTTTAAGTTAGCCTTTCAAAATGTACGTTTAAATGACATTAAATCTGAAAATGAATCAGTTCGGGATGAGCGACTTTGTCACTTAAACATAAACGCGGTCGTAAGTTTCAAAAGGCTACCTTTATCACGACATTTCGTGCTACATTCTGGACATACGGCAGCACATTTAAATGTCGTGGCACACCGATTGGGAACCCATACTCTACAATCTATCATCGTCTGACAATATGAGATTGCATTGCACAAGAAAAGATCAAAAAGACTTTGGAAGGGATGCGACTAGCAGAATTATAAAATATAAAATCACATGTATTGTTCAACAAAGTTTAACTAGCCATATTGTATCTTTTGGACGTATTATGTATTGTTATTTGATTTCTTTTGAAGGGCGTATTTGTTAAAATTGATATGGATACAATTGAATTTTTAATATCAAAAAATGGACACGGAGAAGTCATTATATTGTCGTCCGTTTCCGTGTTTAATCCACAAGCTACTGAGCTTCAGCGAACAAAATTGATTTTTTTATATCTGCAGTTATAGCTCTAAAAACTATGAAAAAGGTTTCCTAAACAAACTTACACTAAGGATGCACCGATGTTTGAAAAACATTGATTGCTGTTTTCGTGAATTTCGATGCTTTACATCGATGTTTTTTTAGGCTCCAATAACAATATATGCGTTAAAACATAAAAAGTTTGTATTATTTTTTAAGTGACTATTTAGTGAAAAATGCTCCATTCGGTACGTGAAACCAAATCAATAAACACAATTTGGTCGCTTTCTGATCTGGGGTTTCCCTAAAATTACGGTGTGTTTAAAATGCGTAATTTTAATTTATAATTATACAGCTATTTTCTACTCGTTGTTGGAAAATATCGACGTTTTTGTTTGTATATTTTTACATCGATTTTTTATTTCGCTGTAATGTTTCTTAACTTAAATATCTAATTACTAACATTTTTTTTGAAGCCGGTGAAAAATTTTGATACAATTTTTTAACATCTATTGTTAATTAAAAATGGTCGTGTGTGAATGAAAAAATTAAAACCTTAAAAAGGTATTATATTTGTTTACAAAGAAAACTTTTATTCCAAAAGTAATTTAAAAATCGTTGACAAAGTTTGTATTTGAAGTGGAACTTACAAATTCAAAAGTTATTGAAAAAATCAATTCTATTGACAAAACAATTAAATCTAAAAACTACTTGTTAACAATTTTCAACACAAACGTTGTAATTGACAATGCTATAGAAAATATCTGTCAATTATGCCCAACACTTAGTTCCGTCCTCGAAACAACACGTGTCAAAGGTTTCAAACGTCCACCCTTTCGTCGAGAAAAATTTTCTAACTCAAGAATAGTGGCCGCTGTGTCAATCCCCTTTTGTTATGTACATATATTTACCGTATTATTAAAGCAGTTACATATGCTTTTGTACACATGGCATATACGTATTATTATTTTTGATATCCACTCTTATGAAAACAAATGCACGTTAGTTAGTTCATTTCCCATGCGCGGTACACGGTTGTAGTACGATGATTCATTGATCATTAACACAACTAAAGATCCCAAATACCCAAGTAAACACTCCTCAATAGTCTTTTGTCAACAATGTAGCATCAATTGTGACAAAAGCCAGACCCACTGCTAAGTTTGTTATTATGAAAGGATGTGGGAATTGTATAATAAGTTTGTAGAAAAATGTGAGAATTGTAGAAAGTCTCTGAGTTAAGAATTGACCGAGTTTTTTTTATGTTTCAGTTAACTTGTAACATCAGAAATCAGTGTAAAGATTAGGGTTAACCGAAATAGTAATTTTTAAGTTTGCCAATAATTTTTCAAACGTATTAACATCTACACTCTAGACAAAATGACAAGGTACCCTGAATATTGATTAGCCAGTGGACATTTATTAAAAGAGTAATGTTTTAATGAAAAAACAGTAAGAAAACTGCATTGCAATAAAAACCAAATTCATTTAAATATTAAATAGAAGTAATTATCGACTGGCAAAATATGTACATTTTCATAAATGTACAACGTGTCTTTCTGGTTCAGTGTGGAAAAGCTAATTCGAAATATTGACAAATTCGCAACAACTATTTTATTGTCTTTATAATCTCAAAATTCAGTCCGAATTTTCTTTTTGAATATCTAGTATTAAACTAGACATGACGAATTTATTATTTTTGATTAATTTATGAAAATAATACCGTGCAAATTTTTAGCAATTGCATAATATATCTGTTAACTGAATATCACATCCTTATCAATAAGAAAGCACAACACACACGCATCAGATAATTGCAGTAAGCTGTGGTCGTCGATGCCGCTGCGTCTTTGTCAACAATACACTGTCGTCGAATTAACAAAGCACAGTCGCATCGCCCTACGGCACTCTCGATAGACAATAGTAGCCAATGGTAAACATAATTGTCATTCACACTAAAATGACTTGAGTGACAATTGACGCCCCGAGGACCCTACAGTGTACGCGACACGTGTATTGCCTACGTATGTTGTATTATGTGGGGGATGACCGGGATAATGTACATCGTTTTATTTACATACAACGTGACCGATTATACGTAACCTGATTTGGATTTGGTTATTTTATAAAAGTTTCATTTCACTAGCTTAACTCTACATTTAATTATAGTTGATTTTAACGCGCGCGATGCCGCGGGTAAAACCCTCTCGCGTTTATATAACAGGAACTTTAACATTATGAGCGTAGTTGGATAAAAATATTATTACGGATACCAATTGATAAAAATCGGTTTGGCCATTCTTGACTGATGCCGGTACGGACACGTTCCCCCATCTAGCATACTTATAAAAAACTCGGGTCACAGTGCCAAAACCCTGCCGACAATATAGTGTATTTGCTAATACAGGCAGTGTGGCTTTATTAAGCGAATTTAACTTGGTTTTTGGGCAAAATAAAAAATTTGACTCCTTAATACACCCCTTAAAATAACATATTTTTTCTTAATTGCGATATTATTATCAATCGAACCTCTATACCAAGTTATATACACCTTTCAGTAAATAATTCACTATCTGCAAACTAGTCATTCGTAAATTTTTTACATCCGATCCTGTAGGGCCGATTTTATTAATATTTTAGGAGCACTTTTTAATTGCTATTAAAGGGATAAATTTCAATTTTGAAACGATTCTGAGAATTTTTTAGGTATTTTTGGGCTCAAAAACTTTTTTCAACCCCTAAAAACCACCCTTAAAATGATCCGATTGGGCCTATTTTAAACAGGCTTCGTGCGGTGATGGATTCCAACATGTGTGCCAAATTTCGTTAAAATAAATTAACTCCTTCGAAAGTTATTGCCCGTACACACACACACACATATATATATATATATATAAACATTTTTTAAAATGGTGCCAAAGTGTTTAAGGAGGTTTTGGTCCGACCCCTAGGTCCCGCCATCCGACCAATGCCAATAGTGTATGTAGCCATATGGCAAATACACTAAAAATCGGTTTTGAGTGATGCCGGTACGGACACGTTCCCCCATCTAGCATACTTATAAAAAAACGCAAAGGTCCCGTCACTATTCAATTTATTATTTTCTAGAGTTATGGTTACTAAATACGCGAGCCACTTTTAAAAACAATCTCGCGAATCTTTAATAGTCTTGTTTCCGTCTTGGTTGCATTATACGTTTTTATTTATTTATTTTATCCTACTTTTGATTTTTTTTAGTGTTCCTATATGTAGAACTTATTGTATAATATTTGGGTATTTACTTTTTGTTGTTATTTATTTTTTTTAATTTTCATTTTTACTTTGAAGTATTTTATGATGGTAATGACCTCAGTTATCGAGCGTCAATAAACTACGATATCTCTCTATTACAGAAAAATGTACTTTAGTTTAAAAGTGAAGATAATGGAGCTTGTTAAATCAAACAGCCTATGTAGGGTAAGTTAAACCGAAATGTATTAGAATAATAATACTTTGTAGGGGATGTCGGCATGTTAAGCCATACTAACGTATTGTTACATGCGTCTAGGTATAATATTATAAGGAAGCTGTGTGGTTTACAACGCATTCTACATGACTGTGTTAAGACGGGATGATTTTAATGACGTAATTAAAGTGAGGGAAATTGTGATTATTTTATTACATCTTGTTTTATGATTTCGCTGACAATAAATAGCTATAGTATTAGCATCGCAGGACAGGTTTTATAATTAACTGAGTGACTCGGCATTGCCGAATTTAAATTGAAATCGTAAATTTTCATTACAATTTTAACAAAGGAAATGTAATAGCTGAAGTCTAAATAAAACTGAAATTAACATTTTATCTGAACAATAAAAAGAAAACGACTGTTTATATTTTTTTCACAGACTATTATTGGTGCAAACAAAGCAAATATTTACTTTTCCCGTATATGAAGCATATAGATTAGGTTATTGTTATTGAAGAAATCGTTGTGATGGTACAAAAAATCGTTTTTGGTGATTTACACGTCTTTTCAACTTAAAAGTGGTTTTCAAAAATGTATGTTTGAATGTCAATAATCATATATAATCCGAGCGTACTAGACTAAAAAGTATCTTTTGTTTTCTGCTCATCGGTTCAGTTATTTGAAGTCGATACAAAAAGATAAACATCTTGGAAACGCATTCTCTCGTCTAGGTACGATACAAAATTCTTGAAAACCTTAAAGAAGAGAACCTCCTACTAAAAATTCTTATTTTCAATTTGTAATTTATTAGTTATAAATTGAAAATACTAATAATATTTTTACCAGTTCTCGGATTAGACTCAGAACTGAAAGTTTGTATTCGAAACGCCGTGGAAACATTATATAAACAACGGGACGCTTTAGTTAGAGACCTTTTTATAGTTTTTTTTTTATTATTCATATATATAAAAATCCGCATAAGAAGCGGCTGTGATCTAAGCATGACTGTATTAATTATTAAATAATAAAAAACTAATTAACAAAAGAATCTTACATTTAAATTTCACTTTTAACATTTAACTGGAATACGTCCGAACAGTACACAACCGAACAATGAATAAAACCGACCGTTTTGTTTACACGAGAGTCTCTACACCAACACAACACATCAAAATGAAATTATAAATCTTTTTTTAATGCACAGTTTTGTAACGCGAGACAGCAAATAGAGCAGTAAATTAAAAAACAGCACCCTTCTAAATGAGTGCATCGAGAAGAGGATCCGAGTGCGCCGTGAACATCCGGACACAATAGTGAGCAATCAAATGCAGAACCGCGCGGTGTGAGTGAAGGGTTAGACTGCGTGGTGGAGGTGGCGGGTCGCGATAACTGATACGTCCATTTTAATCACTGTCAACACTCTGTGTGCTCGCTTGTGTAGTGGAAGGGGTGATGGGTCGTAGGGAAACGGTGGCGGCGGTCAGCGCTAGGGGGTGACGGTGACGAAACACACGGCTGACCATGTCGAAACATGCGTGAACATAATAGTCAAACATGTTTGCGTAATAATACAAACAACAAGTACCCAATTGAAAAAAGTTTCTATATTAAATGCAAACTTTTTTCCTAATAACTAGTATCTCTAAAAAACACAGCAGTTTTAAAATTTACGCCAAAAATAGCACGGTTTATCGGTAAAGTAATACGTAAGCACAATATACTGAAATACCTAAACCGACTGATGTTTGTTAGCCAATTTCTAAATTCGTGAATACAGCTGTTCACGCGCTAACTCCGTCGCTAATTTTTCTACACGAGTGATGTAACAGTTTTAGTCAGAACTGTGTTAAAAGTACGACAGTCGCTTGCGCAGAACGTATGTGTAAGTTAGGTTTTAAAATTCGAGTGATTCAGTTGATATCTGTTATTAAAGTATTGTTAAATTTACTGAAGTAATATATGTGTTCAGCTGGGTAACATTCTTTGCATTCACTTGAGACTCGATAGCGCAAAGTGAAACTACAATCGGCCTCATGTATTTTCAACATCATTCGTAAGTTAAAAAAAAAACCCGGGTCGCAGTGCCAAAACCCTGCCGACAATATAGTGTATTTGCTTGTATAGGGCCGTGTGGTTTTATACTTTTATTATGTGAAATTAAGTTTGTTTTTGAGCAAAATAAAAAATTTAACCCCTTAATACACCCCTTAAAATAACATTTTTTTTCTTAATTGTAATATTATTATCTATCTAACGTCTACACCGAATTAAATACATCCTTCAATAAATAAGTCACTGTCTGCAAACTAGTGTTTTCATAAAATTTGTAAGTCCGGTCCTGTCGGGCCGATTTTATTAAAACTTTAGGGACACTTTTTAATTACTACCGGAGGGTTAAATTTCAATTTTGAAACGATTCGGAGAATTTTTTCGGTATTTTGGGCCCCAAAAACTTTTTTCAACCCCTAAAAACTACCCTTAAAATGGCTTGATTGGGCCCATTTTAAATAGGCTTCGTGCGGTGATGGATTCCAACATGTGTGCCAAATTTCGTTAAAATAAATTAACTCCTTCGAAAGTTATAGCCCGTACACATATATACCTATATATATATATATATATATATATATATATAAATATATATATATATATATATACATATATATATAAACATTTTTAAAAATGGTGGCAAAGTGTTTAGGAGGTTATGAAACGTCGAGAAATTTTGGTCCGACCCCTAGGTCCCGCCATCCGACCGATGCCAATAGTGTATGTTGCCATATGGCAAATACACTAATTATTAAGTATTTCAGTTCTCTACGCCATGCCAGACTTTTTAACAAGAAATAGTAGTATAAAAGCAAAAAAAAAAAAAATAAACTCTGTGTAATGCATATCAAAGTCATATATTTTTCTACACAAAATAATAAAATTAATTTTCAAGTTCGGGGAATTGAGCATCTTGTTTTCATAAATGAGCACATAAGCTCACGGAAATGATTCGAGCGTTTCCGTACATTGTCGGTTCATAATTGAGTATTATCAAGTAACGAAAGAAAATTGAGTCATGTAAAAGCTTGATTTTCAGGTCAAGTCAAGTAGTTAGTAAAAGCGTCAAGCTACTAAACTTAATGAATTATTACAAATAACACGCCTAAAATTAGGCTCAACGAGAGGGTTAGACAGATGGACATAATCCTAGCGGACTTTGGAGATCTAGAGGGGTCCAGAAAACAATTTTAAAATTACATTTGGAAAAAAAAGTTCGGACTCGGTGCAATTTTCAGTTGCTCCTAACAGAATCAAAGGCGCCTTTCGACAATTCTATTTTAAAAAAATGGTAACAGTAAACTATTTTTACACTTAGTTGTGAATACAAACGTGCCTGCATTCTCATAAATAAACCACGTAAAAGAATCGAAATTTCTCGCAGTATGTTCTAACTTTTTAAAATATTTAGCAAAATTACCTTATATTTAGTTTTTTGCTGTCAAAGATTTGTGGTTTATTTATAGGACGGCGCTTTGGCCACAGCTCCTAAACCAATAATTAATTACTGAATATCACTGATATATGCACTGAAAATCGTGAAATTGTATGTGGAATTGTATGTGGCTTGGAAATGCATCTACCAAATAATGTGCCGCATTTGTCAACGTTTTTTTAGATACAATGAATAAAATACATAGTTGATTGATCATGAGCTTATGAATTTTATTTACGTATGTATATGTAAAATTAATGAAAATATCAGATTCTTTACTCAATGCATACGGTTAACTTGTTTTAGATGTTTTAAGTAACAATTGTAGGTATATAATTTGAAACTCTGAAGATGGTACAAAGCGTACCGAAACGTTAGTGAAAATGCAATTTTAAATTCAGTATTGCTGTTTTATTCAAATTTCTCCAACATTCATCAGGGATCACAACCGCTCTAATTAATCATTTAATTAGTCAACCTCATACAATTTCGCTATTAAACAGATAATTCGACTGCATGAGATCAGTTTGTCTGTTTTTCATACAGTAACTTTTCATTTTTTTATCACCGTTGAAATATTATTTATATGCATTCACAATTATATTTCCTTCAAATGTCTCGAAAATTAATATCCGCTCTTGATTTTCGGCCAGTTACTCTTTCAATACATTTCACTCAAATAATGTAGATTTAGATAAAAGCAATGGCTATTGCTTAAGTTGAGTAGGAACTAAAGTGACTTTTATGAATTTCTTTCTATACAAAGTAATACATATAACAAAAATATTTTCTTAGTAAATTGTTCACGACGGTATAGTTTGTAAGACTAAATTAATAGACAGTAGAATAATACAGTTTGCTATAATAGGGGTGTTGACTATTTTTGGTAGTGTTTTAAATCGTGCATAAGTACCTAATATCGGCACAAATACTTATTATTTTTATTTAAATACGACATAAGCTTTAAAAATCATGTATTTCAAATTCCGTTTCAAATTTCGCTCCAAAACGCCAATACTTGTCACGTGCCTGCCGTGATGTTATACAGTCATAAACGCTGGTAAACTGATGAGGTGATGAAAGGTTTTTTCGTAGTTGTTGCTATAGTTATATGTAATTTGACAATTCTTATAAGTAAACAATAATAAATTACACACTTTAAATATTAACTAAACAATGAAGCTCTTTGACAGCGTGAACAGCGTCCTTCTTTACGACAGCATCTGACAATGTTTATGACGTCATGCACTCTGATTGGTGTTCGTTGTCACGTGACTTGATAGTTATTTTATTATGTTTTATTTATTATATACTAATTAAATTCCATAAAAATAATGAAAAATATAGTATTTTTTGGTATTTCTATCATAGAAACTACCGCTTAACCTTAAAATTATGTTTTTATTTGAATACAGTCAACACAGTCCCTATTGTTAAGAAACGCCCATTGTTACAAAGCTAGTGGAAAGATTCGGGTTTAAGTCTCGTCAGTGACAGTTGTTTGAAAATAAATTTTTCTAATACAGCTTTGAACTAATGAGTATTTCTTAACAATTATAGCAAACTATGACTATTCTACTGTTAAAAAATATTTTCGTTACTTTATAATTTAAACGGGAATTAATAACTCCAGTTCACTTTCATTAACGAATTATGGTTTCTAGACAACAATATTGACAAATGCCACTACCAGAACTGGAACTCGAGAGTTCATAGTTCGAGTTCCGGAGGCGAGATTTAAATCTATTTAGTTTTTGTAGGCATATTTGCTATAATGCAAGATCATTCTTGCATAAGACCCCTACTATTACATAGCTTTCAAACAATTAGTGATCCCTAAATAAATCAAGTGAACTGAATATTTTGCCAGTGTACTGTCCAGATGCAGCGAATTATTATTGACTTGATGGCGTTTTCGGGGGCACAGACGGCGGTGGCGGAATCCAACTCGCCGCCGTTGTTTCAGGTAATTAATTGTGATTTTATATCCGGACCCGCCGCCATACTGACATAACTGAACTGGAATGGGGATTACCGACCGTCTATTGACATACTAGCTGTAGAAAATCGCTATTTTGTTTACAATTTGCTGTGATCACAGCAGTTCATAAATTTATTTGAACGCTGCATTTGGCATGCAATGTTCAATATTATTTAAATATTGACAAATTGTATGCATTAGTGTGAAAAATTATTTATACATATTTACATTGATTTTTTTCATTATCATTTGCTAGCACATAAATTCTGTAATATTTTTCAAAAGAACCGGCTATTCAGAGGCTTAGTTCTTTCCCTGCTTGGAGTTCGTAGTTTGGATTGAACATGATGTCGTATGGGAAATAAAGTAGACCGAATTAAAAAAGTTTAAAAATAAAATATATATATATATATATATATATATATATATATATATATATATATATATATATATATATATATATATATATATATATATATATATATATATATATATATATATATATTCTTTCATAACGATCGGTTCGATTAAACAATTAATCTTCTTCAGATTGCTACAAGGAAAATTTATGAAGTACATTGACTCAAAATTCTACAACAATTTTGTCTTAATAGATAATTTTTACAGAATCAAATTGCCGCTTAATTTAAATATAAAAATGCGTTAAAAATGAAAAAATAATTCCATACTGGAGTTTAAGTAAAAACAGATACTTAGTGTTTTATGTGAAATCGAAAACAGTCTTATTACAATATCGATTGACAAGATTAAGTACAGCGGCCAACAACCAACTAAAAATATCAGAAGGACTCTACTTATGCAATGTTAATTTTACATTCTAGTTTCATTAATGTCATTAATAAATATTCGATAAATATCCTTTATTTGAAATAGGGTTTTTTTGATCGTCTAAAATGTTTTCAAAACAAAATTTGTCTATGAAGGATAAATTTTCAGTCTTCAAGGTTGTCTAAGATTTTTCTATTATGCACACCCATAATAAAGAAAAATAAATCCTGATCAAGTCAAGTGAAGAATCACCATTTTTTTAGTGAATGCCTCAGAATGACATGACTTATGAATGTTTCCGCTGTGTCGGACACCCGCCATGACACCGTCGCCACAATGACTAATGACCGATGCAACCGTCACCCGGTGCATCATGGTGATGATATGCACACGTCATATGACTCAGCCCTTTACAGTAACTACATACAAACATTCTCATCATTGCCGCGTGGAACTGAGCACTTCGTCTATACTATAGTATTTTTTTACGAGTGGTGGGCACCAACAGATGATTGATTCTGATCCGCGTAGTACAATCTTTCTTTGGAAGAGAACATTTTGTGTACTGCTATATTAAATTATTTTCGATCAGTTCTTAGATTCGACCCTGGGAGCTGGGAATTTGTAATTTTTTAGTTTCTCTTTCTTTAATAAAGAAACTAAGATCAGACGTGAAATAAATGTTATCTCAATTTCAGAACACAAATTTGTTTTTGGTATAATTTCTTAAATATCAACAAATATTTTAATTGGTAGTCTGCCGATTCTAGGGCCCATAAAAATCATGATAAATACGGTTTTTCTCTCACTTCAAGCTACCTATAGAGCTTGTTCACTCGCCCTCACATATTAATCGCCTGTTAGGTAAAATGCCCCAGCGAAATGTACTTGTTTTTTTGAATATATCTATTTTTAGTTATCAATATTATTCTGTGTAAATTTCAACGTGCCTCGAATATATTTTTTAAGTCTTAAAACATACAATTTTGCAAGCATCTGGCTAAGTTTTAGACTCGATTAAATCTGGTTTTTTATTTTCCAACTCCTTAATACTAAATTTCAAAGTACTAAAAATTTCAAAATGTCTCAAGGATTTTTTTTGGCCAAAAATCTTACTAATTTAAAAACTTGAGGCTCGGTTTTTGTAATCGGATGTTACTAAAGAGTTATAGTACGAATTTTCATAGTGCCTCAAATACCTACCCAAATATGCATAACAGCTCTCCAACTATATAACAGTGCACTTCCACGTGAAACAGGACCTTTAAGACTGTTGGAACGCTCTAAATTTAAGCCACACTACGAGGCCAAAATACTTTTGCAAGAGTGCTACTGTCAGTTGATTACTCTAAGGAAGTGTCACTTTAGATTTGTGATGGAACAATTTTGTGAAATAAGTACGAATAAGATCGTAGTGTGACATTGAAAACGTGTGTTTTTTAGCAAAATTAATGCCAACTTTTTCCTAGTAAATCGTATATAAATTACAAAAGTAGTCCATTAGAGGCCTAGATTTGGCCCTTTATCTTCCTTATAGAGAAAGAATTTTTGCAAATTGTTGACGAATCAGCTATTTTTGGCTTAAATTCAGAGCGTTCTGACAGCCTTAACAGTTGCTTCCTGCATGTATCAGTGCCCTCCACTCGTAAAAATATAGCATAACACTCGTCCCTTTGTTACGTGTGCTCTGTGCGGATGACAAAGTGACAAAGCAATCAAACGGCTGTGTATAAATACTGTCCACTCACGGCTATTGTTATTACTATTAGACATAGTATTTCAATTAACAGATTAGATTTCCTTTACGTAATGACGCGCGGAAAATATACGATTAATTAACTAAATTCCACAACTGTCTTTATTGCGAAACACTTCTCTAATAAAAAGAGTTTTGGAATTGACTGATTTAACAATAATTTTCGTGAAAACAACAGCACAATAAAGTAGAAAAGTCTATACGGTTCTTAAAATTAGATTTAATAAAATTAGTTATAGTAAAAATGCAATCATTATCAATCTCAAAGCTGATAAAATTTTAAACAGAATGACGTATTTAGAAAAAAATATCTTTGTTGCTGAATCATAACGCACAAAAGATCGCTTTCGAAATCCATGGCTAAAACGTAATGTTTTTTCAATCGTTGAATTTATTATTTTCCATATATCAAGTTTGAAACATATTTTTATAAAGAAAAGAACTCTCTAAAGCATGCATTTTATTGTACATCGCTCTCTTTAAAATTTTGGAGGTTAAAGCAGTCAAAGTTGAAATCATCAACGATTTTTAGTGAAAATTTAACGTTTTTTTGATACATACTGCGAGTATTTTCTACAGCGTATAATAAAAATGCGATTAGGAATCCACGGGAAATTTGCTAGCATAAAAGATTATTTTTGACCCATACCATAATGCATTTATCTTTTATTTTAATGTAATTTGAGAGCAAGACGAAAAAATAATTATAGTTTTGTGATAGAAAGCATACTATACTAAATGATATCGAATAAAATATATAAAATTGAATATTTTGAGAATTATCTTTATTTCAACAAAAAATTATATACATACTAAAATTAATTGAAAGAAAATAGACAAAATTTCTAAATGAATTTTTTTTCTGTATTATTTATCGAGAGATTTATCCTTTTAACTCTAAAGTACTGATTTTTAGTTTTAGTTTTTACCCGACAACGGTAAAGTCAAAAGGAAGGGTTGTTCTTTTCACTTCATAATCTGTGGCACATTTAATATAAAAATAAATGTAAAAGCATAATTCCATAATCTATAAATAATTACTATATTCAAGTGTTATTTATCGAAAACAATACATAATTACGCGTTTATATTTGAATACGTCAAAGAAACCGTAACGCGAAAGATTTTCACGACAAGACAACGGAATTTTGGGTATTTCCCGAATGGTGTTTGAACAGTTGGGATCGTTAATATCCAATGGTAACGTCATATAGTAAATACTTGCATAATTTTTATAAATTATAATATATATGCACGATAAATTCAACACCGAACCAACCTTGATTTGAGTACATCTATGACTTCAGCTTCCAGATTTAGTTTCTGTACGAGGTATGTACTGTACGCGTGATTGTTATATTATAAGCAAGTGTCGAATTAAAGCCGACGATGGATGGGGTGCACTTGTGATGAGCAAAACAGTTTCAACAGGTGTTCTTTAAAAAGATTATATTCCTAATATTTGTTATGAAATAAAAGGCTTGAATTGCAGAAGCCAAAAAAAAAAGATATCTACACTCCAGCATTAAATTAGTGTTTTCTTAATGAAATATAGAATAATATTTTTTTCTTACATAATAAATTTATTAACGAGCAACCTACGTATTGCAAATGCACTAAAAAGTAAAAAATAACATAAAAAATTCAAGTTTTTTCAAAAAAGCCACTAAAAGGGGAAAAATAATAAAATTCTAAGGTCGACGCCAAATTAGTTATAAAAACTTTTTACATGTCTCTTATTAAATTGACGCCGACCTCAAAATTTGATTGTTTTCTTCCTTTTAGTGACTTTTTTAAAGGAAGAATTTTTTTTTTGTTTTTGTATAACTGTTTATATATTTAAATCTTATGTTATTTGTGTCCGACATCTATAATACTCAATAATCTAGCCGAGTTACCCGGCTACATAGTTTCTTTTATTTTGTAATATATGGTATACTCGGCCTCATTTATTTGTAAATAGGCCAATAAATGAGGCAAAGTCGTGACGGTTAATCAAGTTACTTTCGTACATGTAATTTTATTTTAGACATAATGGAAGAAAAGTGTGTTATGATCTTAAAAAATGTACGTCACCAAATTGTACAGTGACTAGCAAACTCTGGTTGTACTTAACAATATTTTTCGAACATTGTATAGCATGAATATATAATTAATTCAAATTATAATTATCAACGATTATGGAAAACACAGGTGTTGAGATATGATGATGTCATTGAAGACAAATGCCTTATTAAACTCCGATCGAATTATAAACAAAAATTAACTAAATTACCTACGGTATAAAAAATGAATCACATTTAGTGATGGAAAATTCTAGGAAAAAATGTAATTATGAGAATTTTCTGAGAATTTTTTTCAATGCATAATAACGGGTTATTAATGTTATTATATTTAACATAACATGCCTCCCTGCAACTATAAATTAATTTTATTAATAACAAACTATACTTACACATAAAGAAAATAAAGTACCTTAGGTATGTACTAAAGAAATGGAAAAAATTAAAGACGAGACCAAATCAAATGAATGTCTAATAAGCCCACTACTTACGATCCAACAGCGAGCACTGTATGATTTAGTTCGAAACTATAAAACCGAACGCAATTGGGTTTTTGAATGATTTTTTTTTTACATAAATAGAAGGAAATCTTTGCTTTAGACTTCTAATGCTTACTATGAAAAGCTGATGCGACTCATCAAATAAAGAATATCCAATTTATTTAAATTGACATAAATCTAAGTCACTTCCAACCACCTGTATATAATAATTATACACGAATAGGGACATTTTTACACGAAATCAATAATCCGAAAATAATTGCGTTCTCGCGCTATTTCATTTATCTGTCAATCAATTTAAATCAGGAATAAACGGCACACCATGACAATTTTCATATATATATATACGTTTGTTTGTCATCTTAATCATATAAATATACGTAATAAAATTCAGATTTAAAAATAATTTTGAACTAAAGCTAAGGAACTATTTGTAGGTTCGTTCACATTAAAGCTGGTTATTGACACGAACTTTACATTTTGCGCGTTATTATTTAATATTAAATGAAAAGGATTTAAAGACTTAAAGATCCAGATGAAACAAAATATAGATTACTTCTAGAAGTTTTATTACAAAAATATGCAAGTTTCATAAAAATCGCATCAGTCGTTTTTGTGCCACTCGAAATAGACAAGCATATTGTTAAGTTTTAAAACATGCGCCTGTTACCGTGTTTTGTAACGTATTATTTTATCAATTTTAATTGTATTGGTATTAAGATTCAGAAAAAAGAAAATAATAGTGCTAACGCTTGAAATGGATAAAATACTTTTACAAATATCGCTATTGTGTCTTTCAGTCTTGCATTAACATTTTTTAGATCTTGTAATAATTAGTTTTGACTAATTTAACGAATTTTCTAGTAAACCCTCCAGTAAAATAGCTGCTTTTTCTTATCCGTACACTGGTCGTGAATTAACACATTTAACACTAGTGGTGTAAAGTCGCGTAAAGTGAAAGAAACGTACGTGCTATGGTATTATTTCCATATAGTAAATCATAGTCTAAACGCATGGGAATAGCACGCAACCTACAATCAGAAGCGAACTTGCTCAAAATTAAACTGTCAAAAGTTTTGAAAATTAAGTGAAAATCAACTATTTTATAGGGGGTACAATGCATATCTCGTGCGTGATGTTATTGACTTATGCAACTGGCACTCGTTTTTAACATATTGTCACGTGTCAAAATATTAGCCATCACGCACTAGATACATAATGTGTATACTATTAAACATAACATAAACTAGTATCTCATTTTGGGCATATCAATAAATATAAAGAGCGATTAGTATGGACATTCGGAAAAACACGAAACAATGAAAATGAAATGTCAAAATCAAGATCTCTTTCGCTTTGATCACTCAATCAATAATTGTAATTTAAATTCTAAAAAAGTATAAAGGTTCTGAAATACAACATATTAATGAAAACACATTAAATGATGATTACATGTCAGAGGCTTCGTGACATTCGGAATGGAGGAGATTCATCACGTCGTGTGCTCGGTTCAGAATCGCGTTATGCTGCCGTCTTATCAACATGCAGTTTAACCACAAAAAATGTGTTTATCGATATTATTAAAAACTAGCAGAAGTCGATCTAATGACAGGTTGGCATTTGTCCTTGATACCGCGGAATTTTGTTTTCCAATCAGTGGCGTAGCTATGTAACCAAGGACCCCGGTGCAAAAATAAAATTGGAGCCCTATTTTCAATATTACATGAAAAGTATTAATAATAAAGAAGAAGTTCCGGGAATCGACATTTTTTTCGGAAATTTCCCCCTCTCTAGGAATCGTATTTTTAATTTCATTAGCATTAATAGTTTTCGAGTTATTTGCGAAAAATTAGACCTCCTTTTTTGAGGCCCTTTAATTGTTAATAACTTTTGCAATTGTTTATGTGCGGATTTCAAACTTTTGCACATTTTTCTAGAGGTGATTACGAATCCAATGACACGTATTTTAACTCGTTGTGTCAAAAATGAACACGAACCGGACTACAGAGACCAAAGAGCCAAAAGGCAAACATTCTTTATTCGATTAGGATATTTAAATAACGTTTTCGAGCGTCGTTCAGAAACTGAGGGCCCCCTGAGCTTGAGGGTCCCGGTGCGCTGCACCGCCTAGCACTTCGATAACTACGCCACTGATTCCAATCAAAACAAAGCTATGCATTGCTTTGCAATGCAAGTTAAGTTTCTAAAGAATTTGTACTTTTGTATTAGTTTATTTTGTCTAAATAAAGTTTACACTATTTATTACATTAATATTATGCACTTAAGTCAGCCACTAATGCTGAACAAACTAGAGATACTAAAAAAGCATAATTGATTCAGCCGATACTTGATGCAAATTAATATTGACTTTTTTAGTATAAGACAGTGTTTTATTCATTTGCACTTAGATATCAATAGTTTAGCACAATGTACAGTAGCTTCATTAAACAAAGATATCAGAGCGGCTTCGTTAAGACGTTTGTCGGACGGAATATGGATATAAGAATTTCTAACAACCTTCCAAGATCTATAAAATCAATACAAGATTTATTTTCGTTTAAAAAAGCAGTGTTGAGTTTTTTTTATTGATGCTGAGTTTTATTCGCAAATTTTTTTTTTTTTATAATTTTAAACTTTAATACGAGAAATGATTTGTTACATACCTCTTTCACTGTAACGAATAAATATTTTTAATAAGGTTTTTAATATCGCTGTGTTTTATTAAATTTAAAATATGTAACATAACACATGGTCTGCAACCAAAAAACTATACAGGATTTTAGTACCGTTTCTTATAGATTTTTACTCACTGAAAACGGGAAAAAATACTCAAAAAATTCTATCACGTCATGTTTTCTTGTAAAGATTTAGAATTTTTGAAGTCAATTAAAAACGATCGTTCCGATTTAAAAAAATGATATAAGTAGGACTAATCCGTAAATATTCCGAACAGAACGGTATCGAAATCCTTAGATCGGTTAGTCTCTCGAAAAGTTATGGCTGAACTAAAAAATTACGTGACGATATGATAACCTCTTTTCTATAGCGGTTAGTAAGTATTTTCTTTCGCCTTTTTATCATCTTTCTTCGGCCGAAGATGAGAAAAACACCAAAGTTCGGTTCTGACTTCAGCCAAAAAACTAGCCTTTGGTCGGACTCTACGTATTTCATAACGCTATAACTTTGACATTAAGTTTACTTTGATCGCCATTTCACATTAACTCGTGAAGAGTAGAATTAACGGTTCGTTTGTGAGATTCTGAAGCGAGGCCTAATGATTGTTCAATATCAGAGCGGTGTCAGAGTGAACGGGATGATGACGGATGAGATGCAAGCGCCAGTGCATTATGCATGCAGTTGCATTCTCTACATCACCCCCCTTACTCCGTCCACCCCTTTCACTGAACTATACACATGAGACGTTGCTAAATTACCAATCATCAATGCTAATCACCAATTTGACAGCCGTCTTTTATATGAATTATGTTGACTTGAATTGAACAATTGCAATAAAGCAATTTTAGTAAGAGCGTTGTTGTAAATTTCGTGATTTTATTTTTAATTACATTCTAAAATTGACATCAATAATATAAAAATAAATAGATTCAATAAATGAACAACAAATTCAAAAATGATTTGTTGAATTGGTTATTAATTTATCGAAACACTTATAAGAATCGGGACCTATGTTTGTATTTTTGATTTGTTGTGGATTGAAGGAAGAAAGTGTTACCAGAATTTTTATCTAATATGCCTGTTTGGCATCACTTTAGAACCGATTTTGGATGAAATTTGGTCCACACTTAAAAATTGATCACTTTTACCTTATTGAGTAAAACATATCCTATACTTTACACTCCAATGGTGGCATCCCTTATAGTAATATACTTGGTGGCGTTGAATCTCTGAGATCCGTAAACGACAACCAATGATAATTGAGGAATTTTTCTGTCTGTAATTTTGTCTGGGGAGATGATATGACATGCAGATAAGCCTTAGTGTAAATGTTTTTAGTACAAATTTTAATAAAGAGTTTCTGAAAAATAAGGCTTATCTGTCATACCATCTCCCCAGACAAAATTACAGACAGAAAATTCCTCAATTATCATTGTCTATAATATTACTTTTTGGCACTTGAGCTGTCTTTCACTGTTAGTATCGCATGGATCTCTCAGATCCAGTGTCACCACTGGAGTGTTAAGTTCGGCTACAGTTCAAAATTGATTAAACTCTGTATACTAAAAATTTATTAATGTACAAACATTTTTTTCCAAGATATTTATTGTTTCTTGTTTTGAGAGCTATAAATAAATTTCAGGAAAATTACAATTATCAATTTTACATATTAGTTATGAACTAGATTCAAATAAAATATTCACTGATAGACTATTAATTTTGCTTCAATTATTCTTTTAAATTGGGACTTAGAAAATGTTTTTAGTGTGTGCTTGAATTTTATACTTTTTAATATAATTTAATAAACTAATGTGGAGTTAATATTTGTTCAAATATCAAATACAGATTTTTGGAGAAAATATGCAATAAAATTCTTGAAGTCGAGTTTTAAAGTAAGATCCAACTGTTTCTTCTGAGCACTTGTACAGTTAAAAAATAATCTATGCCATACTGTCTGATGGACGTAGCGTTACTTTACAGTTACTGTTGTTAACACAGGTGGTGTACAGACATGAATCATTAGCAAAATACTTCACACGCATATTTGGTATGTAGGCAGGTATTTCGTCATCAGCATCCAGTCATTCGAGTTTCTTGTCTACGGATTAAAAAACTGGTATTCTGGCCCAACAAATAAATATTAGACAGACTGTCGCCACAGGCTTTAGTATAAAATTGACTAATAACATCGGAAGACTATGGCAACAAATAACATGGATATCAAGGTCAAACAAAACAATCACTTATCGGTTATCACATTGCAAAATAGTTGCGCGAAATAGGGCCAAGTGTTGGTGTACAATCATAACTAGACTATAAGTTTTGTGAACAAGGCCCCTCCACGCTCCTCAACGTTTTTAACAGACGTTTATAGATCTCTATATTTCAGTTACTGCTATATCATATTTTGGTCACTAATATATCAATCAAGGGTAGCTATGTAACAATTAACGGAAGTTCGGCGCTCTAAGTCTCCACTTGACCAGTTAATTATCTCGAACTCACGTGAACTGTCATTTTTTTTCAAAACAATTTATGTAGGTACTTCATTCGACCTAGGTTCAAATAATGCCCCTGCCAAATTAAAGTTAACCAAGTGGTCCAGGTGTTTAATGAGTGGGTCAGTCAATGAACGCATAAATTATTATACTATTTGACTTTTTTTTTAAATAAATTTTGAGAATTTAGGTAGGGGAAGTACTAATTGATAAATAAAATTACAAGTGTACAGGTCAAATAGATTTTGGACTGTAGGGGATTCGTGTAATAAACAGTCAGTGCTTTGGCGAGCCTGGATGTCAGTCTAGATTCGTTTTTTTATTTCATTTATCATATTATGTAATTAAGCACTTCGACAACCGAACAACTTATAATAAGTAATGCATTTAAGGTTACCTAGTGTACGTCCTGAATGCTGAAAAGCTCATTTTGGAAAGTAAATTGGCATGTGTATAAAAGTAGTTATTTTGACATCATGTAAAAACGCAATTATGTTTTCAAATCTGAGTTAATTACGCATCGAACCACCAATGCAACATCGGATGATCGGCCTAATGCATTAAACTATCCATTGAATACAGCTGCTCTATATGCATTTGAACAATAAACTACGTGTATTTTTATTGATATTAGAAATACGCGATTACCTGTAGCTGAACAATGAACTAGTGCAGTGTAGTATAGTGCAGTCTGGTGTGTGCACTATGTCTATTAAGCTTCGGGCGATTCATCCCTATCTATTGGACATGTAGTCGACAGCTAGCAATTAACACTCGTCTATGCATATGCAGGTACTATATGCATGTTTGCAAGCACAGACATGTTGTACACATCATATTGTACAGAGTGTTTTACTTTTTTCGGTCTACTTATTTTTAATGGGTGGCAGTACAGGTCAAAAGAAGCTTAGGAAGGTCAGTTGCCCACAAATAGGGGTGTTGACTGTATTAAAAAAAACATAATTTTAACGTTAAGTGGTAGTTTCTATGATAGGAATACTGAAAAGTACAATATTTTTCGTTATTTTTAAGAAATTTAATTACAATTCAATAAGTAAAACGTAATTAAATCACTCCCAAGTCACGTGACAACGAACACCAATCAAAGTGCATCGCGTCATTAGCTCATCAACATCATCAGACGCTGTCATAGAGAAGGACGTTTCAATGGTGGTTAATATTTGGAGTGTGTAATTTATTCGAAAAATTCTAAGACAACGATTACGAAAAAACCTATCACCTCATCAGTTTAGCAGCGTTTATGAGCGTACGACGTCACGGCAGCCACGTGACAACTACTGACGTTTTGGAGCGAAATTTGAAACGGAATTTAAAATACGTGATTTTTAAAGCGTGAGTCGTATTTAAAAAAATATAATAAATATTTGTGGTTATATTAGGTATTTATGCACTAATTATAACACTTTCTCAAAAATAGTCAATATCCCTATTAGTATTATGTTAACTAAATCAATTTTTGAACATGAATTTAGATTATCATTTTCCTTCCTTATCTCACATATTTTACTAACGTGTTTTACTGTTAATCTTCTTTTGACTCATTAAAAATCATGAAACAGCATTAGTATAAAAACCGCTTTTCGCGAGGTGATAGGTAAAAATCATTTTACAAATACTATCTCATGATCATGAGTTCCGTGACATATGCACACTGTAACTTCAAAAAGAGTTTTATTAGTTTATATTGCTTCATTTTTCTAGATCCTGTGAGCAGTTTCTTTACTTCTCAACTTTAATGTATTTACTGGAACGTTACAATTTCAGGACATCGAAAACACTGTCATAAGTCATATAAATTAAAAATATTTTATCAGCTATTGGCGACGAGAAGTTTTGCATGAGCGCCTCTATCGGCCGATTGGAGAACTGGCAAGTAAGACAGGTTTATAGTGACGTGCCAAAAAGGTTATTCTTTTCGGATATTAGTTATGTTTATGAAATAATAATTAATTGATTAATTTTGTGTTTAACACCTAACCGACCGATAGATGCACTGATGTGAATCTTCTTGTCGCCAATGCATACACAATAAATCGACGAATGAATTAACCATATACATAAGTCAGCTATTTAAGATGTTAAATTGAATTGATATTTTAATTTCTTCGAACACCCGGTTTGCGTTATAAAGATTTGCATATGTAGGACAGATATTATGCATGTAGCGAGGGTTGCAAATCAGTTCAATTCAATAATTCTCAGGAGTACAATTAAATACCGGTCAAACATATGCACCATCACAGAATATATCTACGTTTATTAAAATTTTTCGACAGAATCTTGAATAAAGTCAATTATTTAAAGTACTTTCTTGAATACTGAGTTCTGAAGTAAATTGAACCATCAATTTTTAACGTGGAGGGAAAGTTTGGTTGAGGAACAGTTGAAAAAAAGAAGCTTTACCGATGTTTCGCTTGTGGCCTACGTTTCGGAAAATATATTTCCATCTTTTTCCACCCTTTGACTAGCCTGAGGCCCTAAAGATGGAAATATATTTTCCGAAACGTAGGCCACAAGCGAAACATCGGTAAAGCTTCTTTTTTTCAACTGTTTCTCAACCAAACTTTCCCTCCACGTTAAAAATATATATTGGAACAAAAAATATTAAAGACTATGAACCATCAATGAACGATGAAAAATATTTGCTTTATTCGTGCAGATTTTATCTTAAAATCCAAATGATATTTTTCTTAATTCTCAGATTATATAAAATAGTTATGGGATATTAGAGGAACGCAATAGATCTTCTAGGTCGCAGTATCTTTCTCAAAGTAAAATTGTTAACGAGAAAACGGTGACACTATAAAGAGGTAAAATTTGTTTGTAGAGGGCCATCTCTGGAACTACTGAACCGATTCTAAATACTAATTCACTATTAAAAAGCTACTTTATCTGAGTAATATAGGCTATATTTCATTTTAATAAAAATAATTTTTAGTTCGAAATCCCAATATTTGTAAGTCAAGTCGAAAAAATAAGCACTACTTGGGTGCTAACCAAATGGTTGCATATACAAGAACACATCGAATAGTTTAATCGGGAAAATATTCGACATGGTAATATGGTGGAGCCACAGGGTCCACTACTGTTGTTGCTGCCGTATTTCATCTCAATCACGTGTGGACCGTAGTATTAAATAGCTGCTACCCACTACTACTGATTATCAAAACAATATTTTAATGATTATGAACTGATATATCAAGAAGAGCTTTTCAGGGTATCTTCACAATGCTTCACAACAACTACCGTGTTCAGTGGGACTCTGAGCACTGAAACAAAAAGTACACATCGATCGAGAACCCTTCGGGTTTCAAACATAATTACAGGATTTTATATTAGGCATGGTAAACTGTTTCTGTGCACAATTCAACAGAAAAAGTCAAATTCATACATCAGCATATTGTGTAATATAGTAACATAGGCTTACAATATTAATATATCTATTATGTTTTTATTAACATATTTATTCTTTTTACGTAGAAAATGCAACAAGCAAGACATTTGTAATAGTAGTAAAGTAAACGATAGTATTTTGTTTAAATTTTTGCCATTAAAGTGAAAGTAGGACTCAATTAATTTATTTTAACGCATTGGCAGAAAAAAGAATACTTTAAATTTTTTTGTTTTGCAATGATTATCACTTTTTTATCTCCTCAAAGCTTTTACTGACAAATATTGTCATGACTAGGGTTGCCAGGCCCTAAAATACAAAAGCCGGACTCGGCGTTTTGTTAGGCCGGACATTTTGCCCTAAAAGCCGGACATATCTTTTTAAAGCCGGACATACGTTTTAAAAGCCGGACATCACATTTATAATAAAAAACTCTGTTAGGTTCGTATTAAATTTGCTTATTAATTATTATTTAATAGTAAATCACAGTTTTGTTACAAAATAAACAACATTCAACAAACATGATGTTTGGATGAAGAACTTTTTCGTAGCAAGGATCGAAAACAAAAGCAATGCTATGGCAGAAATTGCATTTTATTATGCTTAACTATTGACTCTTACTCTGATAAAATCAGAGTCAGAGTCAGTAGTTAATATTATAAAAAGAATTAGTGATATTGTAACATTTACATCTTATTTATAATCACGTATTATTTTTTATTTATAACAGTTAACAAAAATACTATTTTTTATCGCATTTGACCTCCAAAGATGACAAAAATACTTGTCGAAACGTCAGCATAATAAAATGCAATTTCTATCATAGTATTGCTTTTGTTTTTGATTCCTTGCTACGAAGAAGTTCTTCATTCAAACATCATAATCAATCGAGGATCACAGTCTTCTCTTCTTTGAGATCTCGGTACACAGACAAAAAGCCTAACAAAAGCCGGACAGGCCGGACATATAAATATTTGACCGGATACGACCGTAAAAAGCCGGACACCTGGCAACCCTAGTCATGACTGTAATTATTTGGCCCTTGTTTTCAAAATATTTTACACTCCTACCGTACACATATGCATTTAGAGCCGCGAGGTGGCATTTAGTTAGTCTCAATGCCGGGACAGTGATTAATGTCCATCGGTAGGCCAGGACAGTTGGTATGGCCCTGGCATTGTTGTCCTACACTCCACCTTCTCCACCCACTGTACACTGTCACCGTGCGTTTGATTACTGCATGACGTGACACCTGTAATGCATAGGTGGTCTGGAAAAGGTGTAACACTGTTCTAATCTGATTTTGCACAAGCAGGGAGGCCACTATCACCTACACTAAACGGATAATGTGTAGTTATCTCTTAATTTTATTATCCGGGTAGGTACTAGATGATATTACTCGGTATTTATCCCGAACTCGTTACGACTACGACAATGACTAAACATTACCAGATAATCATAGCTAGCGATAGAACAAGCTAATAGTAACAGTTATTTAGGAATTGTTGTAGAAAATAACCAGCTCTAAAAATAATAGTTCTCAAAATTAGGCTGTTCAGTAATAACAGTTCTTCATTATTAGTGTATTTGCCATATGGCAACATACACTATTGGCATCGGTCGGATGGCGGAACCTAGCGGTCGGACCAAAATTTCTTGACGTTTCATAATCTCCTAAACACTTTGGCACCATTTTTAAAAATGTTTATATATATATATATATATATATATATATATATATATATATATATATATATATATATATATGTGGGCGCTATAATTGATTTTAACGAAATTTTGCCCACATGTTGGAATCCACTAACGCAAGAACCCTATTTAAAATGGACCCAATCGGACCATTTTAAGGATAGTTTTTAGGGGTTGAAAAATGTTTTTGGGCCCCAAAAAACCGAAAAAATTCTCAGAATCGTTTCAAAATAGACATTTAACCCTTTAGTAGGAATTAAAAAGTGTCTCTAAAATTTCAATAAAATCGGCCCAACAGGACCGGACTTACAAATTTTTTGAAAACACTAATTTGTAGATAGTGACTTATTTATTGAAGGGTGTATTTAATTCGGTGTAGACGTTAGATTGATAATATTGCAGTTAAGAAAAAAAATGTTATTTTAAGGGGTGTATTAAGGAGTCAAATTTTTAATTTTGCCCAAAAACCAACTTAAGTTCGCGTAATAAAGCCACACTGCTTGTATAAGCAAATACACTATGTTGTCGGCAGGGTTTTGGCACTGCGACCCGGGTTTTTTGACGCTTTCAATAGGTTCAAATTTTTATTATTTTTTTTAAATTTTTTATAACTCTGTTTCTTACTGTGCCGTACTGAATCAAACGTTGAAAGTAATGAACGAACATTATGCTCCCTGTATAAAGTTGGGTATAATTCAGCCTGTATAATATGCTGAACTATGTAGGTACATAGTGGACACTCGCGTAGATTAGGCAAATGGTTACAATTACGGTTAACAACGGATGTGTCCTCGTGTGAGAGACCAGGACCACCACAGTGGATTTAAATTAACAAAATACATTCAATGAGGGAACTCTCATCAGGAAATTAATATCAATTAACAGTTTTATTGGAACGCTACAATACCTATTGTTAGTCTCCCATCTGTCTATTGGAATATCCACAATGTAAATGTACATTATTTTAATGGAATCCATTATGATTTTATTATTAATTCGCATCATTTTATATCAGTTGCCGAGTGAGTAGTATTTTATTATAGCAATCGAGGGAGTCTAAAACGCTAGAATAATCGGAAAGCGCAGAGGTTTTAATCACAAAGCAAGGAATGCGACATACGTTTTATCTTATCTGGAGAAATTGAAAAGACTCGATTTTACGCGGAACGATACGGAATGATTAGCATCGATAGAATGCACAAATATATAAAAAAAAAACACACACTGTAACTGCATCAAACGCGTTTTTATGTACATACGAGGTTTGATCATAAAGTAACGAGAATTTTTAAATTTCACGGGTTTTAAGAGTCTGATTGTCAAAATTTGTCATTTATTATATTGGTACACATGTCCCTGAAGTATGATACAAATATCAGCTGTTTTCATTGTTTACTTTTTAAGTGGCAGCCACTAAGGTAAGACGTGTTTTTATGAGCTCGGCGATTTTTGTGTTTGTAAAAAAAAGGGATCAAAGAATTTGTATTAAATTTTGCAAAAAAAAATGAAATAAAATGCAACAAGGTGTGTGAAATGTTAACAAAGGCCTATTGGTGACTCTACTATGAGTAAACCAAGAATTTATGAGTGGTATAAACGTTTCTCGGGGGGTCGTGAAAGCGTCGAAAATGATAATCGTTCTGGGCGTCCTACACTTCAATTAATGAGGATAACTGCGAGGAAGTTCCGCAAATGATTCTAAAAGATCGACGAATTACTATCAGAGAAGATGAAATTGGTATATCATTAGGATCGTGTCAAGCAGTTTTCACTGACGTTTTAGGCATGAAACGTGTGGCAACCAAATTCTTCCCAAAACTGTTAAATTTTTATCAAAAACAACATCGCGTAGATGGCAAAAAATAATACTGTTGTGTTACCTCAGCCACCATATATTCACTGGACATGGCTCCCGATGAGTTTTTTTTGTTCCCAATGTTAAAAAAAAACTTTGAAAGGACGACGTTTTGACACCATTGATCAGATAAAAGAGAAATCGCTGAAGGAGCTAAGAACTATATCAAAAAGTGAGTTTAAAAAGTGCTTTGAAGACTAGAAAAAGCGTTGGCAAAAATATATTATGTCAGGAAGGAATTACTTTGAAGGGTACTTATTCGATATTCATTAAAAAATAAATAGTTTTTGAGAACAAAAAATAATTCTCGTTATTTGATGATCACACTTCGTATCTCTACAGATATGAACAAAATCGACAATTCCAAACTATGTACAATACAGCACTCTTTACAGAAGTAATGATTGATGTGTTTGTATATATATAGTCAATGGATTTTATAAAGTCTACATGCTGCGAGAGTTGCTATTTTGATGAATTTTACAAAAAAAAAAAAATAAAATCGTAACGTAGTCTGTAATTGTAGTTTTAAAGATTCCTAGAGCGAATTTTCAGTTTTCAGTCAGTTTGTTCTGTCTGTCTGTCTGTTCCGGCTAATCTTCGAAACGGCTGGACCTATTTTGACGGAACTTTCACTGGCAGATAGCTGCTGTTATAAGGAGTAACTTAGGCTACGTTTATTTTAGAAAAATAATTAGGGTCTCGCGCAAAAAAATTAAAACTCATGAAATTGTGAACCAAATCCGATATCTATACCTACATACCAGGAGTTATCCAGGCTACATTTTATCCAAAAAATAATACTTATGGGGAGAAACCTTCATAAAGGATACGCTGTATCTCTGAAATTACTTAAGTTAAAAAAGAAATGTACATGTTCGGCGGCCTTTTGAACACACTACCCGAACGTGGTATATTGTCAAAGACAAACGTCGGTTTTGTTAGTTCCTGCATTAAAAAATAATATGACATTTTTCAGTATGGTACCACTCAAGTTTAGTAGCGATTTGTCAAAAAAAACATGTCTTAAAAATCCAAATTAATTAATGGAATTTGTTGTACTTGGTTTAAAAAGAATATAAAATAGTACTTTTCAGGTATTTTGAATGATACCTATAGTTTCCAAAATATTGATTGTCTATTTGTTTCAACACCATTCGAAAACGATTTCAATAGAACTCGGGTTCACTAGCCATATGTGCTCAAACCATGAGTATTTCTTCAGCAAGGTTTCTTTCAAAACCAGCATTAATGCGAGCGAACCACGGGTAAAAGTTAGTTTTTCAATATAAACTACAGAGATTTTGATTTTGCCCTAAGATGAATTGAAGTCAACAACTCAATGCAAACTGCAATTCAGCCAGCAGCAACAAAGTCATTAGTTTAATTAACTATAAAGCTATAAGCGAATGCAGGAATCACTTAAACTAATATCCCCACCGCATCAATTCGACGCACTGCACAACACAATACGTCTATTGTATAACAAATATGACCTTTAAGTCTGAATTTAATATTATGTTGTATAATACGTTGTAGCCGCAGGGGGATAAAGCCCACTTAAAAGAGTTTTTTTTTCTAAAGTACCTATATTATAAACTACATAAATATCACAAATTTCCTCTAGAACTTGAAAACTTAGGAGAAGTTATATGGCTTAAAAGTAAAAAATAACTGTTTTTTTATTATTCTGGCACATTATTTTTCTGAGATCAAACTAGCTGAGAGGTTACTGAAGTGCTGAATCCAGAAATGCTGTTCTTTCTTTAAGTTCGATTTTTCAATTATGCGCGTTTTGATAGTTGTACTGCTTGAAACTCAGTCCTGAATTATCCAAGTATCATACGTATATCTTAAAAACCTGTACTCACATTTTCAAAAGATTAATGTTTTCGCAATCAATTTTAAAATATTTCCTTTTAAATGAACATTGTTATAAGTACAATTGTTTAAATTTTCGATCAGATTTTTTTAATAATTAGTAATTGAACCAATTGTGTACAGTATAAATGTATTAATTTTGATCTTGTATACCGGAATCAACAGTGAAGATGCAAAAAAAAAGACTCGACATTCCACATGATACAATAGGCATGATGACAGATTTTAAAATCCCGTTCTATAATGTAGGTTCACGTCTACTATTTCCGAAAAAAACATTATTTCAATAATAAATTAAAATCTTAACGCAATTTATTGCATTTTTTATCTTTCTATTTTGAAGTAATAGCGAAAACGCTTGTGACGTCACGCCTCTGTGACAGCTGACATTAGATGTTGTATTTATGAGTGCAGAGCTGTGGTGCAGAGGTATTTCGCAGAAAGATATGTAAATTTACTTAATGATATGATTTATATTAAGTATTTTCTTAAAAGTAGGTACTTAGTAGTAAAAAATAGTATGACTTTCTTTAGTTGCAAGCTAACTAACCTCAAAAATAACTTATGACATAAGTGTTATAAAATATCACAAAACCACGAATAAACAACACAACAACTAATTAAATGATGCAGAAGTGAATGTTCGCAACAAAAATTTAAGCGACACGGTGATTATTTACTTCAAGTGTTTATGTTCTCTTTGATTTACAAAGCCGTGACGTCATTCGGTGTTTCAATTAACATGGCCGATTGCAGTATTTTATACTTTTATTTTATTAAAAATCTTATTAATCTCAATGTTTATATTAACACTGGGTCATTTTTTAGAATCTTTTCAACATATTTTTGTCTCAAAAACCATTTCTTCTTCGATTCTTTTATACTATCATCATGCCTATTACCGTGTTAATAAAAAGTATAACGTGTAATTCAAATATTTTCTAACCTCATTTTAGATTTATGAGGTATATGATTCCCTTGAATATCGAAGTTCATACATCCTTTAAAAGTGCCGCAATTTACAATACACCGGGCATGCAGATTTATTATTTAACTTCATAAAACGGACACCTTTCCCCTTTAGACGCATTGCACAGATGCTAATATAAAATATAGATATTATGTTATAAACCAAAAGACTAATCCTCTTATTAAGTTTCTCTCACTGGATTACAAATCACTATTACTGTTAGTAGTAAGTACAGTGCGAGAGGTATCTTCATGTAAGGGAGATCGCGTGCTAAGTCCTTATAATGAACGCACCACCCTTAGCCTTGTTAAGTAGAGGGTAAAACCCGCATCTTCTTTGCGCTATATGCATAAAATAGGATAGGGAACATCGATCTGCAATATCATCGCACTGTTAAAGATCTTTAGGATTTGTATTTTTTTTAAACTGTGACTCCCCAAAGGAGACTTCATGATCTGTTTTTATACAATCATATTAAATAATTTATTATTAGTACCGAAATTGACGATCACTTTTTGAAATGTCAGCATTTGTATGATCAAGAAATTAATTTACGATTTATTAAAACACTTACGTTATATCAATCTCAGTCTTAAAGAGTACCTACTTTTAACAGTAGTATAAAATTGTTTATTTTTATTGTCACTTTTTTCTTTTATAGTAGTTTTCGTTACATTTTTTTAAAATATCAAGAACGCACTATAGTTCATAATTAAAATGTTTTAGAAGTACATTTTTATATTCTCACTGTTTATTATGTCCGAATATATATTAAATTTATACGGTGTAACCTTAATATAACGAACCTCATTTCCTCGATTTAACACCTTTTTTGAAACTGCTCGTTAGAGTTAATGCAAAAGATATCTCTACATTACGAATACTTTTTGTCAAAAACCTCTTTATAACGAATGTTCAATCATTGCGGAGTATAATTTACCTCTACACGATTTTTTTTAACTTATAACCTTTAGATAACGTATCCTACAAATCAATCACACACAATTCCATAATAACAACAACAATTCATGTCTCGACAGGTTCAGATACATTAAATTTATCGTAAGACAATCATTGTTGTTCGATGTAAAGTAATGTAAACACTGCTGTTGGTCACTTTTGTTAGTAAATTTAAAGTTGCAGCGGCTGAGAAACGAAAACCGTCGCAGAGAAACGAAAAATCATTTAGTATGTAGACGAGAATCCTACAAAGAAAAAATTAGACATCGCTAAAGAGTTCGAAATTCCCGCTAGTACAATTTTAAAGTTTAAAGATAAGTTTTCAGAGGAAAATAGGTTTTCTTACCTTGTTAAACCGAATCGTAGACCAACCTGACCTCTATATAACAAACTTCATTATAACGAATTACTTGGTATAACGAATATTTTCTAATTCCCTTCAGCTTTGTTATATCAATGTTGTACTGTATTCATTTTTGATTCGCTACTAAAAAAGATAAAATTGTCAATATTCTGTAAAATTTGCCACCAATAATATTCAACGCCCGTATCAGCATAGTAAAGCGCAAGGAGGACAAAAGTAGGAAGCGTCAACTAATCAAGCATCGACCTGAGTGGATATTGTATGAGTTTCGCTTTTAAGATTCATTCCTTTATCCTTGAGATGCACACAAGCCAAATTCACAAATAAGTGCTGTGGGTCGCCTTAGGGCAAAACTAAATCATACCCTGTCATCGTAGTCATAGGAGCGTTATACGAGCTACGGGAGGCTGCCAATAAAAGCTTTATGACTGTCTAATGTTTACAGCATGACCGTGTTTTCTACCCGCAGCACGTGTTGCGATGGGGAGGTGAGGGCGTCGCACACAGCGCCGGTGGACTGAGGCATTATATTATGTAGTTGTTTTATTACTAAAATACATACAGAGATATAGACAACGTTTCTGTACCTACATAGTATTGGTACTTAATCAAGTGAGATTAAAGTGAATTAACAAGCAGCCAACATTAAATTAAGCCTATACTCACGATATATCTTCAGGCTTTATAAGTTTGTGCCTCGTTCACAATCAAGTTACGCATGTACAAAGATAATAAAAGTTAAAACTTAGTAGATTTTGTCAAACTTTAATGTGGCTTTTTTAAAATAACGTGCGCAGAAACTAGGGCTATATGCACGAAGCTAAATTATAATTTATAAGGTAAGTACAATTGTAAGTCTCTAATATTTGTAAATATTTAGTAGGAAGCACTATTGTTAAATTATATTTCTTCAAGTCAAAATAGTACAAGAAGTAATCTCTAATAAGACAGTAACTTCCTTGTACGTTACAAGGTTACTGCTTTAAAACTATTTTTGAAAAATGTCTTTCTCTCTCTCCCCTTTCTAAGATGAAATCTGGAGGATTATATTGACTACGTTTGGATGTCAATCGATGCGTACGTAAATATGATCTGAAAGAATTTTTTCCAAATCGGTCTAGCCGTTTTTTTAACCAAGTAGACTCCCAAAAAGTAGATTTTACACAAATCTCGTGAAAAAAAACTATGTCGATTTTTAAAATGAAAATTGGTGCAGTCGTTTTTTTTTTTTTTTTGTTTAAATAAAAATACTGCAAAATAAGTGTTTTTCTATGAAATCTCGCGAATAAAAAATTATATCAACTTTATTAGAGTGCTAGTCCAAGCTTATTAACGTTAGTATGACCCAAAAGAAATTTTATCAAAATCTGCCGTGTGTTTTTTTTTTTTGTTTATTTGTTTAAACAAAAATATTGTCAAAAAGTAGATTTTACACAGAAATCATTTCGAATTCGGTAGGGTGCCAATCAAAGAGTTTAAACGTCCGTCGTTTTTCTGTCAATGCCTTATGCAATCCGACATACATTTTCGTAGCTTTACGGCTGATTTTAAAAGCACAACGGCAATAGAACACGGTTTTGAATTACTCTTTATAGTGGCAATCACGCTCGAATGAACGTATCAATATGAATAAATGATTCATTTAGTGTTGCAGAAACAAAACACCCCCGGCTGTTTGCTTTGAGTTTCTGTGATCGTCATTGGTGTGCATTAGCAGTTGGCGGATGTTTGACGGAATGTCACGTGCAGTTGATGTGTACGCAGCCCTTAAGGGTTGACAGATATACGTACCTACCGATGTACCTTATGGAAGTAATCAAGTATTCTCTGGCTTTAGTATGTGCTTAATGTACTAAAACATTTAATGTTAATTCACTAATGGGATGGGACATTTGCAAAGATAACAGACTGATTCTAACTGTTGTTCAAAGCTGTTGAGGCTATTTTGATAAGTTATATTATAAATAAAGTTTAACCCTTTAGTGGACGTGTGGATTATCAGATATTTATTTTTCCTTGCATTACTAATGCACCACTTCTTGCTTAGGGTTCGTGATATGCAAAAAATGAGAACACTTATAATAATATAAAAAAAACACGAGTTCAATTTGAATTGTCGATTTTCTCTTACAAAATTCTATAAAATAATAAATAAAAGTGTTGCTCTCTTGAAGTATTTTTAAGCATCCTGTACATTTAATTCAAAATGTTTTTATGGGATTCTCATTTTTAAACAAGGAGGAATTTTTATGAAGAATGATTATTTTTCGTAAAGCACGTAATAAAAAAATTATAATGAGCCTCAGCCTCATAAGCTCACATAAGAAGTTTAACTTCTTTAGTTTTTAATATTATTCCCAATATAAATATTAAGAGCACTGTGGTTGGAACAATAAAAATAAAAGAATAGAATTACTTCTTACCACAACAGATTTATTCAGTGGATGTACATTTCGAGAGCTAAGCTCCCATCTTCAGCAAAACACTAAACTAACTAAATAAAAACAAAATTCTTACATTTATATACAATATTTTATACCTGTATTGTATATAAATGTAAGGATTTTGTTTTATTTAGTTAGTTTAGTGTTTTGCTGAAGATGGGAGCTTAGCTCTCGAAATCCACTGAATAAATCTGTTGTAGTAAGAAGTAACTATTCTTTTATTTTTATTAATCCCAAGTTTACTTTTTTTTTTAATTTCAAACTAATTAATAATACTTCCACCTGCTTAACAACACACTATAAACTTCTGTACTTGTCAGTTTCATGTAATTTAGGAGACACACTAACTTCCCCTTTCGGGGCCAATTCTACTTCCCCTCGATTTTTTACTTTTTTCAAATAGATACGTCGCTAAAAAAGTTAAACTTCAAAAAGTTTTTCGCTATCGACAGCCTGATCCGGGAACACATCAGTGTATAAAAAATCAATTGATACTCACAAGTTCTCAGTATGAACTTGGCTATTCTCAAACCAATTATGAACAAGAACAATATCAATTTGTTGCATAATCCTTACAACAAATTGATATTGTTTTTGTTCATCAAAGTACTTTAAGTAAACTACAAATATTATTTTCTTGGAAATTCATGTATAATATGTCAAAAGATAAATAAAAATAGAAGAAATAAAAAATAGGTATATAGAAAATGCAAAGGAAAAATATTCTTAGATCTTCAAGAACCGTTTCCAATTTTTAAAGCAAATATGTTTGTATTTTCTCTTTGTATAGGCACACTAATTTTCTATTCGTAATATTTATACAAAGAAACAAAAATGTCTTGATACGGCAATGTAAGATTTACTGGTCAAAATATGCTACACATTATGTAAATAAATCGTAAATAATGTTTGCGCAGCTTTCTTTTGAAGTAAAGAATACAAATAACGATACTATTTCAATCTACTCTATTACACCGTAAAGTGATTGAATTTTAAAACTAGTATAGTTAAAAAAAAATCTGAAAAAATTACTTTATATCAAAAGAAATTTTAGGCTTCATAATTACCGAAATTATAGGAAAACTGGTATTTCTATAATACGTATATTACGACACCAACCGTCAATTCTCAGATTCAATTTGAAAACTTGAAAAAAAAATAACTACCGCATAAAGTCGCCGGTTATATGGCACTTGGTACATTATCAACGGTATCGAAACTTGAAATACAGGATACTTTTTATCCAGCAAGATTTGGGTTAATGCAAGATTTAGTGTCAAAAGCGACATTAACCATAAACTGGTAATAAAGATAGAGTCGGCTTTGCCAAGATGTGCCGACATAAATTTTGTAACACTGATGGAGTGATTATTATTCTATTTCTGTTTATTCTATTGTCTATCTTGTGGTTTACATAAGTGTACGATTTACTGTTCAATTCTATTAATTAAAGTCAGAGAGAGAGTCCATCCTCTTCCCACTGAAGGGATGTCAGACTCTCCAGAACGAGATAGATCGATGTAAGCCAGGGGGTGAATACAAATGATGTGTGGAATTGTTAATACACAGAGAGAAATTATAGTAATAAATTTGTAGCAACCCTTTCGCACAGCAACTATCTTCCATGTTTACTTAGCGTCAGATTCATGCAGTCATCGTCATTATTATAATTAATTACATTACACACACAGACTGTACTTAGTTGCACAGTCCGATAGTTTGGAGTTTGGACACTGATAAATATTAATACATTAATTATGCAATTGTGCAAACTCTGTTTAGTTTTGCTTATACATATATCAACAAACTATGCATCATCACTAAACAGGAAGTGTTAACATTGGTGACCGCAAATCTGCTAGCCAAAGGGTTGATATTTCATTCAGCTTATTGACTATTTATCAACCAAATAAATCATTTGTCTACTCTAATGTTGCGTTTATGCTACGACTTCCAATCGAAGAAGTATAGATTTAGCGTAACAGTAACCGTGCATAAATATGTTACAAATCTTCAGGTCCCAGGTTCTAATCATACTAAAAATTGTTCAAAGTGTCCAAGTTCACTTCCAAAATTTGTTGTCCAATTACACGCATAATCGTTGACGTTAATTTAGTTTTCAACGTGTGACCCATTATAATCCGAACGCAGCTAGGTACTTTTGATATCTCGTAACAATAAACACAATTTTTGTATATTTATAGAAGTATGAACATCGAAGGATTAATAATGCGTTTTGAAATGCAGTTTCTATTTATTGAGAGATTAAGCTTTTTTTCATAGAAAGAGAAAACAATATTAGTAAAAACATTTTTTTAAATCAAAGTTTCATTAAAATGTACTAAAAAAATTTAGGTTTATAATTATAAAAGCGAGGGCTGTAAACTCTATGATCACTTATTAGTCACAACCCATGCTTTTATAATTATGAGCATTAACAAAATAAAAAAATCCCTTTTTTTACTAATACCTATTTTGTTCTTTTTAGTCTTTCAAAAATTTTACTATGAAAAGTTTTTTACAATTAAATAATTTATTAATTCTAAAAACGGTTGAATCATGTATTGTCATTAGGAATACATATTATGTGTACAAAATTTCAAATCGATCGGATATGTGGCATTATAGTGGGTTTACAATGGCGTCGCATAGCTTTTCATTTGATACCCAGTAATCCGCAATTTTGGAGCGTTCGCCATATCGGATTTATGCATTGTCATCAAACTTATACATGTGTGCAAAATTTCAAAGATCTAGCTTAATTAGACCTAGTCGAAATTTTGATTGCAAAGTTTCACCCAAACTGACTGACTGATGGACAATTAACAAGGCAAGTTAAATAAAAAACTTGAGTAACAATCAAAATATTACGAGTTTACTTTGTTAGTTTCATTTAACATCTAACTAAAAGAATATTTATTAAAATGCGAATGTAATAAATAAATTTACAAAAAAAAAAAATGGTTACAAGAGATTAGCTCCACTCCAATCCGAATCAGGTCTAATTTAATTAGTTTGATATAATATCACTTCCATACTCGGCAGGAATTTTAAATTTTAAGATTCTGAGTGACTGTTTGATTCCTATTGTATCAGTTATTCTAGTCACACCCCGAAAATATTTGGCCGTCATTTTGATATCTACTACCACTATGTTTTTAGTATAGTTTGAATAACGCATAAATACCAGTTTCAAAATAGATCGTATATCTTTAAAAAAATGTTTAAGTGACGTTAACATCTATCAAATTATTATGATTAAAATCTTAAATTCGGAATACGTTGCATTTTCCATCATAATAATGTGAAAAACATGAAAGGAACAAAAAAGTTTTCAAAATCGCTTAAAATATCTGGGCTTTACGCGTGATACAAAAAAGCGTGATAGACTCAGAGACAAAGTGAATCTCATAAATGGTTAAGCCTTTTTTTAATTTTGACATAAGTGGTTTTGTCTTTTAGTCACAGATATTATTCCTACACATGCATAATTTATGTGTGTATTTGTACGTATCGTGTATCAATTACATCAAATGCATTATTGACTCCATCAGAGAACCAATTCACGGTTGATTACTGTACCAAACACACAGAGATGCATTCAATGCAACAGACTGACACATGCAACATGCAAACTGGTTGCATCGTCACCGTTATCTAATAGCGGCAAGGACTGAACGAACTTTACTCTACTTCTCCTTTCTTCTTTCTTAGCATTGCCTATGGGCTATGAAAAACTCTCTCAACCATAAAACATTCAATTTCAAATGTTTTACCCCTGCCAAAATTATTGCTCGATTTCTGCTACGCTAAATCTACTCTGAAAATAAACCAAGAAGTCCAAGGCAACGTCATTGATCATGTATATGAATCGAATTTAATCTAACCGCTCGACGAAACCCAAACCCAAACCGTGAAACCAAACACATCAGAAAAGAAGCGTCCAGAATTGTTTCTTTATTAATAAACTTTAAGATACTTTCTATCGAATTTAGACGAGTTGGTTTAATTGATTATTATTGTATTCATGAGTAAGGAGAAGTCATGGGTTTTGATCCTTGCATCTCCAGTTACCAGTTTTACCACACACACACGTGCGCTGGTTAATATAGCCACATATTATTATGAACGTGTGTAACCGAGTCGTATGTTTGCTTTATCTACGTCACACACATGCGTTGGTGTGTTCCGCGTTGTGTGTCGTTGTGGGTGTATAGGTGCGTGTAATAGCCGTTGGCATTTATGCGTCCAGACATCAGAGAATATTACTATTAGTATTACATATCATATCATCCAATGTGTATACACGTATAAATACCATGCTGGATGTACAGGATGTCAAGAAATATTACCTTGCAAAATAGCCGGAGAGTTCATGACACCCGTTTCATTCTGGTAGAAATTTTATACAATAGTATATATAGGTAAGATGTATAGGTAAATTAGTGTTTGCCTGTCCTACCTGGGTACGCCAGGTACTGCGCATACAGGAAAGGTGTAAAAAAAATATGTGTCAAAAAAGTGTTTGCTTCAAAAGCTAACAAGTACTATTCGAAAGTTAAGTTGATTTTAAATAAATAATTGAGGCAGACACTTTTGGAGGGGTTAACATTGTACCAAAATACCCCAAAGTTGAATTTTCAAAAATAAAAAAATAAGTGATTGATCACGCTGGAATTTTTATAGACATTTCATAATAGATATATTTAAAAATATTTGCAGAAAGCCAGACACTTTTTCCGGGGTTTAAGACTATTTTTGGGAACTTATTTATGGGTATGTATGCACGATTTAATACACTTTCCAAAAAAATAGTCTTAAACCCCGGAAAAAGCGCCTTGCTTTTTGCAAATATTTTTAAATATATCTAATGAAGTTGCTGTAAAAATTTCAACGTGAATAAATCATTTATTTTTTCATTTTTGAAAAGTCAACTTTGGGGTATTTTGGTTTAATGTTAAACCCTTCAAAAGTGTTTGTCTCATTTATATATATTTATTTAAAATCAACTTAACTTTTGAATAGTACTTGTTAGTTTTTGAATCAAACACTTTTTTGGCACATATTTTTTTACACCTTTCCTGTATGCGCAGTACCTGGCGTACCCACGTAGGATAGGCAAACGTTCATTTACCTATCCATCTTACCTGTATATACCATTGTATAAAATTTCTACCTGAATCAAACACTTCATGAAAGGGGCGTTATGAGCTCTTGCGCTAAAACGTGTGAGTCTCACCCACATAAGTTCACGGGGGAAGTGATCTTCTTTAGAATTATGAACTCGTTACATTAGCTAATCAAGTATGAACATTAACACCGATACAGCATACCAGCCATATGCGACTTAAACGTCACTGGGATGATATTCAAATGAGAGGAACTCGTTAGCAAGTAGACGAAAATGAGTTTCGTGTCCTACGATTTTTGTTCGAAACAATCATAAAGGTAACATTACATGACAGAAAGTAGTTTTGACACGCATTTTACCATTCCAACTTTAACAAGTGAATGACACTAATTTAAGTCAAAATTTACTTTTCAAAATTTTAAAATTTTTCTATTTTGTATGTAATCAAAAATTTCATTTATATTTAACTAGGACTATGTAAATATGGTACTTTAAAATCAATTTATTGCCAATAATATCAATATTTTGAGTTTTGATTTCTTTGACATTTGTTAAATACTGCCACTGAAGTTTATAAACAACAGTTCTTGCCACGCAATCAATTGACAGGTCCACCGAATGACGTCATCTCCCCCCCACAACTATTCAACAAAACGAGACAGCCTCTGAAATCAACCAACCGTGCCTTCCAGAAAATGCAGCGACTAAAAACTGCGATTATCTCGTATCAGATTACAGACGACATTCTGTATATTAAATTTTGTAAGCAGCTTTCCCGTTGTGCGAGTCATAAAGCGCATTCATAACGACGCGCTTTAAACTACATACATATAATATTAATGCGTATCGGTTTTCACACACGCATATGTACACATACACATAAACACGATGCATTCACCGCAGATCTCAATTAACTATCTGCTTATCTGTCAAATCCTCAATGAAACCGTTTGATGGACGGCCGGTGCATGAATATCACAATATTGAGGACAAGGATGTTGCATTCTTGTTTAGAAATAGACTTTTTTTAAAAAGCGGGAGGATTAAATCTAAATTATTGATGATAACGAACTGCTCCAGTGTTGCTGGTGATTTCAATTTTCAGTTAGAGATTTTGCTTTATATCCTAGGACAGTGTTTTTCAACCGTCTTGAACACGCGACCCCTTTATACGTTAAAAAATTGTGGCGACCCCCTAGACCTGGAGCCATAATAAAACTATATAAGTGTGTATTTATTTTTCATACTGTTCGATCTATATTGATCGAAAAACCAAGTGTACTTCGCAAGGAAGTCGCGAGAGCTCTGCAAGTAGTAACTTGGCCGCGGGGGTTTTTCTATTGTAGTGTAGAATCTACAAACAAGTACCTTTTTCTTTTACCCGAGATCCCCCGAATAAGGCTTTGCGACGCCCCTGGGGGTCGCGACCCACAGCTTGAAGAACACTGCCCTAAGATAATCGTTCTGCTGAACCGTGAAAACCAAATTAATATAAACAGACAGATATATAGGCGCGAAAAGAGCCCGGCAAACTATATTGCCCATTTTTTTCATGAGATCAAAACTAAGCACTAATTTACTTAACAACATTTTTGAATGAAGAATAGGTTTAGGAGTTTGTGTCACAATATAAAAAGGAACGTCGGTCAACAAACATCGTGTCTTTTGTGCAGAGAAATGTATTTAATTTAACTCAATCATCGTTGTGCCATTCCTTGCCCATCGAGATTTCGGGAACTGTCGGCTCCAGATTTTTTCTCTGGAGCTATTTGAAAGTAGTTGTGAATAGGGTTAGAAATCTTGAAAATTGAAAACTAACAAAATAAATTAAATAAATGCTATTCCACGCGGGCACAACCTTTAAGCTGGTATGCAAATTTATAGACTTTACATGAATATATTGCTATGGATGTCATGTGCGAGACATCATATCCTTCTATTTTAAAAATAAATATTCGTTCGATTTATTGTTTAAGTTAATTAAGTTTTATAATCTGTTTAAAACGGGTAATGCAATTGGCCGGTCCCTGAATATAAGATTACGATTGTACAAATGCGAGTAATCATGTTTGCACTATAGCTTTGCAATTTTGAATTAGGGTCTGGTGTAGTAAAAGATACCAATAAAAATGAAATAAGAAAAGAAAAAGTAATAACGACTAGATCTTTTGTTCCTACATGTACCACGTACTTAGTAGTGGGGCGTCAACGAAACATTAACTGTGCCACGTCAACTTGTTGAAAAACCAGTTGATTTCAACTATAAATAACTCGAGGCGACATCGTTGCGAAAAACGATTTGCATTTTGTCGATTTTAAATAACGAACACATTCGTTTGCTGGTAGGAGTAGATCTATTGATTGAAGTCTTTGCGTTTTGTTAATAACAGATGAACTAGTTGAATCATCAACTAGTAAACTCTAGAGACACAAGAAGTAGATTCGTTGACGAACTATTAACAGTTAATTTAACTGGTTCGTTGAATCAACGTCCACCACTAATATCTCCTATAGCATCTCATATTCTGATCGCATATTATACTGTATATACAATACGTATAACACAGCATTGCGTAAACATAACGTAAAGCTACAGGACCTTTGTTCTCATCCGCGTCGCGTGCATAATTGTGTACACAATGTCAATTTGCTAGTAAAATCACACTCCATTACTTGAAACAACACCCCGAGGTCCCCCATCTCTAATGGATACAGGTCTCTGTATAGTAGCGGGGCCAGTGGCGACTCGTTAATGCTGATGGACAGGCTGCATTACGGCCTATCATAAAGATAACTGACTGTAATCTAGAATGTCCATTCGCATCGATATGTACCTCATACCTGCAATACAATTAATACTTCTATGTATGCAATTTGATAGACAGACTGATTTCAAGTCGTATTTTTATTTTGTATCAAGTGCATTGAGCTTATCTAATAGCAATGATTTCGTTAGTTTTGTCTTACTTTAATGGTGATGATGTTAATTAAACATTTTTTTTTATTACTAGAACACTATGTAATGTGTTTGTACGTTTTTAAATAATCACATATTTTCTTCTTTCAATAAAACATAAATTTGAGTTCGAATCCTCCGAATAAAACTCTTATAAAAAAACATACCTATTCAAAAAGTAAATATACGGAAATTAAATCACTTATTATTCAGCCAACGTCCACTGAAAGAAATATAATATAGTGTTTAATGTTTATGAAAAATTAATTCTGAGGAAGAAATTTTATTTGATTTTAATGTATGTAATTATCAAAAAAAAGTTAATGGCCCAAAACATATGAATGATTGATTCAAATGCACCTTTTTGAATTATTACTTCTTTTGGCGTCTTGTGAAAAAATTAATTTTTACGACGTATGATCAAATTTAGTAGAACTGCCGACAATAACATAAAAATTAACAAGATTAAGTCGCTAGCTAAATCATATTATGCAAATCTACGTTTTTGGAGGTAAAATTCAGATAAAGTCAACATTTGGTAAGTAAGCTTTTTAAACTACTTTATAATTTGCAGACATTTTTCTGGAAATTAAAAATTAGTTTAGAAACCCAGCATACCTGGGTCCTGTACATATAAGACCAAAAGAAACCAAGGATGTTACAGATGTGGGTTTTGCTGCCATTATTCTGCAGATGAAGAAGCGGATTTTTTGACGTCCACATTTGCAGATGCGGATTTGGATGTGGAAAAAATAATATGTTTACCAATAAATATTACTTCTGATTGGTAAATATTATATTTTTTTGAAATTAATTACAAGAGATTGTAATTTATTAGCATTTTTATTAAAAAAATCAATATTTCCTAACTTAATGATCACATTTCAGAATTGGTAAAATAATAACCCAAGCACGCGTTAATTATCGAGTCTGTCTGGACTGACAACACGCCCGAATTCGCAACAGCTCCGCAACGACTGTTACGGATGCGGATGTCAAAAATGAAGCGAATACTTCGCGATTGTCTGCAACATCCCTACCAGAAATCCAAAAACTGATACAACGGTTCTCTATTAGTTTTACAGCTGACTACTATATCTTAATAATTGTACCACCACTGATTGTAAGAACCAGCATACAATCAAATTGAGAATGAAATAAGTGAAGACATTGACAAACATGTCACGTACAGACCTTTCATTTAGCGGGCCTCGCTCTAAAGTAAGTAGTTAAATAATTATCGAGTGAGGAGTCATACGCGCAAAAGGGCTGCTAATTGTCTTTGTGTATACACACAAGTCAAAGCCACACAGCGCTGTCAGCGCTTTCGTTCAAGTGGCTCCGGTCGGTACTTCACCGCCGCCGCCGTCGCATTTTACTTGTGCCGGATAAACAATCGTAGACGCGTGTGTGACGGAGACAGGATGCCGGAGACACGACATCGCGTCGGTCATGAGGAAAACTATCATATCTCAAAAACAGATGTTTTCAGAGGAGCAAAAAAACGTCTTTACATTGCCGGTTGATAAATTTATGGATCTTAATATGAAGAATAAAAAGAAAATAAAAGGCATTTTAATAAAATTTTTACTCTGTAAGTGAATTTTTAAATGTTTTTAAGTGACATATTTTGTATATACTTTTATAATTGACTGTCTCTATTAGCGCCACTCGAAAACGACTGGATACATTTTGGAAAAATTTGATACTTTTAACCCGGTGATTCTTGGATTAATTTTAGGGTAGCGATCTAAACCGACATTTAGCGAGCAAATCTGCTCGTAAAGCTGACGTTTACGAAAGCGAAGACATATTATTATTTTAAATACTATATATGTCTTTTGCCAGTAATCTTGTTAATGTGAATTTTACTCAGAGAGCACGCGTTAATGTTACCAGAAAGCTAATCTTAACCATGGCATAGCTTGGTATAAAGTGCCCCATAATGTAAGTTTGGGCATCTATATTGCCTGTGTAGAATGTTTCATTAAAATTTGTTCAGACGTTTTCGAGTTCCTAGTACAAACAGCCATAAATGTTCGAAACACGTTTACTGTAACATTAAAGACACTCTACAAATTGATATTGTTTTGCATTAATATTCTGTATTGTCCACAAGATCTAAATAAGTCTGATAATAATCATATTAAAAAGTGAATTCAAACTTGTTTGTTTCTTAAGTGTAATTCATAGAGCCCCAAAAGAAAAAAACCCGGGTCGCAGTGCCAAAACCCTGCCGACAATATAGTGTATTTGCTGATACAGGCAGTGTGGCTTTATTATGCGAACTTAAGTTGGTTTTTGGGCAAAATAAAAAATTTTACTCCTTAATACAGCCCTTAAAATAACATTTTTTTTCTTAATTGCAATATTATTATCAATGGAACCTCTATACCAAATTATAAGCAACTTTCTGTAAATAATTCACTATATCTGCAAACTAGTGTTTTCATAAAATTTGTAAGTCCGGTCCTGTCGGGCCGATTTTATTAAAATTTTAGGGACACTTTTTAATTACTACCAGAGGGTTAAATTTCAATTTTGAAACGATTCGGAGAATTTTTTCGGTATTTTGGGCCCCAAAAACATTTTTCAACCCCTAAACACTACCCTTAAAATGACCCGATTGGGCCCATTTTAAATAGGCTTCGTGCGGTGATGGATTCCAGCATGTGTGCCAAATTTCGTTAAAATAAATTAACTTCTTCGAAAGTTATAGCCCGCACACATATATACCTATATATATAAATATATATATATATATATATATATATATATATATATATATACATATATATATAAACATTTTTAAAAATGGTGCCAATGTGTTTAGGAGGTTATGAAACGTCGAGAAATTTTGGTCCGACCCCTAGGTCCCGCCATCCGACCGACGCCAATAGTGTATGTTGCCATATGGCAAATACACTAACAATGGTGTGTCAACAATGTAAAGTAATGTAACAAATTAATACAAGTTTACAAAAATGAACGACATTTGATAATCGAAACTATAATTATTCGTCTCTAGCGCTGCACTAACATTACGCTCATTACATTTATAACCTTAACTTGAATATATAGCACATTTTATATTGACAAAGAATAAAATAAACATAAATACAATCAAATATAAACTTTTGTACTAATAAAGAGACTGTGGATGTATTTCACAAGGTTTTATTTGATATCTGATCGCAACGTTCCGCGATAAAAGTACAGGTAAATGTTTGTTTTATTACGTTAGACGGATCTACACAAAACCAGAGAGAATATTCATTGTACATAAATATTTTATTTGATGTCGAAATGTGCCTACTTAATTCCAAACTACTTTGTGAAAACGTTTTCAGACCTCCGCGTATGAAATTAACTATAAATTTTGTTTTATAATAACGGAGTGCTTGTCTAATTGTTTTGTTGAAAAATTGTTCTTGACTTGCAAAATGATGTAGAAAATAAAATTGAAAATGATGTATACTTTTCCGGCTTCGGGTAGATTTTAGAGTGGCAACGAAATACTCAGGAACAACAATTTACTCATAAGATAACTTTGCTTATCTCTTATAGCTCAGCCAGTGCACATTAACTATGGCACAGATTCCGCGTATCTACGGGATTCTTTTCTTAAAGCCTCTGTCATATATTTTTTAGGGAAAATAAGCTACAAAAAGTAGTTACACGTTCGCATTTCGAAATTTATCTGAAATTTTAGAGCCCATAGACATGATGCAATTTTATAAAAAATTAAGGGGACATTTTTCTTTTTTCAATTGTCACGGTTCGCTAAAGGATAATAAACATTTTTGAAATTTTGTCTCAAAAATTAGAATGTACAAGCTTTAAAATCAGCTATAGTTTTTTAAAATCCTATTATTTTTCGCGAAAATACAGCGATTTGAAAATCATCAAAATTTCAACATTTTTTGTGTCCCCTTAATTAAGTTGCGGAATGTATATAGGGTACCGTTCACTATAAAAACCTAGGACACCAAAATGTTAAATCTGGCGCTGGAACAGGTGTTACATAAAAAAAAGAGAAATAAAAAACATAACACGCGGTTCCCACAATAATGTTTGACTGCTTGCGGTTCTAACTTAAAAACCAGTGAAAATATCAATTGAATTTTCACTTTTTTATTTAAATTAAAAATAAATAAAAAACTAGACCCACTTAATAACTGACAGTAATAGCTTAAAATAAGTTAACTAACATTTTTATGTGCAGCTATTAACAGTCAAAAAAAAAAAATAAAAAAATATATATAGGTATATTTATATACCTATATTTGACATAAATCCCCGTTTTTTTAAATTGTAAAAACCTACCATTTTCGTGTGGAAAAATGGTGTTAACAGAGCATAAACATGAATTCAACGCGAAGGGACAGTTGTAACTACCAAAGTTTTTATTTCCTGTTAAAAATTAACAGTAATAGGGGTTGATCAATTTCAGTAAATCACTAAAGCCATTAAAAAATAAACCATACTGTTACAGTACCCAATTACAAAATTAATTATCCTTCATATAGAAAATTACAGTTAGGAATTGACAACACAAAGAACACAAATTACCCTACCGACATTTGTTCTGAACTATTTTGAACAAAGACTTGGCGGTCGTAGGTAAGACATGCTTAGTATATCACATGTCAGAATATTATAGTTAATTATTTATCATTAAGATAGTAACTTGGAAATTCTCCCTCCGTAATTTATACAGACAAAGAAAAGAAACAGTGAGTGACGTTGGGGGGAGTTATTTTTAGCGACGGGTATAGATATAGAGCAATTACCAGGCAATCGAGTCTCAACTCCCAAGTGTATAATAAATAATCGTTTTCTTGTCTCTTTAAATTTAGCCCATTAAATCGACTTTTTTAGAATGGAGAACTTGCATAAAACTTAAAATTTGATATTATGTTGATACTTAACTAGCAAAAGATGTCAAAAGTGCAATACTAAAAGGTTTATTTAAAATATGTCTCTTTTCTACAAAAAAAATCTTAACCGCAATTAGTGATAAAACTGAAAAACCAATCAGTGCTCAGTGACATAATTCCATTAATATATTGTTTGACAGCTAAGATTAAGATTGGTTAAAGTTTTTCTCAAATCAGTTTTTATAAATCATTTTCATGTAGAGTAAAATTGTTATTTGAAGATATTTTCTTTACCTTATTATTAATAATTTCACGTTTGTACACAATGAACGAAACTAAAATTACATAATATGTGAAAAGTATTTAATAGTTACAATGTTTAGACATTAAATAAAAGTAAATTGTTTTGTAGTCAAAATTTCATTCATTCACAGATTATCGAAAAGTAACTTTTCTCAGTTTTTTCTCTTAGTTTTCTCAACATTACTAAGGCACGGTTAAAAACAGTTTGTTTGGAAATTTTATAGAAATGAATAGGCACATAGGTACAAAGATTCTACTATGAGTACCTACTTTTTTTAAAGGGTTTTCAATACTAGTTGAATTGTGCTAACTAGTCCAGGTGAGTAGGTTGCCTCGTTCCATAGGGGATAGTAGTGGGGAGGGCAACGTCATGCAGCGGATTTGTCAATTTATTGCGTGGCAATAATAAAATGACTTCAGGTGTAGATAATAATTAGATACATTTTTAGATTTTTACATGATCTGCGAGATATATTACTGAAAAATTTCATATCTATTGATTTCCCTATTTTCTTTATAATTAAGCTCAGAGCCTAATTACTTATTAATGGACGATCTTCATAGTACTGTAATGTAAGATATCTGTTTCAACTGAATTAATCTTTCGATGAATATCAAAGTTAAATATTGCAACGATTTGAGAATAAGCGATGATGTCATAAGGAGTTTGTTGTTTACCTTTCATACAATATTTACAAATAATGCAACCAAATATCGACATAAAAATGATGAGTCAATTTTAAAATCCAATATATCAAAAAATATTCTAAATTTTAAGTTTTATTTATAAACAAAAGCTTGCATTTAACTACAGAATTTGTTGTAGATTTCACTATTATTTCGGGACGAAATCATAAAATTCATTTTCGTACAGTAAATCTTGTAGCTAAAAATACTATAAAAACAACAGTAATGTACTTAAGAATAATGGAGTAGTACTATAGAAGAAAATATGTACCATCATCATTTAGACAAATAAATTGTAAATTATAGACGCTTGACTACAGCGCTCTTGTTTATCATTTCGGTATTGTTAAATGATTTTTTCAGTTATTTTTGCGACAAAAACGTTTAATGTTAATTTCTTATTGTCCTTGAAAACATTAATATGATTTCAAATATCGGGTAAAAGGACAAGTTTTACAGAAACATTTGTTTCTTAAATATCAACGTTTCGTTCTTTATTTATTTGCAAAAATTTTATTATTATGTTCATAAAGTGTGTATTGTATGTTATTTTCAGAGTCTGAAGAAGTACAAATAAATAAAGGATAAACGCTGTTACTTAAGACAAAAATGTTTTATTGAAACCTGTTCTTTTACTCGATATTTGAATTCTATTAATGCTTTCACGGACAATAAGAAATTAACATTGTTACAAAAAAAAAGTTTAATTTTAATCAGACATTTTTCTTGTAAATACTTTCGCACTATATTTTACTGCAAGATATCTTTAGTATTTAAATATAATGGATGAGGGTAGAAGACATCTCAAACAAAGCGGATACCTTACTTTAGAAATACCATCTTTTTTGTAGCGTGTCATGCATGTATGCGTTCAACTTCTGCTGTCATTTAAGAATCTGCATTACGGAAGAAGATACGCACTCGTGGATCATTAACAAGTATCGAAAACGGGGTTGCCACTATTCCCAAATTTGTCGAGACGGTTCCAATTTTTAAGACAGTCTCAGCTCTGACCGTACAAAAGTCCACTGGTCAACACTATTAAAAGTTCATTATTATTTTTAAATTTCAAAACATCAAATCGGTAGCAGACTAATTTAATTTTTTAATATAAGTTTTTGTTGTCAGTAACTCGAATACGATTCAACACTACTTGATGACACAGATATAGAGAAGTGATTTCTCTCTGTAGTCGCATTTAGAGCGCAAACCACTAAATAGATTTTGCTCAAATTTTCAAAACGTTCACACCTCGAGGCAAAATCCATTCTAGCTCAAGTGCTGAAAAAACTGATTAAAAAATTAAAAAATATTTGTTCTCGAAAACGGCTCTCGTGGTTTTAAATTTTAAATCTAGATGCTCTCTTATAGTACAAGTAAAAGATGTTATGATATGACTAGTTCCTTCTAGAAAATGCAGGGAACGAGGTGTCGATGCGCGGGTGAACTCTCCCATGTGGAAAAGTTATCTACTTCAAGTGGTGTCGAACCGTTAATTTCAAAGTTGAAAAGGTGGCAACCCTGGTTGAGACTCTTACGAGTAAATCAAATGAGTAATGTGTTCAATCCGTGAGACAATTGGGAACGTTCAACAGCAAGTGTTAGTCACCTCCAGTATTCATGACATCAGTAACTAATGTTGCAACCGACTGATTATAATGGTATTATTTTTCACTGAACGATCCATTAGTAGCTAAAGCGTTGCGCCCTTGTCGCATTAGTTCAAACCCAGCCCCCTGTCTTCACTTACTATTGTTGTTTATGTCAGTTGCCTCAAACTAGTTTCATCGCAGGGATTATAAATAATTTAAAAAATAAAACGCGTCGGAATTGACGCAGATTTTTGGAAAGTTTATTTTACAATAATTTATAATTTTATGATTTGCATTTTTTTATTTCTTAAAATGCATGTGTTACATAATATTATTATGACAATTTTTAAGGATTTCCTGACTAACTTGGAAGACCAGTGCAAAATGTGCGAATGAAACTTACATTTATACTATGATATTTACCATTGAAATATGCCTCAACAAAAAAAAAATACAAAAAGAAATTCAAAAACTCGACGTTAGTTAAAAAAAAAATTAAATTGAATAACACATAAGACGACGAAATTGAGTCAATTCATTTTTTACATTATTTCGCCTTTGTTTAGTAATAAGTAGTCTTATATATTTAAACGAGCAATTCTTGTATATATATTTATTTATATATTTCTATCTTGAGAAATTTCGCGTATCTAACGGTTCTAACGATTTGGATGAAATTCACGGAAATGGGGTATTGGGAGACAAAAAATCGATCTAGCTAAGTTTTTTTCTTGGAAACTCCCGTTTTCTTGCAAATGTATTCATTTTTTTTGACATTTCACAATACCGTAATAAATACTGTAATATTGTAAGTAAGCTTTGGAAATACAAATGAACAATTGTGTCAAAATACTGATAGTCAATCTTTTTAATAAGTTATACTAAGTAAAACGTAAATTATTTTAATAAAAAAGAAGAAATATTAATTAGGTAAACATAATGCTAACTAATATTTCAATAATTGGCGTAAGGTATGTTATTTTTATATTATGACGTATTTATTTAACATTATTATATATTTAACATTATAGTTCTATAGAGTAGAATCTCGGTTCCAGAGAAGTGAAAATAAAAATGTTATTTGCTTAGAACTCTCTTAATTAATGTTAGATCGATTCAAGCATTTTTTAAACGAAAAGGGAGAAATTTCTACATAAATTTTGTATATTACTGTGTTAAATTAGTTCTTTATAAAGACTTAGAAACATTAAAAAAGTTTAAACTCGATTTTACGGAACATATCAAAAGAGAAAAATGCTATGTGGAAATTAATGCAATAGGACCATTGCACATAAACGGTGCTACCACTGTACTACGTAGTGTTCGATAAGTTTGACATTAGTTACGTAATAGTAGTAAATTACACATTTAGATTAATCAAATTTTAGTTAACATTTGTCTATTTACGAGATTAGTTGTGTGTGTTCAAACTTGTAAGCAGAGTGTAAAAATTATATGTAGTTTTTGAAAGCTGTGGTAAATTCCCTGACAATATCTGTGTTTACGAATGTTTAGTTAATATTTATTTATGTAGTGAGGACGGTTAGAGAGTGGAAGTTCAGATTAACTTTTGTAAAAATATGATAGTAGGACACCTTTTCAAGGTTAAATTAGATAAATGAGATATCGTATATTTGTGCTGTGTTTTATTGTAAGATGGTGCCTTTGAATGGAAAATATGTGCAGTTGATTCATGTAGAAATTTATCAATAATATCAGGTAGTAACTAATATCCTGCTATCTAATTTTTACTCGCGGTGAGAATTTGTGAACAATGCTCTTTTCCATGTGAGACCTTCACTCGAAAACATCGCTACACAAGTAATTCAAGAATTTCAAGGTACGATATTTTTATAATTCACCGTATGAAAATCGGATATATATTTTTCTTGACGATTTGAATTTAAATTTGACTCTTTAATACTGTCAAACCTTCGTAAATTATCACGCACACTTAAATCACAGTTTTCACATAGTTTTGCGACGTGTAGGTAAGTTATCGCTCATTAAAATGTAACTGAAATAAATTAACGGTATTTTTTCATTGTTTGAAAATTTATATTTGTTGGTTCATTGTTACCAATTTTTTCAATTGATATTTTAAGTGTTAATGAAAAAACGTATAGAAATCACATAGCAAATTAATACCATGTTTATCGAACTCTCCGAGCAAAGCTCGGTCTCCCAGGTACTATTAATATAATAGGGCCAATCAATGTACTCTAATTTTTATTGTTAAAACTGAAATTTCAATTAATATCTACTCAAAAATCAAAATATATGTCTTTGTTCTAATGATGAATAATTAATAATTATGTCCATTCATTCACTGGACCGCTAGTTTGAGGCCCCTGGAATAATTTTACAATAAATGTATGGAACATGTGCGTATGCACACCTGTCTGCTGTTTTAATGCCACCGGCCGCAGTTCCATTAATAATAGATTACACTTGGTTCGATTTGTATTTTACCATTCCAACTTCACAAGTGGGGAATAATTTAGGTCAAAATTCATTTTTCAAAATTTTACAATATTTTACATACCTATATTGAAGAAAGTTTTTACTACAGTTCGTATTATTAAGAAGTGCTTAAACAATCAAAGTTATCATAAATTTACTACAAGTTCTGTGCAAACATAATATAATGTTTAATCAAAAAGCCAATAACCGAAATTCTAACTAGAAAAAAAATCTCTTATTGTGATGCATACTAGGTACCGGCTTGCCTAGTGTACCTTATCATAAATTTCGCACTGGGTCCAGCCGTTTTCGAATGATGGAGGTGCAAATGGACAAACAAAAAATTTTGAAGGCGCGTTCTCCTGTCTATACGTACACATAATACAAAATACTTAAAAAAAAAACTTTCAAGAAACCGAAATTTAAGACGGAGGTCCCATTATAGTTTTATATGCATATTAGTATTAATTTCATGAATATTTCGTCAAATTGTTCATACAGTGTAACCTTAATATAAAGAACATCAATATAACGATTTCCTCGATTTAACAAATTTTTCGAAATCCCCTAGAACTGCCCGTAAGAGTTAATGCAAAATATACCTTTACATTACGAATCCTTTTTGTCAAAAAGCTCTTTTTAACGAATTTTCAATCATTGCAGAATATATAAATAGAAACTACCTTCACATAATTTATCCTACCAATCAGTTACACACAATTCCACAATAACAACAACAATTCATGTCTCGACAGGTTCAAGCAAGACAATCATTGTTGTTTGATGTAAAGTAATGTAAACACTGTTGTTGGTCACTGTTGTAAGTAAATTTAAAGTTTCAGCGGCTGAAAAACGAAAAATGTGTTCCTTAACCGTCGCAGAGGAACGAAAAATAATTAAGTATGTAGACGAGAACCCTACGAAGAAAAAATTAGATATCGCTAAAGAGTTCGAAATACCCGCAAGTGCACTGGCCACAATTTTAAAGTTTAAAGATAAGTTTTCAGGAGAAAATGGGGTTCATTACTTTGTTAAAACGAATCTTAGACCAACCTAACCTCTATACTATAACAAACTTCATTATAACGAACTATTTGGTATAACGAATATTTTCTAATTCCCTTCAGCTTCGTTATATTAAGGTTTGTACTATACAAAAAATATTACGGTTCGAAATGGGAAAGTGTATTTGAAAAAGTAGACAATAAATAAAAAGTCTCGTGAAAATTAAGTCTCTGTGAAAATGACACTTCTTATATTCTATATGAATGCAATTTTATTATTATTTATTTTTTGAAATTAAATTTCTAAATCTATTTTTTCTAAAATTTGACGTTATAAAAAAAATTAATAAATATGTTGGCAGTTGGTCTATAGAGCCCGATACTTGGGGTGAGAGGTCGACGACTTCCTGGCCGTAATTTGACGTCTTTAAAAAAATATGTCAAATGTGGAATCACTTCCTTGCTCACATTTTCATTATAGGTAATTCTGATTTCTCCGTTGCTGCCAGCAAAAAAAATTCGCTTTAAAGATGTAAAATATACTATCGTTTAACGCCCTAACCCAGTGATCTTTATTTCTGGCCTTTGCAAGATATTAAACCATTTGTGAAGCTAAACGATAGGCATGTCAGTAAATGTTTACTAACTAAATATACATCAAATCGGTGTACATAATACGATTGCCGCGTATGACATGTGTACAATAAGGGCCACCCTATGTTTAGTGAACTATAAAAAAGGTATAAAATGACAACATATGCTCTCGGTCCATTCAATGTTATACCAACTTAACAGAGATACCAAGTCTATCACTGAACTAACCGAATTTACATTTTGAACATTTTGTTTCAGAACATAACTTTTTATTTTAAATGGGAAGTTCAATTTTCACACCGCCAGAATCCAAAAAGATAATATTTCATTTTGTACGGCCACATTAATTTTCATTAATTTTGTTAGAAGACAACCACTAAACTTGATTCAAGGGGTTAGTTCAATTGCAATCTTGCGTCATCCAAAAATGTATTAGTAAACTTTTATTGCAGATAAAAAATGTAATCGATAAACGAAATCAGAAATTAGGCCATTGCATAAATATTTTATTGTATATATAAACGCGCAGCACCTGGGCTATATGCGTTATTTCGTAAGTATTATATTACAAAAAAGTACCCCCCTCTTTCAGATTTCAATTTTAAATTACGTATCTGGCAGGTAGCATAGCAATTAAAAAGGTTAGCTTTTAGTAAGAACAAAAAAAGATGTTAATAAAAGTATATTTCATTTATTATCATCATACAGATTTTTATACCTATAGATTTCTGTTTTATTAATTAGAATAATTCATGTTTACTGAACCCAGTACAATTTTATTCCTTTTATTTCACTGAATTCTCTAAAAGTTTCAATAAATTCAAACAAACTTTTAATAAATAAGCCAGAAAGGACCAGAAATAATAAAAAATGTCACTGGTGCATGATTAAACAATTTCGATAAAAAAGATATCAACGTTTAGTCAAGACACTAACCTCCAGCTGGTCCGCGTCATTGAACGAACTACACATTCAGGCCAAGTATAATTCTGTAGCAGACCAACGATACATTCTTTGATTAATGCTGTATAAAACGGCACTTGATGTCCGAATGACACGCTACGCGGGCATTTATTATGGGCTTCATGGCACAGCTATACTGACACTTGCTTACTTCAATAATATTATGTGTGTATGGATGCATTTACGATTACTGTACTCAGTGGCATCAAACTGTTTATTTCTAACTACATAAAAGGATCATTCACATATTACGTAACGCTTCATTGTCTCCTCCACCTCCTGACATTATAATAACATTTTCCCAAAACTCACTCCCCATTTGTGTTACGTAACATTATATAATTTAGTTTTAAATAGGGTTACCTTTTTTATACCTTAAAGGCCCCAGTACACAGTGGTCTGTAGTGGGCCATTGTAGACCATCGCCATTGTGTACAGGGGGTAATGGTCTGTAGTGGCGGACAATTGTGAATCGTGGTGCGCAATCCATTTGTTGTCGGTTTTTTTGACACACTTCAAAGGAATCGTGGCGTGGCGTGGCCTGTGGTGTTCACACAGTCGCCCATTGTTTAGACAGGTACCTACTTTTTTGTTGCGTGCTATACTATTTAAATTTTTAATCGCCCAAAATGTCAGTATCCTGGAGCAAGGAAGAGAGCCGAATACGATATATATCACCAGATAACACAATAGTAACTATGACAAACGTTACACGTACTATTCGAATCTGTTTGGAGATTATTTTCTGATATTCTGATGAATATAGTTAATTTAAATTTTGATGATCGGGAAACCTGCTACATCATAATTTACTAACTGTATGTACGACATTTTTTAAATTTTAATTTACATAAATTGTTAATAAATTAAAATTTGATTGTCTTACTCATAATATTTAAATATTTAATCACTTAATTAATACTTTTGTCATGAACATATATTGTATTAATGTTCAGAAATATTTTAGTAGTAACATTTGGTGTATTAGAAAAGAGGTGTAGCGAAAATAATTAACTATTTTGAGATTCATTAATTTAAATTTGAATAAGTTTATCAAAGACGAGTTGCAGGTGTACCAAATCTATGAAATATCACCGGGTAAATTTCTCTCCTTTGAGGGTCCAGATTTTATTTACATTTCCAAATGAGTTTAAAAGATTTTTATATAAATTAAGAACATGTTTAAATAGTACATATGTTTTTTTTGTAGAGACATGTGTAATTTTTTGTGAGAGAACAAAAAAAATCTAAATTTAATAAATCCCTATTTTTAACAAACATTTTTTTTTTCAATTTGCCAGAATGTGCAAGTTGATGAAATCTTTTAATTTTAATTTCTTTAACAGGGATTTTACAGATTTGATCAAATCTTCTAGGACAGCTAAGACAAAATGCAATTTAATTCAGATAAGTTAGCATCACTGCAATTTGTAACCAAGAACAGAGACGTCATTTTTACATGGATTCAAAGTTCCATGACAGAAATAAACTATAAACACATTGTATTAACCTCGTTCACTATCAGAGACAGTCCCAAAATGTTCAGAAGCTCTGTTTGTGTTCACTCAGAGAAAAATTAGTTTATAGATAATAATATAAACTCCCCTAACTAAAAGCAAAGCCCTTAAAGCGTCGGGTGCAGTCATTGCTACTCCTAAATCTATATAATAATAGTTGGTTGTAACAGTTACATTATCTATCTGAATAGTGAACGGTATTCCAATAATAATGTTTCCATGTAACTCGACGCCACCCCCTGTCTTTATGCGCCACCACCCCACAATCTGTGGGCATAAATGAACAAAATACTACATTAGATTATACACATTATATTGTCATGTGTTCATTTTCATATAATAAAAGATAGTCTGAAATTACGTCAGCGTTAACATTTATTTATTAATAACTAGCCGCTACCCGCGGCTTCGCACGAAAATAAAATGAAACGCGGTAGCGACAACAGTAGTGGAGCCTTCAGATCCACCGTATTTCTATCTTGCCTCGCGGGGCTACGTCTCACTCGGTAACAACAACAATAGTGGAGTATTTGCCTCCACCGTATTACGATCTTGCCTCGCGGGGCTGCACCAGCTCGACAGCAACAACAGTAGTGGAGTCTTTGACTCCACCGTATTACAACTATGCCTCGCGGGACTCCGCTCCCCTTTAAGAACCTAAAAAGCATAAAAAATGTAACGGCTAAATTTTGTTGACATTTAAATTTAAAAATTATACTATTCTCTTGTTTTCTGCATGAAAAGGAAATGGGATAGTGTTTATGGATGTTAAAGATTCAAATTTATTTACTGTGATACTAAATAGGTTTAAACTTTATTCTAGCTTTAAGAAATATGTGTTTTTATTTGAGCGATGTCTGGAGTCCCCTCTAGTAAATCTGAATGTTGCCAACAATGTTTTAATCAAAAGAAGAATGAATGATCCAAACACCCTGCATCATTGATCAACCAGTAAGCCGTGATTAAAAAGTGATAGCATATCCGACAAGCAAAACAAAGGAAGAGATAAGGCATAAGTAAACTCGTAAAAAAATATTGAAGTCATGCACCGTATCGAGGGGACACACAGGATCAACGTTCATACGTCACAGGATGAGCGATGCGCATCTGTCACAGATGACAAAATAATAAAACAAGAAAACTGTGGTAGCGCTTCATATTCCAGAACAATGCAAAGGGAAGACAATTTATCACGTTTGTCTTCAGAACACATTTTTAATTATAAATTAAAGACGAGTCGTGATTGATTTCTATTTAATTATTTTAAATCCTAGTTTTTTCTTGATTTATCAAAAAACAGAGAAAACTACGCAATACTGAGAATACTGTTTTAAAAAAACAGAATGATTCAGAAATAAAAAAGAACAAAAAATACCCAAATCAAATAAGCTTATCTATCTTAAAATATGACAGAAATTGGCAGTTTCGTTATTCGATGCATAGGCTAGTTTCCAGCTAAAGAACTAATTTTTTTAGTGTATTTGCCATATTTGGCACATACACATACGTTCACGTCATTCTAAGCAGCTTGAAAGAGTTGAAAGAGTCAACCAATTTTAACTAAATTTGACCCACATGTTGGAATCTATTACCACACGAATCACATTTAAAATGGGCCCAATCGAACAATTTTAAGGATAGCTTTTAGGGGTTAAAAAGTTTTTGGTCATAAAAATACCGAAAAAATTCTCATAATCGTCTCAAAATTGAAATGTAACCTTTTAATAAAGATTAAAATGTTCTGTTAAAATTTGAATAAAACCTGCCGGACAGAACCAGACTTAAGTATTTTATAAAAACGCTAGTTTGCGTATAAGGATTTACTTACTGAAAGGTGTATTTAACTCGTATTTGGTATTGATAGCAATATTCTAACTGAGAAAAAAAATATTATTTTAAGAGGTGTATTAAGGGGTTAATTTGTTTTATTTAATCCAAAAACAAACTTCAGTTCACGTAATAAAGCTACACTGCCTGTATTAGCAAATACAGTAAATTGTCAGGGTTTTGGCACTACGACCCGAGTGTTATTTAAATTTTAATGTGCACAATAATGTTGTTTTTCTGTAACGGTTTATTAATATATTTAATTTTTCTACAAAATTTTGCAAACATTTTTTTCTAATCTTTATAGTTTCTGAAATATTTTGAAAATTAAAAAAAAAATCAGCTGTTTGAAATGACTGCTTAAGTATGTGGACTAGTGTCGGAAAAGAAAATTTACATTCTGAAAAGGTTTAAGCACAGTTTGTTGGATTCATAATTATCGATTTTCTTTATAGAATCAAATTCAGTATTTTATTAAAAACGCAATTTTGTCGAGACAATTAGTGCAAGAAGGGAAATTTAAATAGGCACTAATGCATATAAAAAACATTGTTCAGGATGTAAAGTTGTGTTCACTTATTACTAATCAACTGTATAACCCAAAATTGATTGGAAAAAAAATTGTTTAGTCTTAACTTTTCAAAATATTTCTTATAACTTGGTTTTTGCCGATCCTCTTTCAAATGACATTCAATAGAAAAAAAATATTTTTATAAATTAATTCACCTATCGTGACCACAATGAATGCAATAATTAAAAGAACAGCCTGTATTGCACGCTTTAAATTTTAATTGTGTAATTAGATCTAAAACATATAAATAAATTGACAGTAGACCGCAAATAAAACCCTTTATTTAATTAAAAATATCATTTTAGATTATCTACGATACCGCGATGTTACTTATAACCGGCTCCAGGCTTGTACAACTTTTTCTAAGTTACCGTTCGCTTTACATACATTTTAATTTTCACATCTAATAATGCGTCTAACGTCCGTTCCTTGAGTTTATGTCATAACAGACGCCATTCGCACCATTACTATTTTTCATTTACCACTTCCCGTTATTTACTACATTTTTAAGACTTCAACTTAAGTAATAGCAACGGGCGAATGAAGGAATTGTACGAAACTACGATAAAGTAGGTAATTTTTGAACTAGTAGTTTGACTGTTAATCGGCCATGGCCTCGAATAACGAACCATTCCAATATTTTATCTGGAATTAATTGAGGGAAACCATTGAAAAACTCAACAAGATTGCCGTTTCATGGAGGAAGGCAGTGGGAAAAAGTCCCAGTCACATCTGCCCCCGCCTGGGTTCAACCCGGTAGCTCCCGGATGCAAGTCTAGTGCTCTCACCACTACTCTACTTCGCTCGGTTAATTTTCACATATGCCTACCATAAAAAATGAATATACATGGCAAAGTGTCTGTCAGCCGTCGGCCTGTTTCTGAAAACTCAAACCCAAACCATTGGTTGTTGCCCAGAACAATCACTCCTCGAAGTGTAATCACAAAATCGATTATAGTTCAATTGTGGGAGTAGTGGCCAAAGGAAGTCGAATGTTCTACCCACGTGTTCTCTAATATATAATACTACCTCTTTTTTCGAGTTTCAAAAAAATTCAGGGAATAGTTTTTTTTTTTCAAAGCTTATGAGAATGATCTCTTAACGAGTATAAAAAAAGATAAGGCAACACTACGAGGCTAAAAAATTCTGTTGCAGGGGTGTCACTGTCCGTTGATTACTCTAAATGCTGGAAATATTTTGAAGATTTAAAAAATTTTTCCGAAAAAGGAAGAGTCACTTTCGGTTTGTGACGGAACAATTTTGGGAAATAAGTACGAATAAGGTCGTAGTGTGACATTGAAAACGTGTGTTTTTTGGCACAATTAATACCAACTTTTTTCTAGTAAATCGCACATAAATCGCCAAAGTAGTCCATTAGAGACCTAGATTTGTCCTTTATCTTTTGCAAAATGTTGACGAATAAGTCTACAATCAGCTATCAGCCGAAGCCCTATTTTTGGCAAAAATTCAGAGCGTTCAGACAGCCATAAAGGTTGGCCAGACCTTCGTGCACACCGGTGTGCGGTGTAATGGTCGTAACGCCCTCCGCAGTGCAGTGCAATATTGTACGGTGGAAGAGCGCACGCGAGAACAATTGGCATCGCATGTCTAACAGCTATTCGTTGAGCAGCATCATTACCATAATGCGGATGACCTGCTGTCTGATATTAGCTCTATATGTAACTTTTGCTAGTATAGTGCAGTGTACTATGTTGCGGTTGCACTGCAACCACAAACCACAACTGATACAACAAACATTCACACCACCTTATAGTGCACATGTTAAACTCTGCTTTGGGAAGTGCAAAGTGCAGCTGTCATGAATATCTAAATACATTTAGTACAGAAATGTACCTTATGTCAACAGTGTGGTTAAGAAAGTGAATCTTCCTACCGTTCTTCTTGAGAATCGCCGGCCAAATTTGGCATATTTTATTAATCTAGATAGTACTTAAGGCTGTCGGAACGCTCTGAATTTTGTTTGTGCTGAGACCCAGCGGTAAGGGGCGAGGTAGGCAAAAGACATATTGTGAATGTGACCTTCTTTAGCTCTGTCTCACTCTATTCATCCGCCCGTTTCAATTTTTGGCTAGTGTCAACTACGAGGCTAAAAAATGTTGTTGCACGGGTGCCGCTGTCAATTGATTACTCTAAGTTTGGGAAATATTTTGAAGATTTAAAAAAACTTTTCCCAAAAAGGAAGAGTCACTTTAGGTTTGTGATGGAACAGTTTTGTGAAATAAGTACGAATAAGGTCGTAGTATGACATTGAAAACGTGTGTTTTTTTGGCACAATTAATGCCAACTTTTAAATAACAAAAGTAGTCCATTAGAGACCTAGATTTGTCCTTTATCTTCCTTATAGAGAAAGAATTTTTGCAGAATGTTGACGAATAAGTCTACAATCAGTTGACAGCCGAAGCTCCATTTTTGGCTTAAATTCAGAGCATTCCGATAGCCTTAACAGCCAGGAACGGCTACGCAAGATCATCCATTCAAACAGAAAAACCCACACTTACAAATTACAAGTGTACGAAATATATATCTTAGTGCGTACACTTAAATCTTTCTGTGGAATAGATCTGTTTTTTTACATTGTAACATTCCGCATGTCATTAAATGTTCATTCGAAAGAGTATATTTTGTTCTACCGGAATCTATGGAATCTGTTCAAGAGAAACGACCTAATCGCCAGCATGGTGTTCTTTTGTTCCACGACAACGCCCGCCCTCATATCGCCAATATGACCAAGGAAGCCATTAAAACTCATGGTTGGGAAGTGCTGCCACACCCGCCGTACTCTCCCGCTTTGGCACCAACGGATTTTCACCTCTTTCGATCTCTTTCAAATGCTATGCGGGGAGTTTTTTTCATAATAACTTACTAGAGAGAGTATTACGTACAGAGGTATGGGAGTTGTCAGAAAGTATAAAACGTTCTTTACTGGTCGTACAGAAATGGACTTCTGGAGGAGAAATTGCGGAAGATCCAAGCTGGAATGAGGACAACATGCAAGAAATAAAACTCAGTACTACTATCGTTGACTTTGTACGAAGTAAACATCTTATATCTATATTTATTTGGTACGGACATGTAAGAAGAATGATGGGAGAAAGATGGCCTAAAAAGAATCCCAGAAGAGAGAAGGAAAAGGAGGAGGCCGGACAGATGTTGGGGAGATAGAAACGATGCAGGAGAGGAAATGGAAGACGGAGAAAGGAATAACCGAGGTTTATGGAGAGTGAGGATGGGAAAATAACCCTTGTGAAAAACCCCGCTATATATTATGTAGTAAAATATATCTTAAGTAAATTATTTGTATTTCGTCAGTCTTTGCGGATTAAACATCAATTATAAAGCTGATCTACTGTTTAAAAAAAAAAAAGATTTTTCTTCGCGAACAATCAATAGTTATATAGAATAATATAAGTATATTTGTCGTAAAATACCTAAACGTTGAGTTTAATCATGCTCTGTATGTACAAATTGGATTGTTGTACATTTAGTTAATTGAAACAAATGACTAAATATAAGATTGAGAAGAGAAATGTTTAAACAAAATCATTTTCTCAATTTAAAACAATTAACTTTGACTCTAATCTCGGTATAATAAAAGCAGTCACCACGCTAATGGTAGATAATTGCTTCATTTATACCGTGCAGTTTTATAAACATTGATGCATCAGCTTCGCCATTCATGCGAACTCCTCTTGTCTCAAATATACAACATTCACGACTTTGATTGATGCGTGGTTTTTGATTCTTTATTCGGTAACAAATGAAAACATACGTATGAACGTGATAGAATTTTCAATCCGTTTCCGCTTTTATAATTTATTTACTATATTGTATTAGTTCATAAATTATTTCTTATTCAAGACAACGTTTAATTAAATACTCTTATAGCAACTGAGTCAAGGAAATAATTCGAAATTCGGTATTTTATTTAATCCTTCGGACGTCTTAATCGAAAAATAAAATCGGATCTGAAAAATGCAAATTTTCCATAAAAAACAAAGCATTTAAAAAAATTCTTTTTACTTTTTTTATCAATAACTTTAATCTACAAAAAAAAAGTTTTTAGGTTATATTTTCAGAGGAGGGGATTCGACAATTGAAATTTTGATAAACTTGATTTCTGATTAAAAATATATACTATACAATAAATAACAAGCTTTATTCCTACATCTAATCATACAGGATGTATTCAACACATGCAAGTTGCATATTGTAAGTACAAATAGATATTTTATTGAACAAAATATGCAAATTAACAATAAAAAACGTGCTCTTTTAAGTGCTGAAAGTATAAAGGCGTAGGGATATGATGTCGTGTATATGACGTACACATTTCTGAAGGGTGGTTTATAGGAGTGTGCAAATAATGAATTTTCTTTCTCGAGCCGCGGAGCCTTCATTAAATACTCGATTTTCGAGCTGAGAGTTAGAGCATTTTTTTAGTCGGTATCTAAAGTTTCGCTCACTACAGTTGAAAAGAAAAATCGAACAATCATTAAATACTGGATTCGATTGAAAATAGAAAATCAAGTAATTATCAAATATTTAACTCGACTTAAAAAGAAAAATCAACTACTACGAAAATTCAGCAGCGTATGTTTAGTATTTTTCTACCGGATTAGTTAATATTATTAAACAAATCATGCACAAGGACTTTTCAGAAGCCGTGTTATTCGGTACAATAACACGCCATTTATGTTTGTTTTGTTGGAATTCCCGATTATATTTCCAAACTATTTTACGTTTGCAGTCTTAAATCATTGTAGTTTGTTATGGTTTTAGCTTCTATTCAGCGGTACCGAAGTCCCAATTATATATTTTATTTTACACCTCGAAACCAGTTTCAAAATTTAACTCTGACTCATACGAAAAGGAATTGGAATCGATAAATTTCGCAATGGTTTTACTTTAGAACAGTGGTTGTTCTCTTTGATACGTCTCATTTTTGCACATCGATCAACCAACAAAATCGTTGTTACTTTTTTACTACTCAATTCGAATTTTTACAAGTATTTTTTGCTATAGTCGATTCGAAGATTAAATATGTTCACTAATTAACCATGTTCCGAGTTACATAAACAACTAGTAAGTAGAGGGTGTGTGATTGCACACCCCTTATGGTTTATGATACCCGCATCCACTTGCAAATTAGTTTAATTTCATATTTTTACAGCGACATTGGAGGGTATTCATCCGTACAACATTGACTTGTTGATAATCTTTGCCACGTCATAAAACATCAATAAATTTACAAGTGAAATACATATAATAATTGTGCGATTATTTAAATAAAATATTTAGAATGTTGTTAAAAAAACTTGCATCGATGAACAAATGATGTAAATAAATTTATAGTAGTTTCATTAACATGTGAAGCCATTCTTATTCTAGCAACAAAATTGCAAGCAACCATATAAATTTTGTTTATTATGCCAACAATCAATATGTAAGAACAGAATAGGCCATTGGATTGGTATTTAATGATTTTGTTACTTCGATAACAAAACATTCCAATGGCCCGTTTTTACGGTTCTCAGTAAAGCAGAATACCATGCTCTTAGTCTAGGCCCTAGGGTGCTTCAATGGTAAAGAAAAATAATTGACAAACATATTTTTTTGCTTTTCGATATTTTGATTGTGATATATATTAGGGGCAAGCAAGGGGGTGCCATAATCCAGGCGCCAAGTCCCAGGGGTCATCTAAATGATAAAGAAAAATACATTTTCTTTTGCTTTTCGATATTTTTATGGTAGTAAATATTAGGGACAAGCAAGGGTGGCGCCATAATTGGAACTCGCTCCATTCTGAAACTTGACCTGGGCCGATACTGGACATAGCCAGAAATTATGGAGGGGTTTCAAGTTTTTAATCTAACCACCTGATAGTTTCACTGATTACATATTTTTCAAAAATAATATAGCATCGTGAATTGTTTATGCTTTTAAAATTATTGTCCCAGGGATTCGAATGAAAACAAAATAGTGAATTATGTTCCAGTATTTATGGGATATCGCTTTTTTACGACTTTATGAAGTACTTTATCAGTTTTCCGAGACTTTCAACGTGTTACGTGGTACAAAAAGCCCAAAGCATTTAAGTTCAATCACCTACAAATCTGGCATTTTTTTTAATTTAACTTTATTTAAAATTAGCTTATACACGCATCATTTGTATAAACTACAACTATCTCTTTTTTGACACCTTTTAGCATTTTCCAATAGTCAGCTATCATTTACATACTTTGTATGTCTGTTTTTTTTGACTTTTTGCACAATTTTCAAAATATACCGCATTGAAAATCACGGGAACTTAAATAAAAAATAAAGTCGCAATAAAACGACGAAACGCTGAACCAAAATAAATGGAACATAATTTACTATTTCATCGTCCAATTTCTGTTGTATCTTTACAATACAACCCACGTTAGAAAATAAAAAAATTGATAAACACATTACGACTTTATTTTTATCCGTGATTTACAGGTTCCACCAAATAACTGTGTTGCCAATTACCATTGCGCCATATTGTTTTATATTAACAAAAATGTAATATCATTGTCGGAACTCGAACCCGAAACTTCCAGATTTATCACTGATAAGTGATAACCAGCACGGGTCTGTGCCTGCTACAAACACTCGGTTACTTGCGCATCATCCATGCTTGAATTAGGTTTTACACTATGAATGATTCAACTGATATTTCTTCAAACTGTGTTATCGTTTTATATTTTTCCCACGTAAATTCTACATTTAAAATTTAAAGTATTGTTTCCCTCAACAAACCGATGTTATCTGTTCAATTAATGTCAATAACTCACTATCTTTTTTATTGATAGACTAGATCTGTATATAAAAATAAATTGCAAAGCTTGAAACGTAAAACTGCGTTAAAACAACCATCAATTAAACTCGGCGTATAATTATTTTTATGTCGTACACAAAGGGGTTGCTTCTCTCAACCCACTTCATCCCCTTTCATCCGTTCACACACGGACACATATACACATGAGGATGACAAATGACCAATAGTCAGTAGACATGACAGCATAACGTATGTGCAGTAATTGAGTGAACGCAGTTTTATTTTTATTTTTCCATTTTTATCTAAACTCGGCACGCAAGATATTATCACCGAATCAATTACAAAACGCACTGCCAGATGTTGGATTTTAATATTTAAATAGAAGAGGATTGTTTTAATTGAGTTAAAGGGGTGGATTGTATCGATATTAATAGATAAGAAAGAAACGAGACCTGTCAGTCTTGTTGGGTTTTCGGGTGTTTTCTATCAAAGCGACGTGAGAAAATCTGTTTCTAGAATTTCTATCTGCCTACCTACATCTGTCTGATTGGATCAACTTGACGCTGCACCTACACTGGATTCGTATTTCCCCCAATGTGATGTCAACCGATATCGGAAGAAAAGCAAACACCAAGACTATACTCGTAGTTGGAAATGGAACCAAAATTAAAAAATCAGGCGACGTTAGGATCACATAGACCTCTAGACGAATCGAACAAAAACATTTTTTTTAAATCGTTTCAGCCGTTTGGGCTGTACGCGTAACAGACTTACAGATTCATAGACATACAGACGAAGCGAGTGTATATAGATGCTTTAGCTTACGCTATTCGTGACTAAAAACGTGAATGACGTATCAGAAAAATCCAACTGTAATTTAACAGCACACCAACATTTTAATTACAGTGAGTGCTTTATGTCAAATGAGCAATCAACTTAAATCATCACGAATCTCGCGGGACAACAATAAACCGCTTGGCAAAATAAAAAAAACATTGAGTATAAATAAAATTGTAACGGGACCTCGGTCTGTAATTCCGTTTTCTTGTCGGTTTTTTGTGTAGGTACTTTGTATATTATTATCTAATTAAGAGAGCACGTTTTCAGAATAGTTGTCCGTCTGTATGAAAATGGCTGATGAAATTATAAAAAAAGAATAAATTTTAGAAAAAAAAACTAAATACACAATCAGTTGGTACTAAAACTCAAGTAAAGCGAACTTTTCATTTCACTATATATATGATCTGGTTCGGATAAACATCAACGAATGTTTTGGGGAAAAAAATAGACGTTCACGCGACCGAAGCTGCGGCCAAAAGATAGTATAAAAAAACATGGATTGTATGGACTTGTGTTTACGTTTTAAAGCAGCGATATTTTTAAATAGATTTATTTAGCTTCACATTTCGTATCTATTGTTTTTGTTTCAAATCTTGCGATCGATGTTTCACATACTTCCCGTTATCCGATTGGCTTGAAATTTTGCACACATATGTAGTTCCGATGACAATACAATATTATGGTAACTAACTGACCTGTCGGACTTTCGTCAAGGTGCATATCGCACTTTTGAATTTTTACTCACTTCTTGTTGGGTTGAAATGTTGAACAGGTGTGTAGTTCCGAAGACAACAGCCTTGCAATAATATGGCAAGAGTTGAAAACTGATCAGAAGTAGACGCGTTTTGTAACCATGAAACCAAAATATAAATTTTTCGAAAATAACGCGATTAAAACACCTAGGTACTATTTAACTATAAACGCGAGCTTTAAAATAGGTAAAAAAAATTTTTTAAGTTAAACGGTTTTATTGTACAATCGGTGATGTACAAAAAGCTAGAAAATAATTGTGCCTCAGCAATCGATGGCTTTGATCAGACTAAATTAAATTCGTGGAATGCATGTAGTAAAAAACTTTTTTATTGGAGGTCATATCCGACTTTCAATTGTTTTCTTCGACCTCAATATTACTAAATACGCCTCATGATTTTATTCCAGTTTGAACAAAGCCCGCGATTGCTGAGCCACAATTATTTTCTAGTTTTCTGTACATCATCTTTTAACTTAAAATTTGTTTTTTTTTTTAAATAAAAAGGATCAGGTGAAAAGACCAATTTTTAAGTACATTTTTATTCGATGTACGACGTTTCGTCGGTATTATTCCGACTTCTTCAAGTATCTATTTTAACAGACATAAATAGATATAGGTAATAAATTTCAAGTTATAAAATAAATATAAAATAAATACAAAATTATAAAAATTTAAAATACAATGGAAATTATCTCCAAAATTTAACTAAATTTTCGAGGTAATTTCCATTGTATTTTAAATTTTTATAATTTTGTATTTGTTTTATAACTTGAAATTTATTACCTATATCTATTTATGTCTGGTAAAATAGATACTTGAAGAAGTCGGAATAATACCGACGAAACGTCGTACATCGAATAAAAACGTACTTAAAAATTGGTCTTTTCACCTGATCCTTTTTATTTAATTTATTTCAAGACCTGACTTTTCCTAATATGAGTTTTTTTTTCTAATTTTTTTACGTAGAATAATCAATCGATAATAATAAATCGTTCTTTAAAAGATTAATTGTTAATTATATTTGTAAAAATTTTATTTGATAAACAAAAAACGGCTTGAGTCGGTTGAGCGTGTAGCAGTTATGCCGTTGTTTGTATAGCGTAACCATGGCTTCTCTATTACAAGTTTCCTGACCGCAGGTTCTAATCCGAGAACTGGTAAAAGCATCAAATTATTGGATTTTCAATTCACCAATAAATTCAAAATATGAATTGGTACAAAGACTTATAAGCCCAAATAACCCTAACTGTTGGCGGTCTTTAAAATATATTTTTAAATATCACAGTTGTGCTGCACTTCAAGAATGGAAGTTGTGGATCAAGTGATTTTTATTTTGTTTGAATCAGATAATATGTGAACACATGAAAATCTTCCCTGATTGTAAACAAAGCATTTGTTACATAAATCCACTTCAACGCAAATCAGTGTGCAGTGAGATAAATATAAAAACAAAGATTTTCTTTTCCGAAGTGATGTATAAACAGAAAAACGCTGTTAGTCCATTTTGTGCAATTCGCTTTCAAAATATTGATTCACCCACCACCCGCCTAAAACACACAACAGGACTGGAAGTAATAAGAACCTAAGGGAGATGTCGAGACGACTATCCGTTTCTGAAACTACAGTCGGCAGAAATGGGTTATCACGTATTCCTGTAACTTTTGTTGCAATTATTTTTAAATATAGTGATATTCCATTAAAAATTGAATACTTAATAAATTTTAATTCATAGTTTATATTACATTACGCAAATACAGTCTTATAAATGATGATTATGCATTGAATATGAATAAAACTATTTTTAACATGGCGGACTTGATCACGTGCACAAAAAGACGTATTAGTCCACAAACGCTTTTATAAATCCTCTTCTGTCACTATTTTTTTAAATAGGCGCGCAGCAACTAGGCTATATAATTTTGTTAAACTGTGTTAAAAGGTAAGTAACATCAGTACCTGGCCATTGAAGAAATCAAATGCAAATTCTGCGCCTCAACTATTCACTCAACCCAGAGATGCATATAAAGGACATACTAAAGGACCGCAAAACAACGAAGCTGATCTCCACTGAACTCCACCAACCCAAACAACTTCGGCTACAAGTCAAGAATGATCCAAAACTGTTATTACTAAAGTACTAATACATAATGAACCCAATCTCCAAACCAATCCAGACTCCCCTTGGAAGACGACAAACTTTCGCAAAACTTATCCCATCGAAAAAAACAACATAAACGAGAAAGGCAGCCTACTTCTAGTTCTGAAGACTCAATCACTTCCCAATCCCCTATTCTTCCCCTGCAAAAATGAATGAAGATATAGAAGATTATAAATCAAGATGTGACGACAATTCGAAAGAATCTGAAATTTTCTTAACTCCTAAACCTTAACCTAAAGAAATACGTACCCATAAACAAAATGTGTCTAGATTAAAAGTTGAACTACATGAAAAAAAAACAATAATCCAAAGTAATGAACAAAATATAAGCATAACCTATGAATCATTGAAAGGATTACTAACAAAACCACAAGACTCAAATAATATAAAGCAGAACACTGCAAACTTTAAAATTGATCCCTCTGACATTATAGAAAGCTTAAGCATTATATATTAAGACCAATCTTCAAAATATCTCAAATCTATGAAGATAGCCAAATTACAACTGATTAACTAATTTATTTCTGAGCATATATCTGCATCAATAGTAACTATAGCAATCATACAATGGAACTTAAATGGCCTATTCAACTACTATCATGAATTACAAAATCTAATATCTTCTTATCAGCCTTTAATAATTGCCTTATAAGACAAGTCATCTAATACCACAAAAAAAATTAAATCTAAAAGACTAGTTTGATATACGCAAAGATGATCTGTCACTATTGACTATGCTACATTCCGCCATAGATGCTTTCGACACAAATCAACTTGCGTGACCAAAAGTACTTTCCAAAATTTCAATTTAACTGTATTGCAACTCGACTCACTGAAACTCGACTGAAGAGAAGAAATAAGCTATAATTTAGGATGGAAGCAGAATGCGTGGTTAGTATGAAATTCAAAATCTTATCTTAAAAATATTTTCTATAGATCATTTATCACGTCGCGTCTTTACCATTGCCAGTGGAGTCCGAGCAAATGGAAAACATCAAGTACCGTTCAGTAAGATTCCCCCCATCAACTATCTCTTTATTTTACGTTTTAATTACTTTAGCAACAACTCTCGGTTCGCACAAATACAACACTTCCGTCTTCGATTCAATATATCAGGGTACATAAATCAAGTCCCCCGATGCGGGTGTAACAATGTTTAGTTTAATTCATCGCCGTCGCGTGTTCTTCGGTCTGTCGCCGCAGTCGCCGTGCGGTCAACGTCAGTGTGTTGTTTTCATTGAATCAAGAATTGGATGATGTTCGATATAATTTTTCTCTGTAAGCCGGTTTAATCCGACGGCCTATTGATAGCACACAACACGTGTGCACTGCGATTACATTGTGTTTAATGACGTCACACCTATTGTTAAATACACGTGTGCCAGATAATAAGATCGCTTTAAGGGTGGCTCAGTGTTGCGCATGGACGGTCTAGAAAATATTGTAACAAAGATAGCTTCGGTTATATTATCACTCCTTTTGTGTAACATTAACTAAATGTAAATTACTGTCATTGTTTATTTCGTTGAATCGTTTGCTGTTTACGTAATTTTCATTAAATAGATCACGGAGGCTTAAAAGTTCTCAGTGGACTGCGTACAAGGTAGGGATGTCGAAAAAATATTGATGTATCGATATATCGATATTTTTTATTTGATATATCGATATTTTTGGACGCTATTTAATATTTCGATATAAAATTCCGGGTATCGAAAACCGATATTTTTTTCCAGTAGCAACACTTTACCGCGACTGACTATGGTTGTTTGACGTTAATTATTCCGAAAATATCGAAAACTCCACTGAAAAAAAACATGTGTTTGGGAACATACTCCAAAAACAACAACAGTGAATAAAACACGTTTCTTTTTCACCGGATTTTTCGATATTTTCGGAATAATAAAACAGTCAAAATAGCTATTCATGCAACATTTCATTTCATTTCTACAACATCTAGAATATTTTTATTATTTGGATTTACACCTCAATTCATGCTGTACCAACAATTTTCTTGTCGCATGTCACCTGTGGCACGCATGCCATAGGTTTATTAAGTAATTGTTCGAATAATCTCTAAAATTATCTGCTCCTAAACGTATTAGACGTTTGATTAATAAATAAAAAAGAAAATTGTTATCGTTGTTTTTGATTTCAGAAAATTATTTATTAGTTGATTTATTAGAAATAATGTCCGTTAATTGCTATTTGCGATTATATTAAGCTAGCCAATATGTATACTAAATTTCTTCGAGTGCCAATATTCTCTTTCAAACTGTACCGATATATGGATATTTTTAAAAAAATATATTGGTACCGATATCGACACTTGAAAAAATATCGATACGATATATACTTATCGATACTTTTTAGCACTTCGGACATCCCCAGTACAATGGTGATTTTGGAATCAATAGGTACTAATGTATAAAATTATAACGTTTTCTTACAGGTTTCTTGAAATTGTTGGGCATATTTGAATTATATTAAGTGTCAATTAAAACGGAAAAAAAACTATTTCCAGAGTGTACGTCTGTCTGTACCAGGTCCACGCGAGAACGACTGCACCAATTTTGATGAAGGTAAATACTAGTACCGAACTTTATGTAGTTAGTAGTGTCCATATTACAGTTTCAGTCAATGGCTTCTAAGTGTGAAGGATAAATTAAGGTTAAAATATAATCTTTTTATCGTTCCTTGGAAAAATAAACAACACAATAGACTAATAATTTCACTGTAGTAATAATTAATTAATAGATAAATTTCAGTTGACTCCATAATATCTCACTTTTCTAAAATATTTTTTATTACCTATACTCATTAGTGTATTTGCCATATGGCAACATACACTATTGGCGTCGGTCGGATGGCGGGACCTAGGGGTCGGACCAAAATTTCTCGACGTTTCATAACCTCCTAAACACTTTGGCACCATTTTTAAAAATGTTTATATATATATGTATATATATATATATATATATATATATATATATATATATATATATATATATATATATATATATTTATATATATATATATATATATATATATGTGTACGCGCGATAACTTTCGAAAGAGTTAATTGATTTCAACGAAATTTGGGCCACATGTTGAAATCCATCACCGCAAGAAACCTATTTAAAATGGGCCTAATCGGGCTATTTTAAGGGTAGTTTTTAGGGGTTGAAAACTGTTTTTGGGCCCCAAAATACTGAAAAATTCTCCGAATCGTTTCAAAATTGAAATTTAACCCTTTGGTAGTGATTTAAAAGTGTCCCCACAATTTTAATAAAATCGGCCCGACAGGACCGGATTTACAAATTTTATGAAAACACTAGTTTGCAGATAGTGACTTATTTATTGAAGGGTGTATTTAATTTGGTGCAGATGTTGGATTGATAACAATATTTCAACTAATAAAATTATTATTATAAGGGGTGTATTAAGGGGTTAAATTTTTTATTTTGCCCAAAAACAAACTTAATTTCACATAATAAAAGTATAAAACCACACGGCCCTATACAAGCAAATACACTATATTGTCGGCAGGGTTTTGGCACTGCGACCCGGGTTTTTTTTTTTTAATGACGATAATCATAAGCAAATCTCATCTAGTCGCATACAATAATTTATTAAAGTCATAATACGTCGCAATGAGTTAGTTATTACTTATTAGTATTGGCTATTAATTATAATATAAAATAACAAGTCATGATGCTGTAGGGATAGTTAACCGGTAAAGCTGGTGCAAAACTGCAAATACTAACTTACAGCACTGGAAAACATAAACCAACCAACGACTTGGATGAATAATCTATATATATAAAAGAAAGTCGTGTTAGTTGCACTATTTATAACTCAAGGACGGCTGAACCGATTTGGCTGAAAATTGGTGGGGAGGTAGCTTAGAACCAGGAGACGGACATAGGATATTATAAATTCGAGCGAACGAACGGAGTGAGTGAGTGAGTAATGAAACAAATAATTATAAATTCGAGCGAACAAACAAAGTGAGTGAGTGAGTAATGAAACAAATAATTATAAATTCGAGCGAACGAACGGAATGAGTGAGTGAGTAATGAAACAAATAATTATAAACTCGGGCGAACGAACGGAGTGAGTGAGTAATGAAAGAATCCTAACTATTAAAATCGCGGGCGGAACCGCGGAGAGCGGCTAGTGTATTTATATAAATGAATGTTGAAATATCTGTCTGATTTTAATAGGCTTCGACACCGTTTGCCCGATCACAATACAAGTTGGAACATATATGTATTTTTTTCATGGCGAAGGTTTTTTGCTATCCACTTTGTTGTAACTCACTACCTAAATTGTAATATAGTGGAGCCGAAGGCTCCACTAATGTTATCACTTCTGCGTTTCATCTCAATCGCATGCAAAGCAGTGGGTTGCGTCTCTAGCAAATAATCAAATAAAATAGTATACAAATATACTGTAAACAATGTTTTATACAACATTGGTTTAGCTCAATTGCGTGCGGAGCCGCGGGTAGCGGCTGCTACAGTATAGGAAATACCGTGCATCAATCATTATTTATTACAATAAAGTATCGACAGTTATCTAGATCCTAGAGCCAAGAGATGTAATTGTTAAAAAATAAATTTGTAACCTTACCGTCTGTTGTTTCAATGATGATAAAATATATACATAGATAGGTGATTTAAATTAAGAAACCGTTTATTACAAAAAAAAAAGGAAAGAGTATATCCTGTAATTTTTATTTGTGTCTCTTTTCTATTGTTTTTTAAATATTCAATATGTACTAAAACTAAAGATATGAAATGTTTTGTAATGTTTACAGGTCATTGTCTAAATCTTCAACAGAATAATGTTTTTAAAAATAATCATCAATTTTCGAAATTTCGCGGCATCGGGCGCAATCAATCTGTCAGATTATTTTCTTAACTGCTACATACGTGTTAACACTATACGAGCGTGCATGTAGACAGCATCACAGGGGGATGGATACAAAATGGCGCGGTCGCCAAGCTCAATTCGATGAAAAAATATTTAATCGAATTGGCCTGTTCAATTTGTCAGATTTATTGCGCCCGACGGAAGGTTAAATTTTATCAGTACCATTCCACGACCATAATTTTGCACAGTATTGTTATTATTTGTATAAAATATTTGTGTACGTGTATGTCTGTTTTTATTATGTATTAGCTGACTTGTTCACCTCCAGAAAGATCGTCATCATAATGCATACACGTGTTCCTTTTGCATCGCTTCAGTTGGTTGCGAAATTCGATCTGCAACTTAAATGCATATAAACACTGAAACCACAATCTGTAATGTCCCCGCCTCATTTTGGGTAAACGAATTGAGATGTTCCGATTTATTGTTTATTTTTTTTTTTTTTGTTTCGCGTGTTTACACATTTGTTTTTGTGTGTTTCTTCGAATTAATGCATGTTTTATTGTTTTCAAATGCTTTAAAATCGTTACAATATTGCATTTACTAAGTTTATTTTGTTAATTTTTAAACTCTACAAATCATCAACACCCTAAGACGATTATTTTAAAATACGAAGGCACAGAATACCAGACAGTATTTTTTTTTTATTTTAAATAAAAAATAACAAAGTGAATCGGCTGCTGTGGGCATTATCACTATACAAAAGAATTCTAATCGTATCAATATTAATAATTAGAATTTGTTACAGACAGTATTTAAAATAACTTTTAATTATGTCTGGTGCAAAATCATTATAATTTTCTTCGTGGTATTGTGTTCAAAACTTTACTTCCACTGAAAAAATAAGTACACTATGTTTATCAAAAAAAGTGCGAAGAAATAGTATATTACACCACAAGAGCTGAAAGTTGAATTTCCTGCACTGCGTCATATGATGTCCTCGACTTCGCCTCGGGCATCATATATCGCGCAGTGCAGGACTTTCAAGCTTTCTGCTCGTGTGGTGTATACTATTTCATACCATTCCGAAAGTACGCACTTTCACCAATATATAAAAATACTGATTACTTTTAAGTGAGCAATGTTGAGGTTATACGTAATAAAACTGGAGCGTTTCGAAATAAAACATATTATTGATAATTTAAAACAAACAGTTCAGATGTATGCATATGCTAAGATCTGCAAATATGATAAATTTGTCGATTTCAATGAGCGTGTGTTTAAAACATGACACACAGACAAAAGTGTACGTTGAGACCATAGAATTTTTATTATGGAATAGAAATGGTCAAGAGTTTACCATGTGCGAAAAAAGTTTGAGAATTCTTTAACGATTCCCCTCTAAATTTCGTCAAGGTAATAGAAAAAATATTTATGATGCAAAGAACTGATCCAGGGTTGAAGATATCCCTTAATATGAATATATGTGTAAATTTTAATATCAGTGCTGTCTTCATTGTTCTACTGCCACGGTTTTCTACTTTTTATCATTAGCAGAAAAAAGTTGTGCATAATCTGAAGGCAGGAGACAATATTAACACGTGTCACCGTCCGATCGAAATTTAACATGAAAATACCTTTGGGTTTTCACTTTTTTTTGCAAAAACAATTAGAAAAAAAAACCGGGTCGCAGTGCCAAAACCCTGCCGACAATATAGTGTATTTGCTAATACAGGCAGTGTGACTTTATTATGTGAACTTAAGTTGGTTTTTGGGCAAAATAAAAAATTTGACTCCTTAATGCACCCCTTAAAATAACATTTTTTTTCTTAATTGCAATATTATTATCAATCGAACCTCTATACCAAAGTATAATATACACCTTTCAATAAATAATTCACAATCTGCAAACTAGGGTTTTCATAAAATTTGTATATCCAGTCCTGTCGGGCCGATTTTATTGAAATTTTAGGGCCACTTTTTAATTGCTGCTAAAGGGTTAAATTTCAATTTTCAAACGATTCTGAGAATTTTTTCGGTACTTTGGGGCCCAAACACATTTTTCAACCCCTAAAAACTATCCTTAAAATGGCCCGATTACGCCCGTTTTAAATAGGCTTCTTGCGGTGATGGATTTCAACACGTGGGTCAAATTTAGTTGAAATCAATTTACTCTTTCGAAAGTTATTGCCCGCACACACACACACACACACACACATATATATATATATATATATATATATATATATATATATATATATACGTATATATATAAACATTTTTAAAAATGGTGCCAAAGTGTTTCTAGGAGGTTATGAAACGTCGAGAAATTTTGGTCCGACCCCTAGGTCCCGCCGTCCGACCGATGCCAATAGTGTATGTTGCCATATGGCAAATACACTAATAAACCGATTTTGATGCGACAAAAACCAATTTGAATCTTGTTGAGCTCTTCATTCAAATATTTGTATTATTCCCCACTACTCAGTAAGAGATTAAATCAAATCGAAGTTATTACTTTACTTTTTGTCAATTTTGCGATTTGAAAGAAAACAGTGAAAAAATATGTTTTTACATATAAAATTTCAATCAATTTGAGACACGGATTAAAATTGAGCAATTTCGGGCTCTACTTATTTAGAAATAATTTAATGGCCGAGATTGTATAAACTATGATGGTACTGAAATAATAATCTTACCGATTTTTTTTAAACGCCTAAATAAATAGACGATTAATTGTCTGAATCTCTTTTCGTAACTTGGAGTAGTGCATACACTATGGCTAGAGCTCGATCAGTCTGTTTCTTTTCCAATTGTTAAAGTTCGATGGTCAGAACACACCTTTAAATGCATCTATAAACACCACGTATTAAACATATTTAAATAGACGAAGATACTCAAAACAACAAAGTAAAAAGATTATAAACATGTATTCATGGATCACGGAATAGAAGTACAATGCAACGCAATGTAATAGGTTTCGCAGCCATCTGGTGTCACGTTATTTTATTAAATGTTTAGAGATTTCACGAAACGAACATCTGAATAACTGGACGTTCAATGAAATGATCAGTTACAAACAGCTGCAGCACATATACAGGTGTCACAAAAAAAAAAACGGTAAAGTGCGAGTCGAACTCGCAAGAAGAGAGTTCCGTACTATTCCGTTTTCCGTGAGTACTTTAAGACTTAAGATTTTCATTACAATTTTCCTGTAAACTATGGGTGAGACCCGACATTTTATCAAAATTTTAGGCTGAGTAATTTCGGAGAAAAGGACGGGGGGGCGGTCGATTGTTCAGCTATTTTCTTAAATAACTTTAAAACTATTTATTTTAAAATTATAAAAAAAATATATTTGAGACCCTTACTACAAGCCCTTTCATTTGATATGTCACACGGGACAGTTTTCAAAACTTTTTTTTTTTAATTTCCTAATTTTTCCCCAAAAAATACCCCCATGTTTAAAATTTATTTATTTACGTTACACGCCCGTCTTTGGGTCACCAACTTACATATGTGTACCAAATTTCAACTCAATCGGTCCAGTAGGAGATAAAGGGGAGTAAATGGTAAATTTTCACCTATTTTCTTAAATGACTTGAAAACTATTTATTTTAAAATTATAAAAATATATATAGTTGAGACCCTTACGACAAGTTCTTTCATTTGATATGTCACACGGTACAGTATGCCAAAATTTTTTTTTAATTTCCCAATTTTTTCCCCAAAAATGATCCCCATGTTCAAAATTTATTTATTTGCGTTACACGTCCGTCTTATGGTCACCGACTTACATATGTGTACCAAATTTCAACGCAATCGGTCCAGTAGTTCGGAGCAAATTGGCTAAAACAGTAGGACGGACAGACACACGAGTGATCCTATAAGTTTCGTTTTTTCCTTTTGAGGTACGGAACTCTAAAAAAACGCAAAAAATGATATTTTGTCTGTGGAGTTAAGTTTTGAAAATCCTTTTAAGTGGCTATCTACGTTATAAAAGAAATGTATACTCAAAGATCGCTTTAGGGGTGGAATTTTGAAAAATCCTTTCTTAGTGAGTGTCTACATTATGAAAGAAAGGTACATATTTTTAAAATCTCTAACACGGAGAGAACTGTTAAAGTAAAAAATACATTCACCCTCTTACACCCCTCTAGGGGTTGAGTGGATCAAACGGAAACCTGGCAACATAGGTTTTTTTATAGTTTAAAGTCTCTGGTAAATCTATCACAACACAGTTTGCTGTCCTCATATTTTGCATGCAGAAGTGTCCCTGGCGCTTATACAGTAATATTGACGGAAAACAATTTTGTTTTGATTTACACCTTATAACTCAAGTAGATAATATAACTTTGCATTATAGGGGAAATTGTATTATCATCATTATTATGATTAAGAACTGTACGATTTAGGTTAAAAACCGGTTTATTGCTGATTTTTCAAGTATTTCCACATAAAAAAAGAAAATGTCCAGAAACAATTCTAATACGCCCTTGAAAAGCTAAATGTTAAGTCCTCCTTGTATATGTTCTGTGAAGGCCACATTATCAAGATTTATAAAAATATTTTTCTTCTACACCCACAGGTTACAACTTTTGCAAATACATAAACTTTGTACAATTATTGCAAACATAATAAATCAAGATTATTAATTGTTTCGTGTTTTATCAATCTCCTATACGTCTCTCCGCAGACGCGCATAGTTTTTTTTAACTAATATGTTGAGTCATATTTTTTGAACGTTATTGGTTTTAAAACAAAAAAAAATACGGAACGTAAGCACCATAAAAACTAATTGTCATGAATAATTTAAAGAGTCAAAGACTAAACTTTTATTATGTTTTTACAAAAACAACTCTCGTGTGGTCATAATCTAATTGGTTTGCGTCGTAAAACAGTATCTTTTTGCCATTCTCGAAATCTAAAGTTGTACAAAAAATTTACCGAAGAAATTTAGCATATGAATTCTTGTTAGTTATTAGTCGATAAAAACGCCAAAGGAACACTATCTTTTGGATAGATGGAAGTTTTTACTTCAATGCTCCGCAAGAAAATGAACGTATGCTGACAGATTTGAAAAATCGAATACGAGATAAGGACAAACTCTAATTGCTCAGCTCTCAAAAATACACAGATTTTAATAATTACCTTTAATGTTTGTATCCGTGCCAACGTTTAATTAAAATTATTATTATACGATTAAGTCTACGACATTCCGGTACATTAAAATACCTTAACTTATATGTAATAGTTATATGAAGCAAAGTCTACAGTTAGATATACGAATATTGGAAATGACCCGGTATAATATGGTTGCACACAATCAGTATATTGCACATATAAGTATACTTAAAAAGTATACACACTATAAAACAACTGTCGACGATTTTCTGTTTTCCAACCGCTAAATGTGGTAAAAAAGATGATATCATACTTCTTTTCTATTACCTACATAATCAACAAATCGCACCCAACAATTTAATGTTGAATGGACGGAGATTTAACTGTAATAGATTTTCACTACATATATTTAGATATTTTAACCAAATTGAAAATGTAAGGAAATAACAATAAAATTTTTGTACCTCATACCAATTCCATGCTTTGGTCTATGGCTAGTATAAGAATAATGTAAAAAATAGTTTACAGAAAACACTTATATAAATCTTAAATTGGTACAAAGTCATTAAAATATGAAGACAAGCTTGTTTTAATTTTTCAGCAACACTTCTTCCTTGGAACTTTAAATTCCAACCACATAATAGATGTGTTTGATAAAATGCTCCAGTGTAAAAACCGTTAACACTTTTGATACTAGTGCATTTGTTACACAAAATTCTGACCTGTTTACTATTTCAGTGTCGAATTAAACGTGTAAATACTACTGCTAAACCTAGCGCAAAATAAATCCATTATAACAATTTATTTGCATGCACCAAAAATCATTCTGAATTTCGCAGTAACCTATTTAAGTCAATACCATATAAATCCGTAACAGACATAGACAAAATGTGTACCTATTTCATTATTTTTAATATTTTTTTATCAAGATATCAAGTCACGAGTAGGTTTTTCAATAAAAAAAAAATTACTAATACTGAATGTTCAATTGGCTGTATACGACGGTGACATCAGTAAGTGATTTGCTCGCTGTTATTTCGAATCCTGTTGCGTTTTTGTAGTTTAAAGACAGAAAAGTAGGTAATTTTTATTATCAAAACAAAATCTAAGAAATATCGCCATTATTAAATGTCGAACTGCAAACAAGAATTTAACACCGCCATTCCGAGATTTCGCTATTCTGCAATTTTGAAGATAATGTTTATACATATCAATTCCAGGACTAATTAGCAATTATAAGTTTTATATTCGAATTATTTCTGTTGTAAAATGTATTAAAAAAATAATTCCACGTTCAATTTAGAGGTGCACAACATTCCTTTAGATAGGTACAATAAAATACATATTAAAATAGGTTCAGATTACCATAACTGATCATAACGTTTTATTGTTATTTATTATAAATTTTGTATTTTAATGCTATAATTACATAATAATGTCAGCTATCAGATATTTATCTCAAATGGCGCTATTTTGTTAGAAAGTGACACAAAATTAACCGTAATGTAAATACTTACATTGGCCATATAGATTAGAACCATAAGAGACAGATTTGTGCTTTGCGGCTTTTATTTTATAGTGTATTATTATGAGATACTATTAGTAGCCGATAACGTTAATATTTTTATTAATTGTTTGCAAATTTCTGACTCAAAGTTTTCTAGGTCAATAAACAAACTTCGAGTACAAAAAAAGACATACATATTTTATATGGACTATGCGGTATTTTTGTAAATTTCTCGATATCGGAACTATACTTTCAGAGTTTCAAAACTGAAAACCAAATAGCGAAGCTAGTGCTGGAATTGAAGATATTACGATACTGAATGCCTTAACTTAATTGTATAAAGAATAAAGCTGAAAATTTTGAACACCTGAAAAGTTGACGTTCAAGGCGTGTGATCTGTGTTTCTTTCGATAGACGTGCATCTCTTTGAGTTACTTTTTTTGTTTCGCCATGGATAATATGAATAACATCCCCACAGCCATTTATATAATTTTGTCAATTAGACCGTAGCACGAGGACATACAACTGGTAACTGATGGCCGAATGTTGGCCTCAGTAGTTCGGCTCCTCTGCCAGTCATCTGTTTATTCGGCTTAAACAAGGGACTATTTTTTTTCCTAAGTTGATAAAAGTAATAACTATATGTATTTATAAACATCGGAAATGATAAAAACATGTGACTTAAACAATTAATTATTATTTAATCGCATTTTATGTATATTTTCAAAACAACTTTGAATATTACAAATTATAATTCGTTTTATTTTATCTATGAAATAATTGCAATTTTAAATTGGTAGATAAGACTTATCAATAATTTCGTTTAATATTCAAAAATAGATTCGTAGCGTAAAAAATACAGACAATATTTATTCTGATAAACATTTTTTTGTGTACCGCGATAAGTGATTTAAGAAAAATATATTATTGTGTATTCGGCTATAGGTAGATAGTATATGGCACATACATTATTGCGGTACCTAAAACTCGGACCATAAAATTTCGACGTTTCTCCACCATTTTTGTAAATGTCGATTTCTATATATAATAATAATTATTATTTGTATACGACCAAAATACATGACTTACAAAAGCGCTAAAAATGCAATCTTAAAGAATTCATTTATAAGTATTTTAACATAATATCTAACGCGCACCTGATTATCCCGGTTCTTCTGTTGAATTTGGTAATCCGGTAAATAGTTTGTAATCGGGTAATCGGTACAGAAGGGACTTTTTACCCGACTGCCAAGAAGGGTTATGTTCTTACGCGTATCTTTATTACCTCGTATCATCCAAACGGACGGACGGATTTCTAAAATTAAGGTATCGTTGGCAATCCAAGTGTCCTAGGATAGGTGACGTCAAAAAAAATCGAAATGGCAGATTTTAGGTGTCATAATGTGTGGCTCAAAATTGTTTTTTTCTCAAATTAATCTAATAGGGTATCAAAATGAAGAATATTAAAAGGTGATTACAAAAATATATATATACAACTTATATGTTTAAATGTAATTTTTCATTTATTTACTTTTTATTTATAACAGCCACTAACAGATGCAAATTGTTTTCCGGGGATGTTAATCATCGAAAACTAAAAAATCTAACACTAAAAAGATGTTAATTAAAAAAATCAAAAAACCTGACTGCGTAAAAAGAGAAGAGAAAAAATAGAGACAGATCAAATGATAATATGCAGTCGGAGGCATACACTGCAAAAATATAATGAACAGAAATATCTGATGCATCCGACTGCATATTATCATTTGATCTTGTTTTTATCTTTTCTGTTCTCTTTTTACGCAGTCAGGTTTTTTGATTTTTTTAATTTACTTTTTTTTTAAAAACGTGTACGGTGTAAATAATCATACAGTGTTATTACTCTCTATAACGCTTTAAAGGCTAAAAAACACCGAAATTGTTTCAAATCAAAATTTAGAACTGTTATATATCTCTTAAAATTTTATCTTAAACTTTTAATAAAATCTAGTAGATAGAGCCGGGCTTACAAAATTAAAAAAAGATATACATCCTTTAGTAAATAATTCACTAGTCTTTTTTATAAATTTTGTAAGTCGGACTGCTTTCTTATTTTGTTCAAAAACAAATTTATATACACGTTTAAATACTCCAATGTTTTAGCAAAAAACTATTGTCGGTAGGGTTCTGCACTGCGACCTAAGTTTTAGTGAATTTATGAATGGTAATTTATTTTACTAAAATAAAAAATGTTTAATTCTTTAGTTTTATAATCTATAGCAGCAGCATTTTTTAAATATCTATTTTTAATTAAATATGTTAAATGACCGCTCACCAAGAGTATTAAATAACAAATGTTCTTATACAAATCAAATTTAAACAATAAATATAAAGTTTACTTTTTGAGAAAGATTTTATTATTGATTTCTTGGCAGGGTTCTGCACTGCGACCTAAATTTTAATGAATTTATGAATGGTAATTTATTTTACTAAAATAAAAAATGTTTAATTCTTTAATTTTATAACCTATAGCAGCAGCATTTTTTAAATATCTATTTTTAATGAAATATGTTAAATGACCGCTCACCAAGAGTATTAAATAACAACTGTTATACAAATCAAATTTAAACAATAAATATAAAGTTTACTTTTTGAGAAAGATTTTATTATTGATTTCTTATTTCATACAAATATTTCTAATTTGTATTTTTCGATGAAATGAACGTATTTTTACTTTCAACATGCTTATATTAGATTGACTAGTATGTCGTTATATCTATACATTTGTATGTAAAAAAAATTTTAACTCGTTTTTATACTTTTCCAAACTTCCAATTGGCGTATAAAATTGCAGTCGTATATATTTTTGATGACAATAGAATATTTGATATTTGGTGTATAATATTTATAGAACAAGTTAAAAAAATGAAAATAAAAATCACGGGTGGTGGGAGTGCAGGTGTTGATGGTGGGAAAGCGTGTCCATTCGTTTAAAATTTAAAATAATACAGTGTATAATGCCTAAGAAAATAAAATTTATAGTTTGAAAAAATCTAAAAAACGCTTATTTTAACGCACAGAAAAATAGAATATGTATTACTTTCTTTTCTATAACGTTTAGAAACGTGAATTAAATTATAGGTACTGTGAGTGTCCCACGCTTCTAATCGTTTTAGAAGAGAAAGAAATTTATTTTCTATTTTTTTGTTAATATAAGAGTATGTTTTAGATTTTAAAACTTTTACATTAAATAACTTAAAATTAAATAAAAAGAAGCTCAAAATGTACACGTATTAAGTCGAATATGATAAAAGAACCAATTTCCTAAGGTTTAGACTAAAGGCCCATTTAAAAAAAATATGTAAAGAAAATTGTTTTTTCTTTCATAGGTTCAATATCGAGCTTTTAAAAAAGTTACAAGTTTTGAGGTTACAAGCTAGTGAGATTTTACGAGAAATGTATTCACTTCATATTTTGGTAAGCGCCTGCATAAGTAGACACATAGAAAAAAAAATGTATTTCCAACAAAAACACAATTATCTCACAACCACCTGTGCGTTCTTTCTAAAAGTGAGAAAAGAATTACGTCATCAATCGTATCCGGCTTTAGAACAAACAGTAACGAAACAAACAACAAAAATAAAAAAAAAATAATAAAAAAAATTGCAGAACAAACAATTAAATGCACTAAATACAATAAGTAATATATTAGGCTAAATCCCGGAAGTGCCGAAAATAATATAGTGCAGTTTTTAAAGTTAAAAATAACAAATATGTAAATAAATAAATAAAACACATGCATCAATACAACCAGTCAGTTCGATTCCAGAAGTGAGGTAGAAATTCGTCAGTTGTCAGCTTCTTCATTAAAGAAAACAACAAACAAATATAAAAACAAAAAAAAATTCTATAGTCACTTGTTTACAGTTTTTTAAACAAAAATTCACAACTAAATAAACGAAAAACAGTTCACTATTTCAATCACATCATATTTCTCAAACGCACGTGAAATAGACAGGAAAACCCGAGTAAACAATGTCCCTTACGATGCAGGAAGATGAAGTGTCAGAAGAGACCAATGCTCGCATACGCGCCGACCGACTGAAGTCTGAACAGTGACTGGAGCAGTTGCGCTCAGTTTGCGTTGAGCTGCCCCACAGCCTGTTACTATACAATATACATCATCATAAGGTATAGCCGCGACGACGACTGTGTCACGCAATCGCTGAGGTACGTCGGTGCAGCGGCGATTAAGTTAAAAGAAGACGGCGCCAACGTCGAGTCGATGAAAAAGATAAAGAAGGCCATTAAAATGTACTGCGCCTGTCATTCCACAATCGTATTTGATCATTTCTTTTAATATTCGCAAAAGACGTCTCAATTGAAACAGATCAATATGCAATAATACCTGTGATTACCAATAAAAGAATTCGCTCATATGCTCATTAGAAGTTCATTTTGTTCGCAGATTCGCTCACGATGTCGATTTTGATGGAAACTTTAGTGTAATACGAATGTTACTGGATAAAAAGTATTTTTTATTATAAGTTTTAAATTTGAGTGTACTGAGGCTCAAAAAAATCAGTTCAGACGTTTCCAAGTGATGGTGTCAGTACAAACTAACAAACCTACATATATTCGTGAGCATGTTCCCCCAGAAATTCCCAAAAACTGCAAAAAAGTAATAATATTAAATAAAATTACTTGTGTCTATACAAAAATAAGTAAGTGATACAATGTTTATTTAACGGTGATGACATTTTACTAAATATATTTCAATTATTGTTGTTTATATGAATATAAATTTTTGAAATTGTAATGTATCTATTATTCAACCTTCACATTTAATAGAAAATGTGAGAACTTTGTTCATTTTGTCAACTGTTAATTTTATTGGAAAACAATCTTTTTTAAGCGAACAAGCTTTCAACCATCACTTAAAATCAAAGAATAACCGCTGGTTAATTAATATTCTTAAACAGATTTTAGCGTAACCAGGATATGGGTAATCCAAGAATATGTTGTTTTGTTTATAAAGAATTTATTCGGTAACCTAGTCCCTATGCCAGATTAATAGTTTAGGTCACTGGTTTTCAATAACGGTGCTTCATGACTACCTCAGCCCTAGAGCTCGCGAATCATTTCAAAAATTCATCGTGACCCCACCCATCTCATTCAAACCTTTGTAATGATTACATTCTTGTCAATCATATCTCAATAATTTCGCTGTTAATTTTTTTTTATTACATACTTCTTTCAAATTACCCACCCGGTCAGCCTTTTAATCCTATTTTTCAAGGTGATTTATTCAGATAGGCACAATGAACATCTGACTTGACGAAACAAGTGTAGGAACTATCTGTTTAATAATATTATAATACTATTTGTTTAAGTTAATAGAGAAAAAAAAATGCTTCTGCCAATTTTAGTTTCTTACTACGCCTCTGAAACCTATGACTTCAGATGAAACAGAACGAGCCGGTTCTGTATTGTCAAGTAGGTCACTATCACTAGACTACAATGGACCAGTCGATTTGTTATCAGTGTTAAGAGAACGTAAATGTCTCCAATGCAGATGACCAACTGTACATTCCGGATATCAGACAAGCTAATATCTCAAACAACGTGTGTACGTAATAGATTTCGCACAATATACGAGAAAGAAGACCGCATCTATTCTTCACAATTAATTGTTACTTAAAAGGAGGTACCTATCCAATATGACTAATATCTACATTAAATTATCCGATTAACGATTGCTATAAAATCAACTAAAAAGAATTCGACACTATAATAATAATGAATTGCATTATTTCAAATGTTTCTGCCTGATCCACTTGTTTCTTTTTTTGTAAATACTATAAACATTGGGCTGCAGAACGCACCTGATTTGACAATTAGCTTAGATTGTGATCAATATAACATTTCTTTATTTATGCACGAACAGTCTAATCTTGTCAACCATTTTATTAGATTGTTTTCACAGAAAAAACAAATGAGTGATATCTAGTTTCGAGTGAACGAGCGAAGTGACTGAATAATATAATAATTAAGTTACTGACGCGTTTTAAGAAAAGGCATTTATAATTAAAATGGAATAGAATATATTGCCAAACGATACCTACATACATAGTGACCTGTCAACAATTGCAATTGACCATTTAAAAATTCCTGACAGGGTGTCTCACCGAACGTTGGCTAACATGGGTAATTTTGTTATTAGTGGAGATAGAAAGTCGTTTAAATGGGCAAAGTAGTGCAGGAAATTGAGCTCATTAACGTCCCGTCGAGAAAACAATTGAATTTTGACACCCTATGAATTTATTCAGAAAATAGTGAAAATTGCCATTTATGAAAACTGGCCATAACTTTTTTATTTATGAAGATATTTGAAAATTTCATTAACCATTCTTTGATAACTTTTTAAGGTCTTTTCAGTGGCGTAGGTTTAATTTTTTTATTTCCACTACATAATGAGATATTGACATGAACTTTGGTTTTTCTTATGCACGGCATTTTTGATTTTCAGATATTCGAATTCTACTTATTTTTCTGAATAATTTGACATAGCATATCCTATATCTAAACCAATCAGAAGCTACAAAACTGACAAAAATAGATTTTTGGCGTTATGAAAGTGTGCCGTGTAAAACGAAATTTGTTGAAACAAATACATATCGACAGGTTAACAATCTGTCGAGCGATCGCTACAGTTTTGCTAATTCATTTTGTTTGATTTACTCTCTAAGATGGCTCAAGCATTCTCAAATTTGGAGAAACAGGCTATTTTTGCGCATACATTCAGCGTAACAAAAACAGTTATTGAATAAGGCTGTCGCCTTTCTGGATAAAGGTTCAAGTATTCTGCTTGAGCCCACGTGGTATTTTTGTTACGCTGAATGTATGCGCAAAAATAGCCTGTTTCTCCAAATTTGAGAATCCTTGAGCCATCTTAGAGAGTAAATCAAACAAAATGAATTAGCAAAACTGTAGCGATCGCTCGACAGATTGTTAACTTGTCGATATATATTTGTTTCAACAAATTTTGTTTTACACAGCACACTTTGATAACGCCAAAAAGCTATTTTGGTCAGTTTTGTAGCTTCTGATTGGTTTAGATATAGGATATGCTATGTCAAATTATTCAGAAAAATAAGTAGAATTCGAATATTTGAAAATCAAAAATGCCGTCTATAAGAAAAACCAAAGTTCATGTCAATATCTCATTATGTAGTGGAAATAAAAAAATTAAACCTACGCCACTGAAAAGACCTTAAAAAGTTATCAAAGAATGGTTAATAAAATTTTCAAATATCTTCATAAATAAAAAATTTATGACCATATTTCATAAATGGCAATTTCCACTATTTTCTGAATAAATTCATAGGGTGTCAAAATTCAATTGTTTTCTCGACGGGACGTTAATGAGCCCAATTTTCTGCACTACTTTGCCCATTTAACCGACTTTCTATCCCCACTAATAACAAAGTTACCCATGTTAGCCAACGTTCGGTGAGACACCCATTGAAAAGTTCACTGAGCTTTTTTGAAAACATAATGTTTTATATATATCTGTTTTAAAAGTGCTGCCTTTCCAGGTTTCATAAGAATGAGAATCGCCCACCGCGATTAGATTATGTACTCATGATTTTATATAAATTGATGAATAAAAAATGTAAATACCTGTCAAAGTTAAAATTTTGTAATGTTGGAAGTAAGTTTGACACAAGTCCATCCTATTTAATTTGAAGATGTATTTTAATAACATTTTTTGTTTAATAAAATTTTTTGCGGAAATAGCCATATGACCCCAGCACAGGACAGCGTATTTCTGAAAAAGAAAAACGTGTTTACTATACTGTCATTAGAACTGAATTGTCAACATTCATTTCTCTCAGTCTTCTGACCATTTTGAATTTTTGCTACACACACTCTCGATCTGAAAATTCCAGTCAAAGTAACAATTGATAGTAACTCCCAGTAATTTAAAAATCTCAACGAACTCAGTATTTTCACATTTAAAATTAACTGTTGGGATAGCGTTCGTTTTACGTTGAAGTGGAAAACATATTGATAGTTTTTTTAACAATTTAGTATCATGTTGTTATTGTTACAGTTATTAAGATTCATGAGATCAGTCAGTGTATGTTACGATGTAGACTGGCCGTAGTATTTACCGATGAAACGATAGTAGTGTCGTCGGCGTATATTGTCATATTTTCATTGTTTAGCAGGTGCATTTGTAAGTCATTAATGTCTAACATAAACAGAATCGGCCCTAAAATAGAACCTTGTGGGACTCCTGTAGATACAGCCCCGGAGGCTATACGAGTGTTCAAACTTCAGAAACGAGCCGTTCGAATTATTTCTCAAAAAGATAGACTTGCACATTGCAAACCAATATTTCAAAAGCTAAGAATCATGTCACTACCGTCTTTATATGTCTTCAATAATTTACTGTATGTCAAAAATAACTTAAATAGCTTTCAGACAGTGGATGAAGTACACTCATATAGTACCCGAGGCAATAAAGATATTAGATTGCCTCTATATAAAACTGGTAAATTAATTAACGGACCTAATTACTGGGCATTAAAATTCTATAATGTTTTACCAAACAATATAAAAGAAATGAATTATTATAATTTCAAAAAAACAATTAAAGATCTACTTCTTGAAAAATGTCTTTATAACTATAAAAACTTTCTGGAGTAGATTATATCTTATACGAATTATATATTTTGTTTGTTTGTTGACGATTATTGTATACTTTTATTAGTGTTACAATAAAAAATCTATCTATCTATCTATCTATCTATCTATCTATTTGAATTTTTTTCATTCACCGATGCTACTTGTTGCCTGTTTTCTAGACTTGATTGTATCCAACTTAGAGAAACATCCCCAATATTCTAATGTTCCAGTTTATCTAGTAAGCACTTTTGGTTGATAGTATTAAATGCTTTACTGAAGTCGTTGAACGTTGCACACTCAAAGTTGCTTTAGTCCAATTCCTTTAGTGTTGAATATACAAAGTCATATAAAGCTGTCCCCGTAGATTTGCCGGCATAGAAACCGTTTTGATTTTTGTTTATGATTTTATTTTTATTTATAAATTTAAGTAGCTGTTCCAAGAAGGCGTATTAAATTGTTTTTGCTAAAGGTGACAGTACTGCTACTGGTTTGATTATTATATATGAAAAAATAAACAGCAATAAAAATAAGACAGATTTTTAAAGAAAATAATTTTGTCTTGAATCAAGAAGTTGACGCAATTAATTATATATCTAAATGTTATTATTATTGTTATAAAAAATTAAAATAAAGGCCAATTACTAAAAAAAATACATTTTGTTTCCGAGTTTATTAACAATTAGTATTCTTTATGCCCATGCGTATAGAAATGATAAATATAATTAATAACGATTATGTTTGAAATAGTTGCAATGAATAAACATTTTAATTAAAACATGTATGTACATTATTATTAACTATTAATTAATAAATTATTAGATATGTATGTAAATAAAAATCGTGCAATATCATTTAACAAGTTTATAGGATAAAGTTAAGATATGTAAAGTTACGTGGAATTATGTAAATTACATTTTAGTGTTTTCAGTTTGCATATTTGTGTGAAATAATCACATGAGTACATTTATTTACATACCAATGCTCAGAGATGTATTCAGTGCTGCCAGACCTCTCGGTTTTACATTTTTTCTATCGCTTTCAACTAGTGTTTTCCGCACATATACCTGTTTGAAACTATTTTCTACACTTTTTATAATTATGTTGTTCAATCATAGCTGTATTTTGTGCCTTGAAAGTTTCGAAGTGAACCTTCTTTACACACTACTCTGCGTTGTTGACATAATAGAGATTTGTGATGTGTATTTTCAAGTTTTTCCAACTATCTTATGAAGTTCTGGTAGGACTGTGGTCTGCAAGAACTACAATTCGTATTTCGTGCTATAAATCTCCGATCGCAACAGTGAACTGATTAAATCTTGTTTAGTTCATTTTAGCAAAGCATATGTTTTAGTTCGACTTTACTTTTTCGCATTCAATTTTTTTTTAAATTAATTAATATGTTGGTTCAATTTTATCTGGATTTTGCGTTATGCATTGATTTGTGACGCGAATCTCTCCCTCCCTCTTTGTCCCCCTCTTTTCTCCATTTGTCCCCTCTCTTTCCCCCCTCTCTCTCTCTAGAGAATAAAAAATGATATTAACTAAGTTAAGATACCATACGGATATTAACATACAAATATGATCTGAAAGAGTTTTTTTTTAAATCACGAATCTCGTATATAAAAAATGTTATTGATTTTTTTTAGAATCTCAATCGTAAAATTTCTTTCGGAGTGATTCAGTCCGAAAGAAATGTTATCAAAATCAGTTCAGCCTTAATAGACAGATTACCCCTAAGCTGTGTATTTTACACTACACACTACACAATTAAAACGTACAATTGTAAAAAAAATAGGTTACGAGGGAAACATTCAATCTCGCCGCCAGTTTAGTTAATGTTCTACAGCCGGTTTTTTAGTATATGGGATACATAGCAACACGTTCGTTACATTTTCAATTTCATGAATCAATTTTACCCTTTACCGTGCCAAAAGAAGTTTTACCTCAAAAAGATTGTGAAATCATAGATTTTATTTCCGAATACTTTCGTAGCGGCTAAGTTATGCTTTTATTCAAACTTCATACTTTACAGATCCGTACTTCTTGATTTTTTCTAATAAATAAAGTAGAGCCTCGATTATGACAGTTATTGTGTATCGATCCTATACTTTGAATGGTCGAAAAACTAGGATAATACGAACTTTTCTTAAGGAACTCAAAAATACTACTTATATCTGTGACAAAATCAACATTAATTCATTGTTTTTCAATGACACAAAAACAACCACAGTGTTCAGATAACCCGGGCATTTACGCGCGACATAGTAAAAATTAGATATAATCCCGTTATATCTTATTAAGTCAAATAAAACGGACTGAACGTCCCAGGTCCATCCATACATGACTATGGGCCTTGGGTGAATTGCGGCAACACAATGCTGTACTTAAGTCAGGTTTAAATCCACATGGTGCCAGGAGATAGATTGCATTTGCGGTGTGCACTGTTGTACTTCGCAGGTGTTCTTCAAGGTACGCGAAATGCCAGTTTGCTCCGCGATGTACCATAAGTATGATACAATGTAATAATGACGTCAGCTGTTTGAAGTGCTCAGTAGTTATATAAAGTACTAGCAACCCGGTCCGGCTTCGACAGGATTTGTAGATTGCAGTGGCGATTGCCTGCTGTTGTTTTTTTATTTATACATATTTAATTTACTAATTATTAAGTTATTTATTATTAAATAAATAAACAGAGCAGGGTAGACTAGTGGTGACAGCACTAGACTCGCATTCGGGAGGTGCGGGTTCGAATTCCGGCGGGGGCAGATGTGGCTTGGACTTTTTCCTACTGCCTCTCGCCGAGAAACGGTAATTCCTGTACCGGCCATCTTGATTGAGGTTTTCCATGGTTTCCCTCAATTAATTCCAGATAAATATCGAGATAGTTCCTTATTTGAGGCCATGGCCGATTACCTATCAAACTCCTAGTTCAAAAATTGCCTACCTTATCCTAATTTACTATAATTCCTTCATTCACCCATTGCTATTACATAAGTTGAAGTTTTAAAAATGTAGAAAAATAACGGGAAGTGTGGTAGATGGAAAATAGTAATGGTGCGAATGGCGTCTGTTATGACATAAAGCCGAGAAACGGACGTTAAACGCGTTATTATTATTATTATTATTACTATGGCCGATCGGAATATGCATAAGTGATAGGGCAAGTAATAGGAAGTCCACATAAATGTACTTAATTAAATTATTAACTCAAAAATTAATTTAAATAGTGAAATGAATCATAAGTAACATTTAAAAAAAAGTTTCATGAAAATTGCCAAATTAATTAAATTCTTTCAAACACTCACACACATATGAAGAATTTCATAGTATATATATAGATGGAATAAAAATTAGAAAATGCAATAGTTTGTTAGTTTTTATCTGTTACTTCTCGCTTGTGTTAATTTTATTCCAAAAAAATAGAATCTGAGAAGTGAGGATTTGTACAGATAAGTGATTAATCCGCTATGCACACGTCATACCTATATGAACTCAATTACGATACCGCAATCTCCACCAGACTTTATTTAGGTACGATCATGCGCAAAAACTTTCTGCGCAGGCTACGTATAATAATAATAAATAGCTACGTTTTAAATAATTAACCTTTTATTTAGCCGGCTAATTAGCTGTTTATCACTAAAAATCACACCACCAAGTACATTTAAATATACATTAGACCATGATGCAGTGTTCCCATATGGATAGTGTGAGAAGTTATAAGTAGTATCCAAAATATACCAAGATTTTAAGTTTAAAAAAATTCCCTTCAAATTTTGTTATCACTTTCTCAATTCACTACGACAATTTATTCATTACTCAACATTATTCCAGATTTGCTTAGATCGTATTAGTTCTTTTCACTAGGCTTACTGTTTTTAAACCGAAAGCCTAGTGAAAACGTTAAAATATAATTTAAAAGTGTATCGGATGCCCTTGATTAGAATATTCCGAAATTCAAAAGTTTCTATTATTTACAGAAATTACTTTACAACTAGCAGACGGCTATCTTACAAACCATCGCGGTTTTGATAAAATACTTAAATCAAATATATTATAAATTAAGTTCTGCCAATCATTAACAACAAGATGCAGATAAACGCTAATAACTTCAGCTGTCGGGCGTCTTTAATCTATATACCATCTTCTTATCTATTGGCAAGATGCGGAAACCCGACGAAATTCTTAAATAGTTGCTACAAACATAAAACGTTTCTGGATATCATCATATATATTAATACGTTAAGGTTAAGATGTTTGCCTCCCTTTTTCGAAAAAACCACACAATTGCTCCACATAAATTTTATATCATTTTATAGATAATTGCTTGCTCTACCGACATCAACAACTAAAAAATTTATTATTGCTGTTGTTTTTGTAAATTTATTAATTATTAAAATTATATATATAGATATACATTAAGACACAATAGAGCAATGCTGCCATCTGACGGCTTTGATTTTGAAACAACGTCAACATGATTGAAGGTCGGTAAATTTTTTTTGTTTAATTTTTAATCAAAATTCACGTATACTTTCACAATACTTTTCGTATGGCAGCGCTTCAGCTCAACGTTTTCGATACTTGCGCCTCTATATGACAGTTTTAGAAAAATATTTTCTTGAACCGTCACTGAGCTTCGTAATGGAATACAAAAAAAAGAAGAAAGTTATAAAGAGTGTGAGAAATTAGAAACGAATTTTAATGCGAATTATTCGCACAGGTACCGCTAGTTTTATAAAAATCTCTTAGAATACCTTTAAACATACGGAAATAGCCCTAATAGCATTTGTCATTTTGTAATTTCGACCGAACTAGTAGTAGATCAGGATTGTTTGTTTATTGTTCAATAAAGCGTAAACTTCTTGGAATGTTACGTAATTATATTTTCGCGCTAAACTTTTCATAACAAAAACTCCCATTTCAAACACGTAGATGGTTATCTAAAATAGAACAAAGCCGAGGGCAACTTCCGTACGACAGAACAGGTAGAAACATGCACAGATGTTTTGGAAATATAGCATAAATTAAGTATTCTCGTGGCCATGATATACTTGACCAATATGCTGTGAGTCACACATGAACAGTTGACTATCGACAAGAACAACAATATAACGTGGAGGTGCTTATGAATCATTCTTCATCACCTCCAGCGGGTTCCGTTGACGTCATTTGCCTTGTATTCTTCCAATAATCACCGCATATTTACATCGCAGTGCCAAATTGCCAACTGATAAAAAAATTCAAGTGCCGATAGACATCACACTGTTTTTCTAATATCGCTAAATGAATACCGCTAAATGAACTATGTGTTTCTATGTGTTTTCTGGAAGACATGTCACAATTCCTTTGCAATTACACCTCCCTTAAAGAAACATACTCCACGGATTTAATAAATCTTATTTCTGCAAGTCGGTAGAATCGTTTCCAGAATCATTTTTATTTGTTTGTAAAGGCATCACTCGAGAACGGCCGATTGATTAAACTGCACAATAAATTGGTGGTCAACTTAGCATACAGTGTTTACATTCAGTTACGTTTTTTAATAATTGAAATCAAAGTCACATACAAAAGCTAGTATTTGCTACAAATTGAAAAATATAATTTTAACAGTTCTAGGAATTTTGTGATGTGGACAAGGAACAATTAGTTAGCAGCCTATGCAATTGCCTGATGCAGTCAAGTTCATGGGTAAGCTATTTCGCAATTGGTAGATTTTTATCATAAACAAATACCAACAAAAATAATAAGAAAAACAATTAATTCGGAATACAAATCACATACGCAAGGGGTCTTGACTCCATACATTCCATAACCTGATCAAATGACCGTAGCGTAGGCGAACGATGGATCGCAGTAGGTCGATGACGATGTACAAGGTACATAATACGAGTGTTGTACAAAACGCACTTGCATTATAAATTGACTTTTATGAATTATTTTATTTTCTTCATACCGTACCGAAAATACGTACTTTTTGATTCGATTTTAAATCAGAAAATATATAACATTTATGCACTGTTGTAAATCACAGCTGGAATTACTCGCATATCGACTGTAGGCCTAAACAGTTTTGGCATGCGCACTTATACAGGGACTGCAGTAGGCAGTAGTAGGTAGCCATCTGCTGTTATTACATGAACATAATTAGATCGATGTGTCATTACGTATAACCTCAACATTGCTCACTTGAAAGTATAATTAATCTTCTTATATATTGGTGGAAGTGCGTACTTTCGACCGGGTATGAAGAAAAATAGTATACACCACACGAGCAAAAAGCTGAAAGTCCTGCACTGCGCGATCATGTGGCGCAGTGCAGGTAATTCAACTTTCGGCTCTTGTGGTGTAATATACTATATTTTACAACGTGAGCAAAATACAAGAGATAATATGTAGTTTTTAATTGGACACTTTTTGAAGATAGAATACAATAAAAGTCCTATAAACAGACCCGGCTGTCTTGACCTAACTACCTAATGATAAGCAATTCGAGATGGAAGATCATTTTCACACGATTTTGTTTAACTCATATTCCTGCCTGTTTGGATCAAAACTTGGAACCAATCCTAGATTTTTTTTGTAGGAAATAGATTATGAAACAATTTTTTGCGTATTTCAGTAATGAAAACATTCTCAAAAATGTATATTTTCAAAGGAATTTTAGCTACTACTCTGTCAAATCACGAAGCAAGTAATTTATATACATCTCTTTTTATAGATAAAGAAGTGTGACTAGTCTTCTACGTTATCATATGGCGGTTTATGCTTAGCGTTTAAAATGTATTTTTTTTTTTTGCATTGAAGAGGAAGTATATAAAAATGAAAAAGTTTGTTAGCATTATTTGTTTGTGTATGAGAAATAATATGGACTGTTATCACATTTTGACACGTGGGACGACCCTATTCTATGCATACCATGCATCATAAAGTCTACTATTGTATTGTTATGACAGCATTGAATTATGTAGTTATGCAATTTACGCCTAACAAACTATAAGTTTTCTAAATAAAAATAATATACTCATCATGGCCGGATTTACCCTAAGTGCCGCCCTGGGGCACCGTGACAAATCCCGCCCCCCCCCCCCCAAAGCGGTATACAATTTTCAAATAAATGAAATGATTCATTTATAGTTGAAAATCTTTACAAACGGGATAATTACACAAAAACATTTTTTTTGGTATAAAAAATCATAAACTGACAAAACAAACCGATTGTTCATAAGTTTCGAGATATTATACATCTTTTCAGAGGCAAACGCGTCTGACATTTTTGATTTGCAAACTGGAATTTTTTGCATTTTGCAAAGTGCGATTTAAACTGAAGTAATGATCATATCAAACAAATTGTGATCGACCTAAAAACTTAAAAAAATTGTGAATAACAAGATACGTTTTCTCTTTACTAAAAATGTGTGTAAAATGCTAGACACTAGTTTTTTTTAACAATTTTTGTAAATAAAACTGCAGTATTTATAATTTTATACACATTCTTAATAAAGAGAAAAAGTATTTTATTTATGAATGTTTTCAACACGATCCCACTTTTAAAAAAAAAATCTTTAACGCGATTTTTTTTCTCATGTTCCAAATGTTGTCGCCCCTGGAAATTTGCTGCCCTGGGCACTAGCCCCTAGTGCTCCTAGTGTAAATCCAGCGCTGAATATACTGTAAAGCTTTATTAAATCAGATGTATGCATTTATTTGGATGTTTTGGACGAGATATCTTTAAACGAGTATATTAACACAAACCAGTTCATCAATTTGCGGTAATTTAGTTATATCACAATGAAATACACAAGTCAACAAAAAATGTATTGTTGTGAAAACTTTTTAAACAAATACAGCTGAATCTTGTGTATTTTTGGATGCTGAAATCGTATCTGGCATAAGTTTTTTTATATCACTCATAGTTCTCTCACAATACGACCTCGATTGTATTTAAAAATAGACAAATAGACTAGGTAAAAAATTTTTAAAAACCCAGCTGATACTGTACTTTTGTTTAATTAGATACGAATTTTATTTAATTTCAATACACATATTATTTAAGTTTTTAGTTCTTTGTAGTTCCTTTCCCTGTTTTCTTTGAACTTCGTATGTAGCTTTTTAGTGTATTTGCCATATGGCAACATACACTATTGGCGTCGATCGGATGGCGGGACCTAGAGGTCGGACCAAAATTTCTCGACGTTTCATAACCTCCTAAACACTTTGGCACCATTTTTAAAAATGTTTATATATATATATGTATATATATATATGTGTACGGGCAATAACTTTCGAAAGAGTTAATTGATTTTAACGAAATTTGGCCCACGTATTGAAATCCATCCCTGCCAGAAGCCTATTTAAAATGGGCGTAATAGGGCTATTTTAAGGGTAGTTTTTAGGGGTTGAAAAATGTTTTTGGGCCCCAAAATACCGGAAAAATTCTCAAAATCGTTTCAAAATTGACATTTACCCGTTAGTAGCAATTAAAAAGTGTCCCTAAAATTTTAATAAAATCTGTCCAACAGGACCGGACTTACACATTTTTTGAAAACACTAATTTGTAGATAGTGACTTATTTATTGAAGGGTGTATTTAATTCGGTGTAGACGTTAGATGGATAATAATATTGCAATTAAGAAAAAAAATGTTATTTTAAGGGGTGTATTAAGGAGTCAAATTTTTAATTTTGCCCAAAACCCAACTTAAGTTCGCGTAATAAAGCCACACTGCCTGTATAAGCAAATACACTATATTGTCGGCAGGGTTTTGGCACTGCGACCCGGGTTTTTCTCTGATGTGATGCATTTTGTTGTTCACTGATCACCCACCATGTTGACATTCCAATGTCCCTGGTGACGTTACTCCATCACTTTGCTGTCCTGGTGAAACCGTTCCCCTTGCTTTTCAGTTACATCACCCAAGTTGTCAGGAAAAAAGGTTGTGTAAGAAGTGAACACCCCGGCTCCTCAGATATCCCAAGTTTTTGAACTTGTCTATCATATTAGCTACGATAAGCACATACTTTGGGTCGTAAATATTACCCAAAAACTTAGTCACTACTTGATGATATCCAAGCCTCCTTTTCCTTTGTTGTCTTTTTTATTTCAAAGTTGGACTCGAACATCAATTTACGAATGTCAGGTTCGACGAAAATCTGTTCTTTCAGTGTAGCTTTTGATAAATAAGAGAACTTTTCACATAAATACTTAAAACATTCACCATCTTTAGGTAAGACTTTCACAAACTGCTTCATTAAACCTAATGTACTGTAAAGAACTCGTAGAAGATTTTTTTTGATCTATTAGAGTTTTATACAAAACGTTCTTCTTTTAGTCTAAGAGACGTCACTGGTGGCGACCTGGACCGATCGACTAACCGAATGAAATGTATTTTTTATAAAATAAAATATGTTAACAAAAGTAACGTTAATAGGTTGCCTAAAGAAATCCTGTCAAGGTTATGTTTAATTAAAAATTCAAAAATTATTTTTTTTCCATACCTGGACCGATCGCCTAACCAAAAAAATTTAACACTAATCGAAAGTATAAAGCCTATAGAATATGGAAACATACGGTTGCCTACCTTTTTCCGGTCAAGACTTAACGGTTGCCAGGTTTAAAAAGGTGAATCTAAAGTGGTACCGGGACCGATCGACTGACCAATTAAATTAAACATCAAAATAAAGCTTATATTTTTTGTGAAACGATAGTATACGGTTGCCTGCGAAAAACCTGTCAAGAGTCATGGTTGCCAGGCTTTGAAATTTAAAAATTAAATTCTTTTTTATTTATTTTTTAATATGATAATCTCGTTGCACAACTCAAATATATTTTTTTTTTTAGTTTTCTTACATAGCTCTGTGTAACATATATTATTTTTAAATCAATCGCGCGTTTGCGCCATAGTGAAAAAAAACAAAAACCTTTAAACCTTTAGATAACTCGAAATTTTTCGATCTTGCATAAAAAAATCAATGACGCCATTTTGTAGAACACTAAATTCTCTACAAAAAAGTTTCTAACCATATTTTTCAAATCGTGATTTTATATACACAAAATGGTACATTTGAATGTAGATACTTCATATAGTGGGTGCCGTAAGGTTTATACCTCGGAATCCAGGGCCAGTCAATGAATCTTCATAAAAACTATTGGACTACATTGTTAAAAGCTCAAAAAAAAAAGTTAAAAAAAATTTTTTGCCGCTCTCGATTGCGGGGTGGATGCCATCCCTTCTTGGGGTTGAAAAATGTTTCGTTGAAAATAAGCACGGAAATGGATAGGTTGACTAATTCTAAGCAACTTTTGTCCTATAAAGTTTTTTCTGAAAGTCCATACTTTTCGACTTATTCGCGACTGTAAGTTTCAATTTTTCAACCAATAAACCCACGTTTTCAGATGCTCTTTTCACTTCAAACTCATTTTTTTTTAAACTAAGCACTTTAAACCTGTCAAACTTTTAGAGCATGTTACAAGTAAATAAATAAAGTGAATCGTGAAGTGGTAACGATTATTTTTAATTTGAGTGGTAATAAGGGGGTGACTTTCACATTTTTTGACGCCGAAAAAAATAGGGAGACCAACATTATTTCCGTCAGAGCTCAGTTAGTTTTGATGCTAGGGACTTTTATAAAAAATAAAAATAAAGGTTCTTTCAAGCGCTTCAAAAAATGTTCCATGAGTTTCCCCCGAAAAATGCATTGTATTTTGGTAACTTCACGTTGAAACTTTCAATTTTGGCTTTTGACGAATAAGAACCAACCTTCAACAAGGTAGTTCTTCGTTTGTATTGGGTCTACAGACACTGTAAACTCATCATTATTTTTGTTTTTTTATAAGCTACATTTTTAGTAAGAATGATTTTTCGATATAATACTTTTTCAATTATTCGGGAAAAACCATCTGAAAACGTGGGTTTATTGGTTGAAAAATTGAAACTTACACTCGCGAATAAGTCGAAAAGTATGGACTTTCAGAAAAAACTTTATAGAACAAAAGTTGCTTAGAATTAGTCAACCTATCCATTTCCGTGCTTATTTTCAACGAAACATTTTTCACCTCCGAGAAGGGGTGGCATCCACCCAGCAATCGAGAGCGGCAAAAATTTTTTTTTAACTTTTTTATTTGAGCTTTTAACAATGTAGTCCAACAGTTTTTATGAAGATTCATTGACTGGCCCTGGATTCCGAGGTATAAACCTTACGGCACTCCACTATATGAAGTATCTACATTCAAATGTACCATTTTGTGTATATAAAATCACGATTTGAAAAATATGGTTAGAAACTTTTTTGTAGAGAATTTAGTGTTCTACAAAATGGCGTCATTGATTTTTTTATGCAAGATCGAAAAATTTCGAGTTATCTAAAGGTTTAAAGGTTTTTATTTTTTTTCACTATGGCGCAAACGTGCGATTGATTTAAAAATAATATATGTTACACAGAGCTATGTAAGAAAACTAAAAAAAAAAAATATATTGGAGTTGTGCAACGAGATTATCATATAAAAAAATAAATAAAAAAGAATTTAATTTTTAAATTTCAAAGCCTGGCAACCATGACTCTTGACAGGTTTTTCGCAGGCAACCGTATACTATCGTTTCACAAAAAATATAAGCTTTATTTTGATGTTTAATTTAATTGATTAGTCGATCGGTCCCGGTACCACTTTAGATTCACCTTTTTAAACCTGGCAACCGTTAAGTCTTGACCGGAAAAAGGTAGGCAACCGTATGTTTCCATATTCTATAGGCTTTATACTTTCGATTAGTGTTAAATTTTTTTGGTTAGGCGATCGGTCCAGATATGGAAAAAAAATAATTTTTGAATTTTTAATTAAACATAACCTTGACAGGATTTCTTTAGGCAACCTATTAACGTTACTTTTGTTAACGTATTTTATTTTATAAAAAATACATTTCATTCGGTTAGTCGATCGGTCCAGGTCGCCACCAGTGACGTCTCCCGTACTATCTCCAGGTTTTAAGGTTTTTCCTGCTGGTCAGTGTTTTGTGAGCTAGTGTCGATCTCTTGATCTGGTACCCTACTCACATATAAAACATGGAAATTTAGTTTTGTTGGCCAAGGAACATGCAAACAATTTTCAAGTAACCACATATCATCCAATGGTGACCAGGACAGTTAATTATTATAGTGAATTATTTGTTACCAATGCTGACAATAGACTATAGAGATGTATTTTATTCATCTAAGTATACTAATATTATAAAGAGGAAAGATTTGTATTTTTGTATGTATATAATGAATAAATTCAAAAACTACTGTGCCAATTTAAAAAATTCTTTCACCATTAGAAAGCTACATTCACCCTGAGTAACATAGGCTACTCAAAAACTACTGTACCGATTTAAAAAATTCTTTCACCATTAGAAAGCTACATTCACCCTGAGCAACATAGGCTATTATATTTATTGCTAGAAAATATTGGGTGTTTTTAGATTATACCGGGTGTTTTTAGATTATACCGGGTGTTTTTAGATTATACCGGGTGTTTTGAGATTATACCGGATGTTTTTAGATTATACTGGGTGTTTTTAGATTATACCGGGTGTTTTTAGATTATATAAAACGCGTTACGAAAAACGTCTTATGCGAAAGGGACTTTGTTCCAAACGCGTGTCGCGCGACACGTTCCAAATTTTTTTTTAAATTTCTTTTTGGGAAATAAGATTTTTCTTCGATTTTTGAATATTCACAAATAAAAACGATTGAATTCGCGCAAATTCAATACACGTTGAGAATTTAATGATAATGATTTTCATCTTTTATATCCTATATATTACATTTACACCCGGGCGAAGCCGGACTGGGCCGCTAGTTAAAAATAGATAAGCAGTGGTAAGTGGTGATTGCATCTTCACACCATAGAGACTCACTCGTACCGAGAGCATTCACAAGAAATTGGCAACTACTTCATTTTATTTTGCTTACAAGATAGTAGATAATTCAGCATATTTTCAGTTCACTCAGTGCCTAGATTCTAGTATTTCTATATTCACAGCTAGTGTTTAGACCAATATGCCAAAAACGAAATAACGTATTGGATCAATGTCCCTGTATAGAGAGGCGCGGCTAAGTGTTGAAGCGAACTCAGAATGTAAGATGACAGTCATCTGTTCCTTACATACAAGGTGCGCAATGCACATACTGTGTATTACATTATACGATGTGTAATGTGTACTACACTTCTTGTATATGAAATTGATTAAGTTATTAATGAGGGCATTTTTTACAATACCTAGGCAGTATGAATATTATAAGATGTTTTAATTTCTACAAGCTGCAGAACGTTTGCTATTTAATTGTTAAACATTCATTGTTACAATTCTTCTGGTTTGAGTCCAGACGGTGTTGGTGGATAAAAATAAATTTTTCTTATTTAGCAATGTAACAATGAATGTTTAACAGTATGAATATTGGCAAGTGAAATCGGACCATGTAATTAATAAATATTTAAATTTCAATATTTATCACAGTTTCTGGTCATTATGAATATTGCTATTTGGACGTTGCGCAATTTAATAATTTAGACACATTTGGCAGGGGAGTGCGGAACAAACATGTGACACGTGCTGATTGTTCCAATTGATGAAGATAATGTGATTAAATCTTAGGTGTACACAGTTGAAATTTTACCCATTTTAAATGACACCCTTCAAGTAACTGGATGTTGCGGAAACAACCGAATAGGGAAAACGTTTATGCGTTATAAAAACATTACGAGAGAAATGATTATCATTTATTTAATTTTATGTGATAACTACAACAAAAATCTCAATGTTCCAAAAAAAGGTTTAGTGGTTAAATCAATTTTAATCAGTTAAATGAATGCACTGCCCCGAGGAGATGATCAATATAAATTTATATTTGTTTATCAAGATCATCTCACCAAGCTTGTGTAGCTTTGTACGCTAAAGAGCAAAAGAGCCGAAGAAATTGAATATTATGTACTACTTGATATTTTTAGCATCTTTTTAGTTTATTTTGTATTAATCATAAGTATGATTAGGTATTCTTAAAACAAAGATTCGTTGTTAGTGATAAATTATTTCAACCTTAGACGTAGCTGTCATCATTTTGAATGCGAAAATTTACACATTACTTGAGAGGTAAAAAAAAACTATAATGAGCCTCATCCTCATAAGCGCACATAAGAAGTTTAACTTCTTTAGTTTTTAATATTGTTCCCAAGTTTAATTTTTTTATGTGAAACTAATTAATAATATTTACATATACTTAGTAACACATTATAATCTTCTGTCCTTGTCAGTTTCATGTAATTTAAGAGACAAATTAACTTCCCCTTTATTTGCCAGTTTTACTTCTCCTCGATTTCTTACTTTTTTTCAAATAGATACGTCGCTAAAGAAGATAAACTTCAAAAACAAATATTTTTAATTTTTGTGTTGTGTAACGTCGTCCCCACCAGCTTTATCTCCTTCTGCCTTCCTTCGACTGACAATCCCCTCATCCAGACATTTTAACAAAGCCTGCCCACCACCCTGAATCCCCAACACCCTCTATTTCTGCGCCCCCACCTCCTCACCCTTACTGTTTAACCACAAGAATGGAGTCATTCGACCACCCTCTACTCCCTCCTCCTTCCAACGACCGACGGTCCTGTCATCTAGACATTTACCTTGTATTGAAAACATGCCCAACTGTAATTACTGTTAAACGGCAGACCATCAGATCGGTGACTAATACTAATACTATATTATGATAAAGCCTACCTATAGTATCACATAACGTTACATACAAAGGCAATTCTGTGTTCAACTGTGAATAAGTAAAATACATAACAGTATTCTTATGCATGGGCGTCCGTGTATATTTTTACAGTAGGTGTAAAAAAGCATCATAAGAAACTAGGACGGTTTACATAATTCTCTAAATGTAGTTGTTTACATTGTGTTCTAAAGCAACTCTATATAAAGATTTATAAATAAAGTCAAAAGGATGTGTTGGTATAGGTACTCTGGTTTCTCAAAAAAAAAAGTTCAATGTATGCAATAGGTTTCAATCAAAATGCACTTACATTTCGAAAACCTCTGATTTCTATGAAAAATGTTATTTAATCTTTGATATTAATGCTTCAATATAAACTAGAAATATGTACTAGTCTTTCTGTATGGCTTTTAGCCATGATCTAAATCATCGATTAAAAATCAGATAAAGACAAAAAATTTAGCATAAGTTTTATACTAATATTTGTACAGAAAAAATTAAACTTGAAAAAAATTATTGAGCAAGCCAAATTTGTCAGTATTTTTAACATAAGTTTGTAAAGAAAAAAATGTTGATTTGCCTTCCCGTAATTTGAAATGTCGTGACGTGCTGTAAAGAATATCACGTTTTTTATTCGATTTTTACGGCAAAAATCTTTTATTTTTTTAAATTTTTAAGCAGCAAGCCAAATTTTGTGAAGCCTTATGTTTAATCACAGCTAAAAAAACAGTAATAAAATGAATTTTGCGACCACAATTCAAAATTTCCCGACAGCATATTTTACAATCTGAGGGCCAGTCACCTCTATTTTCTGACGTCAAAATATTTTTGTAAGATGCGAACATGAACCGCGAATCGCTAAAAATTATGGGACGCGCGACATAGCATTTGAACGCGTCGAGTTGATTTTTCCTCACCACAGAATCAAGGTACCTGAGAGAAATCGACCCGACGCGTCCAAATGCTATGTCGCGCCTCCCGTAATTTTTACCGATTCGCGGTTCATGTTCGCATCTTACAAAAAAATTTTTGGTACAAACGTTGTTTATATTTTGACGAGGAATCGAAACCTGCAAGAAAAAAATGGGGTCCCTATTTGAAGAAATAAAATTGACCTGCGTTGCCCTGCACCTGAACGGGGCAGGTGAAAAAAAAATACGGCAATCAATTTCCCCCTCCCAGAACTGAAGATCATCAAAGGAGGTAAAAAATTCATAGGGTACAATTTGAAGGAATAAGAAAGATGTTCGGTTTTTAAAAAGCCACCCTGTATATAATTTAGATTGGGTGAATTATAAGCGAAAAACTTCGTTTTTAGAGTTCCGTACCTCAAAATGAAAAAACGGAACTTTTATAGGATCACTCGTGTATCTGTCTGGCACCCTGCCACAGCCAATTTTCTCCGAACTACTGGACCGATTGAGTTGAAATCTGGTACACATATGTAAGTCGGTGACCATAAGACGAACGTGTAACGTAAATAAATGAATTTTGAACATGAAGGTCATTTTTGGGGAAAAAATTAGAAAATTAAAAAAAAAATGGCAAACTGTACCGTGTGACATATCAAATGAAAGGGCTTATAGTAAGGGTCTCAAATGTATATTTTTTTTATAATTTTAAAATAAATAATTTTCAAGTTATTTGAGAAAATAGGTGAAAAATCACCATTTACCCCCCTTTATCTCCTACTGGACCGATTGAGTTGAAATTTGGTACACATATGTAAGTCGGTGACCCAAAGACGGACTCAAATGAAAGGGCTTGTAGTAAGGGTCTCAAATATATATTTTTTATAATGTCAAAATAAATAGTTTTAAGGCGCTATATAAATGAAATTTTTCGTTTTTCATAAATAACTTGAACAAATGATTGAATATTTGTCTGAAATTTTGCACATATACGCTTCATGATACGACAAGTTGCGCTACAAAGCCAGATTTTTGAAATTAACAAAAAAAATAAAAAATATCATTATTTACTTTTTTTTTTACTTTTTTGAGCTTGTAGCGCACATTCTAAAACAAAAATAGACGACTTCTTTCATTAACATTGTGGCGTCAATTGAAAAGGTGGTTTTTTATTTATGAAAAACGAATTAAAAATAATTTCATATTATTACAATCGTCCGGTGCTGCCTCAAATGGCAATTTGAGTTAATAACGTAGCTAGATGGCGAACATTTAAATTAGGGAGATTAGAATTTTAGAAGGAGATAACGTAATGTAACCTCCTAGTTTGACCTTATTTTGCTGTTTTTTAGCAAATATGTGTTTTCAGAATTTATTTTCATTCATTGTGATTTGTAGTTATAGTAACTAATAATAATACGAGTGTTAAATAATATATAGTATGTTATGAAGACAGCAGAATAATAGAATTCCAATTCTGTAGTGTAATAGTGTTTTTGCCGTTTATGCAACATAAGTGAATTCAAAATGAAAATAAGCAAGAGAACATATTATGGTCGTAAAAAGAGCGCAAAGCAGAGAGTCAAGTTGTAAGTAGAATATGTGATTAATTTTTCTTTCTAATAACAATTTATATATCATTCAAGTTGTTTTGTCAGTATATTCAATAAAATTAGACAAAATCCATGTTATAAAAAGTCCGGGTCGTGTATTAGGACTCAACAAGTCCGATCATTATATATATATAATTATTTTTTTTCAATAATGGAAATAAGTAAGTACTAAATTCATTTTTTCATTTTATTAAATAGATAATAATTTTTTTTATAAAGAAAATATTTTTAACGTAAATAAAGTATTTTTGTGGCGTAATCATGGAAACGACCTTTTAAGCCTCCTGTAAAATCCGCTTTTTGCGTTTCTTTTATAAAAAATTGACCTTATTTTGATAAAATTTCTTTCAGACTATATTTACGTCGTTACGCTTCGATTCGAACCCTAACGAAGTCATCATTTTTTTCGAGAAACAAAAACAACTTGTTGCAATAATTTTTATTTATTTTAGCGTAAGACAAAGTAGATCAATGTTTTCGCCTGGTACTTCCTCTGAAATTTTGCCTAATGTCGATATGGGTAATGAGGGTCAAAGGTTATCTGATACACTAGTCCCTGAAGATTTGACAAATAGAAACGAACTTGTTGAATACATAGATGATACAAATAGCTTAGACATGCTTGATATATCTTCCACTTCAGAAAAAAATGATCTTACAAACAGTTCATATACCGATAGGGACCCATTTAGAACTGACATGGAGGATTCATATTATGAATTGGGAGACCAATTACCTACTGGAAGAAGGGTGATCAATATCCACTATTTTTTTAAACAAATCTTTGAAATGAAATTACATCAGCCGTTTTCTTGTGGTCTACAGGACATGTATGTAATATCTGAAAAGAGAAGTGGATTAAAAAGTATATTTACATTGCAATGTAAAATGTGTAATTTAAAAGATACACTTAGTACCGACGACGATGATCCATCTGCCAACATAACAGTGAATGATGCAGCCGTTCTTGGTTGTATAACTACGGGTATAGGCCATACCCAGTTAGTTGAACAACATGCTGCACTTAATCAGCCAAGTTTATCAGTCTATCATTATACAGCTAGTCACAATAAAATGGCTAATGTTATTCGTAATACTGCATGGCAGTCGATGGAAGAAGCGGGCAAAGAAGAAGCTCGATTGGCTAAAGAAGTTGGGGACATTACAGACGACGGCATTCCGATGATTACAGTTATAGCTGATGGGGCATGGTGTAAACGATCGTACAAAACAAATTATAACGCGCTATCGGGAGTGGGGTGCATAATAGGTCAAAGAACCGGGAAAATGCTGTTTTTGGGGGTCAAAAATAAATATTGCACCAATTGTACAAGAGCTGATTCTCTTGGGTTGATAGCCGATCAACATATTTGCTACAAGAATTGGAATGGAACCTCAACAGCTATGGAAGCCAGTATTATAGTCGAAGGATTCCGTTCTTCTATATTACATCATGGTCTTGTTTATAAAAAATTAGTCGGTGACGGGGATAGCAGTGTCATGAAAAATTTGAAACTGGCAAAACCGTACGGTAATAATTTAGTTGAAAAAATAGAATGCCGTAACCACCTGTTACGAAATTATTGCAACAAATTAAAAGAACTAACTAAAAAGAGGAACAGTTCCAAAAATCTAGCAGTTCCACCTATTTTGCGTAAATGTTTGGAATCAAATATTACTCGATTGCGGATTGCGGTGTCTAAGGCAATTGCGTTTCGAAAAAAATGTTCTGCAAGTTTGGAAACCAAAATTAACAGTCTTAAAAACGACTTGATCAATTCACCAAGTCATGTATTTGGAGAGCATTTGAAATGTAATAACTTAGGTTATTTCTGTTCTAAGACTGTACCTGATGATGACAACAAGGTTGAAGGTTCGTAATATGTACTTAGTTTACATACACTTATGCTAATTTCTAAACCGAAATAACTGGGTGTTTTATACTTTATTTTATACTTTTTTGATTGCAGATTTAAAATTTTGCGGGTTATATGAAGATATAATGTGCTGCGTATACCGCTTAGTTCAGCACGCATCAAGTTTGTTGATGGACATGGACAACAATGCCGCTGAATTGTACAATTCAATTTTGTGTAAATTCGTTGGTGGAAAGCGAATAAATTTTTCACTAAAAGGAGCATATCAAACAAGATGCGAAGCAGCAGCGTTGTCATATAATTGTTCTTCAGACCTGTATTCTAAGATAAATAAATCTGTAACGCAAAGAAGTCCAGGAATGTACACCAAATTTTTCATCGCGTCAAAAACCAAACAGAAAAATTACAACGCTAGGCTACGATTGAATTTTAATGCAGTAAGCAGAAAACCTCATGTGAAAAACCTGGGAAACAATGCAGATCAGGATTATGGATCTACAGAAGACATGCCTGAAAATGTGTGTTTGCAAAAGCAAGAGGAGTTTCTCAAGTCACTAGAAATTGACGAAACGCAGAGATCGGAACTTGAAATAATAACAAGAGGACAAAATTCCAACCCTTTATGGAAACAAGAAAGAGCTATTCGGATTACAGCTTCAGTGTTTGGCAAAATTTGTAAGCTCCAGAAGAAAACATCGTGTGTAAAAACGGTGGAATTATTGCTTTATAAAGACTTTTTTGGAAATGCTGCTACGCGATATGGCAACGAACATGAACCAATAGCTCTCTCAAAATTTTCGCATATTTCAGGCTTAGAAGTTCAAGGTTGCGGTCTCTTCATACACAGAGATTACCCATTTTTAGGAGCTAGTCCAGATGGCCTAGTTGGCGAATATGGCATTCTTGAAATAAAATGTCCGTGGTCTGCTTCAAAGTTAACCATTCAAGAGGCAATTGAGCAAAAAAAAATAAAGTTTTTAAATCTAAATGCTGACGGGGACATTAATTTAAAACCGGAAGATCTTTACATGTATCAAGTGCAGGGACAAATGGAAGTTTGCAATAAAGAGTATTGTTACTTTGTTGTCTGGACCCCCCTTGATACCAAAATACTGAAGGTATAATATCTTAGATATTACAATATAATTTAGATACCCTTCCTAATTCTAACTGTGTTTGAAAATTATGTATATATTATTGTTTTTGTTTTTTTTTCCAGATCAATCGCGATAATTCCTTTTGGGAAGAAAAAATGAAGGACAAGCTAATACATTTTTACAAATTATGTATACTCCCAGAAATTATAGACCCTAGACTGCCTCGAAATTTGCCAATAAGAAATCCAGATAGACCTGCCTAATTTTAATTCTTTGCTATTTACATTTCTGAACGTTCGAGATCATTAGCGGAATATTTTCATATGCATGAAACACGAATTTACGAGCATTAAAAATTGTGAATAAAAAGCCTATATCACTCGGGGATAGTATAGCTTTCTATTAGTGAGATAATTTTTAGAATCAGTTCAGTAGTTCTAGAAATAATAATTTATGATTTATCCCCCCCGTGAGAATCAAAATAAAATATAGCCTATATCACTCAGGGATAGTCTAGCTTTCAATTATTGAAAGAATTTTTAGAATCGATTTAGAGGTTCCAGAGATAAGAATTTATGCTTTATTACCACCACTCCCCCGCGAGAAATTCTCCCCCAGCGAAGCGAAGTTGTCTCTCGTTTTATAATATTAGTATAGATTTTCAATAGTGAGAAGTTAAAAATTAAATACTTACCTAAAAACCGTACAGTAAATTAATATAAGATAAATAAAATATATATAATTATAAAATAATACTTTGTAAACTGTACGATGATGTCAATTTATAAGATTTATAAAATATAGAAAACTGATAATTAATGATTTATTTTTCTTTTATAAAATACAAAATATTTATTATTATTATTAAACAGTCTGATACTAAATTGTTTTCCTGAATTCTAACATCTAGCATTATTCTTTACAAAAATCAAAAACCATCCCGTCTAAAACCATAAAATATGGCCAATAAACAATAATTATGTTATTTTCAATAGAAAATATATTTTACATAGGTGCATATAAAGCAACTATTTTTATGAACACGATGTCATGTGAATATAATTTTAATATTATAACTCTTCAGCTCTAGCTAGTAAGTAGGTGTAGAAATTTGAACCATGGAACATTTTATAAGCTCTATGGTGTCAACGATGTAAACAGCGCCAATGCAGGCCAGTGTTGCATTTGCTTAACTATGAATATTGTCATCTCTATTCCTATTGGCGGACCGAATTCTCACTGATTTTACCGTCCCTGCACCCCTTTACCTCAGCGAAAACTCAAAAGATTGTAACATAGCGCCTTAAAGTTATTTAAGAAAATAGATGAGCAATTGACCCCCCACCCCCCTATCTCCGAAACTACTGAGCCTAAAATTTTGAAAAAAATAGGCATAGTCTACAGGAAAACCTAAACGAAAACCTTAAGTCAAAAAGTACTCATGGAAAACGGAATACATAGTACGGAACTCTCTTCTCACAAGTTCGACTCGCACTTGACCGGTTTTTTTATTTGCTCCCTGTGAAACTACAATTGAAAAATTGGGTAACGTTTGATCAAAAAGACTCCGGGACAAATCAAACGACAACATTTTTTTTAATCGATTAAGCCGTTTGGGCTGTACGCGTCACACAAACAAATTCATAGACAAAGCGAGTGTATATGAAATATTAATTCTTAATAGACGCAGGTAAGCTTAATAGTTTAAAAAAAATATTGGCGTGTTCATATTATACTGATCTTTTAAAGATATGGTCTACAATAGAACGTAATTAAAGTATTATTTTTATAACGGATAGTCTAGTGTCCGTCCAGACATGGTTCCGTGAATAATTCGGTCGAATGTGATCGAAGCGGATCGCAAAACATATGAGGTGAAATTCGGTTTACGTCTTCCTCTCTCTCATTCTTAAGCACTTATTCTCGCCGTCATCGCCCGGTCTAACCTATAGCCTAGCTAGCATAATATATCCTCTACGAGCATACCAAAGCGGATATGTATGCTGTTTGTGAATGGAGCGGTAGGCATATGTTAGTTCCGGTCTTGGAGTCGTTATTCAAATGTTTAAAGCTGGCTCCACATTATGTGACCACGAACTAATACATAGTAAATTTTACGATGAACGTTTTTTTTGCACCTTTTTTAGTGAATGGTGAAATTTTTCTTTTGTTATATTTAATGTTAAGTAATGTATAGTAAACTGAAAGTTAAAAAAAAAATCTATTTCTTATACCAAATGGCAATAAAAATCAAGAATAATTATTTTTCAAAATTTAAGTGGTCATAATTTTTAGTGTAGTCTAGCGCATTTGGTCTTGGCCTTGTTCATTCGACCTTGGTCTTGGTCTTGCATATTTGAACTTGGTTTTCAGCCTGCAAGACCAAGAACAATTTTGTTCATCACTACCTATTAGTAGGTTTTGAAAAGACAGATCATAAAGTAAAGATGCGTTTTACGTTTCCATAGTTACGAATTAGTTATTTTTGTGATTCATTAGAGCGAAGCGAGTGTATAACGTATCAATTATTTATGAATTCAAACGAACAAGCGAGGCGAGAGGGTGTAACGTATTAACTAGTTTTAAATTCGAGCGAATGAGTGAAGCGAATGGGTAAAATAAATTAATTTAATTAAACGAATAATATAAGTGAGATCCCGTAATTAAAGAGAATTTTGAGATTACAAAATTAAATCTATACGGGAGAAGTCGACCGGAGATGAGGACTCTCTCACGGGTAGTGTCAGACTTCTTACAAAATAATACTTGATCTATATAGAACAAAGATCATTTTTCAAGCTAAATTTAAATCAAAATGCGTAAAAAAAATTGGATTCGAAGTAGAAATTGTGCAAGAAAACTATGTTAATTATAGTTTAAGAAGAAATATCGTTTCAATCCATAAATGTTTTTCCAGCAGGATTGAGTTAAAAGTCTCCAATGTTTTTTTAAGGAGAAATATAGTATGTGTGGTCACAATCTGTCATTGTCAAATCTTATTTTCAAACAATACTTTCGGCAATCCAGCAAAATTATTATAACCAAAATATTAGAATATTATGTTGTCATCGAAATTATACATCTACAAAGTTTTACGTCAACTGGACATTTTTTAAAGTAAACTTCTTTAGCGACGTATCTATTGTAATGTAAGAAATCCAGCGGAAGAAAAATAAACAAATGAAGGGGAAATAAGTTTGTCCCCTAAATTACATGAAATTGACAAGGTCAGAAGTCTATAATGTGTTGCATTTTGATTCGCAAAATAGTAAGACAAGGGTGAACGGCTTGAATCTGACGTTTAAAATTACGAACAATTGAAGTACAAAATAATTTCTGTAATTTGACGTACAAACGGTAGGAACTCATAAATTCAGAAAGGAAAATATTAAATATCATATTTTCTATTTTCAGATATCAGAACAATTTTCGGATTAAACTTTTTTAAATGCTGAAACGTCACATAATGTGTAGTTATAATGATATACTACAGACAATTCATACTAAAAATGTTTTTCTGTAGATTATAGTATGTAAATAAAACTATAGTATGAATGTGACGATCTGTCCATGTGAGAATTTGCACATGCTATAAACATCAAAGTGCCCTCTTAAAATATGTAATAATTTCGCCGTAATTATAAAATTAAAAACTAAAGAAGTTAAACTTCTTATGTGAGCTTATGAGAGTGAGGCTCATTACAATTTTTTACGTACAAATATCATCAATCAGTGAACACTAGGCGTATGTTGGCAAATAAATGGCTACACAAACGTCACATAACGCTAATGTTGGTTTATTCGTCATCTAATGTGGTCTCAGCTTAACATTTCCACTAATCATTTATTTTTAATAATGAGTGACCAACCCGTTTGAGTAGTATCCGGATCCGGTATCAATATTAGATATTCGATTGACACTTTTTACTTTCAATTATTTTTACTTGATACACTTCGCGACATGATGTCACAAGCAAACTGTTTTCTTTTAATGTTTTATGCAGGGGCGTAGCTACCGCCGTATCTGCCGTATCAATTATACGGGGCCCCCGGGCCACGGGTCCCCCAACGTGCGTAAGCAAAAATTTATAAAAACTTCCAAAGATTTAGCAAAAGAGTAGAGGGTAACAACTGTTTTTAAACACAAAAGGCGAGAGATAACGAAGCGTTTTTTTGATGAGTTATCACAAGATGAGAGAATTTCAGACCCGGAAACCTATTTCAGTCAATGTATACTATTGTTGTTTAGATATATTAATTTCTCAAACTAAATAAAGATTTCAGAGCCTTTGCGACCTGAGTAGTATGTTCGAAATATTACAACCGGAGAAACTCCTGTCTTCTTCAAACGAAGAGATATTAAACGCTTCCGGAAAACTGTCGGCTAAATACAGTAAAAACATCTCAGTTAATCTTTATGATCAATTAAAGGCTCTAAAAAATTCAAAAAATTCATTCCATTAAGGAATTCATTGAATTATTGCTGATAAAATTCAATAGTCTTGCATCCAGTTTTCCGGAGGTAATAATAGCATGCTTTTTATTCTTGACCCTTCCAGTTACAACTGCAACTGCTCAAAGAAGTTTTTCAAAATTAAAACTGATAAAAAATTACCTAAGAACTTCGATGGAACAGGAACGCCTGTCAGACCTGTCACTATTGTCCATAGAGGCAGAAACTTTAGATAAACTTAAGTCATCATCAGCTATAAATGATTTAATAAATCAGTTTGCCGAAAAAAAGGCAAGGAGAGTGTATATTTAATTTGAATTGTTTGTAAAAATTTTGGAAAAAGTATGATGAATAAATATTTATTTTAATTTTATGCAAACATTTTTTTTTCTTTTGTGAGAAATCTTTACCCTTCCTAAGGGTCCTCAAACAAATTTTTATACGGGGCCCCGCCAAGGCACGCTACGCTTCTGGTTTTATGGTATGCAAATCCTGATAGGTCGTTGTCTATTTACAGTTATTCGGGAAGAAACTAATTCAAAATAAGTAAATATATTCATTTGAATATAATATAATGTGCCATAAAATGCTTCCTAAAAAAGTAATGTAATTAGTTTGACATTTTGTGTTAATTTAAAAATATTAAATTAATAATGGTTCTATTTTATTCAGTTTAGAAATTAGAGTTTATTAATCAGTTGAGTTAGACTATACAGATTCAGAGAAAAAATAACATCTTGTCTGTTTTACGTCAGACCGCCCGCGCATTGCGGAATTTGTTAGGTATTTTTAATTCAGAGCCCGTTTACTTCTCTTATTATTCGTACACAAATATTTGACACATATTATGTACAGTAGCGTAGTCAAAACTTTATCATGAGCTGAAAAATTAAAAAAAATATTATAATCTACAGATAGAAAGTATTTTACATTTTTCTTCCATATTCGTTCTGATCTGTCAAAATTTTCTGAGCGTAGTAATTTATATTTACGATAAATTATTTTTTTGCTACCTACTAAAATGAAAAAAGCTTAGGCATGAATATTTTTAGATTCTTTGAAATACTCTGGCGACTTAAGCCAGCTTTGAAGTGGAAAAGAAGTTAAAACCGTGTTCCGAGCTACATCTTCAGCAAAACATCAACATATTTTTAACTTCCCGCTATTGAAAATTTTCAAATAAACGGGAAGTTAAATTTCAGTTCATCAGATCATCACGTTTTGGAGTCCTAGGAAGCAAATTTTGACTATTTTTGTGTGTGTCTGTGCGAGAAAATTTATGTCGTAGGATATTTTTAACACGAATGAACCGATTGAGATCAGATTTTGGGACATTCGAGAGGGTTTATTGAGACTTAGATCTGACTAGATTTTTTAGTCAATCGAAGCAATGGCGATTTTTAGCTTTTGAAAAATGTTTTCGTGTCCAAAAATACCAAAAAAATCTCCGAATCCTTTCAAAAATTTAATTTACTTTTCAATAAATATTAAAATGTGCTGCAAAAATTTTAACAAAATTGACCCGACAGGAAAACACTAATTTGCTGATACGAATATACTTACTGAAGGGTTTATTTAACTAGGTGCAAATGTTGGACTGACAAAAATATTGCATTTAAGAAAAAAAATATTAGGGGTTTCATTTTTCGGTCGGGTTTGGTACTACGACCCAAGTTGTTTTTTTTATAATCTTCTTTAATGTACTTATGATAAACACAATAGTACCAATTTATTGTAACGTATTTAGGGGTGGCACATTTTTTGCTAGCAAATATCAGCAGATTAGAGACGTCAAGGAAAATAAATAGCAGCATCTCCACGATATCAGCTATTCTCAAGATGGGCTTTTGAATGAAATCATATCAGGTCTAAATATAAAAGGGATGTATTAAAATCAAATTTACGACCAGTAATTTATCAGACTTTTTATTTTAATACACATAGAATTGGTAATCGAATAAGAATAAAAACAAAATTATGGTTTGCCTTACTACAGCTATACGAAACAGTTTTGACCTCAAATTATTTGTTAGTTAATCATATTAGCCCAGTCATATCTTACATTAGACATTGCAATAATTGCAGTAAACTTGCTTTTTTGATATGTTGTTTGTGTCCCCTTAGATAGTATTTTTCCAGATTTGCAGTACTTTAAAATGTGAGCGCGTTGAGTTATTGCTGAAAAACTGCTACATTTTTTCAATTTTTTTGTTGTATGCAAAAAAAAAACCACATAGGAAGGCTCTGACGAGAAAGACCAAAATTCCCGACAGTTTGAGCTCTAATTCAGTTTTCTAGGTCTAATAGTTCCCAAGATACAGGGTTCCCAAAATATGCGGGTTTTTTTTTCAAAAAGTTGAAAAATGGGAAATGGCCAATTTTAATTTCCCCGTAGATACCTCATTATACCTGATATTTTGGTCGAAAATTGGCCATTTCCCATTTTTCAACTTTTTGGAAAAAATAGCATATTTTGGGAACCTTACATCTTGGGTGCTATTAGACTTATAAATCTGAATAAAAGCTCAAACTGTCGGGAATTTTGTTTACTGTAAAAAAACTCATAGTGACCTTTCTCGTCAGAGCCTTCCTGTGTGTGTGTTTTTTTTTGCATAAAATTGAAAAAAATTAGCAGTTTTTCAGCAATAACTCGCTGCAAATCTGGAAAAATACTATCTAAGGAGACCCAAACAACATATCAAAAAAGCAAGTTTACCGTAATTATTGCATTTTCAGCGGTTTTTTGTATAATATGTTACGACTGGCCTATATGTGGATTGTGGAATTTTTAGTTTTCACAGTATCTATTTACGTTTTTGGAACTTCTTTAGTTTTGTGTATCGGCATCGATTCTGAAATTACAAAAATGAAATAGTTTTCAATAGGTACGAAAATACTTTTCAAATAAGCTTTTTGAACTTTAATCATCAGTTGCATATTTTTCTGTTTTTTTAAAGACAAATAAAGCAAGCAGACGATCGTCATAGATCGTCTGTAGGGATTATCAATAGCAGTTGAGTCGCGTCTTGCGACACATTCCTCGTGTTCATAGCGGTGTTTGCACCGGGTCTGTTGATGGAATGCGCCGGCAGCTACAAAAGAGCCGCGTCGCGTCTCTCACGTAGATCGTTGGCGAACGGCGCGGTGTGGTACCGCTGGAATGCGGACCGTGACCTACATAGATGCCGGCGCGTCAAGGTCGAGCATTGACATCGCTGCGTCCGTGCTTGCTTGTCTTGTTTCGCATAATCAAATCGTATCTAATTCTGCCGTTATTGTTGTTCAAATAATGTTTAGAATTAGCTTTTACACACGTGAACAAGTTTGGATGTTAATTGATAGTGTACCAACCTTTGTTAACATCATTTTATGCCATTCTCGAGTTATTTCTGGAAACAGAAAAATCTAAAAATCGCAGGTCTCATTACTATTTTATTTATTAGTTTTAATGATACTTTTTGATTACAATGTACGTGGAGTAATTAATTTCATTTAACGTGTTCATTGATACTCGAGCAGAAATATATACAAAATTATTCTTTCATTGATTATAAAACAATGTAGATTGTATCATACAATTAATATAAAAATAATTAAAATAAAAGTTCCTTACTCGGTCGTTTGTTCTTTGAAATTGATTGAGATTTTTTCTATTTTAATAAAAAAATTACAATTGGGTATGATTTTAAATCATGCGTCTATTGGAGTATTAATCGTGGAATATGACACTGCATTTAATTGAATCCCAGCACAAATCAATTTATCGATACATTGCAAGACATTTTTATATGAAAAGTCGATGTTATTTAAATTTTTAAGAATCTCCTCAATCAAAGCCCGAAAGGGAAATAAAAAGTGCCTGATATTTATCGTGGGGTCCACGTTTGGAGCTCCAATGCTGAGGTTGAATTGTGGAGTCTAAAGATTAATATAAAGAGATTGCCGATTTGGCGACTAGTGACCATAAATATTTCTGTTCAATTCAAATCTTTATTCAATCAAGTAGTATGTAGTAAAGTATCAAATTCACTTACAGTAATATATACAATTAAATAATGAAGTCAACGGTATTTTATGAGCATGAATGATTTCTTAAGTGGATTTATAACGTATTTTATTTCATTTCGAAACATTTTGATACTGCTGATTGATTGATGTACTTGACTGAATACTGTGAAACAATAAAGTTAAACTAGGAATCCTTTCTCTCATGACGGATGTATAATCAAATACATTTAGACAAGTCTGGTTGGAGAACGACAATGTCCGGTTTAAATTAATGAACAACGGTGCTATGTTCAAAATTAAAATTGATTTTAATTCCGTTATCTGTTCAAAATATAGATTTGTACCAGGAATGTTGTAGATTTGCGTTTTACTGACGTCCACATCTGTAGATGCAGATGCGGAAATTATAATAATATTATTTTTAACATAGATGTGGCTTCCGACTGGCAAATACTAAATTATCGTTAAATTTAATGTGGTATCAGGATGGACTAAAGATAGACACACACACACTTTAATTACTTTAATAATTTGTTCATTGACATGTGTATGTGTCCATCTTTGGTCCATCCTGATACCATATAAATAAAAGATACTTTAATTTATTATCATTTATTTATAATTATTTTCCTTACTAAATAATCAATTCAGAATTGGTAGTCACTTGCACGCGCTGCCGAATTCTCGATTCCTGTTGGCCAAGTAGCCAAAAAGTTGGAGCACGTGTCAAATGCCGAGCCGGCACCCAATATTCTTGTCGTGACTTGCATCACATCCGCTAAATCTCCTCAACGACTGTTGCGGATGCGATTGCAGATGCCAAAAATGATGCGAATGCTCCGCGATTGCAGATGTCTGCAAGTACATTTCTAATTTCGAAATGTCATTGGCTATTTATAAAATCCGTCAAGCCATGAATCTTTTCAAGAAGTAACAGCAATTTATTTAGTATAATTTCTAATCGCGCGTATCTTTTTCTTCATTCTGTTTTGATCGCAAGGAATTATTCCAACCCAATATTTTACAGCTTCGACTATACGTGAAAAGTAGTATTAGGTCAGTTACTAAAATAAATATCTTTTTAGAGTCCCGTACCTCAAAAAAAAAAACCAAACCCTTATAGGACCGATTGCGTTGAAATTTGGTACACATATGATAGTCGGTGACCCAAATACGGACGTGAAACGTAAATAAATGAATTTTGAACATGGGGTTTAGTTTTGGGGGGCAAATTAAGAAATTAAAAAGAAAAGTTTTGTAAACTTTATCGTGTGACATATCGAATGAAAGGGCCTGTGGTAAGGGTCTCAGATATATATTTTTTTATGATTTTAAAATAAAACGCTTTAAAGCCATTTAAGAAAAACCCGGGTCGCAGTGCCAAAACCCTGCCGACAATATAGTGTATTTGCTTGTATAGGGCCGTGTGGTTTTATACTGTTATTATGTGAAATTAAGTTTGTTTTTGGGCATAATAAAAAATTTAACCCCTTAATACACCCCTTAAAATAACATTTTTTTCTTAATTGTAATATTATTATCAGTCTAACGTCTACACCGAATTAAATAGATCCTTCAATAAAATAAATGTCACTATCTGCAAATTAGTGTTTTCAAAAAATTTGTAAGTCCGGTCCTGTTGGGCCGATTTCATTAAAATTTTAGGGGCACTTTTTAATTGCTATTAAAAGGTTAAATTTCAATTTTGAAACGATTCTGAGATTTTTTTCGGTATTTTGGGGCCCAAAAACTTTTTTCAACCCCTAAAATTCACCCTTAATGTGATCCGATTAGGCCCATTTTAAATAGGCTTCGTGCAGTAATGGATTCCAACATGTGTGCCAAATTTCGTCAAAATTAATTAAGTCCTTCGAAAGTTATAGCCCGCACACATATATATATACCTATATATATATATATATATATATATATAAATATATATATATATATATATATATATACATATATATATAAACATTTTTAAAAATGGTGCCAAAGTGTTTAGGAGGTTATGAAACGTCGAGAAATTTTGGTCCGACCCCTAGGTCCCGCCATCCGACCGACGCCAATAGTGTATGTTGCCATATGGCAAATACACTAAAAATAGATGAAAATTGGCCATTTCACCCTTATCTTTTACTGGACCGATTGAGTTGAAATTTGGTACACATATGCAAGTTGGTGACCCAAAGACGGACATGTACCATAAATAAATGAATTCTGAACATGGGGGCATTTTTGGGGCGCAAATTAGGAAATTAAAAAAAGAGTTTTGCAAACTGTACCGTGTGACATATCAAATGAAATAGTTTTAATGTTATTTAAGAAAATAGATGGACAATTAACCATTCCCCCCGCCTTATCTCCGAAACTATTGAGATTAAAATTTTGAAAAAAATAGAGAATGTCGGGTCTCACCCACAGTTTACAGGAAAACCTAAACGAAAAAAAACTTACCTCAAAAGGAAAAAACGGAACTCTTATAGGATCACTCGTGTATCTGTCTGGCACCCCGTCACAGCCAATTTGCTCCGGACTACTGGACCGATTGAGTTGAAATTTGGTACACATAATATGTAAGTCGGTGACCATAAGACGAACGTGTAACGTAAATAAATGAATTTTGAACATGGGGGTAATTCTTGGGGAAAAATTAGGAAATTAAAAAAAAAGTTTTGCAAACTGTACCGTGTGACAAATCACATGAAAGGGCTTGTAGTAAGGGTCTCAACTATATATTTTTTATAATGTTAAAATAAATAATTTTAAAGTTATTTAAGAAAATAGATGAGCAAATGACCGCCCCCCCCCTTATCTCCTAAACTACTGAGCCTAAAATTTTGAAAAAAATAGGCAATGTCCGGTCTCACCCATAGTTTACAGGAAAACCTAAACGAAAACCTTAAGTCTTCAAGTACTCACGGACAATGGAATAGTACGGAATCTTCTTCTCGCGAATTCGACTCGCACTTGATCGGTTTTTTATTTTTTTTTGTTCAGTTAGGATTTTCTTGGAATGCCATAATGTAAGTTTGTATAAGGCGTTCTATTGCTAATTATATTAAAAGCTAGCGTGTAATCTGATGATTTCGGCCTTAAATTCAGTACTGTTGTGTTATAATAATGTTCAGATACCCTGTTTGTCAGTCGATGTTAAAGTTTGCAATGTCTGCCGGTGCAGTTGGAACCGGAACAGACTACAAGGTCACCGCATGCCGGACGCCGGTCGTCGTGCGAGAAATCCAACACATCGGCGGTCGGTGAGCCACGTCCTCTGTGTACAGTTGTTACCAGTTCTGCACTACTCTTTCTATGCTGTTGTTCACCCTTAATTGACATTTATGCGCATTTGCAACTGCCTTTCAAAATATGAACGTTCTACACGGTCGTAACAGTTTATAGACATATCAACATCAGAGACCCTGTAGGATCAAAATTAACAGCATGAAGTTGCCGACTGTAATATCAACATTTTGTTAAATATTTTGATTTTAAGCACGTTTACTAAACAATCGACGCGTATTAACGTAAATTTAATCTGAAAGAATTTTTTTCAAAATCGGTTCAGTCGTTTTTTTTAACCAAATAAACTCCAAGAAAGTAGAATTTACACAAATCTCGCGACTAAAAATTTATATCAATTTCGTTAGGATGTCAATTGAAGCGGGTAAACGTATTTTTGATCCATGGGAAAATTATATTAAAATCGGCCCAGTCGGTTATATTGTTTAAAAAAAAGATTGCAAAAAATTTATTTTACATGAAGTATTGGGAATAAAAAACGCCATCGAATTCATTGTGGTGCTAATCAAAGCTTATTAACGTCAATAAGATAAAATTTTTTACCAAAATCGGTTCAGCCGTTTTTTATTTAAACAAAAGCGCTACAAAAAAGTGTATTTTAGGGCTTTTTGAAAAAAAAATTCTCGAGTCTAATTTGTTAAATATCTACATATTTAATATTCCATATTCATCATACTGGGAAGCTGGTCCTGTGGACTTCAAGTGTCGCACTTGTAGAGTCCTAATAAACGACCCACCCCCGGTTTGTGTTTTATTGTTTTGGGGAAACTTTTGAATATGGTCCAATAATTTCTAGAGAAAAATAAGCAATGAAGTAAATGCCTAAAGTTTATTATGCTTTTATTTGTAAGATAGCTTCCTTTAGACAGTTTACAGGATAGACTGCGACATGTCATAACCTACCTCAGAGAAATATTAATGCTAAAATACACTTTTTTGCATTTTTTTTGTTTAAAAACGGTTGAACCGATTTTATTAAAATTACTTTCAGATCATAATGACGTTAATGCGCTTCGATTGGCTCCTTAAAAAAATAATAACATTTTTTTTCGAGAGATTTCGTGTAAAATCCACTTTTTTACAGTATTTTGGTTAAAAAAACGACTAGGCCGATTTGGACAAGACATCTTGGATTTTATTGATTAGCAAAGTCGTGAATAGTAATTGTTGTAGGTGAGGGAAGATGACTAAGTAGTAAACAATTTACTTGTCTAGCTGGCATTTCTTTGTCTCTCGTTTAAACCGCTGTAACAACCTACTTCTGTAACATTCAATCCCTTCTTCTCCTACGTTATATAAAAGTAAAAATAATTAATGTACAATTGCAAATACCCAACTGCACAAAAATGAAACATACTAAAAGGAAGAAAACAAGTCGAAAAACCTCAACACGCAGCAGGTGGAACTAAGCGCGTCGTCAGCCTTTGAGTCAGAGGGAGCCAGAGATGAGAAAAAAACAAACATTTCAGATTTGTGAGGTGTAAGATATTATTATAACATATTTATTGAATTCAAAATACGGTAGGGACCACGCCCGTTGGTTCAAAGAAAATGTGTAAGTTTGTGGCGGTAGTTGGTAGTACAAGTACATTTTTATCCTTTTTGATTTTAGTTTCAGAGTGATTCTACTGAACGCTACAATAGGGAATATGCATTTGGATTAAATTGAATTGATTTTTTTTCCCTGAATCCATATTGTCCTGAAATTATATCTGAACCCTTATTTCCTTATTTAGTTTGTTTTTAATTGCATAAAATATTAATTAAAAAATGCAAAATATGCGAGGGAAATTCGAACGAAACGCATCACCATTGGTCGAACCGAAACGTGACGTCAAATACCACGTTATCGGATTTATAGGCGTCGCTGTTTCTATGGTGTCTGAATGAAAAATTGTTTTATTTGTACTTTTGTAGTGTTTTTCATTAGCGTGAAATTTCTAGTAGCATTAAGTCATTTAGAACGATGACTGAAAGTGGCTTTGTCAAAGCACAATCGGATAATTTACCAAAAATAGATGCATTTATGATGACAGCATATTTTGCATCAAATCCAGATACATTATCTCTTCTCATAACCTTACACCATTGTTTTCGTGTATTCGCATCTTTTGGAACGGGAAAAAACACTTTATCAGGTGTACTTCTAATAGTGTTTTTGCATATTGGTACAAGACAATATCTATAAAATGGTTTTTTAGCTTTATCCATGGCGTGAATAGCTTTTAAAACTGAAAATTTCTATAAAAGAACCAAAAGTATCTGTCAAACTTTTAGTCAACAAACACTGGTCGTGGCTTTTGACGTCACTCAAGGCCCGCGAAAAATGGCGGCGTTCAAACAGATCAAATTTAAGCGATGTTTTAAATATTATTTAAAAAAATTATTCGAGCATTTCTAACAGTATTTATATTTTTTACTATTTTATAACGATGTAAAAAGTGAATTAAAAATATAAAAAAATACATGCATATTCCCTATTTATTACTTACTTATTCTGTGACATTAGGCAGGAAAAATTATTACTTAATTCCTAGTCTCTAGAGAGGAGTAGCTTCTCCTACCTGCCCCCCCTTGGCGATGCCCCTGGATAATAATAATAATTTTTTGCCTTTTAAAATAATAATTTTTTTGTCTATATCGATTCATTAGATGCAGCCAACTAAGTCTTGTTTTTGCAATAGATCGTTGACTGACTACCGTCAATCAGCACAGGTTGTGGTGGCCATTTGTTTCATGTACAATGGATTTTTCATCAATGAATGAATTCTTAAAGTCATCTTACATTTTCACGTTAATCAGTTTCTCACTATTATTTTTATAACCATATTTTAAGGGCCTCAGCGTTTAACTTCCATCCAAAGATGGAAATACTTCTTGGTATAAATCATCTATTTAGGGCGCTCGTGTTATTCTGTATTGTCAATGTTGTTAACATCCTTCAAAAAAGGCCACTAAAAATAACAAAATTATCAGTTCGGCGCCAATTTAATGACTATAAGGTTTTATGTACCTACTAGCCGCTACCCGTAGCTCCGCACGCAATTGAGATGAAAGACGACAGTGGAAACCGTAGTGGAGCTTTAGGCTCAATAATATTAGTCTTGAATCGCTGGGCTGCATTTCGCTCGGCAACACTAACATTTGTGGAACCTTCGGCTCCATCGTATTACAGTCTTGGCTTGCGTCATTTTTTTATATTTTGTAATAGCCGCTACCCGCGACTACATACGTGATTTAGACAACACTGTTTTATAGCACGCTCGGTAGGGACAACAGTAGTGGAGCTTCCGGCTCTACCGTATGATATATAGACATTGATATAAGAATAAACATTTTTTGTCATAAACCTTTGCGGGTGCGCGCACAACAACTCATCAAAGTGTAATCGAATCGGATGAATAGTATAGCATCGCATAGGGTCCCAAACGGACGACAAATTATCATTTTTGAAGTTTAACTTCTTTAGCGACGTATCTGTTTGAAAAAAGTAAGAAATCGAGAGGAAGTAGAACTGACAAATAAAGGAGAAGTTAGTTTGTCTCCTAAATTACATGAAACTGACAAGGACAGAAGTTTATAGTTTGTTGCATTTTGATTCACAAAATAGTAAGGCAAGGATGAACATATAAAGTCAATGCTTGGGAATCTGACATTTCAAATTACGAACAATTGAAGTACAAAATAATTTCTGTAATTTGACGTAGATACATACAAACTAAAGAAGTTAAACTTCTTATGTGAGCTTATAAGGGTGAGGTTCAGTGTGTTTTTTTATATTAGATTACCCCTTAGGAATGGAATTTCAAAAAGATCCTTTCTTAGCGTCTATCCATGTCATTTTTGAAGTTTTTTAAAAACGACTGAGACAATTAAAAAAAATATATGAGACTAATTTGTAAACATTCTGAACAAAATGGTGTCGAAATTTTTCAAATCGGCAACTGATCGAAAAGTTATGACTGAACAAACAAAAAAACGTAACGAATGATAACGTCTTTGTTTTTGAAGACGGTTAAAAATGATAGCAGTGTACCTAAAATTTCTGTCGGATTTTAACTTATATGGTGGCACCATTATTATTATTTTTTTGTTTCACAATTATTGCAGTTTTAGTTCTGCTGCGTGTAGTGTAAAACACACAGAGAAACATCTTTGCATCATAAAATCCAACGTAAATTTTTTGTAACATTATCTGATGCGTTCTGTTGTTTATCGTGTAATATGAGCGTAACAGACAAAGAGAAGAGAACCTTTAGTATGGTTTGCTTTGCGCTACGAGATATCTCTCACGGCAGAATAGCGATAAGCAGGCTTTTAGATCCGGTAGAAAGTCGCAAAGTATGTGCAGGTAGTACTATTTATATTCTATTTTGGGAACAATGACTTCAAACGCATTTAACTATTTTATATTGACATGAAGTAAAATAAATACTGCGTACAACTGTTACTTTTAAAAATTACGACCGAACAATAAGCAATACTAAGTGATAAGGTATATACAATAATTGTAGCTAATGAGAAATAATATATTCACTTTAAAACGTTAAATTATTTATTTTTTTATTATATTTATAGAGTTATGTTAAGTTGCGTGTTAATTAATAACTATCGTTTAAAAAAAATAAACTATGAGAATGCTCATCCAACCCTTGCGAAACATTTTTGAATCTAAACGTGTCAATGTTATAAAATTGATCAAAATAACTTTTTGCCGTTATCCATATTGATAAGAGTGTGCCGTGTAAAACAAAATTTGTTAAAACAAATAAATACCGACAGTTTAACAATCTGTCGTTACAGTTTCGCTAAACGTGTCTGCCATGACCTTAGAACCACCGTAGGTGTCTGCCATTGTTTTTAGTGTATTTGCCATATGGCAACATACATTATTGGCGTCGGTCGGATGGCGGGACCTAGGGGTCGGACCAAAATTTCTCGACGTTTCATAACCTCCTAAACACTTTGGCACCATTTTTAAAAATGTTTATATATATATATATGTATATACACTGTAAAAACTGAGAAGGCCGATTACACAGATAATCTAGGGTCCAAATAATGCCCTAGATTATTCTGGTAATTTTACACACCATATGGAATGCTACATGTTTTCCCGTAAATTTACATATAGTTGTGTAATCCACATTACATACAAATATGTAATATTTTAAACAAAAAAAATGTAATTTCCCAAAAAATGTGTAAAATTCCCTAACCCATACCCTACAATTTTACATACTTTTATGTAATATTTGTGTAAAATAATACATATTTAAATGTAAAATTACACACAAGATTTTTGAATGGGAAAGGAAAATAAAAAAGACGGTACTGCGTAAACAATGTATTTATTTATTAAAAAAACAAAAATGTTACTTCTGTTGCAAAATATAATAAATAATAATAACTGGAAGAATGTTCTTTTACCTTTTTTCAAGTCGACAATAATTTTTGGAGTTAAATTTAACCAAATGTCAAATTGTTGCCAGCATATTTTGGAATTGTAACCCGCAATAACCATTGGCACGGCCGAAATATCGACAGGTGCACTGGATATGTTTCTATCTTGGCGGTACTAAAAAATGATGAAACTGAATATATTCTTGATGTAACCTAAAAAAAAAAACACACATTTTAAATATTTGATAGCATTGATTAAACATACATATAATTTTCCCTTTTAATTTCTGTGGAAATATTGATGTAAATTATATTTTTCACACAGGAAAAACTTTGACTACAGGATTTACACTGAAATGACATTATTAATTATTACCTCAGCTAACACCTTAAAACAAGTATTAAATAAAAGAAACTTACCTGTTGATAACAAATAATTGATGATCAGTGCAAACAGCAATTTATGGCGTATAACCAGAGATAATTTTATAACAGTTATAATATGTGCCATGCAATGATGCATCACATGCGATGCTTTGGCCTTTGGGATTTACCTAGCTTAGTAGAGGTACGCATGCGTCCACTCAAAGGAATGACGCTGGCACGCATATTACTACACAGGGTTGCCGAGTATACAGTCTGAATATAAAAAATAATATAATTTATTATAGTATCTATCATATGTTATTTATAACATTTTTTAATAAACTTTTAAAAATAAATGATATAAAAAAGGAAAAGATATATTTATTTAAAGTTTTAAACATTGGGCGGTTTTTTTTTATTAGTTTGCGATTTTTCCGAAAAAATTCGCTACTTTTGTGTAAACATTTCTGGCAACCCTGACAGAGAGTCCGCGCATGCGCAGTGGCGATTGTTCCTAAACTTACAATTTTCTTATTTGTAGTTGTACTAGTGATGTAAAAGAATAAATTACCGGTTAAGTAACCACGGCAATTTATTTTAAATAACCCCGGCGATTTATTATTATTGTACAAGGTTACGCATGGTTTTGTATTCCGGTCGAAAATTAAATTTTACAACCAATATCTACTTAAATATAAATGCAGTATTTAAAAAAAAAATTCTTTAGATTCTATTTATACCTACTTTATTGATTTTTTTTTTTTTTGGTCTTCTGAGATAGAAAATCCTAAAGCAGCCTTTTGTTTTATAGATAGCCGGTTAAATAACCGCTAAATTATCCGGTCAAAATGGTTACTATATCATAAATGACCGGTAATTTTACATCACTTAAGTTTTACATTTTGTTATGTAATTACACATTGTACTATGTAATTTTTACAAACTTCAGTGGAATATTGCACAATAAATTACATTAAAACTACATAAGTCTATGTAAGTTTACTTTACTTTATGTATAAACACCAAATTTGTTTAATTTTACACAGAATGTCCAAGTTTTTATACACATTTCCTTGTAAAAATAAATAATAATGTAAAATTACCTAGAAAATTGAGGGAATTTTACATTAACTTTCAATGTAATTTTACACCCATTTTTTACAGTGTATATATATATTTATATGTGCGGGCAATAACTTTCGAAGGAGTTAATTAATTTTAACGAAATTTGGCATACTTGTTGGAATCCATCACCGCACGAAGTCTATTTAAAATGGGTCAATCGGGTCATTTTAGGGGTGGTTTTTAGGGGTTGAAAAAAGTTTTTGGGCCCAAAAATACCGAAAAAATTCTCAGAATCGTTTCAAAATTGAAATTTAACCCTTTAGTAGCAATTAAAAAGTGCTCCTAAAATTATAAGCGAATCGGCCTGACAGGACCGGACTTACAAATTTTATGAAAACACTAGTTTGCGTATACGAATTTACTTGCTGAAGGTCGTATTTAATTTGGTGCAGATGTTGGATTGATAACAATATTTCAACTAATAAAATTATTATTTTAAGGGGTGTATTAAGGGGTTAAATTTTTTTTTATTTTGCCCAAAAACCAACTTAAGTTCGCATAATAAAGCCACACTGCCTGTATTAGCAAATACACTATTTGTCGGCAGGGTTTTGGCACTGCGACCCGGGTTTTTTTTTTTCAATAACAATAATAATTAATTGATGTTGCAGCCTTTACACTATGACGTTGAACTTGGTCAAATTTTCATACCTTTCGTATCTGAGGGACTCTATAGGACCCGTGCTCGAAATAACGAGTCCCCATTTCATGTACAGCAGGTATAAGAGAGTACATAAAAATATAGGGTCTTACAAAATATCGTAATTCTGCCGATCACTGGTTCCGAGACTAAACAAGTGCTAAATCCGCCTCTGCTTAATTGATTAAATTCAGACAAATCTATGACAACTAAAAAAAAATGAATTACTAAAAGTCAATTTTCTGTTTTGAACATCGACTGAAGAATACTAACACAAAAATGGGCAACAAAATAAATTCGTTGATGAAACGTCTTTTTGATTATCCAATTAAACGACAACCGATTTGTTTTTATAGACAAGAAGATTTTTCATCGACAGGTTCGATAATAGTAATATTGCTCAAACCATGAACTGTTAGCTAAGTTGTTTTTCAATGCATTTACATTAAATAATTTGGAGAATTTTGTCGCTTTAATTAACATACCGACTTATTTAATTATGCGATGTGCATATTATATAATATAAAAATAGCGAAAATATTTTGATGGACCGTAAACCACGTTTTTATTTATTTTTTAGGAGATGCCCTGGTATTGGATGAAAATTATTCGAAAGGTCCACCAACAGAATATGATAAGCTTGTGCAAGAATTTTATAACCGTCTTCTGGACACACGTTGTTCGAAAGATCCGACTGCAGAGAAAAGTAAACGATGGAGCATTCAGAAAGTGATTTCAAAATATCCAGGTAACATTTTTATTAGTGTATTTGCCATATGGCAACATACACTATTGGCGTCGGTCGGATGGCGGGACCTAGGGGTCGGACCAAAATTTCTCGACGTTTCATAACCTCCTAAACACTTTGGCACCATTTTTAAAAATGTTTATATATATATGTATATATATATATATATATATATATATATATATATATATTTATATACGTATATATATATATATATATATATGTGTACGCGCGATAACTTTCGAAAGAGTTAATTGATTTCAACGAAATTTGAGCCACGTGTTGAAACCCATCACCGCAAGAAGCCTATTTAAAATGGGCCTAATCGGGCTATTTTAAGGGTAGTTTTTAGGGGTTGAAAACTGTTTTTGGGCCCCAAAATACCGAAAAAATTCTCCGAATCGTTTCAAAATTGAAATTTAACCCTCTGGTAGTGATTAAAAAGTGTCCCCACAATTTTAATAAAATTGGCCCGACAGGACCGGATTTACAAATTTTACGAAAACACTAGTTTGCAGATAGTGACTTATTTATTGAAGGGTGTATTTAATTCGGTGTAGACGTTAGATTGATAATAATATTACAATTAAGAAAAAAATGTTATTTTCAGGGGTGTACTAAGGGGTTAAATTTTTTATTTTGCCCAAAAACAAACTTAATTTCACATAATAAAAGTATAAAACCACACGGCCCTATACAAGCAAATACACTATATTGTCGGCAGGGTTTTGGCACTGCGACCCGGGTTTTTATTTTTTAATATAGGGAGTATATTTGGAATTAATTAGGGGAAAACTGGAAATTATTCTAATCTCTTCAGTTTGGATTTGAAATAAACATACTAAGCTTCTCCCCTTATCCTTTTTTTTTTTTTTTGCGGAGGTGAGGAAATCCATCATGGGCACCCGTTGGTGCCAGACTCCTACTGGCTAAAACCTCACCCCTTTATCGTCTCGCCTTTCATGCCGGAACCACTTTCGCATTAATTCAACATGAGGCAGTCTTAAATTCATCTGCGATCTTTACTTTCGATTATTTTTCTGATAGCATTATAAGCCGCTCTCCAGCTCATCTCATGTCCCACTAGGTCTTCTGCTAAGTTTGCTTTGTCAAATGTTCTCCCTGTGTCTCGATGGTAAATGCTTCGAGCATTCTCCCATCTGGGACACATAAACAAAGTGTGTTCAACATTATCAACTTCTCCGCAGTATGGACATTTGTCCGACTCCGCCCTGATTTTCTCGTAGAGATATTTTCTGAAACATCCATGTCCAGATAGCGCTTGTGTCATATAGTAATCCACCTCTCCGCCGGCCCTGTTAATATTCGGGATTAATTGGTGTGTCCAGCGACCTTTGGTCCCACTATCCCATTTCATCTGCCACTGTCTTATGACGTTTTCCCTGGCCACTTTAGCTTGTACACCGTTGTACCTCTCTATTCTCTCCTGTGCGAGTAGGTCTATCGGAGGGACTCCCGCGATTACATTAGCTCCCTCTGCGCTAATGGATTTGTAGGCGCTGCAGATCCTTATTAACATCACCCGTTGTACACTCAAGAGCTTCTGCCTTAGATTGTTATTTTTGATCCCAGGGTACCATGCCGGAGCTGCATACAGCAGTTGTGCATGTATCACATTCGACAGCGCTCTTCTTTTTGATGCCCTCGGACCTCCAATATTGGGCATTAGTCTGGCTAGTGCTGCTGCCGTCTTGCCTGATTTCTCAGCAGTTTTGAGAGTATGTTCAGCAAAGACTTTCTCCCCTTATCCTAGGTGAGCTTTGGTCGCTGTATGCAGATTTATACTCAGAAAATACATGTATTTCATCAATGTGATAATATCTCAAAGACAACCAACGCTATGCGAAAATTATCTATACAAATGCTGTAGAGATTAAAATTCTGAGTAAAATGAGTACCTACACTTTATATTTTCATTTAACATTAAGCTCCCAACTCAATATCAAAATTTGTTTTAATATTAAATACTGCGTCTTGACTCTTGATAAATGTTGCTTTTCACAATTTTCCCTAAATATCTCAAACCTATAGATTCCAGTCAAAAACATTTAATGTACAATTCCCTTATACGGTATATAGATCTATCCTAAAAAAAGTTATCTTAAACATACGATTTTAAAATACATTACTACAGTAATTCGGCATCTTTCGAATTTTTCAAAATTTTCGACAGATTTTGATTGCGTATAAATATGTCTATATCTGTTTATATAGGTACAAAAAATATACTTTTTTGATGTCAGTTTAAAAAGACTGAACCGATTTGAAGAAAAGTTATCTGGCACCAACCGGTAAATATTCTGAATAAAATAGTGCTAACATTTTTCAAATCGGTTAGCCCTGCAACGTTTGGTCTTTGCCTATGCCGTGTTCATAAGCAATCAAACGCGCATCTTCCTAAATAATTATTAATCTTTCTATTAATAATTATAAAGGGTAAAAAAACTTTTTATTTGTAGGTATTAAATGTTCTCCAATTCACAATAAGTAAATAAAAAAAAATCTTTATTTAATATTTCGAGTTTAATTATTTTCTCAAAAAAAAAAAAAAAACTTATCAAGACATGCATCAAAACAACATTAGTTTCAACAAGAAAATATTTAAATAATTTTATTTATTTCACTCTATCTTAACTTATTCTACCATATCATATTTAAATCAGCAATTACTTATTTTCCAAAATTATTAGAACTTTATATACATTATATTTTATCTTTGTATTTTTTATCTTTTTTAATTTATCGAGAAATATAGAAATTTTATTTTATTCTCAAAGTGACTTATACAATTATTTTCTTTACACTCGTACTTTGCTTAATATTTCATTATTAGTGTATTTGCCATAAGGCAACATACACTATTGGCGTCGGTCGGATGGCGGGACCTAGGGGTCGGACCAAAATTTCTCGACGTTTCATAACCTCCTAAACACTTTGGCACCATTTTTAAAAATGTTTATATATATATGTATATATATATATATTTATATATATATATATATATATATATATACGTATATATATATATACGTATATATATATATATATATATAATATATATATATATATATATATATATATGTGTGCGGGCAATAACTTTCGAAGGAGTTAATTGATTTTAACGAAATTTGGCCCACGTGTTGAAATCCATCACCGCAAGAAGCCTATTTAAAATGGGCGTAATCGGGCTATTTTAAGGGTAGTTTTTAGGGGTTGAAAAACGTTTTTGGGCCCCAAAATACCGAAAAAATTCTCCGAATCGTTTCAAAATTGACATTTAACCTTCCAGTAGTAATTAAAAAATGTCCCTAAAATTTTAAAAAAATCGGCCCGACAGGACCGGACTTAAAAATTTTATGAAAACACTACTTTGCAGATAGTGAATTATTTACTGAAAGTTGTATATAATTTGGTATAGAGGTTCGATTGATAATAATATTGCAATTAAGAAAAAAAAATGTTATTTTAAGGGGTGTATTAAGGAGTCAAATTTTTTATTTTGCCGAAAAACCAACTTAAGTTCGCATAATAAAGCCACACTGCCTGTATTATCAAATACACTATATTGTCGGCAGGGTTTTGGCACTGCGACCCGGGTTTTTTTATTATTTCAACTTGATATTTTGCGCTAATCTACATTCATTCATCTATAATAATTAATATTCTTTACATTGTAACATTCATTATCTTCTTATCTTTTTCATATAATAGTATTTATTTCATTATAATAATTTCATTTATCATTCCCTATTTGCGGGTTTAACTTCTACACTTTTCATACATCAATTTCACATTCATTCTTATTTATTTTTATTTATCTTAATATTTCAATTTTGAAATATTAGGCAAAGTCCCATTGTAAAAAGAAAATCATATTTAGAACCCTTTTTAAATATCATCTCAATCTTTTATATTATGAATATTTGTGAAGTATTAACTTCTTTTGAAAGTAACAAAAAAAAATCATTAATGAAAAATAATAAAAACTTAAGTTTCTTTCTTTTGATTACTTTTAGATTAATAATTAATAATTAAAAAAAACCATAGCAAAGATAAACCATTTACTAGACTTGATGAGATATAATTGCAGTTTTGTCCCAAATTGGGTTCAATTATCCTCTTTCAAATATTAATATTGATCAAAGATAAACCGTTCGATCGATATTAATAGTGTACCAAAATATAGTCAAAGAGAAACCATCCGACCAATTTCAGTATACGTTTTGATATTATGCTCAAATTTACATATTACTTTCTTCAAACGTTAATATTGATCAAAGATAAATCGTTCAACCGATATTAATGGCATTATATTCAGCATTCCATTATTCTTAGCTTAATGATTCTTTTCTAACTTTTTTGCCTAGCTTGATTTTTATTGAAAAATACTAAATATGGTCAAAGAGAAACCATCCAACCACTTTTAGTATACATTTTAATACTACTCTTAAATTTACAAGTTAATTTCTTTTAATTATCTTTTCTGCGTTAGTTTGTTTCAAAAAAAATATTATCCAGAATATATTTACCTCATGATGACTTGAGAATCTGCCGCTTCGGTAGACATTCTCCAAACAAAATTATTACGTTTGAAAAGATTAAATTTTTAAATACTTAAGAAATTATTTTATTACTGACGAAGTCAAAAAAGCAAGTTCATCAAGCAAAATCAAAAAAGCAAGTCAATTTTGAAAAGATTAATTTTTTAAATACTTAATAAAATCTGGCACCGATGAAGGCAGCAAACCAAGTGAATTTTTAATTTTATCGTTGAAAGAATGTGGCATTAATTCGCCCTTCCTAATCCTTATCTACCAATCAGCGATAATCAAATTTTCAAATTTACAACGAGATCATTCGGCATTGGACTTACATTAGATAATACCTTTTACCAAAAATACATACTGTTCAATAATGTAATTAAAATTAGTTAGTTTTATCTGGCATGTACTGAGTGTTCAAATAGTTACAATGACTATATTATTATTTTATTTATTTACCATGAAATAATGATTTCTACAACATCTGTAATGTTGTAACATTACAGCCCCTCGAAAAGTTATGGCTAAACAAACATAAAAAATATATAAATAACGAATTGAATAACTTCTTTTATTTTTTGAAATCAATTATAATCGAGACAATTGGCATCCCGATCAAAGGTGAATTGGGAGGTCTCCACAGACCCCAGAAAATCGGAACGTCCCACCCAAATCGAGACACCTGGCAACGCTAGTGGGGACACTTCAAATGAAAGAGAATTGAAGTTTTCCGACTTTTCTTTCTTTTAGGTTGTCTTTTTTTTATGTCGTCGGATTTTTTGTTTGTTTAAAATATTATTTTCTTACGAAACAAATGTTGAAATAAGGATTTCCTTCTAGGCTGGAATGAATTAACAATTTCAAATCTACATTCTCTTTTTTTACTCTTCGACGACAATCAAAATGGAATGCTGAACATTCAAAACTTTGCCGCTATCTTAGAAAGTTTAGGTGACGAAAATGATATGGATTTGAGAAAAACCAAATTTAACGAAGCAGATACGGATTCAGACGGATGGATTAATTATGACGAATTTTTGAAAGTACTTAATTACAATATTCACTCATTTCTTAATTTCAGGCTGTACCGTCGATTTTTTATTATAAAGCTTCGGCTTCCAGATTCTATTATTTTTTAAAGGGATCCTATGAAGACGACATTCAAATATGAATTTTGAAACAAAATTTATAAAATATTGAACGTAACATTATTTTTTTAATTATTTCTTGTCACTAGATATATTTAAAAATAAAATTCTGGCGCATAGGTCCTGTTAGACCAATTTACTCAAAACTGTGTGACTGACTGTTGGGGAGAAAGTAATCAAAGACAACTCTAATTAATAGTCTGATGTTTATCGATGAATTAGTATTATTATTGGCGTCGATTAGTTGGCCATACGATCGAGATTTTGTGGTTCGACCAGAACCACAAATGATCACAATAAACGATAACTCGTTATCGGTCACGAAATGTTTAATAGATTTATATACGTTTGATATACATTACATATTTATATTTCAGCTTGTTTACAACTTTGATAATAACGAAGGTGGTGAAATAATTGGTTTAGCAAAGTTGTGTTGGGAGGTTGCGGAAAATATTCGTTTTGTTAGTAGTTTGTCCGTCGGAGAACAGTTGGAATATGGTTTATTTTGATAAATATTAGATACTTACAAACATTAATAATTAATTATAAGCATAACTTTTCATAAAAAAATTATAAAAAAAATCAATTGTTCACGAATTTATTTTGAAATAATTTAAATAAATAGACATTATGTTTCGAGACGTAATATTCTGAGCCTATTTTGATCGGCAACGACACATGCTGCTTCGTTTTGTGCCCCACAATATCTGGACGATGAAAAAACAGTCATGAGTCTACCCTGTAACTGCACCTAGATAATTGAAATTAATTAATTTAAATAAACATAGACGACGATAGTCTCAGCTGTTGAGCGTCTATAGTTTTCAATCCTATCTTTAAGGATAGACGCCAAGAGCTCCGGTTCAAATTATATGGCGGATATGTTAGCTTCAGTGTGTGCTAACATATTCCGCTAGATAATTTGATCGCGCTCCGCGTTCACTCCCACTATCTGCTGCTGGTCTGTGGGGAATACATCAATGCAGATACAGTGAAAGCTCTCCTTGCGGACAGTTTTAATTAAGGTAGTACCCTCGCAACAGTCACAGTAAAAAGTTTATGCTGGTTTATGCAGTACATGTAGTTGACAGTTGTTATTAACAAGCCCAATAATTTTTGCTGATTCTGTACTAATTTTAGCCAATCCCGAGCGAGAAATCTGGCAACACTGTCGGAGCGTTAAAATATTTTATAGTACACTGTAGAAATTGAGGTCGATTACATGTATAATCGCTGATCCATACAATGTCAGCGATTATTCTGGTAGTCAATAGTCATACACACCATATGGAATGCTACGCCTTTTCCTGTAAATTTACATATATATGTAGTTGTGTAGTCCACATTTCATACAAATGTGTAATATTTTAAACAAAAAAATGTAATTTTTCAAAAAATATGTGTAAAATTTCCTAACCCATACCCTACAGTTTTACATATGTTTATGTAATATTTGTGTAAAATTACATACAAGAAGATTTTTGAATATAATTTTTATACTCAGTACTAGACAGCAGAAAATTGAGGGAATTTTACTTTAACTTTCAATGTAATTTTACAATCATTGTTTACAGTGTATGTATGCATACGCACCTGTAAGTTGTTTGACGGATTAGATAAGTATGCGTTGTTGCCAGATCGTTTATCGTATAACCTTTCCTATGCTGAAATCTGGTAAATTTTCCATTATTATTTATTAAATATCTCTGAAACTGTGTAGTAACTGTTAATGAGACTGTTTTTAAAAAATTGTTTAGTTGTTAGTTAACGTTACTTTAGTTTTTCAAAAAGATCCTAAGAAAATTTTCTGAGATACAAAAATATTTGTCGGTAAATTTTTCGATACCCCGTATACCGTAATGTATAAGAACGTCAAAAACTCGACTTTGGAATTTAACACTTTGACGGACACTTAAAAATTTAGTTTTGTTCCAATTTTGACACTATAGTTTTTTCAATTGTTTGAACCAATAATATGTTTTTAATCACAAAAATAACATTTATATCTAATTATTGAGTTAATTAATAAGATTAATTAGCATGCAGGGTATGTATTCTACACTTGCAAAGAGACTGCTACACCCGTCTGGCTGTTACGCGGTCCGTAGTATACGACGGCTTCAGCCGTCGTGTCAAATTTTTGAACTTTTGTTTATGACGGTTTTAGCCGGTTTGTCCGTCAAAGTGTTAATATCTCTGAAACTGTATTGTTCAAAAATTTCATTCTGCGCCAATCGATGTAGAATTACATAATAAACATTATTCTGGCTAAATTTCAAACAACTCCTAAGAAAACGGGTGTGGCGAGGGTACTACCTTAAGTGGACATTCTCTCTTAAATTAATTAAATTTGCGGAACCAACTTTTCTCCTATTTTAATTACAAAAGGCTAAAGTTTCTAACACACGGATGTGGACATAGAAACTGAACGCATATAACATTACATCTATCTAGTAGGTAATTCCTCAGAGTAGTTTTCGCCGACTCTCCTTTCTGTATTTTTCTTTTAGTTTTACTGCAATTGAATGTGGGTAAAAACAAGATTACCTTATTTAAAATGGCACCTTTTAAAAAAATGCTTACATTAAAACAAAAAATGAAAGTAGTAAATGTGCTTGAAAAATAACATTTATCGGTGCGTAAGTTAGCGGAAGGATTTAACATAGGAAAATCGCAGACAGTTTAAATTGCGAGATAAAGAAATGAGCTTCATTGTGTCCAAAAGCTATTCGCACCTAAAAAAACTGATGGTTTTAAATTATTGATAAATTGTATTTTGAGTTATTTGCACGATTGCGCAGTCAAAACATTTCGATGGATATGTAAATCCATTCTAATTTCCAATATCTCTTTTTTACAGCGAATTTTGAAATCGTTGGTGTTCGCCTGTGAGAGCTTTCACTATACACCTAATAAGATGCCGTTTAACTTAAAATTTCTGAGTTTCTAGATTGACAAAGGATTACAATCGTCCACCGTTTTGGGGCATAAAATTCATTTCAAATATATAACAGTTTTCGTAATTAAAGACAAATAATAAAAGTTCAAAAATAAATATTCATAAATACACAAACTACCCAAATTTAAAAATGTGTAAATGGTATTGTAATGTAGTGATTTTTTTAATTGCAGCCTAAAGTAAATGTTACGGGGAATATATAAGACTTAAGTTCATTTTCTGTCAGTCAGTCATCTTAGGCCGATTTCATTATTATATTTCTAGCTGTGAGATAGACAGACAGACAGACAGAGAGAGAGAGAGAGAGAACTAGAGTTTAGCATATGGGTACAATGGTTGCGGTCTAGAAACTTTAGTTTAACTTACATTGAATCCTGCTTGTGCAACTTCGTGTGCCCGAATAACATGACTCAAATTATTAACACTAAGAAAACGACTAAGTGCTTCTTTGTTAAATACATGGGCCGTCCCTCGTCTTGTGTTTGCAGCGAAACCTTCGTTAGCGCATAATTCCATGGACATTGCTTCAGTCATACCCTTATATCTAAAATCATATTTGGTTTGTAAATTATATTATTATTATATCTTGCCATTTCATTGTACTAATTCTCTTACCTAACAGGATCGTTCCACATAATTTCCCATGCAAGAGCGCTCTGAGCTTCTGGCTCGGAAAGAACGTTTGGAATAGAATTGATTGCGCTAATAACTGGACATAACCATGGGGGCGGAATTCCTCCATGGCAACAAAATATCTATCGAAAGTAATACGTTTGATAAATATTACTAAATATTTGGTTACTTAGACAATAAAAAAAAATCGTCGTCGCTTTACTTAGCGATCTCCTGATGCGACGACGCTTGGATAATAATATTAATTAGCGGTATCTGTGCGAATAATTCGCACTAAAATTCGTTTCTAATTTCTCACACTCTTCATAACTTTCTTCTTTTTGTTGTATTACATTACAAAGCTCAGTGACGGTTCAAGAAAATATTTTTCTAAAACTGTCATATAGAGGCGCAAGTATCGAAAACGTTGAGTTGAAGCGCCGCCATACGAAAAGTATTTATACGTGAATTTTGATTAAAAATTAAACAAAAAAAATTTATCGACCGTCAATCATGTTGACGTTGTTTCAAAGTTAGAACCGTCAGATGGCAGCATTGCTGCATATACTGAATAAATGTACAATTGTTATAATTAATTATTTTGCAAAAACAAAAGCAATAATAGATTTTTTAGTTATTGATGTCAGTAGAGCAAGCAAATGTCTATAAAATGATATAAAATTTATGTGGAGCAATTGTGTGGTTTTTTCGAAAAAGGGAGGCGGAGGCAAACATCAACCTTAGCGTATTAATATATATGATAATAGAAAACAGGATCACGGGTAATTGGAATAATAAAGTTAAATCAATTTAAACACTCATTGACTGCAACGTTTCGTCTTTATTATTAAGACTTTTTCAAGCTCTAAAAATTTTTACAAAAACTAACAACATTCATATAATAAAAATATTAAACATAATGCCAGATTTTATATACCTATATCATAATTTGCCTATCGTTTAAACATATTGAGGTTAGTCACACCATTGTTTCTTTTCAGTAAGTTATTTAATCCATAAAGTTGCAGTCAATGAGTGTTTAAATTGATTTAACTTTATTATTCCAATTACCCGTGATCCTGTTTTCTTTTATAACATATATCTGGAATTGAACTTTGAAGATGAATAATATTAATATTTATATTAAATTTAAAGGGTAAATACATATTATTTTTTACTTTTTAAAGGTTTTTTTTTGTATTGGGGGTTTTTTAAATTTTTATTTTAAATCTTATATCAAACTTTTTATAAGAAAAGAGCTGATGACCTTGAAACGGCTGAACCGATTTTGATAAAGCATGTCTAAAAACCACCGCTATAAAACCTTTTTTCAAATAAAAAAAACCGCATCCAAATCGCTTCACCCGTTTAAGAGCTACGGTGCCACAGACAGACACACATACACACACACAGCGGTCAAACTTATAACACCCCTGTTTTTGCATCGGGGTTTTTTAAAACAGAACACAAAATCTGTCGCACAATTGTAATACCCACGGTCGGGTAGTGAACAGTGCCCGTGTCAAAAATTAAGATTGGGGGTACCTATGCGTCGTTTCTATTAACATGATATATCTCCATTTTCAAATATTATATCGTACACCGTAGACTAGAATGGTATACTGACACATTCTTGAAAGTTGTAAATACTACGTCACTCGTGGACTCTGTAGTATGGTTAAAATTAACAAAAGGGTGTATTTACTTTGCTATCAATTGTTGCTGCAACAGGCAGTACATCAAAAACATTATTAACGGCGTTCCAAATCTCTCGGCCTAAGGATTCTCCAAATTTGCATAGACATTCACTGAAAAATATTAAATCAAAACTAAAACAACTGCCATGTTAAGAGCTTAGCTTAAAAAAATATTTTTTTGTGTACAGAAAATGTCACTGAAATCTGTCAGGAAGCCCTCATTTAGGAAGGGAGTTAGTAACGATTTTACTCAAAGTATTTCCCCAAATCTGAGTTTTTGTGAGTTCATTAAGGGCATTATACTGAACATAAAAAAACTGCAGTCTGGCAATGAAACCGGGGACAATGCGTGGGTGGACGCGGTCAAAGATGTCAAACTGGAGGTGTCACAAAATATATTTCCTCATGTTTGAAATTTTCTGAGGATAAGTTCAAGTTCCCTTGAACACAAAAACTCAAGTCTGAAATTTCGTATCCGGGACAACGCCCGTCTGGCAAAGGGTTAATTAATATGTAGAAATCCATAATTTGAATTAAAAAAAAAAAACGTTACCGTGGTTTCGGTAGACAATTTTGATATTCATCATTACACATTTTTTGTTTCATAACACTTTCTTCAGGCACGGGCCGCCGAACTTGAGAAAATATATTTAGTGACACATTCAGTTTGATATCTTTGACCGCGTCCACCCACACATTATCTCCGGTCTCAGCTGCCAGACTACGGTTTTCATGTTCGGGAAAGTGCCCTTAATGAGCTCACAAAAACTCAGGTTTGACGAGATACTGTGAGTAAAATCGTCAATAGGTCCCTAATTAATGCGACAGTTTATGTTTAAATAACAGTCATGCACAAAGTAATGTATCTATATTTCCAAAATGCACTAACCTGATTGGCACAAAAATCAACGAATTTTAAGCTCACTTACTGCTCGAATGTGAACGATTTTTGTATGGTACGAACTTCATGATTTCCTCGTATTAACTTCAATTTTCCTGGCGCTTGTACTTTGTATGAAAATAAATATGCAATAATTTCCATGCTAAATGCACCTCTGTCAACAAAGTCTCCTAAAAACAAAATTGTGCTTGGCGATAGCGTTGGACCAAAATGCCACAAGACCTTTTCAAAATATAATAGATCACCAAAGTTACCATGCAAGTCACCTAAATAAATAAAATAAGTATATATTTCAAGTCACAAATTGTTAGTATGTGCTTATTATCAATTAAATTAAAAGGAATCTTCATGAACGCGGCTATTTTTTAGTTTAAGATTACGAAAAGATGTAGATAGCGTAATCAGTGTAAATAAGTTCTTTCGGAAAATGAACATACATCTAGTATAAAGACGTATAAGAAAAATCTAAATATCACTTACAGAACTTACACTGAAAGTTCATAATTATTATGTATTATTGTATTATTCAACGTTAACAGTACTCAGTGACGATGGTATCTTTTCTATATTAAAAATTAACTTTTGAACGTTCGAGGGTATTTTTTTTTGTAGAATAGAAGTTAAAAGTCAGTAATTTTGCTACTCATGTGCCTTTAAGAAACAGATTGTAAATATTTTCAAAAGATGACATTTTGATGGGAAAAGCTTCACCCTTCAAGTCTCTGATATCAGTTCCCATTACTACATATGTTTCTGTACTCGCTGCACCACTTCCAAGTCGAATGGAAAAAGATTGCAAAAGATTGTTAACTATGGACGCATCCACGGATATGCAATTTTTTTTGCAACGTTCATCATCACTCAATGTCGAAAGAATACGGCGATCTGAAAAAAGCTTACGATTCAGAAAAAATTTCATTGTACCGCTCGTTTTTCTTTACTTTTTCCCGTTAACATCACACTTTTTTATATAAACTTATTGGCTCAGAAAAGTTTCCGAATCGCACGCAATGAGAATTGTTACTTTGCTTCAGTCATGTGTGACAATTCAAGTAAGTGTTGCTCAATTTGTAAGCTTTTTTTAGAATCTCCGTATTTTCGAGTAAAATACAGAGTCGTAGTTCGACTTTCAGTAGCTGGATTGAAAGTCTCAAAGTTGTCAATTTTTTTGCAAATTTTCCCGGTCTGTTTAGAAGTGGTGCAGCGTGCACAGAAACGTCATCAGAAACAATAAATGTTAAAGGGCCTGAAAGCTGAGACTTTTTCCGTCAACAGGTTGCTTTAAAAAATACGATTTTTCTAAATATAAAATAAATTTCTCGAAACAATTAGAGGATTAATTTTTGCGGAGCCAAAAATCAGCAATCAAACTATGTAGTTTGATTGCTGATTTTTGGCTCCGCAAAAATTAATCCTCTAATTGTTTCGAGAAGTTTATTTTATATTTAGTTACCTAAAACATAAATGGGCGAATTAAGTTCCAGCAGTTTTGATTCTTGTTTAATTAAATCTCGAGCTTGGGAACAAATTTGAATTAACAGTTTACCGAACACATTAGAATCAAGGTTTCCCCACTGAAACAAATCGGGAGGAAATTGACGTTTGCCGCCTGCATATTTTGGTGCTGATACGGCCGATGTAATTTTTTTATGATTGACTTGCGCTAGATGGCGGAGCCCTCTTAATACTTCATTAGATACTGACTCGGCATAAAATGAATTGTACGACAAATTGCGTGTTGCTTCGTTTAACGTTGGCTGTTGAATACTTGAAGGAGTTACAGCAGCTGTTAATTACAAAACGAGATTCAATTTAATTTAATCAGTCCGCTAGACTACCGAAAAAATCAGGGGAAGTTTTTTATTTTTAAGGTCACGAACAGCCAGTGTTATTTGAGTCTAGCACTCATTCATATTTTCAAATTATTATCTTTTGATAATCTATTGAAAATCCAAATGGATACTTTTAGGAGTAAAACTTTGGAACTGGGCAACTTGAAATAGAGGAATCATGGAAGTACCATATAAACAATGACATCTATTCTAGCCTCTTCAGAAGAGAAACTAAACATATTGTCATCTGGTGTCAAGGTGTTTTGGACCATATTACCGTAATTTCGCAAATAAATATAGATTTTTAGGTAGAAATTCCATTGATTTTCAGGCATTCCTAGATGAGATTCATTAATTATGAAAGTGTGTAGGCTTTCTCTACCGGGGTTGATCCAAATCTTTTTAGTTTTTGAACTTTTAGACCGTGGAAGCATTATATCGAGCTGACTATGGAGGGAACGGGTGTCTGGAATAGTAACCGCAGTTTTGTATTCTTCTGATGGAGATTGTTTTTTAAAGAAACTGTATGAATCGATGAAGATTCACTGAAAGTCAACTGGAATATATCGTATTTTAGTCTAAACGCAAAAATATTAAACATACTTTCAATTCCCCAGATATCTTCAACACAAATTACTGTTCCACTTTTTTTTAATCTGATTGTGTGTATTGCAAATTCATAGTCTCCACTCATTCGTGAGGATCCAGTTTTGGGAACCTTGGAGTACGCAGCTATTTAAAGAAATGTTTTTATGAAGTTTAAGAAATAAAATCGTTGTATCTATTGTCAACAAACTAGTAATAAATTACCATCATAAGGAGCTGATTTTCCCATCGGGGACTGCGTTTGTGTCGGTTTATCACGATCTCTATAAAAATAAAGTCGTTATTGTATCACAGTTATCAAATTGAACAAACTTTTTTATAAATAAAGTTGATATTCCTTAAAAAATGCTACTAAAAAGAAGAAAATAATAAAAGCTTGAGGTCGGTGCCGTTTTAATTACTAAACATTTCTACATACAGTAATTGATTTGGTGCCGAACTCAAAATTTTCTTAAATTTCTCTTTTTAATGGTTCTTTTAGAAAGGAGTCCATTTTTTTATAAAAACGCTTTATTTTTACTCTTACTGCTTTTGCAATACGTAGTTTTATTTACCCACCTCTTTCCTGATATTTGACTACTAAACGAAAAAAAAAATAATAACAGCTGAATCGTTTTAAATAAAACCTTGAAGATCAGCCCTGTTAAATAGAAAAAATCGTCAAAGTCGGCTCTCAAATACAGGAGTTATGGGATAACATACATTTAGAAAAAAAATACACAGCCGACTTGAGAGCCTCCCCACTTTTGATGTATGATTTTTATACGTATCAAAATATGTGGCTCGTTAAGAAATCAACCCGTCAATCTTTTAAGCTTGCAAACTTTCATATGGAAAATGTTAATTTTTTTTAAATCCTTCAATGTTTTGTTTGCAAGCAAAGCAATATATTATTTCTATAATAATTAGGCAGACACATAATAATTAAATTTTAGCACACACCCCCTATAAAAACTGCTTTGCATGACTGTATAGCGGTCGTTAAATTACCTATTTATCACTAGTGCTTAAAATTAAACAAAAAAATATAATCTAACAATTTCAACAGTATTTTCCATAATGATTTATCAATTACCGTTAAAAGTAGGTATATGACGATCCAGAGTAGGTGTAATTTCTTAAACCATCAAATTGCTGGAACTGTTAAAAATATTGAAAACTAAAAATTACGTGAAAATCAGCTATTTTATAGAGAATGCGTGTAAAAAATGTAGGATCTGTATGTATCTCGAACGTAATGATATGACTCGTGTGATTGTTAAAAATCGCTGACGTCCGTGTTTAACATATTGTCAAATACTGGTATAATAATAACATAATTTATATTCTAGATACATAAACTACTATGTTACCTCATGTCGGCTAAGTATGGTAATATACTGATATTTGAACGGAAAATAGCAGACGTTCCTCTGAACTTCAATTCACCAACGGCCTTCAAAAACTGAGTTACATTAGCACCGCTATTATTATTTAGCCCCATGCTTTTAAAAGCGTCGTCGGTTGCACGATTTATCGTATTCGCGTCCAAAGGCATTTTTTTACTTTTATTCACAGCACTAATCAGATATTTCATTTCATTGTAATTTAAAATGTTGTCGCGGTCACGATCGAAAAACCTATCAAATTAAGTAACAGATAAATTTCTGCTAAAAATTGACGCACCACTCAGTTTTTCTGCTATATTTTTGAAGTTAAAGGAGGAACTGAACTGGAATCATGTTGTTGATGAAACCAGGGTTAGCTTGAAATTAACAGATGGTCGTGAATGAAATTGGTGAAGGCATGAAGAAATTCATCATCATCATCAATATCTTTGCAGCCCTCTCCAGAACACCAAATGTTTCATTTGCAGAAATATTGCACATGTTTAGCAAATCATTTCCAGCTCTCCATTATATGCGTTCACGAGCATATTACACTGATTTCAAAGCTTACCTTAGCTTAATAATAGAAAACAAAATGAATTTCCAATTCGATATTTTCTTTAATATTAAAAATGCTACAGAAAAACAGGGTGGTGTGTTAATTTTGACTTCGGAAATATTGTATATTATACGTAAATTGCTTATACATTTATACATTTGTTGAAATATGGCAGTGATAACTCATTCCGTCGCGAATGTGGAAAGATTCAGGTTTGAGTCCCGACGGTGACTTGTTCAAAAATAAAAATTTTCTAATATAGCATTGTAACAATGGCTGTTACTCAACAGTTATAGCTAGCGATCACTATGATCTGCTTATTATTAATTATATATTATGTATATTTATGAAAGAACAAAACGTTCACCAGAAAATTATCAGTTTTTTTATGACATTTCAATTCTTCTTTCGAGAATTTTAAACGTATTTGGAGTGTATAAATGTATTATAGTTGCTTATTTTCAAGATCTTTCAGCGCTAGTTTGGTCTAACAGGAAATATTTGATTAATTCTTTCTTTTTGGATGTCACTTTTTTAATTTTCTTGATTCACTATTAATGTGCCTTAATAGATTATGTTTACACATTTTTCATAAGATTTCGTAACTGATCTTTATTTATTAATATGTCTACTTTCAAATTGCAATTTTTCACTTTGCACTCTTCTATGATATTATTTGTTTATAAAAAAATATATATTATTTGTTTCTAAATCGAAATGCAAATATAGGCAGTTACTGTGCTGATCTGATACAAATACAATATTTTAAATTTCTTTTGATACAGCAGTGGTATATTAGTTTACTTTTTAGTAGAAGATACAGGTGCACGAAAGCAACTTGACTCTAAAAATTTTACCTGCAATTAAACTTACTATTATTTGTAAATAAATTTTAAAATATCTTCCCACTTTGTGTTTACGTATCGTTCAAGTTTTTCTGGAACTTTGTATCTTAAAGGTTACTAAATTTTGATCGATTTCATCAAAGGCTTTCTTAATACGTTTTTCAAAAAGTTACTTTTATAATATGTTAAATAAAATTGATTTTTGAGCGACTCTGTATTATAATAAAAGTTACAAACCTAAAAATATATCGACAACGAAGTTCTGCTGAAGAGCCACCGTGACTTAGATTCGGTTCTACACATGCGATAATGTTTGCAAATTCTTTAAACGTAACGCCGCTTCGATCTGAAATGTCTGCAGATCTAAAAATATGGTAAAGGTTACACATTTGAAGCATCTAGGCGATTCTTAAGCTATACCCCACGATTTTCCAAGCATCAACAGCCTATATTAGATCCGTATTTCTCCCGATCTGATGTCGGCCAACATTGAAAGAAAAACAAACGCCAAGAGTACGTTCGGTTTTGCACTCGACAGATCGAGCAGATTTTTGGTCACGTGACACACGAGCAATTCGAACTATTTAAACAATTCCGAATGCAATCTAGCAGATTTTTCAAAACATCAAAATAATATACCGTCACTAAATTACATTCTTATATAACTGAAACTGATTACACCAATATATATTCTTTATTGTTCCTCATTTTTCATTTATTTCAACATTTGAAAAAATTAAAATTTTCTCAGCTCATCATCAATTGGTTTCAAAATTACCTTAGAGCCAGAACTCATAGAACTGTCGTTACGTTAACTGACGGATGTCGTAGTGTGTCCGATGCTTTGCCAGTGAGTAGTGGAGTGCCCCAAGGCAGTATTTTAGGCCCACTACTTTTTAACTTATACGTGTTCAACTTAGAAGAGGTAATAAAATTTTCAACTGTTTACCAGTATGCAGACGATACTCAACTCTTCATTTCATGTAATAAAACCGACTTAGCCGATTGCATGAGAAAACTTAACAGCGACATCTTTTCCATCGCAACCTGGGCTTCTATTAATTGTCTAACATTAAATCCATCTAAAACAGTTTTTCTGTCGGTCTCGTCAAGACACAACATATCATTAATAGCTAACGACCCTTTAATTGTAATTGATGTTTGCGGAAATAAAATTAACCAAGTCTGTAGTGCTAGAAACTTAGGCGTTCTATTTTCTATTATCTTACTTGGGAACAACATGTAAACGATGTATGTAAACGTTACTATTTTAAATTAAAAAGTTTACATAGTTATAAACATCTCCTTTCAACTAGTATAAAATTAAAATTAGTTGATGCGCTAATTTTTTCACTTCTCACGTATGGGGACGTTGTTTGTCTTGGACTATCTGCTTATTTGAATGGAAGACTACAGCGCGTACAGAATTCCTGCATACGGTATGTGCGTAATGTCGGCAGAAGGGAACGTATTCACCCAATTCTATATGAACATAGTCTACTTGACATAAATAAATATTCGGATTTTGCATACTTTATGTTTAACATATCAGCTATTAAATACTGGTGATCCTGATTTATTAGCAAGGAATCTGCATCTTCTAAAATAATCTCACACATACCACACACGCAATAGCGACCTGTTGGTGCAATGATGCAATACGGCTGTCGGTGCCACCTCTTTTTATGTTGTGGGCCCAAAACTATGGAATGATTTGCCTCAAACTATTAGAGAAAGTTCATCTTTAAAAATATTAAAAAATATATGTAATTCATATTTACTCAACAAACAGTAATGAAATTGTACACTACCAATAATTATTAATTATAAGTATTATAGAGATATATATTGTGTTTTGCCTTAATATATTGTTTGATATTGTATGGCCGACAGGCTTTTATGTTGTTAAATTACATTAAATAAATAATTTTTTTTTAATAATAAGCCATGAACTATACTTTTCTCCATTTATTCGTTTATTTTATAATTGACTATACTATCTTTTGTTATTTTTTTTTTCGCCTCAATTTTTATTTTTATTTAAATATATAGTCTTCTTTCTGAGCTATACAAATCCATGCTACTCTTTGGAAAAATATTATGTGCATTTTTATTGATTGAAAAACTAACTTATATAAATAAAATTCGAAATTTATCCGTTCTCAGAACACGTGTTTCCGCTCATTTTTAAAATTAATGTTCTGAATATGGTTAAATCTGTTTGCTCGTTTGCTTTCCGTAGTCATCGAGCTTGCTGATGTTAAATCCAAATTTAGGATAGAGATCTTTCAGAGCATATAAATTTGTTAAATTCGAACGCATAGAAGTGCTCGGATTGATCTAAACGCAAAACTGACCCTACCCCAAGATTATAATATAGGTGCCACAATAAACTGATACAACAATAAACGATGATAACAATAACGGACCGACCGCGACGGGCTGGTCGATCAAACATGTTTGTTTCCAGTCTAATATTTCATTCCAATGACACACAATGACGGGAAAAATTGACGTAGATGAGAAATGTTGAATATAATCGAACGTTTCTAGAATCATACGGTGGTAGTCCTCGAATTTATCTAGGTAATTTCATAGTACAGATTGGCACATTAAAAAAAAACTTCCCTTCAGATCTATTTTCATTAAATTGATACATCCATTTTTCTAAGAATTTTATTAATAAAAACTTTCTCCTCAATATAAAAAATCGTCGTCAGGATCACACAGATACCCCACAATACAGCTGCAACCCGATCGGGACCGATGTAAGCACCCATGACGGACGATATCGGAACATATATTAGTCGCAGAAATTAAAGGATATTGAAAAAAAATCCTAATTTTTCGGTGATTTTCAACAGGCTGTAACTTGGAGGAAAATGGTCGTACGGGAAATTAAAAAAAAGGAAATTGTAGCTTAAAGTGTCTCGTTTTCGAATCTGGATTTTAAATTTTTTTTAGCGCAAGCGATTTTTGAGTTATCGTACAAAAACCAACGTATAGACGATATCCTTCATTTATCTATTATAGCATGCTATTTTTTACCTTTTTTTCATTCAACATTTTCACTTCGAAAAAATTTTTTCCTTCGAAAGCCACTAATCCCTTCTTGTAGAGAATATTTTGCAGTTTACAAAACCCTACTTTAATTTTTTGTACGATCATTATGTTCCGGGTAATTAATTATCAAAGTCAAAAAAGACTTTTTTACTTTGATTGGCGATAACTCAGCGCCAAATCATCGTACAGAGCTTTCAAGGAGGTCAAATTAAAGCTAATTAAATTTTCTAAGAAAGTTTCATAGTGAAATCACCAAAAAACATTTACCAAAGCCCATAGACTGTCTTAAACATAATAAAAAATTTGAAATTTTTTTTCTTCGTTGGTTTTTGTACGATAACTCAAAAATCGCTTGCGCTAAAAAAATTTAAAATCCAGATTCGAAAACGGGACACTTTAAGCTACAATTTCCTTTTTTTAAATTTCCCGTACGACCATTTTCCTCCAAGTTACAGCCTGTTGAAAAACACCGAAAAATTTGGATTTTTTTCAATACCCTTTAATTTCTGCGACTAATATATGTTCCGATATCGTCCGTCATGGGTCCGTCATTGTGTGGTATCTGCGACTAATGTATAATCGAATCTGATCTGATCGAGACAAATACGGATCCAATGTAGCCTAAGACGTCTAACAAATCGTTCTTTGAAAAAAATAAATCAGTGTAAGTTTATAGAATGTTATATTTAAATATACCATGAAGAATTAATTATCCAGTATACCTACTATTTAGTCGGTAGAATTTTACACTAAGATCGGTGTCTTATTAGATATTATGTGGTTGGTTGACACACTTACCTGAACAAGAATCCAGCATCATCTTTTGACCATCCCAAGTCCACAGCAATACGACTAAATACTTGACAATTCATTAATACAGCTGGTATACAACTAACGATGAACAATCTCAGTAGATCATATTGCACTTTAAAAAAAGTCGCATATTATTGAGGTATACTTATCAATAAGTAGCAGATACGCTGTCTTTATGTTTTAACTTTATTTTATCCGTACCGTTTTATAGGAATCGGAGTTTCCGTTCTATACATGCTTTGAAGTTATTGTAGTGTACTTTGAGGTAATGGGATTTTTTTACAGTAGCATAAAGTGACTATTTTGAAAGTTTCAAGGGTATAATTATAGTATAGTATTAATTATCGTTTTTTATTTCATCTTTTATTAAAATTTTTCTGACCATTTAAAAATTGCAGGCACCAAAATGCAAAAAAGGTAAAACAAAAAGATAGAGAAAAGCTGAAGAGATCTGAGAAATTATCAAAATTTTAAAAAACCGGGCAAGGCTTTTTAAAATTTCTTTTCGCAAATTTAGAAAGTCTTCAATTAAAAAAAAAGAATAGCTATCTATTGAATTAATAAAAATATTAAGAGCACTGTTTGGAACAATAAAAATAAAAGAAAAAAAAAAGAAATTTGCTGAAGATGGGAGCTTTGCTCTCGAAATGTACATCCACTGAATAAATCTGTTGTGGTAAAAAGTAACTATTCATTCTTTTATTATCTGTTGAATTGCTTATATAGAAAATAAATGCTAAATTCCTTTCGAAAGAGTTAATTGATTTTAACGAAATTTGACCCACGTATTGAAATCCATCATCGCCAGAAGCCTATTTAAAATGGACGTAATTGGGCCATTTTAAGGGTAGTTTTTAGGGGTTGAAAAATGTTTTTAGGCCCCAAAATACCGAAAAAATTCTCAGAATCGTTTCAAAATTGACATTTAACCCGTTAGTAGCAATTAAAAAGTGTCCCTAAAATTTAAATAAAATCGGCCTAACAGGACCGGACTTACAAATTTTTTGAAAACACTAATTTGTAGATAGTGACTTATTTATTGAAGGGTGAATTTAATTCGGTGTAGACGTTAGATTGATAATAATATTGCGTAATAAAGCCACACTGCCTATATAAGCAAATACACTATATTGTCGGCAGGGTTTTGGCACTGCGACCCGGGTTTTTTATTATTTAAATGACAAGTGATCACATTTCAGTTCTTCTGCTGAGCAATACTCATTTTGCCATGTGGCACAGTTCATTCTCATTATAATGAATAAATTACGTTACCTCGTGGCGACGAATTAAATGTTTAGTATAAAGATTAAAAAAATAATGATAATTATTTAAAAAAAAAATACCTTCCTTGGTATATCCGGCAGCGGCAAATAATTGTTCATACATATTACTCGAGTTAGCTGAAGGATTTATGAGTGTAGTATGTTCATTAATTTCAACTATAACACCACAGTTAATAAATTCCGTTGTAGGAAGTATTTGTGAACTGTTATTAGCTTCCGCTGTACCAGGCTCGCGAAATTGACTAAGTAACTCGAGTAGTTCTGGACTGCGCAGCTGTTGCTGATTAGCAACGCGTTGTATTTCGTTCTGCGCTAGCCATTTTAATTTACCTCGATACTAAAAGTAAAACTCATGTTACTTTTCGGGAACGTAAATTGTTAAATTTTTATTTAGTGACCACAATTATTTGTCTACTTATATGTTTAAAATTCCTCTATATTTTTCGGACTAAAAGACGCACCGGACTAAAAAACGCACCACAAATTTATAAGATGATTTTTAGGAAAATATATGTTAATGTTACTTCGGTTCATAATTTTTATATAACTCGTACCAGCAGTATTCAGTTCATCTTCACCAGAAGCGTAGCGTGCCTTGGCGGGGCCCCGTATAAAAATTTGTTTGGGGGCCCTTCCCCCGTTGAAGTAAATGACTTAAACGGGGAAATCCCGCAGCCCGCGATAATCGATGTAGGGTGTTGCCAACTTTTGAACGCAATCTTTACGCGGGGAAAAAATTGCTTTTTTTACTTTTGTCATTTCTGAAATAAAAAAAAAAATTGGGAAGTTTTTATTAATTTTTGCTTACGGACGTTGGGGGCCCCTGTGGCCCGGGGGCCCCGTATAATTGATACGGCATATACGGCGGTAGCTACGCCCCTGATCTTCACTCTGTTTGATACGTGACATCATGATTTGGCTTTGCCATCCATTTATACCTCAAATTTAGAGACAATTTATTGAAAAAAAGTATTTTAATGTTACCTTCGGACCATAAAACGCATCCAAAATTTGAGTACATTTTTTTATGTAAAAATGTACATCTTATAGTCCGAAAAATACGGTATCACGAAAAAAATACTAATGTAAGAATGAATTTGCGTGTGTCTATCCTGAATTTATAGTGCTGTAACGTGTAAATTTTTAACACTTTTTAAGAAAATTTAATGGCATAGGTATTTACTTTTCCTCCTGAATTTTTCCATTTCTTTTTTATATCACTGTTGCACCGAATTTGAAAAATTACATGAAATACTGCGGGTACAGTATGATTTGGTACCCAAATTCTGTACAGTCTTAACACTTTGTCGGTTGGTAAAGGCGTGCCCATTATCTATAAAAATTAAATTAAAAGAGAAATTTATCAACGAATTAGAAATATGGATGGGGCTTTAATATTAACTATAAAAAATGCGTATTAAGTTTTCTATTTAGATTTTGTAATCAATGGATAAATTATCTACTGTGAAAATTGCACGTACTTATTTCTACACAAGAGATTAGTGAAGCTGGCGTAAATTGGGAATGTATGAACACTGAAGCTCGTGCTATAATCAGGAGCACTTTAATTCAAAATAAAACAGTGGTTATGTAGTTCACCGTGAAAATAGAAAAACGAACTATTTAAAAAAAAAGATTTTTTTTGCAACAGGGTTGGATTACTGGAGGAGTTGTGGGTTGCTGCGCCTCCAAGTCCAAGTTTACAACTACGAAAAACATCAACTTGTGAATTATATATGGAAAATGAATAAGGAGAGATCAACACCGTGGGTAGGATTTGGTAATAATGACTCACGTCAGGGGCGCAAACTTCTGAGGGCGCAATCAGCGATGCTGAATATGTTTGCGTTAATTTATCAAGCAAACCATTTTTGAGGGCGTGAAATCAATATCTTGTCTTGGGTGATGATGACCATAGCTCCGACTGAAAGAGGTGGTCATTGGAAAAAAAGAAACAAAGGTTTAGTCCTAGTTGTGAAGTGATGTAAGGCAAAGGTTTGAAGGAATAAGAAAATAAGAAAAATAAAAAATTGATACGTCTTGAAAATTAGGAAAAGACGACACATCGTCATAGAGTCAAGATCCATATAAAGAGAGGTGAATTTAACACTTATTCTATCTAAAACCGGACAATAAATAATTAAAAATTTAAAAGTTTGGAATATAAGAAAACTACCTCTTTTACTTCCATTGCAGATGCCATGGTCCATGACTGTTTTGGAGCAATCTTTGTTGATGGTAACCAGTATTCATTTCCTTCACTTGCCATTAACAAAGTGTTGTCTTCGGTGCAATACACAAAATGGGACACAACATCACTAAGCTCAGAAACATTTTTAAACATTTTAAAAATATTTAAACACTTAAATTTTAAAACATCGAAAGTCTAATTATAAAACTTTTTTTAAATGTCACAAAAAATATTATTACATAGCTAACTTCAAACTTTATGCTTACAAATGTATTTTTGAACGCAAAATCAAAGCATCTCGTGTTATTTTCACGTTTTTTCAAAATTTCCGACTATTGATATTAGTTTTACTTTAAAACGGAAGGATGAAAGGCAAACGTGATTGAAAATTGGCAAAATCCTTTTCAACCTAAAATACATAACGGTTTAATTTTTGTACATGAATAAATTGAACAACAAAAAGTAAAAATATATTTTTGTAAAATGTTTATTTAAAAAAATTACAGAATGGTTATTAAAATCGTATTTCAATAACTCAAAATAACACTCTAAAATTCGTTAATATCGTTCATGAGTACTGGTTCAGTTTCCGTTGTTTCGATAGCAGACTGAGTTTTTATAGAAATACAAGCTTTGTGTGTTCGTCGATGTTGTGTTAAACCAAAACTTCTAATGAAGCCTTTTCCGCAACCACCGCATCTGTAAAAAATAACGCCAAATTATCCCATTCAGCTGCAATAAAAATAAATACATTGGTAATGTACAGCAACATTTTTAATATGTCATTTTTTTCCATTTAAACTTCGAAACAATATATACACGATTCAACACTTTTTTTATACAAATATATTTATTTATTCAAAGCCAGATTACTAAATGGCATTAAAAGTGATGATTTAGTAAAATGCACATGCTTCTGTACACATTTTATTTGTCAAAAGTAATAAACAGAGCTATTCTATTCTTCCATACACAGTATACAAATATTATTTAGTTGCACCCATTTTAAGAAATTTGTAGCGTTCTCAAAATAGACATAAATAATTCTGAAAATATTTATTAGTGTACTAGCCGGTTTATGTACGGTTCTGACCTATTTAAGCTGACATTAAACTCACCTAAATGGTCGTTCACCGGTATGGATACGATTATGGATGGTGAGACCACTTTTGTTTGTGAACGTTTTGCCGCACTCAGCGCAAACGAATGGTCTTTCCCCACTGTGCGTTCGCGCATGATCTCTCAACTTGTCGCCAGTTCTAAATAATCTGCCGCATATGTTGCACAAGTGTTTCCTGACACCCGTGTGTACTCTGTGATGTTGCGTCAAACCACTGGAAAACGATAAAATCAATTAATAGTTATCGACCTAATGAACTGCAAACAATAACATAACCACGCTCGGTTTCACAAAGCGTTGTTACAAGTTTTGGCTGACCTGTAATGCGCAAACGTTTTTCCACATACAGTGCAAACGTGCGGCTTAACTCCCGTGTGAGTACGTAAATGTTCAACTAAGTTACTTTTATGTATAAATCCTTTGTGACAATACGAACAAACGTGGGGTCTTTCTTGAGTATGACTTCGTAAATGCTGTTCTAAATAACGATTCAACGTAAAACCTTTACCTGTATAACAGAAAAACATTACATATTAGTTCTTTTCTTGATCTACGGCGGCGATAGATTATCTAGATAGTGTGGGAAATCCGCCTGTTTCGTACCGCTGTACCTACATTTTGAAACTGAAGTAATGAAGTAATATGCTTACGCAACACGATATAAATTTATAGATATTTTTGTTAATGTGTTCAGATAGAGATTGAATTGAAACGTGTACGGGTTCGAATATTGTATCTAAATTAATAAATATAATTGTTTGATTTGAGAATTTTGTGTATTAGTTTATTTAATTTTATAAATTTCCTACAATAGATAGAAAATAAGGAGGATTTTTGTCATTTTTCGTTAAGAGCAACGTAGTTTTATGTTTCGCGACTTTAACCTGTATAAATAGCAACACTGTATTCAAAATAATTGCATTAAAACTCATTTTAACTCGAACGATAAATTGAGCAACTTGTTATTACTTAATTATTTATTATTAGTACTTTATTTATTTCGATAATGTGTCTATTAAATTACAATAAAAGACCGTTCGGTATAGAAAAAGAGACTGACGAAATATGAATTTGAATTTAAATTGTAATTTTTGCACGATTTTCCAAGCCTGTATAGCGGTAGTAAAATGATCCATTTGCCATTAGTGCGTAAAATAAAACAAAAGAGAAGCGAAACGTAGTGTACTACCATTTCCATAGTAAAAGTATAAAGTAAGAATTATTGGATATATGTATAATTGATAGGCTCTGGATATGATCGGAAACCTTCTGGACCATTCTGGAAACCTCATAGAACCTTCTACAAATTTCATACAAAATTCTAGAAATTGTCATCTCTTTGCTCCAAAATTATTTAAGTTTTGAAAATTTTACTACTTTATATCATCTCTTTGGAAGATTATTTTTTTTATTGTCTGCTTTTTAAAATACCCCAATAAACAGCAAAATCTATTTTTTTTTAAGTTTATATTGGCAATTATACAAAGTATTTGCAAAATACTTCCTAACAAATTTCATTCAGTTAGTTTCTAGTTCAACTGATAGTACGTATTTTTATTCCAAAAGACAAAATATAAAGAGGACACTCTGTATAAATATTTTTTTTCCAACTATAAAAATGAAATTAAATGTTGGTTTTTTAAATTGCATGATCGATTTCATAATTGCGTAATCTACAGGACAATTCATGTTTTAAAAATGACCTGCTGAGAACTTTTAGTTGCAACGTGATTTCTGAATAGTGTATCGTACCTCACTCTGTGGTTTTGATTTAATATTTAGTCATTATTATTATGTTTTCTTAAGGGACTTCAAAAAATATGTACGCTTTATTGGATTTAAGTGTTTGTTTTCATGTGTTATTTATTCTAACGTTTCATAAATACGAGAATTAAAACAACATTTTTAATGTTGATTTTATGTTGTTTTGTATTTTTTTCTTCAAAATTTGTTTTGTACAGCATTTATGCTTTAGTTTTCCGTTGTTCATTATTTTATAGTTTTGAAAAAACAATTTGTGATAAACTTTTTACGATTACAAAGAGGAAGTGTGGATTTTTTTCGTCTTAAAAGAGCGCTGCACAAGTTGTTAAAGTCTACAGTCGATTGCAGTTAAATGTAAGTTTTTGATTATTATTAATGTAGAAAATTCAAATTAATAATTAAAAAGTTAGTGCTTAACAATTTGAGATAGGAAGTGCCACTGCAAAAAAATGTTGATTTTAGATAGATGTGACGTGGTATGTATTTACCATTAATTATGATTCTACTGTACAATGAATCTGGTCACTATATTAATCGGGAAAAAAACATTACGAACGCTTTCAAAATTGATATTAAAAATATCTTTTCGCTACCATTTAACAAAAATTCCAGTCAATTGGGCGACAAAACTATTCGGAATTTAAAATTATTCACATTTGACATATTATACCAAATAAATTAAAATTTGTGAACGCGCGCAATGACGCGGATAACGACTAGTAACAAAAATGATATTTGCAATTTGTTTCCATGGTTACATAATATGGTTTGAAAGAATCAGGTGAAAAGACCAATCTGTACGTTTCAATACATTTATTCGTTATTTTTCCTAATATAATACGGTTTAACATGTAAAAATTAATCAAAGTATGTTTATGAAATAAAATTGATTGCTGTACAGCAATTTCATTTCATAAATATATCTATTACTGTTGGTAGAGTCAATTTGGTTAATCAAAGTATGCTTGTCAGCTATCTAAATAATTTCTTTTTGACAGATCTTTAGAACAAAAGAACAGCTGATTTTTTTTATTTTCAAAATATCTCTTAAACTATAAATTAAAGAAAAAAATTTTTTTTACAAAACTTCCTTAGAAAAATAAATAGAATATAAATCATTATGGAAAAGTATATCATTATATGAGAAATAACGTTATAGCATATATTTCTTTTGCGAATGCACCGATTTTCCCTAAAAACAAAAGGGTTCTTCATATTTGTGTACTTATCTATGAATATATGGGAACCTATGACAGTCTATCGGCAAAACCATAGAAATTCATGGACATTGCGTTTAGGAATTGTTGCAAATTCACAAAAAAATCTATGAAATCTGATCTCGTTATTAATGATCCCCATGTCAATTCACCTAGAAGCTCACACTGTTTGGTTGTATTGCTACTTATAAATCTATTTAGGCATTCATAGAAATCTAGGTGAAAATGCCGTGAGGATCCATTTGCTTTTCTAGATAGATTCTCACTGGCTTTTTACTTAGTGCTGGATAAACTAAAGATCTAAGCTCTAAAGGTAGTAACATTTTAAAACTAGCCGTCGCGACGGGAGACAATGACATAATATCTCGCGTCGAACTCAACTGACGAATAGACGCCGATGTCCCGCGCAACAAAGTCGCTCATATTGCACTGATTTAGGTAAATTCAATTCAATTTAATATCGCGTGCCATTGTCTTCCGTCGCGGCTTCCTTAATGTTGCTTACCGCAAGTGCTGCATAAAAATGGTTTGTAGTTATTGTGCTGCCTCATGTGCGTTTTTAATCCACTCGCCCATCTGAAGTGAGTTCCGCAGATCGTACATATGTGAGTTTCGCCAATGTGCGTTGCCATATGCTGTTCAAACATTTCAAACGAGATCGTTTCGTCACAAATACTACAATTGTGCGACTTTATTTCACTGTGAGTTTTTAAATGGCTAATAAACCATACTTCGTTTTTGTATTTCATTGGACATTTAGGACAAGGATATTCCTTTAATCGGCATCTCTTAACTTTAGTTGAAACTATTTTTTTCTTTGTTATACGCCCTTTACTTTGACCTGCAATTTCTTCTTTTTTGACGTCAATATTTTCGTTGGAATAATTGTTCAAATCGCGTTTAACATTATCTACATTGCGATCGAGTTTGGATTTCACGCACAAAAAATCGTCTGCTGTTAATTCTTTACTATCGTCAGTTTTCTTAGAAATATGAGTATGCAAATGCTTGTTATAGTAAGCTAGCTTTTTATAACTTTTATCACATTTTTTACAAAAATAATTTGTATTTTTTTTATTTTTTGGTTTCATCCGATTTTCAACTGTGGCTTGTGTGTCTTCTTCTGTTTTTATTGTTTTCAGATTTTCTACATCAGTACTGTTTTTCGTTATTCCATTATTTTCTTTGTCTGTTATATCTGAATGAAAATTCGGATTATGATTTTCTTCTTCACTTTCATTTTCGTCTTTTATATGTACATCGTTTGATACATCAGCCTGATTATCGGAGCACGAGCTCGTATCGGTATCCGATTCAGTGATTTTGTGTTTTTTCATGTGACGATTTAAACTATTTAATTTGCTAAAACTCTTCGAACAGACGCTACAAGTATGAAATGAATCTACATTTCTACTATCTACTTTTCTAACAATTTGCACTATTTCATATTCACAGTCACTATCAGAAGAATAAACTATTTCTTTTACTTTATTTGCATATATCTGAGATATTTTTTCGTTTATCAGTTTTGTGCTAAGAGAAAGTTTCTTTTCTGCCACTGTATGACTGCGTAATTTTCGTTTATGTTGTTTTAAATGTAATGACAAAATGGTTTGTTTAAAAAATGTCTTTTTACAAAATCCACACGCGAATAAATTTTTCTTATCTGCCGCATGATTGATTTTTTTGTGTTTTAATAGATTTCGCTCATAAACAAAATATCTATTACACGCTTCGCAGTAAAAGTTATTTTGCGATTTTGAACTATTACTTTCATTTAATGTGTCTTGAATAATTTCAGTTGATCGTTCATGTTCTAAAATATCTGCCTTATCAGATGACATTTTATATTTCATTTATTTTCAAGTCTAATATTATTTCTATAATTGTTTGTCCATTCATAATATATTGTACTAAGTAATTTCCAAAAACGTTTGCTGAAAATTAACAATTACTGTTAATTAAAAATGACGCTTAAACAGGTTCACTGTCCACAGTCCGCACATGGGGGGTATATCTCCATACGTCCTCAGCCCATTATGGGCTGTATGCTTAGTTAGATTGTAAGGCTTGTATTAAATTGAACTTGCACTCAATGGCATAGTTTATTGATGAACTTGATAGAATGGACAGTTAAGGTAGTTGTCGTGGTTAAGGCACACCGTCAGAAAATTCTTAATTTTTGTATACTTATTAAGGACATGATAATACAATTACCCTGAAAATTTGAAGTCAATCGACCGTATATACTCCGAGATAAATTCAATTAAAAATTGGATAATTAACATTGATTGTATACGATCTCTGTAGTTCTGAACCAGTTTCTTATTTATAAAAAAAGAACTAACTGTCAGAAACTTTCCAAAAACTGACAATCTTTCAATGCATTTGTTATGAGTTTAAAAAAAATAAGACATTTTTTTTGACCGTCTAATTATATATAAATAACGGTTTAAAGTTCAACAATTTATAGAAAAGTATACACGCATATGAATACTGGTACAGTCTTGCGTACAAATTATGGATCACTTAGCTACAAGCTAGTATACTTTTGTGGCGCGTATAATCTATAACTTTTTGACAATATTGTACCACAACAACTACCTTAACTAAAAAAAATGTGCTGGGACATGAGAAAAAAATTTATAATTTGTATTTATATACGACTTACAATAAGTAAAAAGAAATAGGTCAAATTTAAAGAAAGCAACTGGACTTGGAACAGACTTCCCTATTTTAGGCTGGACAGTGAACCTGTTAAAGATTCAATTATACATTCCTTTCGCGTCCACGTTTCGGTCATCAAATTTAAACATAGTATGTATGTATAAAGTTGAAGCCGGCTCATACATAAAATAAATATGAAAGTCCTTCATACAATTGAACTATTAACGAAGGGAAATCTCAATTAAAATTTCATTGATAAAAATAAAAGACAAAATAGTGTTGTAATATTACTATATTTATTAAAAAAAAAATAATAATATTGTTTAGTCAGCACATTACAAATTCATTAAATTCTAAATAAGACAATATTCACAAAAAATTATGAGTCAAACTCAATTTTTATTCCATTTAAGTGCGTAATATAACTGTGGTTAATGAACTATAACATTATTCAAAGTATTTCAAGTGATTTTGTACAATCAGTAACAGCTTTATGAGTTCTTGTTTTTCGAGAATTGAAAAAGTGACAAATATTTATGAGCACACATTATAGATATGAATTAACTCGTAAAGTTTGAAACTATCTGTACACGAATCATTTTTACAATATTTTGTTTAACATTTATATTTCTAAACAAATTTTTCTCTTTCCAGGTTTTCTTCTTCTCCTTCTTTTTTCTGTCGCTTTATTTTTACCCAAATTTTTTATTAGGCTTTTTTCAGAATTCCTACTTTTCTTCATATTGTTTTTATCCACAGTTTCACTTTCAGATATATTTCGTCTCTTCCTTGAACTGGTATTTAAATTGGGACACTGATTTTTTTTGTGACCATGTTGTTTGCAATGGAAACAGTCCGTCGATGGAATAAATTCTCCACATTTGTGTGTTGGCAGACAACATCTCTCACATTTATCACAATGTTGCCACGAAGGTTTGACGCATCTGCTGCAAACGTTACAGTGTTTGTACGTTCTTCCATCTTTTGATGCGCAACAATTACAAATATTACAATGCTTATTTTCAGACGATACCCAACGTTTACATGCCTTGCAGTAACGATAACCTTCCTCAGTAGGGAACGGAATTTGACTAAAAACATAAAATAAAAGTAATTGCTGCTGTAACAATAAATTATTGATTAAAATTATACAGCATTCTCTCATTAAAAGGCAATAACAGACCATACGGTTTTTACCAGTTCGGCATATATTCACAACTTCACTTTCAGTATGCGAAGGTACGATTGGATAAAATTTAATTCCATTTATTTTATAACAAGATGAGCTTGTCCTTGACAAGAATTTTGCAGAATTTGAGCGTGGGGAAGTTGTGACAGAGAGTCATATTAGCTTATCTAAGAACATCTGACGAACTTATGCTCGGTGTCTGACTCAATTGTTAGTTTTAAATCTAAATTTGAGACTTCTATTTTAGTCCAGTCATTTGATAGTTTTACTTGGAAAGCGGTGATTTTATAGATTTCGATGTGCTCTTTCCGAATTTCTACTTTGCCGCTCGCGCCGCCATATTGGAAAAATGGCGCCTAAAAACAGTTTTTTGACAATATTTCTTTTTCGACTCATTTTACGATAAAAACAGGTATATAATAAATTAAACTAGAGAACATTTCCTATAATTTATGCAATAACCTTTTTTTTTGTAAAATGAAGTTTTAGCGTACGAGCGCCGCAAAGTCTACTCCAACATGAGTTTTGGTCGAAAAACTCATTTTCACGCCACCATGAGGTAGAGTGAGTGGCGCTTTTTTGTATCGTGGTATCTCCAGTTGGCAATGCCTATTCCAACTTTTAGAGCTTTCTCCTTCACTTCGCTGTTCTTGATGGACTAGGTGTTGCGATTTCATCATCTTCAATACCGATCAAAACGTCACAGATAGTTTCTTCCACATTATCCACTGTACGATATAACACATAGAAATGCTATCGCTGATAATTTCATCGTGAATGATGTGGAAGAAATTTCTATTTGTGACGTTTCGATTGGTACTAAAGACAATGAACTCGGAACACCTGGTTCATCAAGAACAGTGAAACGAAGGAGAATGCGCTAAATTTTGGAATAGTGCATTGCATGTGGATTTGACCTACTGGAGATACCACGATAAAACAACGCGTCACTTATTCTTACCTCATGGTGGTGTGAAAATTAGTTTTTGGCCAAAACGCATGTTGGAGTAGACTTTGCGGAGTTCTTACGCTAAAACTATTCATTTTACAAAAAAAAGGTTATTACATAAATTATAGGAAATGTTCTTTAGTTTAATTTATTATATAACTGTTTTTATCATAAAATGAGTCGGAAAGGCAATACTATCAAAAAAGTGTTTTAAAGCGCCATTTTTACAATATGGCGGCGCGAGCGACAAAGATACGAGTTGGCAAAGTAAAAATTCGGACAGAGCACATTGTAATCTTAAAAATCACCAATTTTCAAAACTCCCAGAAAATTTTCCGGGTAATCTCTTTTTTCAGAGCCAAATGACTAAATTATAGTCCAGCTAGCCTATTTAGAAATCCGCCACTGTTTCTTGTCTTTAAAATAAAATGCCATACCGACTCAATGGTCATTTATGTAAAATTCGTATCGTCTGTCATTGAACTAAGTTAGTCTTTCCAGCGAATTTCTTCGTGAATTGTTACAAGTTTCCATCCTTGTGCGCTATGATCCTTTCTCTCTATGCATAATCGGACACAACTACATTTGTAGTCCAGTAGGCAATGTGGATTTGGAAAGAGAACGGAGATCTAGGGGAGGCGCTTATTTCTCCTAGCCCCATAACCATATATTTAAAGGAAGTTTCCTGTAGTATTGAGTGAGTCATTATTTACCTGGCTGAGATGTTAGTAAACATTCTAACAGGCGATCCATATTTTCGACCCTTTGATTTATTGGAAAATAACGAATGATTATCATAATCGACTTTGTAATCTAACATAATAAAATCTGGCAAACTATTCAGAATTTGTGGTTCCATAAAATATGGAAATATCCACAATGTTGGTATTGAATTTTTTGTTTTATTTAACTGTTGGTAGCGCGTATTTATAAGTCGCAAACTGTGAGCCAAAGGTTCAATTCGACCACCAAATGGAGGATCCATTATAATGCAAGAATGTTTTCCGCTGCAACCAATTAATAATTGTAATCGAATAAAATCCGTGTATTTAATAATTTAGAATATTTACTAACAGAAATAGTTACTTTTCCGATTGAAGGAACTCTTCGAATACATTTTTTGCTGCGGTTCCACCAAAAAAATGATGATTGAATGAATTATACCAACAAAATTCAAGCGGTCCAAAAAAATTGTGGAATCTTTCATCGAAATCCAATAGAAGACTGTTCATTTTATACGTCTCGCCATTATTTTTAATGTATTCATGAATGCGTGGTGTTCCAATACATAGAATATTTCTACAAAAAAAGTCGGAAAAACGTAATAGAATAGGGAAAAAAATAAAATAGGAAAAAATGTAATACCTTAGATTCAAATGTTTTATTGTATCAATTATCACTTTTGTTGAACTTTCTGCAAACAAGTACTGAGCTTCTTTTTTTGAATTTTCTTTTGGTTTAAGAAACTTGGTGGGATTTTGTAATAAGTGGTCACTTAAAGGTGATATAATCTGGTGGCTTCCATGCGAAATTTTATCAGTAAGCAATATATTGCAATTATGGCAATAGTAACGACGATTTGGTGGCTGTTGTAGTAACTAAATTAAAGAATAAAACAGAATTTAAGAAGACAACTAAATAGTTCTTGTAGTCGACAATGTTAAAGTAAGTGTGAGTATGGTACGTACCTTATGAAATTTCTGATACAGTTCTTTGTGATTTATATCAGACACCAGCTTCTGCTTTTCAACTTTAACCACTTCTTTTTTAAACGTCACTTTATCAATTTGATCTTCCCATAAAAAAAATGAACAGTCTTTACGGTCTCTACATGCCGCACATGCATAAAATCTGCGCCTCACACGTCCTGAACAATTAACCGAACGAGAGAACAATAACGTTGGACCATGTGGGCATTTGGGATGATTTGATAAATCTTCAATTATTACTTCTACACCGTTAGTGTTATCCATTACCGTTTATGTATTTTTTATAAAAATACTTCTGAAGATGAAAGAAAAATCTTACATAACCTCAAAAAAATGCAAACGAACAACTTAAGTACATACCTTTATTAAATTTAAAAATTTTTATCATAAAAGATAAACAAATGTCATAAACATAAAAATAACATTAACTGAACATTTTCACAACCATATTGTTTGACAAGACGCCACTTTAAATTAACACCCTTTTTCGTCAGCTTTTGATGTATGAACAGAAACCATCTGTCAAAAACTGACAAAACTACCATTGAATATACATAAATAAGATAAACATTTTTCTTTTTTATTTTAACAACAATTATTTCATAACATCAATTCATTAAGTTATGAATAAAACCAGAAATAGACAACAATATTATCATAATCAACATTAAAAGTTTTTTCTTCTTTTTTTTAGAGTATTTATAATAACATGAAACAACGATGAATGGAATGTATGTAATAATAATAATATATCGATATGTTCTTTTTCCAGTTTTTATTTATAAAAAATAGCCACTAAGGTGTTATTTAGTTCCTAATCAGCCAATCACCAGAACACTTCATTTTTTCTTTTTAAAATAAATTTCAAACAAAAAAGAGAAAAATCGAAGCAGTAGATGGCTTTCATATCAATAATAATTTATAAAAATCATTTTTCCGAAACAGCTCTGCATTGCAGATACTTATTAATTTTTTTTCTAATATTGATTCTAAAATATTCTTTTTTGGATAGCTATTTCGATTTCATGTGATGTGTAAATCACTCTATTCTAAAATCTAAAGACGACAACCCTGACTTCAGCAATATTTGTAATCACCGATAATATCTAAATACATATTACAATGCAACAACATGATTGTTAAAAAAAGCGTTCGCGATAAAGTCTATCTCTCTATATTAACACTTCATTATTTCCCGGTTTTATACCTTCAAGCAAGTTTTCAATAGCTTCTTCATCGACAATGTGTAACGACTCATCGCTTATTTTACCAGAAACAACTTCGGGTGCAATATCTTGCAGTTCTTCCAGTAGACTCTTAGCAGTTCCTCCATCTTGTCGGTCAGCAATGCTTCCTACAGTGGTATCTCTTACAAGTGGTTGAACTTCATCAGGTGTCTCACTAGCTATTACATCAACTACCACGACATGTTTAACGTCGCGAGGTTCACTGCTGGTGTCTGATTCATCAATTGTAGGTTGATGTGTTTCACTATGACCGTCACTGACTTCGTCTACCGTTGATTGTCTCGACGGACTGAGTTTCTGACATGCCGCGGCACTTACGGTTGCAAACATTACCGCAGAAGTTTTTTCTTCGGGTGTTTTACTTCCACCTTCCACAAGCTTTATGATATCTAATATTTCGTCAGACTCACTGAGCTGAGATAACATAGTTCTATGTTCTTCGGGAGATTTGTTTACTATCACATCTACTGTAATTCTCTGTACGCTTTCGATAGAAAACTGAAGTGTTTCACTGTAACCGTCACCTATTTCATCTATTGTTGATTGTCTAGAAGGACTTAATTTTTTACAAGCGGCTGCACTCACTGTAGGAAACAGCTGCAAGTCAGGCTCATTTATTGCTAACAAAGTTGGTTTTATGTCGTGCGATTCGTTACTCGAAGCGCTGGCCGGTTGCGTTTCGCTATGTCCGTCGCTCACTTCTTCTATTGTCGATTGACGAGTTGAGCACGGTCTACTGCTGGCGTAGTCAAACTGCCTTAATTCTTGATTGTCTACAGAAAGTTGATGTCTCGATCCACTCGGTGACGTTGCATTGATTATGTCGACAGACAATTGTCTGGCTATGTGAGCGGCGTCCGGACTGAGCAATCGGGGTGCTCCGCAAGTTGCGTCTACGCTAAGTTGTCGAGTTCTTGGCACGATGGCAGTTTTCTGACCGGCTGTATTGCTGATGTCGGGCGGTTTCCGGTGCGGCTGAGGTCCTGCTCAATTGGAACTATGCTTTGTATTTGTATCGCTCGATGGAGAAGCATGCTCGCTACTACCGGTACTACTGAGCGTTGTGTTCGAGCCATACGGATCGAGTGAGCTCTGCACGCTCATGCTGCGACCTTGGGCGTGGCGCCTTACTCGATTTGGCGATAATTTTCCTGGATCTACGCTGGCGGGGTCTGCCTGCAACACAGTACGAGATTAAATCATGAACGTGCGATTCTGAATGGAAATAAATATGAATTAATTCATTGTAATAAGTACCGCACCTGATACGCTAAAGCGTTCATGATGATGCTGTAAGGAACGAGTCCGAGTGGATGAATTTCTCTCATTAGCACATTTGCTGGGATTTTGTGAAACTGTATATATTCTAAGAAGTTACTAATGACATCTTTCAGTTGAGTATTTGGATTGTTATCACAGAATTTCTTTCCCCACATAAGGGCTGCTTGAAACTTGGTAAATTCGTCAGCTCGAAGCTCTTCGCGGACAAGAATCAGCCTTACAACGTGTTGTGGAAGTAAAGTGAAAGAACCAAGATTAAGAACTTCATTGCCATGTTCGTCAACAAACTCGAGAACTTTTTGTACAAGAGATTTTGTGCATTTGTATTGAATGTAACGCTCAGCTGAAGCCAACAGGGCACAAACAGTGTCCACATTAATACAGCACTGAACGAACCCTGCACAAGCTCTGCGAAGCTCATCTAAGCCATAATAATCTGCTGCATTCATTACGCCTGCAACATAAATTAATTATGATATTTTATGTGAGATTTATGTGCCTATAATATACGGTAATACATCAGTAGATTTTATTAATTGAATGTATTGATTTACCTAACAGAGTGCGAGGCTGTAACGTAACGCATCCAGTATGAATGTATTCTATTAATTGACGGAACACATCTGGTTCAAATTCTTCTATTATAAGCGTTTGATGTTGTTGTCCCGATGGCTATAAATGATTTTTAAGATCCATTGAAAATATATGCTATTTTAATAAATTATTAGAAAGATAAAATATAAACATGCTGTATCTAAAGATCTACGCTCAAATTGGCGCGAAAAAAATAATAGAAAACATTTGAATGTGAGTGCAGTAAAATTAAAAAGTCTACAAAAAATTAACTGGCAATCACACTCAAAAAATGTATCCAAATGAAGACCAATCTTTTTTATCCTACCATCAGTAGGTACTGTATTTGTGACAATATAAAATACATAATTTCCAACTACTTTCTTAGATAAAAAATGTAAAAATTATAAAGGTGTATTTTGAATTGTTAAAAGAAAAAGTCAATACAAAATTGTGTGTGATGTTTTTAAATTTTGGTTGTGGCGAAATGGTGTACGACAGCATATTGTTAAGAAAATATGTAATCTTACCATTTAATGAGTAATTTCTTAAGTAGAGAATAAATAAATAATTATTTATTTTATTTTATCATTACAGAAGCATAGCCAAAAATAGTTGTCAGTAATAATTATGTCTAAAAAAATACTTGTTTTTCTATATTTTTACTTTAAGCAATAACTCTTTATTGATAAAAAATTTTGGTTAGATATGCTTCTGTATTAGGTTTGCAATTTATTAACCTTGCAGAAAATAAAAGTATAAAACATACACGCATATAAAAAAGTAAGAAGCAAATGGAAAATGCGTGCAGTAATTATTAATTGTGTAGTTTTGTGCAATAGGACAGCTTTACAATGAGAAAGTAATTTACAGATTGTTAACGAACATAATTTTAAAAAGGTTCGTACCTCTTGGATGGGAGCCAATTGTTGGGTGTAGCCTCTCTGTAGGGTACGAAAGGTTTGGCAACAGCGAATGGAGTGGAACACAGCAGATACATAAGACACATTGCCATACAAACAGGGTTAGGTTCAATCGGGTTACCATTTACAAAAGAAAAAAAACAGCATCGATACGACAGGTAGATTTTCGACTTAACTACTGGGAATATAAAGCGATAATAGGTATATGAGTTTCTAAAACACTGGCCTATATAACTAATAACTCTATAATCATTACATTGGCTTGCCAAAAATCTACCCGTATAATAAAAATTTTGAATTAGTTATATTAATAATTGATAATCTAAATGAAGTGTTTAACTTTTTTTACATACCTGTGCTGAAGTACTTTGCAAGTTCAGAAGTGGTTCAGATGAACGTTTTAAAAAATATCGCAGTTTATTTTCTCTAGGTGGTGGCTCTTTTTTTCTTTGGGGACTCGGTTGCTGATATAATAATTTATGAAATACCCTAAAATAAATACGAGCGTAGATAATTACTTTGCATATGTACCTATCACTGGAAGTTAGACCTCTACCTGCTTCGAGATGCAAGAACGGCTTTAACAGCACAGACTGGTTCTCGTGTGTCTCCGACCAAGAAAGTTACATCACATAACTCTGGCATTGAAGCCAAAAATTTCATATCTTCAGCGAGACCTGATTTATTCTCAAATGTACTCAGATCAGGCTCTGACTCTGCTTGCATTGCACTCATTCTAAATACTAAAAATATATTTTTTAAAGATATGTATAGTACCTGCACAAAAATGTGATATATTCTTAAAAAAAATATCACAGGAAACAAAAATACCATGTTATAATATTTTTGTGAATACATAATATAAGATTTACAAAAATAAAATTGAAATGAAGATATTTGCAATTAGCATTTTTGGTTTCCACTGTCCATGATGTTAATTTCTCTAAAATGCGACATGACTTCATCAAAAATTATTTTCACCTGTTGAATTCTGTGTTGCTTGTGGACACAATATATATAGATAAAAATATATTAAACACTTACATGTTAATAATTAGCTAACTACAGAATAAACTGAAGATAACAAAACAACTAAATATTCTACAAAATGCAAACGCACAGTTAATTTAATTGTACATAACTTGCACCGTGTTACAAAATTTTCCCAGCTGGAAAATCGTGAATTTCCCAGCTGCGCGCGCGTCCCATGATTATTGATTTTCATTATTCTGATTACTCTATGTTACAAAGTATGCAAATGTTATATGCAATATATTACATAGTATTATTAGGTATTATATTCATATAGCTGGGAGTGGATTTAGAATTCGATTAAAATATCTAGCATGTCATTCTGTGGAACCATAAAAATTCATTGCGTTTTTTTTGCTTCCAATACAGTTACACCGAATTCAAAACTAATATTTTCAATTTTATTTTTTTTTTTTTTTATTTCATTGACCTGATATAAATTATTCTTGCCTAATGTTACAAATAGTGGAGAAAATCATTTACGATTTTTAAACGTACCCATTTTAACTTCACATCCGCTACACTAGTGAATGTGCTCTATTATCGCTTTGCATGACAGAGCTGAATTTCGTTCATACAAGAAGTTATATTATCTAGATTAATAGTAGTCTTTTGAAAAGGGCAGATTCTGTTCTATAAAACGGAACCATTTTTATATTGATTCAAGTCATAATTACTACTAAAATTGTAATTGAAAACTGCGAAGCTTCTTTATACATATTTCTTTCAATTGTTTTTATTATTTATTTGTTTCTTTTCTATTTTTTTAATCTTTTTTTCATTTTTTTAAATATTTTTTTCAATTTAAATAGGTTTCATGCAGTATGGCGTCAAGTTGCTTAGAATGCAAGCCGTTGAGAAATTTTGGTCCAACCCTAGATCCACCATCCGACCGACGCTAATATTACATGCTATACATATATGGCCAATACACTAATCATGTAAATGACGTGATTCAAGTTTTTTACTGCGAAATAAATGTATCATATATATTAATACGCTAAGGTTTAATATGTTTGCCTCCCTTTTTCGAAAAAACCACACAATTGCTCCACATAAATTTTATATCATTGTATAGATAATTGCTTGCTCTACCGATATCAACAACTAAAAAATCTATTATTGCTTTTGTTTTTGCAAAATAATTAATTATAACAATTTTACATTTATTCAGTATATGCAGCAATGCTGCCATCTGACGGTTCTAACTTTGAAACAACGTCAACATGATTGACGGTCGGTCAATTTTTTTTGTTTAATTTTTAATCAAAATTCACGTATAAATACTTTTCGTATGGCGGCGCTTCGGCTCAACGTTTTCGATACTTGCGCCTCTATATGACAGTTTTAGAAAAATATTTTCTTGAACCGTCACTGAGCTTTGTAATGTAATACAACAAAAAGAAGAAAGTTATAAAGAGTGTGAGAAAATAGAAACGAATTTTAGTGCGAATTATTCGCACAGGTACCGCTAGTTTTGAACTATTATGCAAACATTTTTCTAATATTTTATAAATATTTTCAATATAGAATATAAACTATTAAACATGGGAGACTGAAAATTCCAGAATCGTTAGGTTAATATGTTTCAATACGCGAGCGCATACGAAAACTTGGAAAAAAACTATTATTATAAAATTAAAATGTTGAGTTCCCGGTTGAAATGTTTCAAATAATGTAATATCACATAAAAATTATCCAAATCGGGACTGTTCGTGAGGATTAAGAATTTTTAACGAGTTTTCAACTTCTTTGACTCAGCTACTATAGTCTCGATGTTTTTTCGGACAACTTGGAAAATCTCTCGGAACTTTTTGAAATTCGGTATGTCTATAGAAAATATCACGCTAAATTCACTGAACTTCCATTCTGCTGTATCACTTACCATTTTGGAGATGAATCCTTTCCAAGTGTTTTTCTGAAAAGTCTGGAATACGATTTTGGATATTTTTCAAATTTGACTGACATTCTAAATTCAATGAGCACACCCGGAGGTCTGTATTTGTAACCGTTTTTGAGATGGAGGCTGTCAAAAAAGTCTATATTTAAAAAAGCTTTAATAGGTGGATCTCAAAATGGAATTTATTTTCAGATTTAATACGTCGTTTTGTATTATTCTAAAGTTGTCTAACGCACTGACTGAATCGGAGATAGTAGCATTCCAAGCTTATTCTGGAAAATCGGGAATATGTAGGTACACTAACAGAAAAGGACATTCGAAATTCAGTGAGTTCACCCGGAGGTCTGCATCTATTACCTTTTCGGAGGTAGAGTTATTCAAAGTTTTTTCCGAAAAGTTTAGAATATGAAACGAATACTTTTCAAATTTGGTTTATAGAAAATGATACCCTGAATTCAACTAACTGTTTCATTTACCATACTGGAGTTTGTAGCATTTCCACGGTCGTATAAATCGGTCATGGACATGCAAAGAAGATATTCTATTACAAAAAAAAAAATAATTCGATTGAATACGGTATTCGCAAGTACAGTAAAAAATTGATTGAATTGAGATTTGAGACATAAATCTCTTCAATAAATTTTTTATTTAACAAATTTTCATTGCATGTCAATATATGACTGGGGATAGGTATTATGCTTCGTTTGGTTTTATTGTCTCCGGTTTGGTCCTCGATTGCTTGATACCAATAATTATTCTGGATCGCCTCTTACTTGAACTTATTATATAGGATTTTTTCAAAAATTAGCAGAACTAATGTATTAGCAGCTAGTCATTAATAACTCACGATAAACACAATAATTAATTTATTTTAAACTGTAAATATGTACAAGTACACTGATAAGGCACATAATCTAACAATAATGTCTAAAGTAAGCTATAGTAATAAATGTATAATTCATTTATGTATATATATATTAGGTATAATACAGCATAGGCGACAATATTATTATTAAACCAATATTACTGGCCTCTATTTATACAAAGAAGTCCTCTGAAGTAGAACAGGTCTCATATTATTAACAATATTATTTTTATTATATTCACCGTATTCTTTTTACACAAATTAATCAATAGAAATATAACTAAAATTTCATGTCCGTATTTTTTTCCAGTCTTGGAATATTTATTAAGGAAAAAAATACTGCAACAAATAACACTAACTTCAGCGGTTTTTTAAACGATGTGTGTAAATACAATTTATATGCTTTATCTGTTTATTTCTTTACGTGTTCTAAACTTCTGATGATATTAGCGAAGGAATAAAAAAATGTATATAATAGATAAAATAGTTATTATTCTAGTACTCATATGCTTAATAACCTTCTCAAGAATAGTTTACTTACAGTCAAGAACTTTAAATGGCCCATTACGAACATTTTTTACAAAATATTGTCTACCATTTTACGAAATTCTTTATCTAATTTTTCCACTGTGCGAAATAAAACTGTGTAAAAATCTGATATCTAAGAGTACTTACATATATCTAATGAAAGTGGAATGTTAGAGTTGGACATATGATTACTAAAATATTATTAATTAACAAAGAATGGAACACATTATGATTTGAGTGTTTGTGCTGTCGTTAAAAATTGTAATTATCTTCACGTTTCAGAACAACACTAAGTAGTATTTGAGACAGTACTGACCATAATTACTTATAGTTCAATTACTAACTGAAACTGGTTCATGCCAGTTAAATTGATTGCTATACATCTATTTTTAAATAACATATTCAGTTTTCATTTTGACGACTTTTAAATAGTTTAAATCTAAAACCATAGTGAAAAAAAAACAGTAAATTTAATTCATTGTTAATGAATATTGAATGTTGTCAGTAACTATTAATAATAAAAAGGTAAATAACTCAAAACTGCTTGAACTATACATTTGGATGAAATTTCGTCCCTGGATACCGTGTAACTAAGAGCGGCTTTAAAGCATTAAATTTTTGAGGTCGACGATTCAGCAGTTTCGAAAAATTCAAAGCACGCGCGCCTTGTGCTCTTCAAATTATTTCTGGCGTCTTGTAGCAGCAAAAAACTTTTTTAAGTCTGGAATGCTGACAAAAAATTACATCTTGATTTCAACCAGCACATATCTACATGGCGCATGGGCGACTTTAGTTCACTTATGGTGAATCGGGTTCTGAAAATTTTCAGTATTAGGACCAAGCGCGGGCCTGGAAAGATGGTTAAGGGAACCATGACGCCTCCAAATACTTTTGAGTAAATAAATGTACATACAGGCATAGAAATAGATGTTGTCGACGTGATGGATCGCTTTACCAAATAAAATGACCGGGTTGGTTTTGTTACAAAACCAAGGTTTTTAAATTATTATTACTTTTTCTTTTTTATCTCTTTCATGTCACGATTTCAAGTGAATGGCACGGCCCTTTTAAAATTAAAAGCACATTAATAATTAAAAAATAATGGGAGCATTTCGGAACATATACCTGAGCTTGAAGTCAATCACAATCGCCAGAAAATATTTCACCTGTTATTGCTCTTATAGTAATTACTAGTATCGATTAAGGAAAACAATTATAGCAATATTAAAAACGTTTCCTTTGTTGAGCGCACACGTTTCCGAGAAACATGTCTGAAGAACGTTTTTATTTCACTTTTTCACCGACATTTGAATTGTAGGAAAGAAATGGTACTATGAAGTTTACCTGATATAGTAAATAATATGTAGTTTCGTTTGAGTGTGAACATTTGTTCGTACTCGCCGTTGTGCCGGTTGCCTGGGGCGCAAATCTCAAGGGGGCGCACTTTAAAGATATTGTAGAGTTTTTCTTCCTACAAAATAAGTTTTGGGGGCGCCACATTCAAATTTTGCCCTGGGCGCTCATAACCTTAGCTAGTGCTAAGTTACGTTCTATTGAAAGATAAGAAACGTCTTCGAGAGAGGACATGGTTCCTAGAACAACCCAACTTTAGGCAAACGTGAAAATCATCGAGTTGTTAACGAGTTTCATTTATCAGAATAAAGCCACACTAGCGTTGAAGTCGCACAACATAGAGTGATTTAAAATAGACCAGTTCGAAAAGGGCATGGTGAGACATTTTTGAAAACCAAAGTTATAGGAGCAGACCAATTTCTATTTACCCTTGGAATTGGTCTTTCCTAATAACTTTCTTTGAAGCTATATTTTGTAATTTTTGCGAAGACTGAACATTGTTTCGTTTTTTTAATTTATATTTACCTTGATATGTATAAAATATCGAAATAAGATATAAAAACATGTACATTATTTCTGAGAGATAATTTGGTATTTGTCAATAAGATAATTTAAAATTTTGTTATGGATAATGGAAGATTTTTAATTAAGCAGTTTATATGTTTATTTTTTGTTCTAATGTGGTAGGTTTTTTATATATATTCACAGATATTGGATCCAACGATAATAAAATTTCGATATGTTGCTCTATAACAATAATAATATAAAAAAATTAAGTACATTATCCTACTCCAATTCAGTGATGAGAAAAAAAAACCAAAGTATTAATCGAAACTCGATTTTAGGTTTTTGTTATTAACTTGCTTTCTAACAGAAATCAGCAATAAAAAAACACTTGTGATACAACAACAAAATTACTGTTTTGTTTTTTTTTGTTTTTTTCATTTTTGAAATGATATACTAATTTATTTTTGTAAGATCAATATATTTGGATAATAGAATAGAAAAATACATGATCAAACAGTTCTTTTAGTTAAGTTTTATGCATCACTGTCAATTTTGTTCAACAATATTGGAATAATTAGTTTTAATACAATTTTCTTATAGATTTCTCTTTTTACATATTATGTAATATTTAATTTAAAAATAAAAACAAAACACGACAATTGGCATCCATGGTACTTATTGCACATATAATCAATATTCACACTAACAATATCGCAAAAAAAACTGTTTTCTAGTGCAAACAACAATACAAGAATATGAAAAACGATTATTTCAGATATGGAAAAGATATGTTAATTTGGGAGGAATTTCTAATTGACGTCATAATACAATGCTAAAGAAAAAATGAACATGACTTGTTAACAGTCGTCGGTTTTGTCTTGTAGTTTAGACACATTGTTTAGACACATTTTGTTTATATTTTGTTCTACCACAAACCAACAGTAAAAAAAATATATTTACACGTTTCCTATTTAGCTATCGATATTTATGGGTAAAAAACACTTAGTTATATTCGTTATAAGTATTCTAGCAAATTAAATTATTATAACTATGATAGAATGATTTGAACATTTAAAAAGAAAATAAAAATTTAAACAAAATGCCTTCAATAAAACTGTTTATGCTTAAGATTATTAAGTACATATTTGATTTTAAACAAGTGTGGAAAATTAAACAATAAATTTTATCCATAATATTACCAAATAAAAAAATTATGTTAACACGGAATGTTGTAGATTTTATTTCGAATAATTGGAAATAAATAACAGTTTATAAAATAAATAATAATCAAGTCAAAATAAAAAGTTAGTATACACATCTTTTTGGAATGCTTAAATATTTTGAGCTTGTTGGAATATTGTGATCAATTTTATGAAATGATGATATTCATCACAAATGTCATAAAATTAATGTAGGTATCCATCTTATAACTTAAATAGATTTCCAGAAAAAACCAGCATGCTTTTGAAAAAGATATTAAAATTATTACATATTCTTAAAATGTGAAAAAAAAAATCAAATATGTAAGTACATATGAATAAGCCTATAGTTTAAACGTGGGATTTGAATTTCCTTGAATCTTTTCACATTAATAAACTAAGTTTGGATGAGCGAAGTAGTTCATCACGTATTACAGTGAACTTGTACATCTTCAAACTCAATACACCGACAAACAGTGCTAGACCATTTTTGTATTTGTTTATAGTTTAGCAGCCAGGGGCACGTAGGCGAGACTTTAATCAATTCGAAAATTTTAAAGGAAAATTAGTTTTCTTACAGTACATAACGCTAAATACACTTGTCAAAATTTCAGTATTTTCTTACAATATCTCTTGGGAATGAAAATTTCTCAAAATATTTTTTGGATGAAATATAAACATACTACACGTAGGATTACTGGCGATCTAGTGTTCAAGCTACTGCAAAGAGACAGCACTGAACTGAGACCTCATTTCGGATTATTAAATGAGTATCCCCTTTTCCTGATCTCTAAACCTTGTCTCAGGTTTTAGCCTACTTAGCTTACATTAGAAAATGCACCTCTGGCTGAGCTATCACTTGACCTTTAAAAAGGATGTAATCTTAAAAATATATTATTTCATCACATAAATAAAATTTTAAAGTCAATAGCGGTTATTTTTTACACATTTTAACAATATTCTATAAAGTTTAAAATAATACTTAAAAATAAATACCTATTTCAAAGTAAAAGAACACTCAAAGAATTAAAAAAAAATATGACTAAATTGAGAATGATTCAAAATAAACATTGGCACTGTAGTAAAGATTTCACAGACTTTTGTTAAACACCATTTTACCTTTCATTGTTAATCCCATTTCTCAGTAATAACAGCCTAATTTTATAAATTTGCTAAGCTGTTACAAAACCGATTTAACAATAAGTCTAAGTAGAATAGTTAGAGAGATGGTGGTGGTGCTTGTCGTTAGAAATAATAGGTAACAGAGTTTTGAAGCTTACGAACAGAGTAAGCAAGTTAACAAGGTCAAGCATCGCTGCTTTTTCAAAAAACTAATTGACAGATTTGGAAAAACTAAAACCTTTCTTAAGTTATTATTATCGTGTCTGCCATTTAGTTATTATGTTAAATTGACAATATATAGATACTAAAAATATGTGCCAGACGTTTAGGTCGCTGCATTTTTTTTTAACTTCCCGTTGTTTTCAAAAATTTGGAAGGTATTGTTTTCATCTCGACTTTTGAAAATTGAGTTTTCATCAGATCTCGACGTTTTGAGATCCTAGGAAGCTAGTCTGACTATTTTTACGATGGTCTCCTGGTGTCTCTCTCTCTGTGTGAGTATGGAAACGTCTTATACCTTTGAATGGATCAACCAATCGAAATGCGGTTTATCGCATTCGGAAGGGTTTCACTAAACTGAAAGTTTGAATCGATTCAGCCCAGTAGATTTTAAGAAGTCTCAAAAATAAAACTTCCAAAAAATATTTTTTAAAATAATCCTTAAATTACATTACTGTATTGATCAATTCTAAAATCTAATCAGCTCTTGCACTCAAAAAATAACGTCGAATGCCGCAACCGCATCTTGATCGGTTGATTCATTCGAGTGATCTCGTAGTCAAAATATTACAAAAAACGTTTTTTCAAAATAATTTCCGAATTTCTTGTCGGATTAGTTTCTCGTACAAAGTCAAGTTTTTGTGCTTGAAAAACTGCGTCGAATGCCGTATACCACATCTTGATCGGTAGATTCGTACCAGAAATATCCGAATTCAAAAGTTCAAAAAAAGTGTTTTTTTTAATAGCTTCTGAATTTTTCATCGGATCCAGTTTTTAACCAACTATGACACTTTTTGTGCACAAAAAACTACGTCAGACGCCACATACTGGATTGAAATTGAACAATTCGTTTAAAAATGTCATTGTTGAAATAATTTTGAGATATAGTTTTTTCAAAATTATTCCAAAATTTTTGAGCTCACAGAGCTCGAAAATACAAAGAAGTTATACTCGAAAAATAATTTGAAATATATATTTTTGAACTCGAAGAGTTCAATTATTTGCGAATATGTACATTTTCGAGCGTTCTGTGCGGGAAGTTCTAGGGATGGCCTGCAGGGTCAACCATTTTTCAGATTTTTTAAAAAAATAATTGTTAATTTGTAAAAAAATAAACTCCATTCAATTATTTGCTTGTCTTAGACATCTTTTTTAATTGGTTCGTTTTTGTCCCCAGAATAAGAAAAAAAGTGTCAAACGTGTATGTCGCTGCTTTAAGAAGATATTCATAAAAATCTCCAAAAAAAAACGAAAATGAAATATTTTTTCTAATCGTCATTCAACCCTGCATTTTGGGTAGGCAGAGATTTTATTTTGCAGCGATAATGGTTTGGCAGAAGTGTTCAATAGTGGTTTTTGTAATCAAAAGTTCAATTTGTCAGCTTCTGTCACACGAATAAATAACTTAAAAATTTGTCACACGAGCAAATAACATACATATTTCTGGCACCATCTCCCTAGCTATATTTCAATATTTGAATGTTATAAAATCATTATTACAACAAATTAAACAAATTTGTCATCTCCACTACTAACGAAAAATAAAGTACCTATTTATATTGTGTGCAGTTTTGCTTGATCGACTATAGTTATCAGTTTTGTTTTCCGTTTTGACCTTGCATCAAGTTGATGTAGTTTATTTTTTGTAGTTATTATAACTTGAATTAGAGATTTCCATAATTTAATGAAATTTATTAACCAACCGTTGAGAATGCAAGTTTAAAATAGAACTTTTTTTTAATAACAGCGAGTGAAAATAGTCGAATAAGGTTTTAAATGTTAAAAATATAACACGAAACACATTATTGGAAATTTCTGATATGAATATTTGATATGAATAATAGCTGTTTTATATATCATACAAAACAAATAATAATATAGAAATGATTATATTATGGTAGTTTTATAAAAAATAATAGTCAACAAAATATTGATATTTATAATATAAAAATATAACCAATAAACAGTCGGCGCATTCGTTCAGCAAAAGTTCAGATTTTACTCATCAGCAAATTATTCGTGTTAGCGTTTATTTATTTTTGGATTTTTTAAAATATACTGTTCTTATACTTCTTATATAGGCAGTTCCCGTTTTACGAGTTCCCTGGTTTACTAGTTTTTTTTTAGCAAAAAGTATCAATACTATTAAAATATGAACATTCATTGCAATATATAAATGCTGAACATTAATAAATGCATGTCGAGCAGTCATTCATTCATAAATTTAAAGTCACGAACGTCGTTTGTTTTTTTTCAGTAGATTAAAGCATTTCACTGACTACATAATACATTTCCGTTGCACGAGAGCGCGCGCTATGAATGAATGAGCTCGCAAAGTTGAGAATAACCTGTATTTTTAGCAGATGTTGATATTTTAAATTTTTGTTTGTAAGAAGCAAACGTTTAGTGTAAGTTAAATACTGAACAAATTTATGTATGGCATCGTTAAGATTAATCTAATAGCACTTTTCACTGATTGCACTTTTATGCAATGCATGCATTTCAACCATTTGATGCTAACAACGGATGGAGATATGCACACTTCACAAAAGAGCAATAAGAGGAAAACTCTATAACATTTCATGTTTGATATCACAATATTTATTTCAATAATAATAATTATTATCTTTACAGTAAAAATGTAAGATATTACACAAATTTAAAATTGTTTTTTTATTGTAAAAAATGTAGATACAGTATCAGCTCACTAATTTGAAATTTGATAGTCTGAAGTCCTCGTTAATCCATCATTTTTACGCCTAAGGGCCTCTAAGCAATTCTTTATAATTCGAAATTTGTGGCAATATCCGGGTCTTTAGTTTGACACGTTTCATGCAAGGATTATGTACATGTTATTTTTGCGAGTTATTCCGCGTTAGTGTTGTCCCTGTTTTGGAAAGTTTTTGGTCGAAACAAAAATACGAGACCTTATCACCGAATATAAAAATGAATATTCTACGAAAATTTTATAATGTCCCGGTAAATGCCTTAGCTAGATCTATTTACGACATAGCAACTGATAAAAAGTACCTTTTTTCTAGGTATTTACCTCCAGTAATCGGCCATTAAAAAAAACTCTTTTTTTTGGGTTTGTATTGCAATTTGCATGTAGTTTTTTTCAACCTTTTTTATAAATCGTTCTATTTTAACAGTTAAGTAAGCAGTTATTCCGATTGGTTATATTTTCAAAACGATAACTAATACTTGACAATACTGATTAAATTGCATCATAATAGTTGACTGATGGTTACACAATGTATATACAAAGATTGTAAAAAAATCATCGTATGTAACCATAAACGCTGCGCCATAGAACATTGTTGTCGTGGTGCAAGTGTTCGTGTACGCGCTGACAACGACATTCCTTGGATGCTGAAGCCATTCCGGATTGCGTTAGGAATACAAGGTTATGAGTAAACTTACATTACACCCGAACTGCATGAAAACCATCCGGAAAATTGCGATATTCAATGATATGTTGCTTCGTTCTATTCTTATTCTCATAACTTGTTTCAAATTATTGAACCGTAGTATGGCAATTTTTGATATGTTTAATATTAAATGAATGAAGGATTAGGTTACATTAAATTAGATGCATATGACTTTAGTTGTCGAGAGTTTAAAACTTACATATCTATCTATCTATCAGATTAAAATACTACTTATGAAAAAATGGTCAGCTACTTATTTCGGTATAAGTTCGTAACCTGCTTGTAGTTTGATATAAAAAAAATCTGAATTTTAACAAATAATTGGTTTGTTTCCCCCAAGAGAAGAGAAGACACATATTTTATTATACACAACTTAATGAGACTAGTAATTTCGTACTGACTCCAAAAATGTAACAGTAATTAAGAGGATTTTTAAGATGGCCACTATTTGCCAAGATTATTAAATACGGCTATAAAATAAAATAAAAATAATTTGAAAATAAAATTATTGTTTCATCAGTTTTGAGTTTAGAACCGAACTGGGGGTTTGTTATATCATATCCAAATGTATCTACGCCGTGCGGTGCATCAATGAACGCGACGCCAATTCTATTTTTGAGCAGTAGGTAGGTACTATTTTGTACGTCACGAAACCATATTATGTAATATCTTACATTATTTTTTAATTTTATAAAATGTGATATAATTTTAAAAAACACACCTTCACAGCAATATTATTTAAATAAAACACAGTAATCCCTAAACATTCATTCATGAGCACTTTGACTTCTGCACAATTTAAATCACTAGTTTCACTTGGCAACACGCTCCATTATTATTTATTGTCTATAAATTGATAGTACATTTAAAGTTTACTAGGATCGTAATTTTCTAATGTCCACTGTTGCCTAAGCAAGTCCGTGCGACATTCTTCCATAGTTAGTTTATCTCTAGTTTCGTTAATGGCTAAACATTTACCGCTGCTACCGTGTTTTATATGTTTAGCTGACGGAATGTAATTCCATTGCTGATTACCTTTCGAGCCGTGACAAGGATACAGTATAACATCTCCTCCAGAGTAATCGAGACACGCTTCATCTCTTCGTATTTCTCCAATTTTGCTGAGCATCCAATACTAGATAAAAAACAATCACATTAATAAAATATACTTTAAATTAATAAAAGTTTAACTTGTTCCCTTCATCGCAATTAAATTTTCTTCGTGTTGAATATCTCCCGTAATCCAAGAATAATAAAAAAAATAAATTAAACACATAAATAATTAGTAATTTCACTAATTAGTGATCGTCAGGTCGTACTAAATGTATCTAATTAATATTAGACCAAAACATTATTGATATTTTAAAGAACATAAAAACATAAAATAAAATTAGAAAATTAAAACAAAAAAACATTCCAATATTTAAAATTTCTTGATCAGTAACGATAATATTATTTATTTATTTATTATTAAATAATGTAGTTTTTATATCAAAATCTCCAAAAATTTAAAATTAAAAAAGTTAACTAGAGAATGGTCATCTATAAATTTTTATCTAACGTATTACTTTACAAATAAGCTACACTACTAGATAAGCTTCTATCAGAGACGTATTTGAAGAGAATTTCATTACATTATTTCAACTGATTTTTATTTATTTTTTCGTTTTATCTTGTAATAATCTACCTCTTGTTGTTCCTATCATTTACTGCGTAAAAATAAGTTTGTCATCAATTATTATTGATAAAAAAAAATAATTCAAAATACTTATTTTGTGAATTTTGCAATTTAACTTTTGTTCTGTTGATCAGACCCGGACAGGCGATTTGAGAAAGCAATATTTGTAAAAGTCAATGTTGCAAATTCAATTTTGAGCCTCACGATCTTTATTAAGGACGATTCAAAAACGCCTCTGAGCACAGTTTGTTTAGCTATTAATCCCAGAACAGCATACTGGGGTCTACTGGACACACATTAGTTAATCAATGCAGTTTTTGTACAATATTCTTCTTGAAAAAAGAAAACAATGTTTTGCCATTATGACTAATTCATTGTTTTCAATTTTGTCTTCAATGAGAAAAAACACGTACAAATAACGAATGATGGAAGGTGTGGAAACCAGTGAGGTGTTTGAGGTTGATTTTGAGGTCCGAGGGTTACCATACTGATTACAAATAATATTAGTTGTATAATTAATAAGGTTAGCAAACCTTTACTACGACCTTCATTTTTAGATACCAAAGCAGTAATAATTAAGTAATTGTTAGAGTTTAAAAATAAGCACAAATACCTGTTAACCTGATACCAAATACTTTACCTTGGCTAGGAAGCAAGACGACATGCACTTAAGAAAATCCAATGAAGAAACTCACAATATTCAATAAAAAGTAAGAATTCGTGTATATATGTACAATAACAAATAATAATAATAATAATAATACGCAGCAGAACTTCTCACGGTCTATAAATAGGAGAGAAATTAGGGAGGTTATTATCGGGCGTGGTTAAACCCTTTACTACAATTAAATTAAACAACAGATCCGATTCCTATATTTTCTTACACTGCTACTGGACCTATGTTTATGCGACATTAAGATAGCCTCATGAATAAGGTTCCTTAATTATGACATACAATGGCGGGATTACATAGTGTCTCGGAATTAGCTCCGACTATTTTGAGAGCAGATTACACCCTAAATAATATCGTACATTTTATATCTTTACAAGATTCTGTAGTATGTGAAAATCACACAGTTTGGTAATTTGACATGTTAATGGAGAGTCTTTAGAATAGTATTTGCAAAAATTGAGTAAATCCATGATACAGTAAAACAACTTGTGATTTGGCTGCGCCAACTATTTTGTTCCGTGAATGATAATTAAAAACATCCTTTTTGGGACTGATGTCCTGAACGGTTGTCTAACCGGTCCTCCTTCCTAAGACCGATACTGCATGCTCGTAGCTTCCATACTGCCCTGTTTATTTGTAAGTGTGGCAAGGCCTGATTACAAATATATTTATTTATTTCTATTCCGTTTGCTAAAAAACGACGCACCTAAATATTTAACCAGTAGGCTGATAAAGCGTTCAAATCCGTATCAGATTAGGTCTACTACGTTTGAGATTCCACCACATACTACATCAAATTTTAAAAAATCATTCTCGTATTTAGCTCCTAAATTATTAAATGACCTTCATGACATAGTTCCTTGTCACGAAAGCAATATTAATGTATCTCAAATTCAAAAATTTCTATTAAACGAGCAGCTAAATCATTGGCCTATCTAGGTAATTACTTTACTTCCATAGTGTTAGTTTAAGTACTATTTATTACTGTTTGAGTTGTATCTATAGACTGTAATAATTTGTATGTATATATTTTTGTAATAAGGACAGATGGAAGATCATTCCGTGGAATGAATCTGATCCTATTGCTTTGGCAATAAATATATCTATATCTATATATCTATATATTTTAACAAGAATGTAACTTAAATAAGATAGGAAAATGTTGTTAAAAGTAAAATGAGTATCGTTATATATTTTGTTAATCAGTTGAGTGAATAAACATTAGTTTCTGAGAACATATGCGTTGGGGGTTACCTGATTGCCCCCTTGCTTATGACAAGGCCAAAGTCCGAGTGGTTGGTGCATGTCGTCTGGCTTGCAAGCCGAGTCAAGACATATGGGTCCAACTGAATTAGCCACCTGTGGACACACAAGGCAATATGTTAAAACAGTTGAGAATTTTCGTACCTGGTTGCCTCCTTGTCTGTGGCAAGGGTAGAGTCCTACAGCTCTGTGTAAGTCGGTCTTTCGAGCCGGAGAATCTAAACACTGCTCAGTCCGTCCAGTGTTCTTGTTACCCAAGTTCCGAATCTGTATAATAATAATAATTGTCAGTGACTGATCAAGGATTCTGACCGCCCTAGGCTAATTATTATTGTTAAAATCATGGACTCTCAAGCGCATTTAGTTTTAGTGTTTTGTCTCGGTCTAGTTGAAATATGTAGCGTAGATGCAATGATGCTAGATTAGTGCATGCGAAGACACGATTTTAGCGCGCCCCCCTCCGATTCTCGCGCCCTAGGCTGCAGCCTAATTAGCCTAAGGGTTAATCAGGGCCTGATAATTGTACACGTAAAACTCAATAAAACCGGAGTGATTTTTCACATTTTTAAAAAATGAAAGAAGGTTGTTTTCTCTTACAAAAAATTGTCATCTATTTCACAAACTCGCGTTACCAACAGAAAATGCGACGCTGAATTCAATAAGCATATCTAAACGCCTTTCTATATTATATGTATATTATGGTTTAAACAACTCTATGCACGTTTAAGGTTTTTGGCGTTGGGCCTACGGTTCTCACAAAGGCAGATAAAACTAATGATCAAACCAAAAAATCATATTCAGCGAGCCTAAAAAAATCAATTTGCCACGTATAGAAGCAGTGACTTCAATGCATGTACAGAACGGAATCATCTATGCCAATAAAAGCATATAGAAAAATTATACAATTCTAAGTGATAATAAACTTATGTTTTATGTAACAAAAAATACTTTAGTGTAAAAACTTGATTTTTTCAATTTATTATTTTCAATAATAAAAAACCCGGGTTGCAGTGCCAAAACCCTGCCGACAATATAGCGTATTTGCTAATACAGGAAGTGTGGCTGTACTATATGAACTTAAGTTGGTTTTTGGGTAAATTAAAAAATTTAACCCCTTAATACACCCCTTAAAATATTTTTTTTCTTAATTGCAATATTATTAACAATCTAACGTGTATACCGAGTTAAATACACCGTTCAGTAATAATAATAATAATTCTTTATTCAAGATTGCCATTATGACAAAGAAAGCGTCAGTAAATTACATAGTACATAATAATTTTTACTACTAAAGGGCTAAATGTAAATTTTGAAACGATTTTGAGAATTTTTTCGGTACCCGAAAAAATTCTCAGAATTTGAAATTTAACTCTTTAATAGCAATTAGAAAGGGCTCCTAACATTTTAATAAAATCGGTTTAACAGGACCGGACTTACAATTTTTTTGAAAACATTAATTTGTAGATAGTGACTTATTTACTGAACGGTGTATTTACTTCAGTGTACACGTTATAAAGATAATACATATTGCAATTAAGAAAAAAAAATGTTATTTTACGGTGTGTATTAAGGAGTTAATTTTTTTATTTTCCTCAAAAATCAACTTACATTCATATAATAAAGCCACACTGCCTGTACTAATAAAAACACTATATTGTCGACACGGTTTTGGCACTGAGTTTTTTTGTTCTCTTGGCGCGAACAGAAAATATATAATAAATAAGCAAACCTCTCCAGACGCTACGGCCTCTCCAGGTACAAAGAGATCCGGGTACACATTTTCCAAATACCACTTGAATGACTTACAACCTAATTTCTCGCGTAGCTTTTTTCTCTCGGTAACGTCACCATAGTCGCCTTTATCGTTACCAATTCTTTGGTAATAATATTTGGCGTAGTCATCGAGCCACACCTGTCCAACAAAGAAAGAAAAAATTAATATAGTTTAACTCTGCCTTGTCGTTTTAGATGTAGGTTCAAATTAAATATTAAAACTTATATACAAAAAAAAAAAAAACTGGTCAAGTGCGAGTCGAACTCGCAAGAATAGGGTTTCGTACTATTCTGTTTTCCGTGAGTACTTTAAGACTTAAGATTTTCGTTTAGGTTTTCCTGTTAACTATGGGTGAGACCCGACATTCCCTATTTTTTTCAAAATTTTAGGTCCAGTAGTTTCGGAGACAAGGAGGGGGGGAATGGTCAAATGTTCATCTATTTTCTTAAATGGCTTTAAAACTATTTATTTTAAATCTATACAAAAATATATATTTGAGACCCTTACGACAAGCTCTTTCATTTGACACGGTACAGTTAGCCAAACTTCTTTTTTTAATTTCCTAATTTTTTCCCCAAGAATGACCCCCATGTTCAAAATTCATTTATTTACGTTACACATCTGTTTTTGGGTCACCGACTTACATATGTGTACCAAACTTCACTCGATCGGTCCGGTAAGATATAAGAAGGGGGCAATGGTCAATTTTCATCTATTTTCTTAAATAACTTTAAAATTATTTATTTTAAAATTATAAAAAAAATATATATTTGAGACCTTTACGACAAGCTCTTTCATTTGATATGTTACACGATACAGTTTGCCAATTTTTTTTTAATTTCCTCTTCTCTCCCCAAAAATGACCCCCATGTTCAAAATTCATTTATTTACGTTAAATGTCCGTCTTATGGTCACCGACTTACATATGTGTACCAAATTTTAACTCAATCGGTTCAGTAGTTCAAAGCAAATTGGCTAAAACAGTAGGACAGACAGACACACGAGTGATCCTATAAGGGTTTCGTTTTTTCTTTTGAGGTACGAAACCCTAAAAAACCGGTCAAGCGCGAGGCGGACTCGCGCACGATGGGTTTCGTACCATTATCTATAAAAACGGCAAAAAAATCACGTTTGTTGTATTGGAGCCCCCTTAAATATTTATTTTATTCTGTTTTTTAGTATTTGTTGTTATAGCGGCAACAGAAATACATCATCTGTGAAAATTTCAACTGTCTAACTATCACGGTTCATGAGATACAGCCTGGTGACAGACGGATGGACAGCGGAGTCTTAGTAATAGGGTCCCGTTTTGCCCTTTGGGTACGGAACCCTAAAAATGGTGCGTGTACTTATATTCGCGCGTTAGAAGTCATACTGATTTAGCGTGATTAAAAAGTAATTTTTAATTTGCGTTCTAACAATTTATAAAAATAAAATAAATTAAACACATACAAGATAAAAAAAAAGATTGTAGTCAGATTAGCATAAATACAGCTATTAGACGCTACGCACATGTTAACTTGGTCTATATCATCGCTATCCTATTTACTGTCATAGAAAAGGACGCTGTTCACGCTGTCAAAATATTTCATTGTTTGGTTAATATTTGTATGTAATTTATTATTATTTATTTATAGAAAACGTCAAATTACATATAACTGTAACAAGAACTACGAAAAAACCTTTCATCACCTCATCAGTTTACTAGCGTTTATGACTGTATGACGTCCCGGCAGTCACGTGACAAGTATTGGTTTTTTGGAGCGAAATTTGAAATGGAATTTAAAATACATTTTTTTAAAAACCTGAGTGGTATAAAAATAAAAATAATAAATATTTGTGACTATATTAGGTACTTATGCACGATTTAAAACACTTTCCCAAAAATAGTCAACATCCCTATTCTTCCGGATCATAGCGATCTTATATTACAGAATTTAAAAATCGATAGCTTACCTCGGCTAGTCTGACTGAATTGCGCCTGAGAACGTTAACGCCGGATCGCCACTTGTAGGGCGATCGTTTCCGGAAGATATGTCCGACGTGTGAGCATGGAATTATTTCCAAAGTTCCGCCGCACATCCATGTTTTGAACGAAAGTTCGAGGTTCTCACCACCCCAGATATCGAATCCGCTGTCGTACGTTCCTATTTTCTCAAAGAATGCCTTGTCGATACTAAACAAACCACCGGCCATTGTTGGGCTGTTAACTGGTTCCGCGCTATGTTTGCGCCGCTTTTTCTCACGTTCCGGTACGGCGTGCCAGTTGAATTGGAGATTCCAGTCGAAGCCTCCGACGTTAACCGTACTGCTGTCCTTACTTAACATTTAAATTGTAGTGAGTTAATCAAATGTTACATCTACTTCAAGATAGGTGTTATAAAAAGTTCTATATTATGCGATTTAAGGTTTTCGGCATACTGCCGTATTAGTACTAATTATGTCTGTATTTTGTTGTAATTAAGAAACTTGGAAACTGGTTGACCTGTCGGTCAACTCAAAAGCTTCCCGCTATGTGTTGAATATGTTACACTAAATTGATACTATAGTGTTTAAAATACATCAAAGAAGATTATAAAAAACTAAGAATTTTTGAGTCATAACAAGAAAAAAAACATTTTTTTATATTTAAGGTAGTTGCCGTGGTTAAGGCACACCGTCAGAAAATTCTTAATTTTTGTATACTTATTAAGGACATGATAATACAATTACCCTGAAAATTTGAAGTCGATCGACCGTATATAATCTGAGATAAATTCAATTAAAAATTGGATAATTAACATTGATTGTATACGATATCTGTAGGTCTGAACCAGTTTCTTATTTATAAAAAAAGAACTAACTGTCAGAAACTTTCCAAAAACTGACAGTCTTTCAATGCATTTGTTATGAGTTTAAAAAAAATAAGAATTTTTTTTGAACGTCTAATTATTTATAAATAACGGTTTAAAGTTCAACAATTTATAGAAAAGTATACATGCATATGAATACTGTATGGGTTACGTTTTCACTGGTACAGTCTTGCGTACAAATTATGGATCACTTAGCTACAAGCTAGTATACTTTCGTGGCGCGTATAATCTATAACTTTTTGACAATATTGTACCACGACAACTACCTTAAGCTCATTTAAGTTTCTCATCACCGTATAAACAACTAGATTAAGGTTGGGTTGCAGAAAGGATTGTCAAATCATTTGATTTGACAATGATCTTAGATTGTGATTATATAATTACAGTTTTCATACATGCAAGAGCAGCCTAATGTCGTATTCAAACTCCCTGTCATGTACAACATTAGACTGTTTTCACACAAAAACAATGCTTGATCTACACCGAAAAAGTTCGTTTTTCATGTCAAATTTTGATTAAAATGCGTTGAAAAATGTCGTTCCGAAGTAAAAATTATACAAAAAAACTATGTTAAAAACACGTATACACAGTTTAGAAAAAATATCATTTCAATCGATTGAATATTTTTCAAACAGAATCGAATTAAAATTCTACAATGCTTTTCTTATGGAGAAAAAAGTATGTTCACAATTTAAGGTCATTGTCGAATCAAATTATTTGACAATCCTTTCTGCAACCCAGCATAAGAGTTATGCGATAAAAACGTGAAAAAAATGTGTGTTTTTTTAAATAACTTTCAAACGGCGCAAACCGATCTCAATTGGTGGATTCGCTCTAAAAACAATGTATGACAAAAATTGGTTTTCACATACATTCTTAAATTATTTGAAAATCTATATTTGCTTATTATTTTCTTTCTAAATATTTACTATAGAGTATTACCTATGTCCTCTTAAAAATGAAAAAGAAATTTTTAATAATGGCATTGAAAAAAATAATAAGTTTGGATAATAATTTTATATTATATAAATACCTATAATGAAACTCGAGCGTTGAATCGTCAATAACATCAATGACTGGACACACAACGGTGGTAGAGTCTCGAGCTATCCTGTCTAACAGGGGTTCAAGCCATCCGGGAGTGCATTCACAGTGCGAATCCAAGTAGGTGAGAACAGGAGCCGACGCATATCTAGCTCCCAATAGTCTCGCACGAATCAGACCCTCGCGTTTTTGAGCGCGCACGATCTTCACTTTCGGATAAGCCTTCATGTAGTCGTCTAGCTGTTGCTTCAAATGTGCTGAAAATAGTATGCAATCATTTTGACACCTCGAATGTGTGAAATTATGAATTTTACAGTATTATAAAATAATGCATAGAAATAATCACTGTCAAGTCTCAACCGAGTGGTAACTTATACGGAGTTGCTGTCTTGGATATACAGTAAGACCCCGCTTAACGCGGGAGATACGTTCCAATAAGTTCCTGCGCTATACGAAACAGCGATAAACAAGGTCATCTTAAAACGTAGATAATTGGCATAAGTGAAACAGAACCGGAAATAAGAAAATTTGTTAGTTTTTTTTTGTTTAATTGTGTAACATTTATTGTTAAATACTGTTTTATCACATTAATTATAAAGTTATTTATTGCCAATATCGATTTTTGTTCATAAAACATTTATGAAAATCAAATAAGTTCCAACAAGGAGTTATGTTTGTGATGAGGAAGGTTCCTTATTTGACATAATTAGTTTTTTGTGAAGAAAATATCTGATATCGTTTGCCTTTAATTTTTTGTTTCCTTCAGCAAGTTGCTGTCGATAGCAAGATATTGCATCAATGACACTTCGTCTTGCCTTTGAGCTTCTGTCAACATTTGAATCATTTTGTAGGTATAAACTGGTCCATAATTTACGTTACAGTGGCTAAACTTTTGTTCTTAGAGACCTCGTAATACTGAAACAGCGTTAAGCGAGGGTTAGCGCTGCTCTATACTATACTATAAAAACCGGCTGTAGAACGTCAAGCTAAGGTGGCCGAGAGAGAATGAGAAAATGTTGAATCTTACGTAAGATAAAAGGGCGACGTCAGAAAATAATACAATGATAGTCTAAAATATACTTCTCTATTCATTTTCAAAACGAAGTAGATGTAAACAAATTATACAGAACATTCAAATTCCGTTCGTACGAGGCTGCCGACCAATCACAACTCAAGAAACATAAGGCGTACATTATTATGTATATAATATTTTTATGATATGGAAAACGTATACTTATGCTCATATTATGTTATAATGAAACCATAACATCGACGCAATTTTCCAAAAAAAATAATAAAAGAATGAGGTTTTGCTCATTTTGAAGACCCAATAAATTAAAAAAGAAAGGAAAAATACGATCACTATAATCTAATTCCGATTCATTTTGACAGGTCTGGAACTAAATGTGAAAAACCTCTTCCCCTCGAATAAGAAAAAATAATATGTTAACCTTCTCTCACACCCGAAACCTCGTATTAAATTAAAGACCACTGTGCAATGCGGAAAACAAAATATCATTATTGGTACTTTATAGTTTTGGTGAAAACAAAGGTGTTGCATATTTGCCAGCACAAACTTTATTTCTTCATTTATCATTGTATTGCTGACTTAAAAATAAAAAATAAAAAAAAACTGGATGGGGCTATTTGACTGAAATAACCAGTTTACAGAAGCATTTGGATAAATTAGACGAATTTGTCAACTTACGCATATTTGAAAAATCATCAACTAGAATGATATTTTTGATGAGACGAGGTGGTGACCGATCCAAAACAGAATGAACGGTTCTCAGAAGAACGGTCCAAGCCTCATTGTGGAAACAGATGATGACGTCAGTCGCTGGTAAATCAGGTAGATATCTGTCAGGTTTCTTACACCTGAAACAGAATAATAACCAACCAATTTAGTACGTTCAAATGGAAAACATACTGTCTTATCAATAAAGACTGACTCAAACTTAAAGGGAACAGTATTGGTATAAGAAACCAGTTGTTCCTAATTTTTCCTAAGGACAACCGACATGAATTGAGATGGTATATCATCTTTCCTTCGGTCTGAAAACGTTGGGTGTGCAATCAAGTTATATTTTTAAGACTGCAAACGAAAGATAATTACATAAAAAATCTTACCGTTTTTTATATTTAAAATGAAATGATTTTACGAGATGTCTAAATATAACAATGTTTTTCTTTTGATTATTTTTAATTATGATCAATCGTTTTAACATGTCACTAAGATTTTAAGGTTTTTACGAGTATATTTTCATTTTCTTATTTTTTTAATAATAAATTGATAATCTAATTGATGCCAGTTCTTGGATTAGAATCTGTGAGCTGGGTGCTTTTAATTAATGAGTTAAGCAATATTATATTACACAGCAACTTCCTAATGCTCGGCTAATATTCTTGTTTGAATAATTGAAATCAGTAAATTTTAAACAAAACAATTTTCGTTACAATTTTTTTAACGCTATTTTTCTTATTATTTATCGGTAATTGTTTCGATTTTCATTGTGTATAGTAATAATAATGTCATTAATCGTAAAAACTTGACTCATTTGAAACCTGAAATATTGTTTTCAAAAAGCGGAAAAACATTGTTATCGGAGAAAATATTTTAAGACAAAAATGAAATGTCACCGTTATTTTATAAATGACAAATAAATTCAATTTTTTATGTCGGCTGACGTTTTGGGCGTTGTATAAGCCCAGACAGTAGCGGACGCGATTTTCACTGAAAGGTTAAAAAATGTATATTAAATAGTATTTACATATTCTTACAACCTTTTGATTCTAATTTAAAGTAATTAAGTAAATATATTTACATTTTATATTTTAGTTTAATAATATTTAATAAAAATTACAAACATGCAATTTTTAGGTATCAATTGTAATTTTAATTAAAAGGTACAGACGTGTTTTAAGGATAGTTTTTAAATTATAGACGCTTGGTAGTTTACGTTGTTTATCGTTTACAAGAATGCTTTAAAAGTGAAATGCTTAAAATAGGTATAAGGGCAGCTATTAGCCACCCTAAGGCAGAACGCATTGTGAAAAAATTTGATAGGTGTAGTCAAATATTGTTTCAATCGATGAATTATTTTTTAGCGGGATCGATTTAAAATTCTACAATGCATTTTCTATGGAGAAATAATATGTAAGGTCATTGTCAAATTACATTTTGTGACAAAGTTTTCTGCAACTGAGCATAAGTATTAAATATAAAATAATTTAGCGCTGTTAATGGGTACCGCAAAAAAGAAACGTACTTCTATGTTCATTTATATTCTCGAAAATATCGTCAAACTTCTTTAGTTAGGCTATAAGGATAATATTGTATAAACTTGTAAATTATTGGTATTATTAATTTTTTTAACCTCGCCATGGCGAAAAAGTCCTAAACGAACCGGGTTATAGCAAGGAATTAGTACGTATTTAAAAATTGGTTAACATTTAAAATTCCACGGGTAGATACAGCTAGTTTTAATTGAGTTTAAAAATAGATCTTGATAATGCACTAAGCCAAACAAAAGAAACTGTTCGTCGGTGTTAATGCGTCCTTTTATAATAAAAAAAATATTATTGAGAAGAAAAATGAAGTGATAAACCAGACGCGTCTGTAAAAGACTAATAAATCAAGACACGAAATGAAAGACATACAAAAAAGAGAAGAGACGAAGAGGAGAGAATCATTCGATCAAATGACAACCGCACCGGTTAGCTGACCCACACGTGCTGATGTGGAGTATCTTCTGCCAAACTTGCGAGGCAAGGTTGGAAAATAATATTAAAAAAAACACTACATCTAGAATGGAATGCGCTTTTTAGTATATTCTCGAATATGTACAGAAAAAAGAGAATCAGCTGACAACATTGGACTAAAGGCATTTTTCGTTACATTTTTTATATGCAGAACGAAAATATGTCAATTTGAACAAAGCTCTAAAACCTGAGAAACAATAAACTTAGAAGTGCTATAATTTATTAAAGTCAGTTGTTACTTATGATTGGTTTTTCATAGATTTTAAATTGAAAGTCGTATCAGAAACCGAGCATTACACAAATAGGCAATCACTTAGCCGCACTGACGTTAATAAAAACAATTTCATTAACTTAAAGGTTGATTTTTTTAGATTTTAGATGTACATTCAATTGCTAAATTAACGCTAGTATATATGCATACATACTACATTATATACAATGAATTAACGTAAATTTGAACGGGAGAGAGTTTGCATAAGTAAGTCAGTAAGCGTTAGTTTTGAAATTTATTTATTAAAGTGAGTAAATGAACGTAAGTGATGAAATGCAAAAATGAGTGGCTATAGACATATACCTATATAAATTTGAGTAGAATTTTCGTGGACGGGAAAAATCTACATCTCTAAATTCGACAATTTTATATTATTTTAAACTTTCACGAAAATTTTGTTTTAACCATTGGTTTCAAGGATGTGATAAGGAATAAAGGGACTACCACCTATTCTCGCCACAGGCCGTCGTAGCATTAGGAACCCAAAACAAACACAAGATTCAGCCCTTGGAAAGACACACAAAATGACTACTGTTAGTAAGTGGAGAGCTCATACGAGTATAGTAATACTATGTCTGGCACAATATTCATTCAATATTTCATATATCTCAAAATTGATCGAACTTAGGATGTGATTTAAGCTGAGTCACGAAAAATTGCTGGATCTGTTTTGACTTGAAGGACGGCACTGTGCCTGAACGGAAACACTAGAGAGGAAGAGGGATAGAAATAGACCGACAATGGAAGGATAATTCAATTATTTCCACAGGCTATATAAACATCGACCGAACATTGTTGTTCTGAACTTTGAGTCGGGGTTTCAATCTGAATTAGTATGTATATATATAGAAAATAGAATACAACTATATCTGCAATCACAAGAATAAGTAATTTATGTCCAATTTTTATATATAAAAAATAAGTAGATACCCAAATAAAAAAGATAAAAAAGAAAAGAAAATATTTAATTTAGACTTAGAATTATAAAAGCGCGGATTGTAAACTCTATGGCAGTCTATTGCACTCACGGCCCTGTACGCTTTTATAATTGTCAACTCAGATTACACTTTTTTAGTACAATTGAATAAAAGCTTGTTTTTAAAAATCTTTTTTTATCTATTTTAGTCTTAATTTTTTTTGGTAATTATTTATATATTATCTATACGAATAAATGTGTACAAACGACACGAGACACGTTCTCCCACCACCAGCACCGAGACTTCCACCACATCATTATTTTTTTCATTTTTAAAACGTGTTACAGTGTAAACTCCATGTAACGTTACTCGATTTAACGTCAAACTCCCTAAAACGTCGAAATTACTCGACTTTGGTTGGTCTGCCTTGTCCATACAATGATACACTTTATGTAGCATCACACCCACTCTAAATAACGACCATATGTCATTATAAAGCAAGTAATTTCGCCAACTTATAAAGCATCTATTGTTTGTAGGTACTTTCTAAGTTGCCGAAATTGATAAGAACTGCAGATTTATCGTCTAGTCCGTATTTATCTCGACTGTCGGCATCATACGTACCAGCGTTTATAAGAAATTCGTTCTTTTGTTTGTTGTGATATGAATAAAATACATAACATCAGACAAAGATTTATAAGGTTTATGCGTTATTATTAAATAATACTAAAATAGTAAAACAGTATTTATTTTTCTTTCTTTTCATATAACTACAACTCTCTATAATGCCAGAAAATGCGCAGTCCTTTCAGCGTCGCTATATAGAGTTTACACTGTATTTAAATATTATTATTTCTTATTATTGTAGCAAAAATATCAGAACATTATATTGTTATCGGGAATTCATAGGGCTGCAAGATTTTTAACTAAATTGGGCTAATGGGAGTGAGTCTAAAAATTCGTTAGAGGTTTTCACAGTTGCAGACAGATTTTAGAGATAAGTGAAACTAAATAAAAGCTTGCAGTAAAAACACAAATGCGTGTTGAAATCGTAGTTTAAAACAAAAAATTTAATAGAAGATAACTGTACACTGATTTTAAATTTCGTGTCTGTTCCAAACTTCGTTCCTTCAATGTGTAAACATACCTATACGCTGGAAGGGTTGACCACATGCAATATTAACCGCTGCATGAATAATATGCATAATTAACAATAAATATAATATTTATAACGTTCCCAACTATTGTTAATTATATTATTAAATGTTGTAGATAATTAATAGAAACGTTTATTTAAAACGATTTTTTAATACAACGCATGTGCAATATTTTTTAATCTCTATATAAAAATTAAATTCAAAAAAATAACAAATATACAAAACAAATCGAATCTATAATAATTCTTTCAATGTTTTAGAATTTTTACAGAACTACGAAAACTCATAAAAAGGAAAATTTCGAAATTATATCTTCTAAAAGTGTTGACAAAATTTGCAAAAAATGCATAAAGATTGTTACTACTACCCAAACTTGCGTCCTGCACAATGCACATGTAAGGCGATAAGCAGTGATGTAGATTATAGACGTTCGACATCTGACGTTTATATTGAGACTACTATGACTTATTCTTACCTAAGGTTATAAGCCTACCACCGTGTTAAAGTATAAAACTACACGCGAACGTTTTTTCATTATATAGTTTTTGCGTTATCTAAAATCAATTTTTCAAATTTTCTATGGAGCCAATTTGGTTTAATTTTAATTTTTATGTGCATTTCCGGTGAGGCTCTCATTTATTGTTTTAAAATCACATTTTTAATAACTAATTCCTTAATAAACAAACGTTCAAAATTAAAAAAAATAAAACTAAATATATAAAATATCCATAAATAACTGGTCTACTTGTCGAATAAACTTAAATATTAATATAAATGATTCCAGACACTCATGTAGGCAATTATTCCGGAATCTAAAAATCATGACCCTACCATCTGTATTTATATATAAAATATCTATTTTTGTGTTCAATAATCGCACAATGTTTGATTTTAACACCCAACACAATTATAGTACTCGAAAAAATTGCCTAATGATTCCTGTTCATAAACTCTCTTTCTTTAAAAAGAGCAGTACCTATATGGGTGTGAAAATTTTCAATAGTCCACCTCGTGAAATAGTTGCCAGTGAGAGGCTCTCTCTATTTAAACAAGAATGAAAAAAATTCCTTATTAATAATGTTTTTTATAGTGTGAATGATTTATTCAACATGTAATTTTTAATGTAAATTTTATGTATTTGACGACTCACACACATCACTGTCACTGTGAAATAAATTTATTATTATTATTATTATTATAACAACACCATAGTTAGTGAATAAAAAACGGAAGTTCTCACAGCATACCAACAATTAAATAAAATAGCCGTTTATCTGCGACTTTGCTCGAGTTAATGTCAGTTTTGATAGAAATTTGAATAAAAAGAACATAAAAATCGACCCTGTCCCCTCAAATGACTACAGACAAAACTTCTGGAAACACGCTTTCACGTCAATCAGTCAATCACAGAAAATAACGCAAGAAAATCATTTTACACACAGATATATATATATATACATTTATATTAAACCTTGACCTTCTTCCTCTTTGCGTAGTCGGGTAAAACAATCAAAAGTAAATGCTCACTAAAGTTAATTTTGATAATTTACAATTTTTTCATCAAAATAATTTGCAACGAAATAAATTCTTCGAACGCAACGTTAAAACGATCCTCGTACATTATTACTGCCACTAGCCTATGCTGTCACCAATACAGGTCATACAGTTGGCACACAACGATGGCGACTGGCAAACATGGCGTGGTCATTAATAAAAGACAATCGTAATTGCACACGTTTTTATATACCGCGTGTTTCGAGCCCGGATTATAGATAAACCAACACAATGCTTCTTTCACAGAACATGTGCTTGTCTAAATCAAAGAAATTATTGAAAATGTTACAATCTTGAGTAGAGTTTCTCAAACTTCACCCTACTTTCGTTAGTTTAGAGCTCCAGTCTGTAGGTAATCCATAATAGATAAATAAAATAAAAATTAAATATCAATTAAATTATACAAATAGAAATTGACATTATTTTTTGACAAACTAAACTATTTCTATTTCGTATCAACTAAAATCCTACTAATATTATAAATGCGCATGTGAGTTTGTTTGTTACGCTTTCACGCCTAAACCGCTGAACAGATTTAGATAAAATTTGACAAGGAGATAGATTGCATTCTAAAGAAGGACATAGGCTAACTTTTGTCTCAAAATAAAAACTTAAAGTGGGTGAAATAGGGAATAAATGTCACTGACAGGTCATCACGGTACCTTCCGGAACTATTAAAGCTCCAGACTTGAAATTTGGCAGACATGTTTCTTTTATTGAGCAGAGATACTAAAATAGTCTTCCAAGGTGTGGAAAGGGGGGAAGTACAGGGGGTCAAATATTAACACATTCTAATTTTTAAAATAAAAGTCTATGGACTGAAAATGTAGCTGTTAGGACTTGATGAAGATTCCACTACTGTTGTTGTTGCCGTGTATCATTACAATCGCGGGCGGAGTCGTGGGGAGTGGTTAGGAGTAGATAAAAACATATTAGCATTAGTACTACTTTTTTATCGTAAGCGGGCATAAAAAAACGCACCAAATATAATAGACTGGAGGTGTAACGCCATGTTTCAGACGTGACAGTTTTACCGCCATCGACGCGCGTGTGTTCATCTCCGTCCCCTTAAACAGTGCAATCCCTCTGCTCCCATTGTGGGAAGTTGTGGGCCGTAACTATATGGGGAATGGAATCAATAACCTCGTTATGGTCTGCGTTACAAATTGGCATTTTCTCCAATTCCAATACACGCTTGTGAAATCCTTGTTCTTCGCTCGTCTTGCTTTCCAGAGAGAAAGAAAATGAACAAGAAATAATATACATGAACCTTGTAATGTTGTGACGATATATACACAGGTTCGGCTTTAGAAACGTGAAAAAATTTACCTCTATTTATATTTACAAATGAAGAAATAGGAATCGTTTTTTATTTAGGTAATTTGGATAGGGGGAATCCCCTAGCGCCGGAAAGCACCCAGTACCGGACAAAACACGTCGAAACAAACAACGCTCATAATAACATTCGATCAGATTCCCCCGCGGCGCGGGAGTTGTCAATTTCATTCGATACGCCTTACAGGTTACACGTTAGTCATTTTGCGCAGGAATTTGTTGCGTCGAGTAATATTCAGAACGTCATAGATTATATTTTTACTTTTGTTGATTTATTTAGATTTTTATAATGTTTATATGGCTCAGGCGTTTATAGTAAGAAGTAATGTAAGATTATTTTAAACCCATAAGTACCAGGTTCTGTCCAGTCTTATGGGTTCGAATTTATATTTGTTCGGTAGGTACTAGGCGCCAAAATTCAATGAAACCAAAAACTAAACCAATGATTGATTCCATTTTAAGTGGCTAAAAATGTACAATGTTCATCTTTGTTGATTTATTTTAATGTTATATATATGATTGTTTAAACGAAAATGTCAAGTATCGAAATAAAACATAATTATTCCATTTTTCGTTTATTAAAAACCTTAAATGTCCGGTACTCGGAGCACTCCCCCTATACAGCACTTTATGCTTAACATTAACAAGAATGCTGATATTTTGATATGCCCACATGTTTTTACCATTTCATTCATATAAATATTAAAATACAGACCCGAAATAAACTTTAAAGTTTCAACAAAAATTCAAAATATACCTACTTGTGTCAAGAACAGACGAAAGATCATTTCTAGGATTGCCTCAGCAATACGTAACTTTAAAAAATATGAAACGAACCGAACATTAATTGATTCTCGCGACAGTCAATATAAGAGCCCTTCCAAAAAGTTATCAATAAAAATCTTTAGGCCATTATAAACGTAAAATTTTAAGCATATCTATGCAGCCCCGCGAGGCAAGATGCAATGTCTGAGTCGCGTGCGGCTATTAATAATAAATAGAAAGCTACTCCGGGCAAATTCATCTGTTATTCTATAAGAAAAACCACTGCAGTATAATACGTCTGAATCCGGATGAAGTCGAACCGGGCCGCTAGTACTTACTACTATAGAACGTGAGTCAAGTACGACTGTCGTTGATTTTGTACGAAGTAAGCAATTTGGTACGGAGATGTACGGAGAATAACGGAACAAACATGGCCTAGAATTGTAATAGACTGGCCCCAGGAAGAGAAAAGAAGACTGTCACGCAAAAGTTGGGGAGATGGAAGGGACGCAGGAGAAGAGATTGGAAGAAGAGGAATAGGATAACGGAGATTTATGGAGATTAAGGGCGGGAAAGTAACTCTTGTTTTAAAAACTCCACTCCGAGAGAGAGAACCATCCTGGCTTGCGCCTGTGGTTATGTGCAATGTGTTTACAACCTTTTCGGTTTTCAACTGTGTGCAAATCGCGAATAAAAATTGGGAACAAACCGTTTCTTTTTATTCAAAAAATTGTTTTTTTATAAAAGCACTTTACTGTTAAACTTTTTTTAATTTCGGCTTTGACTAATTTCACTAATTTTAACATAATCTATGTTTGAGACAGGCCAGAACTAATAAATTCACTAACTTCAGTCGTTAACTGGCGCAGTAACCATGCTCAACTATATATACGTATTTAAATATGTATTCATCTTATTTGTAACAAAGAAAAAATTTAGAACTGTGGGTATTTTGTACATTTAAAAAAATATTCGGTATCACAAAGTGAACTATTTTGTACTTAAACTGTCAAAAGAATTCAAAGAGACGTAAATAGATGAAAATAATGTCCTCCTTTGTAAATCCTGACACTAAAACTCAGGTCGACGTGAATCTTAAAGTTGACTATATCTTCTGGAGAAGGGTGGACACTCACACGCATCTTGTGTTCTCTTCTATTCCTTTATCTACCTGCACTTTTTATTATTTGTTTCTTTTAAAAGTTCTCATGGGGAACATAAAGTTTTTTCTTGCTGACTACTATTTTTTTGCTTATAGTTTTAGTATGAGGTAAGAATATCATATAATATTGATGACGATGTAATTTACCTTATATTAGAAATATTTTGCAAGGAACTAATAAAAGCCGGTTTTTCAAGACTCCAGTTAACCTACGTTTTAATTGTAGGTGGCTTGTTAAAAAAATCGTAAGTGGCACAAGAGGTTAAATCAACTAATTGAGCCGCGCAAAAATAATTGTCACGGCTATTAAACAACCTACGTATTTTGAGTAGATACTGTCATCTGTCATATATGAAAATTTTACTCACAGTAATTAGACGATGAAATTTGTTTTATTTTTGAGTTTAAAAAAATACAGAACGTACAAATATAAATGACAGCTACACAATAACCCAATATAAAAGATGTATTTTTAAGTAGCTTAATTTCCATTATCAGGAAATTCACATCGCCATCAGCAGCTTATTTTGCGTTTTTTTTTTGTAGTAAAATTATCCGTATCATATGCGGCTATTTTAAGCCTAGCAAAATCGGGCTTAAGAATGATTGCAATCAATTTAAATGTCCATCGTAGATTTTCCGTACGTACTCTAATGCATTTTCATTGAACAATATCAATAAGTTCATCATCAGTTCAAATCCAAGCATGGCATATGGGGGAATTGATTGTCGTTTTTTTTTCACCTGCCGCGTTCAGGTCCAGGGCACGCAGTCAATTTTATTTTTTCAAATAAGGACCTAATTTTTTTCTTGCAAGTTCCGATTCCTCGTCATAAAATAAACAACTTTTGTACCAATATTTTTTTTTTTGACGCGAACATGAACCGCGAATCGCTAAAAATTATGGGACGCACAAAATCACATTTGGAAGCATCGAATCGATTTCTCTCAGGAATCTTGATTCTGTGGTAAGGGAAAATCGACTCGACGTGTCTAAATGCGATTTCGCGCGTCCCATAATTTTTAGCGATTCGCGGTTCATATTCGCATCTTACAAAAAAAAATGTTGGTATAAAAGTTGCTTATTTTTTGACGAGGAATCGGAACCTGCAAAAAAAATGGGGTCCCTATTTTTCAAAAATTAGTTGACCTGCGTTGCCCTGCACCTGAACGCGGCAGGTGAAAAAAATACGGCTTTTTTGCGATTTTTAAATTTCGTGCTTTGAAAACCAAAATGTTAACACGAGCAAATAAAAACATAGAGCTTTGTATACATAAAAATTATAATTTAGTTCGAAAGCACTCCGATTTAAACTTCTCACGATTAAATATTTAAAATGTGCGTTTCTTATACATAAATAATTTCAAACGGGCGCGAACTGTTCTAGAATTCAAATCTATATTCTATAGTATCATACAAGTCTTCTACCCTTATGTTATTTCAAATCAGCGGATATACCCGTTGCTTACACCATAAATACCCAAGTCTCCTGCCACACATTAAAACCGTCTTCTGAAAGGTCACGAACCTAACTCGATACGATGTCATTTGTGCTACCATAGATTTATTTACACTCACTATGGTAACACCATCGGCACCATTACAAAGCTATGTACCTGTCCTTTCAGAATTGGACGGGCATTTGTCTGTAGTGTACGGGTTTTCCGTATGTTTTGAAAATATTTGATTACAAACTAGGAAAGCTAAATCATTGACTGTCCAAATTTATTGAAATATATGTACGTAAGAAAAAGAAAAAGAACTTTTTCTAGTATCGAACGAAATACATCCAACATAAATCATCATTCGTATGCGAAGCCCACAAACCGTATCAACATATTTTAAATTATTAGACGTGAATACAATATAAAACCTTTGGTCGTTCTCTGCTATCTCGTTTAAAATAAAACCGATTCAGAACGATTCTTTTTTCAATTAATAACCGTTAAAAACACACCCGATTTGGGCATCAACCCAGGACAGCGTTTTTAAATTCCAATTTTTGACATGGATAAAGAAACGTGATTTTAAATTATATAACTTTGGAATAGAAGGTAAAAAATTCTAGTAATTTTTTTTTACAAAAGATTCGATTTAAAGAGGAATCGAATTTTAGACGACTACAAAAAGGATGGGAAAATAGCACTACTTAAGGTGTTACAATAAAACTCTTAGCGGTGTTGAAGTGACTTATTTTCGTTGTTGGTAGTAATGCTTTCGTGGTTTATAATGATTGTAATTGCGATTGATAAACACAATCTTTAGTGTCTGCTTGTACAAAAGAAATTGTCTAAAAATAATCTTTTTTTTAAATAATAGACTATACTCGGGTACTCGATCGCGTTATGTTGATTTTATAGTAAACATTAAGTTTGGGTATCCATTGATAATAATTCACACAGTTCCAAAACTGTTCCAGTTCTTTTTGAGTGACGCTGCTAAAACAATTCCGAAATAAGCTCTCTCGTTTATCATAAAAAACTCTTAATATCCAACAAAGTCTGAAAATAACGAAATTATTGATAAATATCCTATTAATATTTTATATATTAAAATTGAAAAATTTTACCAATAAAAAATAGTAATTATCAACGAACACATCAAAATAATATTGCACTTTTTCAGATTTTAATATAAAAAGTTCTTTCTTAGTTTATGGTTTCAAAAATTCTTATAAAACGTTGGCCAATAACTGTGACAATAATAATGTTTCAAAATTAATTATTAGAATTCAATAATTAACTGTCGAAGTTTTATTAATTAAAAATGGCGGCCTTCCATACACATCGTGTGACATGGCGACAGCAGTCACGCTTAATTAATCTAACGTTTAATTAATTTAATGGAACAAACTAAATATCCGTTTACTTGTCTTAACAATTATTTCAGTCACTGCATACACACACCTGTTGTATGCTGTATGTTGTATGCTGTATGCTTATTGATAAAAAGAGTAATAAATAAAATATATAAGAATTAATAGACCGAGCTGGGTAGAGTAGTGGTACAGCACTAGACTCGCATTCGGGAGGCACGGATTCGATTCCCGGCAGGGATAGATGTGGCTGGGACTTTTTCCTACTGCCTCTCGCCGAGAAACGGTAATTCCTGTACCGGCCATCTTGATTGAGGTTTTCCATGGTTCCCCTCAATTAATTCCAGATAAATATCGAGATGGTTCCTTATTTAAGGTCATGGCCGATTACCTATCAAATTCCTAGTTCAAAAATTAACTACCTTATCCTAATTTCCTATAATTCCTTCATTCGCCCATTGCTATTACATAAGTTGAAGTTTTAAAAATGTAGAAAAATAACGGGAAGTGTGGTAGATGGAAAATAGTAATGGTGCGAATGGCGTCTGTTATGACATAAAGTCGAAAAACGGATTTTAAACGCATTATTATTATTATTATATAAGAATTAATAGGTTCACTGTCCATAGTTCGAATATGGGCTGCTATATGCTTAGTTAGATTGCAAGGCTTGTATAAAATTGCACTTGAACTTACTGGCATAGTTTATTGATGGACTTGACAGAACGGACAGTTAGCTAAAAAAATGTACTAGGACATAAGAAAAAATTATAATTTGTATTTATATACGACTTACAAGAACTAAAAGAAAATGTAGGTAAAATATAAGGAAAACGACTGGACTTGGAGCAGACTTTCCTAGTTTCCTGGACAGTGAACCTGTTTAAAAAAATGTATTAAAAAGAAAAAAAAAACTTTCGTATCGTAGCTAAACTAAATGTTTTCTTCTTTTAAACGTATTTTAATAAAAACTTATTAAAAAAATACGTATTTTAATTGAAAATGTATATTAAAAAAAAACGACACGAGACACGTTCTTCCACCATCAGGACCGCGACTTCCACCACATGTTAAATAGTCTCGAATAACAAGTTTTAACGTGTGTGAAGTTTTTAATTAAAATAAAATAATGAGTTTTCAAGTTTATTGGTTAACGTAAAATCATTCAGTGGAGATTTTGTAGACTCATTCATGATTCATTTGAAACTATGGTAAAACAGTTTTGGACTTTAAAAAAATAATTACATATTCCGTTTTATGCCATTCATATTTGAAATGTTTACTTGGATAGAATTTATTCTGTTAACGGACAAAGATTCCGTTATAATTTTATATAACACTAGCGGTTTACCCGTAACTTCGTCCACGTGGTATAGATTATACCCACAGTTCTTTTATACAAAATCCACCCCCACCCCGTTTGGGTAGATGTGTTCAAAAAACATTTGAACATGTATTTCTTTATTTTCTAAGAAGAGTACTTTTTCCCGAGTCTCACGTTTTTAGGTTAATCAATTTCAGAAATACAAACAGCGTTTCTTTTATGAATGTTGAGTACCCCCCCTCCTCCAAGCCCTAATATGTATTTATTTTCTAAGAAGAGTATTTTTACCGACTCTTACGGTTTTAGTTTAAGCAATTTCAGAAATACAGACAGCGTATTTTTTAAAAATAATTCCGCTATAATTTAAGTTAGAGTATTCCCTATATGGATCCAACATTTCATTTCAATCGGATGTATAGTTAATTACTTATCCATTATAAGTAATTAACTATACATCCGATTGAAATGAAATGTTGTAACCTCTATAGATTTATATATTAGAGTAGATATGTATAAGTACCGAGTTCCATCAACATCGGGTCATCAGTTCTTGAGTGGTACTGGTTCAAACACAGAGAAAGACAAAAAGCTGAAACATGTCCCTTTTAGAATTTTAGAATTGATGCTACGGTGCCTTCTAGACGTTTGTGCAGACAGAGATCCCGTTACTGTTTCATATTTTAGTATTGTTCTCAGAAAGTTACAACAGCGCTTGCGTTTTACAGTTTCCTATCCCTAGGTCGAACGTATATGTATGTGCATATATGATGGATGCAGAAGAAACTGTGAATCATGTCCCTGGCGACATAATTACATATTCAGATCACGTCTCCTGGCGCAAATAGCACACGTATAGACCTTATCCATCGGCCATACACACACACACACATACGTGTATGCGATATCGCAAGGAATCGACGCCGGCAGAAGGAGAGCCAACGTATGGCTTCCGGGTCAAACCGGACACATCTTCTTGCATATAGTACGTCACAGGAGGCGCCGGTACACGTCTGGACACAAACACGGCCAGGAAGTTATGTCATACTGCATCGGTCCATATATAAGTGGATATAGAGACAATCATGCATAAAATATTATGCATTTATTTGTCGAAATGTCGCTTCTCGTTGTGACTTAAAGCAAATACTATAGCATTTTAAATACTCTGGCTTAAAAATGGCAACAAGCAATACTAGAGCCGCGTGCAATTCAAATTTCCAAAAAAGTTTTGACATATCAAATACGTACTATAAAAATATTATTGTGATGTTATCTGTAGACTAAGTTTTTCAGATATGTTTCAATTTTCCCGTATACTAAATATTAGGTTAGAGAAAGAGACAAATAGTTGTTAAGCCCATAGATGCAACCGTTTCTTGGAAGTTTAACTTCTTTAATGACGTATCTGTTTGAAAAATGTAAGAAATCGAGGAGAAGTAGAATAAACAGATAAAGGGGAAGTTAGTTTGTCTCCTAAATTAAACGAAACTGACAAGGACAGAAGTTTAGAGTGTGTTACATTTTGATTCGCATAATAGTAAGACAAGGATGAACGGCTTGAATTTGACGTTTAAAAACACGAACAATAATTGAAGTATAAAATAATTTCTGTAATTTGACGTACAGACGGTAGGAACTCATATATTTCATGTAAATTCAGAAAGGAAAATATTAAATATCATGTTTTCTATTTTCAGATATCGGAACAATTTTCGGATTAAACATTTTTTTAGATATAAGTATATGCTGAAACGTCACATAATGTGAGGTTATGATGTTGATATACTACCGACAATTCCTATTAAAAATGTTTTTGTGTAGATTATAGTATATGTAAATAAAACTATGGTATGAATGTGACGATCTGTCCATGTCAGAATTTTCACATGACATAAAATCAAAGTGCCCTCTTAAAATGTGCAATAATTTCGCCATAATTATAATACTAAAAACTAAAGAAGTTAAGCTTCTTCTGTGATCTTATGAGGATGAGGTTCATTATAATTTTTTTTATTGGACTGCAGAAGTGTATGCAAATTGCCAAGAGTTGCAAAGATTTAATTCTACGTATAGTATTTGCTTAAAAGTTGTTTGAATAAGAGAGAATGCAAGATTTTTTTAAGCTAGACTTCAAAGGTCTCGATGCTCCGCAAGCGAGGAAAGCACTAATTTAGGTCAAATATCACTTTCACAATTTTACAATACTTTTTCTACTTGATATCGCCGAAATGTAAAAACATACTTTAGCAAATAAAAATCGTCGTATTGGGAAGACGGCCACAAATATCTGGGAAAAAAAATTCTGACTTTTCCAGAACCTATAGAACAATTTTGTCTGACTTCTTTCCCTATACCCGTAGACCATGAGGATTTATTTTTTTCTTGTTTGCAATTCACGTAAGAGAGTTCCGTCAAGTGTTGCCATATAGAACGGCGCCTGATGGCTAGAATTCAGCGCGTAGTTAGTTATCGTATCCCAAATTTAACAGTTTAATGTTGTTTTCCGATCTTTTTTCTTTCGGTTATTTACACGCTTTTATTGAAATATTAAAAATTATAGGTTTTCACGTTTGTGGTCACCGGTATAATTTCTTTGCAGTTAAAAATCGACGAGTAGGTGATCCCGGCCCCCATTAAACGGTTAATCTCTCCGTACAACGTTGTTATCACTGACTGCATCGAAATCACAGAATCAAACCAACATGTGTGACAATTTGTCCGCGTGTGTATTCAGTCGATAAGTTAGTGTGATCTATAGTCGGAGGTGGTGATTTATGGTTATCTGCGTACCGATGCTGACGCCTTCCTTCATGCTCATCCACAGCGGGACGATAGCGGAGACCCAGCGATAGGTAGAGGAGGAGAGGGGAGGTTTGCAGTCTGCACCTATGCTCTGCTACTGGACGGATGACCGTGCTTTTTCCACAATAGGTGAATCGTTGTTGCCAGTCATTATGGGAAAAAGTTATTATTTTTGGCAACCGCGTCGCTATTTGAAAAAAAACTCGGGTCGCAGTGCCCAAACCCTGCCGACAATATAGTGTATTTGATAATACAGGCAGTGTGGCTTTATTATGCGAACTTAAGTTGGTTTTTGGGTAAAATAAAAAATTTGACTCCTTAATACACCCCTTAAAATAACATTTTTTTTTTCTTAATTGCAATATTATTATCAATCGAACCTCTATACCAAATTATATAGACCCTTTAGTATATAATCCACTATCTGCAAATTAGTGTTTTCATAAAATTTATAAATCCGGTCCTGTCAGGCCAATTTTATTAAAATTTTAGGGATACTTTTTAATTACTACCAGAAGATTAATTCAATTTTGAAACGATTCGGAGAATTTTTTCGCTATTTTGAGGCCCAAAAACATTTTTCAACCCCTAAAAACAACCCTTAAAATAGCCCGATTAGGCCCATTTTAAATAGGCTTCTTGCGGTGATAGATTTCAACACGTGGGGCAAATTTAGTTAAAATCAATTAACTCTTTCGAAAGTTATTGCCCGAACACACACATATATGTTACGGTAAAAGTAGATATTGCGGCAAATGTACACATTTTCCGGTAAATGTGCACATTTGCCTCCTCGTTTGGGTAATGTGCATTCAACTAACATTTGCAATTTCAAATGTACATTGAATTCACAATGACCATGTCGTTTTGGTAAATGTGAGTTTTATAAAATTTAACTGTTATAATAAAGAAAAGTATGTTATTATTATTATTTGTTTGATTCCCATCGTATTGGTCGAAAATTGTATTTATGAATATTGGGATCATAACCTACGACATATTATACTTATAATAGGTATGCAAAGAAAAGTATGTTTTATTTGTCATTTACATTTTTTAATTAAAATAATTTTCGTTATTAAAGCCTTTTGTATTATGTTTATTTAAATAAATATTTTTTACTGCAACAACATTTTTAATTTATTTGTATTCCAACTTTTCTTAAAACATGAAGGTAAGCGTACATTTACCAAAACGTGAAGGCAAGAGTACACATTTGCCGGGATATGTACATATACATTATATTCAGTTCACATATACCTTACTTTTTGGGAAATGTACACATTTTACGGTAAAAGTGTACATTTCCCAAGAGTGTACATTTACCGTAACATATATATATATATATATATATATATATATATATATATATATATATATATATATATATATATATATATATCATTTTTAAAAATGGTGCCAAAGTGTTTAGCAGGTTATGAAACGTCGAGAAATTTTGGTCCGATCCCTAGGTCCCGCCATCCGACCGATGCCAATAGTGTATGTTGCCATATGGCAAATACACTAATAATTAATCGGTTGTCAACAAACTGTTACAAAATAGTTGTCAGGATAAGTTCGGTTTTGGCTCTGATCGATCTGAGCGCAGGATAGAGATTATTCAGAGCATATAAAATAATGTAAAATTAATGTAAAATCGAACACATTAAAGCACTACAATCGATCTGAAGGCAGAACCGAACTAACTCTTAATTAACGGATAAAAAAATACTGCCTGCCACCTCATGCTATCGTGTTTAAAAGTTCAATTGATCTGCGTCAAGAGCTGTAAATGTGTGAATACAGAGATGCGGTATGAGAATAATATGAAAGTGATACTCTCTAATCTCTATATTATGTGTGTTTCGTTTATAATTCCTGGTTACACTTTTGTATAGCAACCATAATAGTGTCAAAAGTTTTAAATTGAAGAACGACATCAAACTCACCTAATATCAGCATTAAATGGATTGTATGATTGAAGTCATATGTAGCGATTTTTAAAAATTGTTAATGATTGTTAAAAATATGAATTAATTATGTTGATTGTGAATAAATATTTAATCAAATCTACAAAAATCCTAATTTTGCTTCAAAACAATAATTATGACCTGTACTGAAATTTTATACAAAAGTTATTTTCTTTTGGGGAATATATGATTGCAGCTACTGTTATGATATCGGTATTTTTTTTAATAAATAACAGGTAGGTACCAGTTGCCAACTAACAGGACACAGTTGTCAAATGACAAATAGTAGGTTATTAACTAAAATATTACTTTTAAATGTACTTTGATGAACGAATATCATTCGTGAATCGTGATATCCACTTGATAGAAATGTATCTCGATATACGTGATTGGCTGTTAATTCATCGGTGCAAAAGCAGACACTGCAGTGTAATTTACGTATTTATTGAGAGCCGTTTTAATTAGGAATTTACACGCATTAGAATTTTAATTTAAAAAAACGTCTAGAAATTTTGGTCCGATCTCTAGGTCGTGCCATCCGACCGATGCCAATAGTGTATATGCCACATATTGCAAATACACTAAAAATAATTCCGAAAATATTAAGAATGACAAAAGATTTGACGTTAACAGTTTATCCATTTAAATTATTACCAAATGCTTTAAGAATCATGGGTAGAATTGAAGTAGCGTTTAGTTTTTCACCTGTACATTTAGCGATAAAATTCTATTCAAACTTGAACGTTAAGTAAATAAAACGTTTCGTTACACAATTTAATCTAATATTACAATACACAAGTGCATACGTGATTCGAAACTCAAATCAAGAAAGAATGTTGGTGCTGCCGTGATAACAGATCTAACACCTTTACGGAATAGCTATAGTCACAACTCACAATATTGCATAAATATTCCAGACATAAGAAGAGTAAGTATATTGTCCGCACAGACACGGAACGTATATGTTATCGAGCGTTTATAATCTATAATTCTTTGTAGGATTCTCGTCTACAAACTTAATGATTTTTCGTTTCTCTGGGACGGTTAAGTTTCGTTTCTCAGCCGCTGCAACTTTACATTTACTAACAACAGTGACCAACAACAGTGTTTATGTTACTCTACATCAAACAACAATGATTGTTTTACGATACGTGTCCGTACCAGACGAGACATGAATTGTTGTTGTTATTGTGGAATTGTGTGTGTTTGGTTAGTGGGATACGTTATGTAAAGGTTGTAAGTTGATTAAAATCGCTAAATTATGGTAAATTATACTTTCTATTTATATTCTGCAATGATTGAAAATTCGTTACAAAGAGGTTTTTGATAAAAACTATTCGTAATATAGAGATATATTTTGCATTAACTCTTACGGGCAGTTCAAGGAGATTTCGAAAAATTTGTTAAATCGAGGAAATCGTTATATTGAGGTTTGTTACATTAAAGTTACACTGCATTTGTTATTAGTGTATTTGCCATATGGCAACATACACTATTGGCGTCGGTCGGATGGCGGGACCTAGGGGTCGGACCAAAATTTCTCGACGTTTCATAACCTCCTAAACACTTTGGCACCATTTTAAAAAATGTTTATATATATATATGTATATATATATATATATATATATATTTATATACGTATAATGTATATATATATATATATATATATATATATATATATATATATATATATATATATATATATATATATATATATATATATATATATATATATATATATATATATATATTTATATGTGCGGGCAATAACTTTCGAAGGAATTAATTAATTTTAACGAAATTTGGCATACTTGTTGGAATCCATCACCGCACGAAGCCTATTTAAAATGGGCCCAATCGGGTCATTTTAAGGGTGGTTTTTAGGGATTGAAAAAAGTTTTTGGGCCCAAAAATACCGAAAAAATTCTCAGAATCATTCGAAAATTGAAATTTAACCCTTTAGTAGCAATTAAAAAGTGCTCATAAAATTATAAGCGAATCGGCCCGACAGGACCGGACTTACAAATTTTATGAAAACACTAGTTTGCGTATACGAATTTACTTGCTGAAGGTCGTATTTAATTTGGTGCAGATGTTGGATTGATAACAATATTTCAACTAATAAAATTATTGTTGTAAGGGGTGTATTAAGGGGTTCTATTTTTTTTTTACTTTGCCCAAAAACCAACTTAAGTTCGCATAATAAAGCCACACTGCCTGTATAAGCAAATACACTATATTGTCGGCAGGGTTTTGGCACTGCGACCCGGGTTTTTTTAAATATCACGTTTGTGTTTGCAATGAAATAAACATTTCTTTCGATAAAAAAATTATAGATATAAATCTGTTGTTTTCAGGGACACTAATTTCTTACAACTGAGAACGTAATTCAGATTTCAGTGTTTATCTGGAACTATTTTAAAATTAAAAAACCCGGGTCGCAGTGCCAAAACCCTGCTCACAATATAGTGTATTTGCTTGTATAGGGTCGTGTGGTTATGTGAAATTAAGTTTGTTTTTGGGCAAAATAAACAATTTAACCTCTTAATACACCCCTTAAAATAACATTTTTTTTCTTAATTGTAATATTATTATCAATCTAACGTCTACACCGAATTAAATACGTCCTTCAATAAATAAATCACTATCTGCAAATTAGTGTTTTCAAAAAATTTGTAAGTTCGGTCCTGTTGAGCCGATTTTATTAAAATTTTAGGGGCACTTTTTAATTGCTACTAACGGGTTAAATGTCAATTTTGAAACGATTCTGAGATTTTTTTCGGTATTTTGGGGCCCAAAAACATTTTTCAACCCCTAAAAACTACCCTTAAAATGGTCCGATTACGCCCATTTTAAATAGGCTTCTTGCGGTGATGGATTTCAACACGTGGGTCAAATTTCGTTAAAATCAATTAACTCTTTCGAAAGTTATTGCCCGTACAGACATATATGTATATATATATATATATATATATATATATATATAAACATTTTTAAAAATGGTGCCAATGTGTTTAGGAGGTTATGAAACGTCGAGAAATTTTGGTCCGACCCCTAGGTCCCGCCATCCGACCGACGCCAATAGTGTATGTTGCCATATGGCAAATACACTAAAAAAGCAATAATTGTTTGTTCTTTTTCATATATTATAAGCAATGCAAAAGTTAGTTTTATATACATCAATAGAAGCAAACGTTATGTTTGAACTTTTAAACTTAATAACAATTTGACATTTCGAAATTAACAATTTAACGTATCCAAGTGCGTAGAAGGCATGACATTTTAGTAGACGATAGAGGGAACAAGTTCTAGTTCAAACATCTACATAAAACAGCATCGTCTGGATTGGGGTTTGGGGGTGAAATAAAGAGACGGAAATTGTATAACTGAGTATAGGTACACACACAGACACAATTTGCTAAATCCGGATGTCGACTGAGTCGTGAAGAAAGAGTTTGTGTGCGCAAAAAGTAGTTTGGAGATGAAGATATAGAGGATCAAAGAAACTGAGTTTTGGAGTTGAATTACACTTCTTGACTTCCACTGCGTAGTTACGACGTACTTCATGTATAATTTATAAAACAGGTGCCTCCATTGTTTCACCCAAGTTTATGGAGTTTGTGTTTTGTAAGGTAAACAATTTCCCAAAATACACAATTTCATAGGAAATTATTGTAAAGGAGTCATAATTACAGTTTATTCTGGAGTTCTCGGCGATACATTGTATTAACTCATTGTAAATTAAGAACAAGTTGTATACCGTGTGTTAATTCAGTTTGAGTCAACAATTCATATAAAAACATAATATCAGATCTGCGGAAGAAACCATTGAATTCGTCGATTTTATTTTTTAAACGAGCAATCTTTTTATAATCCATTTTTTCGACTCGTCCCTTTTGTTCACGAGATTTTTTTTTAAATGCCACCTCTCTAATTGTTTTTCAGATTTAGACAGATGATCAAATTCTGATTTCACGGACACCAAGATATTATTATTGTGAATATAAAAAGTCGAAATCTATATATATGTTTGGCAGGTGCACCTACTACAATTTTTTTTAGAAATATTGGTGAAAATTCGGCAATTATCTCTAATTTTTGTTCACTTTTAACAGTTAATAGGTATCTCGGGAACAGTCAGTACAACTATCAAATAATGACAATTTGCTAAAATCAGAATTTGATCATCTATTCTAATTTGGTCAAAAAATGAAAGGGGTGTCATATAAATAAAAAACCGGTCAAGTGCGAATCGAACTCGCGAGAAGAGAGTTCCGTACTATTCTGTTTTTCGTGAGTACTTTAAGACTTAAGGTTTTCGTCTAAGTTTTCCTGTAAACTATGGGTGAGACCTGACATAGCATATTTTTTTCAAAATTTTAGGCTCAGTAGTTTCAGGGATAAGGGGGGGGGTCAATTGTTCATCTATTATCTTAAAAAACTTGAGAACTATTTATTTTTAAATTATAAAAATATATATATTTGAGACTCTTACTGCAAGCTCTTTCATTTGATCACGGTGCAGTTTGCCAAACTTTTTTTTTAATTTTCTAATTTTTTCCCCAAAAATGACCCCCATGTTTAAAGTTCATTTATTTACGTTACATATCCGTCTTTCGGTCACCGACTTACGTATGTGTACCAAATTTGAACTCAATCGGTCCAGTAGTTCGGAGCAAATTGGCTGTGACAGGGTGCCAGACACACGAGTGATCCTATAAGAGTTCGTTTTTCCTTTTGAGGTACGGAACTCTAAAAAAAGATGAAGGCGTCGTTCCGGAAAACGTTGGAGCGTTAAAATAAAATTGGTGTAACCTAGGATTCTGACTGCAGATGATCTGGGATTTTTTATATGGATTGTTCCAGACTAAACTTACGCACTGTATAGTTGTTCCCGCAAAACACGCTTTGTGCTAGCTCATAACAAGCAGTTCGTCGTATGTTGGGTACTTTTATTTATTTATTTTATTCGTCCTCAAAATATCTACTTGTAGTTATAAACTTGCATAAAGAAGCAATTGTCACTACCATATTAAATCAATGTTCACTACAACCCGTTCCGCAGTGTCTTGGCTAAATATTGCGTCTTTGTCTTACTAGAGAAACTCTACGATAATGGCGAGTCTGCGCTGACTGTTGTCAAAAAAAGGTGCGAAAATGAAAATTCGTGACAATGATTTTTTTCAAATATAAGGTTTAAAAACAATCGATTGTTTATGAAAATAGTTTTTAAACCTTATATTTGAAAAAAAATCATTGTAACGAATTTTCATTTTCGCACCTTTTTTTGAAGACAACCAATGAATACAAAAATACTAATAACTTAATCAAATGTTTATGAAAATAAAGTTATTAGTATTTTTGTATTCATTGGTTGAGGTTCTGGGCTGCAGTTGGTAACTCAATCAAATTTAACATCTACGTATAGAGCATTCTCGGTGCCTGTAAGTACTTATTGTAGAATTATAAAAAAAAATATTTGAATGAAACTTTACACGTCACTTAAAGGAGCAACGAAGCAATGAAACAAAATAAAGCATAGCCGTCTCATGCAAAAGAAACTGTGCCGCTTATAGCATATTGTGAAGTGCATGAATCAGTTGGTCACTTTTTTTTATAAACTCTTTAAGTCGGCATTAAGATAACATATGAACTTAAAGTTTAACATAATCAACTTACGAGTTCGTTCTTGACTAATTGCCACCGCAATGCCGTTGTCACATTTTTTAAATATTTAGCATAATGTACAAAAAAACATTTGTAACTTTTGGCCCAATATGCGGAACATGAAGGTCCATTACTTTTATGAGGCATTTATAATTACAAACCAGGCAGTAAAATAAAAATAATTTTTATTTTTTCTGAGCAAATTCGTTCAAAATCTGTTTCCTGTAAAACGTTCTTCTTCACGGCCTTTTTCTTCTTAAATTCAACCTGTTTACCATTCTCTTTTTTTTTATTTTCTTCTTCCGTTGGAAATGCATCTTTCTCAGGGATATCTGTTAATATAGATACACTGCGACATTTCCTAGTGGTAATTTTACAAGAACACATTTTAGTATATGACCTGACGAGCTCTGGTAAAAATATTTCATTGGTGGATCTAAAATGTTAATAGTAAATATTGTGATAACTTTTTATTCCGTTCTACCCTATAGAATTTACGAACTAAACTATAAACGCTATGAAAATGTATTCAATATATTTTTTGAAGTTTAAATTCTTTAGCGACGTATCTGTTTGAAAAAAGTAAGAAATCGAGAGGAAGTAGAACTAACAAATAAAGGGGAGGTTAGCTTGTCTTCTAAATTACATGAAACTGACAAGGACAGAAGTTTATAGTGTGTTGCAGTTTGATTCACAAAATAGTAAGACAAGGATAAATGGCTTGAATCTGATGTTTAAAACTATACGAACAATTGAAGTACAATATAATGCCTGTAATTTGACGTACAAATGGTAGGAACTCATATATTTCACGTAAATTCAGAAAGGAAACTATTAAATATCATATTCTCTAAGTTCAGATATCACAACAATTTTCGGATTAAACATTTTTTAAATACAAGTATATGCTGAAACGTCACATAATGTGAGGTTATAATGTTGATATACTACAGGCAATTCATATTAAAAATGTTTTTCTGTAGATTAGGTATAGTATGTAAATAAAACTATGGTATGAATGTGACGATTTGTCCATGTCAGAATTTTAACATGACATACATATCAAAGTGCCCTCTTAAAATTTGCAATAATTTCGCCGTAATTATAATATTAAAAACTAAACAAGTTAAACTTCTTATGTGAGCTTATGAGGGTGAGGCTCATTATTCGTACAACTTTCTCTTATGTAGTCATTGTTATCTAAATGTAATAAAAAATTAAAATTTTTCAGTTGAAAGCAAATAGTTATAAATACTACGATTCTCTGCCGTCTATTAATACCGGGAACTGCGAGGGTTTAAAGGAGTATTTAAATCATCTGGATGTAGACGGGACGAAAAAGGGGATTTCGATGTTTTGTGAGCTGGCGTTCACTGCGTTAATGCGTTTGTGAGAGTAAATGCGTCTGTTCGAAGAAGTGAAGTTGAAACGGCATTATTAGGAGAGTTTGTAAGCCGTGAAGAACGGGTTAAAACGGAGTGATATCATAAAAGGCAATTGTACACTCGTCGACTCGTTCACTACACATGGTTTCGACAACGGGCATGACCAACCTACTCACCCGATGGGCATATTTTTTCACTTCGATTTAATGATGAGTTCTTGGAAAATATTGTACTTTTGAATAGTCGAACTCGTTGGGATGTCGCTGTTTGTACGGCATTTTTATGGCTTATGTTTCACAAACTTTCCGTTTCAAGGTGACCGGATCAATTGGACATTCACTTATTCCAAATTCAGAGTAAACTCCATGTAACGTCACTTGATTTAGCGTCAAACTCCCTAAAACGCCGAAATTACTCGACTTTGGTTGGTTTGCCTTGTTGTCCATACAATGATACACTCTATGTAGCATCACACCCACTCTAAATAACGACCATATGTCATTATAAAGCAAGTAATTTACGCAACTTATAAAGCACCTACTGTTTGTAGGTACTTTCTAAGTAGCCGAAATTGTTGAGAACTGCAGCTTTATTGTCTAGCCCTTATTTACCTCGACTGTCGATATCATACGTACCGAATGTTTGTTTGTAAATTTTATGCGTTATTATTAAATAATACTAAATAATAGTAAAACAATATTGATATATATAACAACAACTCTCTATAACGCCATAAAATGCGCAGATCCTTCAGCGTCGCTATATAGATTTTACACTGTAAAAATCTTTTTTAAATATAAAGCGGCACTAAGCCTCAGCAGTTAGAGACCTTAAAAACTAAGAGAAAAACTACACAGTTATTTATGAAATTACACGAATGTCGTGCTCCAAAGAATGATTTGAAATACATGTATTCGAAATACATTAACCTATAGATAAAATTGCAGTAAATCTGGAATTTGAATGCTAACATGTAATTTTTGATGTCTTATAAAATGCTCGGTTTTGGTTAATGCGCTTACATGACCGTCGCAGATGGACGTAAAATAGTTTCAAATATCCACCAGCGTTAATAAAACACAACAAAGGCCTAGTCTTATAGTGGGCTGAAGCCAAGAAGAAAACGATGAGATAACAGCCCACTTCATCGATGGGTACTCTGGTACTCATATGTCGAGCGTCTAGAATCTACAATATCTACCTAACCAAAACAAAAATATCTTTAAAAAATCATGAAATCCATGTGAATGTTAAAGCATTACTTGTATGTAAAATTTTAGCCTCATTTCGGAACCGATAAAGAATTAAAAATTCAAACTTTATGACGCAACGCTGCTTTCTAGTTGTAGTCCAAGAGCTGATGACACCCGTTTCATGAAGTGTTTGATTTAGTCAGAAATTTTATACAATAGTAAGATGTATAGGTAAATGAGTGTTTGCCTGTCTTACATGGGTACGCCAGGTATTACGCATACAGGAAAGGTGTAAAAAAAATATGTGACAGAAAAGTGTTTGATTCAAAAAAATAGTCTTAAACCCCGGAAAAAGTGTCGGGTTTTTTGCAAATATTTTTTGAAACTTTCGAATAGTACTTGTTGGCTTTTGAATCAAACACTTTTTTGGCACATATTTTTTTAAACCTTTTCTTTATGCGCAGTTCCTGGCGTACCCAGGTAGGACAGGCAAACCTATATTGTGTCGTCTAATTTCAAACACCGCCAGATCCACTTTCTTTAAAAGGAGATTTTCTGTCTATTTTATTTTTTTTTTATTCTAAAACCAATGAATTTAAAATCAATATGGTGTTTGCTATACTTATCAAATATCGCTTTAAATATTGACAACTATATTATTCAAGTAATAATAATAATAATAATATAAAAAATTACATACTGTAAAAATTACATTTTTTGATCTGACTGAGTTTGAAATTAGACGCCACGTATACTACAGTATAAAAGTTCTATCTGAATCAAACACTTCATGAAACGGGTGTCATGAACTCTCCGACTATTGTGTTAAAGAGCAGTTTAGTTTGAACAAGCGGGCGTCGATATGCTCAATGCGGGAATAATCTGAGCACGACGACGCCCGGTTGCAACGCCTCGACTTCCTGGCCTCGATACGCGTCATCAAATACGTCAGATCGCAACGCGGCGAGACGTTAATACAAACACGTACATACATACACAATTGCATCTGGGCCCGGCCTAGAACGTGACACATCCGCAATAAGGTTTTTAAAAAAAAATTGATGGCGTCCAAAGATAACCTACTGAAGCATTTAATGATTTGCATCAGCATAATAGCTAAACAAGCATGGATAGAACGCGCGTGCGTGCAGTTAACGGTAACGCATAACGTTTTTTTCTCATTTTACACAACTTACGAAAAAAAGCTTCGCTTCAAATATAATTAATATATGATTGTTTCCTATTACAAATCATTGCCACAAACACAAACATTTTATTTCACTGCGTTAAGTATTTAACTTTTTTTATCAGGCTGCCTACCTTCCATATATAGATTGTAGTAGTAGGACGTGATATTTGGAGCTTGCAACGTCAGCTGCTCGAAAGGGAAAATGGAGGCATGTGGTCTATTTAAATCAATATTAAAAATTTAGTCGGAAAGCGTTTTAAGTGCTAGAAAAAGTCTTTTTTAAGTTAAATAAAGCTCATTCCAACGAATTCCACTGAATTAGAAAAAATGCAAATCATGAAGTTGGAACTAGAACTTCGCCCGAGATGAGGCGAGTTTTTTGTTCGTTGATAAAAGATCTCGGTATCGTCTCATTAATTACAACCCATTTCGTTTTCGATCCCGTGCGAAGTCTTACTAGTGACGCGTGGTCACATGTGAATGATACGTGACCCCACATAACGCTTTCATATCAAACATGTGAAAGAGTTTCACGTTGTTTGTGAGGATGAAATCATATACAATATAGTTGTCATGTATTTCACGTAAGCTCATCTTTAGAGACAAGAATATAGACGTTTCTAAAAGAAAACAATTTTCTAACGTCTCGTTGTGCGACTCAACTGAACATGTGGACATGCGTGTCATTGTTGATATACCCTAAGAGATTTGTGTTGTAATTGAGAAATTAGTTCCTTCACGTCTTGTCAGTGTAGTGTGGTTCAATGCAGAAACAAATCCACGGATTGGCTTCCTAATAGTAGCTTTAAATGAATAATTCCAAGCCACAGGCTCATTTCGACAGTACTTGGGTAGTTCCGAGCATATTGTATAACTCCAGAAACCGTGTCCTCTGTCGGAGGTGGTTCCTATCTTTTCTTAGAACGCATCTTAATATGCTCATACTCCGGCAAGCCGATTTCAGTACAAGTTCTGTCACAATTCGTCAAATCCAACAACGGTCACATTATGACTATTCGTTAGTTACTGACAGAAATTGAATATTTATTATATCGAGTGTCTGGCATGTTCGGGTATCCTCGTTGAAAGCATATTTCTGTCTGTTCAAACTTTAGAATTCCGTAGCGCGATCGGTCTGTAATCCATGGACACTCTTTTCCTTCAACACAAACGCGTGTGTGAAACCGTGAAAAGAAATCGTTCCTTGAATATGTCGAGCGTATTTCTTGGAAACATGTCCGCTCAACAAAAAAAAACGGTCATGTTCGTTTCGTTTTTGGAACTGTTTTACGCAAGCCCTTTGTAATGGCGACAAAGTTAAAGGTATACGAAAATATTTCCAGATACAGCCAAATAACTCGAGTTTCTTACATCTAAATAGAAGCCAAGTCGTGGACAAAACTGGCCATGAAATAAAAAAGAACCACCATCGTCGACGACAGAAATAAAATATGCAGTATCGCGGTACACACGACCGAAGTGAAACTTCTTATATATGAACAATATAAAATCAATTAGGACTAGGAGTACTTGTACACTGTGCATCGTTCTTCAACTGGTTGTTTATAATACATATCTCGCGACAAGAGGGATACAAAGAGCGTTTTACGATTTGGTTGTTTATAGCACAGACCCACGAGAAAAATCCTTCCCGTTACTCATTTTCGTATATAGATATTTTTTGTATATTTATTCTTCATTTCACGTTGAGACAGCAGCTCCGTATAGGACATTACACTTAACAAATTCTGTATATTAAAGAATTCTGCAATTTCTTGGATAGTTCTAAGTAGATAACGAGCTTTTTTGATGTCATTCATCTTTACTGTACTTTTAATTCGAGTATATCAAAGTTTTGTATCGAACAATGAACGGCCACCCAGCCATTTTCATGTAGAGGGAGTCACAAAATTGTTAAAACGAATTAGCATTGAATACACTGGAAATGTTTGGAATCTAGAAAATTTAAACTGATTTTTATATATGAATAGTTGAGAACGTTTTTTTTTTTAATTTCTGTTTACGAGAATATTTTATTAAACGAAAAACTTTTATTTGATTTTAATGTGCTTTTACAAAATATTTTAAAACTATACTGAGAAAAATATAAACTTCTTTTAATTACCAAAACATTTTACAGTTTTATGTTTGAAGTTTATATTTTTAAACTATTTTTAATACATGAAAATGACACTGAAAAGATTCCTTATAGTAATTGTTTGTAAAAGAGTGTGTCAAAATAAAATTATTGTCTAAAAATGAAATCCTAGTTTAGATATCTTTATAGCTTCAAAAATTAATATTAGAAAACCGTGAAAAATAATACAAAACAGATGTTTTTTATTTAAACTGGTGGATTTTCGATAGCAACATAATTTTTCAAATGTCTTTTCTTGAAAGAAAATTGGTAGTTTGTTGTATTCGTAACCGTGTCTGCAAGGCAAACTACAATAGTAGATTTATTTCTGGAACACCATGCACACACGGTCTTTATTTTGTTTAGACGCCTTGACTGGAAAAGCTTATTTTGCGCTTACTTTGTTTATCTAAGTTAAAGAAGTGGATTTTGGTAAAAACAAACGAAACTGATGAAGTTGGAGAACGTTCTTTTGTTTAGTATTAACGTTCTTTTGTTTAGTATAAAAAGAACACTTGGTATCGTAATGAAAGAGCGCATTTACATTTTTATTTCACAACATAAATATTTATACGAAATACGTGAAGTTGGTGCCTTTTGAGGCCTGTGATAGGTTCGTTCTGAACGTGAGCGGTGGAGTTACCCAGCGGTGAAAGTGAATACAGAGCTATCATGCCACCTGACGGGATATGCGCGCGTTTAGAATTTTAATGCGCGAGATGATTTATTAGAAAAAATTATATTAAAAATTGCCAAGAGAATTGGTTTAGTCTATGTGAGTAAGAAGTTAAGCTTAAGATAATTTTTAATTTTTAGTGTCTTTAAAACATTTGTTTTTGTTTCTTTCAGACCTTTATTCGGCCAAAAAGAATCGTTTAGGGTACTTTATTTCTTAGATTTTACACTGACTTTTTAAAATTCACCGGCGAAGGCGTTTGCACCGAGCGTCGAAAAACGCATATCTTTCACTAAAACACTATTTGCCTATAAGATATCGGTATGGGATAAAAACGTGGTTTAGGGTGTTGTTAAGCCTGTCAAAACTTATCGTGCTAACACACACACACACACACGGATACAGGAAGCTATGAAACGCCGAGATATTTTGGTCCGGCCCCTAGGACTCCCCGTCCGACCGATACCAATAGTGTATGTCCTATATTATGGCAAATACACTAAAAAGTTGAAGAGTTCGTACATCGCGAACGGTCCGAGTCCGTCAGCGAACTGCCAATGCATACGCATTTGTTTTTAAACAAATGCGTACGCGATTTTAGTTTGCTGACGGTTTCGAACCGTTTTACGAATGAAGCTATTACCTGTACCGAAAATGCACTAGTGAACATGGCTACCAAGCTACAAGGTCGCGTAATATTTTATATACCTAAGCAAGATCAAAGGTACCGACAAAGTGACTGTTTCTTCTGAAAATTTTTTCTGTGGTTTCGTTTTTGAACAGTGATAGTAAATGACTGTGTGAAACAATTCTTAGATGTTAAATGAGCCATTATCAATGTTTAACGCTCCTACCAGATACAAGTGATTCGCATAACGATGATTTGTGTTTATATAATATATTTTAACGAATTAGCAATACCCTTCGTACATTCACTTTGATAAATTGCTAAGTCGTTATAAATAATGTCATACTATCAATGGAACGTCTATGCCAATTAGCATTGAGAAATTACGTCACATGAAAAGACTCCACGACGTAAGTATATCTGAATATTATAAATTTGTATGGATGTGAGTACTGAGCATTGCAGCTAACGAGTATATCTATAATCCAACGTCGGCTGTAAGATAACTTGCTAGTTACCGGTTGACTGTGGTACGGGGAAGCCCCCGCTGTCTCCAATCGTTTCTTCGCATCGAATGGATCGTTTGCATTTCTTACTGCTGTTTGCAATGCAGATTAAGTCAGTGACGTGCCAAGAATATTACGTTTTAGAGGAATTATCAACCTATAGCAGTGTGAAAACACAACGCATAATTTGAGACCGTATTTTTTAATATTAAAATTCCGAATACAATGCTCTCTAGAGATGAGAATAGTTCACCTGAAAAGTAATTTGAATGTGGTATTTACGAATAACAGTAGAGCGGTTAATGTTCGAACTCGAATCACATCAATGATGCAACATTCAATTTTTTCCAGTTGTGCATGAATTCAGCGAGCAAGAAACAACTGGAGTTTTTTTACACTTCGCGTCATTCTATATTAAAAAGACCAAGGTAGATTGTTTTTGAATGCAGTTTTTCACGACAGAATGATTTGAAATAGATAAATAATAATCGAGCCTTAATTAATCCACCCATAATTTTTTTTGTAATTTATGAAGTAATATAATACAACATTTCTTCAAAAATTAGAACAGTTCAAAATACCCTATTTAGCATCAGTAATTTTCAGAGATTTAAAATCAGCTCAAAATTAATGACAGAGACGTTTATTGTATCTACAATATAATCAAAGTACCTATAAGGAGAATAGTGCGGTGTGGTGGTCGGCGTGCTGGCTCCTGTATTAGACTGTCGTGGGTTTGAACTCTGCCTCTGTCCATGGATATTTTGTAATGTCTTTTATTGACCTAGCTTTGATTTTTAATGATACTGACCACACTTTATATAGTGGAGCCATTATGGGATATTCTCCTGTATACATATGTGCATACATTCTATATATGTGGACATATCCTACAATAGGGTATATCTTTAAACAAATTTCCCATATCGTCGGGTTAGAAATATGTAACAATCAGAGTTTATAAAACAGACGATATGGTTTTTGTACAACTTTTTTGAAGTACGTTAATGCATACAAAAACAAATATTTATAGTACAGCAGTATTCGTAGATATGTTGAATTTAAATTGCTAAATAATTCACCTTATTTAATTCAAAAACATTGCTGATAATTGTTTTGATAAAAGTAATGGGAAGCGTTATATTGAATTTTAAAGTGAAAAAGACAATTTAAAGAATTGAAGTCGAACTTTAAGTTGGTATATAATTTGTTACAAATGTTGAAAAACTTTAGGTATGATGTTACTGTTTACATATTGTATGATATAAATGTCAATCACTGATTTAGGTGTCCATTATAGCAGGAACAATTCCGGACAAGTTGTAATACATTTTTATCTGCTAAGTTGGGACTCTGATAGGCCCGGATTTAACCTCTAAGCTTAAAAATTGACCAAAAATTATTTTGTTTTTGATAAATTTGGATATGATGTGGAATGTTAGACACAGTAATAAATTTATAGAATTAATTTATATTCGTTTATTGAAAAACAGTTTGCAAGCACGTTGTTGAAAAATAACTTTAAAACTACAAAAAGTACCACAATATTCCAGTAAATCAAACAGGTATATATACTACAATAATAGTTATGTAACAGTGCCATTCAAAAGAAAGAAATTATGCAACATACATAAAAGTAAATATAATAAAAGCCCGAAAAGTACGAATTGAAATTTAGATTTTATTTTAATAGTTTTCTCTAATATTAGTAAATATTTTAAAAACTATCGGTTCTAGCGATAATCACTATATGTACAAAAATAGTTTACATAAAATTTCTTACAAAAAAACAAAACAAAACAATTTTCTGTAGGATTTATAGTTTCGGAAATAAAAGGGGATTATATAGCTTTGAAACTTCTTGTTATATTGGTTTTATTTGAAACAAGCGAATATTAAATTCTCATATCGGGGTTGTAGACTCATTGGTGGTTTATTTAGTTGCGTCAAACAAAAAGGAAAAATCCAAGCGAGTACTCTATTAAAGAAATGTTATCAAAATAAATGGAAACACTTGAAGCGAAGGACTCTAGTAATAGGGATGTTCAATAAATACAAACTACTGTGAAGGGATTTTGGGGCTCTATAAATTAGTATCCAAATTTTAAATAGGGCACTTTACCCGGTTACGTTCGGGTTAAGTATACCTATTGATACTTATACATACTCCCTGTACTTATCATCTCAAATCTTTTCCCCTCGTCTACAAATACTTATGGCTCTCCAAATGCTATTTTTTAACCTAAAGATCATAAAGACGATTTTTTTAAAAAGTTTTGGCTACGTGTGAAACATTAGGTAGCTTGTAATTTATTAAAAAACCAGGAATTTTTTTATCAGTTTTTCGCTGGTAGGATCTGTAGTGTGATTCTTGCTCGGTGGCTTGTGAAATAGCGCCGGGAGAGCTGTAACCATTTTTAGGCAAGAGGAAAGGATTTGAGATGAAGAGTTCAATGCTCTTAATGATAAAAATGGAAAACAATAACTCTATAAAAATTATACAAACAGAATAATTTAATAAAAACAAAAAAGTTCTCAAAACTTTTGTTATGAACAGCGATGAACCTAGCGATAGCATGTTGTCGTAAATATTTAATTTTAGTCAATGAATAATTAATAAGTTCCGATCACGTTGCTTTATTTTCAGCTTACAGCTATTGATATTGATTTTAGGTTTCCAACGCTGTATTATAGAATCGATTCAGTACAAAACCGAACCGATGAAGTAGGTGTGTGGACCTTTGTGAGTCGTTCTGGGTCGTGTCGAGACAAAGTCATGCGTGAATTTAGCAGAAATTGTCTTCGTTTCGTTTCCACGGCTACACTATTACAAGTGCTCAAGGTTTTGGTCCGAAAACTAGCAAAAATACTAACTTAATTTCCAACTAAAGATTAAAAAATAATACATTAAAAATATGAATTGATGGCAGAGTCAAATAATCCTAGAAGATGGCAACTTTAAACATAAGCAGCGTTGTCTCTTTCGATTGTAACTGATTTATGTATCCTATGTAGAGTAATATCGCTCCTGAACTTCGGTCACTAGTGCTTAATTACATTAAATAATATCATCAATTAAAAGTAACGAGATCACAAAACACCCACGAGCGAGATGAGATACGAATTCAAGGCAGATCGGTCGAAATGCCAGCACACTAACCAGTACACCAGGTTGTCCTCTGTTTGAAAACAAGCCGCGAGGTGGATCGTATATTAGGACTCTACAATTGCGATCCCTTGAGGTCCACACGACCAATTTTCCGGTATGTTCTTAACAAATTAGACCCCAGAATACTTCTTCAAAAAATACTAAGATACGCTTTTTACAGTCTTTTTGTTTAAACAAAGAAAAAATACGGCTGGATAGATTTTGATAAAATTTCTTTCGGATCATATTGACGTTAAGACCCTTCGATTAGAGTTCTAACGTAGTCGATATCATTTTTTATTTTCGAGATTTCCTCTTAGACGTACATAAACGCTCACACAGAGACATATTTTCAAAAATAGTTTTGTGACTTTGAAACTTAAAATTTTATTAAAAATTTCGATTGTCGAACCCATTACAATAACTTCCTAGTGCATTGGGAAGTCAAACAACTAAACAACCACGATGAACCAGAAACCTAAAATGTTGAGAGAAATGTCTGTTTGATGAAGAAAACAATTAAATTAATCATCTAATGAAATAGACGTTTTATTTATAAAAATATAGAAAGTTGAAGTTGGGTGTCGAGGAAGAAAAGAAGCAATGAGTTTATTTAATCCTATGTGTATGCTCATATGAACTTAAGTATCTACATTGCATTTCCTATGAGAAACATGTTCCAGTAACAAAGAGCATTGAATGTTTCCTGAGAGACGAAAAATCACGATATTTCATTCCGCAGTGCTTACGAGGTGGTTACTAAAAACATTTCTTGTTTGTTATTTTGGAAGAGTGCAGTCACTGCTGATAATGATGCAGGGTGGGGGAGGAGTCAGGAAAGTAACCCGTCACATTCACGCCTAAAAACGTGCTAGTAGCTTTTCTGTATTTTTGAGTTCTGTGGCACACGGTCAGTTTTTAAAATCATTCAAAATGACTACGAAATTACTGCGATATATAGGGTGAAAAGTTGGGCTTAGAACACAGGGAATTTCTATGTAACATTTCCCTTGTATTATTTGCTCTCCTAATTATTTAAAACCAAAGTGATAAAAATTTAATTTATTCAGAATTAAAACTGCATTCAGGAAGCCACTAACATTTTTCTTGATGAAAATATTTCTGATAAATAAATCCTATCAAAAACATAAATGTGAAAAAAAACTACCAATAAATAACGCATGGGGAAACTTGCCAAGTGAAAGCTTGGCACCAATTTAGATCTCAATTTTTTTGGGTTCTTTCTATTTACCGAGCTTGACCTCTTTTTTTCACAATTATGTTTTTGATAAAATATAGTTATACAGTGTGTAAGCGGTAGAGAGGAGCATAGAGAAAACGCAATAGGATTTTTTTAATGTATCAATGAAATCAATGACGCAGAAAAGACCAGCTTTTTCCTGTTTTGTATCGCGTTGCTTAGGTAATTATGAAAAATGTTAAGTTTGATAGCTAGAGAAGTTTAGATTTATTTTCAATGTTTTTTTTTTAATAATAAATAACTATGAACACTTATTCAATATTACACCTGGAATAAGTATAAATGTATACATGAAATCTTATAACAGGCTGATTTACTGTGTAACTAGTCAATGAACAACAATTTCAGCATGGTCTTTAAATTTTCGGCTAATAAATCAATGTCTCAGGAACTACAATTTTTTTAGAGGTTTTTAATAACTCGGGACGCCTTAATAGATACACAATATTTCAAGTGTTCAGGTCAAATAGGTTTTGAGCTGTAGGGGTTCCAAAAGTAGTTCGAAAACTTATGTAGTTCAAGTATGTTATGATGACAAATTTAAACCCAACATTGCAGAGGTTTTCGGAACACTGAATAAAACAATGTTGTAGAAAATTTTAAATCTTTTACCATTCCTACTTCACAAGTGGGAAATGGTAGTAAATTAGATCAAGACTTACTTTTCAAAATTTTACAATATTTTTTTCGATTTAAGGTCTTCCGAGTCCAAAGAATATATTTTTGGGAGAATTCTACTCGTCTGTGAGCACGACAGAGATTAAATGGTTGAGGGGATCACAACCAAATTTTGTGAAGATGTTTAATCGGTAAATTATAAGAGGCTTGTTGTTTTCTGGGGAAAATCGGTGCATGCGCTACAACGTTTTTTCTGCTATAAGGGTATACTTTTCATAGTGGTTTATTATTCTATTTTTTTCTGAACTTTATCATTTCCGAAATATTTTAAAATAAAAAAGATCAGCAGATATTTTTCACATATTTTTAATACTATTTTAAAACCAATTTAAGTTTTAATGGACGGATTGCTTTTCTTGAACACCTAGTGTACTTGGAAGTTAGAAGTTCATCAACGTTGATTTTCAATCTCGGCAGTTTTCTATTCTCTTTTTTGAAAGACGAAACAACAACAGCTGCAATATAACCATGCTATACAACACAACACACGCTATATGTGGCCAAAAGGCAAAACATCTCATGTCGAATTTTTGAAGTGAAACTTCTATAGTGAAGATAAGTTAGTGAGGCGACGAAATGAAAAAGCGGTATGATAAATTGATTGAGAAAGAAAAAGATAGAACGCAATTAGCAACTGATGCACATTTATGAAATAAACAGCGCGTTTAGTTGCCATTGCCCACCTGTGGATGGGTACGTATGTACGTATGTATAAAGTAATTAAAAAAATTACACTTCTATCGTGTTCACTCATATTTTTTTATATCAAACAAATGTTTTAAACTCCATTGTAAAGCGTTTCATTTCTACATAAATTCCAAAACTTACTAATACGTCACAGTGAGGGATAATTATTTTTTTCCAGTAGTAAAAAGAACGTACATTACATGAATCGGGATGCTTCTTTACTACCGTGTATCTCACATTGTAAGCCATGGCTTATATATTTTTTTTCCTTAAAAATCGTACCATGGCTTATTTTCAAGGGATGGCTTATATTTTTTTGAGGAATTTTTTAATAAAAAAGTTAATAATTCTTATCTATTGAATTTATATTTTCATGTAAGTACAATGAACAAAAATAAGTATCAGACTAGCTAATATTAGACTTATTTGTTCAAATATAACATTAATATCATTTTCTTTTGAAACATCGTCATTAATATTCGAATTATCACTCCCAGTGGGAAGTTCATCAGATCTTACTATTTGTAAAATTATTGGACCCAATCGGTCGTGCTTAGAGATTGCTGTTTCTTCAATTGAGCACCGCTTGTCTAAATATCTTGCTCGCAAAGCATTCGAGACGGTATTACCTGTTAACAAAACATGGCTTATTTTCGAGGTATGACTTATATTTTAAGAAACTTAAAAAACTGTGCATGGCTTATTTTCTAGGGATAGCTTAAAATGTGAGATACACGGTACTTCGTGAGTTTCGCGAAGATCGAGTTGAAAGAACACTACTGGGCTATGTGCATCGATATAATTCTATTAAACACACCGCTTATTAATTCTAAAAAAATATCAAATAAGACCTCGATATAACAAAATTAAAGGGGATTAGAAAATGTTCGTTATATCAAGTAATTTGTTATAATGAAGTTTGTTATATAGAGGCTAGGTTGGTCTAAGATTCGTTTTAACAAGGTAAGAAACTCCATTTTCTTGTGAAAACTTATCTTTAAATTTTAAAATTGTGGCCAATCTACTTGCGGGAACTCTTTAGCGATGTCTAATTTTTTTCTTTGTAGGATTCTCGTCTAAATACTTTTTCGTTTCTCTGCGACGGTTAAGGAACACCTTTTTCGTTTCTCAGCCACTGCAACTTACAATTTACTAACAACAGTGACCAGCACCTGCGTTTACATTATTTTACATCAAACAACAATGATTGTCTTACGATAAATTTAACGTGTCTGAACCTGTCGAGACATGAATTATTGTTGTTATTGTAGAATTGTGTGTGATTGATTGGTAGGATACGTTATATAAAGGTTATAAGTTGACAAAAATCGTTAAATAGAGGTAAATTATACTTTCTATTTATATTCTGAAATGACTGAAAACTCGTTATAAAGATGTTTTTGACAAAAAGTATTCGTGATGTAAGGGTATATTTTGCATTAATTCTGTTAAATTATAAATTTGTTGAATCCAAGAAATCGTTATACTGAGGTTCGATATATTAAGGTTACACTGTAGTTCTAAACTAAATAAACTCGTCATAACGGTGAGGGAACATTCTGTTTAGTGTTTACTTCTATAAAACACTGAATTATTTTTCTTTCGATCTGCTTCAAGGCATGTGATCGGTATTGTTTTTATATTGTAGTGGAAAATGTTTGCTCATCGAGTAGACTGACATTTAGTCGTTGTTAATCCTATTTTATAAAAAAAAAAACCGACGTCAGTGGTTTTGCCTTGTGGTTATCGGTATGTGCACTCGGATACTACATATTGTATGTGAGTGTACATAGGGCCTTTTTATACCCTCTAGAATCTAGATATTACAGAATACGCCAGTCTCAGGTGCAACAACTAGATTTCTCATATTGAATATAGTTCGTACAAATATTTGTACCTACACGTCACAAACAGTCCAATTCGGCGAATAAAAAAAATGTCGCCAAGAGAAAATACGTTCATTTTATGTAAATACTGTCCTCCTACTCGCATTTCGTTATGATGCTAACAAAAAAATTATAAGAAAAAAAGGGGGTGCGTGTACTTATGTACGCGCGTCAGAAGTTATATTTCTTTGGCGTGACAGTTAAAACTTAAAAAAGGCTATAAACACAATTTTTAACCGACTTCAAAAAAAAGGAGGAGATTCTCAGTTCGTCGGAATCTTTTATTTTTTATGTATGTTCCCCGATTACTCGAAGACGCCTGAACCGATTTGGAAAATTCTTTTTTTGTTTGAAAGGGTATACATCCCAGATGGTCTTATATAGTCTTTATTAAAATCGGTCCATCCGTTTTTAAATGACGTCAAAAAACATATTTTTTAATGTATGCTACCTCATATTTCCAACATTTGTAAAGCGATTATGATGAATCTTTTTTTTACTTAATAGGACACATCTTCAGAGTGATCCCACATAAATTTTACTTAAATCGGTTCAGTAGTTTTTAAAAATCTACTAAAAGTAAAAAATAAAATAACCTTTTTTAAAATAAAAATATCAACCTCCTTCAAAAAAGTCACTAAAAAGATGAAAATAATAATGAAATTTTGAGGTCGGTTCTAATTTAATAAAAGTAGATGCCTATTAATTTTAAGTTTCAGTAATAAAATTGGCACCGACCTCAAATTTTCATTATTATTTTCATCTTTTTAGTGACTTTTTTGAAGGTGGTTGATATTTTTATTATTACTAATATTCACAACTAACAAATGTGTTCAATAATAGAATAGAATATAATTGATTACTGTAAAAAGAGACCATTGGTCTATTACAAAGTCAAACAAGTAAAGCAATAAGTATTATTATTATATTAAAAGTGATGCAGGCAGCAGTGTACTAAGTTCATGCAGAGAATACAAAGGTGCGGTGAGTAGATATATTTTTTGATTTGCTTTTTAAAGTGATCAACTGATTTGGCATTTTTAACAGAAGTTGGAATCAAATTAAAAAAGTGTGACTCTATATAAAGAGGTGATTTTTGGAAAAATATATACTATTGTGTTTGTCTTGACGTATTAAATGTCTGCCTCTAGTGTAATGGCTGTGAAAATCACCATTGGAGTTTAGATTATTTTGTATTTTATATATATGAGAAAAGGAGATTGAATAGATAGAGCTGTGTGTTAAAATACTGTTGTCCTTAAATAAATTTCTACATGATTCCAAGTATCGTACGTTAAAAATAGCTCTAAATATTCTCTTTTGAATTATAAATACCCTTTCTGCTTCCGGTGCATGACCCCAACAACTAATGCAATAGTTTAAATTTGAGTAACCTAGTGCATAATATATTGACAGTAAAGTTTTCTTGTCAGCGTAGTTTTCAAGTAAAACTATGACATAATAGCAAGTAGTTAAATATAAAACAAATGAAGTAGTGGAAGTCTTTATGACTTTATAGACGATGATGACCATTGATGTTGAGGGTCTATAATCCGCAATCTCTCTCTCTCTCTCTTTATGACTTATACTCCATTTTTAACACAGTGAGTCGTAGCTTCAAGCGCAAGATAAATGACGTGTTTCAGCGTCGACAGTGCATCAACAATTCGTAGCGCGGCGTCGGATGCGCACTGTGCATCTTTTGTTGCAGCTAAACACAAATTGATAGAATATCTAGCGTGCCTTGAATAAGTTACGTACCGCCTTCAGGCCTCCCCCATATCAATCAAAGCGAACCTGATTAAATAAGAACGCCGATCTCAGACGTACATTCCTATATTATTAGTTTGTGCTTTTATATGAATTCACCGAGCGGTGTAGCGTAGTGGTGATAGCACTAGACTCGCATTCGGGAGATACTGGGTTCGAATCTCGGTGGGAGCATATATGTGGCTTAGAGGTTTTTTCTACTGTCTTTCGTCGAGGAACGGTACTTCCTGTACCGGCCATTTTGTTGAGGTTTTCCGTGGTTTCTCTCAATTAATTCCAGACAAATATCGAGATGGTTCCTAATTGTAAGCCATGACCGATTATCTTTCATCGAATCGAACCAGGCGATTTTTTTAAAGATTTTCCACTAGGTGGCCAAACGAAACATGCCCCCCCCCTTCCGTACATAATTGAGTTGAAAAACATTATAGGAAACACGTTATAGCAGCAACAAATAATTAGTGTATTTGCCATATGGCAACATACACTATTGGCGTCGGTCGGATGGCGGGACCTAGGGGTCGGACCAAAATTTCTCAACGTTTCATAACCTCCTAAACACTTTGCCACCATTTTTAAAAATGTTTATATATATATGTATATATATATATATATTATATATATAGGTATATATGTGTGCGGGCTATAACTTTCGAAGAAGTTAATTTATTTTAACGAAATTTGGCACACATGTTGGAATCCATCACCGCAAGAAGCTTATTTAAAATGGGCTCAATCGGGCTATTTTAAGGGTAGTTTTTAGGGGTTGAAAAATGCTTTTGGGGCCCAAAATACCGAAAAAAGTCTCCGAATCGTTTCAAAATTGAAATTTAACCCTCCGGTAGTAATTATAAAGTGTCCCTAAAATTTTAATAAAAGCGGCCCGACAGGACCGGACTTACAAATTTTATGAAAACACTAGTTTGCAGATAGTGAATTATTTACTGAAAGTTGCACATAATTTGGTATAGAGGTTCGATTGATAATAATATTGCAATTAAGAAAAAAAATGTTATTTTAAGGGCTGTATTAAGGAGTAAATTTTTTTTTACCCAAAAACCAACTTAAGTTCGCATAATAAAGCCACACTGCCTGTATCAGCAAATACACTATATTGTCGGCAGGGTTTTGGCACTGCGACCCGGGTTTTTTATTATTTGTTACTGCTAAATGACCGTGGGTCATCACTATATTAACGTTAAACATTTTTTGAATATAAATCTCAGTCGATTTTTGAACATACATTTTTGAATAACGTTTGTGGCCAAATCGTGGTTACTACGTGGCCACGGCAGATCACTACGTGGCCATTTGGCCACCTAAGTACTTACTTAAAAAATGGCCTGAATGGAACAGTCCGCAGCAAGGTGAAATTTCATGGTGTAGTAGTTGCAACACATACATATATTGACTGTTTGTGAGTATGATTATCCAGCTAGCGCGACACAGAACAGGCACTTGTCTTTTTAATGTCACATGTGTCTTGTATTCGTTGAGTTTAGAATTTTCTGTTTTCTACGTCGTCTGCGTCTGAGCAAATGTAGGAACATCAAAATCCATATTGCAACAGAATTTAAGTAAACAGCTCAAGCTGTTGACAACGACTGCTCAAGTGGTTCGTGTATGTTGTTCGATGATGAAGCTGTCCTTATATGGCTGGTCTAATAGTTTGAAGCAATGATTTAATTGAAAGCGACTTGCTCACTTAAATAATTTTTTCATTAGATAGATTTTCCTATTTATTTTAGTTATTTGATTAGTCTATGAAAGCCTTTTAAGGAGTCAGCTGCCAAATTGTCTTTAGAATAGATTCTTGCCAAAACTGAGTAGATCCTGATGCGTAAAATAACTTGTGCGTTGAACAACTTTTGGCTTTGGCAACGATTTTGATCCGTGATTCAAAAAATCTAATCGTCCATCGCCCCTTAAGGCCTCTTCTTTTCACTTACACTATCACCCTTTGAATATAATATAAGTAGATCTAAGAACACCCTGTATTGAGATCTCTATGAAGTATGACGTCTAGCGAGAAATGTATTCGCGCAAATGAATACCGACCTGTATAGTCTTTGAAAGGCGAAGGTGGAAGATCATTATTATAGTCTCCAATTTTCTTTTTTGCGGAACCCAGTTAAACAATTGTCAACTGGTACAATATGCTCCACGAACTTTTGTTTATATTAAAGAATCGTCAGTGGATTAATTAACAATGGAGCCATTAAAAATATGGTGTTTGAGTTCCATTATTTATAAAAAACTCATTAGAACCCACTGTATGCAACCGTGTAACAATGAATCTGTATACTTTATCCATATGCATTGTATATCTTACATCTATAGGCTGTTACAAAATCCAGGGTCTCAGTTTCTAAACAATTTATTATTAGAAACAATGAAAATACATACATGTACATAAGTAGATGCATCAAATTTTTTTTGCACAATGCGACTACACATAAATAAAATTCAAACAGAAAAAAATATCATTAAACATAACACTGAGATATAAGATACAAAAGGATATGCATGATAAGGACCGTGGAGGTGCATTGGCCTCGAGTCCATAGAACAGACGTACAAAAGAACCAGAAACATGAACGGCCCGGTTAAGAAAGGTAAGACACAGGTAATGCTAGTACATAATACTTAATATTAATTCTACATTATAATATATTAAAATGTACGTTGGTTGATGTCCTATTTTAGACCCGAGCAGTGCAGTGTTGCTGTGTTTTAAAAATAGAATTCATGCTTTTCCATATCCACTTCGCATTGGAAAATAGATTAGTATTGCTGCGATATTATGAATCATCAATTATAGCAATTATAATGCGATATTAGAAAAATTTACTACTGAAACAAATTGCACCGATGAGTGTTTCAAAATATTATAGCAAACCATTAGCTTTTATTAGTGTATTTGGCATATAGCAACATACACTATTAGCGTCGGTCGGATGGCGGGACCTAGGGGTCGGACAAAAATTTCTCGACGTTTCATAACCTCCTAAACGCTTTTGCACCATTTTTTAAAATGTTTATAAATATATATATATATATATATATATATATATATATATGTGTGTGTTTAACGAAATTTGGCCCACGTTTTGAAATCTGTGACCGCAAGAAGCCTATTTAAAATGGGCGTAATCGGGGTATTTTAAGGGTAGTTTTTAGGGGTTGAAAAATGTTTTTGGGCCCCAAAATACCGAAAAAATTCTCAGAATCGTTTCAAAATTGACAATTAACCCTTTAGTAGTAATTAAAAAGTGTCCCTAAAATTTTAATAAAATCGGCCCGACAGGACCGGACTTACAAATTTTATGCAAACGCTAGTTTGCAGATAGTGAATTATTTATTTATAATTTAGTATAGAGGTTCGATTGATAATAGTATTGCCATTAAGAAAAAAAAATGTTATTTTAAGGGGTGTATTAAGGAGTCAAATTTTTTATTTTGCCCAAAAACCAACTTAAGTTCGCATAATAAAGCCACACTGCCTGTATAAGCAAATACACTATATTCTCGGCAGGGTTTTGGCACTGCGACCCGGGTTTTTTCTATATTAAAAATGTTATCGTAACTAAACACTGTTATAGATTTTAACTTGTAGGTAAGCAAAATAATTATTTAAGTGTTTAAAAACTTATGAAATATATATTTGTCGCAATCTGTATCTATTTCATTATTTTTTCACAGCTCCTTTCAGCAATTCTTTACAATAGAAAAATAATATAACCGTGTATCTCTCCAAGACAAATTACATTTATAAAAAAATAATTATTTTTTGATATAAAAACCAACGTTTTTTCAATCTTACTACGTACATAAAACTTCATTTTTCTGTATGGACTTTTGTATTTTTGAACAGTTTATTGTTTGTTTTTATTTTTAGCAATTTCATAATTTCTCATATCTGCTCTTAAAATGATGAACCAATTCAAAACAGATAAAAAATGCATCTGTAAATAAAGTATAAAAATATGTCTCTTAATTATTTTTTTTCCGGGAGAGGTGTGTTTGGTCAAATGGAATACAAAAATATTCAAATACTGTTTCTTTAGAAAAATCACTTCTTGTTGCGGTTAAAAGTAAAACCGGGAAAACTATAATAAAAAATATTAAGGTTTTGTTTAAGATGGAAGGAAGGAAGGTTCTCCCCTCCTAATCATGTGTATGTCTATTAACATATATATCTATCTGAGTTCAAAGATTATAATTTTAGGGGTACTTACTCATCAAGGAACGTTAAGAATGGAGTAGTATTGTTCATATCAGAAAATAATTGGCGAAAATTTCACTTTACTATAAACTAGAGATGGGAAAAACGGGTCTTTTTAGTGATCTGCATCTTTGCATCTGGCTCCCGTATGTGAGCCGGCTCACTGAACCGGTTAAAAAAGAGCCGAGTTCTGAATATGTTACTGCAGTCTGCCACTGAGTTACCTAGTTCAGTCAATCATATCACGACTTGTATAAAATCAAGAATGCATAGCCAAACATGATGCATGAGTCATTTGAGCTGACAGATGCATCAAAGCGAGAACTGATACGTAAGTGTAAAATGTGCTTCTGTGTGTTAAGTGATTCATTGAGTTATACGGCTCAAAAAAAAGTGAGTCGGCTCTCACGGATCTTCTGTCGGAGGCGGCTCTTTGAACCGGTTCAGATCTGAGTTACCCAACTCTACTATCAACGTATGCCAGGTGTTTTGACACGTACCATGAGAGCTACGAACGCTTGAATGCCGTAAACAGGGACGAATGTCAAAGCTAGTTACACCGGAAGAGTACTACCATCTGGCGCTACTTTACTATACTCGCGCATCACGCTTTGATTCAAAATGAAGTTTTCCTGCCGTTCATCTTTTGTTAATTCACAAGGACAATGAATATATGAATTTCAAAATACGTATAATAGAAATTAATGAAAATATTTATTGACAAAACTTATATTCTGTCATTTAAGAGACTATTTTTTATTAATAAGAGATCATTGTTGTTTGTAAAAAATCGGATTAAAACATCAAACGTAAAAAATAACCGACAGCTGAAATATACATTAAAAGTATATGATACTCCAACATACATATTTTTTTTTATAAAAAAAGCGTTTATTGACATTCATTGTAAAAGAATATCTACAAAAAGCGATTTTCTAATTAATGTTACAACAACAAAAATTGCGATTTAAGATAATATTCTATATGGTGGACATGCAGTGTACTTTAAGATGTAAGAAACGGGTTTCTTATATTTTTTTAAGCGTAAGAAAAAAATGTATAAAATATCTTGTGCATCCTTTCTTGGTTTGCGAACCGTACTGCCATTTGCAAACGTTCCGTGGGTCAATAAATATTAAACTATAACACAAAAAACTTCAAGGTAGTCCTAGCGTGGTATAATAAGAAAAATCACTTTTCGACAGATTATGCTCATCTTTTTATCAGAGGCTCAAATTAACGTTTTTTAATAAATCTCAAAGTTTCAGAATTTTTGACCGTTTAGAACACGAGATAATTAATAAGTTCGCAATTTTCGTGAATTACCGTGGTAAGCATGTGAAATTGCTAACTTTGTTATTAATAATCTCGCGTTCTAAACGGTCAAAAATTCTGAAACTGGGATTTATTACAAAACGTTAATTTGAGCCTATGAAAAAAAGATCAATGTGTCCAAAAGTGATTTTTCGTATTATACCACGCTAGAACTACCTTAACTAACACAAAATACAAGTAGCTTTAATTCTCCACCTTATGCCATTATAAATAATAAACATTTTTAAACAACTAAAGAGAACATTTTAAATTTTTTTTCAGAATAAAGCAGCTCTGAAGGTAAAATTTTGTCTACAATAAATGAGTAATTATTCGGTAAGGTCCACGATGAGCGCTGGTTTTTTTGTATAACGACTAAGGCATCAGGAAGAAAAAAAGTTGCAGGTAGGTACATAAATATTAGTTGTATGTGTCAAATTAATTTTTAATGCCACGAAATATACGAGTGGTATGACGTCATATTCGTTGAGTAGATTGTTCAGATATAATATATTGCAGATTATAGACGCTTGAGAACTGAGGTAATACTAGCGAATAGCCGAAAGTGTAGCGATGCATTAATTTGTATTATGGCTGCTCTTTTGCAAAGTCTCAGTTTCCAGGTTCAATTCTGAAGGCTGGTAAAGTATCAATTGAATTTTTAGTAATTTATTATTTAAAAATAATAAATTAAAAACACGAATAATTGATCTTAGGCACAAATTATGGCTGATGATGGCCTTAAAACAATAAATAGGTATTTAGGATACATTCGTTAAACCTAGTCGTTATTAGTTCTGAAACGTGCCGCGTTCCATCATGCAGTTATACATGCTATCCTTGGATAGAAACTACGTGTTTGACATGTCGTTCTGAACTAAGGCTAACAGTCTGTCTATTATACGTATAATATAATAAGTTAATTAACTAATAGCAGCTACAAGGAGTATATGTAATATGATGTGATGTAATGCCTGATGTTCACCTGAAGCCATATTTAAGTGGCGTCTCACAGACAATGCGACCTCAGCATTAATATTATTTATCGGAACGCTAAAAGCAAATTCGCCTACGTCCGATTCAAAATTGTTTACATAAAATATGGATGTTGACTGTATTCAAATAAAAACATAATTGTAACGAAAAGTAGTAGTTTCTATGATAGAAATACTAAAAAGCACTATATTTTTCCTTATTTTTAAGAAATTTAATTATTATTTAATAAATAATAACCTAATAAAATTACTCTCAAGTCACGTGACAACAGACACCAATCAGAGCGCATGACGTCATATGTTCAGCCGCTGTCAAAAAACTTCATTGTTTGGTTAATATTTAGTGTGTAATTTATTATTATTTGTTTATAGGAAATGTCAAATTACATGTAACTATAGCAACGACAACGAAACAACTTTTCATCACCTCAGTTTACTAACGTTTATGAGCACAGAATACGCATCTATAGGATGGTAGCTCCCGTGTAAACTTTTGAGCCTCCTTTGGTATGAACAGGTGACGTCACGCGACTAGTATTGGCGTTTTGAACCGAAATTTGAAAGGGGTTTTAAAATACATGATTTTTAAGACTTGATTTGTATTTAAATAAAAATAATAAATATTTGTAGCAATATTAGGTACTTATGCACGATTTAAAACAGTTTCCCAAAAATAGTCAACATCCCTATTAACGCAGCGTTCAATTTTTCTTTTATATTTTTAGTATTGTAGTTATTATTCGACTAGAAGCACATTTTGTTTTTATTGATGAGAGCAGGGTAAGTTTTGAAATTACCAGATGTTCGCGAACAGATACGACGGAGGCGTCGAAGCAAATTTGTCCCGAGATTGTCGAGCCGGCAGAGATATTGTACAGTCTTCGTCAAAATCGTTACCATCCGAAATTAAATTATCACAGTGGTGGAAGAGAAGATATATTATGGTGGAAGTACGAATCCAGTACAAAGAAAATGAAACAAGCTTTTACCTAGTTTGTACTTTCGGTTATTTTTTAGGTAAATATATTATGTCATCAGATAAATTACAAGTATGTATTGCATTTTCGCTATGATATTAAAGATTATTATAAACTAAAAGTATTACAAACAATTCAGAGGATAATTGGTAAAAAATAAATGAACAGATAAAACAAACTTAGTCAAGATGTCGTTGGATCTTGACTAAGTTTATTTTATCTGTTTATTTATTTTTTAAATGACAAATATTACAAGTAACAATATATAGACCGGATAAACAATAATAATGTGGCAAGACAAAAACAAATTTGATAATGTTAATATTGCATAGTTGAGCGCCTGAGGAAGCAATAAATAATTGCGAAACGTCGCGTTGAACAAAAAGTATTAACTGATTTACCCGCTCCAACAATTATTATCCTCTGAATTGTTTGTAATATTTAAGAACAAGGAGCTGATATTTTCGTAAAAATAAACTAAAAGTATCAACAGAGACAATACCAGGTGGTTTTAAAAAGGAAGCATCAAATAATTATTTTAAATATATTTAGACTTTAGAGTATATACACTTACAAATACCCAAAGCACGCTCATCTCAAATTATTTTGTCTCACTTAAAAATAGTTACGGCTCTCCTGATGCTATTTTTAAAGCTAAACAGTTCAAGTACGCTAAATGAAAGACCCATCTAACTACAAATCGTACAGGTGATTTTTTTGAAAAAAAGTTGGGCTACGGGTGAAAGATTAGGTAATTTATAATTTTTTCACGAATACTTTTTTAAGGCTGTATTTGTAGGTATCTCATGTTCTTAAATAAACCAAATGTGTCTGATCAGTTCATTTTAAAATACAGTAACTTGCTGCAACAAATTTTTATCATTTGCGTTTTTGGCATTAATAAATATTGATTTTATACACTTAATTTAACAATATTCCTATGACTAACATTTTTTTTATTTAAATTATTTCCTCGAGATAAATCAATGCCATAAGTTATGCAGTTAAATTGACTAATTTATTAACTGACCGTGTTCTATTAGCAACTCAATAAAAATTTAGGTATTATTTTTATCAACAATAATAAAAAATAATAACATTAAAAAATGTATGCTATAAAATAAGAAAAAATTCCAGTCAATAGGGCGACAGGATCACTCGAACTTTAAAAATATTGACATTTGACGTATTAGGTATAACAAAGCAAAAATTCCTCAATTAGAAGACATGACCATTTCAGACTCAAAAATATTCACATTTGACATATTACAATAAATAAAATAAAATTTCTGTTAACGCGCGCAGTAACGCGGATAATGACTAGTAACAAGTATTACGATATTAGCTATTCGTTTGCATGGTTACTCAACTTAGTTTCACATTTAAAAATTAATCAAAGCATGCTTGTTAGTTCTCTAATTTTATTTTTACAGGTCTTCAGAACAAAAGAATTATTTTTTTAATTCTCAGAATATTTCTGAAACAAAAGTTTAGAAAATTTTTTTTACAAAACTTGCTTGGAAAAATAAATATGTAGAATAATAATCCGAGTATGAAAAATATACCATTATACGCTATAGCACCGATTCCGCAAAAACAATACGGCTCTTCATATTTAAATGTCAGCCTAACAGACTTTTTCCAAAAATCTGTTTTTTGGACTAGGGCGACCTTAAATCAAAAAAATATTGTAAAATTTTGAAAAGTGAAATTTGAACTAAATTATTAAGTACTGTTTTCCACTTGTGGATTTGGATTAATAAATGATATAAACTTTTCTACATAATGTTTTATTTAGTGTTTCTAAAACCTTTACAATGTAGGATTTAAATTTGTCATCATAATATCCTTGAACGAATTTAATTTTAGAGGCAAAAACAACTCGTAACATTAATAAAACAAACAGATAATTTTATGCTGGAAGCTTGCTTGGAGAATGCAGACAAAAAAGTAATGTTATCAAAATTATACCATGAAGCTTTGCTACTTCACTTTCGGTTGATGAAAGTTTAGAATAAGAGAATTAATATTAGTAAAGTGGAACTAGGTGAATGCGCAAGCGTCAAGTGAAAGCTACTTCATGTATTCGCCGCAATAACACGGAGTCATTGCCTGGCTACAATTATTATTCGTTTGAACAGATCTGACAATGAGGTTGTCGATTCGGTAGTTTTCAGAAGAAAACTGTCTAATTCAAAACTAACAAGGCCATACAGACTAATAAACATTTAGTTTTATAGATATAATTTAGACATACGTTAGGTTGTAGAACGCACTGTTAGAACACCTGATTTGAAAACGATCTTAGATTGTGTTAATATAATTCCAGTTTCTATAGACTCATGAACAGTTTCATGTTGTCAAATTCTTTGTTATATAGATGGTACTCACAGAAAAAAATGACTGATCTTGGGTTGCAGAAAACACTGTAAAAAAATGCTTTGACAATGACGTTAGGTCGTGATAATATAATTACAGTTTTTATACGTACATGCAGGAGCAGACTAAACATACATATAATGTTTTGAAACTGTCTGTCAATAGAGCGATTGTATTCACACAAAAACAAATGATTGCTCTACATTGACGAATATCGATTTTCAAGCTAAATTTTCATTAATATGCGTAGAAAAATGTTACTTCGAAGTGTTAATTGTGCAAAAAATATGAAAATATAAGTAGTATCCACAGTTAACGAAAAAAAAAAAAATTAATCAATTATTTTTCGTGCAGGATCAATTAAAAATTTTACAAAGCTATTCTTATGGAGAAATATGTGTCATTGTAAAATCAAATTGTCTGACAATGCTTTTTGCAGCTCAGCATGATTTACATAGAAAATTATCACTTTTCAGGTTAGCTGTTGATCAAAATGCTTAGAAAAATGAAGTGGAAACAATACAAAAAAAAAACTACAATGTTAAATTATATACAGTTTGAAAATACATATACTTTTCAAATGATTTGTCTTTTTCGTATGGAAATTGAGTCGGAAACAAATATTGACCTAGACACGAATATGCAAGTCTAATTAGTAGGCTTCATTAGAGTTTAACTATTTCTTGAATTGGTTCTATAAATAGTTGGTAGCCCTGAAAGTCACTCGTTCAACCCGGGTAAAGGAACATTGTAAATTAATACAATATGTTATAAACCTCCACTCTAACGGTCTACACCTCAGTTGCTTCAACTGAGGTAAGTTAGTTATATTGCCTGTTTCATGCGAGTATAATGCGTCTCTCTCGCTCTGCACTCAGAACCAATATAGTGCCCTTATAAACTCTATTTCAATAGAAATTGTTTGCAACGTTTAAATACTAAACTGTACATCACTATTTACCCACGGCAAAACAAATAATCCATTGGTATTTATAGAAGGGTTTTGACCTTGGCTTGTGTATGTCGTTTGTTAGCCGTTCGTTAGCAAACCTAAGTTTGTATTAGACTGGTGTTAAAAGGATTTCAAAACAATTCTATTTCCTCAATGAGAAATACGTTTGTTGAAAATAGTTTTATGCAATTTTGTACTCAGTAATTCAATTTAAGTAATAAAATAATTACAATAATCGTACTTTACAGGCGGCATTTCGCAAACATTTTGTATAGACTTTTCTTAACATTTTGTTTGATTTTAATAGTATAGTTAGACGACAACTAATTGAACACTATAAAATTAATTCCGGTCTAAGGGTTGACCCTTTTTAATGTAAGTGTATAAAGCTGACGAAGTTTCAACAAGTAAAACTTTTGATGGACGAATCTGTTTAAATTTGACATTCAAAGTTTAAAGTTTATTTAATGGCTTTTATAAATATAAAAGTGAACTCGGACAAAGAAACTGTTGGTAATAAATAAAAAACTCGGGTCGCAGTGCCAAAACCGTGCCGACAATATAGTGTATTTGCTTTTATAGTGTATTTGCTTTATAATATGAATTTATGTTTGTTTTTAAACAAAATAAAAATTTAACCCTTTAATACATCTCTTAAAATAATATCGGTATATATTTTTTCTCAATGGTGTTTTTTTGTCGGCACGAAATATCTTCCTTAATACTGTATCAAAATTAATGTTTAATACGCCATTTTTGAGATTATTTTTCTGTCTAATGACGAAAAATAATATAATATCTTTAAACTAATGCTTTCATTAAAAAAATACAGTTTAAACATTTTAACAATTTCATTACAGAAAATAACATTCATGGCGGCAATCTATTTACTTCAACGGTTGTCGGTAATATAAAGTAACGTAGTGACGCTGAAGTCAGAGAATAGAATAGAATAAAATTTATTTCCACTCTATTATATTACGTAACTGACCACTAACGTTGCAACGTGTTCTCCTTATGCGGGAAGGAAAATAAATCAATGGAACTAAAATGTATGTTTATATTATATAAATATAATTAAAACACAACGTTTCAACCACCATCTGTGGCCCTTTTCAAGTGAATTTTTTATTTTTAAAATTATTTATCGGACCCAATTAAAGGCAAAAAACATACAGGTTTCTTGACGAAAGGCGTTATATTCTCGCCGGAATCCGATCTCAATATTTCTCAAACGTGAGTTCAATTACAACCGCATGGTCAAATATAACGTACTATGTTAGGAGAAACTTTTAAAAGAGCGTCCGCGTTTTCATTATGCAAATTACAACAGTTTGTAATTTTATCAAAGTGAGTCAATTTGCACGACATAAAATACGCTGTCTATGATGATGATGATGCTGTTGAAAAGTCAAACCCGAGTTGCTTTAGTGTTTCATATTATATAGTATAAAAAGCAAAGGCTGATCTATTCGTGCGTTTAGTAATGTATATTAATTACAAGAAAATTGCAGAATTAGAAGTTTGTTAAGTTATATTAGAGTCGAGTTTATGTTACAGATGCCTGAATATGTAGATTACGTCTACTGTATACAGTGTTGCCAATTTTATAATTGACGCTGACAAAGGTGGATTGGAATAAGTGCAAAAATAGAGAAATATCTTCATATGTGAGAACATTTGTTGTAAAACAGGCAAGGGGATCCTGAGAATATTTGAGAAATTTTACGTCTTTAATTGGCAGAAGAGTCCAGACAAAAACACAATTAATGTAGTAAATTTCGCATTTATAAGCTGACGTTAAATTAACATTTTCACATTAAGAGGGAACAATAAATTTACATGAAAAACATCTCTTGCGTTGTATCTTCTTGTGTCAAAACAGAGTATAGTTTTGTTTTGATTTCAACGCGCTACGCTCGCGCAATAAACCATTAGAATTCAATATCTACGTTTTATATAATAACTATAGACATAGACAGATATTAGACCTAGTTACATAACTCCACATTAATCATATAATTCCATATTAAAGCTGTCGGAACACTCTGAATTTAATCCAAAAATAGGGCTTCGAATGATAGTTGACTGTAGACTTATCGTCATTGTTTTGCAAAAATTCTTTCTCTATAAGGAAGATAAAGGACAAATCTAAAGTGATTTTTCCTTTTTCGGAAAAGTTTTTTAAATTTTTAAAATGTTTCCAAAAATTAGAGTAATCAACTGACAACAAAAACTTTGTGAAAATGATTCAACACTGTTCAACAATGGAAAAATAACGTGTCATATGATTAATAAAAAGATCGGTCAGGTAGAAGCCGTTTGCAGACAAAAAAAAACAGGTTCTTCAAATAGCTAGATACAGATTAGACTTGAGCTTTGAGATAAATATAAGAGTAGGTACAATCAGTCGCATCTATATTAAACTTTAAAATCCCTTTCAAAAGAATGGGCAATAGGTAATATTAATTAACAACATTAAGGGAGATACCATTAAAATTGCAGCAGTTAAAAAGCATAGATCGCGCTTAATGCAAAAAATTATTTGTGCAGAATAAACTTGAAGGAACTTTACATTTTAACGACAGATTTATCAAACGTCATCAACACGGTTCTATCATTTAACGGAAACCGTGATAAATGAGTATTTGATTGGCCACAATAAAGGGTAACGGAAATAGTCCTAGTTGCGAACATCCGGTAGGTCCTGTAGGCGAGCGGCGTCGGTATTCAGGTTAGGTAACAATTTAGAAGGATTACAGGCTATGAATCATGTGATAGCAGAACACGCTCTTGCCCTGTACCTAGCATACCTCAGCTATACGTCTCTGCTTAGCAGTAGCTCTGTGCGTGTACAATGTTGACAACTTTGTTATTTTGTATGATTAATTCGTTAATCCAGTTAACGGAATATACCACAGCCAGAAAGTATGAGTAACGAAAAGAATCATCCTAGACCATCAATAAGTTTGCTATAAAAAAGAAAAGAATTCGTAACATTGGCTGTTCGATTTTAAGATTTACATCGATAGATGATTCTGATTCGTAGCAACTTGATGAATGCAGAGAAGAAAAAAAGTTTATGTATAATTTGCCTGACTAAATTTCTAAATGGATATCTATTTTCGATTCGAGTGATATATAATCGATTTTTCATTTTTGAAGTTTAACTTCTGTAGCGACGTATCTGTTTGAAAAAAGTAAGAAATCGAGGGAAGTAGAACTAACAAATAAAGAAGAAGTTAGTTGGTCTCCTAAATTACATGAAATTGACAAGAACAGAAATTTATAGTGTGTTACATTTTGATTCGCAAAATAGTAAGACAAGGATGAACGGCTCGAATCTCACGTTTAAAACTACGAACAATTGAAGTACAAAATAATTTCTGTAATTTGACGTACAAACGGTAGGAACTCATCATATATATTTCAGGTAAATTCAGAAAGGAAAATATTAAATATGATATTCTCGTTTTTCAGATATCAGAACAATTTTCGGATTAAACATTTTTTAAATACAACTGAATGCTGAAATGTCACATGATGTGAGGTTATGACGTTGATATACTACAGACAATTCATATTAAAAATGTTTTTCTGTAGATTATAGTATGTAAATTAAACTGTGGTATGAATGTGACGATTTGTCTATGTGAGAATTTTCCCTTGACATAAACATCAAAGTGCCCTCTTAAAATATGTAATAATTTCGCTGTAATTATAATATTAAGGGGGTATTCTTATGTGAACGCATAAATTTTACCTCTTTTTAGGGAATTTTTTTTAGACGACAATAACATTCAATCGTTTTAATTTTTTTATATGTTTTTGTTTGTATCTTAAACTGTATAAAAACATTTTTTTTCTCTTATTTTACATTTTTTATATATATACTTTTTTAAATTAAATTAGACACTAAAAAAAAGCAGGTCACTGGTCATGGTAATATCGGCTGTTCATGTTGTCTGAAATAAAAAAATCGAATGGATCATTGTTCAGTAGGGATGTCACTATCGTCCCTACTAAAATTAATCAATTTCATTAAAAAAAAAATGGCGGACTGTAGAAAAAAAGTTTGTGTTTTTTGTTAATTTTTTTGTTAAAAATCGTTTAAAAAAATAAGATTATATTTTCGAAAATAAGCAATTTAAGTACGAACGATAACCATTAATGAGTAGAAGAACATACATAAATTTCAAAGCAATCGGTTGAATACTTTTTTTTAGGACCATGACAGTTTTAGAAAATAATGTTTCCAGAAAAATGCGTTTAAAGTTTCAAGAGCCAACAAGTCGCTTACGGCGTGTCGTGAGTTGTAATTTATTTAAAACTAGGAATTTCGGTCTCTATTTTTCACAGCATATTTTCGATATGTTTTACTATTGAAATATGAAAAAAAAATCGATTTTTCGAAGTGGTCACATAAAAATACCCCCTTAAAAACTATAGAGGCTAAACTTCTTATGTGAGCTTATGAGGGCAAGGCTCATTATAATTTTTTTCTAGACTTACGGCCGGTTATACAATATGAGTTTACGACCATTTTAAGTGAACTCTGTTTAAAATTAATCTTAGTTTATACTATTACTATTTACTGTATGTCGTCCAGCGCATACGACTTAACCGATTTTGAAGTACATTTTTTTTGTTCGATTCCTTCCGACGTTTACTTTCTGACATTTCTCGATTGTTGAAATTTGATGCTGGAGAAGACTAAAACTTCGTTTGGAACGGTAGGATAAAATTGATTCATGAGATTGAAAATATAATGAACGTGTCGAAATGTACGCACACCATATAGGTACCAGCTGTAGAACATTAAGCTAGAGTAACGGTGAGACAGAACAGGTGTCTAATTGTAACCTAAAGGCCGTAGGTTCGATGCCGGCGATCTGTACCAGTATTATTATTTTTTTTCTTAACAATTACATCATATTATAATTAAATTATATCGGTTTAATTTCTGTACTATATAGTGTAAAATCTCTCAACATACATCGGTCGGATGGCGGGACCTAGGGGTCGGACCAAAATTTCTCGACGTTTCATAACCTCCTAAACACTTTGGCACCATTTTTAAAAATGTCTATATATATATATATATATATATATATTTATATGTGCGGGCAATAACTTTCGAAGGAGTTAATTAATTTTAACGAAATTTGGCATACATGTTGGAATTCCTCACCGCACGAAGCCTATTTAAAACGGGCCCAATCGGGTCATTTTAAGGGTAGTTTTTAGGGGTTGAAAAAAGTTTTTGGGCCCAAAAATACCGAAAAAATTCTCAGAATCGTTTCAAAACTGAAATTTAACCTTTTAGTAGCAATTAAAAAGTGCTCCTAAAATTATAAGCAAATCAGCCCGACAGGACCGGACTTTGGCACTGCGACCCGGGTTTTTTATTATTATATACACTTTGTTAACCTGCGTAATCGCTATTAACTTTCACTACGTTCAGTTCACATATGTCATAATACATAATTAATGTATTTTTTTTTCAAGAGCCTGAAGAGGCTCCCAATCCGTGCCGAAACGTCTTTTATAATTAATTTTTTTCAATTGTCTGTTTATAGTCGTGTAATTTTATTTATCACTTAATATAATAAATGTCAGTTCGGAGACACTTTTATATAGATTTCGTATTATAATGAGTCAAAACAATTTTTTTATAGTGATTTATAAGCAACTTGTTTCAGTTGTTCTTGTCTGTTACACAGTAATATATTTATAAGCTTTTCAAGTAAGCTCAGAACGTAAAATACTATATTATAAACTAGATTTAACAGTTAAACTAATTTTAAGTCGAATATGTAAATGCGGTCCTTAGTGTAAAAATAAAGTTTACATACACACATAAAAAAAAATGTCTCTCTGTACTACTTAACTCGACTCAAAAATCACGCTAATGACCTTAGATGTTGAGCCTCTATAATATACAATCTCTCTCTCTCTCTGGACTCGAATCGAATGTACGTATACCAAACAACTGAGCATTAAGGCTGTCGGAACGCTCTGAATTTTATTTGTGCTGAGACCCAGCGGTAAGGGGCGAGGTAGGCAAAAGACATATTGTGGGTGTGACCTTCTTTAGCTCAGTCTAACTCAAACCATCCGCACGTTTCAATTTTTGGCTGGTGCCAACTACGAAGTTAAAAAATGTTATTGCAAGGGTGCCGCTGTCAATTAATTACTCTAATATTTGGAAATATTTTGAATATTTAAAAAACTTTTCCGAAAAAGGAAGAGTCACTTTAGGTTTGTGATGGAACAGTTTTGTGAAATAAGTACGAATAAGGTCATAGTGTGACATTGAAAACGTGTTTTTTTAGCACAATTAATGCCAATTTTTTCTAGTAAATCGTACATAACTTACAAAAGTAGTCTATTAGAGACTTAGATTTGTCCTTTATTTTCCTTATAGAGAAATAACTTTTGCAAAATGTTGACGAAGAAGTCTACAATCAGTTGACAGCCGAAGCCCTATTTTTGGCTTAAATTCGAAGCGTTCCGACAGCCTTAAAGGTTACATAATGAAACTATGTGCGTATTAGCAGCAGTTAAATAAATATTAAATGTTTTCTTTCTATTTAAATTTAGTTAGGACCTCTTGACTCTATACTAGAAATGTGTTGTTAACTTTCTGTCACATCTTATATATTTATGTTGAGCAATGTGTCTCAACAAGAAAAGATAAAACAATTTTTCATATACCATAATGTTTTTGCAAACAATTTTTGTAATGTAGGACTGTTTTATATAAAAGCCAACAGAATAATAAAACTGTTAGAGAGATACGGTACACGACACATAAACCGAATACCATCGAGTATGTTGAAAGAATAAAGAGAGGAGAAAAAAAGAAATAGGGAAACGGTGGAGGATGACACAAGATGATAGATCGTAAGTACATATGTATGTAAATCTGTAAGTTGTGAAGTGAACGTAGAACTATCGTCTTTCAGTCATTGTATTACATAATCCTCTACTCCTTGCTGGATAAACAACACTTGTGGAGTTGTTTTTGGTTTCGTTGGACGTCTTATCTTCTTTGCACATAAATATGTATATAATTTATACATGCATGTATCCTATAGTTGGATTTTATTTTATTTTATATAAATTCTATCAAATTTTTTTATTGCTAATTACTAAATATTATAGTGGCAGTTCATTAATTGTTTTCCAAACACTAATAGCCACTCACATTAACATTCATTTACAAGTTAACAAGCCCTGTTTTTTTTTTAAATTTTTATTTTAAGTATAGCGCCGATTCGTAAATTATTTCACAATATTATTAAATAACGTGTCTTCTTGCATTAAAATTCTACACACTACTTTGTTTTGTTTTGGTTTCTAATAGCTACCCTTTGGGAAGAAACAAGTAATAATCAGCATCATAATTCGCTGTAACCAAACGTAATTCTTTCTTCAATCTGTTTTAAATTAGATTTTTATCGTGCTTCACAAATTATTTTTCTTATCTTTAAAATACACTGGAAGTTCAAAAATCCTATTTCACCGGTTGTCAGATTAGGGGTTCATAAGAGACAAGCCACGAAAACGCCGTTGAGAATATCTTTTCAGTACTGCCTCAGATATCAAACTTTAAAGACAATTTAATCGTTGATTTTCAAAAATCTAAGATCTTTAATCTCATTTATTAAATGTCTCAAATGGATAATTTAATCACGACGTAAAATTAAATTTGGTGAAAGTAAAAAAGAAAACATCAAACTAATTAAATAAAGGAATTGTAATAATACTATATTATTACAATTTGAAAGTAGCCAAGTCAATTGGGATGTCTGTTTAAATATAGTATAACTATGAACCGTGTGTTACAAATTTTTAGTTTTTGGATTTAAATCTAATGTTTGGTAAAAGGATCAGTGTGATTATTAGCTTCCAGATTAATATAATAACGTTAATTGTAAGATATATTCTTTTGTAGCACAGTAAATAAAAAAATGTAGCGAGAACTATCACTTTTCAAATAAACTTCGTATTAGTATAAACTATGAACGTTAACCATTTACAACTATAATAATATGTTTTATTTAAACATTTTTTTGAGTCAGTTGATTTCTCAAATACTGCCAAAGACGTCTTACTAAACTTAATAATCTACATATCTATAGTAGGCTTTGCAATCTTGTAGGAGATCCTACAGTAGATACAAGTAGTTTTAAGATTAAGTCAACCTACTTCAAGTAAAGTTTGTGATGTTTGAAACCTGTCATCATAAGATGCGTGTAAACTTTGATTAAGAACAGTCAGTTACAGAGAAAAAAGTTAACTTCCGATAGTTTTACTTTATAAAAAAAACTTATTCAAATGGCTCTAAGGCTGTAGTTTCACAAGTAAGTGGACGATGAATCTCACTTTCCTTCACTCGCATAGCTAATTAAAAACCCACGGCACATTTTGACAGCCGTAAAATGCACTTGATAGAGAAAATAATGTTTATTTTACATATTTTCAAATGAAGTAAACGGAAGACTAATAGCTATGAATATAATGAGTAGTTTTAGTTAGATCCCTATTACCATTCCAACCCATTAGTGGGGAATGGTACTAATTTGTCAAAATTGACTTTTCAAAATTTTACAATATTTTTTCGTTTTGAGGTCTCTTGAATCCAAAAAACATTTTTTTGGACAAATTCTGTGCGTCTGTTAGTCTGTTAGTTAGTTTGTCTGTTAGTCTGTGAGCACGATAGTGATACAGGTCAAAGGGATTAACGGATTGAAACCAAATGGGAGGATGTTTGGTATGCAAATGTGAATAGCCCTATTGTTTTTGGAGAAAATTGGCTCATGCGCAAAAGACATATATCCTATAATGTTGTTTTTTGTATAATGATGGTATATTTTTATAACGTTTTAATATTCTATTCATTTTTCCAAGAAAGTTTCGTAGAAATTTTTTTTTCATAAGTTTCATAGTTTCGGAATTATTTTGAAAATAAAAAAAAATCAGATGTTCTTTTGTTCCGAAGATCTGTTAAAAAGAAATCAATTAGGTAGCTGACAAGCATGCTTTGATTAATTTTTACGTTAAACCATATTATGTAACCACGGAAACAAATAGCAAATATCATATTCGTTACTAGCCGTTACCCGCGTCACTGCGCGCGTTAACAGAAATTTTATTTTATTTAATATTTCAAATGTCAATATGCTTTGATTAATTTTTACGTTAAACCATATTATGTAACCACGGAAACAAATAGCAAATATCATATTCGTTACTAGCCGTTACCCGCGTCACTGCGCGCGTTAACAGAAATTTTATTTTATTTAATATTTCAAATGTATTATGAATTTGGAATGGTCCTGTCGCCGATTGGCTGGAATTTTTTTTATCATTATTTAACTTTTTTTCACCATTATATGTATGTATAAAAAGGCTAATAACTTTCAAGTGAGCAATTTTGAGGTTATATGCAATAACAGCTGTTTGCTACTACTGGCTGGCGACAATCTCACGTATCAGTGTGCACGAGAAAACTCTTTCGTCCCGCTGTTATAAATGGCGTGCGAGTAATTCCAATAAAGCATAACTGTTAGGCTTTTTGCCTTAAAACCGAAGCCGAAAGTACGTACTTTCGACCCGTTATAAAGAAAAATATTTTTTACCATTGTTTTTTATCATAACGTGGAAAACTTAAAGAGATGTGCACTTTTGGTTTTGCCAACTATTTTAATTTACGATATACATATTCCGAAAAATAATACTTTGTTTACGATCATGTATTCTTATTATAAAACTATAATAGTTTTGAAGAAATAATTTGCAAGGAAAACTCCCCAAGAGTTATTGCATGCCGATAACTAATTTATTTATATATTTATGATCGATCGCTTACAACAATGATCAGAATTCAAAGGAGGTCGGTGGTATATCTAATAATTTTTAAAGAATGTATTTTTGTATGATCACACAACTTTCGCGCGTTTGAAATATTTTTTTTACAGCGCGATTAGACCGGTTTGACGATATAAGCTTTTATACCTTACCCGTAATGATAACTTCAATTGAGTACGTACCTGAAACAAGACAAAAGAATATTAATAAAAAAAAACTTGGAACGTGTCGGGGGACACGCGTTTGGAACGAAGTCCCTTTCGTATGCAGGGTTGGCATAATTAATACACATACATAATATACATACACACACATATATAAAACGCGTTACGAAAAACGATTTACGCTTTTTCGTGACGAGTTACATTTGTTCTCGGCTAGGTCCCCTCGCCAACCCGCAATAAGGAACAAAACACCCGGTATAATCTAAAAACACCCGGTAGTACCGTATACCAGTATACATTATACGTCTTACGGTTTTTCGTGACACGTTACATTTTTTCTCGGCAACCCGCGATAAGGAACTTCGTTCCAAAAAATCATAAAACAATAGGTCGAAATATTAATATACATACAAGACAGCAAATTTGGTACACATATAGAGTTAGAAGACCCAATCACAGGCATACAGCGTAAATAAACGAGTTCCGATTATGGGGGTTAATTTTGAGGGCACTCAATTAATAAACATCCTGTAAAAACTTTTTTGTATGCGTGTTGCTGAGCGTAGACTGTAGATATAGAACAAGTAAGACCGAAGCATCAAGTGTGGATAAGGAAATGCAAATATTATATGTGTCAGTTGTACCAGGCAGCCTATTACACAACCGAAATGAGACTTCAGTATGCCTTGCCATACCTAGCGTACCTACTACGTGTATGCAGATATCTTGTTACAGTTTATTTCAGTGTTCTAACTCATGGGATTTCAGTAATATTGTCTAATACGTTCTAAGTTCACTGTTCCGTAATCATTACAATAAGCTTCGATAAGTTAACGAAAACAAATTTAGCCAATTGGGCGACAGGACCATACCATATTCAAAAATATTGACATTTGATATAATAAATAAAATAAAATTTCTGTTAAAGCGTTCGGTGACGCGGTTAACGACTAGTAGTAATAAATATTATGAAATTTGCTATTGCTTTGCATGGTTACATAATATAAAAATTAATTAAAGCGTGCTTGTTAGGTAGATAATTAACTTATTTTTGACAGATTTTCAGAACAAAAGAACAGCAATTTCAAAATATTACCAAAATTATGAAAAAAAAATTTGCGAAACTGTCTTGGAAAAATAAATAAAATAATAAATCGTTATAAAAAGTATATAAAAACAACATTATATAGCACATATCTCTTCTACGCATACGTGATTTTCCCCAAAAACAATAGGACTCTTCATTTTTGCGTACTAAATATCTTGCCATAATTTGGTTTCAATCCGCTTATCCGTTTGACGCACAGACCTTTTCCAAAAATATGTTTTCTGAATTCAAGGAACCTCAAAACGAAAAAATACTGTAAAATTTTGAAAAATTTATTTGACCTAAATTAGTACAATTCCCTATTATTAATTTTAATTTGGGATTTGAGAATATCCGAGCGTGTGGAGATGCTGTTGTTTATTTGTCGTTTCCATGGCACGTCTATTCGAAGCCAGAGGTTCTATTCCGAGAACTGGTAAAAGACGTATGCTTTGGATTTTTAACATATTGTTAAAAAATAATAAATTAAAAATATGAGTTAGTACTAGTAATATTCCTAGATTGACAAAGTACCGCAATCGTCCACCATTTTGGGGCGTACGATTTTATTAAAATGTAATTAAGGAAAAAATAAATAAACAAGTTCAAGTTATAGTACGGTTCTATTAACGGAGCAACGAAACAAAATACGTAAAGCATGGATAAAAACTATGCCGTTTAGGTGTAAGTGTATGGTTCTGTTCGTAAATTTTGAATTTATATTAGTTTAGTTTGAAAATCTAAACTAATATAAATTCAAAATCCTCTCTGAGGGGCTACTACCTTATCGTGGTGGAGAGGTTTGTGCGTTTCTATGACCTGGAGAGCTATGCCAGCGGGAGCCTTGTGCTCCTGGTAGGGTCACCCATGCTGGAAAGGTCGAAAGGTAGAGGCCAGACGAAACGTAGCCCAACCAGTCCCGATAGTGAAGGTGTTAAGCGAACCGTGCCGATGAACTTGAAAGGCCGAGGGACGTTAATGTTCGGTCACTAACGGAGCCCTTAGAGTACCTGGGTGCCCTCTAAGGATACAGTTAACCCTTACCGTAGTAAGAGGCTCTGCTGCGGTGGACATAAATTCCTCAATACTCGTGGGAACAGAATGGAGATAAACATAAAAGAAAATAAAACAATCCCCGAAGACAGCTCGGACTCCGAGAGCCCTGTGCTCTCAGATACGTCTGTCGGAACTCAGGGTCAGTCGAGGGCACAACCAGCCCACACTGACTCAGAGGTACCAACCGTCAGTGTAGCGGGCACTTCAGCCTGCGATACACTGGAACTAGTCTCCGGAGTAGAAGGGCTGGCTATCAAACCGGCCAAGATCTCCGGGGCACAGAAGAGAAAGCTTCTTAAAGCTAAAATTCTTGCTAGGGGGGACAAATATATTAGACCCCGCAAGAATAAACCCTCTCGTGTAGCGGAAACAGTAAGTAAACCACCAACCAGTGGGACGGCTGAAACTGCTCCGAGCACATCTACTCGTGTAGCGGATATAGCAAAGAGACCACACACCAGTGGGACAGCTAAAACTGCTCCGAGTACCTCTGCCCCTGTAGCAAAAATAGTAAAAAGACCACACACCAGTGGGACGCCTAAAACTGCTACAGGAAATAAGGGGCCAAAAACCCCTAATACAGGCAAACGCCAACGTTCGGAGGGCTCTACTCCCTCATCTGCTGGGGCCACTGCTAAGAGGCCCCGCACAAACAAGGAGGAAATGACCTTCAAAGAGGCTCTCACGGGGACTAAGATAGCCATAGTGAGAGAATCACATCCTGAGCAGAAGCTGTCAAAGGAGGAGGCGGACAGTCTTCGCTCGGACATCATGGCACTCATTGTCAAAAGCAAGGGCGTGTTCCCGAAATTTGACAGATGTGCTTATGATCCAGCTGGTGGGCTAGTCTTGTCATGTAAGGATGAGGCTACAGTCTCATGGCTGAAACAATCAGTAGCTACCTTGAATCCGTTCAAGGGGATTGCTCTTAAGGTGGGTCCTGCGAAGACCTTAATTAGAGCATCTAAAATCCTGTTGTGGGTCCCGAAAACTACACTGGATTCGAAGGCCACTGATTGCCTTAAACTCCTTCAAGGTCAAAATGAAGGACTTAAGACGAAGGATTGGACAATAGTCAGCAGACGAGAGGAAACCCACGGGCAAACTCTAATCTGTTTAGCTGATGAGGAGTCGATGACGACCTTAAAAAGGATAAACCTCAAGCCTTATTTGGGGGTAGGCCGGGTCAACATCAGAATCCTCTCAGAACCAACATCTGAAGAAACGAAAGATGAAGGTGTTGCAAATCAACCTGCAACATAGTAAAGCAGCTACAGCTGCTTTAGCTCGGCGCATTAAAGCCGAAAACCTAACCTTAGTCCTAATACAAGAGCCCTGGATATTCCGGGGCTGAGTCATGGGACTGGGGGGAGTGGGAGGCAAGGTGATCTATGACACCACATCAGACAGGGTCAGATCCTGCATTTTTGCAGGGAATAACCTGTCGCAACTCCCTTTACTAGAGTTCTGCTCCAGAGATGTAGCAGTGACTAAAGTAAAACTTCATAAGGAAGCTTTACATATGGAGGCCATAGTAGCATCCATATATCTTCCATACGAAGAAGCACTTCCGTCACCGGAGGTGGAAAAGCTTGCAGCCTTCTGCCGGGGGTCTCAGCAACAACTGCTGGTAGGCTGCGATGCAAATGCTCACCATGTAGTATGGGGAAGCAGCAACACGAACAAAAGAGGTGAGTACCTTTTAGATTTCATTCTAAGGGAAAATTTTGTTCTGTTAAACTCGGGTAATGAACCTACGTTTACAAACCGAGTCAGATCTGAGGTAATTGACGTCACCTGGGCAACACCGTTTTTCAGCCAACAGGTGAATGGATGGCACGTTTCAACGGAGCCGTCCCTGTCGGACCACAGACACATTTTCTTCCAAATATCTGGAAATATGGAAGTTAAAGTTCACTACAGAAATCCAAAAAGAACTGACTGGGGACTATACAAAGAAACCCTGAAAGTTCAATTGGAAGAAGTAGGGTATCCTATTAGGGAAGTCAGTGATGTTGAGGAGACAGCAAACCGATTACGGGAGGCAATGATCTCCTCATATCACCAAAGCTGCCCTATAATTAGGAAAACCTCTAGCCGCAAGGTGAATTGGTGGAGTCAGGAACTTGCGGAGTTGAGGAAACAAACTCGCACACTATTTAATAAAGCGAAAAAATCCGGATTGTGGGACGAATATCACAAAGCCCTCACCGCATATAATCAGGCCATTCGCAAGGCCAAGAGACAATCCTGGAGAGTATTCTGCCAGGAAATCGAGAGCACAACAGCTTGCGCTCGATTGAATAAGATCTTATCTAAAGATCCTATCAACCCAGTAGGGACCTTAATGAAGCCCAACGGGTCATATACAAAAACAGGAAAAGAAACCCTGGAAATTCTCCTGGGCACTCATTTTCCTGACTCATGTTGTATAAGAACTCCTTTTGAATCGCAGGATAAACCCGCTGTGGCCTTTAGAGCAACACGGGAATCCTGGATACTAGCAAGGGAGGTTGTCACATACAACAAAATTAAATGGGCCATAGAATCCTTCAGCCCGTTTAAATCAGCAGGTCCTGACGGTATAATACCTGCTTTCCTAAAGCAAGGGGCCGATCAGCTGATTCCACACCTTCTCCGACTATTTAGGGCCAGTTTAGGTTTTGGCTATATCCCTAATAGCTGGACAAGAGTGAAAGTGGTCTTTATTCCAAAGCCAGGGAAACCTTCTTATACCCAAGCCAAGGCTTACAGACCAATCAGTCTATCGTCTTTTATCTTAAAGACGCTAGAAAAACTTATTGATAGGCACATCCGAAACAGGGGACCAAACAACCCCCTATTTTCGGAGTATCAACACGCCTATCAAACAGGAAAATCCTGTCAGACAGCGCTTCACCAGCTGATTGGCAGAATCGAGAAATCTCTTGATACTAAGGAGATTGCCTTAGGGGCTTTCCTTGACATTGAGGGGGCGTTCGATAACACATCATTTGTGTCTATCGAGAGGGCCCTTCGTGAAAAGGATTGCTCACCTACCCTATGTAAATGGATAGGTAATATGCTACACAGCAGAAAAATACATGCCACGCTGTTTGAGGACACGCTGGAGGTATCTGCTGCCCGAGGTTGCCCACAAGGGGGGGTGCTATCACCACTACTGTGGAACCTCGTGGTAGACAATCTCCTAACAAGACTCAATCAAAAGGGAATGTATACTCAAGGCTATGCAGATGACGTAGTCATCATAGTCCGAGGAAAACATATGGATGTCTGTCTAGATCTTATGCAAATAGCTCTAACAGAGGTCCAGTTATGGTGTCAGGGGGAAAATCTTAAAGTAAACCCCCAGAAAACTGTAATAGTCACGTTCTCCAGAAAGAGAAATTTGGAGTCTAATAAAACTCTTCGTCTCTTTGATGGAGAACTACAGATGTCAAAGGTAGTGAAGTATCTGGGCGTAAACCTAGACTCAACACTTACCTGGAATATACATCTGGAAAAAGTACTAAATAGAGCTAAAACGTCTCTGATGATGGCCCGTCGCTCTTTTAGTAGATCTTGGGGGCTTAATCCCAAATTAACATCCTGGCTATACACCTCAGTTATCAGACCTGCACTAATGTATGGGGCACTACTGTGGTGGCCAAAGGTCCAACAGACCACTGCTAGAAACAAACTGGCAAGTCTGCAGCGCTTAGCAACACTAGGCATCACAGGGGCCATGCGTAGCACCTCATCTGCTGTTCTGGATGTAATCCTAAACCTCCCACCATTGCACTTATATGTAATGGAAGAAGCGAGGCTAGAGGCATCTCGGCTGCAAAATGCGGGGCAGTGGAAAGATGTGAAAACGGGCCACACCCGCATTACTGGAATCATTGATAACCATACATTATATATGGTGTCAGATCAAATGCCTCCAGTTCACAGCTTCAACAGAACCTATGACACTATCATTCATGATAGAGAGGAACTGAAGAAGATAATCCCTCAGTTATCAAATGGCTTCATTTGGTATACGGATGGATCTAAAATGACCAATGGAGCCGGAGCTGGGATATATGGGGAGAGACCGAGGAGAGACATTAGTCTGAGCCTAGGAACTCATGCCTCAGTGTTCCAAGCTGAGGTAATGGCAATTGCTGTATGTGCGCAGGAGAATATTGAGCGGGGCTATCGTAACCAGCGTATATATATTCTTTCTGATAGCCAGGCAGCAATTAAATCTCTACAATCCTACAAATTCAGCTCTAAGCTGGTTTGGGATTGTCACCGTCTTCTAAATGACCTGGGTCAGAAAAATAAAGTTCGTATTATGTGGGTACCAGGTCATGAAGGAATTCGTGGCAATGAAAATGCAGATAACCTTGCTAGACAAGGGGCTTCTGAGAAATTCATTGGACCTGAACCAGTCTGTGGCATTTCTTATAGAAATGTCCAGCAAACTGTCAGGAGATGGACCTGTGAGCAGCATCTCTCAGATTGGGACCTGGCTTTAGGTAACAAACATGGGAAGAAAATGCTTGCAGGTCCTTCCTCAAAGTTAACTGAGGACTTAATTAGACTCAGCAGACCGATACTCAGAAAAGTGATTGGGCTTTTAACCGGTCATGCTTTCTTGAGAAAACATCTACATGTGATGGGGATACATCAGGAATCAACACTATGTAGACTTTGCGAAATGGAGGATGAAACAGCCACCCATATCGTGTTCGAATGTGAGGCTTTAACTTATAGGAGAACAACCATCTTTGGTTACATTGATGAGGATGGAATAGTTCCACAGGACAATCTAGTAGCAAATCTTCTGGAGCTCATAAGAAGATCCAGATTATTTGATGACTAGATCCAGTAAAAGGGGAAGCACAAAAATCCTTTCAGGATGTGGTGCATTTGGGCCAAGAGACCACCCCATTCTATTTTAATCTTTAATCTTAGTTTGAAAATAAAAAAGAGCACCCCCTTTAATACCTATTTGTATTGAAGAAAACGAGAATAAAATAAGTTATCTTTCATATGTTTCAAAAATAACCATGATCCATTTCAATAAAAAAATCCTTTGAATTTTTTGTTCTTTTATTGGAATCACAAAAGCAACTGAAATCAGATATAAATAATTAAACAAGTTAGAACGTTTGTTTGCATTCAATTTTCGCTTTGGTAATAAAAAAACAAACTCAAAGTTAAACAAAATCAATAGCAGACAGTTCGAGTATTTGAATGATAAACTTTTCGTATAACAAATAATATAGTTTAAATTCAGTATAGAAATAGACAGAGTTTGTGAATGGTATACAATCGATTCTGTAAATATGAACAAAACCCGACGTACTTTCTGATACCGCAGCACTATTTGCTTACAATTGAATTACCTTGAGCAGCAGGATTCTGATTTGTGATGACGCAGGAGCAAACTATTGCGAGCTGTGATGCAGGTCGCGGTTCACAGAACCCAGTAAGACTGGTTTAAAACTGTGCTATGTACTGATTTAATTCACTTAAATAATACCTGCTCAAATCTGAAAGTAAAGACCGCTGCACACGAGATTGGATTTGCTGCTGGGATTTGTGCTTGCTGGCGATTTGGTTGCGAGGATGAAAAAGACGTCATTGGGAATTCCGTTGCGTGGTCACATGTTGGATTTTAAAATTAGAACCAGGACTATTTTAGTGCTCGATTCTTTGCTAGATTTGAGCAAGAATCAATCAGAACACAGTATCTTGTCACGTGGGTGACATGAATAAACGTCATAAACAAACACGAGGTCATAATGTGTGTTCTTTTCAGACTATAAACGCTCATTTTTGTTTACAGTCGAACTGTTACAAGTCGCGCATCTTCAAACCCAGTTTCAAAACAGGCATTGTGTTAAGCCAACACATACAAATCATTACAAAATTGAGCACAACACCTCGTTTGAAACCTAGCAGCGAAATTGAGCAGCAAATCCAGTGGCGAGCTCGTATGTAACGGTCTTAACATGTTTACAACTAGGAATGTGCTGGTACTGAGAAATAGTAGCACAATAAGTCAAACCGTTACAAGTTACATATGTAACTCGGTTCCATGCTATATAAGTTTCATATCAAAATAAGCTTCGTTTCAACCGTAAAGGACTCGAACTCCTTTTTAACACTCTGAAGGTTGACGAGGAGGATGATTTTGCCGCAGGATTCACTGCTAGGTTCTAGGCGGGGTATGGTGCTGAATTTTGTGATGGTTTGTATGTGTTTGCTTCACACATTGCGTGCTTTGAAGCTTGATTTACAGTTGGTTTTAATGCGCGCGCAGTGATAGTATGAATGTTCAGAAAACTAAGCGTTAATTGTTTCTGAATAGAACACACACTACACCACCATGTTTGTTCGTGTCATCCGCGTGACAAGATACTATTTCTGGACTGGTTCTTGCCCAAAGCCAGCAGAGAATCAAGCACGAAAAATAACCCCGGTTCTAATTCTGAACTTTAGCTTATGATCACGTAGCGGAGTCCGCAGTGATGTTATTTCTATTCTTGCCGCCAGCACGGCAACCAGGCAGATCCCAGCAACGAGCCCCGCGTTAAAATCAGCTTCAACGTTACACAGACTTATGTTTAACAAGCTTATATTAGTTGTCTTCGTTTTAACATGATGTCATTACTTGTCCAAATAGGTTTATTTACGAACAAGGTACTTAAACTACCTGTACAAACGTGTCATTTCATACCTGTCACGTTATATATCACGTTGTTAACGTAAAACTACCGTTTGATCTATTTTAGATTTTTTGTATTAGAAGTAGTACATAATATGACGAATTTTCGTCGACTGTACAACAAACTCCATATAAACGAGTTCAATTTGTGTCCCGGTGAGTTATAAACGTGTACGGTGAGATTAGTTACGGATGTATGCGGAAGTTGTAACAGTAAATTGGGTCCTGGGAGTTCAACAAGCGATGCACAGCCTACTTAGACCTTACACCTGTGCTATCTGAACGAAACGACATCGCTTAGAGTAAGTATGTAACTAAGACGTCTATATTCCCGCTTCTTCTTCTTATCCTCAATGCACGTAACATTTAGTCCAAGAGCCGGTGAAACTAAAGCCTCAATGATATAATAGAACGTTAGTTGACGAATCTCGTGTAGACTGAGTCATCACTCAACAAGGAAATGTATGGATTCTTGAGCCTAGGGTTCTAAGATCGAATAAAAAGGCGCTTTTGAACTCATGTGTTAGAAGTTATTTTTATAATTGAAAGATATGTTTTTTTATGCTAATACACGATAGCTGCACTTGAAAATTCGCGCGGGCAATGGGAAGGCGGTGGTGAAAATTGTCTTTTTTATCCGGCTCTGCAACCCTAGGCCCGACAACCCATACATTTCCGTATTGAACGATTACTCAGTCTACATGAGGTTCGTCATCAAACGTTCTATCATATCATTGAGGCTTTAGTGTCACCGGCTCTCTTACTAATTGTACAAACGGAATTATAGGTAGGTATGTATATCTTGCGTAACACACTCATTTCAATCCCGCCGTTAAAATAAACAGCTCACTTAACTTGATCACGTTAAAACTACGTGAACGTCTTCAGAAAAGTATTCTTCCACTCTCGTTTTATGACTATGTCGATATTTGTGATCGGTTGCACCAAATGACGGTACGGGCTTTTTCTGGATGTTAGACAGAAAACTGAACCTTTATTCAACACACCATAATATAAAATGTGTTTTATTTCATAAAATGCGTCTCATTTTCGTCGTCCGGGCAGATTTTTGCTTGGTAACAAATAATCAAGAGCAACTTTCTCATATGTCGCTTTAATGTCTCAGTTTATCCAGCGTACATCAATCTAGTTCAGATATCACGAGCAAGATTATCGCTGCCCTTTTTCGAAGATTTTATTTTGCTTTACGCTACAAATAAAATCATTTTATAATTTTAAATGAAAATTGAACGTATCTCTGTGGTTATCAAATGACACTTCAACCATCGTTTTAAATATTTTTACAAAGTTATAGCGATTTGCCCAAAAAAAGCGTTACATGAGTACCTAAATCGAAGTAAGTGGCATAGTGCATCAAAAGTAAATGTTAGAAAAAATATTCGTAGCAAGTGGAAATAAATACTAAAGAAAGCTCTTTTTTTAATAAAAAAGTAGTTTACTAAATGATGATAATTTAAATATCAGAATATTGATAACTTTGATGACTACAGCTCTCGGAATAATAACGATCTTCTATTTTATTATGTCAATATCTTTTACGTCCATCACTTATATTAAATTATGTGTAGAATAACGGGAATTAAGGACCAGTTATTGTGTAATAATTTTATTTTTGCCAACGTTTCATCAGACTTTGCTGATTTCTTCTATATTATGTAATAGTACAAAACCTCGGCTCTACCCATATTTAATGATTTGATGTTTCCATGCTGCCTTTAATAAAATTTGAAAACCAAGTAAAAATATTCTGATTGAACAATGGGTATATTTGGTTTACGAATTTTCACAATACCTAATTTTTATATTTTTTTTTCAGTATATGAAGGTACTGCCGTAATGCTCCTTGGTTAAAATGATTGATTGATTATGCTATTAGATTTTAATTATGATTATTGACAAACATTCATTTAATTTGACTGAAGTATATACATAAATATCTACATCTTCAAAAATGATGAATAATAAAATAAATAAAAAAATAATCAACCTTGTTAAGTGTTTTCCATGTCTCTCTCTCTCTTTTATATATATTATATATATTTCAACAGTTAATAATGCATAGCAAAAAAGATGATTAAAAATTGCATATTTATTTATTGAAAGTTCTGATGGAGAAATAAAACAGAGTTTAATATCTGAAATTAAAATATCTTCGGAGTAATCATTTGTTTTCAAAATTAAAACAGAAGATCAACTATGTATATTAACGTTCTATACTACTTTACGATGTCGATTCTTTCATAAATCTTTCCACTTAACAAACTATTTATTATTCATCGGTTTTTAATTAAAGCAAACAACAGTGGATAGTTTTAATTAGAATCAATGAAACCCCTATGCTATTACAGCGAACTTTTATTATCAAAGCAAAAGAAAATCGAATGTAAAGTTCTAGTAGCAACGAAAATTAATTAATTTTTTATTAATTAACAACCATTTTCAGATGGTAAAAACGTTGATTGAAATATTAGGGAAGATTCATAACCAAGGCAACAAAAATGAGATGATATACTTCTTCCATAATAAAACGGCACTAAAAAAATACAATTATTTAACTGTCAAAACCTGACAGCTCAAATTTACTTTTTCAACACTGCTTTTTTAGAGTGTATATATTTTTATAATAAAATTATTTGACATTATGACCATTCTTTGATTTTTAAATCATTATTATTTTAACCATGGACTTGTTAATTTTGTTTACAAGTATATTTTTTCCGATCATATTTACGCCGTCTCATGTTTTCTAATTACGATATAAATATTGTTGGTACGAAAGATATTTTGTATGGGGACTTTTTTAACATTTAATTCTTTTCTATTCTGTGAGTGTTATGTCTGGACTCTAAAACTTAAGTTTCCGACCTTAGTATGAGACACCATGCGCTATTTGATATTGAGAAAATAAAAAATGTGCGGAATGGTATTAATTAACGCCAAAATTCACATTTCACAAATCAACAAAAAAATTTCGTTTTGAGGGTCAGTTTTTCGCCCAGAAATCTCAGAAGTTCTACAGTGACGGAGCAAAAGTCATCGATCAAAACGGCACATATATAATTGATTAGTGTTTGATATGAATAATTCGCTCGAAAAAAAACGAAATTATTTTTCCCTCATCAATAATATATATAAATATAAAATAAAAATAAAAATGATTTGTCGGGAAAAAGGACTTTTTTAGTAAGCACTTATAAAGCTTGATAAAGTCCCAAGAAAGGGACGAATCGTCGCTTTAAATAACAAGTAAGTGTTTACTAAAAAAGTCCTTTTTCCCGACAAATCATTTTTATATTAATTACCAAGGACAAAAAAGAAAAAAGTCAATAAAATAAAAATTTCATTTATATTTTATTGGTATCTTTATATATTTAATTTGTATTTATATTTTTTATGTATTGTTTATTTAAATTTTTATTTATATTTTATTTGTATTTTTATTTTTTTTTGCTATAAATTTGAAAAAAAAAGATTTTTTCACAGTTTCGTAAATATTCAGAAAATAAAAAAAAATCAGACGTTCTTTTGATTATATAACCACACAAACGACAATCAAATATCATAATGTTTATTACTAACCATTATCCGCGTCATTGCACGCATAACAAAGTGCCGCTACGTCGGTTTATCGCTGTAATCTTGTTAGTAGCCTCGCGGATTACGCAATACTAAGAATAAGTGAAATTTAATAATGCAATTTAGTTTTAGATAATAAAACTGAAGGATCTGTGTCTATCTCTTTTTTCAATTATGCGAATTTATGAAAAACTCTAATTTGAAAAACAATCCAGATTAAATATTTAATTTAGCTGACTCTTGACTGAATTATTTAATATTTAGTGCACAAACAATCTAAGAGCACAGTGATTCTTATGTCGACATCACATTATTTTAGTTCTGTTTTATAAAGTCAATTGCCAGAGTTATTCGGGTCTGTAATATCCATACCAATTCATATTTTCGGTTGATTATTTGTTATACTTACGAGAAAATCTCGGACTAAAACTTTGTAAGGATTATGTGATTATTTACACGTTTATCCGTTCTTGGAAGGGAATTTAGATTACTGAGGGTTTGTAATAATTGAATCGTGAAAACGCCACATAAACAACAACATTTTTATAACAATATAAAATAAATAACTAAAAATACAATAATGATAATGAACAACATATGTTGAATCAGAGTAAGTTTAATCAAATTGATAAAAGTTTGATTACAACAAAGTGAGATTACTGGATGTCAGTAATAAATAACAAGTGTTTAAAATTTAATTTTTCCTGTCGAATCCAAGTGAGAAAATGGGTAATAGCCTTAACATTTTTTTTTCAAAAATCAATATATTAATACGCTAAGGTTAAGATGTTTGCCTCCCTTTTTCGAAAAAACCACACAATTGCTCCACATAAATTTTATATCATTTTATAGATAATTGCTTGCTCTACCGACATCAACAACTAAAAAATCTATTATTGCTTTTGTTTTTGCAAAATAATTATAACAATTATACATTTATTCAGTATATGCAGCAATGCTGCCATCTGACGGTTCTAACTTTGAAACAATGTTAACATGATTGACGGTCGGTAAATTTTTTTTGTTTAATTTTTAATCAAAATTCACGTACAAATACTTTTCGTATGGCGGCGCTTCAACTCAACGTTTTCGATACTTGCGCCTCTACATGACAGTTATAGAAAAATATTTTCTTGAACCGTCACTGAGCTTGTAATGTAATACAACAAAAAGAAGAAAGTTATAAAGAGTGTGAGAAATTAGAAACGAATTTTAGTGCGAATTATTCGCACAGGTACCGCTAGTATATTCATAATTATTTTAAACGCAGAAACATGTCTCCATAAATATATTATTTGTATAATTTGTTAAATTATGTGTATATTTTCTAGTTACAATGTCAATCGTAAAACTATTTTTTGTAGCCACATAGGTTTAATTAACAATAAAAAAGCACTCAGAATAATACATTCCCACTATGCAATCGTCAGGCCTCTGCTAATGTACAACAGACTGGCATTATTATTATATCTCTGAAATAAAAGCTAGCAAGCATGAACGAGACTTTCAGAAAAAAATATGTCAATGCATTGGCGTGGTTCATGTCATAAATTTTAACAGACATATTTTATAGAAATCGAATTTATTTATGAAAATTTAGAAGTTTTTAATTTTATACAATATTTTCAAATTAAGGTTCCGATAATACTTTTTCAATTATTGCGTTCATAATTATGGCCTCTATATTCTGAAGCGTGCCTTCAGACCAGAATCTTTGGCGAGATCGCCTACCTACCGCTAAGGCGTAGTACGTTTTAAACGATGACACAAAAGTGATATATTATGTAGCCCAAAGTAATTGATTTCTGTCGTTTGTCTCGTTTTTCATTGTTTGCAAGCTTTAAATCAAAATGCGTTTATTTTTTTTTTTCAAATATATGAAAACAGGCACGTATTTGTCCATCAAATAAAAAAAGTCGAAACAAAATGTCAGTATAATGAGTGAATGATATATGTAATTATGCCTATTAAAATAATTAATTTTATACTCTATATTTTGTAAGAGTTTTTTCGTCTTCTGTTCCCAGACTATAATACCCCTTGTGGGTATCATCCTCATAATATTGTTCTAGGACGAAAAAAAGTGGGCGTGTAAAGGAATGAACCAGCTTGATTCAAGCAATCGGAACTTTTAGAAAACATCAGATGGGTTCGGCATACAGCTGTTCCGACGTAGTAGACGAATCTTCGGATTACCCTTTTGGTTTCTATAAGAGTGTCAACTGTTCCAAGCCAGGACGGATTTAATCGAGTCTATTTTAACTCTCGTTCATCTTTACATACAATTAATCAGTTCGGTGTATTAAAGATGCACTTCTTTCTTCTGCAATTGATATTGCATTTAAAAAAACTGTCCAAAATTCCGGAAAATTACGACACCTAGGAATTCCGATATGGATGCCATACACGTGATCTAGTCATAACCGTACGTCAATGTAGCTGTGAAGGTAGCGGCAAGTGAATTGTAAGAATGACGTGTACGGTTCGCTACGTGGAGTCGTATGAATGTTTTTATGATAGCATTGTGAGCAGACAATGAAATAACTAAGAACGACAGGCAGAAGCACTTATGTGCAACTACATCAAATCATCTAGCGGAACACAACAGCCATCTACAGTGTTATTTACGAACTACATACGCAGTACCGTACTGTGTACCATAGTTCATAAGAATCGTGTACAGTGCACTAGTAGTGTAGTAGGTACATGAAGTAGTCTTATACAGTACTAGCGGCCCGTCCCGGATTCGTACGGGTAGCACTGATTATATCTATAGCCGGATGACTTCTGGTGGATTGGTGGATGGATGTGACGAAGTTTTAGCAGATATAAGTACGTTGGGGCAGCACATCAGGCTTTACAACTGGTGGAGATATTGCGGTACAAACATAAAAAATGTGTCGAATTGTATAACCTCCTTTATTGTAGTTGATATAAAAAAACAATACTAATTAAAAAAATCTGTGTCCAACATATCCTAATTATCCTAATGAATGCTGTCATCCGTACTTCCAGTCGATTTTTCGATTATCTCACCAGTTTTATTGACATGATATTGCAAAAGGTTTATTTAGCCAGATTATATTATGTATACAGAGTTCCTTCCTATTATAGTGTCATCCAGCGTTTCTCAAAGTAATCTATTTGTTGCGATATACTGCCAGTGTCACGAGAAATATTACTGTTTTTACAAGTACGTATTATGATGATAGAGTCACTTTTTAATCGGCTAATTCCATATGTGCCGTATATGTGAATGTTCAATTTGCGTAGGACTAAATATTTTCCTGGACGCTAATAACACTTGATGCCGATGCATCCATAAATAAAAAAATTAAAGCGCAGTTAATCTAGACATTCAAAATGCATTTTTCCGTTTGAATGAATAAAAAAATAAATCGTGATTAAGTGGTGGTTATCAACAATACTTCAACTGGAACAATAGTTATAATAGCAAAACAAACTGAAAGCCTAGAAGATTATAAAATTCTGACTACTGCGAGTCGATTATACTGTGACCGGGAAAAATATGCCTGTCGAAAGAATTGGCATGGTTTATGGTTTCGAAGAATTTTCGTTCATACAGACGTTCTTTGGTTGGCCGTAGTATATATTATCATGTTAACGTTTCGTCGTGCACGTTGGCTCCCGTCATACAATAATAGTTTGTGTGGGGTTTTATTTTTTTAAAACATAACTTGAGCGTTTTCATCATCTCAAATTACCTCGGAGCTATTTTCTCATATAACATTTTACACGATATATGTATGTGTCTACGTTAAACAATATAAAGTGCAATTTATGTAACGAATATTGCAGCATTTTTTTATTTATACATCTGCTGGCAAATAATGGCACAGCCCAAGGACTTGTAACAAAGAGTACATAAGATCTGCAAGAGGCGACAAGGAAAATTATTTTCGACAGAAAAAGACGATTACAACCGATTTAAGTCATAGCAAATTTTCTATTTTGACTTTCGGACGACCATACGAGTGAAATGGCAAAAAGTTAGATTTCGAGATTAAGATGGATTTTAAGAGTTTTACGGTGTCCACACACTATAAAAGTCAGTTTTAGTTGTCAGCTCTTAAAACTTACTTTTTCTCTGTATTTCATATTATACGATTGTGGTTCACATTTATCTATAACCCTTGCAATAAAAACCTTTTGAAGCCTACAATAAAACATGACAATAAAAATTTTGTAGCTAATTTTCAGCTTCTAATAAACATGACTTATTTTTATTATGTTCACAAAAACTGACTTTTTTGACTTACCAAATATTTTATTGTAAAAAATTATAATTGATTTACGTAATGTCTGATTAGTTTGCTTCTCGAAAATATCTCATTATAATATTTAATTTCACTGACTTTTTAATTGTAAAAAATATCTATACAAGGTGTTCTCAAACTACTTAGCTTATTTTTTTGGGGGATAGGACAGGTCAAAAGAAAGCGGTTAGTGTGGAAACATTTTTGTAAAAATTGTAAGATGCGAGATGAAAATGGTTACATAAATTGATATTGTTATACTGATTTAGTTGACATGATGCTAATTTATGGAGAAGTGTATGAATAATTATCATAAGTACAACTTTTATTAAGGGGTTTGGACACTAATTTCACGGCTTGCTATAGAAAATTTTCAAAAAAAGAGAAGTTATTGGTTTCGGTTCGCTTTTCGAAATTCTGAAAATTATGTGTGTAAACAATTTTTTATCGTACGATCTCTTTAGGGCGAATCAACCGATTTAGATCTGGTTTGCGGAATTCGAAAGGGTTTTTGATACTTGAATCTGATTAGATTTTAGTGTCAATCGCTCAAGTAGTTTCAGACTTAATAAAAAAAAGTAACATTTGTTCACAGGGTTGGCCCACTGGCCAACCGGTTTCCACATTTTTTTACTTTAAAAAGATGATTGTATTCTTTTTCCATTATTATTATATATATATATATATTTTTGCAATCGTTTTTTTTTTTTAATGTAAGACGTTTAGTAAAACGTTAAATATAACTTTAATTTAATTATAATATCTGCCACAACGTCAAAGAAGTTTTATTTCTACCGCATGTAAAGATTACACACATTTATTTTTTTGGGATCTATAATACTTATAATGTTTCATCGTAACATTATAAATTTATTATGATAGCGATGTACTTACACCGCCGAAGAGAATGTTAAACTTAGTGATGAAAATGTATGCAATACAATCGAATTGTTATTTATTTTTACAGCAATAGCCATTCGATATCCAAAAACATTGTCAGTTCTACATCTCTGGTATACTGTACATACTTTACTGTCATGTGAATTGTGAAACATTGTTTTTATTCAAAATTATATTGCATCATATAAATGCTTAAATAAAATAAAGTGAAAAATGTAAATGCCAGAAAAGGAAGGTGTGTCGACTGCCTATAATACGTATTTTCGCGCACATTCAACGCCATAATGACAATGTAACTAGGTTTTTATGAGCGTCTTGAGATGAGTTTATGTGGGCTAGAAAGGATAACCTACTCCATGTACAGCGTAACTGGTACATAGGTATGTTTGATACAGACTGAATATTTTAAATGTATCCACTTTATTTTCAGACTTCAATACTAATACTATATAGTAATATAACGCGGTAAAGTTTGCGTTATTGTTTATTTTCAGCCGATAATCTCAGAAACTACTGAAGCGATTTAAAAAATCCTTTTATAAATTAGTTTTATAATAATAAAATTTTGTTTATCATTCAATTGTCTTATAGCCTATAGTCAGTTCTGTCTGGGGTCTTCAATATCAGAGTTCTGGAACTATTTTCGATATTTGGTTTTCAGTTCCGGAATTCGGAAGTTTACACTTGACGAAAATACTGGTAACGGCAGTGTTACCTTTTGACTAGAAGAATAAGAAAATGCTCAACAAAATATTTACATATTTTTAAATTACCCGGAGCTATTCAATGCGTGGGTCGTAACGTAACTAATCGGGTCAAGTCATTATGACATCCCGTGGCATAATGTATCATTTTTGAACATAAAGTAACTAATAAGTAATAATATAGTAAGTCATAAGTTTAAGGTATATAGACTATTTAGAAATGCCAAACTTCAAAACATCTATTTACATGTGAATTGTCTGTTGCCTTCATGACTTTGCATGATATTAGTGACTATAAATATGACACATGTTGCATGACGTCATCCGCACGAAGAACGCCATAACGTGAAGAATTGTCAAATTTTTGAAGTATCATAAGTTTATTACTTTTAAAGATATTGCAAAAAAATTACACCGTTAATTTTGTGTCATATGTTTATTTATACACAAATCATAAGATGAAATTGAGTCATAAATTTGAAAATTTGTCGAATAATTTAGAAATACTTCCAATTTTAAACTTGAAATTTTCAATCATTGGTAAAAAAAATCTGTATTAACATCTATTGTATGGTTGGTAAATTTCCGAATAATGTGCAATTTCTTAATAGGGTCTGTAGTTTTGGAAGTCCAATATCAATTCCGTTAGTTTCGGGTTTGATATGTTTAAAAATGTTGTCCGAAGTTCCTTAAATCTTGGAATTCCCGATATGGAATATGCTGTCGTATTATATAATAGCACAATCATTTGTCTCAGAATATGAAAGGCGTTAAAACGAAAACAGATGTCTGTGAAACATCTATCGTTAGTGCTGTTGGCAAACATTCAACTCAATTACAGACGTCTACTTTAGACAGAGAAACGGCCCAGCATATCTTTTATTAACTTCCCAGTACTTTGGGAAATTATTGTTACGGGACCGAAAATCGACATAAAACATTTTAACAAATTTTTATGATTCAAGGTCTCTACATTATTTTTGAAAAGTTCTCTCTCACTCTCCCTGTACGTACGTACGTGATCATTTCTTTTTCAGAAGAGTTCTCGGAAATAAAAAATTATATCGACTACGTTAAACTTTCAATCGACACGCATTATTGTAAATATGATCTGAAAGAAATTTTGTTAAAGTAATTCCAGTCGTTCATTTTTTTAATCAAGTAGACTTCAAAAAAGTAGATTTTACACAATATCTCGCGAATGAAAAATGGTATCGACTTTGTGGGTAATAATCGAATAATATAATTCGAAAGAAAAGTTATCAAAATTGGTCCAACCGTTTTTTTTTTTTTGTTTTAACAAATAGTCTGCAAAAAATGAATTTTAGGCTTTTTTGAAAAATAGTTTTCAAATTTAATTTGTCAATACCGAGCTGGGTAGAGTAGTGGTACAGCATTAGACTCGCATTCGGGAGGTACGGGTTCGATTCCCGGCAGGGGCAGATGTGACTGGGACTTTTTCCTACTGCCTCTCGCCGAGAAACGGTAATTCCTGTACCGGCCATCTTGATTGAGGTTTTCCATGGTTTCCCTCAATTAAATCCAGATAAATATCGAGATGGTTCCTTATTTGAGGCCATGGCCGATTACCTATCAAACTCCTAGTTCAAAAATTACCTACCTTATCCTAATTTCCTATAATTCCTTCATTCGCCCATTGCTATTATATAAGTTGAAGTTTAAATTGTAGAAAATAACGGGAGGTGGTAAATGGAAAATAGTAATGGTGCGAATGGCGTCTGTTATGACATAAAGTCGAGAAACGGACGTTAAACGCATTATTATTATTATTATTATTAAATTTAATTTGTCAAATACCTACATATTTAATATTCAATGTTGATTATACTGGGAATTTGATCTTGTGGACCGCAAGGGTCGCACTTGTAGAGTCCTATTAAACGAATCACCTCACGGCTTGTATCTAGTGGTTCTTTTGTTGCGTTGCCAACAATAACAACTACAGTAATTTTATTATACTACCAATAGGCATGATGACAGTATAAAAGAATCGAAGAAGAAATGGTTTTTGAGACAAAAATATGTTGAAAAGATTCTAAAAATGACCCAGTGTTAATATAAACATTGAGATTAATAAGATTTTTTAATAAAATAAAAGTATAAAATACTGCAATCGGCCATGTTAATTGAAACACCGAATGACGTCACGCCTTTTTAAATCAAAGAGAACATAAACACCTAAAGTAAATAATCACCGTGTCGCTTAAATTTTTGTTGCGAACATTCACTTCTGCATCATTTAATTAGTCGATGTGTTGTTTATTCGTAGTTTTGTGATATTTTATAACACTTATGTCATAAGTTATTTTTGGGTTAGTTAGCTTGCAACTAAAGAAAGTCGTACTATTTTTTACTACTAAGTACCTACTTTTAAGAAAATACTTAATATAAATCATATCATTAAGTAAATTTACATATCTTTCTGCGAAATACCTCTGCACCACAGCTCTACACCCATAAATACAACATCTAATGTCAGCTGTCACACTAGGCGTGACGTCACAAGCGTTTTCGCTATTACTTCAAAATAGAAAGATAAAAAATGCAATAAATTGCGTTAAAATTTTAATTTATTATTGAAATGATGTTTTTTTTCGGAAATAGTAGACGTGAACCTACATTATAGAACGGGATTTTAAAATCTGTCATCATGCCTATTCTACTGAATTATTGCACTAGCATTCCAGGTCGGGTTCGCTCGGATGGATTTTCGTTTGGCATCTAAATAATCAAGACAACAAATTTCTCATATAGCATTGTACTGTATATTTTATAATTTAGTCGACATATGTACACAGGGCCATGATTTAAAAGTGTTGACACTAATTATTTGAAATAGAAATCGTTACAGTGTTTAAATAATTTCTTTCAAATAAAAAGTTTGAATCAATTACAATTATTAATTGAAATACTAAACAGGTTCAATATTGAGCTCAAAATTTTGTATATTCATTATGTATTGAATTTTTTTTTGCAAAAATAGAAAAAACTGAAGACGTCGCGGCTTCAGTCCATGTTGCTCTCTTTAATAACCGGATCGAAGCTCAGAAATCGCGTGCAGCGTTCTTAACTTGTTTACATTTTCATTCATTGTTCATAGTCATACCCTAATTCGTTTTAGTGAAATAAAATAAAGTCTATTTATTCGAGAAATTGGCTTTTAACATCTATATTCAGTAGCTCTTTTGCATATTTGGCAACACTGACCTTATCATTTAATCGGTTATAAAATAAGAGATAGGTCGAACATTAGGACTCTACAGTTGCGACCCTGAGGTCTACACGACCAAGTTCTCAGTATGATCTTAACAAATTAGACCCAATAAATCTTTTTCAAAATATTTTAAAATATAGACTTTATTTCTTTTTCGTCCTTGGTAATTAATATAAAAATTATTTGTCGGGAAAAAGGACTTTTAAATAAACACTTAATTTCTTATTTACAGCACAAATGTGGAACGCTTCACGATTTTGCGTGTCATCCTTGCGCAAGGATGACACGCAAAAGCGTGAAGCGTTCCACATTTTTGCTCTAAATAAGAAATTAAGTGTTTATTTAAAAGTCCTTTTTCCCGACAAATAATTTTTATATTTTAAAATATATTTTTTCTGCAATCTTTTTGTTTAAAAAAAACGACTAGAAGGATTCGTATTATATTGACGTTAATGTGCTTCGATTGGCACCATAACAAAGTCAATAACATTTTTAATTCGAGAGATTTCGTGTAAAGTTCACTTTTTTGCAATAATTTTGTTTAAAAAAAAACAGCTGGAGCGATTTTAATAATACTACTTTAATGGATCATATCATAATAATATTCTTCTATTGCGACCCTAACCAAGTCACGTTTTATTCGCAAAATTTCTTGTAAAATAAGCTCGTTTTTAGTTTAAACAAAAAGAAGAACGAATGAATCGATTTTCAAAATGTTTCTTTCAAATTACATTTACCTCAATACGCGTAGTCGCCATTATTTTTTATTCTCGACATTCCGTCTCACATCAGAAAGAAATGACTACATACATACGTACATCCACAAACAGAGACATCTTGAACTCAAAAATAGTGCAACGTCATTGAAACATAAAAATTTGTTAAAAATTATTAATTCCATTTTCGGATCTCTTACAATAACTTCCCAATGTACTAGGAATTTAATAAGTTGGCTTGGCTTTATGCAATGCATCACCAGTACACCATTTGCTGGTATAGTGCCGAGTTCGAACAGGTAAAAAATATTAGCCTTAATGAAAATTAATAGGGATGCAATTATCGGTTTTATATTGCATAATGGCATTTGGATATAGTTTAAAAATACCGGTGACGCTATTTAAAAAAAAAATATCGGTATGAAATAAAGATTATTATTTATTCAAGCATACATAATTAAGTGTGCTTGAATATTATGGTATTGTGATCTCAAAACCGAACCGAATGTGTTTTATGATCACAATACTATAAAAAAAAATTACGACATTAAATTAACTTTTACCTCTGTATTGATAAGTATACAACATTTTTATTTAATTTTACTTTTATTAATGTTTTCGAGTGACAGTACGTTTACAATTTGTTTTTGAAACGCGTTTTTTCCGTTTAAATGTTTTTAGAAAAACCTACGAATAAGTCGCATGCTTTCAGATTGCCTATGAAAAGTTTCTAAAATGTCATACAGTTATATTACTTTTCAATTGGAAGTCAATCCCTTTAAGACTGACAAGCTAAATCTAGGAACTCAGAGAAGTGGAAAAAACTGTCTATCAACTTGGGTGAATGGATCGTTTTTTATTTGTTTTAAATATTTTATTTTGTGTTACCTTTACCTACAGAGCTACAAATAGAGAGTTAAGAATACTGAAATAAAGCACATACATATAAATAGTCGCAAAGAGAACAAATTGTATATATTTCGTAAAAATAGTAACAATATTTTCAACGTACATTTCTCGGCATTATGTTATAACAGACTTGTCCACATCATTATTAAAAAAAAAAAAACAATAATAAAAAGATGATAGTCTTTTTAATGTTAATTGGTAATTTTCAAATATGTAGTGGCTTGTAATTTTACTTACCCTAGAAGTGAATGGCGCGATTAATATGTAGGTTTGTATTAAATAGAAACAAGTGGATATCAAATAGTTGACGAGTAAGGAATTCTCGTGTGTATGAGTGAAACAAAGGCGTAAGTGGGAAAGAGAAGTATAGATATATATCTCTAATTACATAATACCATTAAACATGTTACCTAAGTACACATACGGAAATAGCTACAACTTACATAATAATATTCTAAAACATCCAACGCAGAAAAAAATGAGCCACTAGAATAACAAATTTAAATTTGGGCAAAGTCTAACATAAAAAAGTTGGAGCATGTACTTATCTACGCGCATTTAAAATTAGACTTCTTTGGCGTGATTAAAAATAATTTTTGATATGCATGATCTTCAAAAAGTTTAAGAATAATACTTACAAAAATTTTTGATAAAAAAAAATGTATAGCGGTTTAATATTCTATACAATTTTCCAAGAAAGTTTCGTAGAAAAACTTTTTTTCCTAAGTTTCATAATTTCGGAAATATTTTGAAAATAAAAAAAAAATCAGATGTTCTTTTGTTCGAAGATCTGTCAAAAAGAAATTATTTAGGTAGCTGACAAGCATGCTCTGATTAATTTTTACGTTAAACCATATTGTGTAACCATGGAAACAAATACCAAATATCATATTTGTTACTAGCCGTTTCTTGCGTCACTGAGCGCGGTAACAGACATTTTATTAGTGTATTTGCCATATGGCAACATACACTATTGGCGTCGGTCGGATGGCGGGACCTAGGGGTCGAACCAACCTCCTAAACACTTTGGCACCATTTTTAAAAATGTTTATATATATATATATATATGTATATATATATATGTATATATATATATATGTGTATATATATATATATATATATATATATATATATATATACATATAAGCGTATATATATAATATGTGTGCGGGCAATAACTTTCGAAAGAGTTAATTGATTTTAACGAAATTTGGCCCACGTATTGAAATCCATTACCGCAAGAAGCCTATTTAAAATGGGCGTAATCGGGCCATTTAAGGGTAGTTTTTAGGGGTTGAAAAACGTTTTTGGGCCCCAAAATACAGAAAAAATTCTCAGAATCGTTTCAAAATTGACATTTAACCCTCCAGTAGTAATTAAAAAGTGTTCCTAAAATTTTAATAAAAACAGTCCGACAGGACCGGACTTACAAATTTTATGAAAACACTACTTTTCAGATAGTGAATTATTTACTGAAAGTTGTATATAACTTGGTATAGAGGTTCGATTGATAATAATATTGCAATTAAGAAAAAAAATGTTATTTTAAGGGGTGTATTAAGGAGTCAAATTTTTTATTTTGCCCAAAAACCAACTTAAGTTCGCATAATAAAGCCACCCTGCCTATATAAGCAAATACACTATGTTGTCGGCAGGGTTTTGGCACTGCGACCCGGTTTTTTTTTTATTTATTATAATATTTCAAATGTCAATATTTATGAAGTTGGAATGGCCCTGTCGCCCAATTGGCTGAAATTTTTAAAAATAACTTTTAACAAACACCGTAGGGGTAAGCTACATCTCAATAAAACGGAAACAGCGGGAAGTTCCAGGGATGGCCTGCAGGGTCAACCGTTTTTCAGATTTTTTTTATTAGAAAGTAATTGATCTGTCCAAAATTCTACAATGGCAAAAATGAGATTTTTTTTAAAGTTACGATGAAACCATTTTTTCGATTCAAGGTGTATTCATGTTTAACACAATATGTAAAGCTCATAAATGTGTTGGCCGGCGGCTTTTAGTTCAACGCTGTGTTGTCGCTTTTCGCTTGTTAGCTCAGTGTAGAGTCGACAATATGTGTTGCCGCTAGGCGTACACTAGACCATAAAATTAGCCCTACAGGAATGAACAATCAAAAAACATCAACTTTAAAAACAAGTTAACCTGTTGATCAACGCGACATGGGACTTAAAACAATAAAAATAATATTGAAAAACTAAAATTCGACAACGTAAAACTTTCAATATGAAAAGTAGTCGGATAAAAAGAAAATTAATATGTATATTTAAATTTCAAGTATGCTAACAGTAAGATGGAAATTTAACATATTTTTGTCCAACTACTTTTGAAAGCTTGTTTTCATTTTTACGTAATCCAGATTTGGCTCTTTTTAACTTTATTTTTATTTCAGTCTAATTAATTGTACACCATATAAAATGTATAGGTATTTTTAGAATCTCTACAAAATTAAATTTAATTTTATGTTCCATGGGGTGTAACTGATCGTGTTTTATAAAGTATATTGCATTATGTAGAATGCTTAAAATAATGAGATTTTTAATAACAGAAATACAGGGTGTTCTACAAGCTCTATGACAAACTTTGACAGATGGTAGGTCACTTGATTTTAAACATATTTTTTTTAATAAACATGGGTCCGATTCGTTTTTGTTTAGAAGTTACAAGCATTTAAAGAATCAAAAACGTAGGCTGATAAATAGAAATATCGGTTGTTATGACAATAATTATAGGTCAAGGAAGTCCAATATCATGGCCACCTCGTTCACCCGATCTGAATCCTCTGGATTTTTATTTATGGGGACACATGAAGCAGCTGGTCTACCATCTTGAATTCTTTCAAGTAAATGCTGATGGGTAGGATTTCTACATGGTAGACCAGCTGCTTCATGTGTCCCCATAAATAAAAATCCAGAGGATTCAGATTGGGTGAACGAGGTGGCCATGATATTGGACCTCCTTGACCTATAATTATTGTCATAACAACCGATATTTCTATTTATCAGCCTACGTTTTTTATTCTTTAAATGCTTGTAACTTCTAAACAAAAACGAATCGGACCCATGTTTATTAAAAAAACTATGTTTAAAATCAAGTGACCTACCATCTGTCAAAGTTTGTCATAGAGCTTGTAGAACACCCTGTATAGAGCCGTTTCAAAGACGTTTATGACCTCTGTTATCCGATGTCTATAATTTACCACATCTATATTCGTTTTCTTAACTTTTTTATGATCTAGTAATAGTATTCTACATAACATTATGTAAGTACAAATGGTCGACCCTTGGACAAGACTTCAATGCGGCCTTCTGCGGAACGAAGGCCGTAATATCTTCGTGTGTGTAGCGACTGCTCCCGATGAGATAACGACGGACAACGGGAAACTTTAACTGCATACGCCAGACACACATATCCGTTATGTGAAGGCATATGCTCCTCTATGAATATCGAGTTAAGAAGGTTTTCGTACCTATCTTACCGGAGGTAAATAGATTAAAAGCATATGCATTATACAGACCTACTGACTGAAAAATGAGTTCAATATTTCTTAAACAAAAATTGGCGCGACCGAGTTTCGAAAACTATTTTTAGAGATCTGTAAATAATAATTACATTATTATCATAGATCAAAGTAGACGTTCAAGAGTTACTTATAGATTTATACCGCCTGCGATCAGGAAAAGTTTATTGACACTATAAATGGTAGTATTAGTAGAATAAAAAAAAGTGATGCGTGTACTTCTGTACGCGTGGCAGAAATTATACTTCTTTGGCGTGATCGCGATAATTGTTATTCACACTTTCATTAAAAGATATACACTGATAATAGGATGTCTAGGGAGATGATAAATATAGTCGGAAAAACATTTTTAAACACATGTTGGGTTATGTTTGTGGTCTTATAATTTATATACGTAACATTTTACCTTTGTTCTATTTTCAAAAGTAACATTTTTAGTGCCTGCATAAAGTAACTTTTTAATTATGTAAAATTTGCGCGTGCACATTCGAGTTCTATCCACGCTTGCTTAGCTAGTGCGCGAATTTAAATCATTAAATGCCTAGATGCGCGTCGCTTCTGTCGGACGTCTCCCGACGCCACCCATTTTTTATTTCGTAAAAACGCTCGACTTGCCTAAATTTTATTCTGTTTTAAATTTTTTGATAACTAAACAAGCAATTGAATTTTCAATTTTTTAAACGAGTGTGTATAGAATTGAAATACGAGTAAATTTCAAATAACCTTTTCCTTGCTATCTAAAATTTTTGAGTTGATACTGTCCCTGTCGCTATTTTGGATTTCCAAAATAAAAAAATATTTTCAAGAGATGTAGTTAATGCCATAAGATTTTATGTGGATTTTGACGGAAATCTTTAATTCAATTTGTTTAAAAGTTAAGATGACCGAGTACACTTTAGATACGCGCTGTATAAACATACAATTTTTACACAAGCATGTGCCTCGAATTGAAAATAAGTCGGTTAAAATCTTTGTATTTTTATATTGACGAATTTTACATTCCTATGTTAAATAAATTCTGTATATTATGACTATTTTCAAGTTTTCTTAAAAAAAAACTTTTTATTTTGATTTTGCTCTGGATGGGACTGGGTGTCCATTGTATTTTGTATATTTAAACAATGGATTTACATGACGAATTCATTAATATTTCAATATTTGTCAACGGAAAAATATATTTCAAAGCTTTATTCAATAGGACCACCAAACAATATGGATGGCTCCTTTTTTAAAGACGAAATGGAGTTTTTGATATTATAGTACAAAACGTCTACATACAAACGTATACATAAAAATATCTAAAGACCATATTATGTTCATTTTGCTTTGATAAATATAGAGAAAATCATGTTTGCATTATTAATTCTTAGCTTTGATTATGTTTTTCTACAGAAGCTATCTGTCATTATATCGTATATGAATAATAAATATGCTAAAAATATTTAATGTACGAATTATTCATATTCCTTTTTAATTAATGTTTTATTTGACATTTTTCGAAATAAAAAATATGTATTCATTTACTTACATAAAAAATAACTATGTACTTTGACCCGATATTTTTACATAAATCAAATCAGTGTTTTTGTCCAAAAATTGTTTGAAGAACTTTAAAATTTAGTTTTTTTAGTTTATACATAATAGTTTTAGATTCGTTTAGATCTATTTAGGCGATGCACGGTTTTCATATTAAATAAAAACAAATGTCGCACTCACGACAGCAACTATTGCATATATTGCTATAGGCAAATAAAGTTAATTAGCTATAATGTTAATTAGAAGTAATTATTATTGTGTCTCATTTAATAAATATGTTAGTAAAATACTGTGCAGCCATATTATTACACGCAATATTTTTCTAATTTTATTAACGTAATATTCTATGCATTTATGGTGCAGCTCTAGAAAGCTTTGAAAATCAAACTTAGTTTGCTAGTTCTAGGTATTTAAAAAAAAGATATAGGTAAACTGCAAATTTAAGCATACTCGTAATTTACTTTTTTTAGATTGTTTTCTAATCTGATATATTTTCGCAATAGAATACTTGCACATATTTTTTTCAGCGTAAAGATTTAAGCCTCACTTAATAATATTTAAAACTAAAAATTAGAAAGATACAGCAATAATTTAAAAAACACATCAAAATATAACTTCTTAAAATTCGCATCGTATTTTCACACCAGATAACAAGCATTATAGGCCTACTGCGTATCGTTGGTGGGATCGCTATTCTGGGTGTAAAAAGTAAAAGGATTATTGTTTTATGGAAACAAACGTAGTAAAATAAGCAGCTGTCAAACAGATTCGATGAAGTGATGATACCATGCCATTGACTTTTAGATTATTGGTGTTTCAACTTACGTTCCTTGTCATTTAATTTGTAATTTAATTTTTTTTGTAGAAAAGCGACACATTTTAAAAAAACACTTTCGCAGTGCACTTTCCAACGCCAATGTCTAAATTAAATTAATTTACGGAAAGAAGGCATTGGTTTAAAAATATATTAAAAAAAAAACTACCAATGTGTTTAATTTTGTACTTCATAAACATTTTGAAAGTAGATTAGCGTTGAAACTAGTACGTTATTTTAATAAGATTTTACTAATGCCTAAGTTAAACTTAAAACATACAAAATGATGAAAAAACTGTAAATGGAAAAGAGTAATAACGTGCGTAGGTGTCTGGTCTGTCGAGAAAAGAACGTTAAACATATTAATATTCCGGTTGTAAAAGAAAGAAGTTATCAGCTTAATAATAATAAAGTCATCTTTCCTCAAACATAAAATCATAATTTTTTAAAAAGTTTTTTGTGGTTTTGGATCCGGTCGTTTATTACATTAACATAAACGACACAAAAGGAAGGTGACAATAACACGCCGTGGGACAGGTGTCGGTTGGTTAGTAGGATAGATGGTAGGGTTGAGTTGGGAGCTGTTACTATATATGTATACGGCAAACACAATATCAGAGTTTCAGCTGACATATGTGGGACGGTGTTGTTGACACACTGCGTCACCTCCACCACCTAAAGCAGGACCCTTCACTGTCATACCGAAGCAGACGGGGGTCGCTTACTTGCCCGAAGGTGAAGCACGCGCCACACTGCACCAGACCAGTGTTGTCAAATTTAAAAAAATAACTCAACTGTTTTTTTTTATGCAATCCTAACTAATATTATAGATGCGAATGTGAGTTTGTTACGCTTTCACCCCTAAACCGCTTTTGTTGAGTAGAGATACTAAAATAGTCTTCTAAGGTGTGGAAACAGACTCTACTTTTTATAATACAGTTTCTATGGACTGAAAATGGACACGAGGGTCATCAAGGCAATGAAATTGCCGACAGTCTAGCCAAAAATTGTTCGGAAACGCCCTTTATAGGACCGGAGCCCTACTGTGGTACATCAAAATGTTACCTTAGAACGGCTCTTGCCACATGGGAAAATAAACAATATTCCCTGTTCTGGGAAAGCTCCCAAGGTCTTCGTCAAGCGAAGATCTTCATTAAACCTAATAATGACAAAGCGGATAAAATTCTACGCTTAAAGAAATCTGAGCTCAGAATAATTGCAGGGCTCTTTTCAGGTCACTGCCCTTTGAGGTATCACCTTAAAAAAATTGGCGTAATAGACATCGAGTCATGTCGCTTCTGTCTGGAGGCTCCTGAAACATCGGAGCATCTTCTTTGTAAATGTGAAGCAGTCATGAGGCGAAGACTCCGTCACCTCAATAATCCATTCCCAACACCTGATCAGGTATGGGACACAGATCTTAAAGCAATTCTAGGCTTTATCAAAAGCCTTAATCTCATAGAGATATAAATGAGTCAGGGCTACACAATAGATCTATCAAGGTCGCGGTGTTGACGAGGAATAATCCTCTCGCCCTCTTTTCTAATCTAATCTAATCTATGGACTGAAAATGTAGCTGTTAGATCTTCATGAAGATTCCACTACCGTTGTTGTTGCCGTGTATCATTACAATCGCGGGCGGAGCCGAAAGAGTGTGGCTAGTCGCTAATATTATTTGGACCAAGTAGTGCCTAATTCATATTTTTGAATTAGTACTGTTTGCAATGACAACCTGTCAACCTGTTAAAAGTAATCGATTCATGCATATTCAATAGTCAAAATAATCAGAAAAATCTTTATTACTTTGAAGTTAAAGTTTGTCAAACGTATTTTTTCATTGGTTTAGCAACGTACGAGGGGACAATTTGCGTGATGCGTCAGAAGTAGGGATTACAAACTTGAAAATACTTGAGTAAAGTCAGTTGAAAATAGATGGCGTTGAAAATACATGAGTCATATAAGAATAATTTGGGTCTGGTACCATACAGATATTTTTCTTAATACAATAGCTTACAACTATTGTATTTCTTTAAAGAATTTATCACAGACACACATTTTAAAAATAATAAGAGTTTTGTTGATAGTTTGTATTTTTCAACAGACATGTATTTATAAGAGGCCATTTTCAAGTCAGTAATAGTAACATATAAAAAATAAATCCTTTTATGCGGTAGCTTCCGGCGCTTTCGGGAGTAAAATGAATGAAACGAAATTTTGGGAATGATACAAATGACTGATATAATTACGATCATAAATGAGTGCCGTACTTTCTATGAAAGGTACATGCGGGAATGGACTGTCGATCAACTGATCGCTTGGCTGGAGCGTCATGCTAATAACGTAAATATTACCCCCATAAACATATACTGTTTTGAATTTAACTTTGTATTATTCAAACAAAAAAAGTTTAACTTCGGTCGTGTGTCCCGCTTTTCTATCACTATTATTATTCTGTTCATCGTAGCACCTCGCTATAATCCAGAAGCTAGAGGTTGATAACGATACATTTGTGTTTTTATTTGTTTTTATTAAACAGATTAAAATAAAATAGAAGACAATCTCTATTTTGTCGAAGTCTAGCTATTGGCTATTCTATTCAACCATTTTGAATTTTTCCATGCACGATATATCACAAATATTTTATAAATGTCTAATACTATGCTCTCCCAAAAAGAAAAATGAAAAAAATGAAAAAAATAAAAATATGTACCTTCAGATCTCATGAGATTCTGTTTGAGCATTAATTAAACTTTTGAAGTTATAGTTTAAACGTTTAGTATGAAGGCGCTTAAATGCATATATGGTCCAAAGGGCTGTGACAGATGTATAGACAAACAGAATAGTGAGTAAAATACGCTAAAACAGATTAATACGTTTTTTTTTTTTTTTTGTTTATTTTTTATTAAATAGACCCTACACATAACTGAACTGGCAATACAGCCTGAAACGGACTATACTTTTGATCTCTGCTCGAGTCTCAACCTCACACTGACGACATTCATTTTTAAACTTTAGCTTACGAAGAAAAAAATATTTCAATGTCACAGTGTTTGCTGTGATAAGTTAAGGTTGACTCAGCTATTTATTTAAGTTTGACAAGTCTTAATTTCAATGGAATGTAACACAAAAAAAGACCTTCACGCATTTTATTCGAGTTTTATCTTGCCACAATTTTCTTTGTTAAGAAATCCACATAAGTGTGGGTATAAGCAGTTCCGTAATGAATTACTATAATTCCGTTTACGAATCATTCTGTTTATTAGTATTTTTTAATTTTTATAAATAATGAAAAAAGTAACACTTAAAATTTAATTGGGATGATTCGTTTTTTCTAGACCCCCCCCCCCCATAAAATAGCTACTTTTTATGTCTGTAGACGCAGTAGTGCAGTGAAATAAAACAAATAAACATTATCTTACTACGTCAGTCATTTCCAAAAGCGACCTGTCACTTACCATATAACAGTATTTGAGGAATAGATACAGCAAAGCAAGCGTATTTTTCGTAAACAACCTAAATAAATTGCAATATGGCCGCACACAGAGCTGTCAGAAATATTACAAATAAAACCAGTTATTTATAGGAAGATGCAAAACTTATCCAAGTGTTGATTTCAAATATATTATTTAACTGTGTTCCGCTAAGTATACTAAGCGATAATAGCAAAACATATTTTTGTAATATTTAGTAAATAATAGAAATGCGTTAATAATACATTTTAGCTATATACTCGTACCTACATAGTTACAAATAATTACAATAAAAAAATTTTAGAAAACATTTCTGAGCTAAAACTTCTTTAGATCTTTTTAAATGGACGCCATTCGTACGGATAGTATGATATTTTAATTGGAACTAGATCTTTTCAAACGTAAATCAGTCAGACGGACATTACGTTGTTCGTCGCATAAGTATTGTATAGTCCACAGTGTGACAGTAGAACAGCTATGTGCTACAGCATGAAAATAGTTAGATACTCAGTGGAGTAATGGAAAATGTGTAATGCTCAGTACGGATAAGGTCACCGGTTCGATCTCGGTCGACATAATTAAGTTTTGTTCACATCTATTCCATATTATTTAATTATTTTATGCATTATTTTATTTTATTAACTTTTTTCAATTGTTTTTAGTGTATTTGCTATAAGGCAACATACACTATTGGCGTTGGTCGGATGGCGGGACCTAGGGGTCGGACCAAAATTTCTCGACGTTTCATAACCTCCTAAACACTTTGGCACCATTTTTGAAAATGTTTATATATATATGTATATGTATGTATATATATATATATATATATATATATATATATATATATATATATATATATATATATATATATTTATATACGTATATATATATATATATGTGCGGGCAATAACTTTCGAAAGAGTTAATTGATTTTAACGAAATTTGGCCCACATGTTGAAATCCATCACCGCAAGAAGCCTATTTAAAATGGGCGTAATCGGGGCATTTTAAGGGTAGTTTTTAGGGGTTGAAAAATGTTTTTGGGGCTCAAAATACCGAAAAAATTCTCAGAATCGTTTCAAAATTGACATTTAATCCTTTAGTAGTAATTAAAAGGTGTCCCTAAAATTTAAATAAAATCGGCCCGACAGGACCGGACTTACAAATTTTATGAAAACACTAGTTTACAAATAGTGAATTATTTACTGAAAGTTGTATATAATTTGGTATAGAGGTTCGATTTATAATAATATTGCAATTAAGAAAAAAAATGTTATTTTAAGGGCTGTATTAAGGAGTAAAATTTTTTATTTTGCCCAAAAACCAACTTAAGCTCACAAAATAAAGCCACACTGCCTGTATAAGCAAATACACTATATTGTCGGCAGGGTTTTGGCACTGAGACCCGGGTTTTTTTTATTTTAGAAGTAAAATTTCTAGTAAAAATTTTTTTTTTAAATATAATTGTAATATCTGCCATAACGTCAGTAAAGTTTTACTTCAACCGCGCGTAAAGATCACACGCACTCATTTCTTAAACAAAATTTAAAATTAGTCCGGCTCTGATTTTATTACTTTTTTTGTAAAAAATGAACAAACGTATTCTCGTATACTTTTGAAGAATTGATGTTTCAAAATTCTTTTCTAAAATTTTCAGCCTGTTTTGTGATCATATTTTCCGATTTTATGTTTTTAAAATCTTTTCTGTTTAGTTGGACGGTGATGCTGCATCTTTAAAGGTTAAACTGTAATCGAATAGACCGTAAACGTAAATCAGTGTGAGATTTTGGAGTATGGAGCTGTCACTCCCCCTCCTAAGGTTTTCTGGGATGCGCAACGCGTATGTAATATATTGGCGTTGGCGAAATGTCTACGGCGAACGACGACGTGTGTGGAACAGAAGGCCGGAACGACGCAGGTGGAGGTCACGTGTATTAGTGTAAAGATGTAAAGATCACATCTATTTGTGCTGTTTGATAAACGATAAATATGATCAACATAATTTCAAAACCTTGGCGATTCTAAAAATAACATTCACTAATTAAAAATCAGTAGGGAAAGGTACTTTAAAATGGGATACTTAGGTAAAATGGGATACCGTAATTATTTTTAAATATACCCGATGACATCTTTTGTAAAATTCACGAAATACACCTCACTTGATAAACATTCATATGTAGTACTTTCAGTACGATAGTGTTACAAGTGTCTAATTTAAGCAAGTTTTTAAGTTTTCAACAGTTTTGTTATAAGAATACTGGTATGATAAGGTAAGCATTTTGCCTAATTGAGTAATGAGATTATGACGGCGATATTTTTACCAGTTTTAGTGTCAAAATGTGTCACTTTGTATATAAAATTTCCGCGCCAATTTTGTAGATTATAAAAGTGCATGCTGTTTTTGACATAGTGTAGATATGTTGATAAAATGGGATATGGAGTATGTTGATAAAATGGGATATGGAGTATATTGCTAAAACGCCCCAAGAAGCAAGTGGTAAAAGAAAAAGCGGTAAAGAAGACGAACGCAAAGACAACCGGTGCAAAAATGAAGAACAAAATAGAAATAATTACCATTGAAAATAAAAAAACTGATAGTGAAGATAATCCCGTATGCTTTTATTGCGACATCAGTTTTTTTAAAAGTAAGGCAGGAGAATCATGGATTCAGTGCAATTCTTGCCAAAAATGGGTTCATGAAGCATGTAGTGGAGCAAACAGTGATGATGAACACTTCGACTGTGATCTTTGTTTATAATTACGTACACTAAACGCAATCCCATTTTAGTGACATAATGAATCCCGTTTTAAACATACAGTGTTGCTAAAATGGGAAATAACCATGTGACAAAGAAAAACATTTTTTTTTAATTTGTAGTCTTTATATCATTTTTGTATTTTTTTAAAATAAAGTTATGTCAAAACTGTCACGTATTAAATTTGCAGTAATTAACTGTCTGTAATTTTTTTTTCAGAACTTGTAATACCTTAAGTATCCCATTTTAGAGTACCTTCCCCTATTTTGTCTGGAAAAGTTCTATAGATATTACGTATAAAACCGAGCTGGGTAGAGTAGTGGTGATAGCACTAGACTCGCATTCGGGAGGTACGGATTCGAATCCCGGCGGGAGCAGATGCGGCTGGGACTTTTTCCTAGTGCCTTTCGCCGAGAAACGATAATTCCTGTACTGGCCATCTTGATTGAGGTTTTCCATGGTTTCCCTCAATTAATTCTAGATAAATATCAAGATAGTTCCTTTTTCAAGGTCATGGCCGATTACCTATCAAACTCCCAGTTCAAAAATTACCTATCCTATCCTAATTTCCTATAATTCCTTCATTTGCCCATTGCTATTAGAAATGTAGAAAATAACGGGAAGTGGTAAAATGGAAAATAGTAATGGTGCGAATGGCGTCTGTTATGACATAAAAGTCGACAAACGGACGTTAACGCATTATTATTATTATTATTATTATTAACATTTTGTCTGCATTATTTACCCATAGAAACGTTATTAATAATACATGTTACAGATATAGTCCGCAGGGTTTGCAGAGTTGACGCTGCCCAGTAATTTTAGCAAAATGTAGCCAATGTTTTCATAAGTTTGTTTAATTTTAAATTTATGCATATTGAACTTTTAATTCGGCGTAAATGAACCTCATTTCAATCAAATCGTCAATGAACCACGGTGAATTTTACCCGGTTATCGATTTCAATACATTTCGTTTGAAAAAGTTTTGTCTTATCTAGATGAATTAATTAACAGAATATTGTTATAATATACGTAATAATAAAAAAATTAATATTGTAACTATTTATTTATGAAGAAACTTTAAATTTGATTGATGCACTCCTCTTCGTCAACATGCGACCCAAATGGCGTATTATCATTTCGTCATCCATCACGAACAAAATAAGAATAATCAAGTCTTATTTATTATCAAAAAAATCAAAAAAATACAATAAAAAAAAAGAGAAAACATAAAAATGCCGTTAAAATGTTTATCACGCGAACTATGAACCCCGGTAAAATATGCCCAAGTGCACTCTGAACTCTCCTATCACCAGCGACGTCACGCGCAACAGTGATTCTCATTAAACAATCGACGCATTATTTCCAAGATGGCAGCTACCGAAGCGCAGGAGGTAGGATACCGTCAATTGTGACGTGTGTGCGTTTTTATACACTAGTAGGTAAAAAACTCTGGTTCATTCACGCCGGGCTAAGATATTTGTTTTAGGCTACGAATAATGATACAAATAATTCAATATTTTTTTAAACGAAATTCATCTTTTGTGTTCTAATACATATCAGTCCTCGAAATTGAATAAAACAGGAACAATCTAGCGTAGCCTTATTCACATAGATTAAACATTAATGCTCATTTAAAATTCGCAAAGGAAATAATAATTTTCGACATCACTGGACGGGCAATGTCAACTGTGTTTCATCAAAATGGTCTCTCTCCGTTAAACAACAATTTTTGCGGACTTTTCCGAGCAGCAACACGTAATGTCGACGTTGTACACTCTGAGGACTATGGTCGTAACATATACTCCGACAATTGCACGTTCAAATTATATATCTTGTTCTGTCCTGGCACTGGCTTTGGAAATATGTACACAAATATTAAAATAAATACAAATATAAAATTGTTGAAACGATTTTAAGTGCTAAACATTTCACTGAAATGTTCAGTTTCCATTCGTTAACCGTAGAGATGCAGACATGTATTTATGATTTAGACTACATGATTCTATTTACAACAATAATAAGATATCGTTGTAACTAAATAAACACGCTTCACTTCTTTGGTTGAGAAATGAGAATTAAGGTAGTTCCCTCGCGACAGTCGTAGTAAAACGTTTATGCTGGAGTGTACAGTACATATTGTAGTTGAGAGTCGTTATTAGCAAGCCCAATAATTTTTGCAGTTTCTGTACTAATTTTAGCCAATCCCAAGCGAGAAATCTGGCAAGACTGTCGGAGCGTTGAGATATTTTATAGTACACTGTAAAAACTGAGAAGGCCGATTATATGGATAATCGCTGGTCTATATATAAACGCCAAATTTGTTTAATTTCACAGCGAAAGTCCAAGTTTTTATACAGTTTTCCTTGTAAAAATAAATAATAATGAACAATTACCTAGAAAATTGAGAGAATTTTACTTTAACTTTCAATGTAATTTTGCACCCATTTTTACAGTGTATGTAGTACTTATACTATGGTATATCGTACTATAAGCAGCCTAACCTTTACCGGGACATGTGTTTATTTATTTATCTATAAAAATTGACTCAGAAATATTGTTGAAATGTCTGAAAAAGTACATTATAAAGAATGATTTATTAGAAAAAAGTTCGTGATTTTTAAATAGATAAAATTAGTACCTATGTTGTACCTTACATAAATTTTGCTTTTTAAAATGTCCAGCGCATGCGCACCTTATACTTGTTTCGCGGGTTAGATAAGTATGCGTTGTTGCCAGATCGTTTATCGTATAACCTTTCCTCTGCTGAAATCCGGTAAATTTTCCATTATTATTTATTAAATATCTCTGAAACCGTGATGTAACTGTTAATGAGACTAAAAAAAAAAAAAAAACTGTTTAGTTGTTAGTTAACGTTACTTTAGTTTTTTTAAAAGATCCTAAGAAAAGTTTCTGACATACAAAAATATTTGTCGGTAAATTTTTCGATACTCCGTATACCGTAATGTATAAAAGCCTCAAAAACTCGAACTTTGGAATTTAATATATCTGAAACTGTGTTGTTCAAAAATTTCATTTTGTGCCAATCGATGCAGAATTACATAAACATTATTCTGGCTAAATTTCAAACAAATCCTAAGAAAATGGGTTTGGCGAGGGTAGTACCTTAAAAAACGCCAAATGTAATAAAGTTACAAATCTCGTTCTTCCACCATATAATCACGTTACTTCCGCCGTTTTATAAATTAACGTTTCAGTAGCTCTTATATCCGTCATATTTTTTTATGTAAAAATTCCATCTGAAATATATAATTTAGCAGAATGTAACAATGGCTTGGAAATAAATGCATATAAATGAAAATACTAACCATATTAAGTTTTTCAACATTTAATTTTATGCGGACGTAATATTTCTGTTTGGTTAGTAATAAATAAATTGATATTTCTTTTAAAATTACTAAGATTTTTTTAGACGCTGATAACATCAGTTGTTGAGCGTCTATAATTTACATCTGTATAATTCTCGACATTAATAAATTAAACAGTAAAATGAAAAAGAAAAAATGAAAATTTAATTTTTAAATATTTACTCAATATACGAAATATGTAATATATCTGCTTCATAGAAATACAACGTGAGATGAAACATAAGTTTCAAATTCATTTCAGTTATGATACTTTTTATTACATATTTCAACAGAAAAAAGTAAACAATGTTAGGGTAATGCGCTACGTATAGAATATCACAAAAAAGTTTAGAAAATATAAAGTAACTTTTTTTTATTTATTCTTTTATTTACCTGCTACGTCGCTTCGTCTGTCGAAAATTGTGTACATATTTATTGTATATTGAATTGTTTATCCATACATGGACGTACGCAGTGGGGATCAAGGAGAGATGAAATAATGGAAAAACTATGAATTATTATTAAGATTACTTCATATTTATCTTATTTATTTCCTATTTTGAACGTTGGTACTAAAAAATTTTACGGATTGTACATTTCAACTGCAGAATAATAACTGGATGCCTATGTTTACTCTCATAGCTCTTGACCCTTTCCCTCTATGAACAAAGTTCTGCGCACGCCATTGAAACTATAGAAATTAGCAGGATGGAAGGAACATTAGTATATTACAATTGAGCGTATGCGCTTTTGAAATACTTTCATAACATTTGTCAATCAAGACCTTTCCTGCAAGTCATTCATGAATGTTCATAAAATATTAAAATGAAAAATATTATTTTATTAGTAATGAGAATTTATTATTTTAACAATCACAAAGCTCTTCAACATTATAAATTCGCGAGCGGACAAATTGTACATTTTTTTGTAATTCCATCTGCGGTTTTCTTTGATGAACACAAATATGATTAATGCAAGTAAAAAATATAGTAAAACACACGTATTTTCAACCTGTTAGAACTAATTGACTCATGTATTTTCAACCTCTCTTTTATCTCTACTTCGCGGCAGTTAGAACTCTATTTACATTTTTGACAATTCATTAATTTTTTTCATTGACTGAATAACGTAAGAGGCACTTTGCTTGAGAAGTAGAGTCTAAAGACTTGAAAATACGGAAGTAAAATTAGTTGAAAATAGATGGTGTTGAAAACACATCAGTTGAAAATACATAAGTCCGACTGAAACAGGGAAAAAAGTTGATTAAAATTCTGACGCAGTGTTGTCAGAGAAAATGTATGAATGTTCTGCATCCATACAAAAAATAGATAGTTGTGTCGTGGCTGTTCGAATATCGAAGCGCCCAGTAGTCGGCGCCTATGAACACGAGCATAAAACCATTTATTTTACTTCGAGGTTTTGCGAATTGGAAGGGAAGGCATACAAGATTAAATTCATACTCATCACTTCAGAGTCCCTCACATTAAATTTTAAGACTACATTCTCTATAGCTTTATTATGTGAACGAAAATTTATTGCCAGTAAATGAGTCGCAAAAGTTGAGATGAAAGGACATTCAATAGAATGCTATATGAAACTAACCTAAAATCTAATATATTGTATTATCATTAAACAATGCTAACAATGTACCAACTACCGATAGTAGAGTATACAATAAAACTGATCTGGACCGATCTATTATAAACTGTTATGAAAATAATAAAAACAATATTTACCGACTTAGCCTCAATAAAAGAAAACATTGTTTCTTTTCCTCCTTATTTTATAGTCAAGAAAGTTATTTAACAATTCGATTAACAAATAAGTATCAAAATTACGTTGTTCCCAAAGTCATGGTTGCATAAATACAGACAAAAAATCGGATATAGAGTTTGTGGATTATAAACAGGCGTGTATAAAAAATCGAAAAAGTGTTTCGAATTACACATCTGGGGTTCTATGCACTGTGCAGTTCTTTGTAGGTTACGAAGACTATTAAAAAATATAATTATTTTCGTTACAACTAGCTTTTTCGAAAAGAAAATAGAGGGTAGACAGTAGACAATAAAAGATCACTATCTAGATTCGTTTCTAATTCAAAGAAGCTTTAGACCTGCCAGTTTTAAATCACATTTAGACTTTTAATTTTTGAAGTTATACTTGTTTTGGACCGTCATGAAACAATGATGTAATTTTTACGACGCCCGCACATTGTAACATCAAAATTAACAGAATGATATTGCTAGCAGAATACGAGCACAATAGAGACTATCAAAAAATAGAGGTGTTGACCACTGACTTAGATTAGTGAACATGTCGCCTTCGCCATATATCGTTGTAGTTGTTCTTCGGTTAACTGAGTGACGAGAGTAGAGTATGGTAGAGCGCGTAGCATCTAATAGCTGTATTTATGTTAATTTCACATCGGTTCTTTTATTATTTTATTTCAATAAATTATTAAAATTTAGTTTTCAATCACGTCAAAGAAAGTACAACTTCTAGCGTACGTACAATTACTACACGCATCCATTTTTTACGGCTACCAACAACCAGGGTTTTTTAGTTCTAGAGCCAACTCGTATTTTGAGTAATTTTTTTAATATTAAATTGTAAATCCAACTGATACTTTCACCAATTTTAAGATTACAACTTGGAAGCAGCCACGGAAATGCTATTTGCTACACGCTCGGCTGTTCCCAAGAGCGACTATCAGTTATTAGTAAAAAAGTCAGTTTTCAATTCGCCAAAAATATCACAAAATGCCAAAGGCTTTAAAAGTAATAATATGGATACAGATCCGGACGTATTGCTCAAAATTGACAAACTTGGCCCCGATTCAAAGCAGTCACGTTAAGAGTAGATGATATTATACAGCTGGAGCTCTGCAACATCACTATTCCCTCACTTCGCTCGAAGTCATAATTCTCACTCATGCCACAGACATACAATCACTAGTAGAAAGCAGCAGTACACAGTAGAAGGAACAGTCGACGCGAGTGTCCTGAAGAACACAAAGGACTTACATCAAGTCCTGGGGGCACGTGCGAAGAGCTCCCGAGCAACAAACACCGCTATCAAAACCGCGCGTTGCGTCTTCCTTGTATTGTAATGTAAACGCAATGCAAAGTACGCCTTCCAGTCACAGTAGCGTACGTTGTGCATGACAGAGCCAAGTAACAAGTTACGTGTTTAAATTTTCCTGCTGCAGTAGCTGCAGGTCATGTCAAGGTCGTTTGTGTAATAACTTGATTTAACAGAACAGTAATTGTTTAATAAGATATTACTGTAAAGTTTTAATAGATAACAGTTCTCTACAAAGCTAGCTAGGAGATGACTGTATTTCTTGAAGTAATTTTCATCTCATTGTTATATAGTTCTGACAAATTATCCTCTCTTTCTTACATAGATGCTAATTATCATTAACTAGTTAAAAAGTCTAAGATTTTGATAAATATATTTCCCACGTTTATAGTACGTAAGATCTCGACATAAGTTGTAGATGCCTAATGATAATAAGATTGGAAAATTTCACGTTTCATTCAAACTCTCACTACTGAGAGGATTCGTGTCTACCGTTACCTAGCTAAAAAAAATCGACTCTCGCATGTAGTGAATTTAATGTTACAATTGCTTTATTAGGATGAATCAACTGTTAAGCTAGCGCACCGTAGAGTAATTGATAACTCATTCCGCCGCGAAAGTGGAAAGATTCGGGTTTGAGTCCCGACGGTGACAGTGGATAAAAATAAAAAAAATTTCTAATTTAGCATTGTAACAATGAATGTTTTCTAACAATTAAAAAGTCTAAGGCTTCGCTTGCGTGACCGTCGATTTTTTGACGCGGATCGCGTTAATATCAGTTTTGATGCAAGTCAAGTTCGATGTGTAAAAAATACAATATATTATATACTCTGAGCTTGAGTACCAATTGTTTAGTTTCGTGTGATGCTGTTACAAACAGACTGACCGAAAATAAAATCTAGAAAAAGTTCTTCTGGCCAAGTATCGTACAAAATAATCGCAATCTCCGAAAATTTCGCAAGAGAACTAAAGTACAAGAGGAGAATGCGTAAAAACGTATGTATTTATAACATACTCTCAATTCGAATGTTTTAATAACCTATTTTCGTATTTTGCCAGTTGCCACTAAAGACGACTCTTAAATGATTGATATTTCAAAATATTTTCGATAATTTTGTTTTTGGGCATATTTCACTGGACATATTAAAAAGTTACACGATATTATGAACAAACTAGATATAAGATAGTTTTGTTTACCTTAATATTCGAGTTCCTCAATTTTGATAATAATTAAATTTCTTACCTGAAACAAGAAAAAATGCACATTAGAAAAACTACACATAAATTAAAATAAAAAAAATTGGAAATGTATTTGCTCTCGTCTACACTACAGTTCCAAAGTAATAGAGAGTAAGTCATCATTGTAGTACGGTGCATTTAATGGAACGGCAAAGCAATGAAACAATGGAAAGCACACCTATCTCAATTATGATTTATAACCAGTTTTCAGACACCTTTATTCAAATTAATTCAACACAAAAATTCAAATCAGATCTACACAAAATGCTAATCGACAGGGAATTTTATCATATATAAATGATTACCTAAAATGATGTTCTATAATAGTGATACATTGCAATTTCTGTCCATCTATTATTTGACAACAAATTATTCTATATCTATATTATATTAATATTTTAAGCTGTAACTCAAAAATGTTTTATGTTGATTTTTTAATTGATATCTTGTAGATTATTTTTTGACGTTTTTCTAAATAAATAGTATTCTATTCTATAAACTATACAGCGTATGTTACATTGTGAAGTATAAGTGCATGAATCATTGGATGCTATTTTGGTATCTTACTATATAGAGCGGGCGCTAGATGAAGTTGAGTGTGCAAAATATGAGAACTGCATTCTGTACATAGTTTTGAGCTTAGAAAAACTTGCAGATTATGATTCTGGATGTTGCCAGGAGGTTTTTTGGTCCATTTATTTTTTATACTCCATCCCCTTAGATATCAAGTAAATGGACTGAACAAATGCTTTTGAACCATTTTAATGATTGTTTTAGTGACAATATTCAATTGTTTTTTATGATTAAAGATACTTATAGCTAGATAATTAAAAAAACAAACAAAAAAGTTAAAAATAAAAACAAGAATTGTTGATAAAAATAAATATTAAAAAGCAAATTGTCATAAAAAAATACAAATAATGTCTTTTTTATTTTGACAGTCATTATTAATACATTTGCACAACTTTTGTCGCGGCTTTTTAGATTTGGCCCCATAGTAGAGCGTGGAGAAGGGAAAGGGACCAGCACATCCGCCGGCAACATGTTTGTTTTTTTTTTGTTTGGTGTCTCAGGTAAAAGAATTTGAGCATAGTTGCCGGTCCTCACATTTTGCATACTCAATTTCCTTTGGCGCCTGCCCTAATATGTATCACACAAAAATACCTGTATGCAGTTTTATTTGCATCAGTTTGGCCGTTTTCGAGAGACAACGAAGAGAAAAATTCTGAAAACACTTTCTTCCATTCAAGTATTATACAAAAATACCCAAAAACACGGGATGGAAACGAAATTATAGACAAGTCCCGTTCCTATTTTATATTCGCCAACTATTGCATGGTCATTATTACGAAGGATTTACTAGTCGACCATAATATTATCGTTAATGAGTCACAACTGTTTTCAAAAACTGCGCCATAAAACGCGAAAATAAAGTTAATGACCAATAAATAACACTAACTGGTTCCAATTGCATACGAGTTTATTTTTTTCATCAAGAGTATCCTTCCAGATCACGTAAAACGTCTTTAAGTTCACTGTCAGGGTTCATCACACATAAATCTTTTTTAACAAGGCTATAAAAAATCGTCTGTTATGTTAAGGAGTTCCCGCTCAAGGAGTGCGCGACACTGAAGGAACAACCGGGGAAGTACCTACATACATAAAGCGTCATCTATATGCACGCGTCGTGTAACCGACAACTCTCTTTTGTCTGTGACGTCAACTCTACGCCGAACTCCGGTGACAAACGATAAATACTTCTCTCCGCCCACAATATTTGAGAATATTATGTTAGCATCATGTTCACAGTCTAAACCCATCGTTCGAGAAACCAAGAAGTATTACAAATTGGCGGGCGCACGCTAGTTGATTAAAATATCTGACAGCTTTTTTTAGAGTCACCCAAGTTTAGGGTCATCCCAAGTACTATTTCATATTTTTAATTTTTTATCACTTTTTCCCCTTATGACGTTTTTTGTCGAGCATCAATAATCTATAATATATATTTTTTGTTACTTTTTAAACGAAAATCGCGACTAAAAATTGAGGTTTAAAACATTTTGTAGACATACAAAAATCATATTTTAATACCATAGTAAAATTGACGTATGCAAGGGTGAAGGAAGTTCATTTATATGCATTCCATATGATTGAGATGCAACTTTGAGATTTATTAAATTCAATCGCGGGCGTCTTGTCTACAAAACGACTATTTTTCATGATCTAATTTCAGTTGGTTTCCACTTGGCGTTGCAAAAAATAGATAAATGTTGGTGGCTTCAAACAAATATTGTTTGGGGCTTAGGCCAAAACAAAATTCTACGTTGTTATAAAAAAAATCTTTCCCTTTTTTACGCACAAATTATCTGTGGGTTTGTTATTCTATTTTCATATTACTAGAATATTATACGTCATAAAAAAATGTTTTTGAAGTTTAACTTCTTTAGTGCCGTATCTGTTTGAAAAAACTGAGAAATCGAGGGGAAGTAGAATTGTTCCTGAAAGGAAAAGTTATTACATGAAACTGACAAAGACAGAAGTTTATATTTTGATTCGCAAAATAATAAGACCAGTGTCATGTTGGTATATTTTTAATCCATTTGCGCATGCACTTTCAAGCAAATGTGACCAATTTTATTTACTGTGATGCGCAATAAATAAAATTGGACGCATTTGGATCAAAAAAGCATGCGCATACGGACCAAAAACATGTCAACGATGAATGAACACGGCCATTGAAGAAATGGCTTGAATCTGATGTACGAAGAATTGAAGTATTTACTAAAATAAAATAATTGGAAAATAATTTCTGTAATTTGACGTACAAACTGCAGGAATTCAAAATATATATTATTGTAACTTTTATATAAAGCACACAAAACATCAACTTTTATTTCACGACAGTAATATTATCGATTGAAATAACTATGGCTACATAATATAATAATTATTAGTGTCGAAAAGTACTTATGTTTTGTGTCTACATATATGCAAACTTCATCAAAACGTCTTATCTAAGCTCTCTCAACGTTTCTGAGAAGTTCCGGAGAGCTAGGGTTCGACAACAATATCGACAGTGCGACAAAAAGCAGAGAGCGTCGTACAAACATGAAGGAAGGCCGATAGTTTATGGCAGTTGAGTGTTTTTCTATAGAAAGTGTTGGTTAAGTTGGCAAAGGACGCGCTCTGCTTGTTGACTGGTGCTCTAAACTGGAGGCACTACGCCTCTAGAAGAACCACGATATGGCAAGTCTTTAAGAAAATTTACACATTTATTGGGTGTTCCACTTGTGTACAGTGATTTTTCAGTTTAGATGACAGTAACGGCAATCTGGTGAGACAGACTTCTTTATTATGGTGAATCATTAAAGTATACTGGTTCACAATAACTTGCATGTGTCGTAGCATCCGCATTTAGGCCTGCTCGCAAACAACTCAATAACACTAGAGCAAAAACCTACACACTTTATTATCTGCTTTATTCGTAACCGATTTATTTGCTACGTACTCGTCTTGCCTTTTCTAATTTTACATTTAGAGAAATGTATCAATGACGTAATTTTTATATGCGACAAAAACTAAAAACGTACTGAAAATTAGAAGCGAGTACAACGTTCTTTTTTAATCCTAAATAATTAAAAAAAACCCGGGTAGCAGTGCCAAAACCCTGCCGACAATATAGTGTATTTGCTTGTATAGGGCCGTGTGGTTTTATACTTTTATTATGTGAAATTAAGTTTGTTTTTGGGCAAAATAAAAAATGTAACCCCTTAATACACCCCTTAAAATAACATTTTTTTCTTAATTGTAATATTATTATCAATCTAACGTCTACACCGAATTAAATACACCCTTCAATAAATAAGTCACTATCTGCAAACTAGTGTTTTCATAAAATTTGTAAATCCGGTCCTGTCCGGCCGATTTTATTAAAATTGTGGGGACACTTTTTAATCACTACCAAAGGGTTAAATTTCAATTTTGAAACGATTCGGAGAATTTTTTCGGTATTTTGGGGCCCAAAAACACTTTTCAACCCCTAAAAACTACCCTTAAAATAGCCCGATTAGGCCCATTTTAAATAGGCTTCTTGCGGTGATGGATTTCAACACGTGGCCCAAATTTCGTTGAAATCAATTAGCTCTTTCGAAAGTTATCGCGCGTACATATATATATATATATATATATATATATATATATACATATATATATAAACATTTTTAAAAATGGTGCCAAAGTGTTTAAGAGGTTATGAAACGTCGAGACATTTTGGTCCGACCCCTAGGTCCCGCCATCCGACCGACGCCAATAGTGTATGTTGCCATATGGCAAATACACTAATAAATATTCCGATTATAAAGAATTTTCCAATAGAGACTGTTTGTTGTACTCTTTGGAGCTAAGGAATCATCGGTCCTTACTTCTTTGAAAATGAGGATAGTCAAGCAGTTACTGTGAATGGGAACGTTATAATCAAATGATAAATGAATTTTATGGCTTGAACTTGAAGAAATCGATACCTCTGATCTTTATTTTCAACAAGACGGCGCTACTAGCCATACAACTCGTGTAAACATTGCACTGTTACGAACAAAGTTCAATGGACGTTAAATTTCAAGAAATGGAGACATCAATTGGTCAGCGTGATCGTGCGATTTAACTCCGTTAAGATTTCTTCCTTTGGGGTTATTTAAAAAGTAGAGTGTATAGAAATAATCCGCAAACAATCCAAGACCTTAAAACTGACATTCGAGATTACATACGTTGAATTGAAGACCTAATGCTGCAGTGAGTTGTTCAAAATTACGACGTATGAGTCACCCCTTTTCGTAAGAGTCGTGGTGGATATTTAAACGATATTGTTTCTCATGTTTAACTGTAATGCATCAACCTACTGTTTTATAATAAAATTTAAAAAAAGAAAACATAATGAAAATATATAAAAAAAAAAAACTTCATACAGTCCTGTTTGGATAACCCTATACTAATATAGCCGACATTTCGATTATGGCCATCATCAATTAAAATGGAGTGTCCATCAAAACGCAAGAGGTTCTGCAAGCGAATAACCAGTAAACTATTCAGTTCTCAATATTTTGTTGAAATATTGAACAAAGTGGCAACAACAAGATAAATCAATTCACAAAGGAGTTGCAACCGAAAGTTCAGCGACAGTCAGTAGAAATGTTTGCCCGTTATTTAAATCCTGGCATAAATCAAAGTTATTGCTGACTGAAATAGGTCATGGATTTGCATAATGATTGACGGTGAGTGTGTTCTGTAAGTTTACGTTGGCAAGTCATCTAATGCATGCATTAAGCAATTATTCAACTTTTGATTTATAAAAACAACAAATTAGCAGGCTGATTATTTATTGGATTTACAGCAACCATGTAATATTGTTAACAACGGAATGAAATTTAAATTTTTGCAGGTCTTTATGATATTCAAAAAAATATGTACAATGTAAACTTGAAATTCGTGAGTCCGACAAAAATAACAGATATCATGTTTCGAGAGCATAGTGAGAAACAAATTACTAGAAGGAGCTAATTGACGATGAAAAAATAAAATCATTGATCGATGAGTTAATTTTTTCCTACGAAACTTTCAACTTGATACTATCAGTTATTTTTGTCGCATTCATAAATACAAAGTTTCCATTGTAAATGTTTGTTTTTTTAAGGATATCACTCATTGTTGTTTTATTGATATAATATACCTACAGTATAATTAATATTTGTGTATCTTTTTAAAATAATAAAAAAAAATATTTATTTATTTAGTTTTATGGGGATAAAGATAATATGTAAATATGAGTACAATAACATCCTCCGTGGTAAAATGAAAAGCAAACATTTCCATTTGTGTAAATAGGATTTAGCCATATCATCATCAAAATAATGTAAAAACACCATCTCTCGTTGTAAAAAACGCATTTGTATTCCTGTAAATAAGGCGTTTTAGTAGACTGTTTGTCTCATGAACCCGACAATTTACCGTTCGCCTTAATACCCTGTCATATGACAATGTATTCCAAAATAATATGCGGCTATTTGTACCGAAATAACTAAAAAATGAGAGAACAGATTATCAACACAAGGTACAAACACTCGCGGACTCTAAGTTACGCTCAGTTAAGATGGGTTCATGCGAGCAAAGTCGCGGGAAAAACTAATATTTGCATAAAAACTGTGTCACAAGAGCTTTGCAAAAATTTAATATCTTTAGAAAACATTTCTTTTTCTCATAATTTTGAATCACTCTATATAATATAATGTATAAGCAGAAAAAATAAAATTTGTGACGAAATAATATGTTTGAAAGTTAGAAAATGGAGTATATACTTTTCGTTATAAGTCTATTTATGCAGGCATTTTTTTTTGTTTGTAAAGAACTGAAACTTGAAAAAAAGTTCAAAAGTAAAAAAGTATTCGAACGTTTCCTAATAAATTTCAATCTATGCCGCGCTATCATAAAAAGAACTGGAAGATTTCCTTTAAAAAACGAAAAAAAAAACAGTGTGAAACCGTTTCGGGAAAAGGAGTATAGCGCGTTGTTTGGTACTTGATAGTGTTTTTTATTCGCATCGATATTGTTCGTCGCGCACAACACCCCCGTGTCTCGTTTCCATGCACCCTCTCCACCCCTTTTATTCCGCGCAACAAAAACTTGTCATTGCACCCTGTTTTGGTCGCAGAACACGCACACTACAGCGTGTACCGTCGTTGGCGCGTCATCATCAACCGACTCGACTCACTCACTCGGTACATATACAAGGTTAGTTCATATTGCCAAGTTCCTTTCTCGGTTCAGTGTTTCTTTCATATCGTAAAGGCCACAAATCAAAAAGCATGGCCAACTTTCTTTCTAGATGAAATAATACAAATATACGGTGTAACCTTAATATAACGAACCCCAATATAACGAATTCCTCGATTTAACAAATTTTTCGAAATCCCCTAGAATTGTCCGTAAGAGTTAATGCAAAATATACCTCTACATTACGAATACTGTTTGTCAAAAACCCATTTATAACGAAGTTTCAATCATTGCAGAATATAAATAGAAAGTATAATTTATCTCTATTTAATGATTTTTGGCAACTTGTAACCTTAACATAGCATATCCTACCAATCAATCACACACAATTCCACAATAACAACAACAATTCATGTCCCAACAGGTTTAGACACGTTAATACAACGACAATCATTGTTGTTTGACGTAAAGTAATGTAAATACTGCTGTTGATCACTGTTATTAGTAAATTTCAAGTTGCTGAGGTTAAGAGAAACGAAAAAGGCGTTCCTTAGCCTTCGCAGAGAAACGAAAAGTCATTAAGTATGTAGACGAGATCCTACAAAGAAAAAATTAGACATCGCTAAGAGTTCGAAATTCCCGCAAGTATATTTCCTACAATTTTAAAGATTAAAGATAAGATTTCAGAAGAAAATGGGTTTTCATACCTTGTTAAAACGAATCTTAGACCAACCTAACCTCCATATATAACAAATTCACTATAGATAACGAATTACTTGGAGTAACGAGTATTTTCTAATTTCCTTCAGCTTTCTTATATCGAGGTTGTATTTTATATAATTGTAAGGTTATCATAAAAAGGAGTAGTATCAATTTATTTGACAGCTTATCCGCAGAAATTAATAGTCTCAAAAGCTACAAAATATTTTTAAAAAAATGTAAACTATCTTATAGACAAGTGGTCGTAGCAAATTTTTTGACGTCACATGTACAAAACGCTACTATTATGCATAATAAAATATTGTTATTATATAAACATTAAAATAATTATCTCGTTTGCTATCATTGACAGTTATTTGAAAATAAATTTTTCTTATATAGCATTGTAACAATGGGTGTTTCTTAACAATGGAAGCAAAGGAGATAGCTATCCTATTGTTTATAAAAAATAATGCAATGGTTATATTAATAATATTAGATCAGATGTAATTAAATTATTTAAGGAAACGGTGATAAAAATGTGGAAAGCTATTGCTCTGCGGGCCAACCTTAAAACTGACAATAAACTGATACTTTTGTATGTATAACATATTAACAAGTAAATGATATGTTCTAGCGCGACTTAATCCCTGGATTGTGACAAGCAAATTTCTGGTGATGACTGGTGGAGTCGTGTTATTTTAAAAAACCAAATGAATTTTTTAAAACTAGTAGGTACTTAGTGCTAGGGATGTCGAAAAAATATCGATATATCGATATTTTTGGGCGATATTTAATATTTCCATATATCGATATAAAATTCCGAGTACAGAAACCGATATTTTTTTCCAGTAGCAACATAGTATGTACTACCGCGACTGACTATGGCCGTTTAATTTTTCCGATAAATATCGAAAACTCCACTGAGAGAGAAACATATGTTTTTACATATCTTTTTGGAACATACATTTAAATGCGTTCCAAAAACAACAGTGAATTCAGGACATGTATAACACGTTTCTTTTTAACCGAATTTTTCGATATTTTCGAAATAATAAACAGTCGAAATAGCTATTCATGCGATATTTTATTTCATTTCTACAACATCTAGAATATTTTTAATTATTTCGATTTACACCTCAATTCATGCTGTACCAATAATTTTCTGTCGAATGTCACCTCTGGCACGCATGCCATAGGTTCGCCATCCCTGACTTTCTTAATTGTTCGATTAATCTCTAAAATTATCTGCTCGTAAATGTATTAGACGTTTGATTAATAAACAAAAAAAAATCGTTGTTTTTGATTTCAGATAATTATTTATTACTTGATTTATTAGAAATAATGTCCGTTAATCGCTATTTGAGATTTTATTAAGCTAGCCAATATGTATGCTAAATTTCCTTGAGTGTCAATGTTCTCTTTCAAATTGTACCGATATATCGATATTTAAAAAAAAATATATCGGTACCGATATCGATACTTGAAAAAAATATCGATACGATATATATCGATACTTTTTGGCACTTCTGACATCTCTACTTAGTGCGGCCGTGGTATGAACTAACCCTTCTCCTCCTCTTTACTTATTTGCCGTGTTTACAGCACCGAGTACACGTACTTGCACTTCGCCCATTTTATAACGGAACACGGCGATAAATTTGAGTGAGCTGTGTGCATGTTTTTTGTTTATTTTATACGATACAGCTGCCAGAAATGGTTATTTCTAGTCCTTTCTGCTATATCTGGACGTCACATTAAAAACCATTTAGTGACTGCTTTACAAGATATTTCGAGCGTCCATCTGCTTTTATTATGTAATCAAGTTACGACTATGGAAGCTTACACTATGAATATATTACAAGAATATTTTTACTGTTACCACATTTCTCTTTGTTTTTTTTTTCTATGTTCTGTAGAGTCTGCCTTTGCTAGGCACAAAATAAGCTGCGAATCTATATTAATTATCTCATCGAGGAACACGGTAAATGAATTGAAAACGTAATCTATCCGCAAAATTCGAATTATAATAGAAAGGAATGACGATTATTTCTTACTATGCACACGCCATAACAGCTTGCTGACAGCCTGCTAGTCTTAATAAAACAGTTTACTGTCAAATGCTATATTATCCACTTAAGTCTTTAATAAAGTGGCTCATAAATGTCGCTTCGGAACGGCACACTTGGTTGAAATATATTACAAATTATTATTCTCTTTTTCAGTAATTTAATTACCAAGATTAAGACATTGTTTAGGTTCATGGTTACCTTCAAAGAATTATTTTCTTCGTTTCGATAAAATGACGTAATTGTATAGATTTTCGTATATTTTCTTTAATATCTTTTAAACTACGCATTTTTAAATTATAAAAAACCCGGGTCGCAGTGCCAAAACCCTGCCGACAATATAGTGTATTTGCTAATACAGATATTGTGGCTTTATTACATGAACTTAAGTTTGTTTTTGGACAAAATAAAAAAAAAAATTGAACCCCTTAATACATCCCTTACAATAATAATTTTATTAGTTGAAATATTGTTGTCAATCCAATATCTGCTCCAAATTAAATACGACCTTCAGTAAGTAAATTCGTATACGCAAACTAGTGTTTTCATAAACTTTGTAAGTCCGCTCCTATCGGGCCGATTTGCTTATAATTTCAGGAGCACTTTTTAATTGCTACTGAAATGTTAAATTTCAATTTGGAAACGATTCTGAGAATTTTTTCGGTATTTTTGGGCCCAAAAACTTTTTTCAACCCCTAAAAACCACCCTTAAAATGACCCGATTGGGCCCATTTTAAATAGGCTTCGTGCGGTGATGGATTCCAACATCTGTGCCAAATTTCGTTAAAATGAATTAACTCCTTCGAAAGTTATTGCCCGCACACACACACACACACACACACATATATATATATATATATATATATATATATATATATATACACGTATATAAATATATATATATATAAACATTTTTAAAAATGGTGCCAAAGTGTTTAGAAGGTTATGAAACGTCGAGAAATTTTGGTCCGACCCTTAGGTCCCGTCATCCGACCAACGCCAATAGTGTATGTTGCCATATGGCAAACACACTAAAAAAAATATTTTTCATAATGAGCCCCTTCATTTGATAGGCAAAAAATCGGAATTCATTTATTTATGCTATACGTCCGTGATTGGGTCATCTAACCTATACTGTAAAATATATGTACCAAATTTCAGCTTTTTCGTCCAGTAGATTCGGAGAAAATAAGCTGTGACACACGGACAGATACGAGAGTGATTCTATAAGGTTTCCGTTTTTGATCGTATGTACGAAACCCTAGGAAGTACACCAATTTCGCAACATTTTTTTTGTAATACATACAAGACTAAAGTGACAGCAAAATATAAATAAAAAACACGTTCTTTTTTTACAACGTTGAGCACAAAAATTAGAATTTCAGATTGCAAACAGTAAAATTCGATGTAATATTATTTACTTTCGAAATGAAACAAAAGGCAAGTCAATAAACGAAAATAAAAACAGAGGTAAAACAACGCAGCGGATACATTTTATTACAAGAATATAAACATATCGTGATTTTTAAAATACTCTTCCGTAAGGGTAACGACATAATACCGAATATCATAAAACATAAAAAATGATGTCGTATATTTGTTAGCATTCTTCACCGGGCGCTGTCTGAGGAGATAAATAAATATCTTGAAAAACAGAATATTATGTACATACCTTGGGTAAGCATCTATCAAAAATACAGTTTATGCTACACCAACAGGTGCAAATAAACTCTACATGGTGTAGCGTAAAACTATTACCTTAAAGAAGTTTGAATGAATAGAACTTCGCATGGGACAAGATAAAACGAGACTTTTAAAAATACCATCTTGGTTTTGTTGACAAAAGAAAAAGACACTATCTTCACGATTTTGTCTCATAAATTAACCTTCTTTCGTTTCACATTTTTGTAGTCTCCTCTTATTAAGATAGTGTATAAGTCATCTTATCCATTTCTTTCAAAATCAAATTTGAGATCTTTGGCATAAAAAATATGACTTATTAACACACCGCTACTCATAAAAAATTACAATTTATGTGAGATCATTCCGAGGGTATGTCCTGTTAAATAAGAAAAAATCATCAAAATCGGTTCACAAATTCTGACGATATGACGTAGCATTCATATAAAAATATGTTTTTTATATTATTTGAAAACGGATGAACCGATTTTAATAAAAACTATATGGCACCAATCCAGTAGCATTCTGAACAAAATGGCGTTAATTTTTTTCGAGTCGGTTTACAATTGACGAAAATATTGGTGCACAAACATACAAAAAAAAGAAGAAATATACAATCGAATTGAGAACCTGTCCTCCTTTTTTTGATGTGGGTTAAAACATAGAAAACGAGTGCATATAAACATGATTTTTTATACTTTGATTTTCAATTCAAAAAATGCGTGTAGCAGACAGACACAGAGGTGTTTCCATAAATGTTCCATGTTATCAATTTTGTTACGAAACACAGAACAGTTTCTAGTTTTGAATATAGTCAAAAATTATTTTATAAATTGAAATGACACCTAATTATACGTTCAATTTTTGGAAGAAAACATTTCAAGTCCGCGTTTCAGCAGACATACGGTATACATCATGTAATGTGAACATCAAAAACCCAATTTCAATTTCATTTTTACAACACTTTTAGATAGTAGTAAGAAAACCTACAAAAATACATACATCTAAAAATTGACAACCTATACTGCACATTTTATTAGATACCTTTGTACTTTTTGCAGTATCGTAGGGGAGAACCACGTACCTTGAGACAGTTCGTACCTTGGGACATTCTAGTTTTAAACCATTCTCGACCATGCTTTAAGCTGAAAAATCAGTGATAGAACCATTTTTAGGTAGATATCACTTAGTTCAGTTTGAGTGTAGCTACAATAAGAAAATGCAAGTGATAAATTTGTATTTTTGAAGTGTCAAAGTAATTTTTAATTCTCAGACATCAAAACCAATTTCTATAAAGGTAAGCAGTTTATTGTTTATAATAATAATAATAAATTTATTTATCAACAGACCAATAGGTCCAATTACAGATAAAAATATATCGATACGCGTGCAGACATAATTAAAAAAAGTGAGGTACAGTAGTACTTAAACCTAAATGTACATAAATTATAAATATTTAATATTGATTTTAAAGATTGTTTTTAATTTTGGTGGTAATTTGTTGATATGTGTCACTAAAAAAGTCAATATTGTATTTCTTTGAGTATATATTACATATATTTCACATGCGCTGGATTGGTGAATTACACATATACGTTGTCTGAACCGTGGGAAGATCGAAAACATTATTTAATCTTAAACCTGGACGGGGAACCAAAAATTTCAAATGCCCAAGAAATTTTATAACTCACATTGTTAAATGCAAGACGAAGCAAGTATTTTCTTTATTCTGAAGTTTCTTAATCTATAATTTATAGTAAGTGATTAGTAACATTCATTAGGTATGTACCTTGGGACATCTGTCAGTTCGTACCTTAAGGAAACCTGGAAGATGTCGTATCCTCACGGATACACCAGAAAAAAATGTAATTGAAATGCAACAACTTGCCAGAAATACAAAAAAAAAAAAAATAATCGCATAAATTCCAAAATAGAAAAAATAAAAAGAAATTTAAATAAAGATGTTAAATCCTAAGTCTAGTAGTAGTACGAAGCAAAAAAATAATCAGCTTGAGTTTGAAGTTGATTTTTCAGCTTATAGTGTTGCTTAATTACTATAAATAGTATTGTGTTGTTACTGTCCTAAGGTAAATACCGCCCTGTCCCAAAGTACGTGCTATATGTTGTACCTTAGGACAGTTTTTTCTTTTTTAATTCAGAATATTGTTTTTTTTTTTGAAGTTTGTGTAATGGATTTCGTTTAATAAAAACATATGTTTCGTTCTGTTTAATTGCATTATCGATTTTCCCAAAACTAACTTGTTATACATGCAAAAAACAAAAAGTGTCTCAAGGTACGTGGTTCTCCCCTACACTCCATCAAATGTAAAAGTGCAAGTCTGCGAAATTTATAAATAACAAAATTATGTCTGTTCCTGGAAATTGTGATTTTAATTTAAGCATTAAGCATTACCTACTGGTATCATCAAGTGAATTCGCTCAAATGGAGGGATGGAGACTGGTTCACTTGAGAATTGGAAATTATTTTCCAATTTCAATACAATGATCAGTAATATATGAGCCATTGAAAACCAGAATGGTCCAAGTCATAAAATTCAGTTTCTTTATATTATGACATAAAGTTTCAGTAATATAGTTAAATCTAGTTATAAAATATTGAAATGTTTTCGGTGTACATATCTTTAGATAAGATTAACTTAAATATTTATTTTTAAAGTTTATAGTACAGATAGATAACGCTCGAGGAAATGTTTTCCATTAATATTATCAAAACTCAATTTTTGACTTACACCATTCTGGTTTTCAATGGCTCATATACAACAGGAATTTGTTAAAAAGTGGAAATATGTAAAAAAATGTGTAAATAACTTGAGAATTTTGGTAATTTTTCGGTAATTTATGGGTATCATCTATAACTGCGTATATAGCCACAAATTCCAAAAAAATGCTTCCCACTTTCTTTCCATTTTAGCGAATAGTACAGGGTGCGGCAGAAAGGACGGACGGTTTTAAAAAAATCATAAAATAGTTAATTTTTACTCAAAAACAAATTTATTGATGGAATCAGGTTCGCAAGGAAATAGCATTTGAGGCAGTCAAGTGTGGAAAATCACACCAGGCATGTGGTGGCCGAAATCGTTGATGCAGTGCTGGAGGCGTTCTTGGAAGTTCGCGTAGACTCTCTCCAACATCGCTCTCTCAACTTGGGCGACTTCCACGCGAATTGCGTCCTTCAATTCGTCCAGAGTTCGGGGCTTGTTCTCGTATACTGTAGCCTTGAGGTGTCCCCATAAGAAAGCCAGAGCATCAATGGACGTTATTCGCCCTCTCTTCCCTGGTCACCTTATTTCCAGGTTTGGCGATGTTCATTGGCCTCCTCGGTCCCCAGATTTATCCATATGCGATTTTTTCTTATGGGGACACCTCAAGGCTACAGTATACGAGAACAAGCCCCGAACTCTGGACGAATTGAAGGACGCAATTCGCGTGGAAGTCGCCCAAGTTGAGAGAGCGATGTTGGAGAGAGTCTACGCGAACTTCCAAGAACGCCTCCAGCACTGCATCAACGATTTCGGCCACCACATGCCTGATGTGATTTTCCACACTTGACTGCCTCAAATGCTATTTCCTTGCGAACCTGATTCCATCAATAAATTTGTTTTTGAGTAAAAATTAACTATTTTATGATTTTTTTAAAACCATCCGTCCTCTCTGCCGCACCCTGTAGTTTAGTTTTTCTAATTTTTTTATGTACCACATGATAGTTGTGCCAAGTTCACAAACAGAAATACATTGGTCTTTAAGACACACAGATTAAAATTCTGGTAAAAAGTTCTCTCGTCTACGTGTCAGTATCACACAAAATATCCAAAAACCCGAACAGCACGACTTACACTTTTATGCATTAGTCTTGACAGATGTGGCAGATTTTACACGTACCGAAATGTAGACATAAAACGATTTCACAGCAAAAAGGAAGAAACCCGCGAGAATACGGATGAAACGTCGGGCATAAATATGTTGGGCTGCAGGTTGGCCAACTGTTACGAACATATATCGTGCGAACGAACACAAACACGATAATAAATCATACGCCGGGAGCTTCTCGTTCGATTCCCACTTTATGTTGTTTAGGTTTCTTTATGACGCATTCGTCCGCTCACGCACAACTCACCCTTCTACGCACAAATATACCCACACGTACCGTTTTCGAGTAGAGAATGTCTCAGAAGATAATTGTGAGACGAAATACGAGATTTTGATTTGAAATAGGTATCATGTAGAGCTTGGCAATAGGCCGAACTCTTTGAGACGTATAAGCCTCCAGTCGCAAGGTTCTGGTTTGTTCACTGGTGAAATTAAATATACAATTTATTATTAGTGAAGATGTAAACTGACATTAGGACCAGATAAATCTTAAAACGAAAATTCCATGTAGGAAATGTTACTACTTAACGACTTGAATACCATGCAAAGAGAAAATTGAAATTTACTGGAAACAACGCGATTTATGTAAAGGAACCTAGTAGGTTTTAGAAAAACAAATATCTTTCAAATATACCCATTACCTTTACCTACTTCCAGCGTTGCCAGACGTCCCGATTTTTAAATCAAAATTAAATGTCCCGCGCGGGACAGGCTCAGTCCCGCTTTTCGGGGATAACTCGACCGTGCGTAAATAATTATTCTCTTATTGTAAGTTGCAATTTGTAACACTCACTCCTCAGACTATTGTTTGAAACGCCATATTTTTCTAATGAATGAAACTTTTTTTATTTGGATTTCTGTTTTTTTTATTTTTTTTATTCAGAACACGAATAAGACTCAACTATTTAACGATAGGGTAAATCTGATTTAAAATATCATATTTTTATTAAAATAAGTACATTTTCTATGGCTATTTTTGCTATCTATTGTCACGTAAACGTAATTTGAACTCAAATAAAAAGATAAATATTTAAAAACTTCTGATTATATACGTTTTTTTACTATGTCCCGCTTTCGACGAAAGAATCCCGCTTTTTTCACTCAAAAAGTTCCAAAATCCCGACTTGGCAAAAAAAAATCTGGCAACACTGCCTACCTCCTATAAAATAGCTAATTTTCACATCATAATAAGTATATTTCTATTTTTTTTTTGACAGTTTACGTTCGGCCATATTCATATAATATATGAATATGGCCGAACGTAAACTGTCAAAAAAAAATAGAGTACTGTTCAACGCCTACTTTGGTCTCTGTTGTTCATATCGAATTGACATTACTATATTGGATTAGTAAAATCGCATTACTTTTGTTTTATTTTACGCACTAGTGCCAAAAGGATAATTTTACTACCGCTATACAGGCATGAAAGCAGCTATTTTACAGGAGGTCGTGCAAAGAATACAACAAAGTACTGATTTTTCAGTAGAAATAACATCAATGTGATTTAAGCTTTCTTCTGTAACAAAACGTATATTCTCTACTCGGGTTATATTATAATGAACGGTGCAGTTGCGCAAGGCTCAGTATTGTGGCCTGCTACGAACACTGGGAATGTTATTTCCTTCTGCACCTGTGGATGACTGCGCCGAGGAACTGCTACAGAACCAGTCCCCTTCCTCTTCCTACTTTTTCATACTTCATTTACCGGTTTTATTATTTTATATATACTTATTACTTTGCCATAAACATCAGGAATGATTTAATAATATCTTCATTTAAATATAACTCAACTAAAAGTAGGTAAAATAAAACGAAAAAAGATTAATGACATTTTCATGAACAGAAACAGGATGTAGGCAAAATTTTTTAATCATCAATTAAATAATGAAAGAGTATTGAAATGTTTTCACTATAAAAATCGACTAAGCATGAATGCAAAATATAGCTTTTTCGCTACGTAAAAACAACTAAATGTCTGATACTCGGTTTCTGATACGACTTTCAGCTATAAATCTAGATTTAAGAATGGTTTTTGCTTTACCTAAATAAAGACTACGACTTAGTTGAAAATAAACGAATTCTTAAATCTAAATTTAAAGTTGAAAATCATATCAAAAATCGAGAATATGATACGTTCTCGAAATTCGGTTATTCATGTATGTGTACGATTATTTCCGGGAGTATTAAACCGATACATACAAAATCTTCCAGACATCTTCTTTTCGAGTAACATAGGCTATGTATTATTATGCTACGGGAAAAGGGGAATGAGCTGTGGGCGAAAAATGTAATATAAGTCAGACATGTATAATGTGTCTGTAGATGGCCGCGATAATTTCAGAAACTATTGAACTGATTTGAATTAAATTTTTATCCTGTATTATTAAGTATTGTATGAGGAATAATCTTAGATTAATCGCAGTATCCGGGCTACTCGAAACAAAGTATACAAATACAAGAGCACTAAACAGTGTAAAACTATATTAAATTTAAACTGATTTCAAAAGTAAAATATAATATACAGTGGACCCCCGGTAATCCGACAAACATTTTGCAGGGCAGTGTATCGAATTTGTCGGATTATAGAGTACTGTCTAAGACCCCCTAGAGTCCAGAATTTTTTACAAAAGAGTACCTTGTAATCCGGCAAATTACAGATCCAATGATAAGATTCTATATGTTATATATATGTACTGTGAACTTGTTCAATCATGCATTAGCGAAGATTGTCAAAAAAATATTCAATAATAAATAATAGACCATGTCGGATTACAGGGGGTGCCGGATTAGACAGGGGCCGGATTACCGGGGGTCCATTGTATTTTCATTTCGTTTTACAAATCACCTTACTTACTTCATAAAAAATCGGCGCAATTACTTCTCTATTATAGTCACGCCGACTTCTAACTAAGGAAGGTACAGGAAAGACGAATGTAAAACAAAGAGAATATTTTTTATAATATTATTTAATGTCTTTTTAGAAACCGGTTCATTTTTTTTTTTTAATCATATAAAAGTGTGTTTTTATATTTCATACATAAAAACGAGGAGAGCTGTATATAATATTAAACATTTTACAAAAATTAATTTAAAAAATTGTGTATGAAATATGCGTATGTTTTTAATTTAGCATGGGTTCAGACTAATGCGCTGTTCTTGCCGTCGCGTCCGTATGGTATGTTAATATGCACTATAGTACGGTTCACTTGTTTTAGGCTGAGACTATTGCACCTATACTTCACATTATAATATGATCGACGCCGTTTTTATGCACCTTTATATTGTTTCATTACTTCGCCGCGCTATTAAGCGAATTGTACATCAATAATAAGTCATTCTCTACTATTTCAAAACCGTAGTATAGATAAAATTTATATATGAAGAGTATAGGAGAAGAACGATCTTTGCAAATTAACAATTTACATATAAAAATGATGCAGTGGTTTAATAAATGTATTCTAAGTACATTTGATAATCCACATTATAACTAGAATAAGCTAATCGAAGAATAGAGATAATAACAGTTTCGTACAACGGATTTGCATTTAGTGATCAGAAATATTTATCGTTGTCAATTATTCCGATTTTAGACCTCTTTGTTCCATGCCGCAACAAAGGGGCTAGCGAAATGCTATTTGGTCCGATTTTTCATCGTCAACCAATTTCAAATTTATAAGTTCACGCTGAACAAGTTTTTTTATTTTAGTTGCCATTCGCGCTTTTTACTATTTTTTTTTAATACTTAAACGCGCAGCATCGAGGTTATATGCGTTAAGCTATTGTATTCATACAAAGACTTCACATAAGCAGTATTCACTTTGTAATTTAAATATGCATCGTATGGTCAAACAAAAAATTTTACTAATTGCTGATTTTAATGTAATTCTTTTAATGTAATTTTAATTGACAATCACGTCTAATTGTAACATTGCAACATTAGCTCTGTGAATTAGAGATGGGAAAAACAGGTCTTTTTAGTGATCTGCATCTTTGCATCTGGATCCCGTATATGAGCCGGTTCACTGAACCGGTTCAAAAAGAGCCGAATTCTGAATATGTTACTGCAGTCTGCCACTGAGTTACCTAGTTCAGTCAATCATATCACGACCTGTATTGAATCAAGAATGCATAGCCAAACATGTGATGCATGAGTCATTTGAGCTGACAGATGCATCAAACCAAGAACTGATACGTAAGTGTAAAATGTGCTTCTGTGTGTTAAGTGTTTCACTGAGTTATGCGGATCTGTTGGGCTCAAAAAAAAGTGAGTCGGCTCTCACGGATCTTCTGTCGGAGTCGGCGCTTTGAACCGGTTCAGATCTGAGTTACCCAACTCTACTGTGAATAAAGATATTCTATTCTATTCTATACACAGATCAACGTGCGTCTCTTTGGTATTAAGTCAGTGCAAATTCAATTGTTTTGCCTGTGTTCCCTATGCTTGGTTAACAAACGAAATGCGGCAGAAAAAAAACATTCTAAACTAGACTTTACAGTCTGTCTTTTCGCCTGCAGTCATGCGCGAATGTGCGCGTGTGTACACAGGGAATGTTCTGAGAGGAACCTGTCAAATTTCAGAGACGCATTCCTTAGATCATTTTAAGTAAAAAAATTATATTAACGTAGGTCCGATTCAGAAAGGTTAGCGAGATATGGATTGTTGAAGTAACTTTTAAAAAAATCAAATAACACTTAGTAAATTAAATTTAAAGGCAGCTCTCGCGTTACCATTACAAAATTTATTGATACTAAGTCTTACAAGAAGTATGCATACGTCAAAAATACATAAAACAGTACAATGATAAAATTACAATTCAGATTCGTACAAACATTTCTTAACCTTCAAGCGGTCGCGCGGCGTCGGATCGACCGCACTCGGTATATTTTCGTTCCCAACATCGTTATTTCTTATCGTATGCATTTCCCATTCCTAATAGCCTCACGAAATAAAAATATTATCTCCGCTTCCCGCGACCTCCAAAGTACATAGATCGCATTTGTTTAAGTCGCGGCACCGACGTCGAAAGCAAGCTACGTCCCTACCGTCGAAAATGTTACACTCGACGCGAGATATCATTTTCTGAAATATTAACAAATACTTTCGAAGTGTTTTTTTTTTTTTTTTTGTATTAAAATGACTCGTCGGCCGCTAACTGGTCGCCCGCAATGAACCGAGCAATAGTTCCAGTTTTCTAGTTTTTTCTGAGTTTTAATTTCTTTTTTTTTTTTCAAAAATTGTGTTCTAACAGAGTGATGATGTATCTGTACACAAAAAAATAAATTATTTTTCATTAATTAGTGTTTTAAATCTCTGAAATAGCCCATAGGTCTTTTGGGGTACGCGCGACCGCTGCCGTTACAAATGACCACGCGCTCGCTTGAAGGTTAATAACGTTTTTCAGGACTGACTTAAATTTTTTATTACTTTTTATATTTTTTATTTCAATTGGCAATTTGTTGAATAATTTGCATCCTTTACATATTGGTGCTTTACTGTAAATGAAATAAATATCTGAATATTCTTCATTGGTTAACATTAAAGGCATATTTAAAATAATGGCAATTACGTTAATTAACTTTCAAGTAACAGAAAAAAGGAAGCATTCTTTTGCATTCGTTTTTAAAGCTAACTCTTTACAATTTTGAACAGTTTGATGTTTTATTTAACAATCCATAACTAGATAACCTTTCCCCATCGAACTTATCTCGATATAAATTTTTGTGCTTAAAATAACCTAAGTACACCCCTGTAGTCTGGCAGATTCCTTTCGAAACACCTTGTATACTGCCAACGAGCATTTTATTGGCGAACGTACCAGTTAAAAATGTGACAGGGCAGCGGCTTTATGACCAACGTATTAAATGGGATATAAAAGGTACACTTCCATTCTGCATGTACCTATGTGTCAAATATTGAAGGACATATTATTATACGACTGGCTGTACAGAGTCGATGAAAAAGAGAGGAAGCTTGTTATATAGAGAACCAGCCGTTACCCGTGGCAACGTACACGTTAACAGAAACTTTATTTTATTTGGTATTAGCGGCTACCCGCGACTCCAAATGCGGTTGAGATTACATAGGGTGGTGACAAAAGTAGTGGAACCTTCGGTTGTACCGTATTACAGTCTAGCCTCATGGGGTTTGCACCGCTCGGTAGCGAATATAGCAGTGAAATCGAAGATTCCACCGTATTACAGTCTAGCCAAGCGGAGCGCCTGAAGTTTTTTTATATACCCGTACTCTCACCATATAATTACGGTACCTCCATCATGTATTCTAATGTAGTCAGTTTATTTGAAATTTGAAATGACGTTTTCGAATTAAAAAAATTTTAGCGAACCCACAAATATACGAGAACGGTATTAAATAGTACAGAACAGTGGTTCACAACCTTTTTCAGTTAGCGAAATACCTCCACGGTCCATCGGTCCATGGTGGAGTAAAAACCTTATTTGTATCGTATTGTTTCTGATAGTTTTAGGATCGAGTTGCGACTCACCTGTAACCCACTAGTGGGTCGCGACTCACCGGTTGAGAACCGCTGGTATAAAATATACGAAGGTGATCTAATTTATTAGTGTATTTGCCATATGGCAACATACACTATTGGCGTCGGTCGGATGGCGGGACCTAGGGGTCGGACCAAAATTTCTCGACGTTTCATAACCTCCTAAACACTTTGGCACCATTTTTAAAAATGTGTATATATATATATGCGTATATATACATATATATATATATATATATATATATATATATATATATATATATATATATATATATATATATATATATATATATATATATATATGTGCGGGCAATAACTTTCGAAAGAGTTAATTGATTTAAACGAAATTTGGGCTACGTGTTGAAATCCATCACCGCAAGAAGCCTATTTAAAATGGGCATAATCGGGCCATTTTAAGGGTAGTTTTTAGGGGTTGAAAAATGTTTTTGGGCCCCAAAATACCGAAAAAATTCTCAGAATCATTTCAAAATTGACACTTAACCCTTCAGTAGCAATTAAAAAGTGCTCCTAAAATTTTAATAAAATCGGCTCGACAGGACCGGACTTACAATTTTTTTGAAAACACTAATTTGCAGATAGTGACTTATTTATTGAAGGGTGTATTTAATTCGGTGTAGACGTTAGATTGATAATAATATTACAAATAAGAAAAAAATGTTATTTTAAGGGGTGTATTAAGGGGTTAAATTTTTTACTTTGCCCAAAAACAAACTTATTTTCACATAATAAAAGTATAAAACCACACGGCCCTATACAAGCAAATACACTATATTGTCGGCAGGGTTTTGGCACTGCGACCCGGGTTTTTTTAAATTTAAAATTTTTCATTCTAGTCACCACTCTCTATTTAAGTCGTTGTTCGTGAAGCTAGCGTTTCTAAATCATTACTTCTGCGCTTCTACTCTTGAGTTGTGATTGTCCTGAATAGGCATGCAAAATTAGATCAAATTCGATCTAGTAGTTTGAGCTATACATATGACCCCATATACAGACTTCTTTTTAAAAAAGGGGTTCAAGGAATATGGGAGAGTGTAAATTAACCAAAAAATGAAAATGCAATATTTACACGATTACAACCAAGACGTCCATAATACTTTGTACATGGGAAAGTAAAAAAAAAATCCCGTTAGCTGAGTTTCTGAACAGTAGTGTACAATGTTTCTATTTAATCTGAAATATACAACATTGAGCACATGCTCTATTTCTCACAAGTAATGATTTGTAATGATTGGATTCTTCTATACGTTTCCATGGAAGATTGGACGTGTCAGTCGAGTTTTATTGGACTTATTTACGGCGCTCTATGTTTTATTAAAAGAAAATACAGCTTGATATAGACGTCAATAAGGATCGAATATTATATTAATAATGCTGGCTACTTGCCCTGAACATAAATATTATTTTATATCTTGGATGGGCAACAATATCTCCACTATTTACTTTAGAATTCAGTAGACTAGTTTTTCGCAATTCATTTTTACATACACTCAACTCTGTTATAAAGGTGTTTGAAAAGAAACTGTATCAAAACATCGTTTTTACATTATTTTTTGGGTCCCATATTGAAAAACTGAAACCAAAAAACACTAAATATAAATTGGCTCAACACTTTCTATAGAAAGAATTTCATTTAAGATGCAACATACTCGTCCATAAGTTTATATTTTTGCATTATTGTTCTATTACCGGCGATCACATAAACTGCATTATTATAAATAATAAATATTAAAAACACATATTTAACATCAAACTAAGAACAATTCACCCCGTCGAAATCGCATATTATTTCATTTCCACCATGTAGTTGATTGCCGACACATACACGGATGTGCCGACATTTTGCAGTATTCTATACTTCTTTAGTTTCATGTGTCTAGGAAAAAAAATTTTACGCTCAGATAACCACTATCCACCAATAAGGCTCGTATCAGTGCAATGAATGCTTCGCACATTAGGCGGTCGAGTGGATGGGTTCGATTCACAAGCAACGGTAGATGACTTGTGCTCGTTGCTAACGGCCAACAACATTGAAGAGCGCACTAGAGTTCCCCAATTCGTTGTTTAATTGCTTTCCTAATTTATTGAATATGTTTTATCATTTCAATAACAAACTTAAATTGAACGACATAATATTTTCAAAGGAAGAAAAAATACAAATACAAATATCTTCAGACATTCATTATTAGTGTATTTGCCATATGGCAACATACACTATTGGCGTCGGTCGGATGGCGGGACCTAGGGGTCGGACCAAAATTACTCGACGTTTCATAACCTCCTAAACACATTGGCACCATTTTTAAAAATGTTTATATATATATATATATATATATATATATATATATATATATATATATATATATATATGTGTGTGTGTGTGTGTGTGTGTGTGTGTACGGACAATAACTTTCGAAAGAGTTAATTGATTTTAACGAAATTTGGCCCACGTGTTGAAATCCATCACCGCAAGAAGCCTATTTAAAATGGGCGTAATCGAGCTATTTTAAGGGTAGTTTTTAGGGGTTGAAAAATGTTTTTGGGCCCCAAAATACCGAAAAAATTCTCAGAATCATTTCAAAATTGACATTTAACCCGTTAGTAGCAATTAAAAAGTGCCCCTAAAATTTTAATAAAATCGGTTCAACAGGACCGGACTTACAAATTTTTTGAAAACACTAATTTGCAGATAGTGACTTATTTATTGAAGGGTGTATTTAATTCGGTGTAGACGTTAGATTGGTAATAATATTACAATTAAGAAAAAAAATGTTATTTAAGGGGTTAAATTTTTTATTTTGCCCAAAAACAAACTTAATTTCACATAATAAATGTATAAAACCACACGGCCCTATACAAGCAAATACACTATATTGTCGGCAGGGTTTTGGCACTGCGACCCGGGTTTTTTTTAAATAATAATTTCAGATAACGAAAGGGTCCTTTTCGTCGTGGAACTTAATTTAATGCTGATAAACAAGATAACACAATTTACGAGTAGATATTAAGCGACTTCCTATAAAATAGCTGCTTTTCATGCCAGTTTAGTGGTAATAAAATGACTCATTTTGTACTCGTGCGTGAAATAAAACAAAAGAAATGCTCTTTCTTTTTCATTTATTTTTTTCCTTTTATTTCATTCTTTTTCCTAGTTGATGCACATTTTTTTATTTTTATTTTGTTTATTTTAGTTTTTTATGTATTTTCTTATCTGTACAAATAAAAAAGTAAATAAAGTTCTCGTTTACCAATCTAATAGAAATTTTCTGTCAGTTGTCATTTAAATCTATATGAGCAACAGAGACAGCAAACTAGGCATTGTCTTCGGAAACAATCTAATTAATAGATTTAATATAACTGGCCATGGACTCTACAATATGTCAATAGATACTTATTTTGAAGTGAAAATCAGCAATTTTATAGGAGGTACTTGCAAAAAATGTAATATGTATCTCGATTGCATTGCTCCTATAATTTGAGGAACTGTTAAAACTTGCTAATCTCTCGTTATAACACAATTCACATGTCCTACATAAAATTATGCATTATAAATTAATATAAAAATAAGGAACGAAACGTCGCTGAAAATAAAATATTAAGTGTTTTACTTATAAATAAAGTCCTTTTTCCCGAAAAATCATTTTTATTATGCATTATAATTTAGACACGTAAGCTATTTGAAACGATTAGATCGCATTGCTGAATCCTGTATAAAGACGGTAAAGTTATAAAAATAATCACAATAGTTTTTGCAGTTAGTCTGTAAAATACAGTAATATCAAGTTTATATAAATACTTCTTTAACTGTTACAAAAAAAACAAAAATTCTCTCTTGTTTTTTTTCGAAGCTAACGAGTAAAACAAATAAGCAGAATAGATTTACAATTCTACAGCATCTGATATTTAGTATCGAAGCATTACCGACATAAAAAGAAGTTGAGTAACTAGGAATTCATTAGGAACTGCTTCGAATGATACCTAGTCCTGGACACTTTGTAAAGGTACGAGGATGCATAAGGTCGACGTGACTTAAATAGTCTATACACAAAAAACGGAAACTTCGGTCATAAATTGGAAAGAATATACAATAAAGGAGATGTGACCTAAAGCTTTAATTTCACTTCCTTGTATACATAAAAAGTTTATGGCTGTTTGTTGTTTAACAAGTTCTAAAGAAAATGATTATCTTCTCAGACACGTAGGTACGCCAACAGAATTAAACCAAGTACATAGGCTGTGCCAATGACAACGAGGCAAAAAGACGAAGAAGTATTTGAAGTATAGCTGTGCCCATGTCACGCCCGAAAGTTAAATTAGCCAGTTAAATGGACGGCTAATTAAACGTCAGAATTCGATTGTAAGCCTAAAGGAAACTTTAGCCAAATCGCTATTCGTAAAGCTTAGCAAAAAGATTGGCCAGCGCTTAGTCTTCTGGTTAAACGAATTTATTACGCTTTGCGAAAGTAACCGTGAGTTTGGTGGACTAAGTTTAACCTTTTGGTCAAAGAAGATTAACCAAAAATAAAGCAGTAGATACAAGAAAAAAAATGATTTTTTGCGTTAACATTTTTTTTATACTTCAAAATATCTTTATTTACGAACTTAAGATATAGACCAGGGTCGATAATTTTTGAGACCAAAAAAAATTATAGTAGGATGAAACCCTTTGGAAAAGGTAGAGAATATAACAAAAATGAAAGAAAAAATAAATTACGGTCGATCTGAGGTCGGGAAGGGAAGGGGGTTAATTTTTAAGGGTAAAAATGGGTTTATCTCCATTTCCGGCAAAACTACAAGTCCTATGAAAAAAAGTCAAATGGCAAAGCTGTAGGTAATAAAAATATCTACAACTTTTGTTTTAGCACTTTTTTCACATAACCTCAAAATTTATGTGAAAAATTCAAATAACCAAGTTTTTGGTTTTTTATTTTTGTCTTTTGCAAAAAAATTTATTTTTTCACGAAATTTGGTGAAAACTTACCTTTTTATGTCCCAAACACACAGTAATTTTTTTGATTTAAAATATTCATTTTTTTTACAACTTTGAATTTTGCCATTTAACTTTTTTTCATAGGACTTGTAGTTTTGCCGAAAATCGAGATAAACCGTTTTTTACCCTTAAAAACTCACCCCCTTCCCTTCCCGACCTCAGATCGACCGTAATTTATTTTTCTTTTCATTTTTGTTATATTCTCTACCTTTTCCAATGGGTTTCATCCTACTATAATTTTTTTTTCATTTTTTACCATTTTCAAAGTTATCTACCCTGGTCTAATACATAAACCACTATTTTTAATTTGTTCCAATTTTTGCAGCTAAAACCCGATTTTTTTATATTCAGAAGTTAGTATGTATTCTCGATTTTGTCAAATATTTATATGACAACCTGACTATTATCATTGATTTTTTTTATGTTCACGTTAACTAAAATAATATGCACGTGTGTATAAAAAAAACGATAGTAAATTATAAAACTCCTATTGTTGCTTTCTTCTATTATTTTTTATCTCAATGGTAGATGGTCTGCGTGTTTTTTTGTCTCGCTTTATACGAAAATATGGTGACAGTTTTTTATAATACAAGTTAATAATATCATTTTGTATATATTTCAATATGTATACAGTTTTTTAAAGGTCTCTGAGATAACAAGTTTAATATGCAATATGTTTCAATCAATTTGATAACTAGTGACGCTTATCAATAATGATCAAAAGAGTCATATGATTACACAAGCATTATCTTTTTTAATTGACCTAATATTAATTAATTGTTATATGAAAGTTGCTACAATTTAGTGATTTAAGCATGTTTTGCTTAATTTTAATTAAATTTTTCTTTGTTTACAGGTACGTCACACACGATATCAATATTTATCAGACAATATCTATTTGATGGATGAGAATGAAATAGTATTAATAAATTCACTATCATTTTTTTTTTCAAAAAAAGAACTAGCATTCGTTATTTACATAGAGCTATTGATTTTTGAAGTTAAACTTTTGGCGCTTTCGGATAAAATAATGAGAATGTTTATGAATAACAATGCGCGCGGACACAAGATCAAATTTAACAGGATGAAGTTGCCGACATAACATCAAAATTAACAGGATTTATATTAATTTACTAAACGCGAAATTGGGTTCAAGTCCCGATAATGGCATTTAAATTTTTCCTAATATATAAGTCTTCTAAAAAACCATGATGGTCTTAGTGCGTTTGATATTATGTTATTCACGTATTGTGAATGAAATTATACTCTATAGGAAATGATTTATTAACATATCCTTTCTGAGCAGGTTAAAGTTGCTGGCTGAACCATAATATGTCTAGGATATTTTGTTAAATATTTTGATTTTAACTACGTTTACCAAAAATTCGACTAATGGCTCAGCGATCGAAAATATAAAATAGGGAAGGTGACAGATGTCAGGTGATGTTTTATTCTAATACGAATAAAAATTATTTGCATGCAAATTAAAAATTGGGTTTTATCACTCCAAAGAAGAACTTATAACGACACGATGCACTTTTTTGTAAAATGAAACATCCTCTCTAATATCTACACAGAAACCTGATTGAATCAATTTAATTGTAGACGAAGTCGAAACCACTAGCAAAATCCGATTATGCGTTCTATGGTGATGAATAGATTTAAAACAGAATAAAATGCATGTCGATCATTTTAAGGAAACAAAAAAAAGGTTGACCATGCCTATATCACAGTTACAAAACAAGGTTCCAATACGAAAAGTAGCCAGGTAAAAGAATTTTTAGTGTCATCTCAGTGCTCACTACTAGTAGCTGTATACAAAAACCATCTACTTTAATACTTAAGCTTGTTTTGTAATTGTGATACCCTGGGTCAGATTGTTTTCAATCTTTGTTTGTTTCTTTTAAATGTTTGACTTTCTTGCATTCTACAATATTATATTCTATTCATAACTAGAGCCCCTATTGCTATCTAAACATTTTTAGTTAATAGTGCCCTGGCACCTTTTTTGAGTTTTCAAAAAACAAATTTATCTTCGAAAAATAGTTTATATGTCATGATTTACCTTTAACTCTTAACTCAACTCATTCAAAAGTACTGTATATGCATTAGAAAAATAAAATTGGTCTCGTGAACAGGTTGTCCAAAATATCTTATAAAAAATTATTTGACTTTTTCAGGTTTCCCGGACTCGAACTTTAACGTAATATCATTCTTATTGCTGTTAGATGGCAAAAATTGATTTATCGATCGAACAATTTATATTTTACGGTACTAGCATATAATTAGTATTATCTAGCATTTTAAATTTTTTGTTTTCAATTTTGATTGAGATTTTTAGCATTTGGTTTTTTACGTCAATGGAGACCCCGTCCTGGAGGGCTGGGAATTTTCTGTTAGGTTATGCATCTCCAAGGAAGGCTTCGCAGAAATTGGGGAAATTGCAATCAAGAAGCAATTCAGGAGAGAAGATTGGAATAAGGGAAATGGAATAACCAAAATGTATGGAGGAGACTGAGGGCGGGAAAACAATTTTTGTTGTAAAAAACTCCCGCTTTGTATACAGATATCAAATTTCCAGATTTCTCTGAAAAATAAGGTCGAAATAATTCAAAAATCGATTTAAAAACGTATAAAATCATTAACTAACCATTCATCTCTGGGATCCGGGACACTCCTGTGAACGCTGATCAGATCGCTAGCGTATTGGTTGAATGCGTTTTTGTACCAGCCATCATCGTACATCTTCTTTATTTCAGCGGTCATGTTGTTCGATATTACAACGGGCTTACCCATTTCACCAGGTGCATCCACTGCGGCTATAGGAAGTGGTAATACTTCTTTATCGGCACCGGACTCCTGCAGAAAAGTAATTTTATTTAGCAGAATGTTCTTTCGGCTTCCGAACTTTTTTATCGTGTTTTAAATTTTCATGCAAACCATAAAGAGCAGTAAAAAACTCAGATCGCAGTGCCAAACTCCGCCGACAGTATAGTCTATTTGGTAAGTGGCTTTGTTTTGGACACAATAATATTTTTTTTTCTTAATTTCATTATTATTATTAATCCAACGTCTGCTCAATTTAAATACAACCTTCAGTAAGTAAATACATATCCGCAAACTAATGTTTTCATCAAATTTCTAAATTCGGGCCTGTCGGGCCGATTTTATTAACATTTCAGTGTCATATTTTAATCTTTACTGGAGGATTAAATTTTAACTTAGAAACGATTCTGAGAAATGTTTCGGTATTTTTGGGTGCAAAAACATTTCTCGATCCCTATAAAAACTTTCATTAAATGGGCAAACACACTAACGAATACAATTTTCTGGATAATTAGTTGGCGTAATAAGATTTTTCGCGACTGTAATCAGTTGATTTTTTTTGCGATTGTTTTTTAACATCTTTCTCAATTTTTGCGTGTAACTATGAAAAATAATTTATTTCTTTACGAGAAACAGGATACAAGGCTACATATGGAAAATATTTATTTACAAAACCCTTTAATGATCACATTTTAATAATTTTTTTAAACAAACATAGTAGGAAAGTACACTTGTTATACACCAGAAAAAATCGAGATAAATTAAAAAATACATATGCGGTCATTTGAAAAAAATATTTACTATTCCTTTATAATAAAGTTGTACTATTTCGAAAATGATTTTTTAATTGTTTTCGAAACTGAATAGTAAATAGCGAAGTTATGGTTTGAGGCGTTTTTAGGAAACTCGCTGTATAAAATATCTTAAAAAAAAAACTTCGGAGAAGTAAAAATTGGTTCTGTGCTAAATTCAAAGACTTGCGGTGACTCGCTCTCAAGATTACGACTTAAACAAAAAAAAATACAGAATTTCGAGGCAGGCAAGAAATTCAAATCAAGCCTGGAAATTCTGTGCCTAAGATGTAGAAAAAAAATTAGTTCCGAGGCAGACAAGGAATTGAAATCCAACCTCGAAATTCTGTGCTCATAAACCTTCAAGAGCAAGAGCAAAAAAAAAATGCACAGATGGCGTTTTTTTAGTGGTAGCTTGACAAATAAATATGGAGCTGGGCACACGCCATCTGTGCATTTTTTTTTGCTCTTGCTCTTGAAGGTTTATGAGCACAGAATTTCGAGGTTGGATTTCAAATCCTTGTCTGCCTCGGAACTAATTTTTTTTCTACATCTTAGGCACAGAATTTCCAGGCTTGATTTGAATTTCTTGCCTGCCTCGAAATTCTGTTTTTTTTTTTTTGTTTAAGTCGTAATCTTGAGAGCGAGTCACCGCAAGTCTTTGAATTTAGCACAGAACCAATTTTTACTTCTCCGAAGTTTTTTTTTAAGATTTCACGTCTTTTTCCAAAGTCTAAGGCTTTTTTTTATTTTTCCTCCAAAATAAAAATATGTGCGTTCTTAGAATTAAGAGGCCATTTTCTTTTCTTGCCGGTTTGATCTTTTATATAAATTATACGATATAAAAAAATAATTAAACACAACAATTCTGAAAATATATATTCTGTATATATGAAAAACCCCCAAACGCAATACAAAACCACCAAAACGCAATATAAAACCCCCAAAATGCAATATAAAACCCCCAAAATGCAATATAATACCTCCAAAATGCAATATAAAACTCTCAAAATACAATATAAAACCCCCAAAACGCAATATAAAATCTTCAAAACGCAATACAAAACCTCCAAAACGCAATATAACCTCCCAAAATGAGTACCACTTGTATTGATATTATGGGTTTTCGTATGCCGTACCAAACTACATTTATGACGAAACTTTTCTTAACAAATGTCACATCCAAAAGTTGATATTTGCGAGACTTTTGTCACCACTAATTACTAAAACAAGAAAATAATTTATTTTTATTATATAAAAGAAAATTGGAAACTAATGTAAATAAATATAAATTCACACACGTCAGTCCTGGGATCCGAACTCTGCTCACCCAAGCTATGAAGCAATGTACGCGCCCTAGACCACTCGGCTATCTATCTTACTTCCTAAAGCACCTTATACTATGTATACTACTGTAAATATATGTCGTACGAAAATTTGGTAAGAGTGTATTTAAAACTTGGAAACTAAGGTATTTACACGGCGTTATATGGGAAAGACTCAAAATCAATGTATTGTAATCTCTTAGAGATCTAGGGATGGGCTTTTTTTGCGTTTAATGTACGAAATTTATTTTTCATGTGCGGAATTTAGCACAGAAAAAATCTCTAACGAGATTCTTCAATCGCGCACACTTGTCAAGCATAAACCTGCAAGACGAACACAGCACAAATGAGCTAATTTTAGTGCGTGTTTTGTGATGTGCAGTAGACATTTTGCAGTTTTGAATGCAAATGAATTAATGAAAACCACACACTAGCACATTTCATCGATTTAGAACGGCTAGACAAAAAATTGCAGGCGACCGACTGACAGTCGTTGCGGCTCCTGGTTGCTTGTTGCAGGTGCTGGTCTCATGTGCGCTATTTTTTAAATGGCATGGGTCCTCTCATGAATATTTTTTTTTTGCTCCGTGCGGTGCTTTGCTTGTCGTGCAGGTTTATTGTTGACAAGTGTACGCGATCTTTAAAAGAGTACAGTAAGTCACCAATCAATAAAACAGAATACTTCTTGCATGAAGGCATAAGGAAGGATTTTGCGAAATTCAATCCCTAAAAGGGTTTTTATAACACAATGTTTATTCTTCATAAATTTAAGAAAAACCGGTTATTTTTCGATAATTTAAAAATCATGAAATATTAGACTCAGGATATAAAATTACATACAAACATGTTTTTAACAGTTTTTTTTATTCAACCCCTAGGAGGTTAAAGAGGAGTGCATTTTTTGCATTCGGGGAAAACCGAACCGGGTAACTGGTTCTCAATAAATAATAATATAATAATAAAACAGACGAACATGTTATCCACGCCTGGACATCATAATGTTTACGTCAGGTTGATTGACCGTCAATTAAGTTAAGTTAGACGGACAGAGGCGCCGAGTGGAACGAAAACAAGCCATCATTTATCAAGCGCCGGTAGAAATGGAAAGCTGTGAGAGATGAAAATAAATCTACAAAAATTATGTCAACAACATCTTCGTCCAGATACCGGCTTGTTTTCATGTCACTAGGGTTGGGATTGTGTTATGGATTTGTCAGTATTTTCATACACTATTTAAGACGTTACGGACTAAGGTGGAACTGATCGTTCGGAAGAGGCGCTACATAATTATGATAGAATTTTACTAGAGCGACGACGGCTTAATGATCGTTTGACAGTAAATTAGATTAGATTGTATTGGGGCGGTCAGGCGTGAAAGCCTCTCAATCACTACGACCTAAAAGATCTTTTGTGAGTCCTTTATTTTATTCCCAGTCAAGGCTGTCCTCCATACCTCATTAGGTTTTACGAAAGACCTGTTCAGGTGTTTCAGCCTTTTGGTGAAAACTACCTCACATGAGCAAAGGATATGTTCCGAAGTTTCTTTTGCTTCGTTACAGAAGCGACAATTATCTATCATCATCAGCTTTACCCATCTTTGAAACGTGATATTACAGGGCAGTGGCCGGTGAGGAGTCCTGTCAGTAATCTCAGATCTGTTTAGCTGAGAATAAGGAATTCTTTAGTCCTTTTGCTTGAATGTGAGATAAATCTCTTTCATTGCCGGTGTCCTGGAACTGACATTCATCCTCCCATTTGCGAACCTCCATTTTAATATGGCTTTTAGAATAGCCACAGAGAGGTTCCGAGTCTATAAAGATTTTAGCACCTCCTTCTTCCCGTTGTTTGACGGTAACTAATTCAAGCGTATCAATTCATTTGAATGTGCAATCGACACTGCAGGTATTTATGCAAAATAGTAATCTAAAAGAATAAATTACCGGTTATTTAATTTGCGGTAATTTATTATAAATAGCCGCGAATATTTATTGTTATACAAGGCTGGCAGAAAGTTTTGCGTATGACTGTAACTTTCAGACGAGATTTTAATTTTAATTTTATAACCAATATTTACATAAATATAAATAAATTATTACTTAATACTTTCAAATCTACTTTTGAAATATCTTCTACTGTTTTGTTTTTTTGATGTTCTGAGAAACAGAAACAGAATGTCGCCATTTTGTTTCATAGGATAATTAACTGGTAAATTATATACCCAAAATGGTTGCCATCTGAAAATACAGGCTTCACGACGATACCGGTCCTGCTACCATAATTTTACGGACATATAATGGTATCGTTGCGATGTTACGATGTTTTCTCTGTCACGATTTATTGTATCTCGCGTACAACTCGAATGGCTCGACCAATTTGGAACACTTAATAAAACTGAAACTTTTCGACACTCATAGAATTAAAAATTAACGCAATTTTGTATTTTGGATAATATTTTATATATACTTTTGTTCAGCCCTATTTGAGACGTTTACAACACAATGAGTTTAAAGTTTCTGAACAATCAACATTTTTATGAGGACATTAAAATTTAAATAATATAAAAGATGAAGCCGCGGTAAATAGAATTTCAAATTTTTTTGTGCACAACTTGTTTTTATTTCGTTCTTTGTAAAATCAATTATCTAATTTGAGCTTTTTATAAAATTGGATAGTAACTGACAATCGCCGCTGAATTTATTTGATGAAATATAGATAGTATTTTTTTCATCAACGCATTGATTTTTGCTTTTTAATAAACCGATAATTATAATCTCACGAACTGCTAATGTTCCAGTGTGGTGCTTATTTGAGTACCGAAAACAGAATTTGGATTATGTGAATATCTCAAAACAAGGACATCAGAAAATGTGAATACTGGTTTGACGGTCTATATATTCCAAAACGTGAACGACAAATTAAAACGTGAGAAAATGAAAAATTGTATCTACAGGTACATCTACACAAATTTAAAACTCCATACATGTACTTATGTATTATTATTGATTATATAATATAGTAATTAAGTAAAACATTTTACAAGAAATTATTAAGTTTTTTTCTATACTATAAAATATATCTTATTTTATAAGTAAACTAACTGCTACCCGCGGCTTCGCACGCGATTGAGATGTAACACGATAGCGGCAACTGTAGTGAAGCCTTCGTCTCCACCGTTTTGTCATACCACTTTAAAACAAAATATTTATACAATAGCTTTCGTTTTGTGGTCAGAAACCTTTGGGGGCCACATTAAGGATAGCATTTACGGGTCGAAAATGTCTTAGGCTCAAAAATACCGCAAAAATTCTCAAAATCGTTTCAAAATTGAAATTTAATCCTTTAGTAGCAACTAAAAAGTGTCTCTAAAATTTTAATAAAATCGGTCCAACAGAACCGAATTTACACATATTATGAAAACACTAGTTTGCAGATAGTGCGTTATTTCCTGAAGGATCTATTTAATTTGTTGTAGACATTATTTAAAGGGGTCCAATTTGTGTTATGCCCAAAAACACTATATATAAAATACACTATATTATCCGCAGAATTTGGCACTGCGACTCGACTTATTATTACTAAAGGGGCCTTTCTAAAAAGTCGTCTTTAAAAATCTTTTTTGTAAATATTTTCCGCTGTTTTTTCTAGACAATAGTCTTGAAATTATGATTTTTTAACAAGACGGTTATGGAAAGAACGCCCTCCAATTTATATATGGCGTTTCCATAGCTCATCTATTACAAACCTTTCACTGATATTCATACGATTTGGATTGAGTGTTCTAATGACTTGAGTACTGCGAAAGTAGTCTAAAGACCGAAACGAATGTTTATATAAACCGTGGAAAAGATAGTTTGTTATTAATGCGCTTGCGTTGCCGTAGTCATCTCTACTCACTACTCAGCGTTATTTAGTATTATTGAGAGCCAGGCATATATAAACTAACCGATTCCGAAAAGGATGAACATTTCAGGGAAAGTAGTATTTATTATGACAAAGAGAAAGTGCTACGATATCCATGTGAAATCTGGATTAATGACCAGGAGGAACTCACTTTCAATGCAACATACACAAACTTAATTAGTTTATAATTCATTTCGCTCAAAATTTTGATTAAACACATTTGGAGCTCATTAATTAAATTTGCGTTTTTGATATTTTAAGAACTGTCAATTTACAAGTGTTTATATGAATATGTACAAATTGTAACTATTCTGTATTGTGTTCGGCAAACCTTCAACGCATATGTAATTATGTACAACTTTATGTTTTTAACGTTTTTAGGGTTTCGTACCCAAAGGGTAAAACGGGACCCTATTACTAAGACTCCGCTGTCCGTCTGTCTGTCACAAGGCTGATGTATTTCTGTTGCCGCTATAACAACAAATACTAAAACAGAATAAAATAAATATTTAAGTGGGGCTCCCATACAACATATATGATTTTTTGCCGTTTTTATAGATAATGGTACGGAACCCTTCGTGCGCGAGTCCGACTCGCACTTGGCCGGTTTTTTGTTTTCTAACACAGGTCCGAAAACTGACGCACGTATTGTTTCTGTACCTGGTTTTGACAAATTTTAAGGTAGCAATGTTTTATTATCTATTTCTACCTATTTCAACGGGTTGATTGAAATATAAACTACTAGAAGGCTGTAGTGACTTGTGAAGAAGAGAATCATTAAAAACAGTAATTCCATTTTTGTTAAAACTTCATATTAATACGTTAAACACGAAAACACATTAAATATTATTTACTCAATTTAAACAGAAAAAAAACCGGGGCTGCTATCAATTTCATTTATAACTTTATTTCACATCTAGAGGATTTAACTATTATATTTTATCCAATTTTGAGTATTTACTCACAATTTATAATTTGCGAAATGTCATTTACTTCATAACCATGGTTACCATGTTGGGTCAAGGAGTTCTTTTGTAATTTTGAATTGTGGCAATATGTGCAATACGATAGTATACCGTGAATTTATTTTAAAATGAAACATATTATTTAAAATCTAAAATATTCAATGGTGATCTGTTAAATTTAGACTAATTGAAAATTGAAATACGAAATGCATCAAGAGATATAACACCTGTTCAGTTAAGTAACGTTTTGAAGAATTTTCATTACCGTTTAGGGCATTGCTTGGCAATGATTGGGGGAATTTTGGAAAATTTACTTTGATTAGTTTAAAAAAATCATATCATGTGTATATATTATTACTTGTACGCATTGTTATGTTCTATTTTAAAATAAATGCGTAATTACATTGCTGTCAGAAATATTATTGTAATAAATTTATGGTATACAAATTTTGTACCGGAACTGAGCTCTTTCGGCTATCAGACTTGAATTTTACGAAGCAACCCTACCGTTTCCTCTTTATCATAATAAACAATACGTTCCCTGAAAATTTCTTCATTTTATGAATTAGTTTATTTGCGCCTGCCAATCTAGTTAGGACTACGAAGATCAGTGCCAAGTATCTAAGTTTTAATCTGAAAACTTTTTCGACTACAATAGGCCCAGCGTCAGTCAACATGTTTCGAAAGGGACTTAATAAATTTAAAACTTTGTAGAATTGTGTTTCTATCTTCCACGATGAAGGGATCTAAGACCAGCCGACCCCCCAGTGCCAAAAGCTGTTTAAATTTTTGAACACTCTCATTTGACGACTACAGATGACGATGAATCGTTAATAATCGAGCCTGCATTCTTTGACAAATATAGTTAAATGACAACGTATGAATCTTTTAGGATGTGCTTCATTTACAGCATAAAAACGCGTCTTTAAAAATTAGTTAACAAAATAGTTAACAATGGTAATTATTCGACATATTTATGCGAAATCTGATACTTTGAAACTTTTCTAAAATCATGGAAATTTAAAGCTATAATAGATAATTCCAATCGATATGCCATTGATATTTGAATTTCAAGGGTGACTTTTAAAACGACGTTCGATAAATCACCATATAATATTATGATAATTGGTATACTGAAACGTTTACGTGAGTGAAACACAGTGACAGAGCAGCCTTCGGGTGCGAGAGAGAGCGTTTATAAATTTAAATATAAATTACAAATCCGTTTTTTTACTGAAGACCATTGCGACAAATTTTTGACGCTTAAAATGATGGTCACCACTTCTTGTGCGCATCTTAAAAGATTCTAATGTTGCCATTTTACATATATTAGCCAAAAAATGTACGCTCTGCATTCTTATTGCCGATTAATTGTCATCAGTATTCGTCAAGTGACTCCTGGCGGCATGGCAGGCCATCGATCAGGGAAGGTAAAATACCATTCTACAAAGTTTCAGTTTTTATCAAATCCCTTTCGAAATAAGTTTATCGGCTTTTGAAAGAATAGTAGATTATAGACGCTCAACATCTGAAGTCTTCAGCGTATACTGGCTTTTGGTCTAGAATATTATTAATACCGATTATTGGAACAGACGTTAATAACTCAGTTGGATTTTGACTTTAACAAAAACAGTAACAAATTTGAAATTTAAAAAGCTACAATACAATCGATATTTTGTAAAATCAACATCGATATAACTATATGCATGAGCGAAACTCAGTTCTGACGAACAAAGCGATAATAGAGCACGCTCTATGCAATATTGGTACTAGGTCTAACTATCTATTGTAGTTGGTAGCTTTAAAATAAATTAAAAAAGCATATATACATTATCCATAAAAAGTGGGGAAAAATGTGATTCACCAACATACCTGTCCAGGAATGATTGCGTTGATATTATTGGTTTCTTCACCAGCAGACAGATCGTCTTTGACAGGATTAAAGGCGTGTAGTGCCTGTGCATTAATGAAGTTATGGTCCTGTAAAGCAGGACCGGGTGCGTCATGAGCCGCGTTCACACTATTGTCGGTCCTTTGTCTTTCTTCTGTATAAAGAAGAAACGCCACTGTGAACCACACTAATGATATCACTAACAACAATTTTAGCAATAAACGTTTACGCGACAGAACACCCATTCTGAACATTTGAGTTTTATTTCAATTTTTAATTATATCACAAAACAACACAAGCAACACAAGTATCCATGTCAAAATTGATAGCACTAACAGATTTCACTTTTAAGTTTTAATTTTTCAGTTGTTTATAAAATGTTACTTTTTTTAGAAATACTTCTTTTTTTTAAAACATACACCACTCTGTTTTTTACTTTTTAGATTCACGATAACATTTATATCTTTAATGATTTTTTGTTGAATTTTTAGGATGAAAAATTTAAAGTTATAAGTCACCTTTAATGAAAAAAACGTCTGCTTTCCAAAGTGTCTCTTGTGTACCGTACGTTTCTTATAAAATTAATGACAGAAGAAAATTTGACAGGTAGGTTAAAACTGTAACATTTGTTTCAATTACGTTTTCGCTACAGTGACATGAATTATTTAAAGCCCACTGCGAACAAAACAGTTTCTTTTTTTTTAGTTCTTTTCTAATAGCGGAATATAAATTACAACGAACTATGTACACTATATTATATCACAGACTTAAACGGACTATAGGTAAAAACTAAAAAATAAAATGTTTCTATGTAACACAATTTAATTTAGTCTGTTTATCAGTTAGATAAGAGCAGAATGATATCGCTTTATTTATTTAATTTCACTTTGATATGCGCTGTTTCGAAACTATTGTTAAAAAAAACATGTTTTTCACTGTGATATGTTAGAGCGATATGAAGGTCAATGCTGGGTTCTGTGTGGGTCAGCTTTCGCGGAACTGTTTGCTCCCATCATTATTGTCATCTGGTCATATCTGAAACAAAAACAAAATATGTCAAATCAATGGTAAAATTATTACTATTTCAAAATACTCATTTTTTTGTACAGTCATTGTTATCTTATTTGGTACCAAAACTTCTGTCAAAAGTTTTTTCAAAATTGTAATATTTCATGTTCACAGCATCATAATTTCTCTAGATTAATTTAAAAAATTACAGCCAATTGGGCGACAGGAACATTTCAACTTTAAAAATATTGACATTGGATATACCTACGTGTTATAATAAATAAAATAAAATCTGTTAAAACCTCTAGTAACGCGGGTAACGACTAGTAAAAAATATTATGAAATTTGCTATTCATTTGCATAGTTACATGATATGGTTCGCATGTAAAAATTAACCAAAGCATGCTTGTCAACTACCTAATTTTTTTGACAGATGTTCAGGATAAATAAACAGCAGATTTTTGTGTTTTCAAAATATTTCCGAAACTATATGAAGCTTAGAAAAAAACTGACTAAAATTGTTTGGAAGAATAACTAGAATAATAAACCGTTGTGTAACGTAGTGGAATATTATTTAATTTTTATTTATTTATTATTATTTATGATTTTTTTTTGTCGCACTGGGTACACCCACGACACAATTTATTCTTACCCTACTGCCAGACTATGCTCCTCGCACTGCTCCTCGTTCTGCTCATCGCGCTGTCCCGATGCTGCCCTAAGCGGCCAGACACTGCTGTACTCGCGACGCTCCGCACTCGGCTTTCGCCTCTCGGCAATGGAGGTCGATACTGTGGCAGCGTGCGCACTATGCCTTAGACCGCTACACTTAGACCGCTTGACGCGGGAGTATGTGGCCGGCTTACTCGTGCTCTTATTGCCGGTCCTTTGACTCGCGCACAAAAAACCGACAATCGAGGGAGCACTGGGCATGACGAGGAGCATGACGTGCGGCATGACAAGTAACGCGGTCACACAACGTCTCTGCCTCTTTTCCTCGCTACTTCCCATGCCACTCGTCGAGTGTGTGGCTGAGGCATTACGCTTAATTAACGAGGATTAATAAATACGAATATTATCACAAATATTATTTTTATTTAGTTTTAAAACATATTTTAAATAACAATTTTTTGCAAAAGAAATTATCATGACAATTCGATTAGCGCCAGGATATCTTTTCGGTTCTACTCATTTAAAACGAATCCCCGCAAAAAAAAATCTAAAATTATTAAATGTAAAAATTTCTGGTATTTTTAATCATTATCTCATCCTGGCGCGTAACCTTTACAAATTTATATAAAAAAAATATACATAAAGCCCGATTCAAAATCAATTAAAATATAAGCCAACAACTGTACAGATGTTGCAGTTGTAAAAAGTATACAAGCATTATGCCATTATACAAAAAACAACGTTACAGCATATATCGCTTCTGCGCATGCGTCGATTTTTTTCTCAAAAACAATAGAGATCTTCATATTTGTATCTTAAATATCCTCAGAAAGTTTGATTTCAATCCGCTCATTCGTTTGACCTGTATCGTGTTCACAGACAAACAGGTAAACAGACTTCTTCCAAAAAAATGCTTTTGGATTCATGGGACCTCAAAATATTGTATAATTTTGAAAACAGAGTTTTGATCTAAATTAGTACAGTTCCCGAGTTGGAATGGTAGAAAAACACGTAAGCCTATGCTCACGGGGGACGTGAAACTTCTTTGGAGTTATGAACTCGTTTCATTGATGCGTTATACATTTTCCGTTACCATAGTTTCTCTGTATTGGCCATAATATGGCACATATATTTTTGACGTCGGTCGGATAACAGGACCTAGAGGTCAAACCAAAATTTCTCGACATTCCACATCATTCTAAGCACCGTTGGTGACTATCGTTTAATCATGCAACTACTTTTAGTCCGAAGATAAATTGATGTGCTCATAAGATACGGCGGACCGTAAGTTGGGAACCGCGGGTTTTTAGAATGCTAACTAATATGAACTTAAAGAACGGGGCAAGCAGCTTGTTGCATCCGTTGAACTCGTTTACCTATTAATATTACTTGTCAACGACTGAATCACCATCGCCTTCGACGTGGCGGGCGTCGGTTATCATACCACTACGACTGGATCCCAAGACGAACATTATTAAAAATTTATGATACTATGTGTGTGTGTGTTTTCACGAGTATATTTGTGGGTTTTTAACACATTTGAACTTCGGACGATGAATAAATTGACGATGTTCAAACTCAACACATCGAGTATTCAATGTATGTTTCATTTAATGATAAGTCGACTTAGACATCCTAGTCTATGGAGTTGTCGGCTCTTAAAAGTACCGAACGTAAAAATGAAATTACTGTATTTTCGCTTGTTTGCTAAAGTCCGCACTTGCAATAAAACAGTGCGTGATGACATATAAGGTGATATTATGTTAAGAACGAGCCACAGTGAGTTTCAATAGTCACATGAGCCATAGTAACTTCACGCACGAGATACATGTAGTATTTTTTATGTGTCTGCTATAAAACTCAACACATCGACAACTCAATATGTGTTTTTGAAGTTTAACTTCTTTAGAGTGTATCTGTTTGAAAAAAAAACCGTAGTTTGGTGATAGGGGTGGGGGGGGGAGAATGGTCAATTGTTCATCTATGTCCTTAAATAACTTTAAAACTATATATTTTAAAATTACAAAAAATTATATATTTGAAACTCTTACTACAAGCCCTTTCATTTGATATGTCACACGGTACAGTTTGCAAAACTTTTTTTTTTAATTTCCTAATTTTTCCCCAAAAATTACCCCCATGTTCAAAATTTATTTATTTACGTTACACGTCCGTCTTTGGGTCACTGACATACACATGTGTACCAAATTTCAACTCAATCGGTCCAGTAGGAGATAAAGGGAGGTAAATTGTAAATTGTCACCTATTTTCTAAAATAACCTGAAAACGATTTATTTTAAAATTATAAAAATATATATATTTGAGACCCTTACAACAAGCCCTTTTATTTGATATGTCACACGGTCCAGTTTGCCAAACCTTTTTTTTTTTATTTTCTATTTTACCCCCCAAAAATGATCTCCGTGTTTAAAATTCATTTATTTACGTTAAATTTTGTTAAGAAGTTCAGTTTTTTCAAGGAAACGAAATTGTTTGTAAATATTTTCACTGTCTTGAAGTTGAGTGGTTGAGTGGGGAGTTCAAGTCTATGGTTGGTGTATGCTTGACATTCAATGAGGATGTGTTGAACGGTCAGTGCAGTATTACATGTGAGGCAGTTGTCCGGATCAGTGAACAACCGAAGTATGAATTGATTTTCATTTAGTCGCACATCGAAGTCGAAAGCAAGCATTAGGTTAAAAAGATGCGTTTAGACTAAATTTGAACTCTCATTATTTAAAAGAAACATTAATAATAATCACAATTATTTTGTTCTAAGATCCATTTCTAAACATTAACACTGTCAAATTTCGATAGGGTGAGTCACACTTAGCGTTGCCACGTGTTTTAATTTCTGTAAGACGTCTCGTGTTTCAGGGGGGATGCACACGTTTTAAGAACAGCTGATTTTTTTAAAAATATTTCCGAAACTATAAAGTTTAGGACAAATTTTTTTACAAAACTTTCTTAGAAAAATAAACAGAATATAAAAATCATTATGGAAAAGTATATCATAATATGAGAAAAACAACGTTATAGCTTACATTTCTCTTGCGCATCCGCCGATTTTCCCCAAAAATAATAGGGCTCTTCATATTTGCATAACAAACATCCTCCCAAAATTTGGTTTCAATCCGTTCATCCGTTTGACCTGTATCGTGCTCACAGACTAACAGATGCACAGAGTTTTTCCAAAAATATGTTTTTTGAATTCAGGAGACCTCATAACGAAAAAATATTGTAAAATTTTGAAAAGTGAATTTTGACCTAAATTAGTATCATTCCCCACTACCATTATTTTCATCATTTGATAAAAATAAACGGTCATATATAGAAACCTTGTTTTTTTTTTCGTCCCGATTTCAGAACCGTCTGTCCTGAAATTTTGCATACTGAACCTGACAAAACTAGTCACAGCGTAGTATTTATAACAAACCGGTGCGACAATATTATGTGAACTTCAAACGCGGACGAAAATCACAAAATGTGAGCGGGCCTTTAAGGTAGGTGGTCGGTTGCTGTGGCGCTTCCATAATTCACATTTGTCGCATAATATGATCATTTATCACCGCACGATGCCTTTATAACGAACCTGTGCAACGAATGCTAGCAGGACGCTTACCAGACTGATTCAGAATAAAGTTAAATTTATGCTCAAACTTACTTTATGATAATTTACATTAGCTGTACGTATTTTATGTGTGTAAAGGTGCTAATATGTGCGATAAATTTTTCCCTATCGTCAGTACATTCTATTAAAAAATAATCTTTTAAAAAAGCTATAAAAGTTTTTGATTGAGTGAAAATAAACTAAACAGTAATTCTCTCTTTTGTGCTCAGCGTTTAATAATTTATGGATGTTATCGCCGCTGCTTTTATTGATTTAAATACTAACAGGTAACGTGATGGCTGTAAGCAATGTAGTAGGTAATTACTAACAGTCGACGCTCTGTTATCCTTTTTATTCGTTTGTGATATACATAATATACGCTTTTAAAATTTCTGCTGCCAACATGTAAATACGTTTAGAGCGAATTTGTGGCAAAATAAGATTACTAATGATTAACTCAGTTGTCTGAAGGTTCTATTTTTCATTTTCAAAGAAAGAAGCAAGACTTTTAATGCCAAATAATCTAAATAAATTCGAAACGGCGAGGGAACGTAAGGTAACATTTTTTATGAATTTGCTTACGTTTAAAATTTTTAAACAAGCTAATACAGTGTGCATGAGTTAAGGAGTTTGGCAGCCTCACGACTTATTGAAAGGATGCACCGCCTGGATGTTATAATTTAACATAAATAATAACGAATGACGAAAAGAGAAAAATAAGCTCTAGATAATTAATAGCAAATAAATATCACGTGTCTACGAAACGCGCCCAAATGTTTGTGACGTCATTGGGTTAAAAGTTGTGTATTTATGTATGTATTATTCATAAGCATAGGAATATAGAGACAGAGAATGTACTAGGGTTTTAGACGAGGGGAGTAAAGCCGATTAAGCAAGGCGACCAGGTGAGTGGTGTCTCCTTTTTATTGGCCGGCGCACTGCGCATGTCTTGTGACATCAAATTTATGTTGGTAGTAGTATGGTGTAAAAAGACAATGCAGCACAATGCGCCGGCCAATCAAAAATCGTCACCATTCTTACTTTGTACAAATGCTTTATACCCGCCCCCCTCAGCTGTATACTCCATCACTATAATTACTAGATCCATGGTATTATTGTACATACTACCATAGTAACCATGGATACAAGGACCGTAAAAACAAAATGAACCATCGAAGTTTAAGTCCATTATTTAATATTTTTTTTAAAGTTTAATGGGAATTATGGACAAATTTGATGTGTTAAACTTTTTAATTTATTGCCAACGTTTCAAAATTTAAGCCCTGAAGAAGACAGCAAAGCCTGTTGAAACGTTGGCATTAAATTAAAAAGTTTAACACATCAAATTTGTCCATAATTCCCATTAAACTTTAAAAAAACAAAATTAACTTTTTAATTAATAAGTAAAAAAAAATAATGAAAGTAGTTTTTTTTATAAAACTAATATGTGATCTTTCCATTTATGTAAAAAAAATCACTCAAAATCCAATAAGATTCATTTTTCCGAAATTGTAGAAATAGTTAATTTAAATTTCTTGTTATATTCAGCATATTTGTAAGCTTCCGTCGTTTAAAGTCGTATCCAAATTTCTGTTCAAGCAAGCGGGCTATGAATTCGTTTTAACGGGCCGTAAACTCGCCCGTAAATGCAAAGCAATGAAAACAATGCTCTACGCTTAACACTTAAACGTTTCCCGGTTGTCTGTTTACAGGCATTGTGCACTTGCAGTTGTTTTATGACCAACATAATAAAACGAACTTTTTGATTATGCAACATTTAATTCCGTTAGTCTAACAAATCGATAATGTACCAGAAAAATAATGAGTTAAGAGAGAAAAACGCGCATTTCAAATTCATTGCGAAAACGAGGGTTTATAAGTTTCAAAGATTTGGAAAATCGTCAGCTTTTTCAACAAAATTTTCACGGTGGCATTCACGTGATGACAATAACCTTTCAACAATTCATTTATCTAAATCGGCCTATCCGTTAAAGTTCTAGAAGGTAAGGCGGAACTATAATCAGATAATATAAGACACGTTAAATACATAACCCGTCCCCTTTGGTTTACATACCGATCCATACTACATAGCGTAACATGTAATACGAAGCTATTGTTTCTAATTTTAAACTTAATATACTGATCAATAAGTCGTCATTAACAGATAGAGTGTCATTCCAATAAGGATACAAAATAAAGAAGGATAGATGCATACCTTGAAAGTTGAAAGGAAAGTTTTAAGCGCAAATGATTGATTGCGAATTTCCTGAACATTACAGGTATGATTTAGTACATTTCCTTTATACACTCGCTGAAACGTCATCTATATCATTCGGCTTTCTTTTTTCGTTAAAAACTTCCGTACAATTTTCTTTATTATTTTCTTATTATTATCTTAAACTGACTTGCCAATATTTTCTGTAGAATTAATTTGGTAGGAATTTTTTTACAGCCCCATATATAATAGTTGCTTTTCATATCTGTATAGGGGTAGTTAAATGACAAACTATTAAACATTATTTATGTTTAATAGTTTGTCAAATAATAATAATTTATTTCATCGAAGGACCATACAGCGGGTATAGGATAAGTCAATATACATTAAAATTAATCATTAAAATAATCATCGACACTGTAATACATCTTATCAAGTAAAAAAATTTTAAGTGCTCTTTTAAATTTAAAAACATCAATAAAACATTTAATATTGGCTGGCAATTTGTTAAACAATCGGGTTGCCATGGGCAGAGGACCATTTTTAGTAACTGTAAGTCGACTAAAAGGAACACGAATCTCTTTTTTAATTCTGGTGTTGTAAGTATGAATTTCGTCATTACATTTTACATCTATGTTAACGCAATATTTTTTATAGAATGTTAATAATTTATATATGTATACACAAGCCACACATATATCGTATTGCACGTTTTTGCAAAATGAAAACGTCGTAGATTTGGGCTGATCCCCAAAAAATTATTCCATACGACAAATGTGATAGGAAATGGGCATTGTAAACTAAGAGTAATGAATCCATGTTCATAATTGGTTTTAGTCTTCTTAACAGGTAACATGATTTACTTAGCTTAGAACAAAGAAGAGTCATAAATTGTATTATTATTATGTTTATTATGAAAGACCTATTATGATGTTTGATGAAGATCTTATTTTTGATAAAAACGTTGGAGAAGTAATTATAGAGCATTAAATATAATAAACTTTTTTATCCAAGTTCCTGTTAATTTATTTTTGAATAAAAATAAAGTTAACGAAGTATTTTTCTAAAACGTCAAAATAGTGCATACTAGCGACATCGGACGGAATCTCTTAAAAGCTATTAGTTCAGTCATTTATGCGCCTTAGTGTGTATATAACAACAAATGATAAAAATAAAATACAGTTAATAAATACTGTACGGTGGTACGGAACCCTTCGTGTGCGAGTCCGACTCGCACTTGGCCAATTTGTAGAATGTTTAAGCAAGAAGACTGCGCTGCGACATTTTTATGTCTTGAAAGTAAACCGCATGTTAACGTAAAGTGGTGGATGAAAACGGTCAAATAATGCAAGTCATTGTAAAGCGCTGTTTATAAGTACCTCTACAACGAATCTCTATGCTGAACTGATTTTAACTAGGAAGGTCGAGACGGTGAAACCAAAGTTTACCGCGTGCCGTGTGTTTTAAATCCATGCCAGTGGTTACACGCACCGAGTTAATTACACAAAAACGGAAATTAACTACGACAAGATCCTTGCAAGTTGTGTAATGCTAGGCCGATAAAGAAGACGTCTATCTTTATCTCGTATACATGTGGGAATACGTGTTCAAAATTGCACATTCCAGTCTATGCATACAGTTAACCGTATTTAAAAAAACACATTAATTGTTTAAAAATGACACTTAAATTTAATGGTGTATTGGTTAATAATTTTTCAAGAATGGAAGCAAAGTTGAACTTTAGGTACATACAACTTAAAGAAACTCGGGTCGCAGTGCTAAAACCCTGCCGATAATATATGAAGACTAGGTACAGGGGAAGAACGATCAATGTCACATTTGTTTAGTTTTGAGTTACAGTAAATTGAAAGTTTAAAGACTCGTAAATAAAAAACCGGTCTAAGAAATGATTTGCAATTTGCTTTATTAAATGCTTGTACATGTTTTATTTCAAATAATAATTAATAAACATAATTAATAAATTAATGAATTTTTTTTTCAAAATTTCAAATCTAACTCAAAGTTATTCTCGTAAAAACGATCTAAGTCCATGAATATCCAATTCAGGGTTGGGAAGATTGATTAAATCAGTTGATTAAAATCGACGATTAAAATTATGATTTTAATCAAGTGTTTTTTAATTTAAAAAAAACTATGATTAAATTTTAAAAATAAAGCTAAAAAAATCATATAGAAATAACAATTTTTCATGAAAACAAAAATTTATAATCCTTTTAATACAAAATAAAAAATAAAAACAATCTTGATACTTCTTCTTATGACGCATTAAATGACCCGAAAAGAATAAGACAATTTACTTATAATATAGGTACCTATGTCTTAAAAACAGAAATTTTGTATATTATTATATTATACAATATTATAATATAACCTATCACTTTCATCGAATTCATCATCGCTTTTCTGATTGTCGTTTCCGATGAACGGTAATTTTTCATAATATGCTTGGGATTCCTCCGAAACAAACTTTTTGAGTTCTTGTAATTGATCACATTTTTTCTTAGGCAAAGGTATTAAAGCTTGATACAACTAAGCTAGATTGCTTTGACTCAGTTCAAATCTTGTATTATTACTTATCACAAAGCTAGATGTTGCTCCATTATAAGCGTTTCTATGATGCGTGGATGTTCTTTTACAATAAAGAGTTCCTTTATAGGTCTAGTACTTAGATCGTTTTCACGTAAAACCAGTGGACCTAGATCGTTTATTCATTGTGTACAATATTTTAGACGCATATCTAGGCGACTTCGATCGTTCGTTTTACATGTTTTATTACTACATGTGAAAATATCCATCATAATCTACCACTAACGCTATTTATCACAAAAAAGTTAAAATGTGACATCGATCGTTTTTCCCCTGTGGTCTTCATATTGTATTTTCAAAAAAGTTGTGGCTTTATTATGTGCAGTCAAGTTTGATTTTGAACAAAATAAAACATTTAAGCCCTTATGGATCCCTTAAAGCAATATTTTTTAAGTGAAACTTCTTTAGCAACGCATTTGTTTGTAATTTTCTGTAACGTTAAAGGGTAAATGATTCAACGGCGGGAATACTTTGGAACGCAAAATGGATAACATAAACGAAACGAGTTCATAATTCTAAAGAAGTTGCACTTCCCCTGTGAGACTATGAGGGTGAGGCTCACACTTGTTTTTCTTATTTGCAATCCAATACCTGCACCAAATTAAATACACCCTTCAGTAAGTAAATTATATTCGCAAAATAGTCGATTTTATTAAAATTTTAGCAGCATATTTAACCATTACTAAAACATTAAATTTCAATTGTTGAATGGGCCAAAAAAACATATTTCATCTCCTAAAAACCAATTTATAAAAATGGTCCGATTAAATCAACTAATTCTTTCAAAAGTTATTGCCTGCATATATACGAGTATACAGATAAACACACATTTCAAAAAATGGTGCCAAATTGTTCAGGATAGTATGAAACGTCGAGAAATTTTGGTCGGTTTCCTAGTCTCCGCCAACCGACGACACTGATAGTGTATGTGCCATGTGGCAGATACAATAAAAACGGCTATTATTTAGTAACAATAATAATAACAATAATTTTTGTGTGAAACGTCTAACTTCTAGAATATCTGTGAATTGCAAAACTTTAGCCACAATAAGTTTTAATGAAGGAATTTAGAACTGGGATTTTAAAGATAAAAATAAATATCTTATACTAGTATATTTTTAATATTTAAGATTACTTATTGCGTTTTATCTATTGTTGTACTTGACGCTGTTTCCTTTATAATCGGCATAATTGAATAAAGGTGTTTATTTGTTTATACGAAAATGCCAACTTTTAAGTTTCCAAATTCAATCGTTTATGAAATAGAGAGACAGACGGACATCGGAGCCTTACAATATAGGGTTCCGTTTTGTAACATTTTGATACGGAGCTTTAAAATGATTCAGTTGTATCGTTTTGGAAGCAAAATTAAGTAACGCTGCATTATAAGGAGCGTGATCGCAACAATTTTTGCAAACTTCGTAAAATCGTTGCTGTTAAAATAGCACTGTAGTTGAAGATTACTGAGCTAAATATAAGCATTGTGAATAAAATGAAGGAAGGCTAGAGACTCGCTGATCTTGTATGAAGAGAGCGATTCCGTTCGTACTCCGCATTGTTTGTGTCAAATTGCAGACATATAAAGGCCGTGGTGGCGTATTCATGAACAACACCAAGGCTTATTTTTGACGTGGCTGTTATGACACGATAGATTGTAGACTGGTAAATGGTGATTCCGTACATATTCAGGAAAAAACGATTTTTAAATTTATTATTATTTTTCCTTAGTTACGAAAACTTATATCTTTTAATTAAATCGTTTGTCTAAAAATGGCAAACGACTGCGGTATTCTGCCAAATCTAGGAGCTTTAGTATTTCACGCGCATCAGCGCTATTATTGTTCAAAAAATGAATAATCGTGTACATTCGTAATTGTGGATGCAAAAATCATGAAAAAATCTGTTCGTTTTACCGCTTGTATATCTTTCTTCGTGATTTATAAGTTGGTCACTTATCTAACTTGGCTGCATTTTGAAGAAACAGTAGGTGACCACCGCGCTAATCATATAAAATTAATATTTCTTTACCCAAGGAGTTCCAAGTCTTTCAAATACAGCGTATTTGAAAGGCTTGGAACTCCTTGGTCAATATCAACCACAACGAAATGATGAGCGCTGACCAAATCGTGATCCCAAGACTGTTTAAGGTACACCGTACCCTCATTTGCATCGATATAAAAGTATTCATTAGAATTGCTCATGTCATTTAAAATCGAATACTGAGCCTGCTGATTAATGTCGGTGTCATTATCCCTTGCGGTAGCTGTTACAATAGCTGTTCCAAAAAGGAGCAGCCTTCGTTACAGAAACGTAAGTTCCAGTTAAACATTCTGGTGAACAATCGTTAACGATCTAAACCTGGTACTTCGACATAAATGCCAAACATTGATCAGTTGCTCCGACAATCAACTCATACTACTGACGTTGCTTGTAGTTCATCCACGTTTTATAGATAAACTAGCGGTCCGGTTCAACATCGCCCGGATTAAGACGTATTATGCTGCAGTTGTCATTCTTATAGAATAATAGACGAATTTGCCCGGTATTGCTTTCCGTTTATTATTAATAGTCGCACGCGACTGAGGTAAAACACGGCAGCGACAACGGTAGTCTTCGTCTCCATCGTATTATTATCTTATCTCGCCGCGCTGTGTCCCACTCGGTAGCATCAACAGTAGTAGAGCATTCGGCTCCGCCGTATTGCAATCTTGTCAAACAGGTTACAGCGACAAACAAACAAACCTAGAACCCGATTGTAGCGTCACCTACAGGGTTCAATTGTGAATCTAAACCATTTTCGAATCCACTTGAACACACACAAAAAATTTCATCAAAATCGGTTCAGCCGTTTAGGAGAAGTTCAGTCACATACACACGTACAGAAGATTTTTATATATAAAGATAATAATTATTAATAATAATATAATCTTTATTTAAAGGACCTGGTACAAGTCATAATAGCGTCAATATCTACAATTCAGTCACTTATTATCTATACTTACTATCTACTTAAAAATTCATTTATGTTATACAAATTGTTCATTTTACGTTAATTTAAAGCAGGGTGGTATATGAATATTTCGTATTAATAAATTAGAAAATTTTGTTTTTTTTTTGTGTATATATCAATTATAAACATCAATATAAAATACGTAAGGAGTAAGTCTAAGATCCGGAATTACGAATACATATATACTCTCATCTGTTATTTAATTTTTTTTTAAACGAAAGGTTATTTTTCTTATCCAACGGTACCAGATTGTCTGAACAAAAGTCGATCCCATCAATGGTTGCCTAGATTTTAGATATTAAGTTTTCTGAAATAATTTTTTTCCGATCATGTATGCGTGCTCCATTGATCATACCCCATAAAAATGCTTTTTTTTTCTTAATTGCAATATTATTATCAATCTACCGTCTACACCGAATTAAATACACGCTTCAGTAAATAAGTCACTATCTGCAAATTAGTGTTTTTAAAAAAATTGTAAGACCGAGCCTGTTGGGCCGATTTTATTAAAATTTTAGGGCCACTTTTTAATTGCTACAAGAGGGTCAAATTTCAAGTCTGGAACGATTCGGAGAAGTTTTCCGGTATTTTGCGGTCCAAAAACATTTTTCAACCCCTACAAACTACCCATGGAGACACTTTTGTTTAGGCAACCTAGTACCGTTGGATAGGCAATAAAATAACCTTTCATTTAAAAAAAAATTAAATAACAGATTGGAGTATATATTTGTAATGCCGAATCTCGCACTATAGCTTCCGTCGTGTGCACCTCTTTTTCAAGAGATACTAGTATATTTCTAAAACGACGGTTTAAGTGAATGCATAAAGGCTAGCAATATTCATTGTTCTTGTATAAATAGAGCGGTTCCGCTAATATTTCGTATTGTTTGTACCAGCCTGTGCATATATGTATTCATGAATAAAACTGACGTGACGGGAGAGAGCAGGATATGTGGTCGACGTGAATAATGCATGAAGGCTAGAGATTCACTGTTCCCGTATACAACGCGGTCCTCCCGCTAGTCTCCGACTCGCTCCAGAGTGATACAATGTCATGCCTAATCTTTTTACGACTTTAAATGTTGATACTACATATTACAAGTATTACAACTGATGTGCTACCGTCAGACAGTTTAATGCTTTCCGACAATACAATCTTTCAAAAAGGAATGTTCCTTGTCTAATAAAGCAATATTTTATCTCTGATTTCTTTTCGCAGTTACCTTGCGCCCGATTTATTTGCCTAAAAAGTTACAAATGTATATCAACACCTACTTATAATATAAAACGCGACCTCTTTGCCATTTCGTTTTCTTGCGAATTTTTTCGATTTTTCGGCTATAGACAGAAGAACTATTTCCAAAATTTTGTCTGTTTACATTTCTGAATCTATATCACTAGAGATCGGCCGAATTTGAAGAAACTAAATACAGTAATACCCCGGACTTACGCGATAGGTGGGACCAAGAGATAGCCGTGTAAGTCGAATTCGCGTAAGTCGGGGTTCAACCTTGCACATAAATACGTATAAAGTTTGTGTCATCGGGACCAGAGTCTAAAGAAAACAATAATTTAGAAGAAACATGTTTAACCTTCAACTGGTGACATGGTTTTTTTGTAACATAACTGGTGACGAGCGGCCTGACAGGCCGCTGCCATAACTGGTCTATAATACATATATTAAAATATGGTAGCTTATCCTATTGTTTATTTTGTGTTAAATTATATATTAAAGTAAAAATTAAAACAACGTCATGTAGTCTAAATATAATTTTAATTAGGAACTGGGTAGTTACAAAGTTTTTGGTCTCTGTAATCGAAAAACTAGGCTCGAGATCAACAATCGCTTATAAAATAGTAAAAATCAACATAAATTATAAAATATTTATTTTTTATCAAAGTTCAAACACTAATCAACTTAAAAAAAATTAAACTCTTAACACAAGTGTCATGTCTCAAAAATGAGAACTGTCAAACTTTAGTATTTTTTATTGACAGTTAGGGCATAATTGCTTCGCACACTGCAAACACACATGTTTATCGCATGATATACATATTGATAATTCGATTTACGGTTCAATTTAGGAGGACCATTAGCACAGGTTTTCCGTATTTTCAGTCTGTTTTCAGGATTTCCAATCCACTTGAGTCTCCTTGTGCTAACCATTCTACAATTCGACGATCGACATTAGAACATATGACTGATGAGACTTGTTTGCTTGTGCTAGGCACTACATTTTTGTCAACAACCTCTCTACGTTTTTTTCTAGGAGGTCCAGAGTCATTCATTGTAAGAAATATCTGATAAAAAACGCAATAAACCAATATAGTGAAATTCCAAAAAAATTACGTAAGTGGTGACATAAGGTCTGAGAGGCCGCCCGAGAATTTTAAATCGATCTAACTTACCGATTTGGACCTGGCCGACGCAACTATTCCCCTCTAGGGCACTGACTACACTAAACTCGAAGCTACTCAGGCGCTCAAACACGGGAAGTGCGGGGAAGGGGTTGATATGATGTTTCGCTTACGCAGCTCGGCCTGTGAGACCGCACGTCACCAGTTAAAGGTTAATAAAATGTTAGATAATTAAAACAATTTACATTAGTACGAATAAAACAACGTAAATTTATTTTGGTGTCGAAGGCTTCATATATACTAACAATATCGCCTGACGAGTTAAGATTTTCTTCTTCTCACGTAAAATTTCCTCGTAGCATGCCGGTAACTTTTTTATTTCCCGTTCTGTAGTAGACACGCGCTCTTCATTGGAATCTATTTTTTCTAAAATTTGAAACTCCTTTTCAATTGTACTGGGGGCCTTCTGTTAAGTTTGAAATCGTCATTTGATTTTCTGATTCAACTGGGTCTAACCAATCAGTTTGTTCAATGTCTTGATCAAGAAAAACCGCGTATCTCCGAATTCGCGTAAATCGGGGTAGCGTAAGTCGGGGTATTACTGTACAATATATCAAACTTAAACTATATGATAGTCTCTTTATCCCATTAGGCTCAGGTTGAGGCCGCAGGCAAAAACCATTAAAATGCTTTATCAAAGGAATTTGATAAATGATAAAAATCATGTTTTTAACTACTTTTGATTCTTTCTTGCCATCAAATTATTTAAAAATAGTCTGATCGAAAATAACTGAAATAAGGATGTCTATTAAAAAAACGGTCAAGTGCGAGTCAAAATCGCGAGAAGAGGGTACCGTGCTATTCCGTTTTCCGTGAGTACTTTAAGACTTAACATTTCCGTTTAGGTTTTCCTGTCAACTAGGGGTGAGACCCGACATTCCCTATTTTTTTTTCAAAATTTTAGTCTCAGTAGTTTCGGACAATTTTCATCTATTTTATTAAATAACTTTAAAACTATTTATTTTAAAATTAAAAAAAAATATATATTTCAGACTCTTACAATAAGCTTTTTCATTTAATGTCACGTGCGGTACAGTTTGCAATTTTATTTTTTTTTTATTTCCTAATTTCCCCCCCGAAAATGACACCTGCCGAAAAATCATTTATTGACGGCAAAGTTCCGTCTTTGGGTCACCGATCTACACATGTGTACAAAATTTCAGCTTAATCGGTTCCGTAGTTTCGGAGCAAATTGGCTGTGACAGTGGGACGGACAGACAGACGAGTGATCCTATAAGGGTTGCGTTTTGTCCTTTCGAGATCCGGAAGCTTAAAAAAATATTGAACTGTTTTCACATTATAATATTCTTGGAAACGTATCCTGAGTATTAACTTTTTATATCATTTGAAACATTCGATCTTTTGTAAATACTGGAACATTGCTTTAAACTACCGAAGTAAAATTCAAAGGTTTTCAATTAATTAACCCGCATTGTCACGCAATGAAAACTAACCGCAAGAAAATCAATCATCGATAATAATCATCGATGACAATTTTTGTATCTACAATGTCTATTAGTGACGCAGCTAGATTGTACAGTGTCATAATGGGGTATTATGCGGTGTAATGTGACATGTTTAAAACGAGTGTTAGCGAATTTTAATGGTCATACGAGCCGTCATAGCAATACACACGACATTTGTAGACAGCAATACTAAAAAAGTTTCTTTTTATATCTGTTTGATTTAATAAAATTGAATTAATAAAAATTTACACATGTGATTTCAGTCGAACGCACTGTATACCTATTACCTAAAATTACGCTCGCTTTGACAATAGAAGGCTGACTGACAATTGATATTAAATAACCAGTTCATGAAATCTATCAACCAAAGCTTACGTACGAGTCATTGAAAATAAATTCGAATTGTGGTACGGCTATTATAAATGTGTGTTTTGATACTCGAATACAGTGATGATTATTATATTTTTCAGTTAAAAAGGAGAATCGAATAGCGCAAATAAACAAAAGACTGTATTTTACACTGCACTCTACAGAAATATAACTGGTTACACACATGGGGCACAGGCATACATACGAACGCACAGACAAAGATTTTTTTAATAAAATTTTCTTGGAAAAATCAATACAATAATAAATAGTTTTCAAAAGTATAGCATTATAACAGAAAAAATACCGTTGTAGCACAAATATCTTCTGCGCATGCACCGATTTACGAAAAAATAAAAAAAAAATAAGGCTCTTCATATTACCAAATCAATCATAAAATTTGGTTTCGTTCCGATCAACTAACAAACAACGAGCAAACTTTTCCAAAAACATTTTTTTAGAGTCGGGGAATCTTAAAATGAAAATATACTGTAAAATTTTGAAAAGTGATATTTCACCTAAATAATACCATTTCCCCCTACTGGAGCTGAAATAATAAAACTGAAATAAATAGGTATAGAATGGTAAGATAAAAAAAAAAGTTAGACACTTGTTGATGGGTCGAACCAACGACGACCTCTTGCGTACGAGGAAGCCGCTCTACCTCGCAGTCACCTTAGCTTAATGCTACTCAGCCGGTTTTTTATACCATACGGTATATGTACATTCCAACTCGTTTCGTTACACTTTCAATCTTATGAAGCGATTTTATCCCACCGTGCCAAAAGAAGTTTTATTTCAAAAAGAAGAAAAAACTTATGTACGCTAATAGGAACTTGAAATCGAAACTATATATGGTCATTGTCCTAGCATGTACGTACATTGTCTTGCAAAGGTGAGTTTTAGGTAGGGTTACCATCCGTCGGGTTTCCCCGTATTTGTCCTAGTTTAGAGGGCATCCGGGGAGCGTTCGGGCGGGGCTTCATTTGTAGTCCGGGTTTAAAAATTTAAAGTCTTGGGCCGCGACACACGCACTATGCCCGCTTTTAATTGAATTTTGTTAAGTTTAATATTTTAATAAGGTTTTGTTTCCATAACAGAGTATATTAATAATTTGTGTTTTATTTTAAGAATAAAAAAATTCTAACTGATTATTAAAACAATTTCTGACAACCTGTAATAAGATTTTGTTCTTTTAGGTACACTTAAAATGATGATAAAAGTTGACTAAATTTAATTTTAAGGTCTGAAAATAAATAAAAAGGTGATTTATGACATTTTCAACTGTTTTTTATTACACTATGTTTAAAAAAACCTGTTGATATGTCCGGGTTCTGGGCTCTAAAATCCGGGTTTTTCGCGCGTCTTGTCCTGGTTGCCAAATTTTAGAGATGGCAACCCTAGTTTTAGGGAAATACAGAAAACGTCTCCGAGAAAGAACATTTCTGGATCTACGCAGGTTTGGAATAATCCAAGTCTAGTATTAGTTCCAAGATGCTATTATCGCCGCTTCAATGTGAAAGTACACTTAGGTAACGTATTTTAGAAACACCTGTTTCTAATTGTTCTACGCATCAGAAATGTCTGGTAGCTATTGCTGTCATTTTTCCATATTATGCATAGAAAAATGAAAAACACAAACGAACAAAACTTCAATCTTATACTATCAAATACATCTGGAATCATAATATAGCGTTCTCATGATTGTAAAATAGATAAACAGCTCGATGGACAGGAAATGTTATATTATTTGTTAAAGCATTAATGTTATTATGAAAGAGTTTATTTTGAATTGGTGAATTGAAAAATAGTCCTAAAAATATTTTAACGACTTCTGTAACTGATTATTTTTAAGGTAACTTATCGATCTGAAAGACATACTACAATTGTTCTTCGTTTTAACTTGATATGTTTTGAATAAAGGTCAAAATAAGAAACGGTGCTTTTGCATATCTGACTATATGGCTTTAATCTAAACAATTTTATAAATAAAATAATTTGTCTGAGTATTCTATATATGAATTTTGACTTGCATCGAAACCTGTTTGAAATATTAAAAGGAAATATATGTTGCCTTAATCCACATCCTGTGTATCACTCAAAATATGATTCTTCAGTAATCTAGTGTAAAATTTCACAAGCATCCGATAGAATGGTTCGTATATCCGAAAAAAATTACTTTTACATAACATTGCTATACTAGAAAAGTCCGTAACTTCTTTCAGCCAATTTTAATAAGAAAATACTTAGCTTCATTCGTTTATCAGTTGTTTTCTCCATGAAGGCGAACTTAAAATAAGTTATTTACATCTCCTGTAAAATTGTCAGAAATGGATATACGCAGTTTAGAGATTAAGACGACATATAGGTATTTGTATGAATAAAAAACTTTGCAATTAAAAGTTAGGCATAGCATTTAGCTTTGATGTACGTCGGTCATGACATCGCATCAATTTATAAGTAACGGACAGGAAGTGGAAGTCAGTCACGTCGCGTCGTCTGGGATCGAAGGCTGCTTCAACATACAATCTGTAATGTAATACCATGTACTTTATGTTATTGAAATATCGATTTTGTATTAACCTCTGCACGAAACAAATTTAGTCATAAATTCAACGATGATGGCTATTTTATTGAGATCATACTGATAGTCAATTTAGATCGAGTGCTCAATTGAAATGATGTAATTTACATTTAACATGCAATTGAGATTACGGCTAAACCCATACGTTTCTTCAAGAGACAGAGCAATGCGTTTGATTTAATACTTTTTTTTATATAAACGGACCCCACCTGCTTATGTCCGACTTATGTAAACCTGGACTAATGTAAACAATTAAAAACGATAGTCAGGATTTAAGCAGGCATTTGTCGCACCTGTTCGGTAGTTCTTCAATAATTCAGGTTGTTTTTTGACAAATTTCAGTTTTGAACAAATGACTGTGTCGCTTGGCATGAAATAAAACCCATATTATAGATTCCTCAGCGTAGAATGTAGATATTACTTGTTTTGATTTGACGAAAAATAATCTGTCAATTTACAAAATTACATATTTTATTTAAAAGAAAGGTTACTGCCTTTGAATAACAGAAACAGAAGTACACGCGACAAGCGACCCGCGTCGGGTGTGTTTAACGCATGCAGGGGATGGGAGAGAAATTGGATAGATAAAGAGAGCTATGTAAGGTGGAAAAAGAGAGAAAGAGAAAGACGTGTGTTGACGCAAAGCAGACCCGATGCTGTAGTTAACATTCAAGGGGTATGTAAATGGGCCATTAACTAAATTACTAATAATAAATAATCGATTTTAGAGACGCTAACGCAATAATGAATGTTTTTATGGGCCGTATTATCCAAGTTACACGCGTAACGAGCAGAGCAGTCGTAACGCGAGTAAATAAGTACGACTGTAAATACATGGTCGTAAAAAACAACTACATCTCCTTCGGCTGCCTGTCTCTCTTTTCGTTAAACGCACCGCTTTCCAGTATGTATGTAAGTTCGTGCTATATTATAGATCGGCAATATCACATTTAATATTAAGGCGGTAACATTGGTCTTTAAACTCTATTAATTAAAAAGTATTTTAATAAAACCTGGGTCGCAGTGCCAAAACCCTGCCGACAATATAGTGTATTTGCTTATACAGGCAGTGTGGCTTTATTATGCAAACTTAAGTTGATTTTCGGGCAAAATAAAAAACTTAACTCCTTAATACACCCCCTAAAATAACATTTTTTTTCTTATTTGCAATAATATTATCAATCGAACCTCTATACCAAATTATATACAACTTTCAGTAAATAATTCACTATCTGCAAACTAGTGTTTTCATAAAATTTGTAAGTCCGGTCCTGTCGGGCCGATTTTATTAAAATTTTAGGGACACTTTTTAATTACTACTAAAGGGTTAAATGTCCATTTTGAAACGATTCTGAGAATTTTTTCGGTATTTTGGGGTCCAAAAATATTTTTCAACCCCTAAAAACTACCCTTAAAATGCCCCGATTACGCCCATTTTAAATAGGCTTCTTGCGGTGATGGATTTCAACACGCGGGTCAAATTTCGTTAAAATCAATTAACTCTTTCGAAAGTTATTGCCCGCACACACACACATATATATATATATACATATATACATAAACATTTTCAAAAATGGTGCCAAAGTGTTTAGGAGGTTATGAAACGTCGAGAAATTTTGGTCCGACCCCTAGGTCCCGCCATCCGACGGATGCCAATAGTGTATGTTGCCATGTGGCAAATACACTAATAATTCTTCTTGTAAAATAAACATATACACAATATTCCATGTGCTTTTTAGGTGGTTTCAGTGGCGGCTTGTGATCAATTAAGGAATGTAAAAATACCTGTATAATGATGAATAACAAAAGTAATTAATATAAAACATATATTTTGATAAATACATTTAGATATTGATTAATATTCTCTACTCAGCTCTCAAGGGTCTAAAATCTACAATATCTAGCTATTATCTACAGCTCATTTCATAGACTTAAAGGTCTGAGAAAGCTGCGAGAAAGCCTGAAGAAGTGACGTACTCTATTAAAATTATTTCATACTTTTAAATCTCAATTTTCGAATTTGTGATTGGAACTGAACTTGACCGTGCATCGTTTTAAATTTGTATTCTTTTGGTGGCCTTGAAAATCAGCAGAAGAGAACTTTGTTAATTTTTTCATATTTGTTTTTGGTAGGATAACTGCACGAGTGTTGCAAACGATGAGTTAGATACAAAGAAATTGAGTTATTGACGTACATTTCAAATTTAAACGAAAAACTTATAACGAACGAGAAGCACTCAAATGTTGTAGTCTACGGATCAAAATTTGAATCGAAAGAACCTGCGAAATAAAATAAAATAAAAATATTGCACAGAAAAAAATGGAAAGACAAAAGTTTGGGCGACATTTATCCGTCTCAAAATGCAACCGTAGCGGTTAGGCGTAGCTTCGGTAGACATAGAATATAGATTAAACTCTAAAAGTTACGTAATCAAAAAGTTTGTGTACCGATACATATAAAATTTAAAAGTAGGGAATTCCAATATGCTACGTGTATTAAAAATGATATGCTGTTAGTTGCGAATTTTATACTTTAAATAAATATACTAACAGGATGATCGCAACCCTAAGGGAATATATTTAATTTTTAGTAAAAGTGGTTTTAATAACACATAAAACTACATACAGTGGCGTGGCTTTATTAATTACATTTATATTCTCTAGACACATAAATTACTATTTTGGAATATTGTCAACTAATTTTTAGTGTTCCATGCAAAACAAAACACTTTTGGAATCACTTTGGTGTCCATCCGTCTGTCAGATGATTTTCTCTGAAACTATTTCACGTAAAAAATTTAAATTTTAATACAGAGTGTGGTAATTCAAATGTAGAGGTGAAGTGTAAAAAGTTGAATGCTGATTCTCAGGGATAAATTGGGACATAGAAACATGTTTTTTAAGGGCATCAAATAGGGTGTCAAATGAAGGCTTACTGAAGCCCATTTTTTTTAAAATTTTTTGAACATTTTGTAGGAAAACCGTTTAAATGTTGCTATCCTTTTATCACTCAGAAACATCATGAACATTAAAAAATAGGTGTAGATTGAACGAAAATTATTTTAATTGGAAAATGCTATCGCGATCAATTCTTATAAACAGTTTAACTGACACTATATTTCAAATTACTGAAAGAATGTCAAACTGATATACAGTAATATCGTGCATCACGTTCATGTTAGTTTGGCTCTTCGGTAGAGTGCGAAATTTATTATTGCAAAGTCGTGGGTTCGAACTCCACGTTGGGTGATAGTGTATTTTTTATTTGACACTAATTCTGCAGATATAGCTTGTACTTGACTTTTTGTATTTGTAATTATTTAGATATAATCGAAAATGGAAAAGCTGACAACACTGAAATGAGAGTTTATTTTCCAACGTCGCGTCAGGTTGTATACTAGTGCAAACATACATAGGACATACATCATGCACGTGTTCCATGCAAGGCACACACATCCATCTTGTTAGCTATTGATCGTTGCCACCATTACGTACACGGAGACCTAATCGCTATCCCCCATTGCATTGTACACCCGGAGACGGTGGGTTTTGTTACTGCGTTATCCACAAACGCATATACAAGCTGCTGTCATTAACGAAGGATATCGACAACGATGGATTTCTAAAGACAGCTGTTTTTATCCAATTTCACAAAAAAAAAATTTTATAGTCAATATTTACTGATTATTCACCAGTAATATGTGCCTGCAGTGATGGGTTGCAGAAAATATTGTCAAAAAATGACTGTTAATATTCATAGGTATTTGGATTGACAAGACTGGTATTATTTAAAAATAATTCTTTAATATTTTCGTACAACGTTTCGTCTCTCTTGAGACTTCTTCAATCCAAATACCTATGAATATTAACAGTCATTTAGTAATATGGATATGAATATAGTAAATCATTGTCAAAAAATTTGATTAAACAATTACAACCTTCGATTGTAATTAAATAATTGCAGTTTTTGTGCACGTGGGATAAATCTAATGCCGTTGTCAACATTGGATTGTACTCATACAAAAACAGATGATAGATCGACATAGAAAAAAACATTTTTCGAAATAAATTTTGATTTTAGAAAATGCTTGCTTAAAATGAAAATTGTACAAAAAAAAAACTATGTTAAATACATGTTTACAATTAAACATTTTTCTTTTGAATCGATCAAATATTTGTCTAGCAGGGTCGATTTAAAACTGCAATACTTTTCTGATGAAGAAATATGTGTGATCATATTTCAGGGTCATTGTCAAAACATATTTTCTGACAATGCCTTTCAAACAGAAATTCTAACATTGAGACGCGAAATGGCGAAATTCGTGGCTGTCTCCTGATAAGCAATGCTGGGACTGTGGCTTTAGAGTTAATTCTCTGAATGTCCTTTGATCTGTTTCTTTGAATATCCTTTGATCTGTTTAAATAACCATATCAGAAGAATGCTGCTTATTTCTGCTGCTACCCTAAATATCTATTAAAGGGGCCCATATATAAGTACAATGAGCTGCAATTGGCTTAAGATGGCCCTGGTTTTACTTATTAGTGTATTTGCCATATGGCAACATACACTATTGGCGTCGGTCGGATGGCGGGACCTAGGGGTCGGACCAAAATTTCTCGACGTTTCATAACCTCCTAAACACTTTGGCACCATTTTTAAAAATGTTTATATATATATGTATATATATATATATTTATATACCTATATATATATATATTTATATATATATATATGTGTACGCGCGATAACTTTCGAAAGAGTTAATTGATTTCAACGAAATTTGGGCCACGTGTTGAAATCCATCACCGCAAGAAGCCTATTTAAAATGGGCCTAATCGGGCTATTTTAAGGGTAGTTTTTAGGGATTGAAAACTGTTTTTGGGCCCCAAAATACCGAAAAAATTCTTCGAATCGTTTCAAAATTGAAATTTAACCATTCGGTAGTGATTAAAAAGTGTCCCCACAATTTTAATAAAATCGGCCCGACAGGACCGGATTTACAAATATTATGAAAACACTAGTTTGCAGATAGTGACTTATTTATTGAAGGGTGTATTTAATTCGGTGTAGACGTTTAAGATTGATAATAATATTACAATTAAGAAAAAAATGTTATTTTAAGGGGTGTATTAAGGGGTTAAATTTTTTATTTTGCCCAAAAACAAACTTAATTTTACATAATAAAAGTATAAAACCACACGGCCCTATACAAGCAAATACACTATATTGTCGGCAGGGTTTTGGCACTGCGACCCGGGTTTTTTAAATAATGAAGTAAGACATCTTTATGAGAATAAGTCTTAATTGAGACAATAAACAAGATATTTATTCTTAAAAAAATTTGAAAAATAGAACACAGTACGATCAAAACACGATTTTAAAATGCATCAATCAGTACAAATTCATATTCATAATTAATGACAATTGACACTTTAATCAGTCTTCGTTTAGAACTTGAAAAATATCTCTACTTTCAGTGCCCAGTTCTTAAATATCAAAAAAATCTGAAATTTAATTATTCTGAACATTTCGTTTTGGTGTACATATCACAACAACAAGTCAATATAATAAATTATACTAAAAGTTATCTTAAATATAAAACATTATAAGTTTTTAATCAATATTCGACTTCAATAGAGTTTTCAATGAATGGATAATGTATTAAGAATATCAATACATAAAATATCGACACAAAATATGAAAAGAAATAGTTAACTTTAATGTTTTTAAAAACGGATGTCCGGTAAATATAGACACACAGTATTTCTTTTATACATACACATTACACTGGAATACTTATTAATAAAGTATATTAACTTTCAATGTGCATGATAAAGAAATTGACAAAATGTCAACATAGATATATGGTACATAAAAATATGCTTGCGACATAAATATGAAAGCAGATATTGAATGCGTTATAATATGATTGATTACTATTGTATTATATCAGCTTTCGTTAGCGACTTCGCTTGCGTAAATGTCAAAGAGTTATCGGACAAAAAAATTCCAAAATTTAAATTTTGGGAACCCGTGATAATGTACTCTGTTGCTAATGTCGCCAGTTGTCGAGCGTCTATAATCTACAGTATATTTGATAGTAAAAGTAAACATACTTTAAAGTGGTAGTATAGCCGGTTTTTTTTTTAGCGTGAGGAACTAGGAGGGAAATTTGATAATTAAAGTTGTCGTATTTAGTTAAAATTATTTGCGATTTTGATGGTTATTATGTTGTTGAATTGAATATTCATTTTCACAGCCAGTAATCACGAAAAAAATTGAATTTTTTAATAAGAAGCTGTCAACATAATGTCAAAATTTGTACAAACATATTAATAACATAAAAAACAATACAGACAGAGAATATTATGTTGAAATCAGAGCTAAACGTATTTTGAAAACGAATTTTCCATTTGTCGGAGAAGAACTAAAGAAAATAACGCTTGAAATTATTTATGTTTCGGTTGGATTGTTATATCGTGTTTTGTAATGGGACTATGTTATAGTTCATAAAAATTTACATTAACAACACCCATTCTTCAGACATTCGTAACTTATGTCATAAAATTTTAAAGTCGAATTATTGTGTCATTTGTGACAGTTGCAGTTTTTAAAAACCCTGAAGTCTAGTTTATAACGCACATAAATTTCAAAGTAAACCTGATTTTCATATAATTACAAAATCACAACAAAACATTAACCTCAATATAATGAAATGAAAAATTAAATATTAATTGTCCATAAAGTTAAACATACCGATTATAGCGAGTATATTTAACATTTAACTATCAATTATACTCAGTACTAGCCGCTGCCCGCGGCTTCGCTCGCGATAGATGAAACACGGCAGCGACAACATATCAGGGGACTTTGCGTCTCTTCGTCTTTTGATAGAATGGAATATTTTGATAACGGTGAAGAGAAAAATCACACACATACGGATGACAAGCAGTATCTGTGTCCTCACGGTCAACTCGTTTAAATAATCACAAACGGATACACACTGGTGAGAAACCGTATCAGAATACTATTTGTATTGTCTGTATGTATAGGAGTAAACAATTTTTTCCCTTTGTTTTACAACTACCTTCCCTAACCTACATACAATTAAAAATTTACGATGTAAGTAGTCATTATGACTATAATAGAGTTATAATTGCGCCAAATTATAATTGAATGTTTGTAGAGTCGATAGGGTTTTCGAAAGTGACTGCACGATTACTAATTTTTTTCTCCCATCGATAAAGTGGGTCTCCCCCAATATTTCGGAACTTTTAGTTCAGGGTAGGACCAGGTGGGAAGAGGCAAACCATGCAGCAAAAGTACGGGAACCCGGTTTTTTTATGTAACTGATTTGTTTTTGACTATACAGGATAAAAGTTTAGATAAAAGTTGTAGAGCTTAGCGGAGCGCATAAACTCGTTTCACGAAATTGCATTAACGGTTCTCGGGAAAGGGGTAAAATGTGAGCCACCAATTTTTTCCATGAAAAGAGCATGGTGGAAAGACAACGAAGGTTGGGAGCTGAGGCAGTGGGATGAACAGGAAGGGCGGAAGGGGGTTCAAATTACATTCTTGTGATGCTCGTAAAGTATATGGTTTTTTCTCTTCGCTTAATCATACACTTGAAGATTATGGCATGTGATTTCCATTTGGTTGCAAAATACCCGACTTGCGCGCCAAAATCGATTTGCATGTTTTCCCAATGAAGGAAAGGGGTGAAGTGAATGGCTTGTTTTCAATTGATGACATTTTGAGTCCAAGTACTTACTCTGTAGTTTCCTTTTTATATTAAACAATAGTCGCAATAAGGACCAACACACATATACTACTTTTTGTCATGCGATTAAGTTGCTTGAAGATTATCAAATGTAACACTAAGTACTAATAGTAATCGTCAGTTCGAGATTCAGTACCCTGTTGGTGGGTTTTCAACGCTAAAAGTACTTTTAGAACTGAATTACTTTTATCTTGGAAAGTCGTACCTGAAATCCAGCATAAATTTCACATTTTCAATAGAAAGGTTAGTATGTGTGCGTTGGTCCTAGTCGGTCGAAAAACAAATAAGTTCAACATTACTGAGAATACATTATTAAAATGTCAACAACTGAAAAGTATTTAGCACATTTTGCTCTTTATTTAATCAGCAATTGCAAACACGTTTTACATACAGGTACACTATACATTGTGTACCTAAAGACCGTTGCACACGACGCAGGTTTTGCCACTGGATTGTCTGCAGCTTCTCGTGCTAGTAGTCGCGCTGGCTGCAAGGATAGAAAATATAATGTCACTGCAGGTTCCGTTGCTCGACGCAGGCTGGATATCAGAATTAGAACCGTGACTATTTTTTGTGCTTAATTCTTTGCTGGTTTTGAGCAAGAACTAATCAGAATGTTATGTGGGCGACACGTCATAAACAAACATGGCGTCATAGCGTATACTTTTCTCATTTGCGTAAGTTTATAGTTAATATATTAATAAAAATGCAATCGTTGCTATTCGTTTGCGCTGAATTTGTGCTATAATCTGTTGATACTGGAACTGTCACGCAATAAGACCATCTACAAATTCAGCTTCAGAACGCACATCATGTCAAGACAATACGCATACTAACCGTCACAATATCCAGCGTCGCAGCAAGCCTGGAATCAAGCAGCGAAAACAGGCAGCCACACCTGTGGAAAAAGCACTGTCGTGTGCAGCGGACTTCACGTTTCTATATAGGATCACTAATTAGTAATTATATTCGTATAATATGTAACCACCTACTAATTAATATATTTGCGACTGCTAGTATAGTTTCATTTTACAACGAATTTTACAAATCGCATTGGAGGCACAAACCTAAATGTTTGGACATGGACATGGAAAAGCGAAATATAATAGCCTTGAGGTCAGCGGTAATTTAATTACTATAACGTTTTATGTATTAAATTGTATGTATTAAATTGGGGTTGACCTCAAAATTACTTTTCGCTTTTTTGTGACTTTTTTTAAGGACGTTGAATTTTTCAAAAAGTTTTTTATTACTTGACTACACTATCGGGTTTCCATACAAACACTGATTTCAAAATCGGAATTAACGCGAGCGAAATTAAAGGGAAAAGTTATATTATAAAAACATCAATTAAAAAAAACCCGAGTCGCAGTGCCAAAACCCTGCCGACAATATAGTGTATTTGCTTATACAGGCAGTGTGGCTTTATTACGCGAACTTAAGTTGGTTTTTGGGAAAAATTAAAAATTTGACTCCTTAATACACCCCTTAAAATAACATTTTTTTTTTCTTATCTGCAATATTATTATCAATCTAACGTCTACACCGAATTAAATACACCCTTCAATAAATAAGTCACTATATACAAATTAGTGTTTTCAAAAAATTTGTAAGTCCGGTCCTGTTGGGCCGATATTATTAAAATTTTAGGGACACTTTTTAATTGCTACTAACGGATTAAATGTCAATTTTGAAACGATTCTGAGAATTTTTTCGGTATTTTGAGGCCCAAAAACATTTTTCAACCCCTAAAAACTACCCTTAAAATGGCCCGATTACGCCCATTTTAAATAGGCTTCTGGCGGAGATGGATTTCAATACGTGGCCCAAATTTCGTTAAAATCAATTAACTCTTTCGAAAGTTATTGCCCGTACTCACATATATATAAACATTTTTAAAAATGGTGCCAAAGTGTTTAGGAGGTTATGAAACGTCGAGAAATTTTGGTCCGACCCCTAGGTCCCGCCATCCGACCGACGCCAATAGTGTATGTTGCCATATGGCAAATACACTAAAAATACGACCTCTTTAATAAGCCTTTTGTCACAGAGTGACGAGTTATGACTTTTCAGTTTACATGAAACAAATGAACCGTGTAGTTTACACTACACCCTACAGAGAAGTAGCTTTCAGACACGACTACAAACACAATTATGCAGTTTTAGAGGCCGACGTGGCGGTGATCTAGTTGTATTGACTGTAAACGCCGATGACCTCAGATGTTGAGTGTCTCTAATCTACAATCTCTCAGTATGCATTGTAGCTGGCATCCACAAATCCATAGGACGTTATAGCCTTTGGTCACGTCGCAGGTCTTTTCAATTGTCTTAACCACACGAATCCAATTTTTCTAGCGTGCGCAACGAAGTTTCATTTCAAAATTTATTGAATATTTTAAATTCGTTCTTTGCACGTTATTAACTATTTCCTATCTTGATATTTTATTACTAAATTATAAAAAACTGCTGAACCCATTTCAGTAAGAGATCATCCTGACGGTATACTCAATTAAATAAAAAAAGAATAATCAAAACTTGTTCACAAATTCTGGAAATATTATGTAGCATATACAAAAAATCTTCTGTTTTGAAATCTGTTAAAAACGACTGAACAAATGGGTGTTGACATTTTTCGAATCAATTATGGTATGCCGTTTAGTGAAATTTTTATTATGTCGGTTAAAAAGTTGAAATTAAAGGCACCGTCCGTGTGTAAAATATATACAAACGTGTCTTCATGTATTGTGTATATCAAATAAAATACATTCACATCTAATTTCCTCACCGATTTTAAAGTTTTTGAACTAAAATATTCGATGTCTAATGTATTCATTATATTGAAAATATACGTAACTGCATTTTTAGTTACTAATTACACAAAATAATGAGATATTGATAAAATAATGAATAAATAATCAATTATTTATCGTGTAATATTACGAACAAAAGCGAAGTAATTGCATTATAATTTATAATTTATGCATTCTGTTGGTGCCGTAATAATGTATCATATTGCATTTAAACAATAAATGGATTGCCCACGCATCTCGCGGCTTGTTTACAAATAATTCAAACTGAACAATAAAATCATTTTGCATCTGTGTTGCAGAAAAAGCACAATATGCTAATAGAATGCCGTTTGAAATTTGTAATTGTAAGTAAATAGTTTTCATTTGTATTACTCTGAAAGTAGCACACTATGCAACAATATGTGAGCAATTTCAAAATTTAAACGGATCAAAAGTTTTAATTCAAATTGCATGTTTTGACTAAAAAAATTAAATTTTAAGTGAAAACATTGTAATGATTAGCGGAATAATAATTTTTCTGTATAACTAAATTTTTAAATTAAACAATCTTGGTTACATACCAAACGCCTATTTCAATAAGATTCTGGTAAAACAACACGAGCACACGAACACTTTTATGTGTCAAATCATATCAGTATTTTTTCGAATGACAGCATTTGAAACTCTAAAGATGGTAAGAAATGTGTAAGTGTAAGTAAGAAGTGTACCGAAACGTCAGTAATAATTAAATAATAAATGCCACTTTAAACTTAGTATTGCTTCTCAATTGATCCTTTACCACGGATTTTTATCCAAACTTCCTCCAAGGATCAAGAATCACAATCGCTCTATTTAATCATTTAATTAAAGTCAACTCCGTATTGGTAGTAATACCGTGGTGACATAATAGTTATTTAAAAATTACAAATTTCGGTTTCAAACTGGCGGAGATATACATAGAAAACTACTGAATGGATTAAAGTAAAATTTATTGAGAGATCATCCTGAAGGTATGCCCTATTAAATAGGAATAGAATCATCAAAATCTAAGTACTTATTATTACATCTGCTGCCATTTTTAACCGAGTTCAAAAACAGAGGTTATACAATTCGACGTGTATTTTTATAATTATCGTTATTTTTTATATAATTTTAGATTCACACATTCAGCACACTACTGGAAAACAACTACTTAGCAACGATTAACTAATGCTTAAAAGTTTAGACCAAATATATGCAAATTAAAAATGAGATGTTTATGTAAAACACCGAACTCGAAACAGAGCTACCCATTCTTTTTAATATTACTAATTTAAATAGAGCATATAATATGCATACACAGTGGTATCACTTTTACAAATACAATTTCACCTGCAAAAATAAAATAAAGTGGTTCATACCTGTTAAAGAGTTCACAAAAAAGTGTCGACGAATAACAGAACGCAAAGCGAATATTCATTTTTTACACAAATTGCTATTTTTGTTGAAAATAAATTGCTTTGTGGCAATGTTTTCGTTCAAAAATATTTTTAGCATATCCCATTGTATAGAAAATACATCTATACAACAAAAAATGACGTGCAATAAAGGAAAAATGTTTGAGCAGAATTCCCATTACAGTAATATTGTTGAAATCGAGTTAAGCCGTCGAGCCTCGCAGTGTTAAGCGTTTGTATTTTTTGCAAGTCATCATTTTCCTGTCCAATAATATAAAGTCTACCTTTTATAGCCTAACAATAGACACACAAAACCATCGCTGAAGTAGATTCCATGTTTGGTATTTGTAAACGAATATTATGGTCCACACGACTATACAAAACAAAACCATTTCAGCTGACCATTTTTATGGTTAATGTCTGAGACAATCTTTTAACTTATCATGGAAGTTTCTCTTATAATACAACTCACAAATCTATGTAAATATGTAATAAAAGGATCGTAATATAAGACTTCCTAACTTCTTACTGAAGAACTGAAGATTTGTAGTTGGATGTCAAAAAACCTGTAGAAATCCGTAGATTCCGAAAAAAACAAAATTCTCACTATGTGTCAAACCTAAAAAAATAGAATTACTTAAAAAAAGATGGCCTCTTTATAAAATTATATTTAACTTTTTATAAAGTACTAAGAAATAAATTATTAAGAAAAAGCTTGTAGTCGAGACAAAACGTTTATTTATTAAACTGTACACAATAATAATTAATAAACCAAAATATTAGGCCTGGAGTAATGTACTAGTAGGCCTTGCAATAATATATTTCGGAGATTCTCAGTCTGGCAAAAATTTGACTTTAGTTACAGGGCGTCATTTGTTAGTAAGATTGCTTTGTAAAAAAACCTTTCTGTATGATCCATGTGTCGGATATTGTTGATTAATTTTTACATTTCTTGTAAGTTAAATAAATAATCATAATACTTTTATAACATTTTTGGATAAATTAGCATCCAGCTTTAAGCCGAACAATAAAAGGAAAATAGAGTTTAAAACGACCATTTTCCTGTTATGACAACTTTTACACTAACACCTCAATTTTGAAGTATGAATTGAGTAGGGTAAAATAATATAAAAATAACTAAAATGGATATTTTTTATCCGCAATGCAGACATTCCCACTTCATCTAAAAAAATATCAATTTACCTTAAGCAATATTAAAGAGAGTTTTATTTAAAAAAAGTATCAGTTTTCCATTGACTTTATAAAAGAGTCGTAGTGAATATCAGCCAAAATGGTACATCTTGGTGAGAGGTGGCGTGTTGCAATGCTTTCGGAACATTTTCTGAACGCATGGCTTTGGTGTAAACATAACCGGAACATCCAAGCATCTTCGTTCGACCGCACACTAGCGGGATACGCTGTTACAATGTTTTCATATCATCATCATACCGTATGTGGAGGTATTATACAGAATGGTTCTTCGAACGGGTGCTGCACATTTATTTTTTAAAATATTGCCATTACAGAATCATAATTCAAAATGTGTTTTCATTTATTGTAGAATACTTTATTGCCAATCCAGCTTCTAAATCCAAATACGCGTGTGTTTAAAAGATTGTCGTTTTTTATAAATATCTGAGAGAATTTAAAATTTGGAAAATATTGTCTTTTTCTTAAACATCGTATCTGTTAGTTACAGTATAATGCTCGATTAGTTAGTTTCCTTCATTAGACACTTGTTTCTATGTTAATAAAGTATATTTTGGTGCACTCTCAGATAGACGTCGGTTGCGTTCAGAAAAATAGTTTCGGGTTCGGTGTAGAATTTTTCAGTCAAAACTCACTATTGTATAATCTCGGGTGTAAAGGGACATACATAAGTTGTTATGTCACTGAAGTGCACCTGTAGTAATAAGCCTTTTGTGTTTTTTTCCTGGGCGCCAGAAACAGACAAATATTTGAACAAAAACTTTGCTCACACATTTGAGCACATGTTTGCTGCACCAGCCAGACATGCTTTGCAGATACTTGTAGCGAACGTGTCTGCAAAGTATTCAAATTAACAAACAACATGGACGACGATTTTCTTTTTTAATTTCTCGATAGAGCAAGGCACTGACAATTATTTATTTATTTTGATCCAGGCATCATTGACCGAATTTCTATTTTTATGATTTTTATTTTTTGGGTTCCATATACATGGTTCTTCTTCAAGTAACTCAATAAATTCAAGGACACTTTCGTTGCTCAAGTCCATCTTGCTACTGAACAAAGTGACCGTTGTACTTAGTGATTTATAAGTAACTGAACTTTGCGCAAGTCTAACAGGCTACGCACACATTTAAATATTGAACGCTTTGATGTGCGCTCGAAAAACTGACACCGAATGACAAAGTGCAAATGTGTGATCAAACTTTGAACAAGTACCCAAATACCAGTGCCTCACAAGTGTTAAAACAAGTGTTCAAATATTGTTTCTGTGTCTGGCGCCGGCTTTATTGTCATAATCAAAATTGTAAGAAAATCGAATTATATATTGAATTTGGAATAAGAATAAAGAGGAGGTATCCATTAAGTCGTGCACTTATATCGCACATATTTATGCGGCCACAGACGTCCTGATTTTTCAAAAACATACAGATTAGAACATCACGTGTCGAGCTTTATTTTTGATGCGCCCAAAAAAAATACTCCGAGAGGTAAAATCTTTAGTTATTCCTCGAAAAATAAAAAACTAGGTATTATTATTTTCATACCTGAATGATTTCGTAACATAGATAAATATTTTGAATTAATTTATATAATTTGTCTCACATTTTGCTCACATACTAAAATTCCCGATTTAGTAAAACAATTATTTCCGAACATTAATGATCTCACGTATTTTATTTTATGGTGACAAATAAAACCGTTCAGTCTGTATAGGAAACGTCCATATCCACGCACCCGATTCTACCGCCAAGATCCTTTACGATATTTGATAAGGTTTGCTTTTTTGTATTTTATTCTGCCTTGTCACTGTGCTATTATAGTATTAGAGTAAGATATATAAAATTGCACACAGTATTCAGTTAAACTATCAACATTTTAGTTATTCATTTTTCCAATATATTACCATTTCGATGTGAAATAATAACTGCCATAATCGAGTACTTTATCGGTTGCATTTTCTACTACTTATATTTTTAAAAGAACGGATATGCACAGCTATTCGTTTTGTTAAATAAATAATATCCACTCAATGATTTTCTTTTGTCGAGCAATATTTCGGTATACCGAATTTGTGTCATCAATTTGAAATACGCTAGCAATTTGACTATTTTAATTTTAATAACTCGCGTGCACTCAGTTTTAAAGGTGGCCACTAGAACAGTGATGACGAACTTATGATTCGCGAGTCACAGACTGATCCGCGCCACTGTTTTAAATGACACATGCTATTATTTTAATCATTTCCCAAAACAAAATTAATAAAATGCATACATTAACTACATAAGCCACTAGTTCGTTTTTTTTAATCTGGCGTGAATGAACTAGGGTTTTTAGCCCCCATCTTGGAAATAATGCGTCGATTGTTTAATGCGAATCAGTGTTGCGCGTGACATCGCTGGTGACAGAAGACTTCAAAGTGCACTTGGGCATATTTTACCCTGGTTCATAGTTCGCGTGATAAACATTTTTAACGGCATTTTTATATTTTCTCTTGTGTTTTTTTAGATTGAAGATAATAATTAAGACTTGATTATTTTTATTTTGTTCGTGATAGAAGACGAAATGATAATACGTCATTTGGAAGAATATTCTTGGAACGAAAGCAGTCCATCGGGGTCGGATGTTGACGAAGAAGAGTGCATCAGTCAATTTAAAGTTTCTTCATAAATAAATAGTTATAATATTAAAAATGTTTTATTATTACGTATATTATAACAATATCCTATTAGGTGATTCATCTCGATAAAAAAAAAACTATTTCAAACGAAATATATTGAAATCGATAACCGGGTAAAATTCATCCTGGTTCATTGACGGTTTGATTGAAAAGAGGTTTATTTACGCCGGTTTAATTTAGACAAATTATTATTTACATAATTCTAGCACGAAATGGTGCAAAAATGAAATATATGACCTACTGTCAAATTTAAATATAAAATTAGTATAATTTTAACTTATGTGGTCAAATTTAAAAATAAAATTAAAATAATAATGCTGCGCTAGGATGTGCGCCCGTTGACTATAATAACGTAACGTGGTGTAAAGCGGTGTGGCAGACTTCCGGTAAGTGCGCGATTAGGTGGCTCTAGAGAACGTTAAGGCTGGCATATTGAGTGCGTCCACTTTAGGCTACATTCTCATTTCAAATCCAGCATGCATATTCAAATTACCTACTATAGTTCACTACGATAGTCATGTCAGTTTATGTAGGGTGCGCAAGAGTGAAAACTTATGAGTATTGCCTTGAAATCAGGGCCGGTCTTAGCAAGTTCGATGACCCTCACCAAAATATTTTTTTGTAACAGATGCTTACGTTTGTTTAGTAATTTCCATTGATGGGTTTTCCTATTTGTTCAACTAATAGCATTATTCTAATGATTTTTTTTCCATATGTTTTACGTTCATGTCGATCTAACATAATTTTAAATTCGCGGCTGAGTAGTGAGTGTACAGGTAATTTTAGCATATAAGTGAACATCTTTGAGAACAAATTAGCTCCGTGCATCTTTTGAACACAACGTTGCATTTAACAATAAATTATTCCAACTCCCCGTGCAAGAAGTTAGTCATTATGAACATAATAATGCTAATCAATAGCACGGTTAGAGCAGTTACCTTCAAATACAATCTCGATGTACATATTATATGCACTTGAACATGCTATCCTTCTATTATTAGCTTGCTATTAAACTATTTAATAATCTATTAGTGCCACTGTATCATCTCTATAGCGTAGCCCTATACTGCATGAACAGTATAATATGTTTCATAATTTTAAATTCATTCAACAGGGCATCCACAATATTGGTTAATCATAGTAGTGAGGAGAACAGATCTTTTCTAATAACAGATATTAATGTTCACTTAAAGAATCACTATTTTACTGTTAAAATAAAATCTCTTGAATACGTACTAAAAATACATTTTCGTACGTTATTTTAATTTTTTGTTTCCTTCGTCATAATTCAACAAAAATTAATCGCTTTTTTTCTCAACTGCTTGTCGGATAGCTAGCCTAGCTAGCTTTCTTTAAAAAACTGTTCTTACGAAGTGAACAAGATTTAAATGAAACGTGAGTTAAAAATCAAAACTTCCGAATTTATAAACTAGATTTCAGCATATCAGGTAATAGAATATTCTAATTCTTTAATAAAAACTATATGATACCAATCCGGTGGCATTCTGAACAAAATGGCGTTGAAATTTTTCAAATCGTTTTACAATTGACGAAAATATTAGTGAAGAAACATTAAAAAAAACCCGGGTCGCAGTGCCAAAACCCTGCCGACAATATAGTGTATTTGCTTATATAGGCAGAGTGGCTTTATTATGCAAACTTAAGTTGATTTTCGGGTAAAATAAAAAACTTAACTCCTTAATACACCCCTTAAAATAACATTTTTTTTCTTAATTGCAATATTATTCTCAATCGAACCTTTATACAAAATTATATACAACTTATATATTATATACAACTTTCAGTAAATAATTCACTATCTGCAAATTAGTGTTTTCATAAAATTTGTAAGTCCGGTCCTGTCGGGCCGATTTTATTAAAAATTTAGGGACACTTTTCAATTATTACCAGAGGGTTAAATTTCAATTTTGAAACGATTCGGAGAATTTTTTCAGTATTTTAGGGCCCAAAAACATTTTTCAAACCCTAAAAACTACCCTTAAAATGGCCCGATTACGCCCATTTTAAATAGGCTTCTTGCGGTGATGGATTTCAACACGTGGGCCAAATTTCGTTAAAATCAATTAACTCCTTCGAAAGTTATTGCCCGCACACACACACACACACACACACACACACATATATATATATATATATATATACGTATATATATATATACGTATATATATATATAAATAAAAATACACATATATATATATATAAATAAAAATATACATATATATATATATAAACATTTTCAAAAATAGTGCCAAAGTGTTTAGGAGGTTATGAAACGTCGAGAAATTTTGGTCCAACCGCTAGGTCCCGCCATCCGACCGACGCCAATAGTGTATGTTGCCATATGGCAAATACACTAAAAATACAACCAAATTGAGCTCCTTTTTTAAAGTCGGTTAAAAACAAGTGGAAGTGTGATTGAACACAAATTAGCACGCTACCAGCTACATCACACTGTTTTACTGTCTGCTAGGAGTTTGTTAACTATTTAATGTCGTCGGGCACAAATGGGTAAAACGGCGATCCAATCTGAGCGCGTTTCGTCACAGTCAGTGGCCAGGCGTTCCTTCTTCTTTGTGTATAAGTAAATAACGAAACCGTTTCCCCGTAGCTCGTTCAGCGATTTTTAGTGGCGCGGAACAAACCAACCGTAGTTTGTTGTTATTTTGGATTTCTTCTGGTTCGCGAAATGTATATAAAAAACTTTATACCCGGTTTGTTCTTCATTTACAATACAATATTTATATATTAAAAAAAACCTGGGTCGCAGTGCCAAAACCCTGCCGACAATATAGTGTATTTGCTTGTATAGGGCCGTGTGGTTTTATACTTTTAGTATGTGAAATTAAGTTTGTTTTTGGGCAAAATAAAATATTTAATCCCCTAATACACCCCTTAAAATAACATTTTTTTCTTAATTGTAATATTATTATCAATTTAACGTCTACACCGAATTAAATACACCCTTCAATAAATAAGTCACTATCTACAAATTAGTGTTTTCAAAAAATTTGTAAGTCCGGTCCTGTTGGGCCAATTTTATTAAAATTTTAGGGACACTTTTTAATTGCTACTAACGGGTTAAATGTCAATTTTGAAACGATTCTGAGAATTTTTTCGGTATTTTGGGGCGCAAAAACATTTTTCAACCCCTAAAAACTTCCCTTAAAATGGCCCGATTACGCCCATTTTAAATAGGCTTATTATTGCCCGTACATATATATATATAAACATTTTTAAAAATGGTGCCAATGTGTTTAGGAGGTTATGAAACGTCGCGAAATTTTGTTCCGGCCCCTAGGTCCCGCCATCCGACCGACGTCAATAGTGTATGTTGCCATATGGCAACCTATGGTAACCTATTATTCTTTTAAAACTAACATTCAAAATCCATTCAATAAATCTTGAGAATAACCGATACAGACATCCAGACAGACACTTTAACTTTCTCTTCTATTATGTATAGAAGTAAATAGAAACTCCGTCATAAATTTTGTGAAAACTCGAAAACAAACACCAAACAGACGCATGTAAGTTAATAACTCACGTCTGAAAATTATGAGAATCCGCCATTGCAAAATTAACAGAGTGAAAGAGTAGTGTGAGTAAAATGAGTATTGTGTGCAAACATTGAATTAATCCTGGATTACGTCAGCCTGCCCCAAATGTTAACATTAACTTGTTAGTCAATACTACCTCCACAATTTTAAAATCAACATTTTGTGCAATTTATCAGCTGCGATTGTTTTAATATCATTTAATAATGACAGTAATTAATTAAAGTCCCTCGTTGATGCGTTTCATTTAATTGTCATTTAAGGCCATCATCTGCCCGAATTTTTCAGTCTCATATTTTTCAATTTATTATTATTTCTAATAATTCATTAATCCATTTTTCACCAGTTCTCATATACATAAGTACATGCAGAACTTAATTTTACAGCAAGAAATATTTTGCACAGTTATATCTGCAGAAACTCTAGTCTTAGCTTTTCTTTGTTCATTTAATAATTATTAATTTCACACCAGAAAAGTATTTTCAGAAGCAATTATAATTGCTTCTGAAAATACTTTTATGGTGTGAATGACAGGTATACAAACCCATGACTTCCGCCATAATATTTTAATCTATGTATATTATGCATGATGAAAATCATATTTTAAAGGTAAATTCTCATCAAACCATAAATGGAAATCTATGATATCTCAGAAGAGACTTTTTAAGTCAAAAAAAGGTTTTTAATAGTTCAGTTCGGATATACTTATATAATATATGTTCTGTACAATTATCATTCATATCGATCTGAGAAATTAATAGTGTATATATGTAAGAGACTTCAGTAATATGAAAGTAATTTTATCAGTGATATACAAAATATTGATTGAAATTCTGTGGCACAACTCGCGAATTTAGACAGCAAAGTTATTTCATTAATTTAGTTAGTAGTGACATTTTGAACCTACATGCGCCGTTCAAATTTTGAATTGTAAATAAAAGTAAGTCGTTGCCATGAATAACAAATGCTATTAAAATTATGTTAAATAAACATGATGTTGCTAAAGCCCTCTATGTTAACAATAAAACTGAATCATCAAAAAATTACTGTATTACTTAAAAAAAGTTGCAACGGACGCTATTAAGCAAGAAGAGAGAGCTTATTTTAATTCCACGTTAACAGAAAAAAAAGTTTTAAATCGTTCGGAAATGATTTACAGTAAATCAACGTTACTCGCTCACATAACTCAAACATACCTTCCAAAATTAAAAGTTCCTTTGAAGCAAATAAATATTTCCTAAACAGTCTGGATTAGAATATTGACATAAGTTCTTCATTTTTATTTAAATAATAACCATTTAAACCGCACAAAGACCTTTAATTTTGTTATTGACATTGTATCAAGTATCTCCAGTAATACCATATCGGTGTTGATGGCATTTCATTACAAGTTTGAAATGTACTGAGGCGTCGTAACTAACATAATAAATAGTTCAATTTTAGAAAACTCTTTTCCTTTCATAAGGAAAAAGGCTTCAATTCGGTATATTACTAAAATTTCATTCCCACAAGATTATGAAGACTTGCGGTCCATTGCTATTTTATGTGCTTTGTCTAAAATCGTAGAAAGAACTGTTTATAAATAGTTCATAATTTATTTACAGTTAAATAGTTTGCTTCCTAAAAAATCACAGTACTGCTACAGCGCTCACTTCAGTTACTGATGGTGACATAAGGAAAGGGATGAATAAATCTTTTTGTACAGCCTTGGTGTTGCTTGTCTCTAGTAAAGTATTCAACACTAAATCATAGACTTCTCATAGCAAAACTTCACTATCTAGGACTTTCGTCAAATTGTTTAGAATTATTTGATTCTTATTTCAGATTTTGAACATATTTCTAAAAGAGCACCTCAAGGCCAGGGGCGTCGTCAAGGGGGGCAGGTAGGGGCAGCTGCCCCTCCCTAGAGGTTCGGGATTTTTTTAAGTTATAACTTTTTCTGCTTAATGTCATAGAATAAATAAGTAATAAATTGTAGCGTTCAGTAGAATCACTTTGGAACTAAAATCAAATTTAAAGATTCAATAAATATGTTCATATTTAATATCTTACCCCCACAAATCTGAAATTTTTGTTTTTTCTCATCCTTCTGCCCCCCTCTGGCTCAAAAGCTGGCGACGCCCTTGCTCAAGGCTTAATAATTGGTTCTTTGCTATTCATTTTATATTATGTTTTTGATTTCTGTAATTGTATATATCGCTACAAAATTTATCAAATTTATTTTTCGATAATTGATAATTGGCTTGAATGATAGCTGTCGTTGTCAGTAATAATAAAACAAACAATTGGTCTCACTATTAAAAAACAAACAAACTTTACGTTTTTTTATTTAACTTCATGTTCAGATTAAATTTAATTGACAAGACATGAAATTCACTGATTAAGTTTGATAATTCATTCAGGTACATATATTTGGAAGCGAACTAATTAATAATCGAAACTTATTCGGAAAGCGGATATCGGAAGTTCAACTTGATGCTTTCAAGTAGGTATATTGAGGATACCTGCTCTATAGATGGAGACAAGCAAACTTATATAACTGCTGTACCATTTATTGAAGCAAATACCAATTAAACTTGGTAATCACTTCAGTAAACAATAATAACGTATCTACTGGTGAGTATCACTACATGCAAGCATGAGGCACGTCTGTATGTTTACTCACGCACACAGGGTGAAACAGAAAGTATGAAAGGATCAAATACGAATTTATGTAAAGATAGCGCATCCAGCCATCATGCTGGATCGCAGAAAGGGTTGTCAAATAATTTGATTTGACAATGACCTTAGGTTGTGAACACTAAACTGGGCGAGCAGCGTCCAACACGGGAAAATCGCGAGAAATACACATCAGTAAGGCCTACGAAGTGTAAGATGAAAATTTTAAAAAACGAAACAAATTTTTTGGGAAGTTTTGTCAAAATTAATATTTCAAACTATTTTGTTGTTTGATGAATTATTTCAAAACAAGTCGTGAGGTGGGTTGTTTATTGGGACTCGACAAGTCCAACTTCTCATGTATCAATATTGAATATTAGATATGAATGTATATATTTAATAAATTAAACACGAGAAATATTTTTCAAAAAATTCTAATACATTTTTTGTAGTCTTTTTGTTTAAAAAAAGAAAAGAAAAAACGGCTGGACCGATTTTGATCGGATCATATTGACGCTAGTAAGCTTCGATTAGATTCGTTATCATTTTTTATTCGCGAGATCTCGTGTAAAATCCATCTTTTTGCAGTATTCTTATTTAAACAAAATAATGGCTGGACCGATTTATATGGATGGATCGTACTGATGTAATACGCTTTGATTGGCACTCTAGCTTAGTTGATGTCATTTTTTATTCTCGAGATTTCTTCTTACAAAGAAATGACCAAATTCGCATTTTTACAAATTAAAACAATAATAATTACAGAGTAACATATTGATAAGTTGATTTATGTTGACTGCTTTTGATTTAAGGCCGTAGTAATCAACACAGCGTCCTGATAACAACTAATAAGGCAGTCATAGAGGGACAGACAATTTACTCGTAAGCATGCCTTCTCTATTTCTCTGTGAAATTAATTGGGCAGCGATACACTAGCACTCCATATTTCAACCTCGCGATAGTGTTTGACAATTCGCATTTTATTATGTTTATTTAAAGTTCAAACAAGCGTGCAAGAACGAGATATAGGCATAAAAGAAAACTATGGTCATTGATGGGCTTACTATAACGATTGACTGTATCAAAGATCTATATATGAAATGCAAATGCAACGTAGCAGTATTTTGTGAGCGCAGGCAATAAAAACCGGAACAGGAAATCAGATCGATCACAGAAATAGTATGCATAACTGAAAAAGTCGTATATCTCTTGTTTTATGGTCCTCGGTCAATTGTGTTTCCGACGGCTTACGTATGTCCTGATGGCGATACAGGAAAAGAATTATACTGACTTTGAATCTGGACAGTTCGCTTTTTTATATAAAAAGCAAGATTACAAAGTACATAGCTATAACTACCCATTCCACACCACTGGAAACCAATCTAACGGGAATTTTCAGCTACAATTAGGAGAATATGTATTGGGCAAGCCCGAATAGTAATTTTCATAAACAACCTAATAGAGGTGAAATTTGCTTCACATTCGAACTGTCAAAAATATTACAAATATACTAAATTTGAAGTGAAAACTATTTTATAGCAATACGTGAAAAAAATACCATATAATGTATATCTCGTATAGCGACTCGTGTGACTGTTTAAACTTGCTGCATAATTTCTCACATTTTACAAAAATATTAAAAAAAAATGTTTTAAAGGTTAAGCTATAATGTACAAAAAAGGAACACACCATTTTTAATAATATAGGTTCATAAATATAGAAGCGTAGCCTGTATAACCTCTATGATCGTTTATTAGTCACAACCCACGTTATTATAATTATGACCTTAAATTCCTGAAAATCATTTTTTTATTTTTTAGTACATTTCAATAAAAGCTTGTTTTTAAAAAGTTATTTTTCACTAGTATTATATTTTGTTCTATTTAATGTTTCAAAATTTTTACTATTAAACACTAATTTATGAAAATTAATTGATTAGGTATCTAATTCTAAAAACAATTAAATCATGCGTTGTCATATGTATACAAAATTTCAAATTGGTTGGATATGTGTTGCTCGCCATACTGGGTTTAAAATGATCTCACATAGCTTATCGTAATTCCACTCATTAAACTATTTTTTTATTTATCTTTTTTAAATAAAAAAGGTAATTCGCTATCTTAGGGCGTTCACCATATTGAACTTAAGCATTGTATCTGGACTTATACACGTGTGCAAAATTTCAAAGCTGTAGCTTAATTAGGTCTAGTCGAAATTTTAATTTGACCCAAACTGACTGATAAACATTAACTTTAAAACAGCTTCTTTAAGTTTTGTTAATCAATAGTAGTCATTCATTCTAAGCAAACTTATATTTAAATTTACGGAAAAAGTGCTTTAAAATTATTCTTAAAGAGAATCTATAACTTAACCCGATTACGCCACTTCACTGGGCACTCGGTCTTTCTTTCTGTTTCGACATCACAACAGGATATACCTTGTTGGTGGAAGACACAATATAATATTCAAACGGTTAACCCGTCGACCCAGCGGCAGTTAAATAAATGACTTGGCGTACCCGAAGGGACTGTTGATCGACGCTGAGCCCCGGGTCTGCTGAGGTGCTGAGCTAACACCTCCACTCCCGTGTTAAAATTCGCGAAAGGGATTCGATTTCAAACCGTGGCATAATAAAAACGAAAGTCGTTTTATGTCTTTTTAAATAAGTTATCTGACAACTGAATTTTTCAGAGATGTTAATACTATTTAATAATTTATCGGTCTACTTTTCTTTCGTAATTGCGAGAGTGAAAATTCACATACATTGTGTACCTAAATTCATATTGAAGGTAAATATTTATATATTCAACACAAAAGCCGTTTCATTTCGACAGTTCACCAGCGGTCCCTACTCAAAAAATTTGCTTTTTTTTTAATTTAAGTTTTTTTGTACATTTCAATGAAAGGTTCTTTAAAAGTTTTTATTTCTATTTTTTTCATTGTTTAATTTTTTTAATTTTATGTCATATTGCTAACTGGCGACTTTTTCAATTGTTATTTCTTGTAAATTAAAATATATTATTGAGCTCAAAGTGTAAAATTTCGCGCCTTGTATTTATTGTTGAATTACTTGCTTTCTTCCTCACTGGTTTAAGGTAGTTCTAGCGTGGTACAATAAAATGAAATCACTTTTCGACAGATGTTGCTCATTTTTTTTTCATAGGCTCAAAATAACGTTTTCTAATAAATCCAGAAGTTTCAGAATAGTTGACCGTTTAGAACGCGAGATAATTAATAGTAAAGTTCGCAATTTTCGTAGTCAGCATGTGAAAATTGCGAACTTTGTTATTAATTTTTTTTTATTTAAAAATTTTTATTGTCATTTAATAATAATATGTACAATTTATGGTTCAGGAGTTTTCAAATATACAATGATATTTTTAACTCAACATGCGTAAGCAAATAGACTAGAGGAAAAAAACAAAAGAAATGAGTTATTAATTATCTCGCGTTCTAAACGGTAAAAAAATCGAAAATTTCGAGATAAGAAAACGTTTTTTGAGCTTATGAAAAAAAATGAACAAAATCTGTCGAAAAGTGATTTCAGTTTATTACACCACGCTAGAACTACCTTAAATTCTTGTTTGGGATTAAGAGGAAGGACGAAATATTTGTTTATGTATAAGGAATAATGTGTACTGTTCAAAATTATCAAATTTTGATAAGTGAGACGATTCTATTGCTCGGCAGTGCGTAGCAGTGTTGCCGCAACCAATTTTGAGAATGTACCAAAATTTACAGCGAAAATGTACCAAAATGACGGCGTTCAGCCGATGGGCAGCGATTTTAGCAGTTAGCTAAAGACGTTGGCATGTGACATGTCTTCAAATTTGATATAATTAATCATGTGATCGTTGCGAACCAGTCGCTAAGACGGATGATCATCAGCTAAACACAACCAGAAGCAATATTAGCACTATTAGTGTTGAGTCTACATCTGAAAAAAACAACGGAACGGAATAATAAAAAAAAAAAAATGACGTAATGAGCAAACCCACGAAACATTTAGGTTTAATCTGGTTACCTATTAGTAGTTTTAACCTTGAATCTAAATTCTACGATGACATTAAAATATTAATTATTTCTAATATTCATAGTTAATTTAAGTTTTCATTATTTGTCCCTATTCTTTAAATATATTTTTCAAAACCACGTAAACGTATCAAAAAATTCCCTTAGATTACAAATTAATGTATCTTTGTACCACAACAACCCAAATGTATCAAATTTGGTATCCAAACGGCAACACCGGTACTTGGAGACGTCCAAAGCGAGCAACTGAACATGTATGAATCGAGTTTCATCTAACTGACAAACAGCCGAAAGCAAGCAACCAAAAAAGGCGTGCAGAATCATTTCTTTGTGTTAATAATCTGTTCATTTCAAAAATGTATATACTATTGTCCAAATTGTTTCACTGAAATTTATATTATTTTAAAATGCATTTATTTTATTAAAATATTTGCAAAATCGGTTTTGAACTTTCATTTTATGAGAAACTTATATGCTCCGTTCAGGTAAGTTAAACAAAAAAGAACAATTATTACTTTTAGATATATTTTCTTGAATGAATGTGAACGACTATCTATTTTGGAAACAACTTGTATAGTGAGAAATAGTTTTCTAAACTGTTGATCCGTTATTAAAAGAAGGAAATTACTTTTGTATATTAGTTTGAGTTAGTTTATAAAGGAATAATATCTAAATGCAAATTATTTTTCATGTAACAAAAAAAGTTTAGCCAACAATGAGAAATAAATTTTATGTATATTTTGAAAGTACATTAGCTAATGGATCAAATGTAAATATTTATACACGCAACTGTCTAAAGTCCGACTAGTACATTATTGTCGTTCTACACAGTTCAAACTTAGTTTAGTGGTGGATAGATTCAGTTGTGGATAAGGCAATTGATGATTAAAATTTACTATGAATGGGTTTCAAGTTAACAAATTTGACCCTTGGTCTGCACCAATAAGTTATTAAAAATGGTACAGCTCCATTATTATTTCAATAAGAGCTTATCATCAAAAAAACGTTTTATTATTATTTTTGTAATACGTGCATTATGGTCACATTACATTGTAATGTGACGGTCACTAAAATAAATTTGGTGTAATTTTGGCACCAATACTGAGACAACTTACATAACGCTGTTGTTTTATAAGAATATTGTTAAGCGCTGTTTTTCCTATTTCAATGTTGAAATCGCTCATAAAAAACAAAAAAAGTGTACATTAAAAAAGTCTTTGGTATGATATTTTCACGACTTTAAAATATAGATGTTGTTTAATGTCAAATTATTTTTCTCTCGTAATCTCTAATTAAAAAAAATTCTGGGAGTAGTCTGCCTACATACCTTTGCTTTCACTATTTGAAATGATACTAATTCATATTACCACTTGTAGTATTTAAATTACAGTTTTCTCTAGTATGGCAAATTTCAAGAGGAATAAAAAGTAATCTACCTACATTTATATTTGTTGTGAAATTTAAATTAACGCTCATTCTGCGTGGATACATCTGTTAGTTGTGTCAAATACACACTTTCGCAGATTGCAATATTCCTAATGTATTTCGATGGATATACTTCTGTTAACAGACGAAATGTCTAAGGTAGGTGTATTATACTTTTGTTATAATATATAACTATGTGAAATTCAAAGGTGTCGGTCGAATGGAGCGCGTCACATTTAAATAGGGCAACGTACAACCCGAATGACAAATGTGTTTATGTAATCCAGAGAACAGCCTCGAACGAAAACGTTCATCCAAACATTACTTGGTTAGTCTGTTGCGAATATATTCTCAATATCGAGCGAGATAGTCTTTAACTATTCTTTCAAATGAACCGTAGACAAGTGATAACCCCAACGGTTCCCAAATCGGAGTTCCATATTATAAATATATTATGTTTATTTCTGTCTTAAAGTAAAAATCAATAGGAAATAATTTTTCGATTCATCGATTGAATAAGAATTATTATTGAAAAGTAGGTAGTTGTCGAATTCTGAACTTCATTCAGCGATATTTAAAAATATTCATACTTATTGTTTTGTGATTTAAACACAATTTAAAAAAACCCGGGTCGCAGTGCCGAAACCCTGCCGACAATATAGTGTATTTGCTAATACAGCGAGTGTGGCTTTATTATGCGAACTTAGTTGGTTAATTTAATTCGGTTTTTGAGCAAAATAAAAAATTTGACTCCTTAATACACCCCTTAAAATAACACTTTTTTTTCTTAATTGCAATATTATCATCAACCGAACCTCTATACCAAGTTATATACACCTTTCAGTAAATAATTCACAATCTGCAAACTAGTCTTTCTTAAAATTTTTAAATCCGGTCCTGTAGGATCGATTTTATTAAAATTTTAGGGACACTTTTTAATTACTACCAGAGGGTTAAATTTCAATTTTGAAACGATTCGGAGAATTTTTTCGGTATTTTGGGGCCCAAAAACATTTTTCAACCCCTAAAAACTACCCTTAAAATAGTGAGATTGGGCCTATTTTAAATAGGCTTCTTGCGATGATGGATTTCAACACGTGGTCCAAATTTAGTTGAAATTAATTAACTCCTTCGAAAGTTATTGCCCGCACATATATATATATATATATATATATATATATATATATATATATATATATATATATATATACAGTCCCTGGCCAATTTATTAGACGCACTGTATATTTTTAATAATTTTATGTTTCTTAAGAGTTTTTATGTACATATTTAAACTACAATATTAGTGATTTTTATTTAAAAGATTTGTTGTTTATTAGTATATCAATGGTGTACTGCCTATTTAATTTATTTTTAACATATGGAGCACTGTGTTGAAAAAGTGATATATGAACGTAAACAAGTAAAAACCTGTATCAGTAGCGATCGAAATCGGCGCAGGCACGGACGTGTTTCTGTGGCTTTATGGACTGTGTTGTTTGTTTAACAGTTTTATACTACTTAGTTACTAGTTTATTTTGTATGCAGTGTATTAAAAAAATAGTTGGACTGTTTTCATTATGGGTAAAAAAGGCGATCTTTCACCACGTAAAAAAGCTGAAGTGAGGGCCCTTGTGAATGCGAAAACATTTGCAAACCGTGAAATATCACGAAGATTGAAGGTTTTTGAGGCTAGTGTACGACGCATCAAAAAGAAAATTGAGTCTGGGGAGGAATTAAGCCCGAAAAGAAAGAAAAGATGCGGTAGAAAACCAATTTTCACTCCACGATCAGAGAGATGTTTGAAGAAAATTTGTCTAAAAAACAGATTTGCTACCACAAAGGTGATAAAGTCACAACTCCAGGATGCTAGCGTAAATGCTTTTGAGCGCACTGTTCGAAAAAAATAGAAAGAATTAGATTATAAGGCCTGTCGCCCCGCCATGAAGCCCAAGTTAACAGCTGCAATGAAAGCAAAGCGCCTGAAGTGGGCCAAACAATGGCGAGACAAAGATGTGGACTTCTGGAGATCAGTAAGATATTGTAATATAATCAAAAATTGATACATTATTATCATTTTCAGTTAAATAAAGCAAAGAAACATGGAAGTTTAAGTATTTTTTCCATTTTTGACAGGCCTACTTCAGTGACGAAAGCACATTCGAAATTTTGCAGAATAAAGCTCTGTATGTGCGTCGTCGTCACGGAAAAAAGTTTCAACCTGACTGTGTTGTTCCAACGGTTAAACATCCCACCAAAGTGATGTTTTTGGTCAGTCATCAGCGGTAAGGGCACTGGACGTCTGTACGTCGTAAAAGGAATAATGAAGCAAGACCAATACAAAGAAGTATTACAAAATCGGTTGATTCCGCAGCTTAGAGAATGGTTTCCAAATGGGGAACCATTCACTTTCATGCAAGATAGAGCTCCCTGCCACACTACTCGGTCTGTTAAAGCTTTTTTGGCAGAAGAAAATATCCCTCTGTTAGATTGGCCGGGTAATAGCCCCGTTATGAACCCAATAGAAAATGTGTGGGAGCTGATGAAAAGAGAACTGGCTAAAAATGTAATCACCAACAAAACCCAGCTCCTAGAAAAGATTATTCATGTGTGGAATCACCATCCTCAAATGCAGTAGACAGTACAGTCTTGCATTGATAGCATGCCGCGCAGAATTAAAGCTTTGATAGCGGCTAAAGGTAGCTCAACTAAATATTGACTTTACTTAAACTATTTTCACTTTTCTTTAAAACTTAATAAACATATGATTTTCTAAATTAATGCTGTTTTATTTATGTTAAATTAATTGGTCATGACTGGATTATATAAAAATTAAAAAAAAAAACAATTTAAAACAATAAAACGGTACAATATCACTCGGTAATTTATATTTTACATGGAATCTTGCAGTGCGTCTAATAAATTGGCCAGGGACTGTATATATATATATATATATACGTATATATATATATATATAAATATATATATATATATACATATATATATAAACATTTTTAAAAATGGTGCCAAAGTGTTTAGGAGGTTATGAAACATCGAGAAATTTTGGTCCGACCCCTAGGTCCCGCCATCCGACCGACGCCAATAGTGTATGTTGCCTTATGGCAAATACACTAAAAAAGGTTCCCTGAAACGTAAGTTGTTAGCATGATAATCATAGTTTCCAATTTTTTGAAACTAATTAGAGTAGTCCGCGACACTGAATGCGAAATATCTGACTTATTGGAGTTGCTACGCTAACACTAATGCTGGGTTGCAGAACGCAGTGCAAGAAAATCTGATTTGACAATAGCTTCAGATAGTGATTTTATAATCACATTTTATATTCGTGTAGGAGAAGTCTAATGTCGTTACGGAGTAGCGAAACTTTGCTATGGAGAGCATTTGAAAAACAAATATGTGATCTACACAGAAAAAGTCACTTTTCAAGCTTGAGTTAAATACTTTGAAATTGGCCAAAAAAACTTTGTTAAATGCTTATATGCACAGAAAAAATAATCTCGTTTCGAACGATTACTAATAATATTTTTCCATTAGGGTCAACTTTAAATTTCTTTGTTTTCTTATGAAGAAATATGCCTGGTCAGTGTCAAACTAGATTCTCTGACAAAATTTTCTGCGACCTACCACAGTGTGGCTACATTTGATCGTGTCGTCGTTTATACTAGTCTTTGGCGATTATGAATGATATAATCGAAATATTTCGATTATGGCCGAATAATCGATCATTCGATTATGGTAACCGAGATATCATTCACTCTAATCGATTATGAAATATGAAATGTATGTGAATTAATCCCGACACAATACTATGTCGATTGTCGATTATGAATTAATTATCATACATCATTCGATTATGGTAACCGAGATATCATTCACTTGAATCGATTATAGTAACCGAGATATCATTCCCTTGAATCGATTATGAAATATGAAATGTATGTGAATAAACAATATTTGTCAGTGTCCAATATACCTTGCTCTTCCAATCTACTGATTTTTTGGTCAGAAAACAAACATTTGTTTCCTGAATTATACAAACTTCATGAAAAATATCTCTGTGCGCCAGCTACCTCCGTGCCTTCCGAAAGGATATTTTCAAAAACTGGTGTCATCACTAATTCAAGGAGGAACAGACTCTCACCCGAAATTTTAGACTATATTGTTTTTTTAAATACAAATCTGTGAGTTATTAATAATTAATTATTAATTTATAATAATAAAGAATTCGTTTCATTTTTGTATTCAATCATACCAGCGATTCCATTATTAATGTGCATTGTATTAAGTATATTAACAAATCGAAAATTAAGAACTGCAAAGTTAGCACATCATTCATAATCGGTATTTTGAATGATCATTCGCTTATACTGTACATAAAACGAAATTAATAATTGCGAAGTTTGCGCATCATTCATACTCGATGATTCGAATGATCATTCGATTACAAAAAACGATTATTTCGATTCATTCGATTATTGAAATGTATCGATTATGCCCAACACTAGTTTATACCTACCTTGAGATTAAATAGTTAGAAATTAGTTCTAAAAATTAAATTCCTTTTAACCGTTAACCTAGTACTTTAGAAGTGTTCAATTGACAAAAATATCAAGTGCTGTTAGATCAACTAGACTAACTCATCCGTTTGTATCGTGACACCATGAGCAGTTATACTATTATAGCTTATACACTTCGGTTACAAAGCTGACGTATGATTCCGTTTGCCCAACTCGCTCACGTGACAAGATACAGTTTCCTGATTGTTCTTGCTCAAAACCAGTAAAGAATCAAGCACGAAAAATAACCTAGGTTCTAATTCTGAAATGCAGCCTGTGACCCAAGCATGTGATGGCATTTGCACAAACTATTGCCGAGTCAAGCATTAGTTCTGGCTACCGAATTATGTACATATAGAATGTATAGACTTAGGTGAACAGTTTTCAGTGTCACGTTCAGAAACAAAAGTTAGTTCAAACTAACACCACATCTACCAACGTACAATTATTATAGTTTGACTGATGACTTATACCAAAGCATAGTATAATATGCTTACACCCTACCTATTGTTTTATACTATATTTGCAGTGTAGTTTATAAATTAAAGCGAATATGCTAACAGGTCGCTCTATTCAAAATAAAATCATAATTAATTATTTCAGAATTGGATGCTTTCATTGTTTAGTTTGGAATCGAAACATATAAAAAATAAACGCGTCCTAATAGTACCAAACTTTGCCGGCAATACAGATTACAGCGCATTTACTAGTACTTGTATTTTTTTCTGCACATTTGTCAGTTTTATGAACATGCCAATTGGGCGACACGATCATTTTAGCTTTAAAAATTGACATGTAATCAATAAAATTTCTTTTAACGTGCACGGTACGTTGGTAACGGCTAGTAACAAATATGATATTTCCTACTCGTTTCCATGCTTACTGCATATTATGGTTTCACATGTAAAAATTAATCAAGGCATGCTTGTCAGCTAACTAATTTCTTTTTGACAGATCTACAGAACAGCTGATTTTTTGTATTTTCAAAATATTTCCAAAACTAAAAAGTCTCGGTAATTTTTTTAACAAAACTTTCTTGGAAAAATAAATAGAATATAAAAAATATACTATTATAACAGGAAAAATCATATTATATGTAATATCTCTTTTCTCAAAAACAATAGGGCTCTTCATATTTGCGAATCAAACATACTCCCAAAATGTAGTTTCAATCCAAATATCCGTTTGACTTGTATCGTGTTCACAAACAGACAAATCGACAGACAAACAGATTTTTTCCAAAAATATGTTTTTTGGATTTGGGAAACCCCACAATGAAAAATATTGTAAAAATTTCCCTATTATGTAACCATGCAAATTAATAAGCAAAGTTCGATATATTTATTACTAGTCGTTACCCGCGTCACCGAAGGCTGTAACAGAAATTTTATACCTAATTATTTTTTTAATATAATAACATAATAAATTTTATTTTATTTATTATAATATAATATATCAAATGTCAATATTTTTAAAGTTGAAATGGTCCTGTCACCCAATTTGCAGGGATTTTTGAAATGAATTTAGAGAAATTATTATGTTGTGAATATGAAATATTATAATTTTGAAAAATCTTTTCACTGAATAATATCCTTCAGAAATGTTGGTGCCAAATAAGGAAACAATTAATTTCAGTACATAAAAGTCGTTATTAGAAATGAGTATTTTTGAATAGGTAGTAATAATTCTGTAACTGTAGAGATACTTTTTATATTATTAAAAAGTAAAAACTCTATAAATCACCATAAAGAAAAAGAAAGAAATGCTATTTCCTGATGTCAAAATGATAAAGTTTTTCATTTTCGTTTAAGTAATAAGTTTGTAATAATAATATGGCAACATAAGGTTGTCCGACTCAGATATACACGACTAAAAACATAGAACACCAACTTCGCTGCAGACTTGACTGATTACGAAACATTAAGATTCAACTTTGGAAAAGTTATAAGTTCGAAGCTCTTATGTTTTCTAGTAAAATTTAATTATTTTATTAAAGTGGCGGCACTTTTCAATAACCTATACATTTGCATATAATAAATCGACAATCCCGTTTTGACTTTTTGTTTTTGTTTCAAATAAAGCTCAGAAATTAAATATTGTAATGTACCTATATTTAAAATATATGTATACATTCAGGAATATTTTTCTTTCTTTCTTTCAGATTGCGCAATATTAACAAAAACTATATTATGAAATACAGATGAACGCCTGTGTAACAAATATAAATAAATTTTACGACCATTTCAATAGACCAAATATGTTTTATTAAAAAACACTGTAGTGGTCTTTTTTCAAAAATCTTACACAAAAAAAAAGAAACACAAGAAATTAATAAAAATATTAACATCATAAGCATACCCACGCTTATTATTGAATGGGACAAACTGCTCCTAAGTCAAAATGTCTGTATATACATTTTGATTGCTTTTACATGGAAAAAGGGTCCTGAAATCGAAAATGGTGGATATGTCGCTTAAAACCTCGAGCAAGTTTTGATGTGACGTCAAATGATTTTCACACTAATAAATAATAATGTGCATGATAAATATGAAATTAAGTCGTAACCAGAAATAATGACCGGATAGATGAAAAATGTCTAGATACAACTATATTAAAAAATATATTTACTCACTTTTCGTAATTATCAAATTATAAATCACGTTACGTTAACTAAGCGTGTATCATCGACAACTTTAAAATCAATTACTACAACTATATTGTGTTAAAATAATTTTCGAACTCTGCCGTCATAATTCCAAACCACATTTTTCTGGACTATGTAATTCCCATCTGGGAATTTTTAAATGTAGATTAAAATAAAAAATTCTAAATATGTAATTTCAACCAACTGCGAACACATGACTCAAGGGACCCCACTAATCTAGTCACAGAAATATTCTCAAACAATATGACGTACATACTTATAATGCATTAGCGGTTTACCCGCGACTTAGTCCACGTGGTGTAGATTGTACCCACAACTCTTTTATACAAAATCCACCCCCAACCCGTTCGGGTAGATGTGTTCAAAAGACAGTCGAACTTTCTTTATTTTCTAAGAAGAGTATTTTTTCCCGTTTTTAGTTTAAGCAATTTCAGAAATACAGACAGCGTAAATTTATTAATGTTCCCCCCCCCCAAATCCCCAAAAAATAAGTCCGCTATAATTTGATGATCAGTGTTCCCTATATAGATACAAAATTTCATTTCATTTCAATCGGATGTATAGTTAATTAGTAGTATTGGTACAAATGGAAAAACGGCGGTAGATTTATATATTAGTATAGAAGATAGATAAAGAACTTTTGCATCGCCTTTTATATTTACTTTTCATTTCTCAACGTTGGGGTGATAAATTTAGAAGATTAATACCATGTAATATCTTATTCATATAAAAGTTTTGTATTAGGGAAGTGGAGCAGCTACTAAGTTGTTCTACGTACAGTCTAGCAGAGCAGAGCTACTCACTACAAGAAAGACACAAATTGCCGGCGCCGTGCGAATGAAAGAACAACGCTGCCTTCTTATTACCCATCTCCGATTCCCTCTCATCCTGTACTTCAGTCATTCCCGCCTTGCGTACTTCTTTTACGCGTCGCGTGGATCACATTACACGTGAGCGATTCTCTTCGAGATGACTCTTAAGAGAATTCGGCATCGAAATTCACGAAATTGTATATTAAAAGAAATTGGACAAGGATTTTTTCTGCGAATTAAATGGAGTTCATTACAAATTGTTTAACACAAGGTGACTATTCTTTCCCCAAAATAAATTTACCCAATTTTCTAGGTGACTTTTAGGATTCCGTGCTTCAAAAAGAAAAAAATGGAACCCTTATGGGATCACTCGCGTGTTCGTGCATCCGCCTGTCAAAGTTAATTTGCTCCGAAACGACTGGGCCTATTGAGTTGAAATTTGGTACACATATGTAAGTCGGTGACTCAAAGACGGACGTGTAACGTAAATAAATGAATTTTAAAAATGGGAGCCACTTTTGGAGGGTAAATTAGAAAATTAAAAAAAATGTTTCGCAAAGTATACCGTGTGACATATTAAATGAAGGGTCTCAAATATATATTTTTATTTACAATTTTAAAATAAATATGCTTCTGAAATAATAGAGAGACACACTACAGACGGTTCGCTAATGGGCGGCTAAGCTAAGAAACAATCTAAAGCATACCCATTAATAAAAATTGTGCCGTTTATATTATATTGTGAAGTATAAGTGTATTAGTCACTAACTAGATAGATTTAATAATTATTGACCGATTGAATGAATGATGTCTCGGCTTAAGTCCAACGTTTCGCATTTCGATTTATCTCCGAAGACAATTATGTACCGGAAATACAGGAAATATATAATTCTTAGAATTTAAATAATTGGAAACGAAACAAAACGGATATTTATTTATTCCCATTTTGATCTGACAGTTCGGTATTTAGTTTTGTCTGTCTATCCGTCTGCTTATTTTTCGATGGCAGCCAAATACGTAGACCGAATTTAATTAAATTTGACAAAGATTTTCTTAGAATTTGAAACGACTGATATTTTATATCCCGCAGCCAATGGAGAGAAATAATTAGTCAAAGTTTACTTTTTTACCATTTTAGTCATTCACTTAACAGTAGGTACCTGCATATATACTACGCAAATTACCGATTCACATCGGGGAAGGATAATAATTTGATATTTATCAAAAACGAATCAATTCAATGAATCAAAAAGCACTGCACCAGTCATCTCAGCGAACGTCAGAACAAAACGGAGTTTAGTTAAGCCTCAGTTCAGTACCACATATTGTTGCCGTAGTGTGTGTGTGTGTGTTAACTTATGCAGGTTTGCACAAATTTTCCACAGCACGTGTCGAGCAGTAGGTCGCACAGTGACACATATGGTCGACCCTGCGTGAGTTCTGAGCGCCAAGGCATAAAGACAATAATGTGAAAAATGCGTGTGCCAACGTGTGACCTCAAGGGAGGTGGGGAACGGTGGCGATGGCTCTTCATCGTGCCGTCGCGTTTTTCATACAAATGTGGTGTCATGCCACTCTCTACATTCTCATCTAGTGAATTTTATATCCACAGTCGGTATTACCTGCTGTGTATTAATACTCATTGAATATAAAAAAAATGTCAATTTTTGCTCTTTGTGAATTAATCTTTAAGGTTGTTGGAACGCTTTGAATTTAAGCCAAAAATAGAGCTTCGGCTGTCAACTGATTGTAGACTTATTCACCAAAATTCTGAAAAAATTTTTTCTTTATAAGGAAGATAAAGAACAAATCTAGGTCTCTAATGGACTACTTTTGTAATTTATGTACGATGTATTAGAAAAAAAGTTGGCATTAATTTTGCTAAAAAAATACACGTTTTCAATATCACACTATTTCACAAAACTGTTCCATCACAAACCTAAAGTGACTCTTACTTTTTCGGAAAAATTTTTTAAAAAATATTTCCAAAAATTAGAGTAATCAATTGACAGCGGCATCCTTGCAAAAAAATTTTTAGCCTCGTAGTTGGCACCAGCCAAAAATTGAAACGTGCGGACGATTTGAGCGAGACAGAGCTAAAGAAGGTCAAACCCACAATATGTCTTTTGCCTACCTCACCCCTTACCGACAGCCTTAACCGGGGACATGGAGTTTTACCAGGCGTCGCGCGTATTGCAAATTCTTAGAATTGACCACTTACCCCCGCTTGCCGCGACCTAGCTTCTTAGTAGCTTTTGTTTTAGTAGCAAAACGATCGTGAAAGGAGACAGATGTGTCGTCGGTTGTATAACACGTGAGTATCTAATACTTATCAAAAGATCGGACGTAGTCTGTCAGGCTACATGTCCCTAGTTGCCATACAAAATACTTTTTCGAACTTTTTTTTAATGTTTTTTATTGCATACCACTGACGAAATATAACACACTTTTAAAACATTTTATAACAAAAATTGACTTTGAAAGTAGTAGTCTGTGACACGTCATGTCCCTTATAGTGTTATAAATTTGTCATGTCACCATTAAAGGTTAAGACACTCGACAACTAAGGTAATTAGTGTATAAGTACATTAAATTAAATTTAACGACATCACAAAACATATATGGGCGGAGGTGGAATTCTAACCCACGACATTTTCATCAAAAAACCAGCATTCAACCGTTACGAAAGGAAGCGATAAGACGGTAGGAATCATGATGATTCGGGCATTCGACGGCTGACACGAATAGAGCGAATATATTAATTAAAATAAATATATTTTTTTAGGCTTAAACGCGCAGGGCCGAGGATATATGCGAATAAATATAATATTGTTATGGTTTTTATACGTGAATTATTATTCTTTGAAAATATATCATGGATTACAGTATAAACGTCAAAACGATCAAAAGGAAATGTTAGCAAAACCAGCTGTTTAAAAGAAAAATACTGCAAAAACGGTGAACTTTACACGAAATCTCGCGATTAAAATATTTATTGACTTTGTTAGGGTGTAAACCGAAAAGCATTAACGTCAATATGATCTGAAAGAAATTTTATCAAAATCGGCCCAGCTACAAAAATTTGTATTTTTCAAACACATATTTCGGATCTAATTTGTTAAGACCATATTGGATCTCAAAGATTGCGCTTGTGGAGACCTAATATACAACCCACCTCACAGCTAATTAGCATGATAGTATATCTGTGACTAATAATACAAGTAGGTAGTGCTAAAATAACAATGTAAATAACGTTACTGGTGAACTAAGGCATAGCTGTTTCAGGTGTAGACAAAGCATAGTCACACAACTATTTAAATTCGAGTACTTTACCAGTCTACCCTTTACCTCCACCATATTTATTGTATGTAAATAACTCTTTGCCTGCGGTTTTGCTCACGCGTGAACGTCATTTTTGTTTGTAAATTAGCTAGTATAAATGTCGATTTCGAGAAGTAAGCAGGGGCGGATAGGGTATATAAAATAGCACCGGGATAGTTCAAAAACGAATATCTAGTTTTCGGTTCCTCCGTTAGACTGTTACATTATGAACAAACAAATATATATTAAATGCTTTTGTTTACCTTAACACATGAGAGATGACTGGACTTCATATCATTTTAGTATCGTTTAAACAAACATGTTTCTTACCTGTAACAAAGAAAATAATGTAAATTAGAAGAAATAATTCACATTAATTTTTTTTATATTTTCTTGTTTCACAAAGTGCTACAACAAATTTTATAATTTAAGTTTTATTTTTATATACATTATTATACTTGGAAATGAAAAAAATCTTTGAAACAGAAACTAATAATAACATTAGTTTTCGCATGGATTTAACCAATCACGCTTTTAATTTCGTGAAATAATATATCAAATTTCAACTGTCCAATCCACCCGCAGTATGGATGAATTCTTTGGACATAAGAACATATTGTTAGTTTGAATATTAATTAGCGGTGTGACTTAACATAAACTTAAATAGTTAATTCATTTTTGGAGCGTATGTTAAAATAATAAGTACCTATTTCAATTTAAGGTTCAGTTCATATAGTATATTTTAAAAACGTAATTACAAATGAAATCACTTCTAAGACACAAATATTTGAAATGAATGTTTTTCGGTCATAACATAAACTCACACAGAAAATATTTTAGAATTAGTATTTGCAAAATATTTTTCAAATAAACAAAATAAACACGAAGGGAATTGAATAAATAAAGTAAAATTAAAAATAAAAGCAGATGAGAAAAAACGCGTCGTTATAGTAATATTAAATCTGGAATTGGCACAAAATATGTATGTTGTTTTATTGCATAATTAAAAATAAATTCCATTTACAAAATTACATTACGCACTCAACTTTTTAAATTATAAATTAATAAACTAAATAATTAATTTGACGATTTTAATAAAACATCATCGCATAACTTTATTAATAATGTAAAATTTAATTTGTATGAAATCCACACAAGCATTTAATACCAACATACATAAATGACAAATTTATCCCCATTTTACATAGATAGCGGCGATATAGGTAAACCAAAGGCGTAGCCTGTAACTTGTGTTCATTATTTCACTGATACATTCCCTGGAGCATTTATCCAGACTTTTAATTTTAATCGAAATTTGTTATTCTTTTTCATTTTTACGTAGCGCCTATGTTTGTAGAAAAAAAATTTTTGATTTAAACATAAATTAATAATTTATAATATCTATCTAATAACAATAGTTTCGTATCAGTGTCATTAAGAAATCTCAAATATTTCTATACCTACATAGCATAAAAGAAAGTCTCGGTAGGTGTCTGATAGGCTGGATGTCTACACCGGCTGATCTCGAGAACTACTGAACGGATTTAACGGGATTTCTACCTTTTTCCCTAAGAAGGTTTAGGTCTATGCTAGATGCCCGACTCGGCTTCGTCCGGGTGCAAATCAGATTAATTCCGAGTTGTATTCAAATAAAGTTTATGTGAAAAGGGGTGTAAAATATATTAATTACAAATTCGTGCAAAAAAATTGATCGGATGAGCGTAGTGAGTGATAAAGTATTAATTAAATATAAATCGGCTACCCGGCTGACGCCGTACGGCATCTAATCTGCTAAATTATTATAACATTGATTAGCAATAATGTAAAAGTATTCGATTATAGAATTGAATAGAAAAAACATTTGCAAAAATACAAGTTAAATAGTAAACAAAGGCGCATAGTTTTCGTTGGTTAATCAATAAAAAGAATGTAAGATCGGTAAATAATCTGAAATGATTGAAATGGTTTCGATTCGAGTCGAGAATAATAGGGAAAAAAACATTCTGAACAATGTCACTAAGCGCACTTCGCTTGATTGAATTTCTATTTATTAGTTTTTCCCAGTTCACGTATTTGATAAAATACCCCTTTTTTTTAATCTAGTAGCACAAGGAGAAAAAGTTTCGATACTGAAAAATGTTAAAAATATTTTTCAGTATTTTGCCTTCTTTTCGTACTATTAAAACAGAAAACAACTACTCACACACCCCTACTGCAATTTGGTTAAAATGTCGAAATAAATTAAGGTCAGTTTTCACACGGCGACACGATGCAACAGTTTTACATACAACGCTCCCCGAATTTTGTAGCATTGCACTGTTTCCACGTCACATAGCTACAATTAACAATAGGTTAATTTTGAAGAAAATTTTTCTCGCGTCGTATCGCCATGACGTAATAATTAGTTTTTATTATTTTATGTCGAAATCAGTAGCTCTGATCAGAAGATTATTCCCTTTGCACAAAAAAACGACTTTACGGTGTCAATCTTATTATGTCAAAGGAATTTCGTCTGATTTGTTTCTGATATTTTCAAGACCACTTAGAGTTAGGGTTATTTGGGCCTAGCGCTAATGAATATTTTATATTTATTACTTTTTTTTTCATAATAAATCTGCGAATCGAGGACTTGTAATAAAGGCGCTCTTCATTTTTTCGATTTACAGAAAGGCACGCCTCTGTTGAATATTGTAATTATCAGAATCACGAACCCATAAAGAGTAAAATAATCTAAATCTGGTTTTGCTGCACGAGACGATGGCGGCGGCCATTTCACGCTGAATTTGTCACGGGCTCATAAATTTAAGGGATTTATATAATATATACATGTAGAGAGTTATACTTGCAGATATGTTCGGATTGTAGTAAAGTAATTTACATAAGCAAACCGGCGGAATAGACAGAGAAAGGTATCTACGGCCGTTGCGGACCAAGACGGCCAGCGATAATGGCCACTGACAAACCCGTGCGTTGGCTCTAGCTCGGCTGACCCGAGCCAAATAATAATACCATCTTAATACATAATCATATTGGATGTAATTTATAGTGCTAGTGGTATATTACATTACATAGTTAATATGCAGCTATTGTTTCAATAGAATTGGGAAAATATGAACTGATAATTGTATCTTCTGTTTAATTTTGTTGGATATTGTGCATTTTAATACTACCACGATATGGGTGCTCGGCAGACTTGTAATGATTTAGCTAAAAGTATTTTAAATACCGCATTTAAACACGTTTTGCACACATCCCTATAAAAAACGGGTGGCGTCGGGGGACATCCGACAGAAGCGAAGTTGTATAGCGTCTATAATCTACAAGCACAATGTACATAATTATATGACAGCTACAATACACATCCGTCACCAGGTAAAAGCATCTTTTTACGACTTGATTACAAACAACAAGATTTTTCTACTATATTTAAATATCATATAATATGAATGAATTATACACATAAACCTTCCGGAACAAATTCTATAAATGATGGCTTATACCGCAACAAAATCTATCGTGCTGTTTAGAAGAACTAAGCGAGGACATCCAGAGAGCTGAGGTTATTACATAATTAAACACAATTAAAAATTTAATTAGACAACCCAATCCTCTTGTGTTTTCTACGTATTTTACTTCTCCATTCAGCACTATTAATGGACACTCGCACTAATAACTTTAATGATGCATTATTGTCAGTATATGTCTATATGTACTTATTATAACAATTAAATACCCGCAGCAAACTGGGAACTACGAACACAGCTCATGTAATAAACAAAATAATAAAACCAATTTTCTTCATACTATGCCGAAAGAACGTACTTTCTGATTCGATTTTAAAGCCGAAAGTATAACATTTATGCACTGAGATGGAATTTCACACATATTGTCTGTATAGGCGGGTCTAAACAGTTTTGTCATGCCCACTGATACGTGAGACTGGCGTTTGTCATGACATGTTCGCCAGTACGTAGCCATCTGCTGTTATTACATGGCCATTATTACATCCATGTGTCATTACCTCAACATTGCTCACTTGAAAGTAATTAGTCTTTTTATATATTGGTGAAAGTGTGTACTTTCGGCATGGTATGAAGAAAAATAGTATACACCACACGAGTAGAAAGCTGAAAGTCCTGCACTGCGCGACATATGATGCCCTCGACTTTGCCTCGGGCATAATGTGGCGCAGTGCAGGAAATTCAACTTTCGGCTCTTGTGGTGTAATATACTATTTCATGTTCGGGGAATCACGCATCTTATTTTTATCACATAAATGCGCACAAAACTTACGAAAATGATTCAAGTCAAGTAGTTCGTAAAAATGTTAAGCTGCTTGACTTGATGAATTAGTATATGAAATGTGTAATAAAATAAAATAACAAAGAAACTTCCCAATTGACCTATTGCGCGATTTTATAATGATCAAATATCATTATGAACAATAGAAAACAGTATCACGGGTAATTGGAATAATGAAAATAAATCAATTTTAAACACTCATTGATTGCAACGTTTCGTCTTTTCTTTAATTAAGACTTTTTCAACCTCTCAATACGCTTAAATGATAGTAAAACTATGATATAATATGCAATTTGGCATTACAAAAAACAATTATAAAAACTGAAAATTGTAGAAAATAATAATTGATTTATTTTCATTATTCCAATTACCCGTGATACTGTTTTCTATTATAACATATATCTGAAATTGAACTTTAAAGATGAATCATTATGAATACTGTCTGTGTGGGCTGAACTGGGAATACTTTCAACAAAAAAAGTATAAAAAATATAGAGTGTATCTAGGGCGCACCGTTTATTTGACTCGTGTAACTGTCAAACATAACATCGTAACTGGTCGAAAATATACCTATGTCATTAATTTTATTCTTATTTAAATACTTTTAAAAGTATTTTTTACAATTCTGCCCGAGTTTCATAAATAAATCCACTTAAGCACGTACTCAGGTTTTCGAATAGAAACGTAATATATTATCATAAAACGATATCTGTTTACTAAACAAAAATTAATCCCGATATATGCGCTGCGTGCAACACGCTTTGTGACGTCGGGAAAGCGGCGAGAGCGGCATCGCAAGCATCGTTCTCAAAGGGAATTACGTACAGAGCAAAGTATTAGGTTAATACTGGAACTGCGAGAGAGATATTGGTTCACTTAGATACCGCGTGCAATCGCGGCGCTACATGTTTACTACATTAAGGCCCTCGCAAAGTAAGCTTTTATCACTTGACAGAATATTTAACCCGGCGTTATCGTCGCGAAGTATGGCATACTCACAACGCTACATAAATCTTGTAATATTTGCGCGGACGAAGAAGTGCTTTTCGGTAATAACATGCCTCAGATTAATTTAATTAAAACAATAGTCGAATGCTAGGTGAAAAAACACTGCAGATAATGATAATTGTTTTCAATTCCTGAACTTTAATGTACAATAAAAATAAACGTTTAAAAATTTAAAATCCGGCTACGAAAAACTAGAAAGCAAAGCTTCCGATTTGAAATGTAGTTGAGAAAAAAGTTGCTTTTTTTTTGTTACCCGACGACTTTTCATATCGGGAGTTTGATTTCTACTTTTTCATTGTGTTTTATTATTTTTTTACAAAACTGGTTTGTTACTTGGGTTATTCAAAATATGTTCCAATGGATATTATTCCACTGCATTTATAATTTTTTTTTGGCATATTTTGGAAAGTTGTGCCCGCACGAGTTTCATAAAAATCGATTTTTATCGTCATAATATTTTTTTATCGACAGTTCATCTCCAACGCGCCCGATTTGATGTCCGGATATCAAAATTGGGAATGTTAACCTCGAATTACTGAAGTGAGGGCCTCTCAGGTCTTGAGAATGTAAAATACATTTTGAAATTTCTCGTAATTGATGTCTGTAATTTTTTGTTCCCATTATAGTATTATAATTACTTATGTGCCATTTGCTAGAAAGACTATTTAAAATTAAGATTGTAAGTTAATTTGTTGATTTTTCTAATAATTTTAAATACTTTGTGATTTATGATCTCATGTGATTTTTGCCAAAAAAATGTTTTCTAAACTTTGAAATAATAGTTAATTATAAACAAATAAATTACACAAAAATAACTTCATTTTATTTAAATATATCCACTAAAGCTAATTATTAAACACTAAATTCTAAAAAACCTAACGATTAAATATAAGCACATACTCGTATATATACGGGACTCTGAGGCCCCCACGCAGTGTTTACGTGAAATTAAATCCACCTCAGTAGCTAAGTAAAAAAAAAATCATAAAAAAATATGAAAAAAGAAGAAAATAAAATTAAAGATTAGGAATTAAAATTACCAACACTTATGAGTAAAAGTTTGAGTGAAGTTTATTTCACGCTTATCTCGACCTGCTGTATAGTTTTATGTTCTGTAAAGGCGTCAAGCTGGAAGTTGTGTTAGATACAAACTTAGCGAAGTACAAACATGCAACACATTCTTTACTTGTATCAGGTGTTGCAAAACTGAACGATGTAATAGTTGAGCGGCAAAAGTTTGATGAAAGGGTGAGATTTTATTCCATTGTGTTATGAATGGCTAGCCCAGAGTTGGATTTAGGTTAAAATCAACATTGAACGTGCCTTGAATTTGATAATAACCAAATTAATCGTTACACTGAGACATATTCAAGTCTTGAATCTACGAGATACATGCGTTTTAGAGGAATTTCTGTAAGCTGAATTTAGCGATGTGCGTTGATTCAACAATCTAGTTAAATTAACGGTAAATGTTTCTTTTTTTGAAATTAATTTGTTGACAACTCAACTACACTTTTATCTATCGATAACAAAACGAACGAAACGAAATGGACATACGAATTAATACATGTGCATCCCCTTGTTTTTTTGAGTTATGATTGGTCGATCAAGTCAATTCAATGGCAATATTTGCAGTATGTGTTTGTTTACATCTTCTTATTAGCGTGACATGGGTTACGATTTCGTAATGACCCAACACTATTCCATTACTAATTGCTTTTGAATTTCAAAAACTATAGCTGCACTTGGAAACATTCATTTTTCTTAAATGATTTACTGTATTCATATCCATATTAATAAATGATTGTTAATATTCATAGGTATTTGGATTGACAAGACTTGTTTAAAAATAATTCTTTAATATTTTTGTACAACGTTTCGTCTCTCTCGAGACTTCTTCAGGTACTAAAATTAGAACACAAAAAATAAATAAATAAATATCATTTTTACAAGTCAAGAGTTGTGAAAATATAACTCGTAGATAATTTTTAACATAATAAACAATATAAGTAAAATATAATATTATTATCATCAACAAAGCAAAAATATTATTACAGAAATTTAAATTATAAGTAAATTCATTTTTACAATTTTACAATAATGAATTTACTTATAATTTAAATTTCTGTAATAATATTTTTGCTTTGCAGTTGATGATAATAATATTATATTTTACTTATATTGTTTATTATGTTAAAAATTATCTACTAGTTATATTTTCACAACTCTTGACTTGTAAAAATGATATTTATTTATTTATTTTTTGTGTTCTAATTTTAGTACCTGAAGAAGTCTCGAGAGAGACGAAACGTTGTACAAAAATATTAAAGAATTATTTTTAAACAAGTCTTGTCAATCCAAATACCTATGAATATTAACAATCATTCATTTTTCTGTTAATTATCTGCCTCTAAGACTGCTAGTTTTTCGAAATTTTAGTTGTAGGGCTAATTTTGCGTTTTTAGAAAAATTTCAGAAAGAACGTAATAAAATTAAGAACATACTTTTAATATTCTTAAGAAAAATCCTTTAAAATGATAGTTTTAGGGTTGTCACAAGTTTGCCTACCCGTCCATTAACAAGAAAATAGTTTTTCTTTATACTACGCCGCAAGCACGTACTTTTTGATTCGATTTTAAAGCCGAAAGTATAATATTTACGCACTGTTGTAGTCAAAGCTGGAATTACACGCATAACGTCTGTATAGTCCGTACTGATACGTGAGACTGGCGTTTGTCATCACATGTTCGTCACTAGCCATCTGCTGTTATTACATAGACATTATTAGATCCATGTGTACGTATAACCTCAACATTGCTCACTTGAAAGTAATTAGACTTTTTATATATTGGTGAAAGTGCGTACTTTCGGCATGGTATGAAGAAAAATAGTGTACACCACACGAGCAGAAAGCTGGAAGTCCTGCACTGCGCAAGAAATTCAATTTTCTGCTCTTATGGTGTAATATACTATTACGTTCTGATTGTTGAAATATCTGCGCGTTTGTAAACTTTACAACTGTGGCTCTCACCATTATCTTTATTATAATCAGGAACTGTAAGTATATGGTAATCGGAACCGTTTCTGTTTTGCTCCAGTCGGTATTTCAGAAAGCAGTAAGATTGCAGCTGTAGAATGCGGAGCGCCAACACTTTATCTGGATAAAACACACAGTGACTTAGCAGACAGATAACAGATTATATTAAATTTAATCCATGAATACCCTAAAACCATATCATCTACACCTACATCTATCCGCAGAGATCGCGCAGTGTTATTATATTGTGCCTCTTACTACTTGTTTGAATATCTTCATAACGCTCGTTGAAATTAGGACACCCCTGGGAATTAACAAACAATACAACACATTCCATCTTTACACTATTTACAACTACTACCAACCAACAAGTTTTTCTATTTTGTTTTACTTATCTATTTAAGGTTGCCAATTGCTAGGGTATTAAATTGATAGCAAAATTAAGCATTACAACTAATGCATTTTTTTATTTATATTATCAAAACGATATCTTTCATCAGTTCTCATTAGAATCTGGAAATTTGATAAGGGTTTGTCATAAACAAGCCTTTAGCCATGTTGATAAATTTATATTATCTGTCGTGATGGACAGAATAGAACATTTCAGACAATTCGAAAATACTTTTGTTTCTCGCATGAATCAGGATAAGACATAATCTTGTTCCACTTTTCTGCCAATATTATTGCAACTCACTTGTAAATTTTTTTGGTGGCTATGAGAACTATTTTACAAATTATATACATTATCATGGGTAGCTCTGTAAGAAAAAGATATATGTATATTTCAGAAAGTCGATTTATCTATTAGGCTCAAAAGGTACGTGGGAATTACCTACGAGATCAAGAATGTGTTTAAAATATTATGAAAGTAAACAGAATAGCGTACAAAAAGGAAGAGACAATCTAAAATCATGACTGTTATACGTAATGCTTTTTAAACAGTAGGATGTTTACTACAATTGTTAAGAAACGCCCATTGTTACAACGCTCAAACTCGAATATTTCCACAATCACGGCAAAATAAGTTATCAGTTACTCTACACTGATTTGTCCTAAGCATATTTGTAAGCGTAATTATTAGCTCAGGTAGATGTGAACATTCTCAGTAGTGAGACTTTTGGGTGAATCAAAAATCAAAACTTTTTATGTAGTGATAATGGCCCCAGATGCCGATTCAATTACAATAAAAAAAATGAAAATTTCCATTTATTAATCAAATCTAAGTCACAGAATATCTATATCATTAGGTCATCGCTTAAAAGCGGAAAACACGTTAATTTCAAATTAGTAAATTAACCACCATAATATCATATTAGTAAAATGTTCACCACGATATAGTTTGTAAAACTACCGAGCTGGGTAGAGCAGTGGTGACAGTACTAGACTCGCATTCGGGAGGTACCGGGTTCGAATCCCGGCGGGGGCAGATGTGGCTGGGACTTTTTCCTACTGCCTCTCGCCGAGAAACGGTAATTCCTGTACCGGCCATCTTGATTGAGGTTTTCCATGGTTTCCCTCAATTAATTTCAGATAAATATCGAGATGGTTCCTTATTTGAAGCCATGGCCGATTACCTATCAAACTCCTAGTTCAAAAATTACCTACCTTATCCTAATTTCCTATAATTCCTTCATTCGCCCATTGCTATTACATAAATTGAAGTTGTAAAAAATGTAGAAAATAACGAGAAGTGGTAAAATGGCAAAATAGTAATGGTGCGAATGGCGTCTGTTATGAAATAAAGTCGAGAAACGCACGTTAAACGCATTATTATCATTATTATTATTATTATTAGTTCGTAAAACTAAATTAATAAACAAAAACCCGGGTCGCAGTGCCAAAACCCTGCCGACAATATAGTGTATTTGCTTATACAGGCAGTGTGGTTTTATTACGCGAACTTAAATTGGTTTTTGGGCAAAATTAAAAATTTGATTCCTTAATACACCCCCTTAAAATAACATTTTGTTTCTTAACTGCAATATTATTATCAATCTAACATCTACACCGAATTAAATACACCCTTCAATAAATAAGTCACTATCTACAAATTAGTGTTTTCAAAAAATTTGTAAGTCTGGTCCTGTTGGGCCGATTTTATTAAAATTTTAGGGACACTTTTTAATTGCTACTAACGGGTTAAATGTCCGTTTTGAAAGGATTCTGAGAATTTTTTCGATATTTTAGGGCCCAAAAACATTTTTCAACCCCTAAAAACTACCCTTAAAATAGCCCGATTACGTCCATTTTAAATAGGCTTCTGGCGGTGATGGATTTCAATACGTGGTCCAAATTTCGTTAAAATCAATTAACTCTTTCGAATGTTATTGCCCGCACATATACAGGGTGTCTCACCGAACGTTGGCTAACATGGGTAACTTTGTTATTAGTGGAGATAGAAAGTCGGTTAAATGGACAAAGTAGTGCAGAAAATTGGGCTGATTAACGTCCCGTCGAAAAAACAATTGAATTTTGACACCCTATGAATTTATTCAGAAAATAGTGCAAATTGCCATTTATGAAAACTGGCCATAACTTTTTTATTTATGAAGATATTTGAAAATTTTATTAACCATTCTTTGATAACTGTTTAAGGTCTTTTCAGTGGCGTAGGTTTATTTTTTTTATTTCCACTACATAATGAGATATTGACATGAACTTTGGTTTTTCTTATGGACGGCATTTTTGATTTTCAGATATTCGAATTCTACTTATTTTTCTGAATAATTTGACATAGCATATCCTATATCTAAACCAATCAGAAGCTACAAAACTGACCAAAATAGCTTTTTGGTGTTATTAAAGTGTGCTGTGTAAAACAAAATTTGTTGAAACAAATACATATCGACAGGTTAACAATCTGTCGAGCGATCGTTACAGTTTTGCTAATTCATTTTGTTTGATTTACTCTCTAAGATTGCTCAAGCATTCTCAAATTTGGAGAAACAGGCTATTTTTGCGCATACATTCAGCATAACAAAAATACCACGTGGGCTCAAGCAGAACACTTGAACCTTTATCCAGAAAGGCGATAGCCTTATTCAAAAACTTTTAGGAACTTAAATAGAAATTTAAAGGTATACGGTTCATTTTCAAAGAAAAAAGGCAACATTCAACACTGAAGAAGAATTAGTTTTAACAAACGTTGAAATTAATGGAGAAAAGTTCCTAAAAGTTATTGAATAAGGCTGTCGCCTTTCTGGATAAAGGTTCAAGTATTCTGCTTGAGCCCACGTGGTATTTTTGTTGCGCTGAATGTATGCGCAAAAATAGCCTGATTCTCCAAATTTGAGAATGCTTGAGCCATCTTAGAGAGTAAATCAAACAAAATGAATTAGCAAAACTGTAGCGATCGCTCGACAGATTGTTAACCTGTCGATATGAATTTGTTTCAACAAATTTTGTTTTACACGGCACACTTTGATAACACCAAAAAGCTATTTTGGTCAGTTTTGTAGCTTCTGATTGGTTTAGATATAGGATATGCTATGTCAAATTATTCAGAAAAATATGTAGAATTCAAATATCTGAATATCAAAAATGCCGTCCATAAGAAAAACCAAAGTTCATGTCAATATCTCATTATGTAGTGGAAATAAAAAAAATAGACCTACGCCACTGAAAAGACCTTAAAAAGTTATCAAAGAATGGTTAATGAAATTTTCAAATATCTTCATAAATAAAAAAGTTATGGCCAGTTTTCATAAATGGCAATTTTCACTATTTTCTGAATAAATTCATAGGGTGTCAAAATTCAATTGTTTTTTCGACGGGACGTTAATGAGCCCAATTTTCTGCACTACTTTGTCCATTTAACCGACTTTCTATCTCCACTAATAACAAAGTTACCCATGTTAGCCAACGTTCGGTGAGACACCCTGTATATATATATATATATATATATATATATATATATATATATATATATATACGTATATATACAGGGTGTCTCACCGAACGTTGGCTAACATGGGTAACTTTAACAATCAAAGAAAGCATAGTTACTTCTTACCACAACAGATTTATTCATTGAATGTACATTTCGAGAACAAAGCTCCCATCTTCAGCAAACACTACACCAGTGTAGTGTTTGCTGAAGATGGGAGCTTTGCTCTCGAAATGTACATTCAATGAATAAATCTGTTGTGGTAAGAAGTAACTATGCTTTCTTTGATTGTTATTGTTTCAACCACAGTGCTCATAATATATATATATGGGTAACTTTGTTATTAGTGGAGATAGAAAGTCGGTTAAATGGGCAAAGTAGTGCAGAAAATTGGGCTCATTAACATCCCGTCGAAAAAACAATTGAATTTTGACACCCTTTGAATTTATTCAGAAAATAGTGAAAATTGCCATTTATGAAAACTGGCCATAACTTTTTTATTTATGAAGATATTTGAAAATTTCATTAACCATTTTTTGATAACTTTTCAAAGTCTTTTCAGTGGCGTAGGTTTAATTTTTTTATTTCCACTACATAATGAGATATTGACATAAACTTTGGTTTTTCTTATGGACGGCATTTTTGATTTTCAGATATTCGAATTCTACTTATTTTTCTGAATAATTTGACATATCATATCCCATATCTAAACCAATCAGAAGCTACAAAACTGACAAAAATAGCTTTTTGGCGTTATCAAAGTGTGCCGTGTAAAACGAAATTTGTTGAAACAAATACATATCGACAGGTTAACAATCTGTCGAGCGATCGCTACAGTTTTGCTAATTCATTTTGTTTGATTTACTCTCTAAGATGTCTCAAGCATTGTCAAATTTGGAGAAACAGGCTATTTTTGCACATACATTCAGCGTAACAAAAATACCACGTGGGCTCAAGTAGAATACTTGAACCTTTATCCAGAAAGGCGACAGCCTTATTCAATAACTTTTAGGAACTTTTCTCCATTAATTTCAACGTTTGCTAAACCTTATTCTTGTTCACAGTGTTGAATGTTGCCTTTTTTCTTTGAAAATGAACCGTATACCTTTAAATTTCTATTTAAGTTCCTAAATGTTATTGACTAAGGCTGTCGCCTTTCTGGATAAAGATTCAAGTATTGTGCTTGAGCCCACGTGGTATTTTTGTTACGCTGAATGTATGCGCAAAAATAGCCTGTTTCTCCAAATTTGACAATGCTTGCGCCATCTTAGAGAGTAAATCAAACAAAACGAATTAGCAAAACTGTAGCGATCGCTCGACAGATTGTTAACATGTCGATATGTATTTGTTTCAACAAATTTCGATTTACACGGCACACTTTGATAACGCCAAAAAGCTATTTTTGTCAGTTTTGTAGCTTCTGATTGGTTTAGATATGGGATATGCTATGTCAAATTATTCAGAAAAATAAGTAGAATTCGAATATCTGAAAATCAAAAATGCCGTCCATAAGAAAAACCAAAGTTCATGTCAATATCTCATTATGTAGTGGAAATAAAAAAATTAAACCTACGCCACTGAAAAGACCTTAAAAAGTTATCAAAAAATGGTTAATGAAATTTTCAAATATCTTCATAAATAAAAAAGTTATGGCCAGTTTTCATAAACGGCAATTTTCACTATTTTCTGAATAAATTCATAGGGTGTCAAAATTCAATTGTTTTTTCGACGGGATGTTAATGAGCCCAATTTTCTGCACTACTTTGTCCATTTAACCGACTTTCTATCTCCACTAATAACAAAGTTACCCATGTTAGCCAACGTTCGGTGAGACACCCTGTATATAAATATATATATATACATATATATATACATATATATATATATATACATATATATATATACATATATATATAAACATTTTTAAAAATGGTGCCAAAGTGTTTAGGAGGCTATGAAACGTCGACAAATTTTGGTCCGACCCCTAGGTCCCGCCATCCGACCGACGCCAATAGTGTATGTTGTCATATGACAAATACACTAATAAAATAGCTATCGTTTGCTACTATTGAGAAGATTCATATCTAGCGGTATCAGAGGAAAAAAAAATTAGTACGTCACGGAAAGTGTTAAAAACGCCCCGAATATTCATACAAAATAAGTACCCATACGGTACAAGTAAAAGCTTGACATCCACTTGCACTTCTGAAGAACAAAAAACGCTGCAATCTGTATACAATACGGTCCAACAATTACGTTTCTAATAATTTATAATTGCGATGTTATCCTTTCGCACTTTTGTTAGTGTAAGGAAATAAAGCATCGACATCTTTTACAGCCCTATAAATGACCCGTGTTCCGAAATACACCGACATGGAGAGATAAATAAAGTGAACGTAGAGTTTAACGAGACCTAAAGGCACCGTCAGACCGTTTGTGCTGTAAATAAGCACATAGACAGACGACCCATCGCAGCTTCACAGTGCAATGTATACAATAATACAATACAACATGCAGTAGCTTGCCTTCAAATCGATGTTCGAGTGTTGTTTTTACAAGCTTTTATTTAGTTTCACCTGTTCCGGATGTCTGTCTGTCGATTATCGAATTTTACAAGTTGAATTGATCCACTTTTCGTTGTTCGATTGAGCTGAAATTTTGCACACACCTTTGGTTCTGAAGACAATACAGTAAAGTACATTGAAAATTATGGTAGATTCAATATGGCCGCCAATTGGTTATCAAATGAAAGGGTATGACAAGTAGAATACGGTCAGCAGTGTTACTTCATTCCAAATTCAAAATGGCGACCGACACATAATGGCGGATCAACTATTTATTTACAAGTCCCTTGAGAGCATGACAAGTAGAATACAGTAAACTGTGTGACGTTATTTGAAATCTAATATGGCGGACAAAGAGGTAACTAAAAATTTGAAAATAAAATATAAAAAAAAACTTTTATAAAAACAAGCTTTTATACAGTGTACTACAAAGGATACATTTTTTTTAATAATTTAAGTTCATAATTATAAAAGCATGGGCCGTGACTACCATACAGTTTACAACCCACGCTTTTTTTTGAACTTAAATTATTAAAAAATATTTTTAACCTTTTTATTACAGTGCAATAAAAGATTGTCTTTATAAAAGTTTTTTTTAAATATTTCATTTCCATTTAGATATTACTAGAAACTCTTCAATAAGAGACGCCAAGAGAAAAACCAACATTTCTTGTTCTTTTTCTGGCACAACTCAAAATCTAAGGTTTTAAAATTTATCATGTTTCAACGGACACATCTGTATTTCTTTTCGTTTAGAGCTTTATAGAAACTATATAATATATATGCTTAAATTTTGACAATTAAATATTATGTTTTAACGCCCATAGATTCTAAACTAAGAGATACAGACGTTAATTCAAAGCTGCGCGTTTTTAAGAGATTAAAAAAAATGAGATTTTAAACAAAATTCAAATTCTTGAAGGTATTTTTGAAATTAATGAAGAATTAAATCTTGAAATTCAATACTAAGAATATTTGATAAATAAACTATTGTGACAATTAATAGTGATGTATTAATGTATTATGCAACACAGTTAAACAATCTGATGAGCGTGAAATCTATTATTAATGCTATTATCTCATTGTTATATCTAACAAAATTAAACTTTCTCACAAACTAGATAATTGCTAGTTCATCATCAAGTTGTGGCCTTGAGTTAAGTACGTTTAATTGTTTTTCTTTCGGAAAGTAACTGTTTGTTGATGCAACTATGATATCATTAGATGATGACACCTGCAGTATTAAATTAAATATTACATGACCGGCTAATAGATGTAACTCACAGTGGAGCTTTGCCATTCGTCCGGGACACATTAAGCCACTCTAGCCGACATTTTAGAGGGGAGCACCAGCAATATACTTAGGTTTACACTTTATTAGAAATTTTATACATATATAGTACCGGTACGAAATAATAGGTTTACTAAGTAAAACTAAAACTAAACAAGGACATCTAATTTTAGAGGAACAGCTTGTTGTTATGTAATGGTTAAGTAATCAGTGAGTTTTTGTTATTTCAAATCACAATGTTAGTATACATTCAAATAAATCACATGGGCGTCATTTTTAAGGGTCAGCTCGCAATTAACTCACAATATGCGTTTCAAACTGAAATATTTTTTCTTAACGCATAAAAAAAATAATCACCTTTCCAGGTAATAAAACGCAATGAAGCTTTACCTTATAAAATACAAATGATGCTTCGATTATATTTTTAAAGGTGAACTCTGAATTCTGATAAATTTTCAGCAGCACTGTTTAGTGTGAATAATATAATTGCAAATAGCATTGAATTATCAATACTCACGGAATTAATTAAACCTTAAGTATAAATACTGTTTATAAAACAACTAAGAATATATCTTTGCTTTTTTTATGAATCACTTTGATGAGTGATTATTATTGTTTATATACGAATGTTGCAAAGAAGTTTGGCCTGAACTTACAAGGTGTTGTCATTTTTTCATATATAAACATATAATCCGACGTTAAAGCTTAAACTAGTAAATGCCAATTTTCTGAAATAATAATTTTATTTCTGCGTTTAGATCAATACTTAGTAACTTCAGATTTGATAAGATTATTAAAAAGAAAAACCCGGGTCGCAGTGTCAAAACCCTGCCGACAATATAGTGTATTTGCTAATACAGGTATTGTGGCTTTATTAAATGAAATTAAGTTTGTTTTTGGACAAAATAAAAAAAAATTGAACCCCTTAATACACCCCTTACAGTAATAATTTTATTAGTTGAAATATTGTTATCAATCCAACATCTGCACCAAATTAAATACGACCTTCAGTAAGTAAATTCGTATACGCAAACTAGTGTTTACATAAAATTTGTAAGTCCGGTCCTGTCGGGCCGATTTGCTTATAATTTTAGGAGCACTTTTTAATTGCTACTAAAGGGTTAAATTTCAATTTTGAAACGATTCTGAGAATTTTTTCGGTATTTTTGGGTCCAAAAACTTTTTTCAACCCCTAAAAACTACCCTTAAAATGACCCGATTGGGCCCATTTAAATAGGCTTCGTGCGGTGATGGATTCCAACATGTATGCCAAATTTCGTTAAAATGAATTAGCTCCTTCGAAAGTTATTGCCCGCACATATAAATATATATATACCTATATATATATATATATATATATATATATATATATATATATATATATATATATATATATATATATATATATATATATATATATATATATATATATATATATGTATATAAATATATATATATATATATATACATACATATATATATATAAACATTTTTAAAAATGGTCGAGAAATTTTGGTCCGACCCCTAGGTCCCGTCATCCGACCAACGCCAATAGCGTATGTTGCCATATGGCAAATACACTAAAAAGTACCATTTTTCGGTATTACACTAAAAGACGTCAAAATGACAACTACACGAAATCAGTAAAGCCAAACTAATAATTTAAAACTTTTTATTAAATAAATATACGATGTAATTTTAACATTCATCATTATTTTTAAGTTCGTACTGATACTCATAAATGCACATGATTTATTAACACATTCGTTAGGTATTGAAAGTGATAACTTGAATGGAGATCGGACTTTTAATAGCTTTGGTAATCGTAAAATTTTAATTGAAATAATGTTTTGCACACCCCATTATAAAATAGCTGCTTCTCGTGCCTGTGAGCGGTTGTAAAATGAGCGAAGACGGTTCATGCTTTGATCTAAAACAAATACATGTTGCAATCTTAGCAAAACAACAATAGCTTTCAAAGGCGACCTGTCAATTAACATTTAATAGTATAAGAGGAAATGAGATATTAAAGCAGCACAAAGCAGGTGCAATATTCGTAAACAACTGAAATGAAATGCAAACGACTACGACTGTGTGAAAAACAGTATTTTATTATCGTGTACTGCAGACTTTTAAACGACCTTGTGCTGAGTTAAAGATAAATTCATAGGTTAGATTATTTTTGACAGCCAGTTGTATCATTCGTGTTTTGTATTTTTCGACAAAATGGAAAAATTTGTCGAAAAATACAAAACACGAATGATGCAACTGCCTGTCAAAAATAACCTAACCTATGAATTTATCTACAACTCAGCACGAGGTCGTTTAAAAATCTGCAGTATACGATGGTTTTTTCACTCGTTAACGCCATCTGTCGTCAAACACGGGTATTTATTGATCAAATCTCGAATATCTCAATGGTGATTATTTTATGATTTGTTAAAATTTGATGGACTCTCGTTTTACCACAGCGTCACACAACATTATAAAATTAATAATTGCACTAGATACACAACCTACTATTAATTATTATTATGGCATTTTATGTATAATATTATTTTGTGGCATACGTATATATTGTACATTGCACACAAATCCATTCATTTCATTTGAGAACAAGACTATCGAGAACGAGTAAGGGTTGGAAGCTATAGCTTCGTCTTGTTTTCCCGTGAATGTTTCGCACGTTGCCTACTATAAACTATTCAACAACAGCGACAACAAAAACATGCAGCAACAAACAGGCGTTGAGTTGACTGACTATGAGCGGGTGAGTGCTGTGTAAATATTTGATACATTGTAAATTAGATACCCGAGTGAGAAGCGCGTCAAGTGGAGACACTTCCAGTGTTGCCAACCTTTGGTACCTATGACTGACTTTACAATACAGAAAAACTCAGGTCGCAGTGCCAAACCCTGGCGACAAAATAGTGTATTTGTTAATACACTGTAAACTCCATATAACGTCACTCGATTTAACGTCAAACTCCCTAAGGCGTCAAAACTACTCAGATTTGGGTGGTTTGCCTTGTTGTCCATACAATGATACACTCTATGTAGCATCACACCCACTATAAATAACGACCATATGTTATTATAAAGCAAGTAATTTCGTCGACTTATAAAGCACCTACTGTTTGTAGGCACTTTCTAAGTTGCCGAAATTGATAAGAACTGCAGCTTTATTGTCTAGCCCGTATTATATCTGTTAATAGTGATGTTTGTTTGTTAATTTTATGTGTTAGTATTAAATAATACCATTACAGTAAAACAATATTGATTTTTCTTTTTTTCCATATAACGACAACTCTCTATAACGCTAGGAAATGCGCAGTTCCTTTAGCGACGCTATACAGAATTTACACTGTATATGTATTGTGGCTATATTATGTGAACTTATATTTGTTTTTGGGTAAAATAAAAAATTTGACCCCTTTAAACATTCCTCAAATTATTATTTTGTTCTTAATTGTAATATTATTATCAATTCCACGTTTACACCAAATGAAATTAAATACCCTTCAGTAGGTAAGCAAATCCGCATCCGCACCTAATTTATCTTAAATTTTGTAAGTCTGGTCCTGTCAGACCGATTTTATTAAAATTTTAGCAGCTTTTAATTTTTATTAAAAGGCAAAATTTCAACTTAAATGGTTCTGAGAATTGTTTCGATTTTTTTGGGCTCAAACAATTTTTTCAATCCCTAGAACCCACTCTTAAAATAGTCCGATTTGGTTCATTTTAAATAGATTTGTTGCGGTAATAGATTCCAACATCTGTATCAAAGTTAGTTAAAATCAATTAAGTCCTTCGAGACTTATTTTATATATCACCACAGTTAATGTTACATTCAGTACAGTTTTGGTTAGGTTCCGAAGCAGTTCGTTTGCATTTGCGTGCGTTTTGCTGGTCAAGAAAAATGGTGGCCAGTTGTTTAGAATGACGTGAAACGTCGATAAATTTAGATCCGACCCCTAAGTCCCGTCGTCCGACCGACGCCAATAGTGTATGTGCCATAATATGGCAAATACACTAATTATGGTGGAATTTCTGTCACAACGTGTGTTGTTGTGTTCAGCCTGTGGACAGACAAAGGGATGTGTCAGAAACTTAGAACCACGCTCAACCACACTCGCTTCGCAGTACAGAGGACAAACGTGATACAGTAATTTCAGATAGTGTCGGTACTTTTGATGTCTTGTTTACAAGTTTTATTTTTTGCAAACACCACCACGCACATGCACGTTTGAGTTCGCGCTGCTAATCATATGCGAGTTGTTGACTGGATGTATATTTTAAAAACATGATTCAGTGCATTTTTACACAATATGTAGTTTTTTATATATACAGTCAAAACCGTTTACGACGACATTGTTTAGAACAACATACCGGTTATAGTGACCAAAGTAACAGGTCCCGGCTGCATGCATATAACCGCCTTATAAAAACACTGCTTTTTATGACATTGCTTATAACGATATCCCGCATTAAGCGACTACATTTAATGTATTATCTTCATATCTTCGGTAAATTATATCTGTTAGAACGACCAGCTGTATTGTAAACAAAATTCGTACGCATAGAAGTGTTCCAAACAGACTAAGATTACAGATTTTATGAATACAGAAAAATGATAATGGTAATGCGAATATTATTCTTATTAATATTTATGGATTTATATGTACCTACACATTCAATACTACATACTTAATAAAAAATTACTTTGTACCTTGAAAACATCACCGGTTGTTACGACTATCGGTTTTTACGGCCAAATATAAGTAGACCCTTCGATGTCGTTATAACAGATTTTGGTTGTATTTTTTAATGTCAGGTACATTGTTGGATTTTGGTTTATAAAAGTAGGCCATTGTATCAGTCTACAGACATAATTACGGCCATGGAGTACAGACAAAATATTTGCTGTATCACAAAACAGTATCCCGTAAAATCTGGTCTACTAATTGTAATACGGTTTAGTTCATGATAGCAGCGTTGCAATCTGGAAGGCAAAGTAAAACAAAGAAAACGTTTTATTGAAAAGTGATAAAAATCTAAGAAAAGGCGTAAACCAAAGGGAATGCATAACAATATTGAACAGTGGTTCATTTCTTTTTATTAGATGTTTTTTCTATGTCTTACATTTGCTTTTCTGGTTGCAGCGCCGCTATCATGAATTAGAATGTTGAACACACAAATATTGGACTATATAGGCAATTAACAGTATTGCCAATTTTTATAGAAGCCTAGACTAGAGTTATGATATAAGAATCGTAGCTTCTTCTCATCTGAAAGATCTGTAATCTCGAAATTGTGGAAAAACTTCATCAAAAGATAAATAGGACTTTTAATTTTGGTTTTCTAAATACATTTTATTTATAATTATACAGTAGAACATGGGTTACCCACACGTGGCTTAACCGTGAATGTTCATAAGTCTAACTGTGCCACAATTTATTAAATACTCTTGACTATTTAGCATAATAGTGTATATTGTTGTATTCAGTGGATAACAAAGATGACATGTTGGATTCACTGAGATAGAAAGGGAGATATAACAACAGTAATTTTGTTATCATTTATCAACTACAAAATGTGTAACCTGCAGGTGTGCTTGCTGTACTAATCTGACTTTCGGAACAGCTAATTATTTACATTTAACATGAAAATAATTTGTCGCAGACTGAATTTTTGCATATATTGGGGTTCTAAATAGTATACGAGAGTTCTTCATCGATCCGACACCTGCGTCGTTAATTACGCGAGGTCAAAGATCGCAAAAAGTTGTTTTTTCCAAATACAATATAACCCTTATATCAATAGCATCAATATAACGATTTCCTCGATTTATCAAAATTTTTGGCCGCAATTTTAAAGTTTAAAGAGAAGAAAATGGGTTTTATTACCATGCTAAAACGAATCTTAGACCAACCTAGCCTCTATATAACAAAGTTCATTATAACGAATTACTTCGTATAACGAATATTTTCTTATTCCCTTCAGGTTTTTTATATATTGTTATACTGTATCTCGAAAACGAAGAACTTTTCGACAAAGGTATATTTATTACTACAATTGCAATTGAGACAATTTGCTACAAAACGGTCTGAAAAAGTTTTTTACTATTCATTAGATTGAAAGAATTGTTTATTATTACAATAATGTATAATTTAATAGAAAATATCGTGCTATAACTTATTCCTTACGTATGGACTTTAAACGGCTTAATGAATTTTGAAAAATGAACTGTCGACAGATTCGTCTTGTTTTATCGTTGACAATTAATCTCCGTTTCCTCTCAGCGCGTTCTATTTATTTGTAGTAGTATTATCAAAAAGATTATTTTTCGATAACCAGAGGTGGTGTTCAGCCCTGAACTTGTACAGGGATGCGCATGGGACTGTTACAAGATTTCCTCTCACACGACACTGTCTCCTCTCCCCCACCCCCGCCGGTTCACCGCAAGTGACGACCATACTTCGAAACAAATGATTATGAAAACAATGAACTGAGAGAAACTTGAACGTTACACATTTTAATTTAGCAATGGCGGCAACGTGATTTTAACTTACAACGTACTTTAGAAAATTTACAGGTAATGAATGTGAAATTTGTTTTTGTTATAAAATTTTAAGAGCTTCATTTAATTAAAGGGCGGTTTCTTTACATCATAAACTTTGTGAATGAAGGTTGGGGAATTCAATGCCTGAACTACACAAAAACAGAAATTGCTACATTATTTATGGGCAAATTAAAATGAAAACTGGTTTCCTTTTGTTAAGCAACCACGTTTTTTTTTGTATGAGCTTTCATCTGTTTATTTAATAAAACGAAATAAAACACACGTGTGTTTTCCTTTTCAAAATTTTGTTATTACATAATACGAATTATTTCGTTTTAAATAACATATCATTATTAAAAGTCAACAAGAAGAAGATAAAGTGTACGCAAAATGAAAATTTCAGTTTTGGCGGTGAACTAAGCAAGTGAGATAAATTATATAAAACAGGGAATTATCAAACTACGAATTTTACTTATTTGAAGAATCATTAAAATATGCTTAGAACCTTTTCTTTTGCCGTTGGTTTTACCCGAAATATTAATTTATTTATCTAGAATGTAATGGCTGTTATTATACGAGTATGTAACCATTCGTTGTATACGAACGTCGGCGAGTTTCAAGTCACACGATTCATAATATCATTCCTTTCGAGACATATGCCACATATTTGCACGTACCTTCTATAAAATAGCTATGTGTAAAAAACATCATGTCTATTTGAAGTCTATTTGGGTTGCCTAGGAAAATTACGCCTACTTTGTTTTCTCTGTTTCTCATACACTTTCAATGGCAACTGACAGGTCGTTTTTAGAAATTACTGTAGAATTGGTTAGATCGCATTTATTTGTTTTAGTTCCTTAATAAACATCATGTCTATTTGAAGTCTATTTGGGTTGCCTAGGAAAATTACGCCTACTTTGTTTTCTCTGTTTCTAATATACTTTCAATGGCAACTGACAGGTGTAATCTACGTCCCTTGTGAACCGATTTTAATGATTATTTTTCTATTCAATAGAGGGTGATCCCACATAAATTTTACTTAAAATGGTTCAGTGGTTTATTATATCTGTCTAGTCTGGAGTCAAATCAGACAGAGACGGACAGTGAAGTGATCATCTAAGGGTTTTTTTTCTTTTGAGGTACGGAACCCTAAAATGAAGTTGGTTAATATTTAATAACGTGCAAATTGTGTCTTTCAAATCCACTAAAAAGTAAAAAAAAATAACCCCACTTAACGGAGGTAAATAATGAAATGTAAAAAGCCCTCAAGTAAAAAGTTTTAGCACTTAAATTGGCGTCAACCTCTCAAAGTTTCATTATTTTAGTGACTTTTTTGAAGCCGGTAATTTTTTAAACGTTTTCTTATTATTTTATAGATCTCACTTCACAGAATGTAAATCATGTGATCGTACGTCACATCTTGGTAAATGACGCAGTCCGACACAAAAAATTATCAAACATTGAAAAAAAAACGACCGTATCAAAATGTTTAGAAACACAGAATGTAGATAAACTAGTATTAACCAGTGAAATGATAAAAAAGAAAACAGAAAAACAATTAAAAATTTCAATTAAAAAAAACTGACTACGTAATTTACAAATGACAAGTTTTTAAACGAGATAAATGAAGACACGAAAAAGGACGGACAAAAAAGTGCTGATCGAATGACAGGAAGAATTTTTTCGCAGTAATAATTCCGAGAATTTTTTTCCTGCCTACATTCATATCTAAATGACAGATAATATTCATTTAACAAGACGACGCCTAAATTAAAATTATTATCTTATCAGAGAGCAGTGAGGTGTAAAGACAATTCAATCTGTTGACCGTCTTCTCCATGTTATACGGCTTTTATGTACTGTTTGTACTAAAGCTCAATTTAAACGTGTTTAATTTTAACATTATAAAAATATCTTTATCAATGTTATTTATATTTTGTAATTTTTTGGTATAGCTGTCTTATTTGTTATGAGGGAGATTGAACACATTCTCTAATTCACTTTGCCTTTGATTTACATGATGTGAAATTAAAAAAAAAATTGCTTTTTTTCTTGAAAACTAAAACAGCATAAAAATGGATCAAATCGTATATCACAGAAAAAGAGGTAAGCAAAATAAACTTTCGGATTTTTAAAAATATTTTCATCGAGTTTCGAGTTGATTGTATACTTGGTGCGAATCCGGCTTCACTCGGATTAAATTCTGTGCGGATTCCACACCCGTTTTCTTAGGAGTTGTTTGAAATTTAGCCAGAATAATGTTTATGTAATTCTGCATCGATTGGCGCAGAATGAAATTTTTGAACAACACAGTTTCAGAGATATTAAATTCCAAAGTTCGAGTTTTTGAGGTTCTTACACATTACGGTATACGGGGTATCGAAAAATTTACCGACAAATATTTTTGTATCTCAGAAAATTTTCTTAGGATCTTTTTGAAAAACTAAAGTAACGTTAACTAACAACTGAACAATTTTTTTAAAATAGTCTCAATAACAGTTACTACACAGTTTCAGAGATATTTAATAAATAATAATGGAAAATTTACCAGATTTCAGCATAGGAAAGGTTATACGATAAACGATCTGGCAACAACGCACACTTATCTAACCCGTCAAACAACTATGAGGTGCGTATGCATACATACACTGTAAACAATGATTGTAAAATTACATTGAAAGTTAAAGTAAAATTCCCTCAATTTTCTGCTGTCTAATACTGAATATAAAAATTATATTAAAAAATCTTCTTGTATGTAATTTTACACAAATATTACATAAACATAATATGTAAAATTGTAGGGTATGGGTTAGGAAATTTTACACATATTTTTTTAAAATTACATTTTTTTGTTTAAAATATTACATATTTGTATGTAATGTGGACTACACAACCACATATTATATATGTAAATTTACAGGAAAACGTGTAGTATTCCATATGGTGTGTACGATTACCAGAATAATCGCTGACACTGTATGGATCAGCGATTATACATATGTAATCGACCTCAATTTTTACAGTGGACTATAAAATATTTTAACGCTCCGACAGTGTTGCCAGATTTCTCGCTCGGGATTGGCTAAATTAGTACAGAATCTGCAAAAATTATTGGGCTTGTTAATAACAACTCTCAACTGCATGTACTGCATAAACTTTTTACTGTGACTGTCGCGAGGGTACTACCTTAATTCGCTAGAGTGCTACGGGTATTGGCTTGCATTAATATAGAAAAAGTATTTTCTTCATATCCTGTCGGAAGTACGTACTTTCGGCTTCAATTTTAAGACAGAAAGCCTAACATTTATGCACCGCTGGAATTACTCGCATGCCGTCTGTAACGGCGGGCAGAATTATAATACAAGGCCTCCTAGTCGTCCTTTGCGACCGCTCGCAAAAAGGGACGTTAGGGGTTCAGAGCAGGTATACGGCAGATGTTATTGAAATCATTTGTTTCTCAAGTATTGCAGAAAAGCAAAACAAGAGCAGGATGATAACCTGGAAGGCCAATTGTATGGTGCAGGCATCGCAGATTAAAGGTATTGAAAAATTATTCATGATTTTCTACTACTCAAAATTTCAAACGCGTTTATCTCAAAACTGTATTTTTTAAGTTGGCCAGAAACATAACTCAAACAATTTTCAACCGATTTACTTGAAATTTTGAATATATCTTGAAAAATACATTCTTTATAGAAGTACGTAGGGTTTTTTTTTATCGCATAGTTCATTTGTTATTAACAATTATCTGATGATTTTTAAATTCAATTTTTCACTTTCCACTTTGGAAGTGCGCCATTTTGCCAAAAATTAAAATATCGAAAAAAACCTACGTACTTCTCTAGCAGTTATTGTGTAGAATTAAAAGAAAAAAGTGGCTAACTATAATTTAAAAATTACAGGAGCTGTTTGTCCGGCCGTGGAATTCGAGAGAAACATATGCTGTACAGCCGCTATTTTTAAATTAATCGTTCTGAAATTTTTTTTGTAAATAGTTAATAATATATATAATAAATAATCTTAATTGGAATCTCGATTTATTTTTTAGTACCTTTAGAAAAAAAATTGTAAAAAAACTATTTTTTCCCCCTCTACAGTGGCCTAACCCCTTAAACGATAGTTAAACTATGATATAATATAATAATTACCCGTGATACTGTTTTCTATTGTAACATATATCTGGAATTAAACTTTAAAGATGAATTATTATCAATAATACGTAATAGATCCTTGGTTCTTGTTCAAGAGTATTACGCGGACTATATCTGTTGGTGGCAAAGAATGCAGTAGAGATTTGCTATTCACTATCTTTTTTCTACATTTTCATGTGTTAATTTTGTTTTATGGAAACATGAACCCATTTAAGTAATAATATTCGTTGATCAGTAATAAAAATAAAAACAAAATATTAACCAGTCCAAGAAACTCTTTATTTTAATCTATCTATACATATATAAATATTATATAAAAATCGATGTTGGTATGCCTGAGTGAGATTAACAGACTTATCGACACCGTTTGACGGATCACCCTGAAAGTTGGCACAATAGTATATATGTATTATTTTATGAAGACAATTTTTATTTTATCCAGTTTGCTGTAACCGGCCTCTAGGTGGCGCTAGGTGGAGCCGAATACTCCACTACTGTTATTGCTGACGTATTTCATCTAATTGTGTGAAGAAGCGCGGGTAGCGGCTAGTTTTATAATATAAGCTTCTAAATTACACTAGACGCATTTTTAGCCGAACAAGAAAAAATGGAAAACGAATATAAATATATAGAAAAGTTGATTTAAACGGAACTTTATTGATTTAGTATTTTACGTGAATATCATCACAGAACAGAGGAGAATTTATGGTTCGGTAGAACGGAGTTGGCGGCCCGTCACATTCATGTGAAGATAAAAACGTCGACAGTGGCCAAGCGGCGAGCGGAAGGCCGAGGGAATGCTGTACCGGGCCTCGCCGTCGACGCTGCCTGTCTCAAATAAACGCTAAGGAAAGAAGAGAAATCGACGGCAATCTGCATTCTGAAATGTTCAATAAATACGTTTGAACAGTTCTGAGATTACATCAGTTCTCTATGGCCGTGACCGAAGGGGACTTCTGCTGAAGGAAGATATACTATACTTAATATTTCAATGAAACGAAATCGATGCTGGGTTGCAGAAAGCATCGTCAGAAAATGTGATTTGACACTGACCTTACATTTACCATACATACGTCTCCATAAGAAAACCATTGTAGAATAAATCGAATCTGCTCGAAAAATTATATTGATCCATTGACACGACATTTTTTTTAAACTGTGTTTATTGAAGTTATACTTTTTTTGGCGCGTTGAGGTCAAATTTCAGCCGGCTAATGAAAATGCTACAGTATGTAGTTGACCGTGCTTTGACAGTATGAAGGTAGCCCATAAGAGATCTAGATCGAAACGACAAATGGACGATATCAGTGCACTTTGAAAACCATATAATATACCAGACGACTATAATCATATACTAATTATAATCTTTAATTACATCCAATATTCGTCTTAAGTGTCATCTAGCGGAAAAAATAAAAACCAAAATAAATTTCTGAAACTGTTTTAAATATTTGAGGTTAATTTTATTAAGTTCTTAAACTTTTTGAAGATTTTATTTCAATAAACTATTTGCATATATGTATATTAAAAATTAGTTTTTAATCACGCCAAAGAAGTATAACTTCAAACACGCGTACATAAGTACACGCACTCACTTTTTTTGTATAATTTTTACTTAGAAACAACATTTTCTTGCATACTGATTACAATTTAACTTTAAAAGCGATCTTTTTGTAAGTAGATCAATAATTTGTTTTTGTGTGAGTACAATATCTAATTCAACCTTAAAGTTCAATTCCAGATATATGTTATAATAGAAAACAGTATCAGGGGTAATTGGAATAAAAATAAATCAATTTAAACACTCATTGATTGCAATATCTAATGTTGTACTAACAGGAAGTTTGAATAGGATATTAGACTGCTCCTGCGTCCTTAAAAACTGTAATTATCTAATCAAAATTTAAAATCAATGTCAAATCAAATTTTTGACAATGCTTTGTGCAACCAAGCACGAATCTTTCGCAGACGAAATTTATTTTTTTCTTTGAAGACATCATTTCTCAATTTTATTAATAAAGTCATAGAGTTATCAATATGGTTTCTTATTAAATTCATATAGACGATTCGTTACAAGCGTGTTTCACTGAAAATCGGAGGAGTGCTGAATAATTTATTTACGGTTCCAACTAAAAACTTAATACACCAAATGAAATGGTACGGCTTTTCTGGACTGACTTTCTCGCTCAATCGCATCAACTATCGGTCTTGATTTTTCACTCATTATTAACTTATCAACTTATAAGGGCAAGAGTGATTTGTTATATTTTTATTGCAAAAAAAATCTTCAAGTTTGATCACGGCTTTTTTAACCTAATTAATACGATTAAAATGGTTAAAAAACAAGGATATCGAAACTTTCTAATTTTGTTTATCAGTAAACCATACTTTTTTTAATCAGTAGGAGGAAAATAAAAAACCTGAGGAATTTGTTGTAAAAGTTTCAAATTTGCTTTTGAATCGTTGAACAGCTGTTCCAGCAAGGTATCTTTAATATAGGTACGCATATGGGCATTAGGGATGTCGGAAGTGCCAAAAAGTATCGATATATATCGTATCGATATTTTTTTCAAGTAGGTATCGATATCGGTACCGATATATTTTTTAAAAAATATCGATATATCGGTCCAATTTGAAAGAAAACATTGGCACTCGAAGAAATTTAGTATATATATTGGCTAGCTTAATATAATCTCAAATAACAACTAACGGACATTATTTCCAATAAATCAACTAATAAATATTTATCTGAAATCAAAAACAACGAAAAGAATTTTTTTTTGTTTATTAATTAAATGTCATACATTTAGGAGCAGATAATTTTAGAGATTAATCGAACAATTAATAAAGCCAGGGATGGCGAACCTATGGCATGCGTACCAGAAATGACATTCGACAGAAAATTGTTGGTACAGCATGAATTGAAGTGTAAATCGAAATAATTAAAAATATTCTAGATGTTGTGGAAATCAAATGAAATATTGCAAGAATTTTAACTGTTTACTATTCTGAAAATATCGAAAAATCTGGTGAAAAAGAAACGTGTTTTACATGTGCTTTATTCACTGTTATTGTTTTTGGAACGCACTTAAAAGTATGTTCCAAAAACATACGTAAAACACATGTTTCTTTTTCAGTGAAGTTTTCGATATTTTAGGAATAATTAAACGGCCACAGTCTGTCCAAGTGTCGCTACTGGAAAAAAATATCGGTTTTCGATACTTGGAATTTTATATCGATATATCGAAATATTTGGAACGCACTTAAAAATGTTCCAAAAACATATGTAAAAACACGTTTCTTTTTCAATGAAGTTTTCGATCTGTCGGAATAATTCAACGGCCATTACCAGTCGCGGTAGTACCTAAGTACATACAAGTGTTGCTACTGGAAAAAAATATCGGTTTTCGATACTCGGAATTTTATATCGATATATTGATATATCGAAATATTAAATATCGCCCAAAAATATCGATATATCAAATAAAAAATATCGATATATCGATATTTTTTCGACATCCCTAATGGACATCCACCTTTTCGATATGCATTACTAAACGTCTAAAAGTTGAAATCTCGATTTGATTTTTTTTCTCCATATTTTCTTCTTAACTCCAATACTCGTTTGAACGTAAAAATGAGTATTTTCATCGAATGACTATTTGTTTAAGTAATATGCCGACAAATGTTTGTTTGAGATAAATAATTACATTATTAAATTCGCTTCAATAATACAAGGTTCAAACAAAGATATTTTTTTCTAAGCAACCAATCTTTTGAAGCGAAAAACATTGGAACATTGGTACGAAAATGATTCTCGCTAACTTTTTTTATGAATGAATTTAATTTAATTTAGTTCTTTGGTGCTATTAAGGTTACTTTAAAAGTAACATGTACGTATTGTAACGTTTGTGATCAGGGAGCACAGAAGAAAGTAAAAACGACGATGGTAAATTCTGAGTGTGTCAAAGATAGTGGCGAAAATGAACAATATGATGTGTGAAAAAAAGAAAAAAAAGTACGGAATCGTCTGAAGTTGCGGTTCTGTTTCTGAAACAGACTAAAAAGCTTTTGGCGCTCAGAAACTTTTTAAAATAATTTTCACAAATATCAAAATTTATTGTGTCTAAGTATAAAATGTTATAGAGACAAATTATTGCAATAATGAAGGGAACTATAAACATCTGTTCAATTTAAATAAAGATTTATGGCCCAGCTAGACCAAGGCACTCGGACTATTAACCGCCATAGTACATGCAATAAAACTTTAATAAAACGAATATTTAACAACTGTATAAATGCCCTTCGTTGACAAATGGATAAGTTTTTACCACGAAATAAAATTTACCTACTAAGCACACAAAGCATAAAGAAAAGAAAATGGTATGTTTTACCTGTAAATTCCGATGGTAAAAGAATTTCAAGTTTCCATTAAAATGTGTATTAAACTGAAAACTAAGCTAACTTTTAAACTGTTTTAAAAGTTACAGCCAATCGCGTTTCACTAGAAGCTTAGAAGCTATCATTAATGTATTATACAACAGGTAACTTACTAATTTCAATGTGAGTTATCAGTCTGGGCTGTGCGATATTACTCATTAGTCCAGTGGACGCATTCATGCTGTACTTTGAAGTTATTCAATCAATTTTCTTACCTGCAACAAATAAAGAAAAATTAGATAAAAAATAATTGTTAGCTATATTTATCTACTAGTTGCCATTAATCATAATAAATACATATTTTTTTATTTCAGAACAGCGAATTTATTGTATCCATTGTAAAGAAAACTTTCACATCGAAAAACTGTTTCTAAAACACGCAATAGTAGATATTTCCTCTAACTAGAATTTATAACTTTCTTAAACCGCAACAAAATTAGAATCAAAGCGAAGACAACAACAAAACAAACTTGATTCGCGAAGGTAAAACATGGAAGAAGAAAACGACCGAAAAACAGCGACAGTAAAACGAGCTAGAAAGACATTCAATGACGTACAAACTTTTAATTAAATGGATCAAAAAGAGAAAAATGACACGTCGTTCGAATAATTTATTAATCGAATTAAAAATAGTTACAGATCGTTTTTTAAACTTTAAAAATTGGTAACGCGGCAGTTACATTTCGGAGAGAAAAAAAGCGTTACTTTTGGGACACTGTGTATATTTTTAATAGCATTAATATTAGAGAAAGGAAACGTTTGTTTGTTTGTCGCGGGCAATTTTGAAAAATTCTTTCACTGCTTAAATGTCTACCCATTATTTTCCAGAGTAACATACGTTTAAGCTATATATTATTAAAGACAAAAGGGGGATGAGCCGTTAGCAAGGATGTAAAGTAAGTCAGGGATTCCGCACAGGATTTTTTTTCTGAGGCTACTTTAGAACATTTCATTGCTAAACCAAAATCTACCTGGGCGAATTCGGACTGAAAAATAAAAATAGAACACAAGAACCCTAGAGCAAAACAAAACGTTCTAATAATACTCATAGGGCACATTAACCACGAGATGCCATTTGGGGGGGAGGGGGTCCGTAAAACGGTACAATGTGTCACGCAGGGCGGAAGGTGAAAGTCTCGTGTTTTTTTACGTCGCTGCAAAAAATACGTTTTTGGTTTATTTATGTGTAAACTTAAAGCTTTAAAAATAATGTATTTTTTGATATGCAAATGGAAATAACATTCAAGTGTAGGATTTCACGGCCGGCGTTGTTCCAAATTTGCTTAGTTTCCGGGTTTATAAGTCGTGGTCCATTGGTATTTCTACCTGTCGTTTCGTCACAATTATGGTAGAAATTTTTAAAGGCAGTGTGAGAGCGGACGAAGTGTCCTCCTTTGCGACTCACATGTGTGTCAATGGCTGGTGGTTTTCCGTTCTTTTATTTTGATTTCTCAGCGTGTAGTTCTCTTGATTGATCAAATTTAGGCCTTAATCTTTTCGGGGTTGATATTTAAGCAAACATCACGCTGCATCAGGGAAAGAGGGGATACAAACGTGCAATACGCGGTTAATGTATGGCCCGTACCTTGAATTATAAAAAAAGGCTGCAACGATTTGAACATTGATTATAATCTCGTGATTGTATAGTCGCGAAACATGTCTGTCTCCTTAATTCTACGCTTATGCGTCTTGGTTGCATTTAATATGTGCCATGAATTGTTCGGATGAGAGTTGACTTCGTGCGTATTGCCGCTGTGTCGTACAGCCAGGAGACAAAAAAGATTTTTAATTACAGATAGACTCAGTCAAACTGATTTATTGTTTTCTTAATGTGAGTTTTGTCGTTTCAGAAGGAAATTTGTTTTACGCACGGAATTTTTTTTTCTGTTATTTAAACGATTTTCAATCAAACTGCGTATTACTGAAAATGGTTTATGGGTGGATAGTTGAGTGATTACTTGACGTCATGTTACAAAACGATACATTCCATCAATATAAGTAACTGATAAATAATTGAAATTAAATATTTAAATTCGATTAAAATGTTAGTGTCAATGACTGGTAATAGTAAATCAATTACATACTAAATATAATGAATTATCGATTCATAATAATATAGCGCATTCATTTGTTGTAATTTATACACAGGACCCATAATAGGTACATGACGTCGGTCCAAAGGAAAACATAATGAAATTTCAAATCTTGTTGATTTCCTGCTCCTCCATTGCTTATTGTGTTAATTTTTTTTTTTTTTTGACTACACAGGAGTAGTTTTGGTAAATTTAATAAATTGAAAAATACATTTCTGTACTCGTTTTGTCACACATTTTTCTCTTCAATCCAATTTTCTGAAAACCTCATGCGATTAAAATTATTCTAACAACTTCCTGATTTTTTAAACAATAATGATCAGTCGTCAAAAGAGCTAACAAAAAAAAAAATACACGCACCGATCGTCGGATTCGAGCCTTCAGCCTCTTGCGTACGAGGCAGCCGCTATAACTCTTACTCACCATAGCGTAATGCCGCACAGCCGATTTTTAGAGTATACGGTATACGTACTTTGTAGCGTTTCGTATAACACTTTGAATCTAATGAATCGATTTTAGCCTATCGTGCTAGAATTTTTACTTCAATAAACACTGCGGGGAGCAAGAAACCGACAATAGTCTAAATTGCAAGGCCTATGAGCCCAAATCCAGTGTACGATATTGTTATTCATTTTTTATAGTTTCAGTAGGTAATTGCTTGAATAACATAATCTAAGTTGTGCCACACTTAAATATTATTTGAAATAGTGACATAGAAATTAAAATTAAAGGCGTGCAATTTTTATCAAAGTGTTGTCAGCGGCATGGGGCGTAAACGAATCAGGAAGCGCTCTACGGTTCACGAAAACTTTTTTACCTAAATCACTCTACCAGTTAAATGGAAATAAAATAAAACAATTTTTAATTGCATCTGGATTTTAAGATATAAATGATTTTTTAAATTTGCAACTTTACACTTTATTTAAGTATGGCATGTCAAATAAATGTATCGCATTTCAATTGATAAATAAAATATACTATACTACTATACTATACTATTATTTAACTTCACCAATAAAGCAAAACATTTAAAAGCTACTAACATAAATCGCAAATCCACGCGTCTAACACACCACTGTTCTTGACAAATAATAACGGTATTATTTAGATACATATAAGTTTTATGAGGAGAAAGGCCGGAAGGCAGAAAAGGAGAAAAAAAAGATACTCTGAGTTCGTTTGCGCAACAAAAGTAGTTGTAATCCATAATAATAGCAATCGACGCTAACAGATATACTGCAGAATGATAAAATGTGAACTCAACTATGAATTTCTTTATCATATAAGGGAGCGTTTAAATATTATATAACATTTAGGAGCGGTAATTATCATCAACGATACTACAATGTTATCAAAGGATATTTATGTAAAGTTACGATATGTTATGAGTGGGTAAGAGGTTTCAAAAATAGCGAAAAGTCGTTAAGTAATATTTGAACGATTCTCCGTGCTGTTTTTTTATATGCTCTGGTGTCTTTCAATTTTAATATTATTCTATCGTGTTATCCTGGTTTAATTTTGATATATAGCTACGAAAGCGGTATAAGGTACTGGTTACACAAAATACATAGCGCTTATTGGCTGCACGAATGGCATGAGTCAAAATCGACAAATTTTACAAGAAACAAATTTGAAACTTTTCAGTTGTTATAATTCTAGATCACTTATCTGATAGAAAATTTCACTGCTAAAATTTATTAGACGAACAATATATATGAAAATCGTGTACATCCAAATGGGGCAATGTTTGCGCTCATTGGTTCAAAGATAAAAATAGTTTCTTTTTTTGAAGTCAGATAATGACACAGCCTTGTCATTTCAAGTTAATGTTGCATTTTGCTGAATAATAAATAGAGGCATTAAAATCAATTTATCGATAGTGACGAGTGGACAAGCAGAACGGGTGACATCAACAGGCCAATTGATATTGTTTCAATCCCCGATCTGTCAATGCAAACCGATGACAAATGCATGAATTGCAACTACCGATTGTTTCGACACCATACATAATCACAAACAAAAAGCTTATTATTTTGCAAAACAGCCAATGTGTGTAGTTATAAAATTATCTATGGCATCATCGAGGGGAACTCATTCATAATAACAGAGTTTAATTATTATCTGTATAGAGAGGTATAACCAGATATGTTTATGTAGGGACTGACTGGGCTATAGCCCAAGGCGCCAGAAATTGAAGGATAGCAAAATTCAAGCACAACTTTCATTATCCCGAATTTGATAAACACAATTGCCATTGATAGTATAAAAGGAAGTCTCGGCAGGTGTATTTGTCTGTGCCCGGTAATCGCGAGAACTACTGAACGGATTTAAATGCGGTTTTACCATTCGGTAGCATAGACTAATATAATATCTCTTTGATCCAGGTTCGCCCGGTTGAAAATCGGTATGATTTCAGGTTGGATTGAAATCAAATTTATGTCAAAAGTGATAACAAATAAAATTCGCGGGCGATATTTTTGCACTCGGGACGAATCCTGACAAGGTATCTAGTAAATTACAAAACGTAGAGTCTTATGAAATTTAACATTAACATTAATTTATATCAAGTAATGGCCGAATCTATTTTATATTTAAAAACTGTTAATAGTCACGCTAGTATTGTAAGTAATTGACACAAAATTAATTGCTATTTAACTAACATACTGTTATTTTTGTTACACAAAATATTTAACATATACAAACATTTCTATTTCCTCAGAAAATGTATACCGATATTTTGATGTTACAATAATATTATGTTTGAACATATATGTAGGTACACTTGAAATAAAACTAACATTCCCACTTTTTCAAAAAATAAACATGCTAAAATAATTTGGTATCAGAAAAAATTTCAATTATTTTTTTGTATCCTCTTTACCTATATTTTGTTTCAAGTTTTACTTGCATATTCTGAAAAAAAGTTTTACATACACTATTGTTTCAAAATGCCAGTGAAACAAGCATTGTAATTGTGAAATAACAGACAATATGTCGTTGCGAACATATCGGTAAAAAATATTGAAAATCCGTTATTTCAATGACAACTTAGGGCTCAAGCGGGTAGTTGAGGGGTACGGAGGTGATTTATAATACTCATACAAGTAATATTAGGCAAAACCGTCGCTGGCTCTCCGACACAAGCACTTTCAACTGTAACACTATTATAAAATTAACTTTTTTAGAACTGGGTTTTAATAAATCTAATTATTTCATTGCTTCGCCACTGTGAAAATATGTCAGAACTTTAGCAACATTTGAGTTATTTAATTTTTTTCGATTATTTGAAATCGTTAAAAGTACCTACCTATATATATATATTAGCGTTTTTGGTACATTATTCAATTTTTTTAAAACTTAATGGCTGTCCTTTTAATAATCTGATACAATAATAAAACTTAATCAACAGTGGAGAATACAGAGAAAGTAGACAACTCTATCCATTCGTCGTTGATAAAAATGTGAGGTAAATAAGGTGGTAGAGGCGTTGAAGCTTTATAACTTCAGCACCTCTACTTCCTTAAATAATATTTTAGAACTATTCATGGAATTGATCAATTATTAATTCAGTTTATTTCTAATTCGTAAAAAAGCGATATTCAAATCGCCTTATTATCCACTCTTTTCATAAGACAAAAAGTGTGCACCGAGGCGATTTGAATATCGTTTTTTTACGAAATATAAATACCTAAATTGAATTAATACTCGATCAATTCCATGAATTGTTCTTAAATTTTATTTGATTTCACCTTCTTTTAACAAAATATTGCAAATATGTACGTATTAACACAAGTTGACAGCATAGATAAATGTTGCCAGTATTATGCCGTGGTTTCGTTCACAGGACTTATGGCTACAGCACCGCGCGTAAAGTTTTAAAGACCCCTATAACCGTCATCGATTTTCAGAACACGTGCTTTGCATTAGTCTCCTTTCTGTCTATTCTCCATGGTCTCAACGTTGAAGTAAACCTCCAAATCTTTTTTAAATATTTTGATGAACTTAATAAAATAGGTGTTTGGTTCATTAGTGTAGTGTAGACAACTCACTGAAATTTACAGTAAAAAGTGTACGTTAGGTTTACCAAAAGTGTAAGCTATCGGTACACTTATAACACACGGGCTGAAGATACTAGGCATATTCTTAGTACATGCGCATTACACAATAGATAAATCACATATACGTGACAGATTTCACTGAAATATCATACAGGTTACAACAAACCCAATGGTGTCAAAAGTGTTAACAAAATACGGGACACACCTAATGTCTACCCCAAGTTAAAGTGTAGACCGTGGGGTTTTTATTCGGCTGCGATCAGCTTAATATAAGGTTTCTGTCAAAATCGACTTTAATGTGAGCATGTTAAAGTAATAGAGTTAGCAAATATGCCTTCTCTCGATTGAGAGCCAAATATTCTGTATACTACCGTAGACCATTATTTTAACTTTGATTGTATTAAATATAATATGCCTATAGTATACACGCCTACTAAACATCACAACTTTCTCTGTATAAATTAATTCCTTCTACTTAACTAATTGTTTTGTTATTAATGATATAACTAATATTTAGGCAGAACGATTCGTGTATCAAAATATTTGTTTTGTAACTTATTTTATAACATAAATATGAAAATTTATTACTATGTTTTGTTTAATTTTGTATATAATTAATATAAAATTCATACTTATTACGGTTAAAATTAACAGTGCTGTAAAATTTCCGCTCGGTCAAATTGAATGTTACTAAATTAATGTGCAACAAAGCTTTGATCAATGGAAAATCACAAGTATAGCAAATTTGGAAGAGTAAGCTGTCATTTTTGTTAAGTTTTCACAGCTTTATCGATTATCATAAATATGCAGTGTCATTGTGTTTATTAATTAAAATTGATAACATCGTTAATTATAAAAAATGCTTCAAGTACCACCTCATATGTAGGCGTTGTTTAATAAATAATTAGTTTTTTTCTACTACAAGTTTTCTCGAATAAAATATTGAAAATTATTTATTTTCTTCACCTATTCAACATTTTTCATCACCACCTATAAAAAGATTCCCGTTAAAAATTTTAAACACAGAAATTTAAAATTTAAAGACTGCTACTTTTCTCAGAAACTTTCCATCAAGAACCTGTGTTCTTTATTAAATTCACGATCTATAATTTTCATGATTGCATAATATATAAATACAAATGTCAATATTTGAAATTTCTTCAATTTAAAGGCCAATAATTTTTGAAGTTTTATTTTTTCGTTACAGAATACAATGAAGATGCAACAGAACTCAGCAATAAAAAATTCGGTAATATAGCATTTACAGTAGTTTCGGCGAAAAAAGATAGAAGTATGAATAATCAATAAAGCAATATACTTGAACGTGCGTGCAAGGTTGAAAGACGCAAAATTGCCGATTGATCACTCACTTTCAACCAAAAGCATAATAAAATATTTCAGCAAAAATATAATTTTCACCACATACTTGCCTGATTACATCAAACTACGATTGTTTTACAATGACCCATAAACACAATAACCGTATGTCAATCACTCAAAGAAGACATCATTGCTTTGATCATTTAATAGTTTTGTTATGTAGAAAATTAATATGATTAAATGTATAATGTTTCTTAAATCACTCTGTACTAATATTTTGCCTTTACTAATATTCGTGCAACAATCTTTGAAACACGTAAACTTCGGTTCAGAATAACGCGCGGTTGTTCCTGTAATTTTTTCACTGCCACTATAATATATTGATTTCTCAAAAGTATCTAGACGGAATGCTGCTAATTACAGTTTGAAGTTTATGTTTAAGTTATGGTAATAGTTTCTTAGATTCTAATCTAAACATCTAGAAATATTTTTTGTCAATTAGTTCACAAAAAAGTACAATTTTCCTCAATTTACAAAATGATATCTGAACTATAGATGCTTCTTGAGCATATTTTTTCAGTGACAACTGACACATTTTCTGAAACGAATTCCAAATTTGACCAGAAATTAGATTTTTTGCGAGTCAACGACACCACTATCAAATTATTCACACACTATGAGATCAGCGAGAGTACATCTGTGCGGAAGGGGAGCGTAAAAGCCAATTCAGACTAGCCGTTCTCGGTTACGATTCACCGGTCCGGTTGGGAGCTCGACCAATCAGGGCGCAGTCGTTCAGGAACGACTGCGCCCTGATTGGTCGAGCTCCAAACCGGACCGGTGAATCGTAACCGAGAACGGCTAGTCTGAATTGGCTTTAACAGCTAAAATCCTGCAAAACCATAGTAGGAGAAGGATGTGTTTCTGCTTTATTTAGATATGTCTGGGTTACTGGAAAGCTACAATGTGAACAAAGCACTTTGTACAACATATATTCGCCATAAATTGTCCGTTTCCTTAAAAAAACCGGTCAAGTGCGAGTCAAACTCGCGAGAAGAGGGTTCCGTACTATTCCGTGAGTACTTTAAAGTTTTCCTGTAAACTATGGGTGAGACCCGACGTTTCTTATTTTTTTCAAAATTTTAGGCTCAGTAGTTTCGGAGATAAGGGGGGATGGTAAATTGTTCATCTATTTTTCTTAACTAACTTTAAAACTGTTTATTTTAAAATTATAAAAAAAAATATATTTGAGACCCTTACTAGCTTTTTCATTTGATATGTCACACGATACAGTTTGCAAAACTTTTTTTTTTATTTCCTAATTTGCCTCCAAAAATGACACCCCTATTCAAAATTCAATTATTTACGTTACACGTCCATTTTTCATTCACCGACTCAATCGGTCCAATAGTTTGGAGCAAATTGGCTATGACAGTGGGACGGACAGACACACGAGTGATCCTATAAGGGTTCCGTTTTTTTCTTTTGAGGTACGGAACCCTAAAAAGGGACCCTGTGCACATTCTTTTGGTAGACGTACTTTCTTAAGTCAGGTAATAGTATGAACCACACAAAAACGCGAACTCAGAAATATCGACGGATGTTGGCTTTAGATCGTTATGCTCAATCTCTTTGGTCTCTTTTGGTCTCTAAATGGCTAACGTTCAGAGTGGCAAAATAACGTTGTTTTGAATGAGAGCGCTAGCAGTACTCGTATTGCGTGCAGCGGCAGGTGGTGTTTCATAGACGAGGTCATTAAAGGCGGTCAAGAGGAACCTTTTTTACACAATCCAAGTTCAATTCACATCATATTTAGTTCCAATGAACTTTATCGATGCTTGTTAATTACTACTAAGGTTATATGTCAAAAAACGAAATTGTATATTTTTACTGATGAAATAATACATTAATTATTATTTTTGTCCATTTTTAGTCAAAAACTGCATTTATTTACAAGAAATATAATTGTCAGTATGATAACTATTTTTAACGGATTTGTGTCGAAACCAAATGGACAATTCAAAATTTGTTAAACAGTTCAAAAACGCTAATTGATTGTGTAAGAGCGTTTTATGGACAGTCTCGACATTTCATGAAATAACTTGTTTCACCAGTCATTTGTCCGAACTTTTTAAACCTTACTTACGTCTGATCTTCGCATTTTTGGCATCTCAATCAATTTACGAGAATATACAGCTCAACGTGGATTTCCAGCTATCAGTAGTACATTACACCACAAGAGCCGAAAGTTTAATTTCCTGCATTTCATATGTCGCGCAGTGCAGGATTTTCAGCTTTCTGCTCGGGTGGTGTATACTATTTTTCTTCATACCCAGTCGAAAGTACGCACTTTCATCAATATATAAAAATACTAATTGCTTTCAAGTGAGCAATGTTGAGGTTATACGTAATGACACATGGAACTAATAATGTCCATGTAATAACAGCAGATGGCTACCTACTACTGCCTACTGACGAACATGTGACCTGACGAACGGCAGTCTCACGCATCATTGCGCAAGACAAAACTGTTTAGGCCCGAGTATACAGACGATATGCTAGTAATTCCAGCTGTGATTACAACAGTGCATATATACTATTATAGTTTCTGATTTACAATCGAATCAGAAGGTACGTATTTTCGGCATGATATTATGAAGAAAAAGTATTTTCATACTTGTATCTTTAAATGAGGCGTTTGGTCAATAATACTTTTTTTCATAACGACACTGTCATTTCTATGAAACCGTTAATGTTCATAAAAAATGTGATGAAAAAGAGAACTCAAAACAATTTTTATATAAACCTTTAAGGAACATGTACTGTTTGCTGTAGAGAGTTTTTCTGTAAAAAAAAAACTTTACAACATTGAAAATACTCAACAATCGATGTACAGACATGTTTAAAAATTGAGCGTACAAAAGTCTACTGAACAACACTACTAAAATTTTATTATAGCATTTAACAGATAATATGATGAGAAATAGTAAATCGATAGCAGATTAATTCAATTTTTTATGATTTTTTATAGTCAGAATCTCGAATATGGTACAACACTATTTGATGACATTTGTGCAGATTATAGAGAAGTATTATTCACAATAATTATCATTGTCTGCCTTGCATATTTTTGCATACTTGGCAGATCTCTCTATAAATGAATACGTGTTCAATATGAGCTCTGCTAGGTATGTACAAAATGTACAAGGCATACAACAATAATAATCTATAATCTGCACTTTCATCAAATAGTGTTGTACCGTATTTGAGATACTCACAAAAAAATGTTAAAAATTTGAATTAATTTGCTACCGATTTGATATTTTTCATCATAATATATTATGATGAAAAACATCAAATCGGTGGCAGACAAATTCAATTTTTTAACATCTATTAAATTTTATAATGAAACTTTGGTGTGTTGTCCAGTAGACTGTTCTACGGTCTGAGCTTGGACTATATTTTTTTGTTTTATCGACAACTCGGATCTCTTTAGTAAAAAGTATTTAGCTTTAATTAAATGAAGAAGCCACTCTGAAAATAGGACTGTGTTCGATTTGTTTTTAATGGGACTAACTGAATAAATAAACACGACACTGTTTGATCCAGACTAATTGATTCAAACGAGACGACGAATAAAGAATTCGAACTCTAATTAAAACAAAACTAACAAATTCACTTTGTTAAAGCATCGCGTTCAAATGAATCGATACATTTGAGCTATCCTCGAATTATATAAAATTTCTGGAACAAAAAAAGAAATGTATGAATAATGTAAATTCTGTAGTTGCTAAGTATTATTTCAATCGTATGTTTTGATTGCGTTGACTTAGAAGTTCGAATTTTTCAGAGCTTCAAGGGATTGCAGACCTGAGTACTTGATATTAATTTCAACTTGATACCTCTACGCGTTCCTGAGAAAAAGGGTCTCGACAGACGGACAACGAAGTGATCCTATAAGGGTTTCTTTTTAGTGTATTTGCCATAGGCAACATACACTATTGGCGTTGGTCGGATGGCGGGACCTAGGGGTCGGACCAAAATTTCTCGACGTTTCATAACCTCCTAAACACTTTGGCACCATTTTTGAAAATGTTTATATATATATGTATATATATATATATATATATATATATATATATATATATATATATATATATATATATATATATATATATATATATGTGTACGGGCAATAACTTTCGAAGGAGTTAATTCATTTTAACGAAATTTGGCACACATGTTAGAATCCATCACCGCACGAAGCCTATTTAAAATAGGCTCAATCGGGTCATTTTAAGGGTGGTTTTTAGGGGTTGAAAAAAGTTTTTGGGCCCAAAAATACCTAAAAAATTCTCAGAATCGGTTCAAAATTGAAATTTAACCCTTTAATAGCAATTTAAAAGTGCTCCTAAAATTTTAATAAAATCGGCCCGACAGGACCGTATTTTCAAATTTTCTGAAAACACTAGTTTGCAGATAGTGAGTTATTTACTGAACGGTGTTTTTAATTTTGGTGTAGACGTTCTATCGACAATAATAATGTAGTTAAGAAAAAAATGTAATTTTAAGGGGTGTATTAAGGAGTTATTTTTTTTATTTTGCCCAACAATCACCTTAAGTTCACATAATAAAGCCACAAGGCCTGTATCATCAAATACACTATATTGTCGGCAGGGTTTTGGCACTGCGACGCGGGTTTTTTTTTCCTTTTGAGGTACGGAACCCTAAAAACACAAAAATAATATTTTGGGGTCCTTGTTTTGTTTTCACGAAATGAAAATTCAATAAAATTGAAGGCGCACTTTTATTATTTATTATATCAAATACTATACATGACATGTATCGTATCATGTGACATTGTTGCGTTGACTAATATATGTGTACTCCTTCAGTATGATCTTAGACTGCATTAAATTGTAGTGAAAATATTATTTTGTTTAAGAGATTTGTTATAAATCTGATCTGGATGTTTGTCGACTAATAGGACACTTTTACTAAACTACGACGAGTTAAATTTTATTTATTTCCATGAAACGACTAAGAATGTTTTTGGATAAGATAGAAGCGTGCATAAAGTTTTCTCTTTGAGTATATGGAAGTCTACGTGTATCGAATTTTCCTGAAAATAAGTTGTTATTGGTTGACTGAAAAAATCTTTTTTGCATCCCCTCCTCCCATAAAATAGCTGCATTTCAGTATATAGCGGTAGGTAGTAAAATGACCCGTTTAACACTATACTATTAGTACAGTCATCTTAGTCAGAAACAGGGGTCAACCTCGGAATCCAACGGAATAAGCTGAATTTTTGTACAAACCTTTATTTTGGCATTACAAATGTTGTCTCAAAAGTCACATATGCCAACGTGTGAGCGTCCTTAGATATTCAAGGTCAAAGGTCGCAAAAATCAGTTTTTTGAGAATATCTCGTTTTCTGTGCCTCCTATCGTCTTTACATTTATTATAAAAGTTGTAGAGAATAAAGTTCTCTACAAATTTTATTTGAAACTTTTTTTTATACGTCGAACCGTTTTTGAGATAGAGGGCGCTGAGTGTGAAGCGCTCAGCCATACTTACCTTAGCGCAAGGTCAATCGTGAATTCCAATCTATTATACCGTTTTTTTTACTTGATTATTTATTAAATATTACTTAAATAACAATTTAATACCTTCTACTTATATTTATATTTCTTTTAAATCAAATAGTCATTAAATATTACTTATATCTTTGACATAGGTACAAATAATTAAATAATGAAGTAATTTAATGTTATTTTAATTAAGGATAATAGCATTTTGAGTAGAAAAGATATTAAATGAATTCGTCTTAAATATTTCATCTATGGGACCCAGGTATTGCTTTTATTAAAATACAGACCTGGAAATACCCACCCCACTACCTGACCTTTCTATTTATAGCAAGTTGGGACAGATTTTCTATTATTGGCCTGTTTCTTTCTTAAGGGACTACTACCTACTAACCAAATTTAGTGTTCAGTTTTAAAGTGTATCTTAGCAAAGACAGACGTAAAATTTTAAAAGTTATCATGGCTGATTTGTTAGGCAATGATTTACAACCCCAGGAATGGGGTTGGGTACTGCAGAATGAAGCCCTACCGCCGGTAACAACACTTTTACCACCTGCACCAGATGAACTTCTTACTGCAGTATTTTGCAACTGCAAGAATGGTTGTGGTTCGCGTTGTGGATGCCGTAAGTCAGGGATGCAATGTTCTTTAGCTTGTGGTCAATGCAATGGAAATGCATGCCTCAATGCATCATCGTTTCCATCACATGTTAATGAAGACAATGCATATGACCCTGACATTTTTGAAGATATGACAATTAATATCAATGATAACGAGGAAAGTGATGATGAGAATGAGTCTGAAATTGTTGGCCAACCTGAAGATGACGAGGATGAAGAAGAAGAAGAAGCTTACTATAATAATAACAATAATAATAGTAATATTAATGATAAAAAACATTGATATAAATAAAAACAAAAAAAAAATTTTCTTTATCTTTTCCTATTCTGAATCCAATTATCCTTCATTATAATTAGATTAAAATATAAGATATATTATGAATATATTTCAATGCTTGACTTCATTATTTGATTATTTGTAAGTCAAAGGTAAGTCATTTTTAATGACTATTTGATTTAAATGGAAAATAAATATGTATAAGTAGAAGGTATTAAATTGTTATTTTAGTAATATTTAATAAATAATCAAGTAAAAAAACGGTATAATAGATTGGAATTCACGATTGACCTTGCGCTAAGGTAAGTATGGCTGAGCGCTTCACACTCAGCGCCCTCTATCTCAAAAACGGTTCGACGTATAAAAAAAAGTTTCAAATAAAATTTGTAGAGAACTTTATTCTCTACAACTTTTATAATAAATGTAAAGACGATAGGAGGCACAGAAAACGAGATATTCTCAAAAAACTGATTTTTGCGACCTTTGACCTTGAATATCTAAGGACGCTCACACGTTGGCATATGTGACTTTTGAGACAACATTTGTAATGCCAAAATGAAGGCTTGTACAAAAATTCAGCTTATTCCGTTAGATTCCGAGGTGAAATGCCTATATGACTGGACTATATAACCCAACAGTAATTGCCAAAAACGTACTGTCAGTTACCACTGAACACTGAATAGGAACAAAGATAGCAAAGCAGGCGCAGTTTTCGTAAACAACCGAAATACATTGCAAATGTCCATAAGTATAACTGTCAAAAATATTAGACACGCTTTTATTGATATGAAAATTAACTATTTTATAGAAGTGTACGTAAAAAAATCTAATATGTATCTTGTACGTAATGATGACTTGAGTGACTGTCGCTTTTTCTCGTCAAGATAACTTCATCTATTTGCAAGATACATAAACTACTATTATTTATATGAACATCACTACAAAGCGAGCAAAAGCGTGAATTAAGTAAATTTTGCGTTTTTTTCGCGGGCCGCAGTTGTTAATTGACACTTCTTGTGACCTGTATTCTGTATCACATTACAAAGAATTACAAAGAATTGAAAAAAAAAACTATTAATTAGATATTCGGTTTTGATCGTACACATAGATAGAAATAAGAATACATTGCGCAAAAAGAATAATTATTATGAGCGGGGGCATTTCATGTGAAAGATGCCTTTATAGATGTAAGTTTTAACATTAGTACTAAATTATGAACATACATGTTGCTATGTGCGTTTAATATTAAATATAAATTAGACAAATTACATCGTAAAATATTTATTTATAATTTCTTCTAAAGATCTCGCGGGCCGCAGTTGCCCCGCAGGCCGGGGGTTGGCCACCGTTGATATACAGTTTTATTATTAGCGTTGATGTTATTTCTTTAGAACTTTTCAATCGTCTCTATGCTGTATAGAAATAAAATATTATATCTAGTTATTTTAATCGAGATAATCAAAGAACTGGTTTCGTTTTTTCCTTCTTTCCTCTTTTCCTTTTTTTATTATACCTTAGTGAAGTTCATTCTCATAACTGTCGGTGTGAAGATTGCCAACCACGATGTGCAGTTGTTTCATAACTGACCTATTCGTGTCCGTAACTTAAAATCAATACAAATAAATAAAACAATAACTTTTTGTATTGTTTCTGATAATTTACTGTCAATAATTTCGAATTAGATTATACACTACGACGATCCTTAAAATAGTCATTTCCAAATATTAATGCGTCAGTGGGCTCATATCAAATGTTTCTAAATAATTCAAAAATTTAGTCAAAATTTCAGGGTTCTGTTTCAATTCTAGCTTGTGTCCCAAAGCCCCCAAATTTTTCTATTTAAATAACGTACGATTTTTGGCTCCTTACGGATATTTTTTTTCTACCGAAATTTTGTTTTGAAAATCTGAAACTTGATTTTTAAAACAAAATTGTGGTACAAAAAAAATTAACAGCAAATTGTCAAAAATCGTACGTTATGTAAATTAGAACATTTGAGACTTTTTGGGGCACAGACTATAACTGATAATATAAGAAGCTAAAATTTTGGCTACAATTTTTCTAGTTATTTGTTTAACAATATTTGAGTCAGCTGGGACTGTACTGAATTAAAAGGTTCATTTTCAAAATGCTTGTTTGCCTGTCTGTGTCGGATACACCAAAAAACTGTAGAACCGATTTAAACTAGGTATTATTGCGATGCAATAAAACAAAAATATGCACTAACGAGTGCGGAACACCCCGTAAAAGTTCATATTGAACAAACAGTCCTGGAAACTATTTAAATGACGATGGTATCATGAGAAAAATAATATGCCGTGAATATATGTTGCATACACGTCTAGTTTAAAAAATAATAATTCTCGGTAATTCTTAATCCATACTAATAATATAAAGAGGAAAGAAATCCGTCCAGCAGAGCTAGCGATACGAAAAACTCGTATGATTTCTAAACAATTAGGAAATTACCCATATTTTCTTACTCTTGATCATAGTCCTAAAAATTACAAAACTAATGGCAAATTATTTTCTGTAATATCTTTAAAAATAACAAAGCTAATTCTACTTCAAAGTTTAAGTTCGACAATTCTTCGCGCTATGTCGTTCATAGTATGGCTGACGCTATGCGGCACAAGTGTCATATCTGTAATAACTAAGAATATAACAAGTTATGAAGACAACAGACGATTAAAACTTCAATAGACGTAAAAATTAATGCAATGTCAAACATGAAATTTGACGTATTTTTTTGAATAGCTTTTTACTGTAACTGTTAATGTGATACATCGTGCCGCAGGGCGTCATAATGTACGAACAGGCGTCGATCGGCCACGTTTGCGACCCCACACACACAAAAATTCAATATCTCTTTTAAATTTAAAAGCATCGAAATAATGTTTTCAAATTTTTAAAGTTATTTTTGTTTTCATAATGCGACACTTTCATTACTAGTATTTTTATCAAGTGTAACTTCCTAATTGCTCTAATTTGAATAATGTCACGGTTGCGTTGAAATCGCGGATGACTGGTGAGAGAGCGGTCTAAATTTCTAGTGGTAATGAATAGGCTAGAAAGTGACGTCTTTGGTTCACTGTGTATCTCTCTGTCTCTGATTTATACCCGTGAAACGCTCTGTCGACCGCTAGCCAATCCAACGGACACTGCTATATACCCAGACCGTATTATTATGTATTATCTGAAATCTTGTTATAAAGTGTTCCTATTATAATATTACAAGTATGTTTGCATTGCGGATGAAATAATATTGTGTCAGAGGTTAATTACTTATTTTAATACAAAATTAGAATACTGAAGGTGTAATTACGTTGGGGTTAAGGTCATTATTGTACTGAGTTTTATGACCGTACAATTACTTTCAAATGTATCTCTTTAATCTTTTGGATATACGTATCTTATGCAAAAAACATTGGAAAAGATTCTGTTAAATTTGTGAGTTTAAATTACATATCTTCACTGTAAAGTCCAAGAACAATGGCACAACAGTTCATAATGTCAAGGTTGCCATTCGAGTTGAATTTATAGGGCAGTTTCAATTTTTAGAGCACACTCCTTCATCTATGCTCCATTTTGAAACTATAAGAAGACAGTCATACGTTTATGTAAGCCACATATTAGGTTTTTAAAAAGGTTCCTTCGCAATTAGACAATTGTATCATTTTATTAAATAGGTAGTTATTGATTATTATTAAATCAAATTAACCCGTCACTACAGCGTTGGTCACTGGCATAGTGACTCTATGAATACATATTTACATCTCTTCTACACTACTCTATTGTCTTATATTAATTATAGTATAAAAAACTGTATACTTAGCATAATTATCCAATACAATATTTAATTTTTAAAAATATGATAGCTGTTTTTAATTGTTTTGTCATCTGACACAATTATACATACACTACACTAGGTGTACGTTACGTTGTTTCATTATTTTGCCACTCCATTAAGTGAACCGTACTGTACTGATGAGTCACTGACTATAGCAGGCAGAGCATATTTTAGGCAATTTTCACTGGACGACCCTACATCTCGAGTGCTGTTTTGTTTTAATAAACGGTTTTACTTAGCTTGACTCCTTGTATTTGTTTATAACTATCTTTGTTTCACAACTGTGACGTTCAGGCGGAGCTATAAAACAAAAAAAAAGTATCTTTGTCTTTGACAGTAAACGTTGCAGAGTACCCGCCACGTCGTAAATCTTATGAATTCAATAAATTGAAGTTGAGTTGCTGTAAATTACCCCGATAGAAATCACTGGAATAAAGTAATACAAATTACCATACTACTAGATATATTTTATTTTCGACAACAGATACGAACTAATTACAATAGGAATTTAAATGAAGTGTACAAATAATTATTGGTTTGCCAAACCGAGATCACCAGGAAGGAGAGAAGAAATCAGGTAGGTATGAATAAGAAAAATTAAGGTGAGTAAAATAGACTAGGAATTAAAATAAAACGATAATCAACTACCGTAGAAAACTTAAGTGAACTGTTTTCTACGACATTAAAATTTTTACTACATATACTTTTAATTTTTGAAAAGAATCTTTGCAAAAATTAGTTATTACGCAAGTTCGTTTTTATTTTTATGGGTTGCATAATACATTTTTATTAACGCGCTGATCATTGATTTTAATACTCTTAGTGATAAAAGATTCTATAATTGATTTTATTATTTCAATTTCAATTAAAAAATAAAAATGTTACACAACTTGCGTCAGCTTTTTTACCTACTTCCCGGTAACCGATTGAGTTGAAATTTTGCACACATGTGTAATTCCGATGACAATATAGTATTATGATAACTAGCTGACTGGCCCAACTTTCCTCCGGGTGCAAATCGCATTTTAAATATAATACACTAATAACTTAAAAATAAAATAGATAAGTAAATAGAAAACATTTATAAGTTAAACGGGTATATTTTAAATCATCAGCTGTACCAAAAACTAGAAAATAATCTGGGATTTTTAACAGACTGAAATATAAACGCGGGGCGCATAAAAATATGTATAATTAAAAAATAACGACGTCTAGAAAAATGTATTTCCAAGTCCTCCAAAAGAAACATTTAAAATATGTCCCACGTTTTTATTTTAGTCTGTTAAACGTCCCAGATTATTTTCTATGCTTTTTGGTACAGCTGCGATGATTTAAAATAAAACCCTTTAACTTAAACGTTTTTTACCTATTTTATTTTTTCAAATTAAAGCAGTTTAGGAAATCAATTATAAAAGCATAAGAGATGAACTTGTCTGATAAATCGGAATTCCAGAGGCAAACTAATTTTACTGAATCTGCAACAATAAACGGTATAACAATACAAAACGAAAGATACGACTGAAACCCGGATAAAGGATGTCAGAGATAATTTCCTCTGTTATGAGGCAGCTTTATGATTCTTTGTTGTGTTTAGATGGAAAAATATACATATTTATGGTTTATTATTATTTCATGCTCATTTTATTTTCGACATTAAAGAAGATTAGGGAGTACATTATAATATACACTTTGCATTTTTTGGTGGTTGCTAAGCTTTACATAAAATATAATACAAAAGCACATTTTTTGTGCTTATAGTGTAAAATGATATAATCAGATAAGCTTCTTATATAAAAAAAATCCGTTGCGTTATATTATATATTGCATATGATACCTATCTTGTATTTGTTTCTTTTTTCGTTACTACCGTTGCATTTCAAACCACAGACATGAAATCATCCAATGTTCTTCTGTTCCATGCTGTCTATTAATACGTTATCCGGATGAAATCGCAACATAGATGAATAGTAGGAGTAGAGCTTGCACACTGGGGGTTTTGTACCGTTATAACAATTGAATAAAATATAAGTTTGTCACGTGATAATTCCACAATGAATAAGAAATTATTGACTTTTAGATTTGTTCATTTTTTGTACCAAATTTAAAATTCTAGGTGAACGGGTAAAAACCTACGAGTTTTGATTAGTGAGATAGTAAAACCGCGTGATTTTTTTATCTTTTTATTACACCGAGTTAGAAGCTAGATTTTTTTTATAGGATGGTAAACCTTAGTATTTTATACTTCTAGGGGTTATTGAGAAAAAACGTCTTGAAAGATAGACGAACACCAATAAGATCCTATAAAGCTTCCGTTTTTTCATTCTGAGGTACGAAACCCTAAAAACATTTAGCTTTTTGTTACATTATTTTTATATATTTTTTTTGTTAATTTTTCATGGATGTCGTTGGAGTTGTTTGGAGTTGTTGGAGTTGTCCTTCAGTGACACAGTAGAAAGCTGAAAGACTGAATAATTTATTGTTATTTACGAAAGTCGTCAAAATATTTTTATTTGTTGATACCGAAACTAATTATTAAATAATTAGATTTGATGCTGAATATAAAACTGATTCAAACTTGAGAAATGTCTTCCTAAAAAAACTTAACTAAATCCATTAACGTCTAATTTGTAAATCTACTTAAAAAAACTTACGGACCGAGCTTTGTAAATTATAGTGAGAAGTACCTACTGAGAAAAGAAAATAGAACGAAGAGCAGCAGAATAATTGTGCTGAGAAAAACTTTATGTGTAAGACAATTTCAAGATTTCTACTATTAGAAAAACGTCACAATAATATTGGATATTTTTTATTATATATATTTTAAACTATACTCTATCCTAGTCGAACAGTTGTGCTTAAGTACGTTTCATTTATGTCTAATAATTTCTTATCATTATTATATTTCATTTATGTTAGTTGCTTCACTGGGATAAACTAGTTGCAACTATATTCACGCGTTATATGTATTTACTAATTATTTTAATGGTTATTAAAACTGATTTACTTGTCACAAAACCACCAAAAAAGATCTTAAAAGTTAAAAGTATAAAAAAGTAATTTTAGGCAAGGAAAAATGAATTCTAAATTTTCGTTTAAAATGACATGTCCAATTTAATTATTAATATAGAGTTTCTGTCTGGCCGAATTTGCTAATATTTAACTTCTTAAGATAGAGTTCAATCTGTGTCAAATTTCGTTTAAATCTATTAATTATTAATTATAAGTTTCTCGCCAGTATCTTCTTTTGTAAACACATTTTAATCTTAATTGGTTATTCCTTTATCCTATGTACAAAAGCCTTAGTTATTCTATCAGTCCTTCACGTTTACATATAATAAATAAAAAAAAAAACCCGGGTCGCAGTGCCAAAACCCTGCCGACAATATAGTGTATTTGCTTGTGTAGGGCCGTGTGGTTTTATACTTTTATTATGTGAAATTAAGTTTGTTTTTGGGCAAAATAAAAAATTTAACCCCTTAATACACCCCTTAAAATAACATTTTTTTCTTAATTGTAATATTATTATCAATCTAACGTCTACACCGAATTAAATACACCCTTCAATAAATAAGTCACTATCTGCAAACTAGTGTTTTCATAAAATTTGTAAATCCGGTCCTGTCGGGCCGATTTTATTAAAATTGTGGGGACACTTTTTAATCACTACCAAAGGGTTAAATTTCAATTTTGAAACGATTCGGAGAATTTTTTCGGTATTTTGGGGCCCAAAAACATTTTTCAACCCCTAAAAACTACCCTTAAAATAGCCCGATTAGGCCCATTTTAAATAGGCTTCTTGCGGTGATGGATTTCAATACGTGGCCCAAATTTCGTTGAAATCAATTAACTCTTTCGAAAGTTATCGCGCGTACACATATATATATATATATATACGTATATAAATATATATATATATATATATATATATATATATATATATATATATATATATATATATATACATATATATATAAACATTTTTAAAAATGGTGCCAAAGTGTTTAGGAGGTTATGAAACGTCGAGAAATTTTGGTCCGACCCCTAGGTCCCGCCATCCGACCGACGCCAATAGTGTATGTTGCCATATGGCAAATACACTAATAAATTACAACTCTCCGTTACTCTCTGTGTAAATAATGTTTTATTTTGAATAAATTTCTGCTAAAAAAATCTTAAAAAGAGAAACATTTTCCAGTAAAATATTCAATTATCTTAACCTATTAAAACATCTGCCGCGTATCTCTATATCCGCGCTAATACAGTCTACAAGCTTTCAGTAAAAACTACAACTGCACAATTTTAAAATAAATATATATTATTAAATTCATATATTTCTGCCCTATTTCCTACATAACTGCCTTTTGTGTATCTATAGCGAACGGTAGTACCTTTTTGAAATACAGTCAAAATCTGATATAACGACATCGAAGGGTCTGCTCATATAAAAACCGATAGTCGCAACAACCGGCGATGTTTTCGAGGTACAAAGTATTAAGTATGCATTATTATTGAATGTGTAAGTACATATAAATCGATAGATATTAACAGGAATAATATTCACATTATCATTATCATTTTTCTGTATTCATAAAATTTGTAATTTTAGTCTGTTTGGAACACATCTGTGCGTACGAATTTTGTTTACAATACAGCTGGTCGTTCTAACAGATATAATTCTCCGAAGATATGAAGATTACATTAAATGTGGTCGCTTAATGTGGTATGTCGTAATAAGCAATGTCGTAAAAAGCCGTGTTTTTATAAGGCGGTCATATAGCATTCAGCCAGGACCTATTATTTTGGTCAATATAACCGGTATGTTGTTCTAGACGATGTCGTCGTAAACGGTTTTGACTGTAGTTGCTTTTCATCTGTGGATGATGGTATGTAAATCAACCTATTAGGTACACTACTAATGCTGTAAAGTAATTGGTCGCGTTATATGTTACCTATTCGTTAGTAAAATTATGTTTGTCTGTCTGTTGTTTGTTTATAATCTAGAATAGAATAGAATAGAATAGAATAAAACTTTATTCAATAACATGTCACAATGACAAAGAATGCGTCTGTTAAAAATACAAGATTGTGATATAAAACAAATAAAATAGTCAAAAAAATTTGTACGGGTACTTGTCTATGAGATAATTTACAACACTTTTTTTAAATAATTTGTAGCTTTTAATGCTTAAAATTTCTTCACGTAAACTGTCAAATAACTTCACAGCAGAGTAGCGGGGTCCCTTTGTATATAAAGTGAGGTGATGATCGGGAGTGCCGTGATTCAAACGACCTCGCGTATCATAATTGTGATCCGGCAAACAGCGGTGAAAAAGATGTTTATTTCTGAACAGATAACAAACGGACTTTAATATGTATATCGCACATATTGTCATAATTCTGTGCTTATTACTATTAGAAGTGAGCTTTGCTTGTATAGTATTACGACTCGTATATGACTGTTAACCTTAGGAAGGCAACAGGGGTGTTCCGTCACCCCACCACTTGGAGTGACTGCAATTAAGTTGCGCGTGTCAACAGATCGCGGTACGTTGCTGTTTTTGTTATATTGATAAGTGATAAGTCACCCCTGTTACTATTATATTTTACTTCAATGGCATGACTGACCAAGCTGGTATAAATTCTATGGTGCTTTATGTTGACGCTAATCGTCGAACCACGCCCGTCAACAAGTGCCAAAGCAATTATTTAAAGGAATTGGAAGCGTCGTTTGATAACTAATTTGTCGCGAGAATGAATCAGGAACCTCCTGGAGGTGAACATTTAGTGAAATTACAGAAGACATGGTGCGTCATGTGAACGAGAAAAGTTAAAACTACAGTATGTATTTAAGGAGCAAAGAGATTTTGATTCGTATAACACAGTATCACATCTCGTCGAAAATATACTTCAATACGTCCCAGATATACCATCTACTATATTGAACTAGAGATGTCAGAAGTTCCAAAAAGTTATCGATATATATCGTATCGATATTTTTTTCAATTATTGATATCGGTATACAGATATATTTTAAAAAATATCCATATATCGGTAGAATTTGAAACAGAACATTGGCACTTGAAGAAATTTAGTATACATATTGGCTAGCTTAATATAATCTCAAATAGCAATTAACAGACATTATTTCTAATAGATCAAATAATAAATAATTATCGGAAATCAAAAAAAACGACAAGAATTTTTTTTTTTAATTTATTAATCAAACGTCTAATACATTTATAGGACCAGATAATTTTAGAGATTAATCGAACAATTACTTAATAAAGCCAGAGATGACGAGCCTATGGAATGCGTGCCACAGGTGACTTTCGACAGATAATTGTTGGTACGGCATGAATTGAGGTGTAAATCGAAATAATTAAAAATATTCTAGATGTTGTGGAAATGAAATGAAATATTGCATGAATAGTTATTTTGACAGTTTATTATTCCGAAAATATCGAAAAATCCGGTGAAAAAGAAACGTGTTTTATATGTACTTTATTCACTGTTGTTGTTTTCGGAACGCACTTAAAAGTTGTTTCAAAAACATATGTGAAAATACGTTTCTTTTTCAGTGGAGTTTTTGATATTTTCGAAATTATTAAACGGCCATAGTCAGTCGTGGTAGTACATACAAGTGTTGCTACTGGAAAAAAATATCGTCTTTCGATACTCGGAATTTTTTATCGAAATATTAAATATCGCTCAAAAATATCGATATATGAAATAAAAAATATCGATATATCGATATTTTTTTGACATCCCTATTTTGAACGCGTTAAAGTCATGTAGCGTAGCGGTTTTATACATGATAAGATAATAATATCCCTTTCTTTCTCTAATTGGAATAATGTGAATCTTGAGTATAATTATGCAAGAAAATAATATGTTCATAATTATAAAATAGAAATATCGCGGAGCAGTCATGATAGATGTAACGCATACACTTTATGCTTGAATAAACGTACAATCGACACATTTTATAACACCACAGTCTAAACTGAGCTGTTTGTGTGCTCTGGTCAATTTTAGCTTGTACTAATTTGCGGTGTATTATTTATATAATTATTACTGTAGATGAAGACTTGGTTTGTTATTATAACATTAGGCAATGAATCTGACAAGATAATTATTTATAAGCTATATTAAGAGAGTTAATTATGAGCGCCTGATGAAGTATCAATATAGAATACGAAACGTTGCGAATGATAATTCCTCTTGACTAAGTTATTGATCCTAAATCCTTTAATCATCTTTATAAACTGAACATGTTTGTTGCTTTTTAGGGTTCCGTACCTCAAAAGAAAAAAACGGAACCCTTATAGGATCACTCGTGTGTCTGTCCGTCCCACTGTCAAAGCCAATTTGCGCCGAGCTACTAGACCGATTGAGTTGAAATTTGGTACACATATGTAAGTCGGTGACCACAAGACGTACGTGTAACGTAAATAAATAAATTTTGAACATGGGGGTCATTTTTTGGGGGTAAATTAGAAAATTAAAAAAAAAGTTTGGTAAACTGTACCGTCTGACATCAAATGAAAGGGCTTGTCGTAAGGGTCTCAAATATATATATACATATATTTTTATAATTTTAAAATAAATAGTTTTCAAATTATTTAGGAAAATAGATGAAAATTTACCATTTACCCCCCCCCCTATCGCCTACTAGACCGATTGAGTTAAAATTTGGTACACATACGTAAGTCGGTGACCCAAAGACGGCCGTGTAACGTAAATAAATAAATTTTGAAGATGTGGGTATGTTTTGGGGAAAAATTAGGAAATTAAAAAAAAAGTTTTGCAAACTGTACCGTGTGACATATCAAATGAAAGAGCTTGTGGTAAGGGTCTCAAATATATATAATTTTAAAATAAATAGTTTTAAAGTTATTTAAGAAAATAGATGAACAATTGACCATTCCCCCCCCCCTTATCTCCGAAACTACTGCGCCTAAAATTTTGAAAAAAATAGGGAATCTCGGGTCTCACATATAGTTTACAGGAAAATTGAAACGAAAATCCTAAGTCTTAAAGTACTCACGGAAACCGGAATAGTACGGAACCCTCTTCTCGCGAGTTCAACTCGCACTTGACCGGTTTTTTAAATAACTACATTAGACTCTTTATAATTCAGACGAGCACTAATCCGATCTATCTAGTAATCGGCGTTGCGGGCAGATTCTGGCGTGCGCATTTTCTAACTTAAAATGTTGTTTTGTAATACAAACACTGTCCAATACACAAGTTTAATCTGCAGCGTTCCAGCAAATCGACATCCCTTTGGTTGTGCGTCGGATAAGTGAGAGTTTACTGTACTAATTTTCATCCACGTTTTTGTTAAAGTTAACGGAAATCCGCAATAAAAGTACATTATACACGCCGTTTGGGTATTAATAGCTAGTGTACCAAGTTTATAATATAAACCGACCTATTCGTTCCCAAATGATGCCGGTACAGATGACAAAAAAAATCGAAAAACGCAATCTCCGGTCTAGTTACCATCTCAAAAAAGGACTGTGATAATTTTGTAAGATATGCTAATCATCAACATTTGTAAATACAAAATAATACGTTGATTTTTCCAATGTATTGATATAAAACAAGTTGACTATAGAATCTCTATGTATAGTTTATTCATCTATTATACAAAATGTATATTCTTGGTGTTCTATTTTTGTTTTATACATATACTTGATAAAAACGGGTTTTGTTTTATAATAAAACATATTCAGCTATATTCTAATTAACAAGCAACAGATTAACAGACTTTGGATTAAAGCGAATCATGACCCCGACGTCCAAACAAATAAATAATGATGTAGTAAACCGTAAAGTCAACTCTATTCTGAACCTGCTATAATAATCAGTATCCCCCAGCAGTTCAAACCAAAAAATAAATTACATTAGGCAATTTTGTCGTAATTCTAGAACTTCAGTAATACGAATGGATAAAATTGTTCAAGCTTGAATATTATTTTCATTTTACATAACGATTTTCTTCGCGTGAAATCAATATATTTAAGTACACAAAAATCTTAAAAATGTCACGAAAACGAAATTATCTACCTACAAATTTTTCAGATTAGACATTAATGATTTCCGTTGTCGAGCTTCTATAATCTAAGAACTATAAAATTTCTGATTTTCACAAAATTGTATCTATAAATGCAATGAACATTTTATATATTAATTGTTCAGTAAATACATATGGTTTATGTGTTATTTCAAAATATAATAACAGCCTCAGAGAAAAAAATTTGGCAACATATTTTTTGTATACGTACCTACGCTTCTAAAATTATCAAATTTACACCGATATTTTTACCGCATGAAAATCATATTATCATATTTAGTATGCACTATAAAATGCGATAATAATCTTGCTAATAAATATATTCTATACTGTGTTTATCGCTAGTAGTATAGCAATTGTAAATTTAAAATATATTGTTACATTAGTAGTTGGTGTCAAAGTTTAGTATTTTGCATTACATGTATTGAGAACAATTGTGCAAAATGCATCTTCTGCACACAGCAAACAATCTTAGTGACGAACGTACCACTGACGTGCGAAAAATCTGGAGAAAAATTACTCTAGAATTAAAAGTTTTAAACTTCGAAGGCTAAACATTTAAGAATCGTTAGGTGAATACGAATCAAATAAGCATGCAATATTTAGTCAAGATTGAATAATTATAACTAGTAAAACAGCAAATATATGTGACGCGAGTGTATAAGAAATTTCGGGGGAAAATTAGTGTTGTAAAATTAAAATTTTGAATTAGCAGGAAGCAATATTTCTGATTTCAAATAATGTAATACAACAAACATTTAAACACCCATTGAATTGGATCGAAGCGGGTCGGTATGATCGGCAATTTTGGGATACATGGAGTTAAATGAGTTTCCACGCACTAGTCGGCTCAGAGCAACTCCGCAATATACTGCCGAGCCGAGCTGATCCGATTGAGTGGGTGTGGATCTTTAGAAGTCTTAATGATTTTGCGGCTTCATTGACTCCACTATTTTGAACATGGACCTATGTGGTACAGATAAATAAAATAACTATAGAATCAACTATGAAAACACATTTTCTCTACAAACAAAAAATATTAATACAGTGAATTAGTAAATTGCAAAACAATAATAATTTTATCAATAATACTATAACTAAATTCGGATTCAATAAAATTCATGACAGATTTTTAATAAAAAAAAAGAAAACAATACATAGTTGACTGCAATTTCGCCATAAACTAGTTCCGAATTATCCTGAACGTGTTATTTTAAACAGCAGAAGTCAATTTCAAATAACAAATATAAAGTGTAATTATCTAAGAATAGGATTGATTACTGCATATTACCTTCTTAGGGAATTATTATTCCAAAGATGAAACAAATTACAAAATACGGATTAAAAGTTTTACGTAAAGTTTAGAACAATAAGCAAATATCGAATAAAAGCAAAGCCGATAAAAGTCATAAATATTCTCCGATATCTTGTTTACATAAAATATTAACACCGACTCGCGATTTGACCGTAACTTGCTGCGTTCGCAAAAATATAAAACCTGCCGTTATTAATATTGTTAAGCTGCTAAACACTAATCTCCAACAAAGTACAAATTATTATACGAAGTGTAACAGGAAACTTTGCATAATAAAGCTTCAGTGAACTAATTCCATTCAATAAGTTACCAAAAATACATGAAAGATGATGTTTTATTCATAACTTTATTGAGTAGTATTATATTAAACATTGATATTACATGTGGCGCTTATTTTAAAAATTTATATATTTCAAAACAAGATACAATTCTGCATTGTATTTGTTCTGATTTCTTTACACAGTGCTAGAAATAAAAGTGTTCGTATTGAAAAGTCGCTCTGATTGACTGAAAAAAATCGCTTAAAAATGTAGAATAATAGTTATCTAATAATTAATCTTTATCTTCTCAATTTTCGGTAACATTGCTTTCAGTATTGATAAAAATTTTACTTCGGCGACGACACATGTGTACCCGTATTCGGGTTTTAATGAGGAGGAATTCCGTCATTCGCTACGGCCATGTTGTCAAAACCGTAAACACCGGCCACCTGGTGCTTGGGATTACATACGGTGTGCCGTAAAACAAAAATATAAAATGTAATTAACCCTTTCCCGGAGTTAGGAGTTACAAATATAATAATCATAATATAATAATAATAACATAATAATCAGAATAAAGTATGTCACTGAAAGAATTGTAGTGCTTTAAACACTTTTTTCCAAAACAAGCAATTTTTTTAAATAAAATTGTTAAAAAACAGGATTTTTAAATGAATCGATGAACTATTTGAATAAACTATACGTTACTATCGGAGTTACTGAGATACATATAGTTTAATGCACTGCGTGCAGTAAAATGCAGTGGGTGGAGTGGAAGATATCACGCACACGCTACTACTCTAAAAGTTCACAGATATGTTCATAAAGCACGATACAACTGGCTCCTCTATCCCCAACTATACTGATACGTCTCGTGGTTCATAATCGGAAAAGGGTTAATGCTATCGATATTACCAATTACGTGGTAATATTATGTAATGTTAAAAAAATACAATTTATTACACTTATAATGAACTCGTTCTACATTTTTTTTAAGTTGTAATCTACGTTACAAATAGATAATAAAATAAGTTTTTTGAGAATATTCAGAAGCTCTTTCTACAAGAAAAAACTCCTAAGTGCGTATTTATACAATTTTAAATGCGATACGCCATCGCTAGATAGCATTAGCTGATTAGTTACCTGTAGTTCTTTATAGACTTGTATCATATACATATACAGTACCTAGTGTTATAGGTAAGTGGTATATACAGCTCTTTCCATAGACCTACATATTTTTATTTATGCGCAACAATGATGTGTTGGCTATGTTCTTGATGTGATCATATGGGGCCTAAACTTAGCCATTTTCAATGAATACCAGCTTTAAGAACGAAGTATTTAGATTTTTAATAGGCAAAACGACCCTATTGCAATAAGTGAAAAGTTTTGAAATTTCACGGCCTCGTATATCTGATGATCATAGCTTGGCAAAAGACGTCAACGAGTTAACATAAAATAATTTTTGCACACGATTTGCCAGTAGAGGTAAATGTTCCAAAAAGGTTAATTTTCCCCCGTAAAAATCCAACGTATAAGAATTCATTAATATTATAAAAATAAGTCAACAAAAATAAATTAAGAATCTGCAACCCGTAGGGTCCAATTATGTAGGCCATTTTGTTTAAGTCGTGCAAAAGCAGATTGACACGCGATCGCTGTTGCGACTCATAGGACCGGTCAGAGACATCGTGTATCCGTGTATTCGCGGTGAGATAATTCCTTTCAATCGCTTCGTATAATACAGTCTAGTCCAGACCTCGGCAACCTATAGTCCGCGGGTCACTAAGTGACCCGTTTGATGATTTCAAGTGACCCATTTGAGTTTCGCAAATAGCATTTCGTTTTTTTAATATTCGCAAATGCACCAGATGCATAATCCAAGACGATGGATCCCAAAACAGATGCGTTTGAATCTAAATATCCTCGGTAAAATTGAGTGTCCTGATTTCAAAACAAAAGACAATTAGCGCTTGAAAATAAGTACATGAAAATACCCACTGATCCGAATAGTCTTTTTAATAGTCACATTTTTTTTCTTTGACCCGCAATCAAAAAAGGTTGCCGAAGCCTGGTCTAGTCGGTTCGGCAGTGTCAAGAGACATCGGACTATTATTTTTACCTACTCTATTCCGCGTCCGTTGCTACAGGTTCGCCACTACACTGGTCATTGAACTCTTCCGATGACATATCCACCGTAAAAAGAAAGGTTATGATTGATTTAATAAACTGGCTTATACCGCGTATCAGTGGCGTAAATAAAGCTATTTTTACTTTAAAAAAAATTATAATGAGCCTCACCCTCATAAGCTTACATAACCAATTTTTAATATTATAGTTACGGCGAAATTATTATACATTTTAAGAGAACATTTTGATGTTTATGTCATGTGAAAATTCTCACATAGACAGATCGTCACATTTATACCTTAGTTTTATTTACATACTATAATCTACAGAAAAACATTTTTTATCTGAATTGTCTGTAGTATATCTGCATCATAATCTCACATTATGTGAGGTTTCAGCATAATTAATTAAAAAATGTTTAATCCGAAAATTGTTCTGATATGGAGCCGTTCAAGTATAACGTAAGCATTATTGAGGGGCGGGGGGGGCTCTTTGCTTTTTCTTTATTTTTGATGACATGGGGGGTGGGGGGGATCTAGATGGTAATTACGTCAGCAATAATTATTTACTGTTTTCTAGAATTATATCTGCTGCTCATGAATCAATAAAAAAAAGATTACATTAAAAGAAAAATGCATATACCAATGGGGGGGAGTAAGAGCTTTGCTTACTTTTGCTGACAAGGGGGACGGGGGCATAAATAATTTTAGTAAATCTGCTTACGTAATACTTGAACGGCCCTATCTGAAAATAGAGAACATGATGTTTAATATTTTCCTTTCTGAATTTACATGAAATATATATTCTGAGTTTCTACCGTATCTACGTCAAATTATTATTTTGTACTTCAATTGTTCATAGTTTTAAACGTCAGATTCAAGCCGTTCATGCTTGTCATATTATTTTGCGAATCAAAATGCAACACGCTATAAACTTCTGTCCTTGTCAGTTTCATGTAACTTAGGGGACAAACTAACTTCCCCTTTATTTGTTTATTCTACTTCCCCTCGATTTCTTACATTTTTCAAACAAATACGTCGCTAAAGAAGTTAAACTTCCAAAATACAGATTAATTATTACACTAGTAAGAAAACTTTTAACAATTTTGGTTCATCTACTGGTCTTGTTCCTGAAGATTGAGCACCCAATACTTGGTACTAAATCCAAATGTTTTCTTACTTTTATTGCTCGACCGGTACTCGGTTTGTCGAGTATGTGCAGATCTCTGTTTTTTATATTCGTTATTTGAAATACATTTTGTAACGCAATCCAAACTGACGACATTTTTTAAACTTAGTTTCAAATTGACGTATCTAAACTGTTTTGTGTAAGATATCTACCGTGGTTAAATATTTATAAAATGTGTTTGATTTTAATCAACGTATTGACACTTATAAAATGTCTCCATTATATTCATAAAAACTATGACGTTATTTTTGAGAGTAAATAGTATTACAGATTATTATTTTTAAATCCAATGTAAATCAAAAGAAGAAGTGAGTTAGTCCAGTATTTTCTTTAACTTGAATTTAATGTAAATCAAATGCAGACATTTAGCATGTAAAGTCAATTTGAAATTAAACGCCGTGTAACTTTTGATAAAAACATTATTAGATGAATATGATCCAGACAGTGTTAAATTTTTATCAGTTAATGTCAAAAGGGTCAATTGCTATTCATATATTGCTCATTTTGAAGTACGAACATTAACTGAAATTGAAAAGCGTGGGAAAACCTCAATGTATCCTGAGTGACAGCGTCCGTCAGATGTTGTCCCGTTGCGAATTAAACGCTCACATATGGATAAACGCCGCATATGTCCAGGTACAGTTATGTGAGACTCTCTAGATAGCTGTGACCTAGAAACAAGTGCTTCCTCGGCCAACGCGACGCGTTCGATTCACAAATATATCGATTCTGAGTATCAATCACGAACGTAAAAAAATGAATGGACACTGCACCAATAAAGTAAAGTGTACACGCTCGACAATTAAAAATAGTCACATCTGTACAGGAATACGTTTATGTTTGATAGTACGGGTTCGAAATCCTCAGAATTGTCGTGCCAGCGCATATCAAGAAGTCGTACCGAAAATTTCATACTTGAAAGGACTCTGCCTAATAATTATACCTAAGATTTAAAAAAACGGAAACCTAATAGGATCACTTTTTTTTATTTCATAGTTTTGTAACTGAATTTTGTATTGTCTTTCAAAAACAGAACTATGAAATTTATTGTGATTTAAGTTTGTTGAAATATTTCAGTATTGTGTGAGTTAAAAACATTAAATTAATAATGAGTACTAGTGGTGCTCAACCTAAATCTTACTAGGTGAAAAATATGATGATGCCACTATATTGTGAATCTGAATTAGTCGTGTTTCATAGAGTCGTGGAACCACAATATTCTTATCGAGTCTTAGTGGTACAAAATAATGAAGAAAATATAGTCGATTATTATTAACACCGAAGACCGCGAAAAACAGTACCCAGAAAATATTGACGCCAATCAAGTTTATATAGCATTTACATAAAACGTCTAAAGATTCATACTTAGAATTGGCAAAGATGATAGTCCTATCATACAGAAGAAAAACTTCGCGAAAGTATGCTTCCCGACATGACTAGTTTGAAACTAATTTCAAATCGGTCGTGTTTCTGTCGACCATTATTAGGTTTCCTGCTCCCTGACGTACGAAAGGTCATGAAATGATTGCATCGTGAATCGATTTGAAACTCTATTCATAAAATTTTGAATTACAGAAGACACACCGTCCAACTTTATATTGTTGTTCGCCTGTATATCGCGGATACGTCGACCTTGCGCTCTTGAACTCGCCGATGGAATACGATGGCAGCGGCAGTCCGCCCTCCCCAGAGTGTTATGCCCTAGCGCGGTGTGCGTGTTGTATTTTAGAACAGATGAAGCGAGAGACTACACATACAGATGACGATCGTTATTTAATATCGCGGAAACGTCAGTTTGTTGACTGACGTTGCTATGCGTTGCCATTTTGTTTTGTAAAGTTGTTATTCTGCCAATACATATTATTCATTTTTGTCTCATTCTGTTTAACAATTGAATCGCTAACTACTGTCACAATTTTTACTGCTCTTTAACATGCTTTCGTTTTCTGTTTAACCAACTACATAGATTTATGGTAAAATTAAGCACGAGCTAAAAATAATTTTCTTGATTTTACTTGGACGTCGACCAGTACCTCAGTTCAGCTGTAAGCAAATAGATGATTCAAAATAAATATGGTGATCCAAAATAGCACAACATGTGTCATTGCGATAATCAAATTCCTGTTCAGATCCACATAATATATTTTATGAAATAAATTCTCTCGTATCTCAAAATTGTTTATATTACAAAATATAAAAAAAAAAAAAAAAAATCCAGTAACCTTCAAAATTTCGTTCTTTAGGTCTTCCTGAACTTAAATCATTAATCGGAATAAATCCACCGAATTTTTCATACGGGATGCAACCCAGGGCCTGCATAACATGGAACTAAATTTACGTTTTATTTCTAAAAACTAAAGTTTATCGTCATTTCACATTGATAAAGTTACATTACAAAATACATCATACATCAATCTCGTAATAGACTGATAAATGTAGATTCACACTAAATAATTTATGTCTAACTTTTTAATAATTTATATACAATTATTAGCTGACTCGACATACGTCCTGTCTACATTTCAATTATGTTTGTGATCGTTTTGTGAATTTATGAAAAGTTATAAAAATAAAATACCTATACTCGTGTGCACGGTAGTAACAACAGTAGTGGAGCTTTTGGCTCCATCGTGTTGTAATCTAGCCTCATGGGACTATGCCCGACAATCGGTTGTCAAACTACATTTGCGCATGTAGAAGCAAAAAATTCATAGAAAAAAAGCACTTTCAGTTTTTTCCGAATTTTCCACTTCTTCGGAGAATTCTTCCAAGTTTGATTTCTTTTAAAACCTTATTCGGACTTTTAAGAACATAAAAAATAGTCAAATCAGTTCAGTTGTTTTCAAGTGATGCGCTAATCAACGAACAGTATTTCATTTTTGTTACATAGATTAACATTTATTTTCTTATATTCCTAACTTTTTCATTATATTCATTTTGTAACAATTATTTCAAAACACTACACTATTTATGAAAAAAAAAACAGTTGGAAGTGAAAGGTTAGTTTTCCATACATATCACGCCACCTTAATGGTACAGTTTCAAAGTACATTTTTGTCCAGTACAGGAAGATAATTTAAAAACCTGAAACTTTTGCATTACACTTATAAGCGACTTTTCAAAGAAGACCACTTTCAAAGTAACCAAAAGACTAAGCTTTTAAAATGCTTTTCATTAGGTAACTTTTTTTTGCTATTTATTTAAGTAACAAGTCGAAGTGATTATACCAACTTGTAAATAAACTGGCGTGGAGAATCGTACAGAACTTCCATGTTCCAAAATCATTTTGCAAAATAATATATTTCAGTGAAAACCGGAAAGCCTTTATATTTTTTACGATACTTTGACAGTATTGACAGTTACGACATATACATAAAATTATCGATATTTTCAAAACCTATGATTCGACTCGCACTAAAATCAATATCATGGAGCAATAAAAAATCAATCAAATCTATGCATTTCTGCGGAAGTGTTTGGTGAATAAAAGAACATTTTGCTGGCATCATGTGGAATAAAACTTTGCTTTTTACTCTAATATCTATCATATAAAGATACATTTTTAAAATATTCGAGTAAGACAATAAGTAATTGATTCAAGTTAGAATTAGACAAAAAGAATTCTATTTTTGACAAAGTTCAATAATAATTATTGAATATTTTAAGGACGTTTATTAGAAAGCGGAGTCATATTCAGATGACGACTTATTTTACTTGAATGATGACTCCATTAGTTTTTCAGGTTCTACCAATAAGCAACTGAAAATATAAAAGAGAGAACGATATTGTGGATTATGGACGCTCGACAATTGAGGTCATTAGCGTCCGCACTGAAACTGTGAATTTATGCTAAGCCCAAATAGTCAGGTTGTAATTTCTAATAGTTTCGGTTAGGGTTAGATTAAACTAGGAATACGCAATGAAAGAGCTTTCAGTGGTTTATGACTGGTATTGCTGCTACATCCGAGTTTCAAGTTTGACTTCCTCAATCATTCAACTAATAACAAGTTGCCTATACACCAGCAGGAGTAGTTAATATAAGATACAATAATTAATATTCAGTAATGATGAACAAGTAAGCTTATCTACCTGAGTACCTATAGTTATCATACATCCTGGTGTAAGAGTAGTTCGAGTACTCTGTTAACAAGCTACGCTAGTTGCTGTTCTACGGACTTTATAATAACGATCTACAAAGTTTAGAACCGCGAATATAAATTACACTGACATTTACCGTCTTGTAAATTGATCACAGCGGTACAGCTAGTGTAATTAACCTATTGGCTATTTCCAAAATATATCCGTTAATTTCAAACTTACAGTATACATCTGTCACTACAAAACAAGATTGCCTATGTCCATTTTTGATAGTTTTTTGAAGTTTAACTTCTTTAGCGACGTATCGAGGGGAAGTTGAACTACCAAATAAAGGGGAAGTTAGTTTGTCTCCTAAATTACATGAAACTGACAGAAGTTTATAGTGTTTGCTGCATTTTGATTCGCAAAATAGTAAGAGCAAAATAGTATGTTAAGGATGAACATACAAAGTTGAATCTGACGTTTAGTGTTACTAACAGTTGAACTACAAAATAATTTCTGTATTTTGACGTGCAAACTTCATATAGATCATGGGTAAGGAACTTATAATATATATTTCATGTAAATTCAAAAAAGGAAAACATTAAATATTATATTGTCTATTTTCAGATATTAGAACAATTTTCGGACATAATGTGAGGTTATGATGTTGATATACTACAGACAATTCATATTAAAAATGTTTTTCTGTAAATTATAGCATATAAATAAAACTATGGTATGAATGTGACAATCTGTCTATGTGAGAATTTTCACATGTCATAAACATCAAAGTGTCCTTTTAAAATGTATAACAATTTCTCCATAATTATGATCGTCAATCTAAGTAAAAGCAATTATATTATTTTTGAGAGACAAAACTGTCATATTTCCAACATTAATATCTCATTACAATAATGAGATATCAAAGTTTCTCAGTTCGAAATTTTTAGGAATTTACATATCCTACAGAAAATAAATAGAATTTGTTAAGTATTTGTAAATATTATTAATTAGAAATTTCACATAAAAAAATGAACCTTGGGAATAATATTAAAAACTAAAGAAGTTAAACTTCATTTGTGAGCTTATGAGGATGAGGGTCATTATAATTTTTTCACTGTATTTTGTGTAACGTATAAAAAGTTAAAAACGTCTAAGGCTAATGACATCTGCAACGTTCTTCTATAAAACCGTCTAATCTTTACATAAATCCAGAATTGCAAAACTGATTATTTTACCATGGGAAAAATATTATTCAGAACAATTATTTAAGGACTTTATGGAGTATTTCGAAAATGCTCAAGGCCGAAAAATTTCACTCTCTGACTATTTGACTGGATTTAGTCATGTCATCGTGTCCATTCAAATTGATGAAACATTAAAAAATGAATTTGAAAATACAAAGTTTAGACGTATGGGTCAACAGAAGTGTTTGTCACTTTTCATTGCAATGAAAAATGAAACTGGCCACTAAATTATTTGTCAAAAATCGACATATGTTGTTTCACCTTGTGGCCACAGATATGTAAAACATTATCACAGACCCAGGAACTTTCCAGTTACAAAAAACAGTGTATTCGAGATTAGGTACATGTTATTAAGTTTTTTTTTCTGTTTGATGCTTCGCAGCTTTGAGTAACAGGAAGAAACCAGAGTTGCCTGCGATACGTTTTACAACATTCGATACCATAATTTTACAACTGTGAGTTATTCACATGTTACTTTTTTAACGAACACGCGCGACTCAGCAACTAAATCGCGATTTGACGATTAATCAGCTACATACATTTTTTCATTCGATCGAGCGATATGGCGACGGTATGGAGATTCGATCGCACTTTTGCTTGATCTACCGTTTTCTCCTTCACACGGCTGCGTGTAAAGGACTAAAAAGTGCAGCCCCCTCAAAATTCATGACGTGGTTTTCAATAATCGCGGGCTTGTCGATCTACAAGCGACTGAATCGTACAATCGTGAAAAAAGTAACATGTCACATATTGTGTGCATTGACCCTTAACTGTTTTCGCATATAAATTACAAAAAATCCGGTAAAATACTAAATAACTGTCAATAATTAATGTTAAGATTAAGAAGCGTACATCGGCTGATGCGGTGAATCAAGGCTGACCCAGTTGGCAGCTAGTAACTCTTAAGAAGGCAAGTCAGTGTCTTCATGAACATAAACAACTATGGTGACTTATGTTTCACAACAAAATGGTGAGCAATATGACTATATTATATCTATATATGTCTAAAGATATCTGCGAGTGACAGATGACATCTATAATATTATGTATTAACGACAACAACGTACGCTGCAAACTTACAATGTGACATTATGTTTGAGAAGTTTAATACACAGCGAGAGAACAATGTGTAAAATACATTATAGTAAAACCTCTAATAATGAACATTTTTTAACTTGTCCACAAAAACGTGGAGTACCCCAGGGCTTTGTGCTTGGTCCCGTTTTAAAATATATACAAACGATTTGACACACAAAGCAGAAATTCGATTAAACGACAACAAAACAGTGTATAGTTTAAAATTCTTGAGTGCTGTTTGAAATTTTTATAATGAAATAATATACATTTTACTGGTCATTCGTTCAAATCTCTAGATACGGAGTTGTTTTGTAGTATCGATATGCAGCCGTCTTTACTAACACAATATCTGCACATCTTTGTATACCAGAGTTGCGGCAATTAAAATTCTACTCGTTAATTAACTTGGAGATTTCATTGAGTAGCGAGAGCCAAGTTTTGTGACATGTATTAATATTTGTTTTACTCCGGCGGAAGCTTGAGATACCGTATCTTTATGAGTTCAGTTAACCGTTGCTGTCCAGCTAGTGACTAATAATGACGCTCGACAGATTTAAAAAGCACATTATATTAACACTCAATTTTTACAGTCTGAAAATGTTATCTGTGTATAGTTTTACTTTATTAAAGAGGTTATAAAGCTTACCATGTTCGTTGGTTTGTCGCAAGTAACTACTGAACCGATTTCACTTCTTTTATCTAAAACCTACATCTTTCGGAGTAATATATAGGCTAAGACAAAGAGAAGACGGGTAATAGGCAACAAATGTAAAGCAAGTCGGGAATCCTGCACTCGACTAATCTACGCTGGCTAAACTACATTTCGTTGCCAAATCAAAATAGTAAGTACCTACTGTTAATATAATAAAACCGAACTTATGTCTGGTGTTTCGTTTTTTTTCAGTTTTGACGCATTTTGTATGATACCTAGGCAGACAGACATGATTGACTTTATTTTACGTGAGATAGGGACTCTAGTAGAAACATTGTATTTATTTAGTTTGACACTGTTTAGTCAACTTGACATCAATTTATTTTACTACGCGAATAATTAACCGTGCGTAATTTAGTTTTAATAATCATTAAGAAATTCTAAAAAAGAACTGTTGTTCTTTGAGAGAACGTTCTCTAGTCTAACTTCCTTCAAAGAATATTCTAATATTTTAAATATTAGAATAATACGCTTCAAAAGAAATCTCAAAAAGGGTTAAACGTGTTATATTTACTGGCCGAGCTTTACAAGGATACTTTTTCCAGAATCTCGACAATATGAGTACAAAAATAGATATATCTGTAAAGTTAGATGAAAAATTTACAAAGTTACCCACGAACACTGACGTCTGTGACGATTACGTCAATACAAACAATGTTTATAATTTAGTATAGTCGATGACCTACATGAAAGCAGAGATGTACTGGCTACGACGTTATCTGTCAGTTAGTTATCAGTCATTGTGCCTCCGCCGTTAGAGCAGCCGGTGGGAGGAGGTCTAGAACATTTTGATGCTCGATTTCTTTAGTCTGTAGTTATCGCTTGGATATCGTATATTAGTTGTTGACCGATATATCTTGTGTAAATATTACAATATACTATTAAATATATCCCAACAACATTTGGACTCCATAAGGGCGACCTCTTGAGGTCCACACGATCAACTTCCCAGTATTATTTGAACAAATTAGACTCAAAAAATCTTTTTCATACTAAAATACACTTTTTTGCAGTCTTTTGTGTAAAAAAAAACGGCTGGATCGGTTTTGATAAAATTTCAATCGAATCGTATTCACATCAAAACGCCTCGATCGGCACCATAAAAACGTCGATATAAAATTCACTTATTTCAGCATTTTCGTTTAAATAAAAAAACGACAGAACCGATTTGGAAAAAAAATTCTTTTAAATCATATTTACGTTAGTATACGCGTCGATTGCCACCCTAACGTCGTAGGCTATTATTTTTTAATCCCGAGATTTCGTTCTAGAAAGAAATGACCACATTACGTACATACACACTTGAAACACACAAATTTGTTAAACATTTTGATTTCGACTTTCAAACCCATTACAATAACTTTCCAAAAAAGAAGAATTAAGCGATTCACATTCAAATTATCTTTTCCGCCAGAATTTAATACTTGACAATAATTAATACACAACTTTTCTTTCCAAATCGATCTGTAAGCTGTATGACGAAAAGTTTAAGATAGTGAAAAATGTTAAAAACTTCTTTTAGTTGGTACACCTACAGGTAATATGCAAGTACTACTACTACTTAATAGTTTTTGCTTTGTTAATTTAATTTCTGGTTTAGCTAGAATTCAAAATAGAAACTTACGCACTATTATTTACTATTTGCATTTGTTCATAATTAATATTAATCAAAAAACCCGGGTCGCAGTGCCAAAACCCTGCCGACAATATAGTGTATTTGCTTATACAGGCAGTGTGGCTTTATTACGCGAACTTAAGTTGGTTTTTGGGCAAAATTAAAAATTTGACTCCTTAATACACCCCTTAAAATAACATTTTTTTTCTTAACTGCAATATTATTATCAATCTAACGTCTACACCGAATTAAATACACCCTTCAATAAATAAGTCGCTATCTACAAATTAGTGTTTTCAAAAAATTTGTAAGTCCGGCCCTGTTGGGCCGATTTTATTAACATTTTAAGGACACTTTTTAATTGCTACTAACGGGTTAAATGTCAATTTTGAAACGATTCTGAGAATTTTTTCGGTATTTTGGGGCCCAAAATCATTTTTCAACCCCTAAAAACTACCCTTAAAATAGCCCGATTAGGCCCATTTTAAATAGGCTTCTTGCGGTGATGGATTTCAACACGTGGGCCAAATTTCGTTGAAATCAATTAACTCTTTCGAAAGTTATTGCGCGTACACACACACACACACACACACATATATATATATATATATATATATATATATATATATATATATATATATATATATATATATATATATATATATATATATATAACATTTTTAAAAATGGTGCCTAAGTGTTTAGGAGGTTATGAAACGTCGAGAAAGTTTGGTCCGATCCCTAGGTCCCGCCATCCGACCGACGCCAATAGTGTATGTTGCCATATGGCAAATACACTAATAAGCGTTTTCGCAAGCAGTTTGTAATATTTTGCTAAAATTTATTTTTTTTAAATTGTGCTATTTTATAAAAAATTCAAATAGTTAACAATTTTTTGTGAAGAATATATAACTTATCTTACACTCCGGTTACAAGAAGAGTGGAAAATATGTGGATTCTTTTAATAAATGAAAATATTCTGTACAATAATCCCTGTTCATTGTTTTCCTGGTTACACTGTTTTTCCTCTGAGTTTTCGCTACAACTCTGTTTGATAGCTGAATCAATTTTATTTCTAATTTAAAACTTGCAGAAGAATATCGAAAACACATAGACGACACAGAATAATTATTATATACATTCAGTGGCACGTTAAAATAATCTAAAAATAAATAAACATTGACTTCAGAGAATTCTGAGTTGTGCGAGAGTTAATAACATGCTGGTTACTAGTCATGCCCAGAAATCGACCTTCACTGAACAAACAGATATTTAGTTATATGTAAATATGTGTAAGTACATTTGAGTTTGGCATACAGGGTTGCATGTATGGGTTTCTAGCTTCTGCGCGTCGATTTGGACCGCGACTCTGCTTGTGTAAGTCTGATTGTCTCGTGACTTTGCTTGCTCGCATAAAAGTCAATCTGCCTCGTGGCTTCGTTCACACTAATGTCGATTTGACACGTGACACAAACGCGGGATCAAAATATTCATTCGCGTCAATGTTGGTTTTGAGTGGAACATTATCTTAATCAACTGCAATAAAGATTACAAAAAATAATATTTGAACTATTGTCTGTAGTATATCAACTTCAAAACCACACATTATGTCACGTTTAATCCGAAAATTGTTCTGATATTTGTAAATAGAGAATACATTTAACATTTTCCATTCTGAATTTACATGAAATATATATTATGAGTTCATACCGTTTGTGCGTCAAATTACAGAAATTATTTTGTACTTCAATTGTCCGTAATTTTGAACGTCTGATTCAAGTCGTTCATCCTTGTTTTACTATTTTGCGAATCAAACTGCAACACACTATAAACTTCTGCCCTTGTCAGTTTCATGTAATTTAGGGAAAAAACTAACTTCCTCTTTATTTGTTTACTAGTGTATTTGCCATATGGCAACATACACTATTGGCATCGGTCGGATGGCGGGACCTAGGGGTCGGACCAAAATTTCTCGACGGTTCATAACCTCCTAAACACTTTGGCACCATTTTTAAAAATGTTTATATATATATATATATATATGTGTACGGGCAATAACTTTCGAAAGAGTTAATTGATTTTAACGAAATTTGGCCCACGTATTGAAATCCATCACCGCCGGAAGCCTATCGGGCCATTTTAAGGGTAGTTTTTAGGGGTTGAAAAATGTTTTTGGGCCCCAAAATACCGAAAAAATTCTCAGAATCGTTTCAAAATTGATATTTAACCCGCTAGTACCAATTAAAAAGTGTCCCTAAAATTTTAATAAAATCGGGCTAACAGGACCGAACTTACAAATTTTTTGAAAACACAAATTTGTAGATAGTGACTTATTTATTGAAGGGTGTATTTAATTCGGTGTAGACGTTAGATTGATACTAATATTGCAGTTAAGAAAAAAAAATGTTATTTTAAGGGGTGTATTACGGAGTCAAATCTTTAATTATGCCCAAAAACCAACTTAAGTTCGCGTAATAAAGCCACACTGCCTGTATAAGCAAAAATACACTATATTGTCGGCAGGGTTTTGGCACTGCGACCCGGGTTTTTTCTACTTCCCGTCGATTTCTTACATTTTTCAAACAGATACGTCGCTAGACTTCAAAAACAGAAAATTCATAGAGTTTCAATGCAATGTTACGTTCTAAATATGACTATAATGGGGTTTAAAAACCAACGTTTGAAATTTTCTCGTTTCATACCCTTTTCTATAGAAATTCACCGTAAAAAAAATGCACCAATGGACTGTCACCGCATTAAGGGCAACCCTGTAGATGAAAAGACAGTACATAGATACAGCAGTATTATGTTATGTATACGCTACGTTATCTATTAGCCCGTTTCCTGTCACACTACAATTTCCTGTTTGGAATGTTGTACGTGCATACGGCAGCGAGAGAATATGTAGAGTCGCTCTCGCTCTCACTCCACAGTCTGTCATTAAGCGACATTGCGTCGTGGCTACGGCCATCATCACTTTTGACCTGAAATGGTGGAAACCGCGTATATTAAAGATGTACTTGTTAAATCAAGAAGCCTGTCGTATCTCAAAAATACCAGTTTTTAAAACAAAAAAAAACCGGGTCGCAGTGCCAAAACCCTGCCGACAATATAGTGTATTTGCTAATACAGCGAGTGTGGCTTTATTATGCGAATTTAACTTGGTTTTTGGACAAAATAAAAAATTTGACTCCTTAATACATCCCTTAAAACAACATTTTTTTTTTCTTAATTGCAATATTATTATCAACCGAACCTCTATACCAAGTTATATACACCTTTCGGTAAATAATTCACAATCTGCAAACTAGTCTTTCTTAAAATTTTTAAATCCGGTCCTGTACGGTCGATTTTATTAAAATTTTAGGGATACTTTTTAATTACTACCAGAGGGTTAAATTTCAATTTTGAAATGATTCGGAGAATTTTTTCGGTATTTTGGGGCCCAAAAACATTTTTCAATCCCTAAAAACTACCCTTAAAATGGCCAGATTAGACCCATTTTAAATAGGCTTCTTGCAGTGATGGATATCAATGCGTGTGCCAAATTTAGTTGAAATCAATTAACTCTTTCGAAAGTTACTGCCCGCACACATATATATATACGTATATATATAAATATATAATATATACATATATATATATAAACATTTTTAAAAATGGTGCCAAAATGTTTAGGAAGTTATGAAACGTCGAGAAATTTTGGTCCGACCCCTAGGCCCCGCCATCCGACCGACGCCAATAGTGTATGTTGCCATATGGCAAATACACTAAAAAGATATTTTTAGATTTTGTGGGCTATTAAATAAAAGTCTAGTACTAATTCATATAATGTAAACTATTACCATGAATTAAATATCCAATTAATATTTTAACTCTTTTCCCTAAAAAAAAAATAAATTTACAGACACGAAAACTATCTCTAGGTAACAAATAGACAATTTTATTATAATAATTCCAACCAATTGGTTGACAGAATCATTTCAACTTCAAAAATATTGAGATTAGATCTAGGTATTAAAATAAATAAAATAAAATTTCTGTTAACGAATACGGTGATGCAGGTAACAGCTAGTAGTAAATAATATTATCTTTGCTATTTGTCTGCATGGTTATTTAAGTAAGTATTTTTTTTGACAGTTCTTCATTATAATATATGTTTTTCTAAAATATTTCCAAAACTAGGTATAAAGTTTACAAAAAACATTTTTCTACAAATTTTTTTTGGAAAAATATATAAAGTAATAAACCGTTCTGAAAACTAAACCATTATAACAGAAAAAAATAACCTTATAGCGCATATAAAAATGATTTTTCAGGAAAAAGGACTTTTTTTAAATAAACACTTATTTTTTTATTTACAGCGACGTTTCGTTCCTTGTTTGGAACTTTATCAAGCTTTAATAACTGTAATTAAATTTTTAAAAATACTGTAAAAACATTTTTTTAAAAAACGGAATTATTATAAACTTTTTATTAATAATTGTTAAACTCAAATTTATATTTAAATGTGTATATTAACTTTTATATCTACTTAATCAAAACATTTAATAGGTATGTATTATTATTATTTGTTATTTCAATTGTAAATTTTATAAATTGTATTTTTAAAAATTTAATTACAGTTATTAAAGCTTGATAAAGTTCCAAACAAGGAACGAAACGTCGCTGTAAATAAAAAATTTAGTGTTTATTTAAAAAAAGTCCTTTTTCCCGAAACATCATTTTTATATTAATTACCAAGGACAAAAAAGAAATAAAGTCTTATAGCGCATATTTCTTCTGTGCATGCGGAGATTTCCCCCCAAAATAATAGCTTCATATATTCATGTCAAACATCTTACCAAAATTTGATTTTGATCCGCTCAGACGTTTGAACACTATCGTGTTCATATACGCAAACAGAACAGCAGACGAACAGACTTTTTTCCAAAAATTTTGTAAAATTTTAAAAAGTGATTTTTGATCTTAATTACTATTTTTTCCCACTTGTGTTGGAATGGTTAAAAATTCTTGTGTTCAATGCGCAGTGATCAAAATTTCATCGTGATAAAATATGGTACATCAACGTTTCTTAACGAACGTATTCTTAGAAAGAGTCGACTGTAATATTATGTTAAGTTGCGATCGTTCAGTAACACTCGATTTTGGTCCTCATGTCTCCACCCCTTTTCAATGATTCATGATATTACTAGCACCAGTGCTTTTTCTGTGTGTTGACGTTGAAACCGACTATAAAAAGCATATTAGCGAACACTAAACACAGCGTCGGCATTCAAATACAAAACACATGCAAGGTAATTAGTTCTAACGCTAGTAGTAATTAGTAGCAAATCTAGAGTCAACACCACAACAGGGGAGTGCACCCGACCACAATAATATTGTCCAACTACAGTGAACATAGGATCCAGACTTTGAAGTTTAACCCTTTAAGTTGCCAACCATAATTTCTACTTGGTACACGAAACTAAAAAAAAAAAAAAAAACGCTATATATAGTTTCTACTGGGAGTTTTTATATTATGTATAAAATGAGCATCAGCGAGTCTTAAAAGCTATACGAGTCGTAATGTTTCATTTTCAAAATTTTATACAGTTCAATTTTGAACAAACGTCACTTTTAATAGTGCAGTATAGGCTGTAAAATAAACTACTGAGAGACAAACAATGTTTTACTATGGAATTGGTATAGCGCGACTAGTTTTATTTTGAATCATGTGACTGTTAAATTCGCGGATGTTCGTTTAACATATTTAACACCTCGACGAAAATATAAGCCATTATACCGTAGATACACAATCTAGTACTTTCTTTCTTTTTTAAAACCGCATTGTCCATAAATTATTCACCCTATTAAGCAGATAAGATTTATATTTTCATTTATTCTTACATAAACCATTACATTATAATATCGCTATAAGAAACACCTCTAGTAATACATTTTGCAGATGCTTACAGCGGATGATGTACATTATTTATATCAACAAAAAATATATATTGTCATTTAAGGCAAAAACAGCTTATGCCAAATTTTTGTTACATAAACATAAGGACGGATTCGCCATTTTTCTTCCCAGTAATCATCGTCGAATGTTAATGACACATCAAAAGTTCATTTCTACAATTTAAACGAAATTTATACACAAATATATAGAGGACATATCGTCTGTATCAATTTAGCTGAAAAGTACTTCAAGAGATGTAATTGACCGTGAAAAAAGTTGAGAACTAGATAGCTAAAACGATGTGGATAGGTAAACAGTTACTAAACTTATTTTAAATCCAAAACTCCACCGGAAAGTAAAAAAACACGTTTAAATTTGTCATGTAGAGATGAAACATTAATATTTTATAAGACACAATACCACAGAAAATAGAGTAAAAAAATTATCTGAAAATATAGAAAAAATTATAATAAGCCTCAACTCATTAGCTCACATAAGAAGTTTAACTTATTATTACGGCGAAATTATTACACATTTTAAGAGGGCACTTTGATGTTTATGTCGTGTGAAAATTCTCACCTGGAGAGATTGTCACATTCATACCATAGTTTTATTTACATACTATAATCTACAAAAAAAAATTTAATATTAATTGTCTGTAGTATATCAACATGGCAACCTCACACTAATCGACGTTTCAGCTTGTATTTAAAAAATGTTTAATCTGAAAATTGTTGATATTTAATATTTTCCTTTCTGAATTTACATGAAATATACATTATGAGTTCCTACCGTTTGTACGTCAAATTATTTTGTACTTCAATTGTTCGTGATTTTAAACGTTAGATTCAAGCCGTTCATCCTTCATTATTATATATATGATGATTATTATCCTTGTCTTACTATTTTGCGAATCAAAATGCAACACACTATAAACTTCTGTCCTTATCAGTTTCATGTAATTTAGGGGACAAACTAACTTTCTCCTTTATTTGTTTATTCTACTTCCCCTCGATTTCTTATATTTTTCATACAGATATGTCACTAAAGAAGTTAAATCTCAAAAATATTTAAAAAATTACATTTTTACTAATCTAGTTACCGATTTTTTACAGTATAATTTATGGTAGTTACATCCTAATCCAATTATTTCTTTGATTTTTTGACATTGACATTTACCGAACTATCAAACTAAATCTGTTGCTAAGGCACTTACTTTTTATGAACTTCCACTAAAAACCCAAATATACGCTATAGAGTCTGCTACATACATATCCGATTTTGCCTTGCTACAGATACAATTTAATATACGCATTAAAAAATTTGTTAATTAAATATTCCTCTAAAGATATTAAATATTGCGCCAGCGAACACGGTGCGCATATTAAACTTATGTCTTTCTCAATTTAAAAATTTGTATCAAGGGAAGTTGTTTAAATTACAGTATACTTATGAAAGAAAAATCGAGAAAACAAATAATATCTAAATATACGGAAAATGCAGGAAATAGAAACTTTTATATTTTAAATATATGCATTGCACCTTAACGACAGATTGGACGCAAAATACGTCAAAAAAACACAACGAGGCGACGGTGATATAGTCTGTTCAAATGTTTCTGCATTTAAAACAAACAGAATTCTAATTTCAAACGTTCACATTAAACATACCAAAATTTAATATATATACCTATTTGTACCGCAACAGGTCAAATGACCTGGGTTTTAGATAAATAAGGAATTTGCTTTTTCTGACTGAATGGAGAAATATTGACTATCAGATTTAAATAATAAAAATATAAATAAATGATGACAAATTGATTGTATATATTTAATAGAAAAAGCATGAAGTGAAATGTAAAAAAGCGATAACACTTTATGCGAATTTTCTAATCAAAAGTTTACAGCCGATCATTTAACCGGGTCATGATACGTTTAGTTTTAAAACCAGTGGTTTAGCTGAGATCAGGTATTTACAAGGTGGATGGAATGAATGCTTGTCGGCATTTAAGTTTCATACGGAACTCGTTGAATACAAGCCCTGATGTTATGAAATTTCGAAAATAATTGAGTTACATATTGTAACATAAACAATATGTAACTCAATTATTTTCGAAATTTCATAACATCAGGGTTTGTATTCAACGAGTTCCGTTCAATGTAAATATTTGTCCCTAAGACCGCAGTAGCTCTATTTAGAATTGGAAATTGTAGGAAAAGATAAGGAACAAAACTAGTTTACAAAAGACTTTGGCAGCTTGGAGGGTCGCCAACATTGACTAGTTTTTTTAAGAATTGACACCATTAAACGTAATGAAAATACAAAGGGGGATATTCATAGTCAGGTCTTAAGACAATGCTTAAGACGGTCTTAACAAAGTTCATCTTATTTGAATAAGATCGTCTTAAGCCGCTATGTATTCACAGTCATCTAATAAGGCGGCCTGGAATAAGAAATTGGAGAATAAGATCGTCTTTATAAAGACGGTGCTTGAGCTCGGACTTATTTCAAACTCGTCAATGTTCGGAATGTTTCCGGCTATTGACCAATAGAAAACAAGGATTTATATAATTTATCTTATGGGAATTGTTTTGACGTTTGACAAGCAAGGTATAATATAACCTTAAAATGTATTACATTATTCTAGTTCGAAACATCGTGGTGTTAACACGGTTTATTTAGAATAATAATTATATTTTAAAAATGTCTGCAAAGAAGCATTTTTCGGAAGTAGAAAAAAGTGTGTTTGTTCAGATTTTAAAGGATCACAAATGTGTAATTGAAACGAAGATAAGCAATGCCGTCGGTCTGAAAAAAAACAAGAGGCCTGGTTAAAAATAACGGCGGACTATAATTCGTCGGCATTAGTTTCCCAAGAGGTAAATATTATTATTATTTTTTATATAGTAAATTAGTTCTAATGGACTGCAATATATAAACATAATATTATGTTTTCTTCAGTGTGTACTATTTAACACATGGAACTAATAATATTGTTCCGTGATTTAACAGTAACGTCTAGACAAAAGCCAGACGAATTTTATACCTAACAATATTTTTTTATCATTGAATTATTTTTTATTTATGAATTATTTATTATTACAGAGAACCGTCAAGCAATTGAAAAAATTGTCAAATTTGAAACAGGGCCAAAGAGATTTGTTGACGAAAGAAAGACAAGCGACATTCGCCACTGGGGGAGGACCAGAGGAACCGAAGGGGTCGATCACCCAGATATAGCGGCGATAGTTCCTAATTTACTGGAAAACGCGCCCGTTTTATTTTCGTCAAATTTGCCGGAAACCGTTGTGAGAGGTAATTATAATCGCTTCATTTCTATTCCAATATAGAATTAACTTTGAAATATAATTTATTAACAAGTATATTGCTTTGCTTTTATTTATAGAACGACGACAAGAGCTTTTAGGCGTATTTGAGGACCCAGATCACGATGAGGATAGTGACGAAGAAGGTTTGTTATGACTATACATATTTACATAATACGCTATTTCTATAATTTAATTTTCTAATTTATTAGCACAGTGCTTTTTTCTTAAAATTTACCCGAAAATAATATTGAGGAGGATAATATATTCGTTTCATTTCCGTTAAAGTAGTAACAATATTTATTTTTCTATGTGTGAAAGGTTCCACGTGGCGTAGGATCAAAGAAGTAACACTGTTATTTTAATTACTTTGACAAAAATTAAAATTAATTAAAATAACAGTGTTTACTTCTTTGATCCTACGCCACGTGGAACCTTTCACACAAAGAAAAATCAACCAAGGATCAACAAAAATCACTTCTACAATACGTAGATTTTAACGATATTTATCTTATTTTGATATGTAAGCATTTTTCTCTAAATACATTGACTTGCTGGAAGCATGTATAAAATTCAATTATATGAAAATCTAGTATTTATTTCCTACAGTTGTTTATTGAACATAAACATGCTTTCTGATTTCTGAATACTTTTTTTTAACAGAACAACTAGAAATGCCATTGCAGTCTGAAGATAATTTTGAGGCTGATTACGAAGGTATATACTATATATAAAGAAACATAATATTTCCAGTTAATTTTTTTACATTTTTAAATTGTTTGTTACAGTAAAACAGTCTCCAGAGCTGGTATCGCCTGGCTCATCAAGAACAGAAGTGTCGACTGCTGGTTTTACAAGTAAAGTATAATTTTTTTATTCAAAATCGGATGTTTATCGTTTCTGTTCAATAATTTTGTTTGTTAATTTTCATTAATTAGGACCAAAGACGTCATTATCACCTGGGCCATCGAAAAAAAGAAAGTTGGAAACGAGACAGCGTGCGACATTAGAAAGCGTTAACGTCGAGAGAGTCGAAAATGTTATACGACAGGAGAATTTGATGTTTGAGCTTAAATTAGAACACCAAAAAAAATGGAACGAGCTAGAACTTCAAAAAAAAGCCCATGAAGTTAGGGAAGCTAAAGCTAGAGCTGATTTAGCTAAAGCTCGTTTAGAAAAGGAAATAAACAATTAACCTTTTTTGTTTTAATTAATAACATTGTATTTTTATACTTTTTAATGTTTAGTAATAAATGCATTTTTTTTTCGGTATGCATGTTTTTGATTTACATAAATGCCTGTTCTGGGATTTTTCTATGTCGATAACGACTCGACAGAAGACACACGACATCGTTTATCTTTAAGCGTTCTTAAGAATGTTTTTATAATATACTTATGATTTTTAAAATTAGAAGTCAACTGATTATTGACAAGGAGTGCGGCTGAATGAAAAACATATATATTTTTATATTTTATTTAAATCTAGGAAGAATCGGCACATGACTAATTAAATAAGCGAGCGATTAGTGCTTCTCGAGCAGCAAACCCATCACGAGGTTGCCATTGAGGTCTATCGATGGGAATTTCTTCTTCGACAACAAGTTCATCTTCATCTCCCGGCAGTACGTCGTTAAAAATTAACGCCATGTTGTGTAAAACGGCACATGCGACAACTGTTGTTGTCGAACAAAGGAGTTTCGTCGTGAGACCTCGAGACAGACAGGGAAATCGTCGTTTCCATATTCCATATGTTCTTTCAACAATCCGCCTTGTCCTGCCATGTATGATATTCTAACTGAAATCATTTTAGAAATTTATTTTTATATACAAGCTCACGATAATAATAATAATAATAGCCTTTATTTTTTTAACATTAACATGTATAAATAGCGTCAATTTTTAAACTTTATTGTTTCTTAACTATTATGTATAATTTGATTGCTGGGTTAAGAATTTTTTATTTGAGGCAACTTTTTTATTTCATTGAGTATTTTGTTGTATATTCGTATCATGGCATTCCTGGGCCCCGTTTGCACGACAGTAAGTGCAGAGGCCTCTGGTTTTAATTTATCTTTGTTACGAGTAATAGATTTGTGGTCATAATTATTGTGAAATAGATTGATGTTCTTGTGAACAAAGACTGCACATTCTAATCTATAAAGGTCAAATACTGTTAGAATTTCAAATTCTTTAAAATATTGACGGCAGCTCTCCCTAGGGCCCAGGCCTGCCATGATACGGATATATTTTTTTTGTAAAATAACTAAAAGATCTTACGATGTTTCTTCATCAGTTCTTGGATTTCCTATAGGCGTTAATAAAAATGCTAGAGCTGGATATCCTGCATCCCCAACTAGCATTCCATCTAAATGCCTTTCATGATATCTCATGTACAGTCTCGAGTTTTGGAATATTCTACTGTCGTGAGCACTGCCTGGCCATTCCGGTACAATGTCCAAAAATTCGGTTCTAGGTCCGACTACAGTCTGTAAAAATTATACACAATGAATACTTAAACAATTATGGGTAACACTCTAGTTTTGTTGAAATATGACTTACTTGTACATTCAAAGAGAAATATCCTTTTCTATTTCTATACACTTCGGCGATATTTTGAAATCTCGTGTATGTTAAGCGTATGTGGGTACAATCTATCGCACCATCTATCCCTGGTAGACCAATGTTGCCTTGTCCCTCTCCAATACTCCTAAATAAACGACGATTTTCGTTACGCGCTTCTTGTGTTGCTGGCATTTTAATATAGTCATATATTAAACCGGCAAGAAGTGTGCTCACGCGAAAAACAATCCTCGATACGTTTGGCTGTGATACACATACAGTATTCACGTCACCAAGAATTACTTGGAAACTTGCAGTGGCATAATACCTGAAAAAGAACGAAAAATTTGTAAATTATAAACGCTCGACAACTGATCATAAGCGTAGTATAATACCTTAAACAAATTAACAACTGCATTACTGGTGGCACTGGTAACCCCCGGTTGTTCACTTTTGTTAAACCTTGCTCTATTTTTGGTAGTATGCCATGCATTACTGATTCCTTGCTGAATCGGAACCGTTTGCTAAATTCGTGCCCACGGTAAAATTCAAACGGATTTTGTGCGTCGCGAATGTATCTTTTTGGAAGACGTCTGTATATTTCGTTTATTTCCAAATAATTTATTTCCGGTATCGCTGGTATTTCTATATTTTCTATATCTTGAATATCCATTTTTTTCACTTTCACTTATTCACCAGAGACAACTTGTTCACTTAACTGGAGAATACTAATCTATTCGGAACCCAAAGGGGGGTTTTTAACAGGTAAAACTATAAACTATAGAGGCATAAGGCAAACATTGTTTGCCTTATGCCTCTACAGTTTACAGTTTTACCTGTCAAAAACCCTCCTTAGGGGGTAGTTTGGCGCATTTCTCGCCGTTCTTCTCACTGGACAGTCAATAAGACCGGTCTTAAGTCTACTCCGAGGTTGACTTGAAATAAGATCGCCTTATTCGCTATATAAGACCTCAATTAAGACCGTGTTTAAGCATTTGCTTATACGCCGTCTTATTTATCGTTTATGAATCTAGATGGCGTCTTAAGCTCTTGCTTAAGACGATCTTATAAATAAGACCTGACTATGAATATCCCCCAAAGACCTCAATCCCAAGCGCGGTTTGTGAAAAATAGTCAAAAACGCACAAGCACATATTTCTGTATGTCACTCAGTTTAGAAACTCGGGGTTATAATTTTTCTAATGTCATTTGATGTTAAGCTAAGACAAGGAATTCTATCGAATTTGAAAAAGATAAAAAAAATGTTCCAAAACAATTAATATTGGCTTGCATTGTTTTTTTTTTTCATTTAAATTTTAGTGGTACTGAACATTTTTGGCGGGATTTCATTTTAATCTAAAAAAATTATAATGAGCCTCACCCTCATAAGCTCACATAAGAAGTTTAACTTCTTTAGTTTTTAATATTATAATTATGGCGAAATTATTACACATTTTAAGCGGGTACTTTGATGTTTATGTCATGTGAAAATTCTCGCATGAACAGATCATCACATTCATACCATAGTAACTAACTTCCCCTTTATTGGTACTTCTACTTCCCCTCTATTTCTTACTTTTTTCAAACAGATACGTCGCTGAAGAAGTTAAACTTCAAAAAGCTTGTAATCTCTTTTTGTACATGTTTCTCTTGACAAACGTTGAAGGATAATTACTGAAAACTAACGTTAAATAAATTTACGAACATCTACACTTTTAGAAATGCAGTATTTTATTTGTGTACAGTATAATGTATGAGCATTTTTTCTTTTTTTGAACAGCATGCATATTATAAAACAGTTCGTAATTTAATTTTGTACTGCAATTTATCACGTTTTTAATTCGCGTCACCCCAACATACAAAACAAGAATGTTTTCCATGAAAATAACAATACGTTATAATACCTGGCTTCGTTCGTTGCTATAACTTATTTTATAAACAGTCTTATTTTTCACATTTCTTCATTATTAAAATATTGCTGAAAGCCAGTGCAAATCAGGATTAATTGGGGAACGTGGAAATAACGTGCGATCAAAAAAAATCTATCTTTATATAAAAATACGGGTTTTATGTAATAATTTTATTATTTACAACGTATGTAACAATTTTATATCAAAACTCGCATACTATCTACTGGGGAGAGAGTTTAACAAATTAATTTGTAATCAAAATTTTTGTTCGAATTTTTAGTCATCAAGCGAATTTAGAAACAAATTTATTGATAGGAAAATAGTTTTTTACAATTCGCTCCTTTCTGGGACCCCGCTCACTAAAAGAACAAGTTTTGTAATGGATTTGAAATTTTTGTATTAAACAAATTGTATTGTTCGAATACTCTGAATATTATATTTTAGTACATTTTCAAAACGATTGCAGATTTATGCAATGTTTGAGTTTAAAAACTATAGAATTACATTCTAGAAAATAAAAATTACAGGCATTTTAGCTACTTTTTTAAAAATTCAACCGTTGGAATTTCTATTAGTTTAAAATGTTTGAGTAAACATGTTATTGTTAGACCAAATATAACTTCAAACGAAAAGAAAATAAAATTATCAGTTTTTCTCTAAAGCGAGCCAATTGTAAATGGTTTTAAAAATAAAAAAAAAAGTGTGCAAATAACAGCAGTACAATTGCTGAGAGAATTCCTGGCGTTATCGTCAAGATTGAATTGCTCTCGTTTTACTCTACTCGTATGTTGCAACCAGGGCCGCTTTATAATTATTTTTTTACAAAACGTGTTTTTAGTTAACGTGTTAGATGCTTCATCATTATTACTGTAACTCTAACATATTTGTTTCAGCACTGCTAATGAAAAAACATTTTTTTATAGAATGATCTCTTTAAAAAAAGTCACTAAAAGGAGGAAAATAGTGACAGATTGATATCAGTGCCAATTTAATTACTAAAACTTTTTACATATCTATTTTTATTAAATTGGCGCCGACCATAAAATTCCATTATTTTCCTCCTTCTGAAGGAGGTTATTTTTTTTTTCAAAAGGTTTTTTATTTTTTACTTTTCAGTGGACTTGAAATACCTACGTAGTTTGCACGTTATCTTTTTTTTCTTGATTCACACTTAATGGGCCAATCAATTCTGCTTAAACATTTTTGCGCATTTTTTAAAAGATTTCGTCATTGATCTTAATTTATTAATTTTCCGCTTTGAAATCACTTTTTGTTTAAGTCGGTTAAAAAAGAACCACCAGTTTGAACTTCTCTAATGATATAATTAAGACACCAAGCCGTCTATTCATTTTAACACTGACAATTCTGGAACGAGTATATAATACTATAATAGTAGTAGGTTATGTTTCCAGTGCGTGATTACATACTGGTATAATATGGCAAATGTTACATTATGCTAAAAACGAGCGCAAACGAGTTTTGACAGTCATACCAGTCATAATATCATCACACACGAGATACATATAGTATTTTTTGCACCTAAGTATCTATCTGATTTTTAGATAATTTTCAAAATTTTTTATTGTTCATTTTGAGCATGTTTACTTCCAATTTGTAGGCTATATTAGTGTTTTCATACTTTTCCTATAGAAATGGTTGTACAACAACGTTTTATTTTCCTTAACGCACTAGTGCGAAATAAGGCATTTTACTATCACTATGCAGACATGGAAAGCAGCTATTTTATAGGGGTTTTAAAACACATTTTTTGGAATTTAGAAAATACGCGCTAGTCATAATTTAGTGATACTCATATTTTTGTACAGTGACGTATAAATATATAAATAAGAAGATCTCACAACTGGGAGAGGTCTCCGATTGTGACCATGGAAGAATAACGGTTTTTTCTAGTGGCATTTCGAACTAATGATTAGTACATCCGACGTGAAAGTGGAGAAATCGGATTCGATACCGATAGTGACACCAGACTAACTTTTTTCCTACGAATATATTCTCAAAGAGTCAATGGGTCTTACTATAGTTGTTAGTTCCAGATAATAATTTTCTCCTAAAAACGGGTCTGGTCGTAGGGTAAAAGCAACTCACAGCTGAGTCGTCGCATCGCGCGTCGTATTGTGCAGTGATTCTACACTGCAATTACAGACCGCACCAAACCTTTTACATTTCCACTTTTAAATTCATATCGTTTTGTTCTATTACAAGAAAAACACGTTCCGTCGTCTTGCAAACAAATACGTTGACGGTCTTTTCTTGTGCAAAAAAATATAATAAAAAAATCTCTGTTTAAAAGGTTATCGAATAAACCTAGAAAAAAATTATATATATCTGAGACATGTATTCATTACATTTTATAGAATATAAAATTTATTATGGCGTTGGTAAATGATTCAATAAAATGACAGCTTTTTCAATGGTTTTCTTAAGTTCGACATCACGTCTGTATATTTGAGAGAAATTCAAAGTTAGATATTTGACCCACTTCCCTTTAACCGATTCAGATGAAATTTTCTACACATAAGTATTCGCGATGACAATACATGAATCAAGCAATTTTATATTAATTATTAAAAAACGATTAACATTTTTTCAAACTGGTGGAATACAGGCTTGGGGAGCTTAGTCGGTAGAGTATGATAGCAGTGTTCCGGGTTTGAATCTTACATTGGACGAATAATCTTTTCACAATGGCTTTATTTGTAAATTGAAAAAAATTAACTATTCCTGTTATAAACGATATATGTGCCTATCTCACAGAAGGCTAAATTTGTTCCAGACTTCCCCAGACTATATGGCCAAATAGCTATATAACAAGTTACCAGAATCAATCCAGGTACTACCAACAAAAATGTTTAAAAATAAACTAAAAACATTTTGTAAACAGAACTGTTTTTATAATATTAAAGATGTTTTAAAATAGAACTTTTAATTCAATTTTGACGTTTGTACAAGGATTGATCAATAAGTGTGTTTGACGACAGATGGCGTTGACGAGTGAAATTGACTTTACCATCGTGTACTGCAAATTTTTAAATGACCTCGTGCTGAGTTGTAGCTAAATTCATAGAATAGGTTATTTTTGGCAGCCAGTTGTATCATTCGTGTTTTGTATTTTTCGACAAAATGGAAAAAGAGCAATATCGATCCGTAATTCGTTTTTAAAAACATGCGAAGAAATAAAAACTGACGTTGGATGCTGTCTACACGGACCCTTCACCATCTATGACCACGGTGAGATATTCGTATAAAAAACGAATTACGGATCGATTTTGCTCCTTTTCCATTCTGTAAAAAAACAAAACACGAATGATACAACTGGCTGTCAAAAATAACCTAGCCTATGAATTTATCTACAACTCAGCACGAACCTACGAGGTCGTTTAAAAGTTTGCAGTACACGATGGTAAAGTCAATTTCACTCGTCAACGCCATCTGTCGTCAAACAAGGGTACTTATTGATCAACCCTCACAAATAAATGCATCTATCTATCTATCTATTTTCTGCCAGTAGGTGTCAACGTCAAAATAGTATATCAAATTCTAACACTTATTGAATTTTATCTCCACGAACTTTGTACATTTCAACGAAACCGTAATTCCGAAAATACTGAAATTATTACATGTTATAAAAATGCAACTTCTTTAGAAACTTGACTGAATTACTCATTTAAAAAAAACAGTTTAATAAAATCTGTACTGGACTTTTGTGTGGAGGTACTTCAAAAAAAGTCATATATCCGGTGACTCCAAGATGTGCAAGGCTATAATAAAAGTTTTGATTAATGGCTTCTGCGTATCAGGCTAGCATATTATGTATGTGTACGAAGATACAAAGGGATCGTCTCATTAGATTAGTTATAGTAAAGAGAGTAATGTCGCATGCATCAGGCAGCCACAAAGGACCGTAATTATAGAGTATGTCGCGTGTATTTTGTTACATACGTCAGATATCAGACGCTAATGTGTTTACGAAGGATTATTTCGTAAATGCAACGTAGATGACGCCGTACAAAAAAATTTCAATGCTGTAATAGCGAATTTTTGTTCTTAGAAAGATAAGATAAACATTATAAAAACAATTATAAAAAAAATTCTAAGGTGCCTTATTTGGGTGTTACAGTAGCCTTTCTCTTTAAGTCAGTGCCTAAGTATTTTGAATCGTAACGAATCCTTTTTAGGGTTTCGTACTTTAAAAGGAAAAAACGAAACCCTTATAGGATCACTCGTGTGTCTGTACTTTGTCTGTACTTTGCTCCGAATTTTGGTACATATATGCAAGTCGGTGACCATAAGACGGACGTGTAACGTAAATAAATGAATTTTTGGGGAAAAATTAGGAAATTAAAAAAAAAGTTTGGTAAACTGTACCGTGTGACATATCAAATGAAAGAGCTTGTTTTATACTTATAGTTATTTACTTTGTAATAGTAGCCTTTCAGCTTCGTACTCCAGCACATCCAGTATTTGTACGGTTGCCCAACGACTGTCCGGAGTCTGCCTCTAATCCTTTATTTATTGTAAGCGATATAATATGTAACGATACCATCGTTATTTAAAAGTCTAATTCTAATCTATACTGGCAATGAGAGGTAAGGGGACACAATATCTACCCAAAAACGTGTTAAAAATGTTCTGGCTTTTTTAATATTTCAGATTTTTTTTATATGTGACATGAAAATTCTAATTTTATTTTCAAACTCAAAAAGTGAAACATTTATGTATAACTTGAATGAAATTCACGAATGAATACTGTAGACCTGTATTTTACAATATTTAAATTTAATTACAATCAACATAAATGAGGAGTTATTTAGAAAAATTAAAGAAATTGAGGCACTGGTAACACATCCTGTGCGAAATTAGTAGTTTTCGGTTGAAATTCCAACTGTGATTCAATTTTTTTTCTAATTAATGACCCTTAAAAGTGGGTGCATTTTTTATTATTAGATAATATAGTTTTTATCTAATATACTTTTTTTAATTAAAAAAAAAAATGGGAATCGGCTTCGGTGGCCATTACTGCGTTAAAGTTATCTGATATTCAATTACATCGAGATGCATCAACATTCAGCACACACAGCCAATCTGCTACGGGCCAATACCCGGCCAAAGAAAGTACGAATCGACAAGCTTAAGATTTAACACGGAGTCACGAACGGTCTCTCTTAGTGCAATAAAAATATTCTAATAACGTTCCAGGTAGTCTAAAATACTTAAAATAATAGGTACTGTAAGTATTAATTAAATAAAAGAAAGCTTACTCCAGTACAAAGGCTGCATGTCTGTAAAAGCGCACGTAATAGTGAATCATTGTAAAGGCAACAAAGCTGAAGCTGTAATTACAGTACATATAGGTGGCATACAGGGGACTCGTATGTAACAGGATGGCCGACAGTCGCATGGGGCCACATCGTGTACACAAATAAATCTCAGAGGGCACTTGTTCTCTCCATATGTACTGGTTAGTCTATTGCACTATTTGTGTTGGCTATGGACGTGTCCCTGACCTTACAGAAAAACCAGCAGTAGCGCAATAAACACACTATAATTGAAGTTTCTACATTGAGACAAAGACCCGCAATCGTCCACCATGTTGGGACTTATGATTAAATTAATATAAATTTTTTTGTATCTAACAAGTTCAAAAACAAATATCATTGACTGAAAATCATTTTAATAATCGAAAATACATTAATTATTCAAATTATACAAATTTAAATTCTGGAAATAGTTGGTATTTTATGAATTGCTACGTGAAGCTAATGTTACTAGGAGCATGTAAGATTTAAAATTATTATTTTCTGTCAGTTAGTTATCTTCGGGTGGTTTCATTGTTATCTCTTTCTAGTCCATGGAAACAATTTGGATTGCTAGTTAGAATAACGACACTATTATTATAACTAGAGTTATTTAAAATAATTAAAGTTACTGGATTTACCAAGTTGGGATAGATCATTTTTTACACATTAGAGGGTATTTATCAGAGTTGTGACTGCAACCATGAAAATGGCGGAACATAATGTTTAAATGTCATCGTTTTAAAACTAGATCTATAATAATGATCTCTAGAAATAGCAATAAATATACGTTTGATTTTTTATAACGTCTTAAAATAAATATTTAGCAGTTAGTTTTAAGAAATATACGCTTTTATTTTTCGTACAGATCTCTGCCGAAAATTATAAATTTTAGTGTCCACGCAAAAATCTTCTACGTATTACATTGTTTTGGTGGAAATTTTAGGGGGGGGGGGCATATTTTGACAAATGTGTCGAATACTTGTTCCGGCCGCAACACACACAACTTTGTTATTTTAAGTAGCAGTCTATATTTCTTTCGAGGAATTCATAAGAATGACTTCATTTTGAGAATTCTGTTGTATAACAAAGTACCTGGAGGAGGGACAAAAGACTGGATATTATTTTAATTTATACAGCTGTAAGTTGTTTTATCCTAATAACACGTCATATAATCATAGTATAGTGATCCACACAATTTGTGCAAAAAACTATTTTGTCAAATAACTCCTTAAAGGGCTCCCATAGAAGGTTAAAAAAAACTCGCTTGGGGTGTCTGATTCTAAGACGGCCCAGTACAGGCTAGTTATTAATATTATTAATAAGCGAAGAAAAATTCTGAACGGTACCCTCGCACAAAAACTAAAACAAAACAATATTCTGGTGTTGAAAGTTCACGTAAAATATTTTCCAAGACCGTAATAAAGATTTTACACAACGTATGAAAGAAAATAATTATATATTTATTTTGTAAGGTAGGTAGTTGCAGCTTCATGTATCTATGTTTTGTATTTGTACGTGATATTACCTACAGGAATACACAAAGACAGCGCATTGGAGCTCACCGCAGGAATATTATTTTGTTCAGCAGGATTTCGATGTTCCCCTAAATTTTGTATTAGTAATCGTATAAAATGATTATGTACTGCTATCTTGTCAAGGAGTTTTTACTTTTAAAACTGGATCTCATTCAACTGAGAACTTTAAGTTTTAACAGAATCATGAAAAGTTGAAGAAATAATTGATATTGATATACAACATACATAGTTACGAGTCTTCGTCTGTATTTTATTTTTTTAGTTTTTCTCGGGTATTTTTAGAGACATTCTGAAAGAACCACGTGTTTCCATAATTTGTGTCTATCTGTCTGTTCATATTCTTCTTTTCATTAGCATCACATCTGGACTGACTTTGTTAAAACTTGTAATATTATCAATACGTACAGGGTAGTACTTTTTATCCAGCTACGCTTACATTAAGATATAATTTCCGTAACGAACTGATCTCCATGCGAGGAAAGCCGATGGTAAAAATTGTTATTTTTACTCATCCCCGACCCAAATGACGGGTGGTCTATTCTCACTAAAAATTAAGTACGGACCAAGCTACAAATCTGCAAAAATATTGTAAACTTAGAAGTTATTAATATTGATAATGCAGACAAAAATCAGAGAACTCGATGAAGCGAATGAAATAAAAAATTATACTCTTCACTTCATTAGCGGAAATTGTATTTACTGAACGACGCAGGAAATGTTCTTATGTCGGTACATTGAACACACAGCGTTATCAAATCGATAGAAAAAAAGAGAGAAGCCAAAAGTTTTCGAGTATCGTTCTGTTTGTCGATATTCGAAATTATGTATGAAATAAAACAAATATAAAATATGTTTTATATTTATTTTTAAGGGCACTTACTGCTATTGTTATCTCAGATTAGCAGCAATTCATATTATTATCTCTATATATCAAACTGAAGTGTTCTCACTGACTGAATGATAAATGCAAAGTTGAAACTGATTATTTCCTTTTTCAGTATGATTTAAGAAGTTATACTTTTTTTAGCGTGATATTAAAAAAATTTACTATTGTATTTTAACTATGTAACATCAAAATTAACAGGATGAAGTTGCTCGCAGAAAAAGGCTACCAAACAGAAGAGAAGTAGTAATCAATGACTAATTTTGTAGGAAACATTCCTTCGTCATAGATTGTTGCAGTTGTTTTTCGGTTTTCCTAAATGAGGAGGATAAAGTTCGCATGCGCGGAGTGTCTAAAAGATGTATTTATGATAGTCACACTTCAGTTCTTTTATTATTTTCCTTCAATAAACTGCATACAAATTAAAAATTAGTTTTTCATCACGCTATAAACTTCGGTTATACTTCCGAATAGCGGTTATCTACGATTTGGACCAATTTTTTTTACGTGTTTACCTCGATTAGTGATGAAGGTTCTCAAAGAGATTTTTGGCGCAAATGTACCTTAACATTTTCATGGGGGTTTAAAATTTTTACCGTTAAGGCTGTCGGAACGCTCTGAATTTAAGCCACACTACGAGGCTAAAAAATGCTGTTGCAAGGATGCCGCTGTCAGTTGATTACTCTAAATTTTGGAAATATTTTAAAGATTTAAAAAACTTTCGAAAAAGGAAGAGTCATTTCAGATTTGTGATGGAACAATCTTGTGAAATAAGTACGAATAAGGTCGTAGTGTGACCTTGAAAACGTGTATATTTTGGCACAATTAATGCCAACTTTTTTCTAGTAAATCGTACATAAATTAGAAAAGTAGTCCATTAGAGACCTAGATTTGTCCTTTATCTTCCTTACAGAGAAAGAATTTTTGCAAAATGTTGACGAATAAGTCTACAATCAGCTATCAGCCGATACCCTATTTTTGGCTTAAAATCAGAGCGTTCCGACAGCCTTAATAGTTAAACATATTTTATTCTTTGAGAACGTGGCCCGTAGGAATAAATAACTAAAAACGGAACAAACTTTAAATCCCTACAAAAAGGTTATAGTGAATTTGCATCAAAAATTTCTTTAAGGTTTTTCAGTCCCTTCAAGGTTAACAAATACCCAAAATTTTGTCTTGATCGGGAGTGACCGATACTCGGAAGAAACCAAATGCGACACTTGCGAAATAACGTGCCATGTTTCTTGTCAAAGAACTGCATAATTATCGACCCTTTCCCTTTCAATCAAAAACAAATTGAATAAAAGCAGAGACGTTTTACTGTTTCTGAATCAAACTGCCGACAGTTGCAGGTATTAGGGAATGTCTCATAGGGGCTACCGTACTGTCTTCATGTTACATCGGCCACAAAACGAGGACCAGGTGGACAACACAACACAGGACGGCCGAACACAGAAATACACTAAACAGCTAGTTGTAAGCACAGTTCTCTGTGGACTTAAAACTACAGACAACAACACAACTCTGGCTTTCTCTGTTGCTCAACTAGAAATTGTTATATAACATGAGATCGGCGAACTCATTTATTTACCAAAATTAGTCTCATTCGAGTTTATGAAAAATATCTCGAAAGATTATACGACTAACACACATTCAGGAATTTATTTTTTCCTTATTTATATATTTTTGTGAAAATCGCTACAACTAATTAGAAAATAAACGTTCGTGAGAACTAATTCGCGTTTAGACAGAGTGATTTCATGCTATCGTCGCGTCGTTTTTAGGAAGAATAGACTGTGGTGCAAAATATTTCCAAAATATATGACTTAATTTTCAGGCAGTTAGTATTTAGGGTACTTTCATGTTTTTAGTGTATTTGCCATATGGCAACATACACTATTGGCATCGGTCGGATGGCGGGACCTAGGGGTCAGACCAAAATTTCTCGACGTTTCATAACCTCCTAAACACTTTGGCACCATTTTTAAAAATGTTTATATACAGGGTGTCCCATAAGTCGACGTCCAAACGAAGTGAGGTGATGGGGGAGGTCATTTCCTATCAAAATAACCATAAATGTGATTATCCAATTGTTTACGGTTCGAAAGTTATTTCAATTTTTGTATTTTTCTCTGAAATCGTGTAGTGCTTATACTAAAAAATTAATTTAAAAAAATCTATGAGTTGTTTGGTTGATTTTTTTTTTAATAGGATCCTGAAGGGTCTGCCTTTCCAAAAAAAATAATTTTCATGAGCTCTGTTGTCATCTGTCAAATAAAAAAATGGTTTTGTAAACACTTTTCGGTGGCAAGAAAAATATATTTGATTTTAAATTCACGTTGACAGAAAAAAAGTGTTATAAAAAAAATTACCAATTATCAGAAAAACTTGTCCATTTAATAGAGATTCTAACGCGGTATAGTACAACTCGTTATTCATGACAGTTTTTTTTTATAACAATTTTTTTACATGCAAGTCGTGTTTGTTAAAAAATACATTTTCGAAAATTTCAAAATCTAAGTTGGCTGGAACGACTTAAACAAATTAATACGTTCCTCTTTCATTCACTACTTCTAATGTATGCTCGCTATTCGTTTTATTACTAGTAAACCTCCGACTTGACTTTTCATTTTGTACTTTGTTATTTGGACCTGCGCTTGGTAATTTGAACTTCGATCCTGTTTGTGATTTGGACTCTTTTCAAGTTGGACGCATCAAAATGGTTTATTCCCATCGAGAGTATGCAGAAATGCACTATGTCTATGGGTTTTGTGACGAGAATGCTCGGGCTGCTGCAAGAGAATATCGGGCACGTATCCCAACCAAGAACACTATCCTGACCACAGGGTGTTCCAAAGTATACATCGGCGGTACATAGAAGGTGAAATCCCTGGGAATGAGCAAAGAGCTGGAAGACCTAGACTTGACATCGACGAAGATGAAATAATTGGAATGGTGACAGAGGACCCATCTACAAGTGTTCGTCGTTTGTCAAGACGTTCGGGAGTTTCGAGGTCCACAGTGCACCGTATTTTAAAAAGGGATCAGTTACATCCATACCATGTGCAACGTGTGCAAGCACTTTTACCCGCTGATTATAACAAACGGGTGCAATTTTGCCGAGAAATTCTACGTCGGAACAGGGAAGATCCTCAGTCTTTTAATAACATTTTGTGGGGTGACGAATCGAGCTTTCGAAGGACGGGAGTATTCAACATCCATAGTTTTCACTCTTGGGATTATGTAAACTCTAGAGCTATAAGAAACGACCATTTTCAACATCAGTTTGGGGTCAACATGTGGGCGGGAATTGTTGAAGGTAAAATGATTGGGCCCCTTGAGCTACCCAGAAGGATCGGGGGCGATGAATATCTTTATTTTTTGCAAAATGATTTGGGCGGCTTACTGGAACACGTGTCGCTAGAAACACGCCGAAACATGTGGTTGCAGCACGATGGGGCTCCTTGTCACTATGCTCTAGTAGTGAGACGATACCTCAACACCGAATACACAAATCGCTGAATTGGAAGGGAAGGAACCATCCAGTGGCCACTGCGGTCACCTGACCTAAACCCCCTAGACTTCTTTTTATGGGGTTACTTCAAAGAACTGGTCTACGCGACAGAAAACCAAAACGAACATCAGCTGCGGCAAAAAATAAGAATTGCGACCAATACAATACAAAATAACGAACGGGCGTTTCGACTAATTTCGAACATTTGTTGTAACTTTAAATAAAATTTGGTTCATTTGTGTTAGACCAGCCAACTTAGATTTTGAAATTTTCGAAAATGTATTTTTTAACAAACACGACTTGCATGTAAAAAAATTGTTATAAAAAAAAACTGTCATGAATAACGAGTTGTACTATACCGCGTTAGAATCTCTATTAAATGGACAAGTTTTTCTGATAATTGGTAATTTTTTTTATAACACTTTTTTTCTGTCAACGTGAATTTAAAATCAAATATATTTTTCTTGCCACCGAAAAGTGTTTACAAAACCATTTTTTTATTTGACAGATGACAACAGAGCTCATGAAAATTATTTTTTTTGGAAAGGCAGACCCTTCAGGATCCTATTAAAAAAAAATCAACCAAACAACTCATAGATTTTTTTAAATTAATTTTTTAGTATAAGCACTACACGATTTCAGAGAAAAATACAAAAATTGAAATAACTTTCGAACCGTAAACAATTGGATAACCACATTTATGGTTATTTTGATAGGAAATGACCTCCCCCATCACCTCACTTCGTTTGGACGTCGACTTATGGGACACCCTGTATATATATATATATATATATATATATATATATATATATATATATATATTTATATACGTATATATATATATATATGTATATATATATATATATATATATATATATATATATATATGTATATATATATATATATATATATATATATATATATATGTGTGTGTGTGTGTGTGTACGGGCAATAACTTTCGAAAGAGTTAATTGATTTTAACGAAATTTGGCCCACGTATTCAAATCCATCACCGCCAGAAGCCTATTTAAAATGGGCGTAATTGGGCCATTTTAAGGGTAGTTTTTAGGGGTTGAAAAATGTTTTTGGGCCCCAAAATACCGAAAAAATTCTCAGAATCGTTTCAAAATTGACATTTAACCCGTTAGTAGCAATTAAAAAGTGTCCCTAAAATTTTAATAAAATCGGCCCAACAGGGCCGGACTTACAAATTTGTTGAAAACACTAATTTGTAGATAGCGACTTATTTATTGAAGGGTGTATTTAATTCGGTGTAGACGTTAGATTGATAATAATATTGCAGTTAAGAAAAAAAATGTTATTTTAAGGGGTGTATTAAGGAGTCAAATTTTTAATTTTGCCCAAAAACCAACTTAAGTTCGCGTAATAAAGCCACACTGCCTGTATAAGCAAATACACTATATTGTCGGCAGGGTTTTGGCACTGCGACCCGGGTTTTTTTTTATTGTGCAGATTTTAAAAAATGCCAAAGCGAACTAATTTAAGAGCGCTAGTTTCTATTTCAGGAATTGAGAGTAATATAAATTTATTTCAAAGTTTATAACTAAAAATAGTAACAATTTAAAAAGATGAATCGGTACTAGGCCCAAATAACCTCAGAAGTTGATGGGTTTAAAAAATACCCTATGATTTGCATTTGAGCGAAAGTAAAAATCTATTGGTGTTTAGATCTGATTTTATTTTCGACTTCTGTTAACGTCATGTTAATTTCAACTTTTTTAATGAAAATAAAATAACAGTAACTCAATTATCTGTGCACTTAAATTTATAAAATAACCATTTTCTTCTGTTTTAATCGTGTTTGAGTAATACTATAATATTTATAAGAAAGTCGTTGAGTTTATTGGCTATATCAATGTCAAAATATAAAAAGAATTTTATTATAATAAAATGTGCTTTGAAAAGTGTGTATACACTTACGTATAACATTTTTCATATATTACCCGTGTTATATGGATCATATACTTCTTTAAAGTGAATTTTTTGCCGAGTAAAAATACAAAATTCTTTTGTAGAAATACCAGCGAACATACTTAGCTAAATTTTTATACCTACTTTCAGGAAACTGTTCTGGCACTTTCGTTGCACGGAATTTTTTTAAATTTGATGCATACATTGAATTAAAATCAAGGTTTCTATTATAATATATTTTCATGTTGAAAGTTCTTAGAATTTGTAACGGAAAGTCTTCTAACAATCTGTTTTATTTAATAAAAATTCAAAAATAGCGTCTCAACATTTGAAATTGTCTTTTCTACCGTTTTCATGTGAGATTTCCGCAGTTTTGGAGTATACTGGATGGTATCTAGAGCGCATTTCAGAATTTTTTGCCTTTCTGTACTGTCACTACTCGAAAATGGTTAGTATATTCGGCCTTAGATACGTTTAATAAAAAATCTGCATGAACACTAGCGAAGACACGGGTAAAACTTAAAATTAATCTAACTTGAAATAAATAAACAATATGCAGAATTAATTACAAAAAAATTATTTTCTTAAAATTATTTTTTCTTAATAGGTACCTACTTATACATATTTGATTAGAGCTGTAAAAATGTTATATTTATAATTATTGTTTCCTGTTTTAAAGAAATAATACGAAAAAAAAATCTTATTTCCTGTTGTCAAAATTACACAAATATTAAGGCGCAATAATTTTGCCACATCAAATAATTGAACTTTTTCATAATCATTGATTATTATTTTCTTAATACGGTTAACGACATCCTACACTGTCAAAATCAATTGTGTCATAATAATAAATTATAGGTCTACTATATGAATATTAAATTTCGATTCACAACAATTTATAATTTTTATTCGTATTATTTTAAAGGCCGGAATATTTAAAAAATATTTTCAAATTAAGGAAAAAAAGAGAATGTGTACTTTACTCTATCCTCTACAGAAATGAAACTTCTAGTCGCGTCAACATATAAGTCTCACACACGCACACATCGCAAATAACGCCGTCTCGCAACTGCATCCTTGGCGAGCACGCTTCTTGTGCGAAAAAATCTGCCCTTGCGAGAAACAACTCATCGTGAAATAAAACAATATAAAATATAATATAGGTAGGTAGGTGAAATATGGAATCATTGAAGAACAAAAAAAAAATTCTGATAATAGAGCCAACCGCCGGAATCGAATCTACGACCTTCTGTGTACGAGGCAGCAACAATATCTCTCAGGTACCATAGCCTTTTGCTCTTTTGCTATATAGTCGGTTTTTATAGTATACGATATTCCAAGTATCTTAGTATCGACAAGATAGAATTAATGTTCATGCATCTACGGTTTTCGTAATACTTTTTTCGTTTCATTTTTAATCGCATGAATCAAACTTGCCCTACTAAGCTTACGGAAGTTTCACTTGAAAAAGACGGATAAATGCGAATTCTACAAGAGTACTATAAAAAATAGCAAATACTACTAAAATCTAGTAAATACTTACTAATAGTAAATACTACGGGAAAAAATCAAATAATTTATATGCTCCAGTCATAATTGGACATTTTCTGAAATGTTAAGACATTTTACGAAACGCTAACAGATAATGTAACTCAAATATATTTAAATTTATTAACACATTTGAAAATGCATAATTTATTTTGATTTAAAATATTTTTTGCGTAACAAAGAACCCAATATCTTAATCTTCACAAGTATTTTATGGCGTACACTAATTAATCAATTTCAATTTATAAACTTAATCAACTTTGTTAATTGGTGTGCATTGTTTCTTTGTAGTTGACTATTTGAAGATAATACTTCAAAGGAATATTTCTTTGTATATCCAGCTTTAATATGGCTTTATTGGAATTAATACACGCACATAAAATCAATATAATATCCTACCGTGTGAACGGTATAGATATAAACAACAAAATATTGAAAGGAAATTATTAGATATAATAAAATGTATCTACCAATGAATATAAAACAAACATGTTAAAATAATAAGACTCGTTAAAGTTACATTATGAGCTCTAAATATACTAAGTGAAAAACAATGATTGTTATTAAAATAAATGATTCAATACACATTATCACCCTTTCTACATTTTCTAGTACAAAGGGTATATATGTGTAAAATTTAAAAAATCATTACATTCGTTTCCAAGAAAACAATAATTTTAATCTGTTTTTTCTCCGGAATTTACATAAACAAGGACTGATTTTTCGAAGTGTGACCATCCTGCACATGTGTGCAAAAAAAAATCGAACTAGTAGTTTACGTCCTAGAAGTGATATCAGACGGTTCACTGTTCATGCCTGTCTTTCATTTAGCATCTTTTACTCGAAGTGAAACGTCAGAACACAAAATGAAACAATAGTGACGAATGAATTCATTAATAAATCGATCTAGCAACGCTAAGATATCGGCATTCGGCATAATTCATTCGCGCTCCGAATGAACGAAATCTGAACGTCTGAACTTGGAGAGAACATTCACTCGGGTTTGGCCATTTTGTCTCGCGTATTATAGCGAACGGACTTGGGACTACGACACTGCATAGTGAATATATTCTGTCTGTGTATGAGACCAAATGGTATTCCAGTGGAACGACCAAAACACGCTGTTGGCTTTGGAGAATTTCAAAAATTATCTGTCTTTGGAACCACAAACTCGACGAATACAAAGGCAGATCAATGCGGACACATTTATAATATCTCTAATTAATTATTTAAACTTAGACTTTGCGTCTTTTTTGTCAATTCTTCGATCAAATGATCACAAATCAAACGAATTTTAAGGCGCACAACTTCATTCGACGACATCTTCGAGGAAAAGACTGGATGAACGTTCATTTCTGTGCTGTGTGAAAGTGGAATGAAACAAAAATGAACATTTATGCAAGTCAACACTCATCCGAATGAACCGTCTTATATCCCCTTAAGTGCGCCATAGCCTGACATACAAATTAAAAAACTACTTTTTTGGTTCAGAGGATTTGAAAACAAGACTCAAAATCCCGTCTTTGCATGTTAACTATAATACGGGTTGTACTGTGGGTAGTAGATACTCTGTACCTATATGGAAAATTAAAAAGAAAGAAACACCCACCTGTTATATAGAATGTCTTTATCCGACTTGCAGATAATTTTATTATTGTTGATTAGGTCTGAAACAAAGAAAAAACAATTATTAAAAAAAATATTTTTCTATCTCGATGATACACTCACATTGAAAAGCATAACTTTAATATAAAAATAAAAGAAAGAATAGTTACTTCTTACCACAAGAAGAAGTAACTATTCTTTCTTTTATTTTTATTGTTCCAGCCACAGTGCTCTTAATATTTACATAGCTTTAATATGTTAGTGAAAGCTCTTTGAATAAAGGGTCTATGACCCTATGAACAAAATTATTAAATGTTTCGTGTTTCTAATTAAATTTCTATTAAAATCCGATAATACTAAATAATTTTTCTTGATAAAAATTCATATGAAAAACTGCATAACTTTGCCCGTTCACCTTATTGCAAAAAAAATTATTCATATAACGGTCAAGAAGCAGGGCGCTCTATATATAAACGTTTCCAAAAATGTGAAATATCTAAATTTTATGGCTCCAGTTCTAGGTCTCGCCATCCGACCGACGCCAATAATGTATGCGTCATAATACTACGGGTAGACAAAAACGCATTCTATAAAATATACGATATTGCCTGACAACATTTACATCTTCTCGATTGTTTTAAGGGGTTTTTAATTTTTAATGACTGCGGAACCGAAAGGCAGTTAGCATTATATAAGAAAAGTGTTAATTAGTTAATTGTAGCACGCGGTTCGTGTATCTTGTTAGAATTAATGAATGAAGGTACAGTAATTACTAATTACATTTGTAACCGTATTTACATTAGGAATCAATTAGAGAAACTCTATTTGTAGCGCGGTTTGTTCAATTTTCTAAAAGGCACTCAATCACGATGATTTGTAATAATTTAACAGGCAATAATGTAACATCGTCATTAGAGCCGAAAGTTTTTTCAGACCTAACAGGTTCGTACACTAAATGCGTAAACAGATTATATTATGACTAATTTGCTGTCAATCAGCGCGCAAAAGAAGTTCATTTCTTGTTATTATTAAAAATTATAGGAAATTAGTAATATATGCATATAGGAAATTGGTAATCTGTAGACCAAGATATTTTTGAAATAAAACTTCTTTAGTTCCGATTTGAGGGTAACTCAGATATTTTCGAACGGAAGTCATTCGGACGGAAATCACGTTGTTCAGTAAAATCAATACTTCTAAAAAAGTGAGAGTGGTAAAATTCATCATCCACATTTAAATTTTGTTTACCAACTATCAATTATTAATAAAACTGAAAAATGTTGCATATATGTAAAAAAAAAACCTTGCAATACTATATATTTTCACTTTCTTCCAAATTGACGCAAAACTTTGCAGTTGTATGTAGTTTTAATTCTGGTATGTTGGCTACAATAATATTTATGTAAAAAATATAGTAATAAAAAAAAACGTGTTCAAGGTGGCGGCGTTGATAATGAAAAAACTTGCCTCCAGTAATTTAAAATTTTAATATAATGTAATATATAACTAACTAAAAATATATTTTCAAAAAATTTAAAAACGCTTATATCAACGTGCTAAAAACTCAAAAATACATTATTTCTCGTCTATGATGTTTTATACCTATATTTTATTTATTTCATCGAGTACCTCACACTTTTAAAAGCTGTAGAAGAGAAAGAAATGTACTTTCTACTTTTTAGTGCGTTCACATATAAGCGCGTCTTTCATTTTGTTTTTTTAATGTACACTCAGGGATAAAAATATTGCATATTTTTTTAAATAATTTATTTATTTTTAATTAAATGTTTTAACTAAAATCACTCCCTTTTATTCAATCATCCACTAATCTATTCTAATGCTATCATACGTAAGGAAACGGTACTAATATACGTAGAACACTTCAAAATAATACATTGGGCAAAACAAGTGCATAAATGTTACAAAAAATAAATAAAAGATTTAAAAAATTATGCAATATTTTTGTCCGTGAATTTTCATTTTTCGTAAGAAAAAATTTGACTCAATCAGTCGCAAATTTTCAAAAACATATTTCTAGCTTGTTGACAAATAAATTTTTATCAACATAAAAAAACAACAAAAATGTGACTGCTATAGGTACATTAAAAAGTTATCTATTTTAAGTAAATTTTCTGAAGTCCATCCCTGTCAAATCTTACTTTATTTCAGCTATAATCATCATACATAATAGACTGAGGTCGACGCGGTGTTCTTCTATAGTCGGTGATAAAATTTATAACGTTTGTTTGCAAATTAGCTTTCGCTTTTTAGAACTGTAATTTATTTATGACAATACATAGCTAGTAAGTACAATTAGAAAATTAAAACACGATTTATTTATTGTAAACAGTGTTAACCAATATAAAATATGAATACCTATTCAATGTCCCTAATTGAAAACGAAAAATACAGAATCAATTAGTCGAACAAAAATTTTCATTTTAGGTTGTATTAAGATGAGAAGTTTATCAGATTTGTTTTGGTAAAATTATTTTATTGCTTTTATTTTGTAGATCTGCAATATTTCTCTAATATTTTAAAGGAAATTCACGGGAAAAATCTACAAAAAGCGCGCCATAGAATTTTTTTCAATGAAATTGTGGATATATTATTCAGTTGAAATATATTACGCAGCTTTCTCCATATATAATATTAATGTAAAATATTAACATAAACATAAATAATTATGTTTAAAAAGCTTTCAAATTTCTTAAAAAAAAATATCCAACAACATAAACACATACACCATTGGCATTTTTGTTTTTGCTCAGAATCAATGTACGCAATCACGAGATATGTCTATATTTACATAATCTGTGGTCATAAAGCAAAATGATGTACGTAAAACTTTTGGTAAAATAACATTACTGATGATTTTATTAGTTATTTAAGTACCTAGTTCTTCATATTTCACAGCAATGAAAGGAGACGCCCAGCAGTTCGAATTTTTGGAATTAGCCTATTTTTCAATTCACTGTGTCATCCCTTTAGGGGTTAAATTTCTAAAAATCCGTTCTTAATGGGCACCTATGAAAACATTTCTAAAATTTCAAATTTCAAGCTTCAGTGATTTTGGGCGGGCGTTCATGAAATCGACAACAGGCAGACCGCGCGGTCCGCCGAGTGACATTTATATAAAAGTTATTATATTCAATATAATTCGAATAGTTTCTCAATTATACAGTTTTATTTAATATCTTTCTTGGACTTTAAGTACCTATATAAGTATTAATAAATATAGTTTGCTGTTAATTATATTATCGATACAACAAAGGTTTGGGTCTCTGGACCTCGATAAAAAAATTTCAAAAATATCCATGTCCTAGCTGGGTGTCTTAGTTGGACCGCCCACAGACAGTATTGTGAAATAGAAAAAACAATTCTGAAGACAAAAAATTTGCAGACATTTTTTGATTCGATGTGCCGTTAATGAAATATTAATTAATTAAATATCATCAAAAGTAGAGATGTCACTGCACTTTCCATGGGCGGTCGTCTTGAGACATCTTATATAGAGAGATTAGAGATAGTATAGAATGTTACACAAAACTGAGTTGAAAATGTTTGTATGTTTGTTTTTCTCTATCTGCAAAGAAAAAAACAAACATGCATACAAGTGTAGTTAATAAAATCGTGTTAAAATATCGAAAGTTCGACATAAATGGTTTTGTCTTGTGTCCACAATTATACATATATACATGTAAGATTATTTTGTAAACTTGTTAAACCGCCATCGCTGAACAAAACAAAAAAATTGACAGCGTTATTTATGAGACCGTTCTGAAATGTATAATGAAATTTCAGGAAGCTCTAACAAACTTTTATTTTAAGTAAATCATTTGGAAGTTTCGAATCCAAACAACAACAGGTTGTGGTTGTTTGGATAAACGGGAAATGGATATAAATGCTTCTATAAATCACTATAAATTACTAGAAACAGTGGCGTGCGAATATTAATAACATGTGACGCACTTTTGAAGACAACCCCACATATGTTCGTCAATGAGAGGTAATTCTATACAAGATGACGATAAATTGTCGACGTTATCTCTATATGGGCCAGAGAGGCAACATTAAACCTTTTTTCTTCAGTAGACTTTTAGTTGAAAATTTTTTGTGCGCATGTCTCTCCTTCTGTTATATTTTTCGGGCACTTTACATTTTGTCAGGCGAAAAGTGATTGATTTTAAAAAAAGGAAATAGTAATTAATTTGTTTACAGAAAGGATACAACACCGAAGGAAAATATTTCAATACTTCTAAAAATAATTTTTTAACAATCAACGATTTATGACAGGTCGGACTAACATCTTTTTTTTGTTTACTTTCACCAGTTTTTCAGATCGTGGTACTTCAACCACATTTTCAATTAAGCACAAGTTTGTTGTTCTCTTGTTTTGTGCACTAATTTACCATCGTCTAATACTGTAATCGAAATTAACATTGAAAAAGCCATTGTGTAGCCATGGCAACGACGGTTTCGCCTGTAAACAATTCCTATAGCTCCCGTTATTGAAGAAAAAAAGTTTAATGTTGCCTCGGTGGCAAGATTTTTTAAATTTACATTTGTGTTTCTATATTGACAAATCTGATATAAATACAAGTGAGATAAGTCGTTTTCTCCAAAAATTCGTTTTCAGCTCCAGAACTTTGGCATGATTCGTCATAGTTATGCTCTGCGATCTGTGAAGGGGTGCCCAAACGATGTGAATAGAAGTTGAGGAAAGCGATTTTTATCTCATTCTGTATACGAGGTAGTTATTTTAACGTACAAACTCGGCAACAGATCTCTATCGTGATTTTTTTTTCTTTGGAAAATTCGATGTAACCCGCCACTGTCTGAACATAACCACCACAAATCAGTAAGCTCAGGCAATTTAAAAAGCGATGATGGTTTTATTGCGCTCGTAAACTTTAGACGTAAGCGAATTTGTCCAAATTCAAATGTCAGTTATTAATTTTTTACTTTCGATTTCATTTACATTTTAATTATTTTAACTGTACTTTCAAAACAATACAAACATAGCTACATAATATGATTTGTTATGATTTTTTCTCCTCGTTTCAGTGACTAATTCATTCATATATATTATAATTTATAAAAAAAAACCCGGGTCGCAGTGCCAAAACCCTGCCGACAATATAGTGTATTTGCTTGTATAGGGCCGTGTGGTTTTATACTTTTATTATGTAAAATTAAGTTTGTTTTTGGGCAAAATAAAAAATTTAACCCCTAAATACACCCCTTAAAATAACATTTTTTTTCTTGATTGTAATATTATTATCAATCTAACGTCTACACCGAATTAAATACACCCTTCAATAAATAAGTCCCTATCTGCAAATTAGTGTTTTCAAAAAATTTGTAAGTCCGGTCCTGTTGAGCCGATTTTATCAAAATTTTGGGGGCACTTTTTAATTGCTACTAAAGGGTTAAATTTCAATTTTGAAACGATTCTGAGAATTTTTTCGGTATTTTTGGGCCCAAAATCTTTTTTCAACCCCTAAAAACTACCCTTAAAATGACCCGATTACGCTCATTTTAAATAGGCTTCTTGCGGTGATGGATTTCAACACGTGGGCCAAATTTCGTTAAAATCAATTAACTCTTTCGAAAGTTATTGCCCGCACACATATATATATATATATATATATATATATATATATATATATATATATATATATATATATATATATACATATATATATATATATATACATATATATATATAAACATTTTTAAAAATGGTGCCAAAGTGTATGTTGCCATATGGCAAATACACTAAAAATATAAATATCCAGGATAAACGCAAAGGACGACCTTTTGAACGCTAAGTACTAGGTTGTGGCGGTATAGAAATTTGGAGGGCATATAAGGAGAATTCGAGAAAGGAACTACCTTGTCATTGGTCTAAAGTGATTGAGCATCTCAGTCAATGTAATTAACCGTGAAGATAGGGACATGGACCTCCGATTAAACAGAGCTGTTTATAATAACTGGTCAAAATAAAAATATAGCATGAGAAAGTAAAAAGTGAAGCTAGAACTCGAAGAACCTTTATACTAGTAATTGTTCGCGCGCGCGATGGGGAGAGAAATAGATTGTTAGAAAAACAATATTTCTATATAAATAAATCTCGACATTTATCTGAAGTTATTAAGAACAGCCTCACAGTCATTAGATACAAAGAAAAATTAAACATTCTGTCAACATCATTTGTTAAATTATCTCTATTTAAATGTTCTCAGAATCGCCGTTTGTGTTTATATTTTACAAGTTTTTCTTAACTTCACATGTTTGTCAGTGTGTCAGTTTGGGTCAAATCTTGCAATCAAAATTTAGACTAGATCTAATTAAACTAGAGCTTTGAAATTTTGCACCTTTGTATAAGTCCGGTGACAATGCATAAAGCCAATTTGGCGGACGCCCTAAGATCACGAATTACCTTTTTCTTCACAGCCCTTTGGACATGTGTATCAAAGTAAAGTTTGAGAAGTGGAATACGATAAGCTATGTGACGTTATTATAAATCCAATATGGTGGACGCCACATATCCGATCGATTTGAAATTTTGTACAATATGTATTTCCGATGACACATGATTCAGTCATTTTTAGAATTAAATAATTCATAAATTAATGCTTTAATAGTACATATTTTGAAAAATTAAAAAGAGCATAATAAAATATTAGAAAAAAAACTTTTTAAACACAAGCTTTAATTGAAATGGGAAAAATATTTTTTAATAATTTAGGCTCAGAATTATAAAAGCGTTAGTTATAACTAATGAACGATTATAGAGTTTACAGCCCACGCTTTTTTAATTATGAGGTTAAAATATTAACAAATTATTATTTTTTTCATTTTAGTACATTTCAATAAAAGCTTGTCTTTAAAAAGTTTTTTTACTGTTACATTTTTTTTAATTTTGGGAGTTTTTTTTTATTGTTAATTCTTTGCATTAAGAAAATAATCAGTGTAGACAGTAGCACTGCACAACGAGCAAGGATAATGCAGTCTTGAAAGCGTAAGGATAATAATCTTAAATATGTTCCGTCTTAAAAGTCTTCTTTGTTATTATGCACTTCCAGCGAACACAATCCCAACACATTTTCATGCGCTAGTTACGTAAAAAGTGACGATAATGTGAACAGACTAAGTATAAGTAAACTGCAACATTTTATAAGAATTTATTTTCTTTCGCATGGGACGATTTACATTTAAACTTACTGAAATTTTTATAGCCTTTATGGCTTACTATGAAACAGTGTCGTCAGTTATTTTTTTTTTCACTTCAAATTTCCGTAGACTGAGCAAATGTTGCAACTTTTGATCGGACGATGTCATTGTTAAGGTCGTTTATTCATTTTAGTAAAAATATAATTTTTGTCTCTTTTTAACATTTTAAAATATGCTTGACTATTATAAACTATAAGGTACCTGTCGTCCGTATAACCAAAGCCTTTAAATTGACAAAGTTTTTGGAGCATACGATTCAATTAAAATATATAAAAGTTTTCATAACTAAGGAAAAAATAGTAAGTCCAAAAATAAATCTAAATCATAAAAAAACATTTTCATATTCAAAAATACACATGGAAGTTATACAAAATTAGACAAAAAAATTGTGAAAATTGTATTGTAACGTTGTGATTTTTTTAATTGCAACCGAAAATAAAAGTTATTGGGAACATGTAAGACTTAAAATAATTTTCTTTCAGTAGGCCATCTTGGGTCGATATCATTGTTATTTCTCTCTAGCATATAGGTACAAAAGATTGTGCTACTTGATCCAACATTTTTTTAACCTTCTACATTGTTTTGACAGTAAGTTTATTTAATATATAGATTATTTCTTAACATTTCTTTTCCCTGTCCTGGTTTGATCTCAAATAATTATAGTCAGTTAATTTACAAAGAAATGAAAATTGCGATTTTTAACTTGATTATTACATACCTATATTACAGTTCTGGAAATCGTATCTGATAAAATGACAATTCAAAATATTATTTTAGAGCACTGGAAATAATACGAAATAGCTTTCTGTTTTCAATAAAATATGTAAAACACAACGACAGGCCGACTTGGCATGTATTATTTATTTCAATTCCATTTTCTGATATGCACAGATGGTTTGGCAATAAATGCTTCCATCCCTTATACATAGCACATAGGCTAACCTATGTGTATGTGTTTGTAGGTTTATATAATATATACAGGGAGAGTTGCCCGTTTGGTTATGATTTCCCATGCGGAAGAGAGCCTTTTTATAAAGAGCTAGTCGTACACATTACCGACATTGCTACACTATTGTGTAAAAGAAACCTTTAATATAGCTGCACTTGTTCTGATAGGGTTGCCAAGTGTCCGGCTTTTGTCAGACTTTTGATCTAAATATTACTGATTTTTTTTTTGTGTAAATTTTTTTTAATTTTAATACATATAGGTGAAATTAGGAAGTTATCGAAATTTTGCTACAAATATTTCTTACATGCTTTGGACATAAAAACAACCAAGATAAGAGCCCGCTAATTTATATAGTATCTTAACTTCCGAACGGATTGAATTCGAACCAAATTTGAGAAAAACTCTTATCCGTAAACTATCTTCTGAAGACAAATTTGTTTTCGGAAATTCAAAGATGGTGCCAAGAACACTATTAACTCAAAACTTTTAGATAGTAAAGTGGGTCGTGTTGAATTTCTTTACATATACTCGTATACGAAAAAACTGAAAATTCGACTGCTCGCTCTCTAGTTACAAAGCGACAACAATATCGATCAGGCCTGTCACAATAATTTAAAGTACAAGTTTCCGACACATTTCAGTGGCATATTTTATTAAAGTTAAATTTGGATTTTCAACCATTTTAGTTAATTGTTCAGTATTTTTTTAAACCCTCTGATTCTAAAATGTGTACTAAATTCCATATAAAGCACTTACTTTTCTCGACAATGCTACACCCATATTATAATGCCTCAGCCACACACTCGACGAGTGGCATGGGAAGTAGCGAGGAAAGGAGGCAGAGACGTTGTGTGGCCGCGTTACTCGTCATGCCGCACGTCATGCTCCTCGTCATGCCCAGTGCTTCCTCGATTGTCGGTTTTTTGTGAGCGAGTCAAAGGACCGGCAATAAGAGCACGAGTAAGCCGGCCACATACTCCCGCGCCACTCAGTACGCATCAAGCGGTCTAAGAAAGGCATAGTGCGCACGCTGCCACAGTATCGACCTCCATTGCCGAAAGGCGAACGTCGAGTGCGGAGCGTCGCGAGTACATCAGTGTCTGGCCGCTTAGGGCAACATCGCGACAGCGCGATGAGCAGTGCGAGGAGCATAGTCTCATAGTAATATGTATATAAATATTTTCAAAACTGATATGGCGCTGTTCTGAAACATCCAGATTTTTTGGTTCGAGACCTACGGTGCGACCACTCAATCGACGACAATGTTGTATGTGTCATAATATGAACAGTGTACAGGTAGATAATTGAATACTGATTTGGCCAATTTCCATTCGAAGCTGATTTTGAATACATAGGGTGTATGAAAACATCAAATTTGTGGGATTCGGTCAACATGTGAACTATGCCACTTGCAAAAACATTTCCATACGAGTCAGTTTTTACAGCAAATTAAAAATCGACGATGTATAATGTTTGGTTTCGTGTTTTTAATTGAAGCAGTAATGCCGAATTATAGAACGCAATTAAAAATTCATATCAAAAATTTCGTTTAAACACATTTTCATAAAAAAAAACAAACTCGAGTGTAATTTTTGTACACGTTAAAACCAGAGATGGACTCAAACGTAAAGTTATTTTATTTGACTGAATTATTATTTATTAGTAGATTTTTTATATACGCTTGTAGCTACGTATCAGCTGAATTCATTTAGTATAATAGCTGTTGTCTGCTATAATTGTTAAGAAACATTCATTGTTGTAGCACTATATTAGAAAAATTTATTATTCCAACACGTCACCGTCTGGATTTAAACCAGAATCTTTCCACTTTCGCGGCGAAATGAGTTAACCAGTTACTCTACGGTGCACCGTAGAGTAACTGATTAACTCATTCCGCCGCGAAAGTGGAAAGATTCTGGTTTAAATCCAGACGGTGACGTGTTGGAATAATAAATTTTTCAGATTTTTTAATCACATGGTTGCAATATTAGAAAGGAGGGGACACATTATTTACGACTTTAGGAGATATCTCGTGAAATATACACTTAAGGAAAAAAGCTACTTAAGAACTTTTTTGGACTATTAAAGGCCTGACGAACGACACTCCACGCGATGGGATGCGCGAAATAATCATTTCCATCCCTTATGCATGGAATGCTACTCCTAAATATTACCTTTTTTTTGCAATTTCTTTACACAAGCGGTTCGCACAAGACACCCGCCTGTAAAATTCATCAGGATCGATGAAAAAATGGCGGAGTTATAACACTGTGACATATGAACGGATGGATATGACGAAATTATAAGGGTTCTGTTTTTACCATTTGGTTATGGAACCTTAAACTTCAATGTCTCAGCAGTAGTAGTGGCTTAATGAACGATTTCCTTAGTTATTAAGTTTTCTAAAGCATAAAAGTTTAATTCAGTGAATTAGAGACGAACGTGCGGAATGCGGTGAGTTCATTACATTACGTTGAATGCAGTGTGTTATATGAAGCCAGACTGAAACCATTTCTTCAGACTGTTAACCGCGAGTTACCGCCGCGCATTGTCTGCGAATTGCAAAGACGCCACCACAACTGCACTGCACATAGAAACAGACAATGGTCCGCCCTCGCACCTCCTAACACTAGATACACAATCTAGATTCATAAGGTCGACTCCACACTACATGGATAATTAGACGAACATTGGCTGTGCGTGAAGTTTGTCGAATAGTGTGCATAGACCACCATCTATTTTAAACCTATTTTACTCACGTATTTTTAAGTTTTTAGTCAAATTGTTTTAATAAAGTGTCAAAAATGAGTTCTGATTGGTCTATGACTGCCACGAAGTGGGGATGAAGGAGAAGTTGAAAATACATGAATCGATTACTCCCAACATATTGAAATTCATGACTTCTACTGTAACCACTTTCAATACACGAAAACATATATGTGGTTATTTTCTGTAACGAATTCCAATATCCCATCTTTGTAGATTCAGCACATAATGTGTGTATGTGTGTGTGAAACACTTTTCGTATTTTGACACACACTGAATGGCCACACAAGTTCGCCAAATATCACACGTCGCGTCGCCAGCGTTGACTTCTTTGCCACATAATGTGGAGCCAGCTTAACGCCAACGTGTGCTGCTGCTAGGTGTCTAGTCAGACTTAAACGTCAAAATAATTTTCCAGGATTATCACGCGATTAACATCATTCATCTGATGACATCACTAATATGGAAGTAATATTTTGTTATTTTCACGCCAATATCGCTGCTATCAAGTATGGAACTTGCCTGGATTTTTTTTTGTGCAATTAATTCTGAACAAAATGACACCTACATCGCTTCTTTTCGATTTAAGCTCAAAATAAATTTTACATTTGTTTGCCCCGTACGCTAAAAAGCGTTCCTGCCCGTGACGTCACGTATCTCTAAAGTATGGGCGACTATTTAAAAATTACGAAGAAGGCTTGATAAATACTGTAAAACATGTAAACTATGTGCTTGTGGAAACAAACACTCAATACGTGACTGTCACACACTGTGCAGATTGTACAATTTTTTTTTCATATTTTAATAAGCTATTATATTATTATACTTGCATTTTTAATGCAAACCAAAAATACAGGTTCACTTGACGTACATTTTCCGTCTGCCTAATAAAAATTGAAGTAACATACTGCTACTATAATGCCTCGTTTTAAACAGAAGTAGGTATACAACGTTATCAGATTTTAGTTATTTTTTAAATCGACGTAAATTTTCATTCTGCTCTATTGCATAATAAAAGTGCAAAGAAAAACACTAAAACAACATTCAAGTAGTACCTATTGTAACATATCTAACGTCTTTAGAAGATCGTGCAGACTTATCAAGCATGGATCAGCATAACCCACAAAGCACGGAGCAGAAAAGCCTATTCGTGAAGATACCCATGTTATTTAACGAAGTAGCGCACCTGCGACCAGCAGCCAGCAACGACCGTCAAGTGGTCATTTGCAATTTGTCTGGCTGTGCTGGACTGATGCTAGTGATGCGCCGTTCGTGAATCCGCACTAAAACTTGCTGATCCGTGCCGGTTTGTGCTGGCCTAGTGTGCGATATCGTGCAGGTTTGTGCTGTGCTTGTCATGCTGCTCCATGCTTGATAAGTGTGTGCGGTCTTAAAACGCCACATTTTAAACAGAAGCATGCATGTAGATATATTTTAGATATATAAAAGACACAGTCTCTTTACTATCATCGTCTTTATTTGATTTGAATTTGCATTTAATAGCTAGTTAGTGTAGTATAAAAGACAATGATCACAAAATAACGCCATTTAACACGTGTTTGTACATACCGTTTTTATAATACGTTTAAAAACCTTTTTGCACTACCTCTTACAAAATAGCTGTTTTACATATATATGTATACAGACATGTAAAGTGACCCGTTCCGCACTAGTGTACTGGTATATGCGATTAATCCATTTCGTCAGTATTTTTTATGAACTATCTATCAGCTACCATTAGAAGTATATGCAAAACAACAGAAGGCGCGAATAGATTTTCATAAATAACCGAATAAGAGTGAAGTTTGTTTAACAATCAAACTGTAAAATAGGCTACAAATTATGTTATAAATAAAAAACAGGCTATTTAATATGGGGAAAACGTGTAAAAATACCATATTTATCTCGTGCGGAAAGGCACTATGACTCGTGTGATAGTTAAAACTCGCTAGTGATCGTTTTCAAAACAATGTCGCACGTCGTGGTTATACATATCACTTACTCAACTAGATATACAGTCTCCTATTCCCGACTACGTTACAATTAATTGAAGCATTTTTAACTGACACTGAGATACTATAATCCATGAAAAAAATTTACAGAACAGTTCTCGATTAAATTTGACTAAAATGGGCTGTAGTCACTAAATGTACGCTATAGGTACGTAGAAATTTTAAATATACCAGGAAACGTGTCCAAACACATTATAAATTCATACTTTACTATCTAATATATCCGGCATTTGTGCAGAATAAGGATGGAGGAAACTGAAAATTCAAATGAAAAAGTAAAAAAAAAACGAATGGTCTCAATCATTCATTACTTTTCGATACAATACTAGTTACTCGAGTAGTCGTTTGGCCTAACTATAATACCCCATGATCATATACATACATAATGTAGCGCGCCCCCAATTGTTACGCCACTGAAAATGACACAGGCTTCTCGAACAAACTGACAGAAGTTTCTGGAATGATCGAGAACGGGATGTATACGTCTATAAATACAGCGCATGTGGGGCGCGACACGCATTCAGTCAGACAGAGAGTGAGTCAAGGTCAGTTGCTACAGTGCAGTGAATTCAGTCGATAGTCAGTTATCGAGGCAATTGGTACGGCGGTACAGAAGACATAAATAATAAGTTAGTACATAAATAAGAGTACAGAACTTTGTGTGTGTGTGTTAAGAATAGTGTATTGTTGTGTTCTTATTTATAAGAATCCGTTTGTTTGTTTCATTGTTTAGTTTATTTCATTAATAGAGAAATATGTTTAGTTCATTTCATTGTTGTAAGAGAAAACTTTTTAGTTTATTTGTTTTGTATTTATTTCGTTATTATAAATAGATCAGTTTTAAACTACCACCCAGAACAATTTTGTTACAATAATATGACGAATACTCTATTAACCATTAAACATAGTCAAAACAATAAAGGAAGATAAAAATTAACTCTTGCAAGTTATAAAAAATTCTTTCAGTAAGATAATCTTTCAAAATTTTGAAGTTTAACTTCTTTAGCGACGTATCTGTTTGAAAAAAGTAAAAAATCGAAGGGAAGTAGAATTGGTCCCGAAAGGGGAAGTTAGTTTGTCTCCTAAATTACATGACACTGACAAGGACAGAAGTTTATAGTGTGTTGCTAGGTATGTGTAAATATTAATACTTAGTTAAATATAAACAAAAAAATAAACTTGGAAATAATATTAAAAACTAAAGAAGTTAAACTTCTTATGTGAGCTTATGAGGGTGAGGCTCATTATAATTTGTTTCTCAAATTGTTAATGTAATTGCCATATGGCACAAATACTATTAGCGTCGGTAGAATGACGAGACCTAGGGGTCGAACCAAAATTTCTGCACGATAACTCTAGACAAACTTAATTGATTTAAACGAAATTCCGTCCACACGTTGGAATCCATCACCGCACGAAGCCTATTTAAAATGGATCTAATCGTATCAATTCAAGGGATGTATTTAGGGGTTGAAAATTATTTTGGGTCCCAAGAACAACGAAAAAATTCTCGGAATTAATTCAAAATTGAAATTTAACCTTTTAGTATCTATTAAAAGATGTTTCTGAAATTTTAGTAAAATCGGATTGACAGAACCGAACTTACAAATTTTATGAAACTAGTTTGCGCGTACAAATTTGGTTACTGAAGGGTATATTTAATTTTAATATTTCAACTGAGAAGAGAATATTATTTTAAGGGGTATATTAAGAGGTTAATTTTTTTATTTTGTCCAAAAACATACTTAAGTTCTCGTTATAAAGCCACACTGCCTGTATTACCAAATACACTATATTATCGGCAAAGTTTTGGCACTGCGACCCAATTTTTTTTTTCTAATTAAACTGATAGGTCTTTATAATAAATAGACGATGTGATCATGTGAGTTTCTAAAACGTTAACAATTACAAATAGTTTGTCTTGAAAATATTGTTGATTTTTCACTTCATATTTGCTATTGAAAAATTATTTTTAACTTTAGTTTAAGCTTTCTGTAATTTAAAACTAACACAAATAATTTCAGAAAATAATATTCACTCATCCTCACTGAAACTTCCTTCACTGGCGGGCGCAAGATAGACGGCTGTGCAGGGACGGATCTAAGCTTAGGTCTTGAGTATCACATTTTAAGAGGTGGCTTCAAAAGCAAATATTACCTATTAAACAAAAACAAACTTTTTACAGCATCCATGTACTTACTCCAGTTAGGATTGGGGCAGACAAATAGGAAGACATAATAAATAATATTTTAATCTGCCCAAAGATGGAACTCCACGATAAAATGAAAGTGCTTAGATCTACATTTTTACGTCAAATTTATTTATGTAAGTGATATAAAAAAGCAAAAAAAAATGACTGAAAATAACGCCAGCATTTCATGATGCCACAGAACAAAAATAACAAAACCCGGGTCGCAGTGCCAAAACCCTGCCGACAATATAGTGTATTTACTAATATAGGCAGCGTGGCTTTATTATGCGAACTTAAGTTGGTTTTTTGGGCAAAATAAAAAATTTGACTCCTTAATACACCCCTTAAAAGAACATTTTTTTCTCAGTTGCAATATTATTATCAATTGAACCTCTAAACTAAATTATATACACCTTTCAGCAAATAATTCACTATCTGCATACTAGTGTTTTCATAAAATTTGTAAATCCGGTCCTGTCGGTCCGATTTTATTAAAATATTAGGAGCACTTTTTAATTGCTATTAAAGGGTTAAATTTCAATTTTGAAACGATTCTGAAATTTTTTAGGCATTTTTGGGCCCAAAAACTTTTTTCAACCCCTAAAAACTACCCTTAAAATGGTCCGATTGGGCCCATTTTAAATAGGGTTCTTGCGGTGGTGGATTCCAACATGTGGGCAAAATTTCGTAAAAATCAATTAACTCTTTCGAAAGTTATAGCGCACACACACATATATATATATATATATATATATATATAAATATACATATATATATATATATATATATATATATATATATATATATATATATATATATATATATAAATATATATATATATATATATAAATATATATATATATATAAATATATATATATATATATATATAAATATATATACATATATATATAAACATTTTTAAAAATGGTGCCAAAGTGTTTAGAAGGTTATGAAACGTCGAGAAAATTTGGTCCGACCCCTAGGTCCCGCCATCCGACCAACGCCAATAGTGTATGTTGCCTATGGCAAATACACTAATAATAACGCTAACTCACGCAAACAAAATTTGTCTACGTATTCTATACATAGGAAATGTGATGGTGGGCTCTCCGTCTTTAAGCCCGCCTCTGAATCTGTGATGCAACAGCAAACCGACAGACTGGCTGAAAGACAGACAGACAGACAGGACAGGAGAGGTCGCTTCGCATCACAAGACAATAGCGCCATGCATGTTAATCAGTGCTCGAACTAACGCGAACGGCCTCCTCTCTACTTCAGTTTTCTCAGTGGATTATAACAAAGCTATACCGTTTGTTACGTAGGTAAATCCTGTTTTACATCTGAATTTTGTATATGTATGAATTTTCTTAGCGAGTAAATTAGTTTCGTTATAATTTCAATCTTAATAAGTGCAGAAGCCTTGAACCGATCTCAATGTCCTCAGTAAAATGAGAAAACATTCAAAATAAGATCGTAACCGTAGGAGTCGCCATATTGCCAAAATGGCGCAGAAAACAGTTACATTGAAATATCTTGCTTCGGGTGCGTCATAGACAAAACATGCTTTTATGAAAATAAAATAGAATTAAATGTTTCACAAAATATGTCCTACAGTTTCTAAACTGAATAGTTTCGGTAATTATAATTTTCTGCAATTTACTAATACTTAATTATTCAATTTCGACTGAATTTTGTATGCTTATTTTAGACGTAATGACCTAACGATTCTGAAATTCCAAGTTTAATATTTTCAGTACTAGAGTGGTTTTCTTCAGATTTTCCGCTTGTCAGCAGTACGTTCGTCGCAAAGATCGTTGGCTGTGTTGAAAATATTTATTGAATATTGATGAAACTTTCCATAATTTTGCTCAATGTTTCTGTATTGTGAAACACATATATTTCACAAAACAAAGACATTGAGAACTTCATTAACGTTATTTTCCGTTTTGCAATAAGTTTTCCTCTGAAATTCTTTATACGTTTGTGACACGTCTGTAGGAAAACTGTTCTAGAATTGAAAATATTAAACTTGGAAGGCTAACAATTTCAAAATCGTTTGGTTAATACGTCTTAAATAAGCATACACAATTTAGTCAAGATTGAATAATTATTGGCGAATCACAAAAAATCATAATTTTGCGCCGAAATTATTTAGTTTAGAGAAAAAATATTTTTTATAAAATGTAATTCAACTTTTGTTTTGTAAAAGCATTTTCAAAGAAACATGTTTTTGCGCCAGATAATTATAAGCGAGGTGTCATCCGCAGTTTGTGGCTATGTCAGAATTTACGGTGCTGTTAATTTTTTGTCACCTTCTAACAAATTTAACTTTACATAAATGAAGGTGGGTCAGAAATTTAACAGCGCTGTTAATTTTAACATTGATCATACACAATAACGCCATTAATCGCAAATCGTGATATAGAAAATAGCGCTGGCCCTTAATCGTAAGATTTCGTCAAAAGATTTGGTTCGTTTAAAACAGGCTTACGATTTTCAACTTTGTCTTCCATTCGGCAGCCTTTCAATCATACATATTCATGCGGCTGTCGGACTCGAGAGAGGCGCGATAGTTTATTTAACAGCTGATCCGACTGCTCCGTGTTTATTTTCTTTTATTCAAAATTTTAGTTTTAAACTATTAAAACCTGAAGTATGTAATAAACCAGATTTTATCCGCGTCTTAGCTAGCGTTAATACTAGTTTTTGGTAAAAGCCGTATCTTGCATGATATATTGAACAAATTATATAAAATACGTTTTATATTTTATACTTAAGAATTTTATATAGAGATTCTTTATATTCTTTATTTATTGAACTGACGAAGTTATAACTTATAAATTACAAAACTTTGTTTTTAAATATATTATGGCAATTTCTTATTCAAGCAAGTGTAATTTAGTCGTTAGAGTAATCTGCAGTGCAACTTAAAGTGATTAGTTTTGAAGTAGTTTATTGAATAACTGTACAGAAGGTACATTTCCCATGAGGTCAAGAACATGCGATACTGAGATACATAGTACCTACCATAATATACGTCCATTTTATTGAATGATATCACGCTCGTATCTAGGATATTTAAATGTTAGGGAAATGTTATTATGATTACATTAAAAAACGCTAAATTAGGAATATTGTGATCAATATTTCTTGTGACCAACACAAAAGTAATTTGAAAATTGAGTTTGTGTTTCATTGCTCTAAAATCAAAACATTACTAGTTAACAAATTATAACAACTTATTATATACTCCGTGAAACTTCACTCCCTAGATCAGTATAGTTTTGCTCTTATAGATAATTTTTAGAGCTAGGGAGGTGTATTTGATAGCGCATTGTACTACAATATTAACGAGAGATGCGACACTGTTTTTAGTAAATTAATGGGTTAAGTGATTACTAGTTACTTTCAATAGACCGCCGGATGATAAATTCTGTTTGATTTAAAAGCTCAAAAGATCCAGTTGAAAGCACTAGAAGTTGTTGTGCAGTTAGTGGAGGAGCTTTTGAACAGCACGGAATTGTATAACAAATACATAAATGCATTATCAAGAGCTCTATCCGGCCTTGCTCTATGCTACTAACGGCAGACGTATCCATTAGAAATTCGGTACTTAATGTACGCCCTCAGGTGCTTTGTACAAATCGAGCAAACAACATTAGAATTTTAAACGATCATTTAACAGTGCAACATGCTGAGTACTCAGTAGAAAGATATCATTATATGTACTCATAATGACCTACAAGGAAATGCGTAGATCATAATATATCATATCATAATATATCCATAATATATCCATATTAGACCAGGGTCGATAATTTTTGAGACCAAAAAAAATTGTAGTAGGATGAAACCCATTGGAAAAGGTAGAGAATATAACAAAAATGAAAGGAAAAATAAATTACGGTCGATCTGTGGCCGAGAAAGGGTAGGGGGTGAGTTTTTAAGGGTAAAAAGCGGTTTATCTTGATTTCCGGCAAAACTACAAGTCCTATGAAAAAAAGGTAAGTCGCAAAGTTGTAGGTAATAAAAATATCTACAACTTTTGTTTTTACACTTTTTTCACATAACCTCAAAATTTATGTGAAAAATTCAAATAAGCAAGTTTTTGGTTTTTTATTTTTATCTTTTGCAAAAAAAAATAATTTTTTCACGAAATTTGGTGAAAAATTACCTTTTTATGTCCCAAACACACAGTAATTTTTTTGATTTAAAATATTCATTTTTTCACCTTATTTTGACTTAATTTCGAAAAAGCATCCCAATTTTCAATCGAAAATTCTCACGTCACAATATCCGCTTTTTTAAAAAAATGGGTGGGCTTTTTGTTCCTTGAAATCTCTACTTTCTGATGGTAGGAAAAAAAATATACATTAGTGCGGTAAATGTTCTCAGAAAATGCAAATAAGTTATCTTAAAATAGCAATAAATATAGGCATCTACGCATATAATTTATAACAAAAGTTGTAGATATTTTTATTACCTACAAATTTGCGATTTAACTTTTTTTCATAGGACTTGTAATTTTGCCGGAAATCAAGATAAACCGTTTTTTACCCTTCTACCCCTTCCCGACCTCAGATCGACCGTAATTTATTTTTCCTTTCATTTTTGTTATATTCTCTACCTTTTACAATGGGTTTCATCCTACTATAATTTTCTTTCACTTTTTACCATTTTCAAAGCTATCTACCCTGGTCTATATGTATAACATGATTGTTATAATTTTTGTGTAATTGAAGAACATCAGTCGGAAAATAATTATGTAAACAAAAAGAAAAGTTACGTTGTTCTTTATTCGTGTAGCTTAAACATATAATGTGGCAAAATAATTGAACGTAGTTCCTGTATTTTCACTTCAATATGTTAAGAATTTATAACCAAATTATTATAGTAATGAATTACTAACTTAAATACTATACCTAGAAATGAATAATGCATATAATAATAAAAGATTCATAATAAACTCGATAGAAAAAACAATAATTTTTAACAAAGGTACCTTTTAATAAATAATAAACATTTCAAATCACACAAGTATAGTAATAGTTAGTGTATTTGCCATAGGCAACATACACTATTGGAGTTGGTCGGATGGCGGGACCTAGGGGTCGGACCAAAATTTCTCGACGTTTCATAACCTTCTAAACACTTTGGCACCATTTTTAAAAATGTTTATATATATATGTATATATATGTATATATATATATATATATATATATATATATATATATATATATATATATATATATATATATATATATATATATATGTGTGTGTGTGTGTGTGTGTGTGTGTGTGCGCGCTATAACTTTCGAAAGAGTTAATTGATTTTTACGAAATTTTGCCCACATGTTGGAATCCACTACCGCAAGAACCCTATTTAAAATGGGCCCAATCGGGCCATTTTAAGGGTAGTTTTTAGGGGTTGAAAAAAGTTTTTGGGCCCAAAAATACCTAAAAAATTCTCAGAATCGTTTCAAAATTGAAATTTAACCCTTTAATAGCAATTAAAAAGTGCTCCTAAAATTTTAATAAAATCGGCCCGACAGGACCGGATTTACAAATTTTATGAAAACACTAGTTTGCAGATAGTGAATTATTTGCTGAAAGGTGTATATAATTTAGTTTAGAGGTTCGATTGATAATAATTGCAACTGAGAAAAAAATGTTCTTTTAAGGGGTGTATTAAGGAGTCAAATTTTTTATTTTGCCCAAAAAACCAACTTAAGTTCGCATAATAAAGCCACACTGCCTATATTAGCAAATACACTATATTGTCGGCAGGGTTTTGGCACTGCGACCCGGGTTTTTTTTATTTATGAGTTATGCCGTGAAAAAAACCTAAGCTACAGGGATATTCTATTTAAAAGAAATCATATTAAAAGTACGGTACCATGGGTAAAATCCACCAGCTTCTTTACAACATTGAAAAATAATTTCCCTTTTAAATATGCCTCAAGAAAAAGTATCTCATTGATTATTACCGAACAACACCGAGTCGGTAAATTATGAATTTTGTGAAAAATGAAGATCATGCATAGTGCTTTAATGCTGCGGTGAGCTCTGTGGGATTATTAATAAATTAGAAAATGTCTTTGTTCTGTCGGATTCTACTATCAGTAATCTGGGAACACTGCGCGAGTACTGGAGATTATAGTGAGGATTCCTGGGTGTTGGATAAGTTGATCACTATTTTGAATCGGATTACTATAAGGTCCGATCCGTTATTTTCTAAAAGTCACGTAGGTTGCGCGAATAAAGCGTAAGTTTTTTGTATTTTTCTTCGAAATAATATTAGAAATCACGTCGTCCATTGCCAGACACTTAATATCGTGGCAACTCCTTACCATACACTCATAAACTTCGAAAAATTGTAACTGTTTTTACGTATAGTATAAAAGCTGAATTTTATACAGGTTTCTTGAGAAACTATTAGAAGATGTTTCCCCAGTATCCAAACAGTTTCGACAGTTGTAACCCTTAGCCAGTCAAACATATAGGGTAGCTGTAGGTGCGAGCGCGAGTAGATGCGAGTGAGATAGTGTTGCGCTCGCATCTACTTGCGCTCGCACCTACAGCTATCCTATATGTTTCCCACGATATTAAGTGTCTGGCAATGGACGACGTGATTATTCCGAAGAAAAATATAAAAAACTAACGCTTTATAATTTGACGAAATTAAGTCGGTATTTTATACAACTTTGCTACCTGTTACCTGCCAAAGCCACGATGACCCAAAGTACATAATCGCCCATCGTTCCTATACCTATGTCGGAAGCATGCGCTGAGAAACTTTCTTCTTTTATAAAATAACGAAGGTTTGGCACTCACGGGCTCTTGACTATTAGACATTTTCTTTATAGATGAATCATATGTCAGATCTCGACTGTACTATTTAACATACAGTAATTAATTTTGCAAAGACGAGTCTCTTCGGATATTCAACTATGTATACATAGATAATATATTATGCATAATGTATATAGGTTAAGCCAAAGTACTGTGTATATTATGTCCTGTGAAAACTGCCAGAGATATGTGAATTATTTATTGTGGCTGCGGTTTTTCTTAATGTAACGTTCGGCTGACATCACGACAGAGACAAGATTATACAGACCGCAGAATCTTCAAATCACTTTATTCCCTTATTAAATGGCGCATATTTAAAATTTCATTGGAAACACCAAAACTTGCGCATTTAAATAATCAGAATGAATCTTCCATATATCTATATTTTCTAAATGGCTTATCCTCTTTTGACACAATGCCCTGAATGTGTAAACAACACTTTGAGATGGAAATAGATGATCCATTTCTATTTGCTGCTTGCTATTTGGAGTTTAATCAATTGCAATAAAGATTACAAAAAATAAAATTTGAACTAAAAATAAGTTACATGCATATATCTTATTGTCTGTAGTATGTCAACATCATAACCTCACATTGTGTGACGTTTAATCTGAAAATTCTCCTGATATCTAAAAATAGAGAATATGATATTTAATATTTTCCTGAAATATATGAGTTCCTATCGTTTGTACGTCAAATTACAGAAATTATTTTGTCTTCAATTGTTAGTAATATTAAACGTCAGATTCAACTTTGTATGTTCATCCTTGTCGTACTATTTTGCGAATCAAAATGCAGCACATTATAAACTTCTGTTCTTGTCAGTTTCATGTAATTTAGGACACGAACTAACTTCCCCTTTATTTGTCAGTTCTACTTCCCCTCGATTTCTTACTTTTTTCAAACAGATAGCGATAGGTACGTCTCTAAAGAAGTTAATCTTCAAAAATTAGATAGAGTTCTCTACATGTAAATCCCGACTCTTGAGCAAGTGAATATAGTGATGACGTCTGAATTTGACAATCGCGAGATCAAACTGTTTCTTTTGGTTAACCTAACGTACTGTTCAGTGTCTTGCACTGATTTGTCTACACTATCCTAATCTACCAAACACACTTAATATATGGTATCTCCAAACACCACGCTGAAAATTAGTTTCACACTCCAGTTTGTAATTTGGTGAACTCTTCAAATTTAATGTTTACCATTTTTGTTTATTTTTAGTGTATTTGCCATATGGCAACATACACTATTGGCGTCGGTCGCACCAAAATTTCTCGACGTTTCATAACCTCCTAAACACTTTGGCATCATTTTTAAAAATGTTTATATATATATGTATATACCTATATATATATATATAAATTTGGCCCACGTGTTGAAACCCATCACCGCAAGAAGCCTATTTAAAATGGGCCTAATCGGGCTATTTTAAGGGTAGTTTTTAGGGGTTGAAAACTGTTTTTGGGCCCCAAAATACCGAAAAAATTCTGCGAATCGTTTCAAAATTGAAATTTAACCCTCTGGTAGTGATTAAAAAGTGTCCCCACAATTTTAATAAAATCGGCCCGACAGGACCGGATTTACAAATTTTATGAAAACACTAGTTTGCAGATAGTAGCTTATTTATTGAAGGGTGTATTTAATTCGGTGTAGACGTTAGATTGATAATAATATTACAATTAAGAAAAAAATGTTATTTTAAGGGGTGTATTAAGGGGTTAAATTTTTTATTTTGCCCAAAAACAAACTTAATTTCACATAATAAAAGTATAAAACCACACGGCCCTATACAAGCAAATACACTATATTGTCGGCAGGGTTTTGGCACTGCGACCCGGGTTTTTTTCTCTTTGGTACGCTGGAGGATTATTTTTAATGGTAAGCTTGAAAAATAATTATTTTAGGAACTCACACTAATTGCCATTGATTTATAGATTTGTCCCTTGGACCTGAGTGTGATGTTCTAAGGTTAATCGTTATAAGTCATTCTGGTTTATCCAAAGATTTCTGAATAAAATGACATTTCTGCTCTACAAACTCACCCTTAAATCGATTGTCGATAAATCAAGGCTTCTCTTTCTGCATCGTATCGCTTTCGATTGTTCAAAGAGCATCCACTAAATTAATTTAGTAATGTAATAGGCAACTCGGATGCGTATATGTACGTTGGATTTGGAATGCTATTTCCAGATACTCTAATACAATTATATAATTCGTTACTTCATAGTTATATTCGTGTCAGTGCGTTCTGTTTGGTTGTACAATTATATACATTATTAACTTCCAAATAGTGAAAAACAAAACAAAGTAATTGTGTGGGTGGCGTGAAGTGAATTATTAGTGATAGGAAATCGTTAATTTGTAAATATACACAGAGGTAATTATCGGAAACAGGTAAACCAAACCTCAAATATTAGCTGAAACACTAGTGACTATGATATTGAAAACGTAATTAGGTGTAGCTTTCCGAAATCTATTTGTATATTTAATGGCCCTTAGGATGCTCACTACGAGTTATATAACGAAAAGCGTCGTGAAATCCAGGCGAATTAAAGACAACACTAATTACAACTATTTATGTGTAGCAGGGTTGTATCAACTGTATATTTATTATTTAGATTATAAATATAGAGAATAATAGAATATAATTCCTTTATGTAAAATTCCAATGGAATTGACTTTATTTCTTTTTTGTCCTTGGTAATTAATATAAAAAAATGATTTGTCGGGAAAAAGGATTTTTAAATAAACACTTATTTGTTATTTACAGCGACGTTTCGTTCCTTGTTTGGAACTTTTTCAAGCTTTAATAACTATTATATTTACATGTATATTTTAACTTTTATATCTACTTAATAAAAACATTTAATAGTTATTAAAGCTTGAAAAAGTTCCAAACAAGGAACGAAACGTCGCTGTAAATAACAAATAAGTGTTTATTTAAAAGTCCTTTCTCCCGACAAATCATTTTTTTATATTCCAACGGAATATTATAGCTCTAATACACAGGATTTTTTTTTATATTTATCAAAGAAATCATCAATGTTGTATAGACAGTTCTTAATCGGTAAATTTTGGATTATAATTTTCAATTTCTTAACGGGTAGATTTTTATATGGTAGGCAGATCAAATAATTTAACTGAGTCAAAATAAAAATTAGACTGATCGACAGTTAATTTGTGTAAAAGAGTATTTTAGTTGTAATAATCTTCATTTTTTGTGAATTTATTTTGAGATCGCAAAAAATAGGTCGGCAGTGTTCGAGATACAGAGCATTAATTATAGCACTTACGGCAACATTTTGTGGGATGAAGATACGACAGGCAATGGAATCATGGCTCCCCAAAATAAAATGCCGATTTCATGACTACGTCAACAAGTAACGTCGTAAATACAGACTTAATGTTTTTGTTCGTACACCAACGAAATGTAAACTTTAACATTATTATCCTGGATTCTGGATACACACTTGACCTATTTTCCCTTTCAAATAAACACTCTGAACGTGAATAAACTATATTTCAGTGGTCGAACCGGAAAATTTATATACATACTCTAATATGTACATTGAAATATAATATTTAATCCATGCGTGGTTTCCAGAATCCGTCCAGAATGGCAACTTGAATCGGATATACGTTTTATCATTAAACTTTAATGCGATTCGGGTGGTTGATGAAGCCCTAACACCGGCATCTTTCCATCGAATGATTAATTATACATATAATTGCGTACAGTAATTGAGACACTGAAGACAATTTGAGAAATCGGGAAGGGGATTTACCTTACAACATGAAAACATTAAGTGGCGCTGGTGATCAAACGGATTAACTAAGGAAACGACAACACCGACTGCGTACTTATATATAGATGTGGCCGACTATATAATCGACACAGAAATCAATTTAGAACCGTTTTGAAGGAATACGATTTTAATCAGACGAAATAGAAACAGTATAATATAGTATAATATAAAATAATTTGGATTCAGAACAAATAAACTGTCATTTTTCGACATTTGTCATGTGACACGAAACTCGCTGTGACGTCACGAATAAGTAAGTAGAATTTTTTACAAACATCAACTGAAAATACTGCGCACACAGGCTTGTTTACTAATACGTGACGACAAATGTCTCAATGCCCATCTCATGTTGAGATGAAAAAGGGATTGCAAATTATAAACGCTCGACGACAGAGATCATGCTGAGGCGCTTTTGCTTGAGTTTTAATACAGGTTCAATTTTAATCTACAATGACTTCTTTAAAGGGAAATAATTGAAATAATGCAGTTAGTACGTCTTAATGAAATGAAGCCTTTTTTATTTCTAAAACATTTTTTTTTATATTTTGTATATCATAATTAAGTCATATTTCACGGAATCTTCATACCTAAACAATATATAGCCTAACCTAAGAGTACTAGTGCACTTAAGAAAAAAATCAACATTAATTCGAGTGAAACAGCGAATAAATTGAAGCTCATCGGAATACAGCCTCGGGTAAAATTATTCGTGTAAATAATGTTACAAATATTCGACATTATTATATCTGACATATAATTTGTACTATAGTAGGAAAATCGATATAATAGATATTGGTTATTACCGGTTTCAATTCAATATTGATTCATGCAGTTCAGTTAATTCCCGTTGATTGTGATTCCGTACTGTATTTGTAATTATTATAGCGAATTCCAGGAATCATTGCGAAGCTACCTCAATATATCCATATTATTAAGTACGAATAGCAGAATTAGGTCACCTATGAAGAGAAACTAATTGGTAAATACGTATTTGTGGTATAATACGGTCAGTTCATATAAGGATGCACATTGAATATATGATTCGACCTGTAAACACACGGAGCAATTTGATCGATGAAAGCCGAAGTAAATTAATTCGGACATTTTAACTTCCCGGTATATCGGGAAGTTATGGTAATGGGTCCGCAAATAGACATAGAATTTTTTTAACATATTTTTATGTTTTAGTATCACTACAGAATTTTTGCAGTATTTTTGAAAAATGTGTGTGCTCACGTATGTACGTGGTCAATTCTTTCTAGCACGAAATCTCGCGAATAAAAATTATATGGACTTCGTTAGGATACCAATCGAAGTGTATCAATGTCAATATGACCAGACAGATTTGTTTTCGAAATCGGTTCAGCCGTTCCTTTTTTTAAACAAAAAAACTTCAAAAAGTAGATTCTGCATAAAACCAAAGTGTTAACGCGATTATGATTCGAACGAAATTTTATCAAAATTGGTCCAGTCGTATTTTTGTTTGAGCAAACAGACTGCAAAAAAGTGGAGTTTACATAAAATCTGACGTATAAAAAACGATATCGACTGCGTTAGGATACCAATCGTAGCGTATTAATGGCAATTTGATCCAAAATAAATTTTATAAAAATTGATTATACACAAATGTCAAAAAGAGACCTTAATAAGTGCAAAAAGAATTGAGGTTTAAACATCAGGTGTCAAGTTTTCATGTTTTATATTCAAATAAATGACTCGTTTGTGAAAACTTGGCACCTTTTTAGATCTCAATTCATTTTAGCACTTTTTTTGGCATTTATTTTTTTAGTGGGATATCAATACGACACTTGGCTACAATTTTTCATGAAATGTTTTGATGGGAACTATTTGAAAGAACATGGAAAGTAGTTTGAACAGTGACCTAAGTCACAGGTATATAGATTATTAAAATCTTACCCTCTCGTTTTCGTAGTCGGGTAAAAATAAACATGTATTAATCTATAAGCACCTGTATACCGTAAAAAAAGTTGCCTAAAAGGTAAAAATTAGAATGTAAATTTCATTGTTCTAATTAAAATAAGTTAGCTTTTATTTTCATATTTAAGAATAATTAGTAAACATGGCGAGAAAAATGAGATATTTAAACACCGGCGGCTGGTTTACACAAGGCTTGCTGTTATGGTGAATTTCATCAAATTTTATCAATAATAACATCTGCAGTATAAACCCTCCGCTTGTTAGTGTATTTGCCATATGGCAACACACACTATTGGCATCGGTCGGATGGCGGGACCTAGGGGTCGGACCAAAATTTCTCGACGTTTCATAGCCTCCTAAACACTTTGGCATCATTTTTAAAAATGTTTATATATATATGTATATATATATATTTATATACCTATATATATATATATGTGTGTGTGTGTGTGCGAGCAATAACTTTCGAAAGAGTTAATTGATTTTAACGAAATTTGGCCCGCATGTTGGAATCCACCACCGCACGAACCCTATTTAAAATGGGCTCAATCGGGCCCTTTCGAGGGTAGTTTTTAGGGGTTGAAAAATGTTTTTGGGCCCCAAAATATCGAAAAATTTCTCTGAATCGTTTCAAAATTGAAATTTAACCCTCTGGTAATAATTAAAAAGTGTCCCTAACCTTTTAATAAAATCGGCCCTACAGGACCGGATTCAAAAATTTTACGAAAACACTAGTTTGCAGATAGTGAATTATTTACTGAAAGGTGTATATAACTTGGTATAGAAGCTCGATTGATAATAATATTGCAATTAAGAAAAAAAATGTTATTTTCAGGGGTGTATTAAGGAGTCAAACTTTTTATTTTGTCCGAAAACCAAGTTAAGTTCGCATAATAAAGCCACACTGCCTGTATTAGCAAATACACTATATTGTCGGCAGGGTTTTGGCACTGCGACCCGGGTTTTTATTTTATTTTTGTTTAACATTCTCTAGTTCGTGTTAATTTATGTTTTTGAAATCCGCCGTCCGAGTAGTAAAAGTACGAATTAGAAAATATCAAATTAAGGTTATTTATAAACATTTTGAGAAAAAAATGCTTGTTATGTCTTAATCAATTTTTTCTACGACTGAAATTTATAACTTAGTTCATCTAAATTTGAATATTAAGCTCTTACATAAATTGACGCAGGTCTGTAAGGCAAAGATGTTATGGGTAAATTAATAATTCACGTTTCTGATAAGCCATTCCTACTTAAAGAGTTAAACATACGCGACATGGACTAGAAAAAAAACTTAAAAAAAATAAACCTCCTTCAAAAAAGCAACAAAAGACCGTACAATACTAACGTTTGAGACCGACAGCTATTTAATTACTATAACTTTTTGTGCATCTATGTCCATTTAATATATTGACGCCGACCTCAAAACTTTATTTTTTATAATAAAATTTAATTGCCTTCTTCCTTAACATTTTAAATTTTAATCCTATGCTAGAAAAAAAAATATTAACCTCCTTCAAAAAATCACTAAAAAGATGAAAATAATGAAATTTTGAGGTCGGAGCTAATTTCATTACAAAAACTTTTAATTACATATCTACTTTTATTAAATAGGCGCCGACCTCAAAATTTTCTTATTTTCATCTTTTTAGTGATTTTTTTGAAGGAGGTTAATATTTTTTTTTTTAAAGTTTTTTTATTTTTCACTTTTTAGTGGTGGATTTGATTTCGCACATTTTTGAAGATTTCCCTCGATTTCTCCAGGATTCCATCATCAGATCCTGACCTGATGACCATGGGACCACCTGGGATGTATACCCTTTCAAACGAAAAAAGAATTTTCCAAATCGGTTCAGGCGTCTTCGAGTAATCGGGGAACATACACAAAAAAAAAATTCCGACGAATTGAGAACCTCCTCCTTTTTTTGAAGTCGGTTAAAAAGAGCTGCTAAGCCGATTGAAGTAAAATTTATGTGATATTAAATAGAAAAAGAATCATGTAAATCGGTTCACAAGTGCTGGAGGGAACTCCTTTTTTGAATTTAGTTAAACCAGATCGATTTGGAAAATTATAATATGGTATCAATCTGTATATATTCTGAAAGAAAATTTGTCGATTTTTTTTCTAATCGGTTAGCTTATCAACATGCTATAGCTGAACAAACAATACATACATGTCAAATTATTTCTTATTTTTTGGAAAGCAGTTAAAAATGACAGTATTGTGATATTCAAATTACATGTATCTTTTGACATTTGTTACGATGTATTCTGATTTTAACAATTTAATCAATAGCGGTATTATGACGTCATTACTATGAAACAGGACGACTTTGAAAAAGGTTTTCTCACAAAATAAGCATTCAATGTTATAAAAAAATGGCACTACAATTTATAGGAACAATGTTAACTCTTAGCTTATCGTTGTTATGCCCACATTTTCTTGGTTAATTAGCAACGTTGAATTAATCAATTATTTTCTTTACCAAGTAAAAATTGAACATAGTTACAGAAAAATGTTGTTTTAAAAGAATGTGTTATAAAAACCTGCTCATTTAAAGCAGCGTTCCTTAAAATGTTTCTAGGTGTATCTGTTCAAATATTTCACACAAAAGTTACGTCCATATTTTTTGACAAATTATACTTGGATAAGTAACATCAAGTTCATTATTATTATATTTATTTTTTCTCTGATTTTTAATGCAATTTTTTATCTCAAAAAATTAGAAACATATTGATTTTATAAAAACGATTTAAAAGAATGTTTTTACAGATAAAAACATTCAGACTTTTAAATAAATAACTTTATTTAACCAATGAGCATTAGTTTTGTAATAGTGAGGGTGGGTCTTTTACTAATCCTAGGTAGCCTACCTTGGTTAAAAGGCTTCCTTTGATTTCTTCAGTCATTTTAGACTTTAGCAAATGCCAACCAAAAGCAATTTTCAGGGTTAAGCAAACAAATTCATTGAGGTAAAAATGCTACAAAAAAAGGAACAGCCCTGTAGAGTGGGATAATTTCAAACAAATTATTAGGTATACCTTTTTTTCTTATATTGTATTGTAATTTCTATATAGGTTAGAGTAAACTTTTTAATTACAAATTATTAGTTTTTGCAAAAAAAAAACTTTTTTTCCAGATAAGGTGGTTTATTTTGCAACGCTCCAAAACTATACTTTAAAATAGTTTTAGAATCGGAAAATAAGTACAGAAATTAAAAAAAAACTAGAATTCTTTTATGACATTTGATTTTTACGGGTGCTGGGAATTTCTGTTGAGAGATATTGAGTTAAATTAAACCTAAGGATAGATGATGTTTGATACAATAAACTCGCATGTTGTTTCCACCATCTACATAATACTTACGCTACAATAATTAAGTCACATACGAGGTTAGGTACCGCAGAATGAGTTTGTTTCCCCAATTGTAGGGACATTACATTTCATGACTATGTACATTGTACATATACTGCGTACAAACAACATGGCTACGTTTGCTTATCATTAAATTAATGTATAGTTTGTATATGCTCAGTTGGCACTAAAAAAATATAATTAGAATCATTATTTCTTTTGCTGTAATGCTATCATTTGTGCATGTTAACAAATAAACGGGTTTGTTATCGTTTCCATGGCTCCTCTACTACAATTTCTTAGTTCACAGGTTCTGATCCGAGAACCATCATGGATTTTCCATTTATTACAACAAATTCGCCCAGACATACTTAACAGTTGGTGGCCTTAAGAACAACAAAATAGCAATGCGGTCGTTAAAAATAATATAACAAATATATTAAAGCTCGGTAGTGGAGCGTGCAGCATATATATAAGTGAGTTTGAATTTGGATAAAAAAGATTTTTTTACTACGATCCTTTTACCGAGCAATGTCAATTCCTATACCGGTATTCAGGGCTTCCTTTTTCACAGAAATGTCGACAAGATCATGAAAAAATTACTTGCTCAACTCCTATATTCTTTAAAATTTATTAAAAAGCGGGAAAAAAGATTACTTAAAAAATGTTTGAGTGGTGTTTATAATAAAATAATGTCGAAAAACCAACTTTAAGCGCTTTATTATTATAAAGGTTTGACCCTTTTAATGCGCATTCAAGATTTTTTTTTTTATTTAAACCAAAAAAAGGAACAACAAAAAAAATGTGTGCATCAACTCATTGAGTTATTAGCACTGAAATATATAATTGAATGAAAATTGGTGGATGAACAATACTAAATAAAAAAAATTAAATATTCAATGGATGGGTAGTGGGAAGGAGATTCCGGTAAGTAATTAGGTAAGTAATTATATTTTGTTTGTTATGTTAAGTTTAAAAATTCGAATAATTTCATTATATAATTATTTTATTTGACATACCTACTGACATAGAAAGATAAAAAAAAAACGTTGCGTAGAGGAATATAAGCACTGTTTTTTTTGAATTTCTAAAGTGACATCAACGAATTAAAAATTAACAAAATGAACGATTTAATTTTTGAATTTTATTTCTGAAAGTAAAGAGGCTTCAATATTTATCCCACGACAAAAATTCCAAAACTGTAAAAATTTCTTATCCGTTAGTTTGTATTCGATGTTACGTTTCAATTTTGAATTATAACCTCAGTAAAAAGCAACAACTAAACTTATTATTTTTTTATAAATGTAACCCGATCCGTACGTTTGTTAATATAATTAAAATGCTTATTTAATTTCAACGTTTCTTATTTGAAACAGTGTCATGAAACAACACATAAATAATATTTTTCTTTCGTATATTATTTTATTCAAATTCCGACTAATAAAAAACGAGGGTTACTAAAATAAAATAAAAAAAAAAACATAATAATACATCAATCACAAATAAAATGGATGAGATGTAAAAAAATGAAGTACACGTTCAACATACAAATAACATATTATAGTATTTAATGTCTGCAAAATCAATTTGTGAAAATTCACACACGAAACACAAGGTCTTAGAGGAACATTAGCAAATCACGACTGCGATGATGATGAGGGATTTGTTCTAAGTCAGTGTGTTTTTTTTTCACTCTGTACGGCAGAGCGCGCTGTGGAGGAGATGAGATTGGAAGTGAAGATAAATGAGGATCTAGTCAGCCATGACCCTGTCCGCAGTACCGTGAAGTCATCACCGTAGTTCTGCCGTTTGCATGCGCGGAGAGCTATCTGCGCTACAGATTATACAGGCTGTTTAAAAACTTGTCGACAGCTTGCAAAATAGTCAAGATAGTACAGACGCTGTTGTTTATAAGGAATAGGGATGTTGACTGTATTCAAATAAAAACATAATTTTAACGAAAAGTAGTAGTTTCTATGATAGAAATACTAAAAAACACTATATTTTTCCTTATTTTTAAGGAATTTAATTAATATTTAATAAATAAAACCTAATAAAATCACTCTCAGGTCACGTGACAACAGACACCAATCAGAGCGCATTACGTCATATGTTCAGCCGCTGTCAAAAAACTTCATTGTTTGGTTAATATTTAGTGTGTAATTTATTATTATTTGTTTATAGGAAACGTCAAATTACATGTAACTATAGCAACGACTACGAAACAACTTTTCATCACCTTAGTTTACTAACTTTTGAGCCTCCTTTGGTATGAACAGGTAACGTCACGCGACTAGTATTGGCGTTTTCGACCGAAATTTGAAACGGGATTTAAAATACATGATTTTTAAGGCTTGAGTTGTATTTAAATAAAAATAATAAATATTTGTGGCAATATTAGGTACTTATGCACGATTTAAAACACTTTCCCAAAAATAGTCAACATCCCTATATCTATTACAAACCGCCAGTTTTAAGATTTTAATCTTGGAACTCAAAAAAAGTATCAACTGTATTTTTAATTTAAATAAGTCTTATATATTTCCTTTAAACAAGCGCTGTTGCATTTTTTTTTTGTTATATTTCTTTTGACGCACTGAGGATAAATTTTTCCCTGTTACGAAAGTTACGCGCGCAGCCAACGAATATGTTGCCGAAGTTGTTTCCGATAACGTCAAAATAGTTATTTTATAAAACAATAAAGTAGGTTATACTAGCGACATCGGACGGAAGTTTTTAAAAGCTATTAGTTTATACTTTTTTGCGCTTTAATCGTTTTTCATAGACATGTCCTGAATTAATAACAACATTTGCCAGTAGAAAATCCTTTATTAATTAAAAAGATACTTTATGCAGGCACTGAAAATGTTATTTTTAAAAAAGGAACAAAGGTAAAATATATATAAATTATTATAAGACCACAAACATAACCCAACCTGTGTTTAAAAATGTTTTTCCAACTATATTCATCATCTCCCGAGACATTCTATTTAATTTTATCAGTGTACATCTTTAACGAAGTTAACGAAGCTTCGCTTCAATAAGGAGGTGTTATAAAATATTCTAAAGGTCAATGATTAACACTTCTTCACGAACTGTGGATCAGTGCATATTTTTCATCAATAATATTTATATTTATTATATTATTATAATTCAATGCTAATCAAAACTTTTCAGCGTTATTAGGTTCAGCTATGAACTTTGTTTTGCTTTTCAATTAATAAAAAAGACAAAAAACACTTTTGTATAATTATAAAATCAAGGTCGTATTAAAAATTCAATTTACAATCGATTATCCATTTAAAGGCAATTGTGTTTCAATATAAAAATTGTACTTAAATATTATTAGCAGTGCTTTTATTAAATGTGAAGTTTTCTCTCCACATGTAGATTTGGATAGCTTCTTCTCGCAGGAATTTATAAAATAACCAAACATTGTACTGACATTTAATAATAACTTTCTTTTCATGGGGTTTTTGCCACTAGCAAAAATATACAAAATAGAATATAAAATTACAAATATGGTAAGTATTTCGGTTTGATAATTTAACTCATTTAGTATAATAGGTGCGCGTATATATAATAGGTATCGGAGCTTAAAACACCTTGTTTCAAGTTCATTTGATTTAGGAGAACGGGCCACAAGGAAAACTAATACAAATATTTATTTTCTAGACCAACTACTAATAACTGTGTTGTCTTTAGGATCTTAAAAATTAGAATATATTTTTTGCACGACTCTATAAAATAGCTATTTTTATGCTATTATGGCTGCTTTTTAGACCTGTATGAATGGTAAAACTCGCTGGGTGCTCGTTTTACCATAATGTCACACTGCGTTATAAAATAATAATTCACGCACTACATACATAACCTACTATTTTATGTCGATTGTTCTAAAAGAACTAATTTTTAGGTTCCAAATAAATATGTTACTCTATTGCCTCGTAACTTTACAAATTTTTGTTAGTTCCACATTATATTTAAACTTGTAATCCGGAGAATTACGACGTCAACCCGGAGCCCGAACATACGTTTGTCTAACCTGGAGGGGTGCCAGCGGTAACTGTATTCGTCTTTCTTAAAGTAATTTGAAATTTAGTGAAATGAACACCATTCACAAATCTGTAAATACATTATATGCCTTAAGTAAATTTTATTTACAATATTATTTTACGCCAGTTAAACAGAGTTTAAAATAGTTATGAAACTCTTGTTAAAGTTTCATATAAAAAATGAATAAGCAAATAAAGATGTTTGAATGCGATTGTTGCTAAGTTCTATTATAAATGTATAATTTACTAAAGTGAATCAAGATTAAAAAGGCTTCGTTATGAAGAATTATTCGTTCGCATGTTTTGCGTGTTAAAAATACTTAGCTAAGGTAAATACAGTTGTGCACTTTTATAGCTGCAGATGAATCTATCCATTTTTATATGAAAGTAGAATGTCAACTTTATACTAGATAAAGTCAATTGCTGAATGCAATGCTATCTTTTAACTTACTAGCAGCTATAAAAAGAAAAGTCAAAAACTACAGCCTGATTACTCAAAAGAAGAACATCGAATATGAAAAACGCCCAGTCGATTCGACCCCGCATGGTAAGGAATAGGGTTTCTAATATCGGAAACTGGTTTCAATATTCAGCTCTCAGATCAAGAATTAGTTTTGATATCAAAATACTTTAAAAAATCTCCAAAAATACTGCATGTAAAAGAAACATGTTCTTTTTATAATATAAAGTTTATTGACAGAAAATGGTAACCGAAACTTTGAGTCAGTAATTTGCAAACGAAATGAACAATTTCAACAAATTAATCACAACTTTGTTAATTTTCTATTAAATTATTAAAACTGTTTAAAAATTAAAAAAAAAAAATAAAAACTTATCGAGTACAAAAAAAATACCTCGATAGATGCAGCTGATAGCCAATCGACTATCATTGGCTCGCGCAAATATTGAGTGAATCACTGAATACTGTATTGGTGCCTATTGACTAGGCGTGCATTTTTTTACCATTTCTAATTGGTACGGTCAGAATTCACTTTTCAAAATGTTACAATAGTTTTTCGTTTTGAGGTCCCCTGAATCCAAAAAAGGTATATCTGGAAAAAGTATGTTTATCTGTTGGTCGGTTTGTCTGTAATCACGATACAGGCCAAACGGATGAGCGGATTGAAACCTGATTTTGGGAGGATATTTAATATGCAAAAATGAAGTGCACTTTTGGGGAAAATCGACGCACGCGCAGAAGAGATATATGCTATATAATGTTGTTTTTGTGTAATGATCGTATACTTTTTGTAAAGGTTTATTATTTTGTTATTTCACGAAAGTTTCGTAGAAAAATATTTCTTCTAACCTTCATAGTTTCAGAAATATTTTGAAAATGAAAAAAATCAGATGTTCTTTTGTTCTCTCGAAAAATTAGGCAGCTGACAAGCATGCTTTTGTTAATTTTTGCATGTAAAACCATATTATGTAACAATGAAAATGAATAGCAAATTTCATAATATGTATTATTAGTCGTTACCCACGTCACCGCACGCTTTAACAGAAGTTTTATTTTATTAGTGTATTTGCCATATGGCAACATACACTATTGGCGTCGGTCGGATGGCGGGACCCAGGGGCCGGACCAAAATTTCTCGACGTTTCATAACCTCCTAAACACTTTGGCACCATTTTTAAAAATGTTTATATATATGTGTATATATATATATATATATATATATATATATATATATATATATATATATATATATATATATATATATATATATATATATATATATATATATATATATATATATATATATATATATGTGCGGGCAATAACTTTCGAAAGAGTTAATTGATTTTAACGAAATTTTGTCCGCATGTTGGAATCCACCACCGCAAGAACCCTATTTAAAATGGGCCCAATCGGGCCATTTTAAGGGTAGTTTTTAGGGGTTGAAAAATGTTTTTGGGCCCCAAAATACCGAAAAAATTATCCGAATCGTTTCAAAATTGAAATTTAACCCTCTGGTAGTAATTAAAAAGTGTCCCCAAAATTTTAATAAAATCGGCCCGACAGGACCGGATTTACAAATTTTATGAAAACACTAGTTTGCAGATAGTGACTTATTTATTGAAGGGTGTATTTAATTTGGTGTAGACGTCAGATTGATAATAATATTACAATTAAAAAAAAATTGTTATTTTAAGGGGTGTATTAAGGGGTTAAATTTTTTATTTTGCCCAAAAACAAACTTAATTTCACATAATAAAAGTATAAAACCACACGGCCCTATATACAAGCAAATACACTATATTGTCGGCAGGGTTTTGGCACTGCGACCCGGGTTTTTTTTGTATATCAAATGCAAATATTTTTTAAGTTGGAATGGTCCTGGCGCGCAGTGGGTTGAATTTTTTTGTATGCTATAAGTTATAAAACAAAACTTGTAAATACGTGTCTCTTTTCACTCAGCGTTTACAAATATTAATGATATATTAATGTTGGTAAACACAACGTTAAAGCAGGTGTGTACTCAATATTCGAATGTCCCTTCAGGGAAATGCGTCATTATAAAAACGATTCAAATCGGCACTGCAGTCACTAATACTAGATAGTATTTGAAGACTAAATACAAGTACTCGAGTACAAGTACTTTAAAAAATCGAGATCTCATTTGATTCTTGTACCCTTTTAGGGTTTCGTACCTGAAAAGAAAAAAACCAAACCCTTAGGGGATCACTCGTGTGTTTGTCCATCCTACTGTAACAGCCAATTTGCTCCGAGCTACTGGACCGATTGAGTCGAAATTTGGTACACATATGTAAGTCGGTGACCCAAAGACGGTAACGTAAATAAATGAATTTTGAACATGGGGGTCATTTTTGAGGGGCAAATTAGGAAATTAAAAAAACAAGTTTGCAAAGTGTACCGTGTGACATATCAAATGAAAGGGCTTGTAGTAAGGGTCTCAAATACATTTTTTTATAATTTTAAAATAAATAGTTTTAAAGTTATTTAAGAAAATAGATGAACATTAGACCATCCCCCCCCCTTATCTCCGAAACTACTGGGCCTACAATTTTGAATGTCGGGTTTCACTCATAGTTTACAGGAAAACCTAAACGAAAACCTTAAGTCTTAAAGTACTCACGGAAAACGGAATAGTACGGAACCCTCTTGTTGCGAGTTCAACTCACACTTGACAGATTTTTTCAATTCGGGTACATGAGAAAAGTATAACGCTGAGCAATAAAAAATACACTTTTTTATGAAAAAACGTGAACGACAAAACAGCCAAATTAATTCATTCAATAAATTTTCCGAGTATTTTGTGCAGAAAAATGTACACGTGTATCTATGTAGTTAACGGGCTGGCGATTAACAGATAAAGCTCTATTTATTTTTAAAATCCGTGCAACGACAGAACTGGCTATAGTTTAATTATTTGTTGAATGTTCATACACATTACTACAGAATAAATACTATTATGACATTTTAGATACAATCTGAGTACACACTACACAATGTACGTAAATGTGTTTTATGAATTATGATACAATATGTTTCAAAATTACTGTAAACTACATGTCCTTTACAATACGAAATGCGAACCATATTCCCCTATTTTTTTGTTTTTAATAGTTTTTATTCGTGAGACAGACTTTATTTACAAGAAGACATCTACTTTTTAACTTTTCATTTTTATACCAAGAAACTGAGTTACTGTGCTCATTTTTATACATAAACTTTATCGTCATAAATCATAATACTAAATAATTTTTTTACAAAAATTGATAATATATATTATTTAAAAAAAATACAAATATTATATATAACAAAAATGAGTGATATCCTAAAAAAAACATTTACGACGTAAAATTAAAATTTGTGATTGCGACAAAAATAAGTATACCAGGTTGACTCTAATTAAAAGGAATTAATTAGAGTGGTTGTGATCCTTGATAAATGTTAGATAAGTTTGGATAAAATCCATGGCGCAGGTTCATTAAAACAGCAATACTGAGATTAAAATTGCATTTTCACTAACGTTTCGGTACGCTTTGCACCATCTTCAGAGTTCAAATGCTGTGAATTCATATCAGTATTTGGTCGAAATAAAATTGAAAAGATGGTGCAAAGCGTACCGAAACGTTGGTGAAAATGAAATTTTATTCTCAGTATTGCTGTTTTATTGATCCTGCGCCACGAATTTTATCCAAACTTATCCAACAAAAATAAATAAAATTCTGACGGACTATAAACGTATGAAATATTTATCAAACATTGAAATCACCACGCCATTTGATAAAATTTTTATTTATCAATAAAGACATTTATTATCATTTATCTTTATTGAGAAATGAAAATAAATGTCTTTATTGATAAATAAAAATTTTATCAAATGGCGTGGTGATTTCAATGTTTGATAAATATTTCATGCGTTTATAGTCCGTAAGAATTTTATTTCTACATTAGCTGCAGATGGCCAATATAATTGTTAGAAACATTCATTGTTACAACGCTAAATTAGAAAAAAATATTTTTTATCCACTGTCACCGTCGGGACTCAAACCCGAATCTTTTCACTTTCGCGGCGTAATGAGTTTTCAGTTACTTTACGGTGCTTTATCTCAACAGTTAATTCATCATAATAAAGCAATTGAAACATTAAATTCACAACATGTTTCTAATAAGTGATTGCAAGTTTCGAGAATGTAGTAAATTTAAAATTAATAGAAGGAATTCAGTGATCCACGACACAAAACAATAAATGCATTATAAAACTGTTTTTTTTGTCGCTAATGAGTTAGTTCTATAAATTTTTTTATTACTAGACTATGGAAACTTGATATCGGTTATTTTTGTCGCACTAACGAACTTCAAGTGTACATTGTAAATTTGTTTTTCGAATTATTATAATCTAGCATTTATTGTTATTTGCAAGTTAATTCCAAATTTCTTATTTATTTGGTCAGTATTTAAAAATGTTAGAATTTACGAACAAATAAAATAAGCAATTTACATAAATAAAACATATTAATCATTATCTTGTATATAGCCACGTATCTCTGTAAAATTTCATTACATTTATCTCACTTGCACAATTCGTAAATAACTATGACTAATAAATAATTTACAGACAGAATAAAATTCTATGAAAGGGCAATCTGATGCTGTATTGTAGGTAAATAACTCAACAGATCCGACCTAACTTTTGCTAATTATAATTCACCATAGAAGAACTAAAATAAAAGTTAATTTTCTTCAATCCAAAAAGAAAAGCTGACACTTATTTCAATCTAACGGCTTTTATCTTTAGATATCATTACACAAATTAAAAAATCAGTATGGTTAAGTCAGTCGGCCATTAAACTATTCTGTGTCTATGCATCCAGATTTTTTTTTCAAAAAAGTACTTCTGTGTCAAGGTCCGAGGGGGGGGTAATAATCATGATTTTATTTATTTGCGGTGAATTAACAAGGTATCCAAAATAAACAATATGGTCGCGTGCTAAAAAGAAGAAATTATCAACAACAAAAAAATCCGATTTGTTTTTTGATTCGAAATCATCAATACTTGTTTTTTAATAATTGTATTGTGTTAAAAAGTATTTGTAAAAATTACCTATTATTTTTAAAATTATACCTGTATATTAGTTTATGCTAATATTATTTTACTGTCAGAAAAAATGTACCACGGACCTGTTCGCTAAATATAATATTCATTATAATTATTCTTATGACATGAGTAAACGTTTGTATGTAATAAAATAACTCTTGAGCTAATTACGACGTCCATATTCATTTATACAGCAAACATTCGGTTTAGCGCACGCCAAGATTTACCGATATAGTTAGAGCAAAGACAATATGTCTATTCTGTAATTTTGCTTTATAACAATTTAAGTTTATCCCACCGACAAACGTACAATTTACAAAATTGAAAATTTTGCGATCAAACATAAAGTGGAATTTAATAACAGTAAGTTTACCCAAGTTTGCTCATCTAAAGCTTGAACCGCACTGGAAACAAACGGAGTAAGTTAGGAAACATAACCTATAATAACGTTTTGTATAATATGCCTCTCGGCATTAATGCTAATGACCTTAGCAGTCGAAGCACATCTTTGTTTGTTTTCTGCATTAAATTAAAAAAAAATTAACAATTTTATAATGAACATTGTTCATTTTACTGGAGTATCTGATTGAATGTCGCCCACAAGAGAATTCTATTTCAATGAGTTTCGAGTGGTGTCTGATGCATAAAAGCAATGATCGCTACTTTAAAAGTAGCAATAAACTATAAGCTGAGCTATATCTAGTAACATCAGTATTGATGTAGCGATATTCAAGTTGTTATTTATGATAAGATCTTTCGATTTCCAGTCATGTTTACTCAGAGAAACATACGGACCAAAATTAGACAATGTCCTTTATAGACTAGCTTATAGAGCAGGCGTCGGCAACTTATGATCCACGGGTCACCAAGGTACCCATTTGATAATTTCAAATAACCCACTTCTTGAGTTCTGCAAATGCAGTATAACTATATATTATATAAAAATAAATTATAAAACATATACATGAATATTAAGACTAACATTAAATGTTGTTCAATGTTTTGAGTTTATTATTCACCAATGGACTGTTTTGAAAATAACCACTGACCCAAAGCGTGTTTTTTATAGTCATATTTTGGTTGACTTTGACGTCTGTTGTACATAGACTATCAAAAATCCGTACAGATAACATCAAACTACATAGTTTATATTAACAACAAAGAACGTTAGGTGGAACTTTGTGAAAAACTGGATGTATTTCGTTGGTTTTAGATAACGAACACTTCAGGTTGCTACTGTTGTTTCTTTGTATGAATAAATATTTTATCCATCCGATGTTCGACATATGTCCGGATTGAACCAGATAAAATTTGATTAATAACTATTTCTGTAGTTTATGCATGTTGTCGGTTTCGATTCGTTCGGTAGAGCCATGGAGAATAGATCTACTGGTCGAAGGAGTTCTATAATCTATACGTTCTGTTAATGATAGATGAAGTAGTTTAATCGTGAATTACTGAATCCCTAAAACAGTTAGTTCGATGTCGAAGAGTGAAGATTTTAATTTAGCGTGATTTAAAAACAACTTTTCAAGGTCACTACGCTAAACTAGGAACCGTTCGAAGAGACGCCTCTTACAGAACAACTTACTACTCTTTAGTTACTGTTAACTGTGTGTGGTAGTCGCAGAGTACGGATCCAGCTGTATTGTACATAAAAGAGAAAGGCAAAGATCCACCTCAACCTGTAGAATGTAGTCTCAGCGAAGATCCGTATTGTAATATATTACCGTGATTCACGTTTATATAGGATTTATCAAAAGTTATTGCCTGCTTGTATCTATATAATTTATATAGCTGTTTTAAAAACTGAACAGTGAACACATATATAATATAACATAAACAAAGCATAAAGCAGGATGAGTTACCTACTCGGTTTGACCGGACACGGTACGAAACTATATGGGCAATTTTATATTATTTTTTAGGCACCGCATTCGGAATAATCGACACTTCTTTAAGGACCGGATCAATTTAAGTAAAACCAATCTATTGAGATGCACGAATATTTTAGTAGTTATCTTAACATATTTGTGGCGCAGTTAGCTTAAGAAACTAACGATAGCGACTTTTTATAAAAATGTTTCTTTTCGATGTGGACTATTTTGGATCTCAGATTACTTAATTATATAATATTGCGTATATTGTTATTTGTTAAAACAAAAAACAAATAATCGTTATAATAGAGAGAGTTTACATAACCTGTACGTTATACATGTCAATGTTTGCATGGTGCAGTACGACTTGTATGTTAAGTTGTGTATAAATAACTTACACACATTTACTAGCAGTAAATGTCATTCGAAAAACCATGAGTGAGAGCTTCTTCATTTTTATTATAGTTAAATATCATATTTGCATACCGAATCCAATTCAACTGTGAAGAGCAGCAAGTGCATATTCACATTTTATATTTTCATTACAACGATGTAAAATAATTTATTTTGAGTTCTATCAAAAATACGAACCCGTATTTTCTGTCCTAGTATATAATCTACATGTTTTTGAAATACAAGTCGTTGTCTTTTGACAGTTCTCCAGTGATCTCCACTCAACGGATTGACATAATTTGTCGTCAGTATTTTTTTTTTTTTTTTTATTTATTGTTTTTGTTTATTTCAATATAAAGAAATCCAAAGTGAACAGCCTCACCTATGTAGGTGAGGTTGTTCACTTTGGATGCTTGCATTGGGTTCCATCTTACCGCTCGGTAAACCCGAAGTCAATCAACCAAGAACCTTACATCTATAGTTTTGTCCCAATAGAATGTCAATCGTTGAGGGAATGTTTGGTTGAGGAACAAAAAAAAGTTTTACTGATGGATCGATTGTAGCCACAAGCGAAACATCGGTAAAGCTTTTTTACCATTCCTCAAACAAACTTTCCCTCAACGATTAAAAGGACCGTTCAGAGTTGTATCTTTATATTAATAATTTCGCTGAGGGGTACGGTAGACTTGATTGAAATCTGTTACAAATTACTATTCTCTTTGTCATAAAATACTTTTTCTGTATTAATATGAATACAAGTTAATACCCATACGCACACTCTAACTGCAATTAAAGATTGTATCTGCACAGTACTTGACCCGAGCGAAGCCGGGTTAGCAAAGAGTAAGAAAGTATAAATTTATGAATTATTATTTCTTTTATTTCTAAAATATTTCCAATTGTTATAAAAGTTTATCAGAAGAAGTAAGATAAAAATATGTATAAATATTATAACAAAAATATAATTTTCGTTGATTTATAACACAGTGAGATTACAGTTAGGTATGATAAAAAAATGTTATTAAGTAAATTTGTATTACTGTAAGATGACATTTGTTTCAAGTCTACACAACTTCTTTTTTGGTGCATTAAAGTCGCAACTATATTAAGGCGTTACGTTTACAAATGCTGTCATTACATTATATTTGTTCTTCAAGTGACGATAATTCACAGAGGCTATTAAATTTAACAAAAAAATTATTAGGAACTCCAAGCACAAAGTAAGCATAAATGAAAATCTGGAGGTTTATGAGATTAGTTGTAATTATTCTAACCTTAAGTATATTGGACATATTACACGTTCTTCTTACTACAAAATAACTTTGATATGTCTGTCTTCTGAAAGGACAGATACGTCACTATGCAATGGTACCGGTGCTGTTATCATTGTTTTATGAATGGGGATTGTGGTAACGCCACGGGCACCGTTGTGAAGTTTATATGTGGCCTTTCAGAAGATCGATATTAATAAACATTTACTAAGGCCACAGGAAGGACACAATACATCGTTTTATTAGAAAAGTTGGGGTTTGTTAATACGTTTCTAAACTTTGAACATATAGGTAGTAAAGATACTACACAACCAAGTATCAAAAAATGTTATAAGTATATGTACTAATATACTTTTTTAATTTGAGTGACAAATAAACAACATGGTGAAGGAGAGGGAAGGCTAGTAGCTACTTTATGTTGATTTCTTATATCTGCTGTTAAATTAGAGCCATCAAGGAGACGTAACAGTTAGCGTGCTGGCCTTAGGAACAAACTATGGTGGGTTTGAATTCTACTTTCTTTCATGGATGGTTCGTGAAGTCGTTTAACTTATAATTTCATGTAATAAGTCGCTAAGGAGTTGTCGAGCGTTTATAACTATAAAACTCCGAAATGACATCTCTCTAGAGTCGAGAGTATGGAAGAGACGATTGTATCATATGTATTTATTCAGGAGATAAATTGAACAGAGTAGGTACAATTGTGTTGTGACGTGACCCCGATACTATCTCGATACAAAACTACCTATCATATTATTGTGGTGACTGCATTGCTGCATAAACAACACTAACCATACTGATAAAGCACAGAAAGTAAATAGTTTCACCTGCTGTAATGACATTGAAAGTTAAATATTAATGAAGTTTGAATTTAGGATTCGGTTTCTACTAATCGTTTTGTGATAACATAAAAGAATTTGATAAGAAAACATTTCCGAAAAATTGAAATGACATTAAAAAACAAAAGGAACTAAAAATCTTGTAACGTTGTATATAAGACGTTGTTACCGGTTCTGAAATGTCATCTCAGAAAAGTATTTTTGCTATAACGTGGCAAGTATCTTATAGGGATGGCGATTCTTTCCAAAAAAAATCGATTTCTAAATCGATTCGAATCGAAATATGATTAATCGATTCACAAAATAAACCAAGAACTACAAAATCGATTTCTCAGAAATCGATCTTTTTTCGATTTGCTTATAGAATCTGTATTTAGCGTATAAATATTAATTCATATTATGGAAAACAAAAAGGACACCATAAAAATCGATTTTGTATAATTTTTAACTAATTAAAGTTGTTGGTACAACCAGAAAAATCAATACTTATTTTTTTATTTCGCTATTCGCAGTATATCACAAGACTCAGTAAACAAATGACGCAATGTCAACAAATAATAAAGCACGGATTACAAACGTATTTTTTCTGTCTATTAAGGAGAGGCGAACGAAACAGCTTAGTGAAAAACTGTCATTTCTTTGCATGCGTTTGGGTACATTCAATTAATTGTAAATAATTTTATGGTTCTTATCAAAACTGAAAAAATCGAATCTCGATTTTCAAGAGTGAAATATCGATTCACTGGATCAATTCAGTACTATTTATCGATTAAAAAAATCGACTTTTTTGGCCCAAAAAATCGATTCTTCGATTAATCCATCTCAGATCGCCATGCCTAGTATCTTAACGAGCCCATGTGTAGCTTGAGATACCAGAAAACGATTATAAAAGTACGTGTATAGGAAAAAGTGGATCTATCAAGCGTTTCATCTATCAAGCATTTGAAATGGCTTGAATATATAATAACCAGCCGCTCCCCGCGGCTCCGCCCGCGACTGTAATGATACACGGCAACAACAATAGTAGTGGAATCTTCATCAAGACCTAACAGCTACATTTTCAGTCCATAGAAACTGTATTTTAAAAATTAGAGTGTGTTAATCATTGACACCCCTGTACTTCCCCCTTTCCACACCTTAGAAGACTATTTTAGTATCTCTACTCAACAAAAGAAACATGTCTGCCAAATTTCAAGTCTGGAGGTCTAATAGTTCCGGAAGGTATCGTGATGACTTGTCAGTGACATTCATTCCTTACTTCACCCCTTTAAGTTTTTATTTTGAGACAAAAGGTAGCCTATGTCCATCTTTATGATGCAATCTCCTTGTCAACTTTTATCGATATCTGTTCAGCGGTTTAGGCGTGAAAGCGTAACAAACAAACATATTTATAATATTAGTTAGGATGTATTGGGCAGGTACATATTTTGTTTAAATATTGGTACATCAGTTCTATAACAATCGGTGTAATGCATCACATACTGAAAATCTTGAAAATACCATTTAACGTGTGTGTTCTGCGCTCCACTACAAATGAACGACCATGCAAGTTGATTTATTACATGGAAAGAGAAAAAATATATTCAAATAAAAGAATTTTGATATTGTTATTAGTAAAAGTTTGTCATTACTAGATAGACGTCAAATTCGTCCTGGTTTGAGCTTAAAAATGAAAACCTATGTGACGCACCTGATCCCTTCCGAAATATTTCGCTCGGACTCCAATAAAATTTATTTTTGAGGTTCAGAGAATATTTTACATCCTGTCCTAGACAACAAAATTTCCTAAAAAATCGGATTAAAAATATTAGAAAAATCGTGTTTCGCGTGAGATATTTTGTGGAAAGTTACAGCTTTCGCTATGATTTGACAGCAAAATGTGATAAGTCTGCGATGTTGTTTACCCCCAAAAAAGGAATGACACGATTCGTATTGTTGACTTCACGTTGTTGTTTTTGATCTACGAATTCAAACAATACAAGAGTCAACATTTTCACAAAGGTAATCTCCGGGTCAATTTGTGCACGACTTTTGTTTACAGCGACGATTCATCAAGTCATTCCGCTGACCTCAAAAACACCTCGCATTACTCATATGTTTATGTGAAATGAAATCATTATGGTTTTACCATTGTTTTAACCTCTTCACCTAAGTGTTGGTTTATCGTTTGCAAATCAATTTATTGTTGATATTAATCAGTTTACAAAATGTCTATTAAATGAGTTATTTTGTTTCAAAAATCCTATTAAGGGAGTGTATCGCCTTTGACTGTCGAAAAACTGTTCCTTTTTAAAAGTTATTTCTGATAAGTGGATAAACTTACTTTACTCGTTTAACGAAGGCAATTGGGCCATGCATAATTTCAAGAAAAAAAGAAATTTACTCTTAGCAAAGTAATGGATATTAGTTGCCACATTGGTTTTAAGTATTACCCATGTGGTTTTCGACATTGTATTTCACCGACACAAAAAACTTTATGGAAGATCATATACCATTCACATCCAAGTTCTTACGTTTTTGGATTCTATTCAGCCAGTTTTAAAACAAGTGAAAGAGATAATACATTAATACGCATTAGTGATTTCGCAGTTTTCAGGATTTATCAAAAGCCCTTAAGGTCCACACCCACTGAATTGACTCGGATCGTCCAGGCACGGCAGTGTACACGCAGACTGATAGGTTGTCAAGTCGATCTGAGCTCACTTAACTTCATGTATCTCAAACCTGTCGACCGTGTCCAGCCGACCCAATTCGATCCAGTGGGTGTAAGCCTACCAAATATCAAGATTAATAGTAAACAGAAGTGTAAAGTGAATTAAAGAAACAAAAACGATATAATGAAGACATAATTAATCAAAGATGCACGCGGAATAAAATAAAACTCGTTCAAAATCTATATTTGGACGTACAGGTTTAATATTCATATAGCATCTTCATTCAAAGGCAATGCACTGAGATAACTGATTGTGAGTGCATTAACTGGTATGGTATAGTAACCCATATCTAACAGTGAATAATGATTTATGCATTCAATAGATGAACAACTTTTACGGCCATTAAATATGGTAATTTAATTACTAATGCCCACACAACAATTCTAGGGTTTGGTTTGTGTTGTATGAGATCGCGTTCTTCATAACTGAACGATCAGTTATCAACTAATCTGCGGCATCGCATTGTTTTTTTTTGTGTTCGATTAAAATTTAGATTAGTAGGTACTCAAATAAAGTACTACGTTATGTACTGCACAGTCACTGTATTTAGATTAAGTTTAGATATACGGCAGATTTTGATTAAATTAGAGTTTACGGTGTTGCTGCTGAGTAAGAAAATCCTTTTCTCTCTAATTTTTCTTTGTCTAAATTAAATACGCCATAAGGTCTGACAAGTCGCAGTACTGGAAGCTCGCAGTTGTTGAAAACATGACGAGGCAGGCTAGAAGCGCTGCCTTAATGACCAACTACTTAACGAGAGGCTACTGTACTGTATTTCCGATACCGCAAACTATTTTAATACATTCTCTAAAATACATATTATACAGTTGTAATCTCACTTAAAAACTAGAATCAATAAACTTACTTAATGGCTACTTGGACGGTTATTTAATACATTAGTACATAAAATAATAAAACAAAGACAGCATATCATATCAAAATATATCCCAAAAGAACTTATATCAACACATACAAAATAGTAAATTATGTATCTTGTTTGTAATGAAAGGTATTGTCATGAGCAGTGACATAGTGTCATCACGAACAATTAAGCGAGTGTTGTCACTCATTACAAACAAGATACATACTACATTTTTTGCACATGGGTACCCCCTATAAAATCGATTTTCACTTTATAATACGTATATATTTGTATTATTGACAGTTCGGTCATATTGGAAATTTTGATTGTTTACAAAACAAGGCCTACTTTGCTTCTCTATCGCTCATATGGAAGTAAATGAGCACTGACAGAGATATAACTACTGGATTGGTAAAATCGCGTTACGTTTGTTTTACTTTACGCACTAGTAGTAAATGGGTCAATTTACAACCGCTATACAGGCATGAAAAACAAATAATCTATAGGGGCTCGTGCAACTTTTTTTTGTATAAGCTACACTCTTTGTCATTTTATTTATTTCGGGCGTGTCAAGAGAACGTTTTTCTGTGATGTTTATCCATTGAACCGATTTTGATGAAACTTGGTAAACGTACTATAAATTGCTACTAAAAACATGTACAATATATTTTTCTAAACAGCTCCACATGGATTTACGTGAGAAAATCTTCAAGCAAAATCGACGATACGCGAGAGAAGCCGCGGGGCAAATAAGTTAAATAATATAAACATAATATATTTGCAAATCATATGAACTGTTTATTGCCATTTTCTGAGGCATTTTTATGAGGCTACTACGCAATAATAACTATTAATACTTCGTTTTCTGATGGACGACTTTACACGTAAACTAGAAACGCTCAACTAATCATAAAACAGCACATTTTTCATAACTACATTGTAACAATAAAACAGTTAGCCGTGTGATTGCATATAACACAACATAATAATAAAAATGTAATTTGTATCGAGTTAAGAGTGTGGGTTGCACGCTGTTTAATTTAACTACCGGATTACAACTTCTCTTTCTTTCATTTCACTGTAATGCTCTGGTCTGTGTCAGTGGCGTCACGATAATGATGAGTAAGTTGGTAGTCATCTAAATAGCTGGAGAGCTGTTACGCATATTTGGGTAGGTATTTGAGACACTGTGAAAATTTGTACAATAATTCTTTAGTAATATCCAAATACAAAATCATAGATCTGGCTGAAGGGTAGCGGGGCTTAACCGAGCCTCGAGTTCTTAAATGGCAAAATTTTTGGCCAAAAAAAATTTTTGAAATTTTTAGTACTTTGGAATTTAGTATTTAAGGTTTTGGCAGTTAAAAAGCCAGATCTGTTAATCGAGTCTAAAACTTAGCCAGGTGCTTGCAAAATTGTATGTTTTGAAAATATATTTGAGGGACATTGAAATTTACACAGAATAATATTAATAATTTAAAATAGACATACTCAAAAAAAAAACGGTCATTTCGCTGGGGCATTTTACCCAGCAGGCGATTAATATGTTTATGTGAGTGCGAGTGAACAAGAGTTATGGGTAGCTTCAAGTGTGAGAGACGCCGTATATCGGCACTTGTCTGATGTGAAGAACGCTGCCGACAATATAGATTATAGGTATTTGCTAATACAGACAGTATTGCGTTGAGATCCATTTCTGTCAGCTAGGAAAACGCAAATATGCATTACGCCAAATACTTGTAATGTTGATATACGCTGTGTTTTTGTTTTCGGATACTACTAAAGAGTTATTGTGCAAATTTTCACAGTGCCTCAAATACCTACCCAAATATGCATAGCAGCTCTTGGGCTAAAAGGCCCTATTTACTATACCTACTAATAAAAATACACCTAAAATCTTGGTGACGAGCAAACAGTGCAACAGTTATTACAAACAGGTGTCACAATTAAAATCTAAAAAATCGGTTGTTTGGTTTGGCCTGTATGTGTGATAGAAAAAAGCGTGACTAACAGATTTACATCAGCCACACACAATAAAAGTCAGTGTATATAGGCGCTTCCAGCTATGCTTTAGGGTGTTATGAATGTATTTCAAAACAATTTAAACCGAAAAAAATCATTCTCTGACTAAATATCTATAAATTCAGAAACTTTGAAAAAAAAATCAAATCGATCCGAGCCGCGTCTAAAATAACTTCAGAATTAATTTCAGTATACGAACTTTAGAGATCGACGGAGCACTCTAACTGCTATTTGGACGCGATTTAAATTTTGGGGTATTTCGTGTTTGAACTGACATAATGTGTAGCTTTTTATCAAGTTAGTAATACGATATTTAACGTTCCGTTCTCAAAGGATGGAGTCCTGTTGTTATCCTGTTTGTCCCTCGATCGCATTTGAAAAGTATTTTGAAAAATGATACTTGGTAAAATTTAAAAATTAAGCCGAGAAAGATAATCGAGAACGCCCGCGCCAGTAAACTCGTCAGATTCTAGCCGCACAAATCGGTTACAAGTCACTGTTTAACGAGGTATGAAGCGGTCTTGACAGAAATACGACATTAAAAATATGATGGAACATTCAAAGCGGTTCAGGTTACAATATTGTTTCGAATGTGATATCAGGAATATTCAAAATTTAATTCACATTAAATGATTAGTTCAAGATAATTTGCTACCATCAATATGAATCAATTAATATAACATGTCTGATTGGCTATACTTAAGACTGAAGTTCTAGCCAAATTTAGCAAGGGTTACTTACACAAATTAATTACTATTCTTAAATTTTTATATCTTTTTTCGTATATACATATATAAAAATAACTCACCGCTTTTTCAATAACATATGAGTGTATTTACGAATTATGTCAGCAGAAGCTTACCTGAAACAAGAAAAAAATAAAAATTAGGGTATGTACATGTAACTTATAATATAGTGTTATCAATTTTTTTATTAATATTATCTATAGTTCAAGTTTAAAAGTTACAGAAATTCTTTTTGATTTCTCAGCAGCTGCCAGCTGGTTGTAGAAATTATAATAAATCCCGATAATAAATGGAGTTTTAAATACCTATACACTTAAACTTTAAGGAACGCAGAAAAAATGTTTGTCTTTAATAAACTTAATTTAATTCAAAACTGTTTTATTTACATATCCCATTATCAGTAATTAAACCTCCATCAAGAGGGTACACTAATTAAAACAAAGTAAAAAAAAAACCCGGGTCGCAGTGCCAAAACCCTGCCGACAATATAGTGTATTTGTTGATACAGGCCTCGTGGCTTTGTTATATGAACTTAAGGTGATTGTTGGGCAAAATAAAAAAATTTACTCCTTAATACACCCCTTAAAATTACATTTTTTTCTTAACTACATTATTATTGTCGATCGAACGTCTACACCAAAATTAAAAACACCTTTCAGTAAATAACTCACTATCTGCAAACTAGTGTTTTCAGAAAATTTGAAAATCCGGTCCTGTCGGGCCGATTTTATTAAAATTTTAGGAGCACTTTTTAATTGCTATTAAAAGGTTAAATTTCAATTTTGAAACGATTCTGAGAATTTTTTAGGTATTTTTGGGCCCAAAAACTTTTTTCAACCCCTAAAAACCACCCTTAAAATGACCCGATTGGGCCTATTTTAAATAGGCTTCGTGCGGTGATGGATTCGAATATGTGTGCCAAATTTCGTTAAAATGAATTAACTCCTTCGAAAGTTATTGCCCGTACACATATATACCTATATATATATATATATATATATATATATATATATATATATATATATATATATATATATATAACATTTTCAAAAAAATTTCGTTAAAATGAATTAACTCCTTCGAAAGTTATTGCCCGTACACATATATACCTATATATATATATAAACACTTTCAAAAATGGTGCCAAAGTGTTTAGGAGGTTATGAAACGTCGAGAAATTTTGGTCCGACCCTTAGGTCCCGCCATCCGACCGATGCCAATAGTGTATGTTGCCATATGGCAAATACACTAAAAAGTTGCTTTTCTCTGAGGGGAAAACATTGAAAGAAAGTAAGTTATTAATGGAGTTGGCCTCCAGATTCAAACTTTATAACAATCCTTTTTCTTTAAGTTGAAGAGTGACGCTACGCTACTGGTTTGTATACAAACATAAATCTGACTTATGAATAACACATGAAGAGAGGTTTGATATTATTGTGTCGAATAAACTGTGGCCATTGAAACTTTCATTTGTGGGTGTATTTCATAAAAATATCTACGGTTCATGCATGCCAGGTAAATTCCAATGATTTATTTGAGTTTCTGTGACTGATAAGCGATAACAATAACGAAACTGCCATTTAATAATTCTACGCAGCTTTAGAATATCTATCAAACTAATAGTTTCAAATTTGTTTAAGTCACTCATTAACTCTTTTTGCTCCCTTGACGCTATTTGTAAGATATTAGTTAGGTACTACAGGAGTGTGAGTATAGTGGATTAATTTTTTGGATCGTGTCGAAGGCATGGGGAGAAAAATTAAATACTGTAGCAGCAATTTACTAAATTCTATTTTTTTTTAAATTTAAATTAAACACATTCTATCTCTAATGTAATAGTATCTAAATTATTTTCTTAGCTACACAGGAGTATTAGAAGTAATTATAATAACAATTAAAAAACATTTCATTTATTGTCTAACAGTGCCTACATAAAAAGTTTTTTAACATTTTTCAGTATCTCATACAAATTTCTTCTTCATGTAGTATTGGATTAAACTGAAGCAAAAGCCAATAGGTACTTAATCAAGCAAAATGCGTGTTGAAGAATGCAAAAATGTCTCCAAGAACTATTTGAAAAAATAGTTCGCCATATCAGTTCATTTCATCCTTATTACACGTTCTTCGAATGGAAAAAAAAACTTTAAAAAAAAAAAATTTAACCTCCTTCAAAAAAGTCACTAAAAAGATGAAAATAATGAAATTTTGAGGTCGGCGCTTATTTAATAAAAGTAGATATGTAATTAAAAGTTTTAGTAATGAAATTGGCTCCGACCTCAAAATTTCATTATTTTCTTCTTTTTAGTGACTCTTTTTTTTAAAGATTTTTTATTTTTTACTTTTTAGTGGTGGATTTGATTTCGCACATTTTTGAAGATTTCCCTCGATTTCTCCACGGTTCCATCATCAGATCCTGACCTGATGACCATGGGACCACCTGGGATGCATACCCTTTCAAACAAAAAAAGAATTTTCCAAATCGGTTCAGGCGTCTTCGAGTAATCGGGGGAAAAAATAAAAAAAAAAAGATTCCGATGAATTGAGAACCTCCTCCTTTTTTTTGAAGTCGGTTAAAAATACGGTGCTGTTGTCATAATGACCGTTCGCAAAACTATGGTAATCGCGCCGGTACTGTCGCTTAGTTGCGTTCTACTTTCAGAAGACGGGAATTGTTTTGGCAGACAGAGCAGCCAACAAAAACGATGGAGTACTTTTAAAACTCGACCAGTACTCGATTCTTGGAGTGCTTGCTTAGTCCTTGATTTTACCGATGTAACTGATGCAACTATGTATTATAATGATCGTTTTGATCATTATATATAAAATAAAAAATAAATAAATGAAAAAATTATATACTTATTTGTTTCTTAAGCGTTGCTAATAGAAACTTAAAACAATACTATGTTGTGGTCGACAATGCAGAGTATTAATGTTGTCACTAGGAGACCCAACAGTATTTTAGCCAAAAAATGTATTTTTGTATGAGCTCCTATAGAAAATCTGCTTTTCATGTCTGTATATAGCGGTACTAAAATGATCTATTTCGCAGTAGCGAAACAAGTAAAACAAAAGAAATGCCAAACATAGTCATACTATCTTTTATATAGTAAATGTATGAAAATTCAACGCAGTATACAAATTCAAAGTGAACCTGCTCAAAATTGAGTTGTCTAAAATTTTGAATATCAGTTTTATGGGGGGTGTGTACAAAACATAGTGCATGTAGCTGGTGCGTGATGCTATTACGGTCCATGTAATTATTAAAACTTCTCGTTTTTAAGATATTACATTCGCTATAATGTATGTCATCACGCACTAGAAATATAACCTACTATTGTAACCTTGCGATCTATTTTTTTTGTTGATGAAAAAAAGTATTGGTGCCTAAACTAAAAATCAGATAGTTCAGATTCTATATACGGCTATACTCCTGCACCATTTGTCGACAAGTTTTAAGTCGGCTGAATTTATAGGCCATACTAATACCATGTGCAAGATGACAATTCAAATGAAGACAAGGCAGAACATAAAAAAATGTATATATAAAAAGAACCTAAACTTTACACACCAACAAAAAAGAATGCATTCATTTTCGCAAATGACTGACGATTGTATGTTTAATTATATGATTATCTTTCACTATTATGACTTTCCAATTCGATTCGAATATTATATGGCATTTTAAATATTTTTTGAATGTTTGCCAAAACAAAATCTATTATACGCATGCTATTTTATATACATATGCCTACATAACATAGTTGTAAAAATATAGAAGGTAAAAGTGTTTTTCTGTACTGGGTAATTATTTCTTTTGTACATTTGACGTGTGCAAAAGAACTGTTTCCGTGTGAAAAATATCGTTTTTGTCATCTGATCAAATAATTTATTTTATCATACTACAATGAAAATACGCGAAGTGAATGGCCTTTTGTCTGTTGTCTGCAATTCCTTTCTGAGTGAAATAACTCGAACTATACTGAAAAAAATGTTAATATAATATTATGTCTATTGAAAATATGTAAAACCTCGAAATTTCGGAAATATTTTTGATGAATTCCAGTTACCTATATAATATGTATTTTCTATATGTAGATACTAAACAGCCAAGTTTGTGTCCCCCAAAAACTTGTATACGAGAGTAACTAATGCGCCCGTCAAAACGCACACGCACGCACACACGCATAAGGTGTTGACACATACTACGAGCGTACTAACAGGACTTACAAATTTTTTAGATATAACAGTAAAAACGTTTCGGGTCTACATTAAATAAAAAACGGTTTTTTAATAATGTCTATAGTGGGTGTGCAATTTCCCCAAATGTCCATTTTTTGCTGTAATAATAAAAATACAGTTTCGGGGTCGACATTAATTACGTTTCTAAAGCCTACGCATTTTTTTAAACCCGTTTTTTACCACTCATAGATTTATAGGATAACAAATTATATATGTGTGTGTTTTTTTTTTTGTTTCAAAATCTGTTTTATAAATAAAGTTCTTTAAATAAAGACAATAAAAAAAATCGCAATGAGTTGTAACAATAAAGCAATTAAAACTATAAAGACATGTCAACAATGCAGACTGTATTATTATTTTAGATATGATATGAAAGGATAATTTTATTCTAGCAATATTATGAATAAAAAAAACTCGGGTCGCAGTGCCAAAACCCTGCCGACAATATAGTGTATTTGCTTGTATAGGGCCTTGTGGTTTTATACTTTTATTATGTGAAATTAAGTTTGTTTTTGGGCAAAATAAAAAATTTAACCCCTTAATACACCCCTTAAAATAACATTTTTTTCTTAATTGTAATATTATTATCAATCTAACGTCTACACCAAATTAAATACACCCTTCAATAAATAAGTCATTATCTGCAAACTAGTGTTTTCATAAAATTTGTAAATCCGGTCCTGTCGGGCCGATTTTATTAAAATTGTAGGGAAACTTTTTAATCACTACCAAAGAGTTAAATTTAATTTTGAAACGATTCGGAGAATTTTTTCGGTATTTTGGGGCCCAAAAACAGTTTTCAACCCCTAAAAACTACCCTTAAAATAGCCCGATTAGGCCCATTTTAAATAGGCTTCTTGCGGTGATGGATTTCAACATGTGGCCCAAATTTCGTTGAAATCAATTAACTCTTTCGAAAGTTATATAAATATATATATAAATATATATATAAATATATATATACATATATATATAAACATTTTTAAAAATGGTGCCAAAGTGTTTAGGAGGTTATGAAACGTCGAGAAATTTTGGTCCGACCCCTAGGTCCCGCCATCCGACCGACGCCAATAGTGTATGTTGCCATATGGCAAATACACTAAAAATATTTAAGGGCCAAAATGTCCAAGCTGATTTGAATATTTTGTCAAACTGAGAAATGCAATGTTACTTCATATGCAAAAATTTTCCAGAATTTTCATCAAAAATAATCTATAAAAATGAAATATGTACAATTACTTGACATTTTATAAAATATAATAATTTTCAATAAAAAAGTGAGTAATAATTCATAAATAACACAGCAGTAACAAGTTGAATAAGCAGAGTATTTTTACATATTATTATCTATGCATAACATATTCTACCTGTCCTATTTATGGGACACCAATTTACTCAGGATAGATTTTCATAAAACTCCGACACGTATTTTTTCTAACAGGTAATGGAACTTATATTGAAGAAATTTCTTTCCTTTCATTAATTTTCAACAGAAAAAATAATTTGGTAGATAACGAGTTTTAAAAAGATAAACCGAATAATATGATGAAAACGAGGATGAAACATATTTGTCACAATAATACGCGATGTGGGGAAAGCCAAATAGATGACCTTTGATGTTGATGAACTCAGAACGGTGAGTTCTCGTCAAGAGACCGAATATCATTTCGAGTTTTTTGTGACATTTCGTATATTCAAAGAATACATTGGAAAGTTCGCATTGTAAATTATATGTATATTCAAACAAAATAATGTTCATTCAAAATGACCTTTGACCTTATATTTCTGTTGTTATGTACGCATCATCAAGACATGTCAATAAGAGTTAACGCGCATCTCGCAGCCATTGCTAATGTCAACAGGCCACAGAACAACGCTTTCACTGAATTAAAATACAATATTATATTGTACATATAGTTCATTATTAATTGTTCATATTTATATTCATTTACACGTCATTATTGTTAAATTAGGTATACTTAATTGGTTTAAATATACCTTTTGCAGAAAGAGGAAGATATAGATTGAGGGAGTTTTAATAAGATGTGATTTATGAAACCACAAGACGTTCATAAGAAGAATTTACTTCTGGAAATATAATAATGAGCCTTTAAAAACGTTGAGTGATTGCAAAATTATCTTGTGTCCAAAATCCTTTTAAATAAAAAAACTTGGAACGTGTCGCGGGACACGCGTTTCGAACGAAGTCCCTTTCGTATGCAGGGTTGGCATAATTAATACACATACATAATATACATTGCACACACACACACATATAAAACGCTTTACGATAAACGTTTTACGCTTTTTCGTGACGCGTTACATTTGTTCTCGGCTAGGTCTCCTCGTCAACCCGCGATAAGGAACTTCGTTCCAAAATACCCGGTATAATCTAAAAACACCCGGTGTAATCTAAAAACAACCATTATAATCTAAAAACACCCGGTATAATCTAAAAACACCCGGTATAATTTAAGAACACCCTGTATAATCTAAAAACACCCGGTAAAATCTAAAAACAACCATTATAATCTAAAAACACCCGGTATAATCTAAAAACACCCGGTTTAATCTAAAAACACACGGTATAATCTAAAAACACCCGGTATCACCGTATACCAGTATACATTATACGTCTTACGGTTTTTTCGTGACACGGTACATTTTTTGTCTTACGGTTTTTCGTGACCCGTTACATTTTTTGTCTTACGGTTTTTCGTGACACGTTACATTTTTTCTCGGCTAGGTCCCCTCGCCAACCCGCGATAAGGAACTTCGTTCCAACAAAAAATTATAATTTCTTATTTTGCCGCTTCAAAAATTTGCATTACTATTAGGAGAAATCCAACACTTAAGTTACATTTTTCAAAAAAATAATTTTTAACATACGATGGTTTTGCCTTTACTCACCGAAATATTATCTAAATATTAAGATAAAAAAAAATTAAATGCACACCTTTAGAAATTCCTACTGTTATAAACGAACTACCTACTATTTAAAAACAAAAAGACAAACGTCAATTTAAAAAATCGCCTCCATCGTGCAAGCAGTACGGCCTCTGTTATTAACGCAAGATGATTAGAGAGTAAAAAAATGTAACAACGCCCCACCTATCAATAACATTGTAGAACAACCTAATTTTATCAAAGCGACACGGAAAAGTCAGACTTGAACTTCGAATATAAGTAAATCAATGAAAGCTTTTTAGTTCTATGTGTTTTCAACAAAGGTAAACATTAAACATAGTGGGTGTAAAAAGGCTCATATTTGAAACTGTGTCAAGAGTATATTATACTATACTTACAAAGATCTCCTGCACTAAATTTTTTTCTTCTCGCCTAAAAGCTTACAGTTTTCCCGACGCCGTTTTTAAAGCTAAAGGTTTCGGATAAACGCCAAATGAATCACACTACAGATCCAACAGGCGAATATTTGAAAAAAGTATTGAATACGTGTAAAATATTACGTAATTTACAATTTTGTACAAGTTTCTTCAGGAATTTTTTAATTTTTCGCCTTTAGGATTTGTGTGATTAATTTGGCGTTAACTTGAATCCTTTAGTTTTAAAGATAGCGTTCGGAGAGCTGTAACCGTTTTTAGGCGAGAGGAAAGGATTTGAGTTGAAGACTGTAGAGGGTATCTTATTAAAATGAAGGAAACAATGCTAAATTTAAAGTAAGAAGTGTATAATTTAGCCTGTTTATTCATATTTGAAATTTTGGATAGTTCGAGAAGTCTATATAAAATTTATTTGTTGGGAAAAAAGGACACTTTAAGTAAACACTTATTTGTTAATTTGCGACGTTTCGTCCCTTCATTGGAACTTTTTCAAGCTTATAACTGGAATTTAAATATAAAATACAATTTTTAAAAATTTACAATTGATATATAAAATATCAGATATTAATTATACACACCATTAAATGTTATGTTTAAGTAGATATAAAAGTTAACATGTAGATATCAATTTTATTTAAACAATTGTTCAGAAAAACTTTTATAAATAAACCGTTTTTTTTTTTTAATTTTCGGTTGATGTTCAAATTAATGTATATTTATTGACTGTTGGTAAACAAAATCATATGACTTCTTTTATAAGCTTGAAAAAGTTCCAATAAAGGGACGAAACGTCGCAAATTAACAAATGAGTGTTTACTTAAAGTGTCCTTTTTTCCCAACAAATAAATTTTATATTAATTACCAAGGACAAAAAAGCAAAAAGGCAATATCTAATGTTCTTCAATGCTGAATTGTGTCGAGGTCTCCAAAAATTGCCTTCCTTAGGACTATAATCGTAATTTCTGTCCATGTAAAGATACGGAATTAAATATGGGTTTTTTTGAAGACATGGACAGATATTACGATTGTAGTCCTGAGGAAGAAAATAGATTTTTCGAGACGTCGGCATAATACAACATTGACGAACATTTATGTACAGCCTTCTCGAACTATTAAAATTTCAATGTTTTTACAATGAAATGCTCTTATTTGTTTAAAATGGTTGCGAACTGTTTACTGTTATTGTTTCTGATATGGTGGTATAGTTGAGAGTACAATGACAATATTTCAATGAGTCATAAAATAATCTGTAATTGGTGTTCAACTAATTATTCCTATAAAACTAATTATCATAATGTATTTTATAATCAATATGTTCAATTAACTCATAAATTAATAAAAGTTTATTATATGATATTATAAATATTCTTAACGACAAAATCGTGAGTCGATTTATTAGTAAAGATTTGAGAATCAATAAAAATTTATACGTAAACGTTTGTTTTATGAATAACTATCAAATATATTCATATAGTTATTATAATAGATATATATATATATATATATATATATTCATATAGTTATTATAATAGATATATATATATATATTTTCCGGTGAAGTACCTAATTGATAATAATTATCAATTAGGAATTGCACCGAAAAGTTGTCGTTTTAATATCAGAGTCTATTAATTATAATTATAAGCCTTCAAAATTAATGTCTACAGTGATTTTATATTTACATATATTTTAAACTAGATGGCCAATTTGGATTCGCCTGGGCGCACCATTTCGCTCGTTCGCGCTTTATAACTAATTAATGCCTTACTCATTCGCTGTGCTCGAATTTATAATTAATTAATACTTTACTCATTCGCTTCGCTCATTTGCTAGAATTTTTAATTAACTGCTCGCGGCTTATTATTATTATTAGGTATATTATATTTCACACGGCTTTTGACATAAACTTGATTGTAATTCAACTTAGAAGCAATTCTTTTCGCATTCTGGCGAAGCTGATACAGACGTAAGCTATCATCAAGAAATAAGCTATCGAATGGTAAAACTGCATTAATTAGTTTTTTACCGGAGCAAAGCCGGACCGCAAAGTCACTTCGAACTTAAACAGTTAATTTTCTAAAATTTAATTTTATTTCTCGCTTTTCGGTGCCTTTGTATTATTATTTTATTCCGTGTTGCCCGGATAAAGCTAGATGAAGCGATTGGTTCATGACACTTCCTCACATAACCCTTAGCGATATAGTGAAAGTTTTAAATTAGCCCAATAGTTCCGTACCTCTTTTTACAAATACATTAAATACCACGTGACCAGATAGACGCAGATTTGCACTAGTTTTGTGCCACAAAAAATATTATTTTCCGGTTAATTTTTTTATAATTTCTATACAGGTAATAATCGTTAGCTATTCCCAATTTCTAATAATTCTAAGATAAACAGGTAAAAAATAAATAAAATACAAAGTTCCAATTTTTACTTTTTTTCTGGTAACAGCTAGTGCTCTCTTTCTACTAATTTATACTCTTTTCATAAACTCTATCATGTTTGCAAAAATGAAAATTATCTACTTACGATTTTTTTTTTGTATATTCACGGAAGACTTTTCAATTACGTGGAAACATATTCTTACAAAAACAGAATAAAAATAGAAAAACGCATTATAAAACAACGTTTTATACATAGCTTTGTATTAAAAATACCGCTATAAAATTATCAACAAAAAAACCATTAAATAATTGTTAATTTGTTCATTACTCTTAAATTAATTAATGTTTGCCTTTAGGTATAGTATTTCGTCAGAATTTAATTAACAACAATTAAACTGACATTATTGTGTCATCAATACTAATAATTAACGGTTTCTATTCATATTATTGTGTTTATTGACAGAAAAGAAAGTGTTATGTGCTCAATACCGTTCATTACTTTATTTATCAGCTGTGTGTACTTAGTTTTTACAACAATAGCGTTGAATAACAGTTGGTAGTCAAAGAAACTATTTCTATTGTATTAAGTTGCAATTTTAGTTAAAGCTTAACGTTGTGAATAATACTGGAAGAAAAAATAAATGAAAGCTAACATACATCAACATTTAATTACCCTTACGTCAATTTTATACTGACCCATGCATGATACGTTCATAACGAATTGTCATTTGAGCTATATTTTTACTTTTTTTGGATAATAAGGGGTATTTGGTATAAATCATAGATAGATACATTTATTGTCTTGTTTAAACTCGGGTACATAATTTTTTTGATTGAATACTTATCGAGAGACCGACATAAAATCATAATCTTTTTTTCTCAATCAAAATCTTTTATGAATCAACCGTCATACTGGCAAAACGATCAACTAGAAAAAATAAATATTGGAAATGTTAGCGATAGTGGAGAAAAATAATATTTTTAATCAGTTGAACCTATTTTTTTAAATTAAACGAATATTGGCTCCTTGTTTAAATACTAGTATAAAATGAACGAAAAAAATGTTATTAAACTTTTATTGTAGCTGCCATGTATGTGTGTCGCTGTGTCAGGATAAGGCGACATCTTTAAATAAATATTAAACAGCACAGCATTACTATTTCTGTTGTGGTTCCTACGGGTTTGACATTTTCTAAGACTTTTTAAAATATGAAAAAGAAATTCACAATGGCTATTGTGAATCAAACAGCAAACTATTATACACCAAAAATGTTGTATATCACTGTAAAACAGACCACGTATTTTAATTGTCGTTTGTCACAAAATCGTTAATTTTTTACGTTTTCAAGTCTGATTTGTAAAAACCGTACCTATATGACTTTTTCCAATTTAAAATGCGTCACAATACTGATTGTTTAACATTTCAATAACAACTATCTACCCAAAACGTAAACCAGTAAAAGCAATGAAAAATTACGAAAAATGCAAAGATATTAATTAAAATTGTTTTTTTTTTTTTTTTTGGAGGCAACCATTATAATAAGAGTTTAAATGACGATTTCATTTATATTTTATCAATGTAAACGGTATAAAAACATTTCTTGGTCAAAATAAATAGCTTTCCGAATTAAGGTTCTCATGTAAGTAGAAATTATCTGTAATTAGCAATGCGATCTTACACCTAAACAGTTGGCGATTTTAACTTTTTTTTGGTGAAACTAAACCTCAAAACGAAAACAAAAAATCTCTTAGGGAATTTCCTCCCAAAGATCCAATTTTCAAAATGATTGGTTACAGCATAGTTTACCAAACAGAATTATTGTAAATTCAAAAAAAAAATATAATATATTGGCAGACCTGTGAGCTCGCAAAGTATTTTTGAACTAAAACTTATTTTGGAATGGTGGAGTGAATTTGATTCTTCAAATTGCAAATGTAACGGAAGTGAATGCAATATCCCTTTATACTCGCCCTAGGGATGAAATTCTTTTAAATCTTGTTAAAATGTGGTTACCCGGTTTCCTTAGTGTCCAAAACATTGTTTCTATGTCAATAAAGTATATTTTGGTGCACTCTCAGGTAAACTCACGATCCATCGACGCCGGTTGCGTTCACAAAAATAGTTTCGGGTACGGTGTAGAATTTTTCAAAGTCAAAATTCATGATTGTATAATCTGGGGTGTAAAGAGATATGTAATATACATAAAATCTATAAAAATTGGCCGAAATATGTAAGGTCCTCTTGTGAGTACAGTACATAGATGGTGTTGATATGATTTGTACTATTTTCAAATTAATTTTAAACTTTCAACAAAATTATTTTATTTCAACCAAAAAAAATATACATTACAAAAAATACAATTTAAACTTAAAAAAATGGTGTTGTACAGCCGAAGCAATTTTTAATAATAATATTTTAATTTTTACAAAATAACAGATTTCAATTTTTGAACAAAAATGCGTTACGCAAGTGTTAAAAGATTACTCAACATTTAAATAAAACAAAAATATACAGGGTGTCTGAACAGATGGTGTTGACGCAAGTTTATGCAATTTTACTATTGTATAATTGTCACTGTTGAGCATGACCGCGGTCCTAAATTGCCAGTGTTTTACCGCGACACTTGTGAAATGTAATTATACCTTATATTTTTATTGTGTTAATTTCTATTTACGTACCCAAATACACATAACATTCGAGTTTTACATTTATTTTTCATTTTCATGTGTGAAAAATATCTACTACTATACCGAGTGTCTCAGAAATCGCGCACCCAATTGTTGGGATCGAAAGAGAAAAATATTCTGAGCCCAAAAATCCATGTTTGGAATTTTTTGATGACATAGTTAATTAGTAATTAATTAATGAAAGTGACCAATCAGGAGCGCGCTACAGAAGAGAGTGTCGTCGGCTGATTTATTTCGGTTAATTACTAAAATAATTATTTTAACAAATAAAATTACTTGCAATACTGTTCAATTGATTTTTATTTATATAAAAGACGTTTCAACCAACAGTTTTGGTCCTTTTCAATAATAATAATTATTATTATTAAAATAAAAAACCGTTGGACTCAGACGAACCGAGAAAGTGTCGTTGGCTGACTTATTTTGGTTAATTAATAAAATAATTATTATTATTATTACAATAAAAAATAATTGTATCAAAGCCTTCCAGAGTTTTTGTCTGAGTCCAGTTTCGAATTTTTTTTTAAACTACACTAATAATTTTTAATGAATAAAATAACTTAATTAACGCTCGCCAGTAATTTCCACTTTTCGCATTTGTCTTCTCAAGGCCCTCTGGCGTCTCACTCTCACGTCCCCTACTGCCTCCCCACTCACCTTTTACTCTTCTATAGCGCGCTCATGATTGGTCACTTTCATTAATTAATTACTAATTAACTACATTATCAAAAAATTCCAAACATGGATTTTTGGGCTCAGAATATTTTTCTTTTTCGATCCCAACAATTGGGTGCGGGATTTCTGAGACACCCGGTATATTATTTGCGTTTGTTTTTTTTCGTTTTATTTCAAAGAACAATGTTTCAATAATTAAATACACCGAGCTGGATAGAGTAGTACGGGTTCGAATCCCGGCGGGGGCAGATGTGGCTGGAACTTTTTCTTACTGCCTCTCGCCGAGAAACGGTAATTCCTGTATCGGTCATCTTGATTGAGATTTTCCATGGTTTCCCTAAATTAATTCCAGATAAATATCGAGATGGTTCCTTATTTGAGGTCATGGCCGATTATACCTATCAAACTCCTAGTTCAAAAACTACCCACCTTATCCTATAATTTCCTATGATTCCTTCATTCGCTCATTGCTATTACATAAGTTGAAATTTTAAAAAATGTATAAAATAACGGGAAGTGGTAAATGGAAAATAGTAATGGTGCGAATGGCGCCTGTTATGACATAAAGTCGAGAAACGGACGTTAAACGCATTATTATTATATTATAATTAAATAGATATTAACATAGTCATAAGTTTTGCCGTAGTTGGATAATGACTTCTACTTTTTAAAGGTTCTTTTGAAAAACGAGAAGGAAACACTAATTTAGGCACATATGCCCAAAGATAAATAAGTCAACGTTACTTTCAGGAGTTGGCAATACCTTACGCTATTGTCAAGAGAGCGATGTTATTGAAAAAGAATTTGCCTTTAAAGGTCTTTTTAAAATTGCATGTTGTAATGCTTCAAATGTGTTTCAATGTAACTAAAACTTAAAATGTGGAACATTAAGATTAATTATTATGGATATCTTATTTTAAACATTTCATAGCTCATCCCAAACTGTGACCTTTTGACGTATACTTATAAGTTATTCACAAGACGACAAGAATTTCCACTTTCAAATATTTTATAATATTTATATATACAATATACATAGTATAATATATTATAATATGATACATAATATTATATACATGTGGGCCGCATACCCCGGAGAGATCAGGGGACTACAAAGTTGGGTCGGACTGTTTTATGGACCACAAAAATGCGCGGAATAGATTCCATTCTTGAGATCGAGATTGTGCTCTCATTCTGAAAATATCGAGATCAAAATAAAATCCTACTTAATAATTCTTAATTATTAATCCATAGGTGTCTTGTTTTTTGCAATTTAAAGAATAAACAATACTTTGATGCCTGCTCTCAAATTAACCAGAAGACATTTATTCTTTTACAATTAAAAAATTAAATTACTATTGTTCGTATTAATAGTAAATGATACATTTCTGAAAGGCACCGCATACCATTTCTTACAGTCATTCACAACATTATTTTAAAATTCGTATCTGCGTATATTACATCTTCCATACAACTCCTATTGTTTTACATTTGTATTGTATTAATGTGTCATATTTTACACACAAAAAATACACTTGTCTTGCAGAACAATGAAATTTCGAATATTGTATAAACATCCCTACTTTATTTTGCGAATGGTCCCTCAGGAATTGTTTTACATTTTTTAGCTGCTAGTGGTATATATAGGTATTATATATAATATAACGGTGTGTATCAGAACAAATATGTAACAGGAGGTGTAATGAGCGAAAACATTTTTGAATTTCAAAACATTTGGGGATCGAGTCCTGCTTAATATAAAACTCAGGTATACAAAACTATCGAGTGCTTTATAAGCAAGAAAAAGTACTAATCTTGATTTTTCAAAATATAAAAAAATATCCTGAAAGAAAAGTGGTTTAGAATGTAATTTTGTAGTTCTATACCGACTTTCAGCTATTAAAAAAAAAATTAAAATTAAATAAATTGTATTTTATAAGTACTAGGTGCTATGCGCACAAATTTAACGATTTTTTTTGGGTTATATATTTCAAAAATTTAGTATGGGGCTAAAATTGCATTTTAAATAACTTTTCTTAGTAGAATTTTTCGTATTTCGAAAAGCAGATGTTCTATTTGTGATTATTTTATAAAACATCTTGTAAAAGATCGAATTAACTCCTTTTTAGTATACCATGCTATATTCGCAATAAATATTTTTTTTTGCTCATCGTTAACTTTTTCTTGGTCATTTTATGAAACATCCTGTACAAGAACAAAACAACTCATTTTGATATAGCATGCTATTCCGAATTTTGTTTTTTTTTTTGTTCATTACGCCTCTTGTTATTTCTATCCTGGCTGTCTATGTATACGGATAAACATAAAACATAAAATTTTTCAAAGTGAACCACTATTATGTGTAAATTTTAGTTCTAGTAATTTTTTCTTTAATATTAATTCGCAGGTCTGACCCAGTTGTCAAAAATGCACTATTTTAATTAAAAAAACAATATAACACAATTTCTCCAATTTCTCTCAATATTTATAGAAACTCAAATTTTATTTTAAATTATACACTTATTATTTTGAATTTGCATAGTGTATTGCTGGTTTGTTTTATTTGAGAAATACATGTGTATCTTAAAAAACGATATTAAAAAAAGAATATGAAAATTTAACAGGTAAACATTTTAAAAGCCATTAATATTTTTTATAATCCATGTGTAAAATTATTAAATGCATAAAATAGTTGAGTGCAAAGTTTATTATCTAAAATTAAAGTTGGCATTTACTTCTGATAAAAACATTAATATTCGCAATTAGCATGGTATTATTAGCAATTTGGAGAAATCTATATCTGAAGTCATACAAAGAGACATTAAATAAAACATACTATTGTGATGCAAATCGAAAGCTGAGAACAGATCTATACTAGGTTCAACATTATTAAAATAGCCGTGCAAACTAGTGCAACCTATAACACAGGCGGAGCGGTTTCTGCAATAAAGTTTACCCATAGGCCATATAGGTTCAAAAAAACTAAATTTCAGATAAATGAATAAATAAAAAAGTGAGGCTCACACAGTCTTAGTTACGAAATAAACGACTGTTAATATTATCCAGCCCTTGTTTCAACGATAAAATTTTAACAATACTTATAGTAAGTATTGAAATTTTATGAACAATAAATTCACCACTCACTGTAACAAAACATCGCAAAATAACACATATAGAATGTCACTTTCTGGCGTGTTTGAATAAACTTTTATACTTTATCATTACAATATTGTACAATATGTATAATTACCATGTAAGTGAAAATATAATACCTATTATTTAAAATTCTATTACATACGTTAAAAGTCACGTTCAGGTGTGAATAGTGCACAGGGTTGCTCAATAGATATTAAAAATTTATGTCGAAAAAATTCAGTACAGTAGAATTTCGCCAGAGTTTATGGAACTATTGAGAAAAACACTCACTTAGAGAGAGCCACTTCTCTTTATTTCTTCTTAGTTCAAGACAAAACTATAGCAATCCTGTGAGTGACACCCGTTGTGACGTTATAATATTGAGAAACGAACACCAAACCCATTATTATTATTATTATGAAATCTGTTACATCCATCATTTATATCTTGTATATCCACAGGCTGAATAAAAAATAGAGGTGGAAAAAATGTCGAAGAAAATGGTTTATAACATAATTTTCTATATTATTTAAAATTTTAATCAAAAAACCTGGAATCACCACTATCTCGAGTTCCGACGCTTATGGAAACTGTACCGGCAATAGAAATGATGTTACGGTTTTATTATATGCCAGTTAGTTAAAGATTATTTGTTTTATTTTTGTTTCATAAATTCAGACGTTCAACATAATCGATAATCAATATAAAATCAAAAGCATTTATAATTTTCTTTTTCAAACGAGAGAAAATAAGAACTGAAATAGAGGGGTCAATAACACTGAACTGATTTATTGATGATTTTTGGTTAATATCCATAGTTATTAAGAAGAAAACGTGGTAGTTTATTGAATTAGGTACCCGCTTTATTTCATCGAAAATTGGAGACGAAAACATTTTCCAAGCTCTGAGTAACTTTGACCTGTTGTAATTTAATGTATTTTTGCCTTTATGTTGTGTTATTCCAAAACGAACGCAAAATTAAAAGAATAAGTAATAAACAATTACACATTTCCACAAAACTTTGGAAACTTTATTTAACAATAGAATTCTCACATATTCACTACTGCGCTGTTTTATTAAAAGTGAGTGTTTTAGGGACACGACGCTAGGGAGAACAGTCAGAATAATATCTGCCTGCCTATCCAGAATATCCGCCAGATTCGCCTTAAAATAAAGTTATATGTCTGTTTTTTCAATAATCATAAAATGTGTCACGCCAGAGTGATCAGTAATAATTGATTATAAAATATGCAATTTCATCTAAATTTTATAGCAGTTACATAATCAGTGAGAAAGGTTTGTATTTAGTTAGTCCTTAACGAGTGCATATATTATGAAGTATAATTCGCCAGTGGCGGGTACGATTTTGTAAAATTAACTTTTTTATTATTTTTCTCGAAAATATACTTGCCGATTTCTTCTCATATTTAGGATAGCCAATATTTAAGTCTATTTCATATATGGAATATTTTCGTGTCCACTTCTGAATTACCCCGTACCTACCTATATCTGTTTCTGAGAGGTGGTGGAGGAAGAACAGCAGCAGAGCAAGTTGTGGTTTAGAATGTCTTCTCCACGTCGCTAAATTCAGATATTAGAGATAGAACACGACAAGCAGTAATCAGTATCGTGAGAATTGAACATTCCATAAGATGTGAAATCGACAATCTACATGTCTGTTGCTATTGATGGTTAACATCACGGTAAAGCATCGTCTATCAGCAATAACCTTCTCAATAATTATCGTACAGTAACATCTTTTAAATCAGTGCTTCTAATTCTCCACCTCCTGTGCCTTACTATTTTCAATCGTTACGAGTACATGTTTCATGTCGTGACGATATTAGGGGAGAACCACGTACCTTGAGACACTTTTTGTTTTTTGCATGTATAACAAGTTAGTTTTGGGAAAATCGATAATGCAATTAAACAGAACGAAACATATGTTTTTATTAAACGAAATCCATTACACAAACTTAAAAAAAAAAATTAAACAATATTCTGAATTAAAAAAGAAAAAGAAAAAACTGTCCCAAGGTACAACATATAGCACGTACTTTGGGACAGGACGGTATTTACCTTAGGACAGTAACAACACAATACTATTTATAATAATTAAGCAACACTATAAGCTGAAAAATCAACTTCAAACTCAGCTGATTATTTTTTCGCTTCGTACTACTACTAGACTTAGGATTTAACATCTTTATTTAAATTTATTTTTATTTTTTCTATTTTGGAATTTATGCGTTTATTTTTTTTTTTTTGTTATTTCTGGCAAGTTGTTGCATTTCAATTACATTGTTTTCTGGTGTATCCGTGACGATACGACATCTTCCAGGTTTCCTTAAGGTACGAACTGACAGATGTCCCAAGGTACGTACCTAATGAATGTTACTAATCACTTACTATAAATTATAAAATTATAGATTAAGAAACTTCAGAATAAAGAAAATACTTGCTTCGTCTTGCATTTAACAATGTGAGTTATAACTATAAACAATAAACTGCTTACCTTTATAGAAATTGGTTTTGATGTCTGAGAATTAAAAATTACTTTGACATTTCAAAAATACAAATTTATCACTTGCACCTAAATTTCTTATTGTAGCTAAACTCAAACTGAACTAAGTGATATCTACCTAAAAATGGTTCTATCACTGATTTTTCAGCTTAAAGCATGGTCGAGAATGGTTTAAAACTAGAATGTCCCAAGGTACGAACTGTCTCAAGGTACGTGGTTCTCCCCTACGATAAATTAGATCCAACAATACGTTTGGCTTGGGTTACGAGAAAATAAAGAACATGAGCTTCCGTTAAGTTCGCCTTTTCTGTACCAATAGGCGCCGACATAACTGTGCATTACCGGATTGTTAAAGATGAAAACGTTGATATATCGGGTGCGAATTTTCTACGACCTACGTTGCTTCAAATCCTACATACACTTCCAAACTGTCAGATTACTACATTAATGGTGTCATTCGTGAGAGGGCAAGTCGTGGGCCGTGGCGTATAAGCATTAGGTAAGGAAAGAGCTAACTATTGAGCATCGACTTAAAGGAGGACGTTGTACCGCGGCTGTACTGCACTAATTAGTAGTCTATCGTGGAAATGAAATGACTATTGTAAGTTTATACGAACACTGACAGCGACCAGGGTTGGCAGAAGCTTTGAATTTTCGGAAAGGTTCTAGAATCTGTCAACTTATCCCGTGTCCAGGAAGTCTTTTGTCCGGAAAATGCGCAATTTTAATGAGATTTTTTATTCGAGTTATTTTCGTAATAGTGTAACCATATTTTTGTGAAATATTAATTAATGCCCATTTTTATTAAATAAATACTATAGGAGTAAGACTACTTTGCCCAAAAAACAAAGTTAATTTCATATAGTGGAAGCAGAAAAGTCAACTGATTGTGCACTTTATGATAAAGAAATTTGTCAAAGAGGGGACCTCTTTATATTATTGAAAGATATAGATATCTGGTGTCTGAAGGCAATGAGGGTGGCAAAACTATTTCTGACAAAATCTCAAGAACTATTAGATATACAAAACAACCGACCATTATATTACTGTTGGATTGGTAAAACCAAACTACTTTTGTTTTACTTTACGCACTAGTGAGAAAAAAGATCGTTTTCATAGTGAGTCGTGTAAAAAAAAATTTTTTTACAAAAACTTGTGAAATAAATTGTGACGGTACCGTACATAAGATTTAACAACCAATTTTTCAATCATTTGCTCAAAAACATCGGATTTGTTTTCGGTTTGCCAACCTTTTCAAGGACTATCACAAGATTTAAAGTGACAACAACAAACTTTAAATCGTGACATCTTTTGCACTGAATGAGATCGATGCTATCTAAATTTCAGATTATAAATAGAAATACTCAAGTGCTTCGTTGGTATTTTTATGAGGAAACAGAAGTTTAAACTGTATTAGCACAAGTAATATCCGTGTACATGTAATCTGAATTCCACAATTTTATCATTTAAACAACTAATTCTGTACAGCAAACAAAAAAATATCAGGAATCGTGCAAACCAACAATAATAGTATGGTAACAAGTACTTACATATGTAGTAACCGCAAAGCAATTAATATTGCACAGTGTTTCTCAATAGTTGGTCTGATAACTAAAGGCATGGGAACAGTTTCTTCTTTCAACAATAATTTATAACATCTGTATTTTTAATTACTTGTTATTATTAATCATGTTCTACCAAGTGCCGAGTGAAAAATCAGTGCAAATTATCTGTATTTTTTGAGAGAAATTTCTTCTTTCCAAAACATTTTCGTTAGGATTGATATTGTCCTCGATAAATAATGTTATTTATATATTTTTTCAATTTTTCCCTTTATTTCATTTTCATATTATCAAACCAATGATTTTAGAATTGTTTGTCGCAGGGATAAGCTCCGAGGAAAACAAACGAGCAAACAGATTTTATCATCTTCAAAATATATTAATTTTAAAAATAAGCGGAAACATGTGCTGTAAGAATGAATCCCAATTTTCAATGAATTTTGGAGTTTATTTGTAAAAGATACCCTTTAAATAAATAATAACACACATAATGACATTCTTTCAGACACAGAAATAAGACTACACAAACAAATAAAATATTTATTGTATCTATGGGTCGAAAAAAAATGACAATCAGCAGTACCAATAATTATAAAATGCCAAAACCCTGCCGACAATATAGTGTATTTGCTTATACAGGCAGTGTGGCTTTATTATGCGAACTTAAGTTGGTTTTTGGGCAAAATACAAAATTTTACTCCTTAATACACCCCTTAAAATAGCTTTTTTTTTCTTAATTACAATATTATTATCAACCGAACCTCTATACCAAGTTATATACACCTTTCAGTAAATAATTCACTATCTGCAAACTAGTCTTTCTAAAAAAAATTAATCCGGTCCTGTAAGGTCGATTTTATTAAAATTTTAGGAACACATTTTAATTACTGCCAGAGGGTCAAATTTCAATTTTGAAACGATTCGGAGAATTTTTTCGGTATTTTAGGGCCCAAAAACATTTTTCAACCTCTAAAAACTACCCTTAAGATGGCCCGATTAGGCCCATTTTAAATAGACTTCATGCGGTGATGGATTTCAACATTAAAAACATTTTTAAAAATGGTGCCAAAGTGTTTAGGAGGTTATGAAACGTCGAGAAATTTTGGTCCGACCCCTAGGTTCCACCATCCGACCGATGCCAGTAGTGTATGTTGCCATATGGCAAATACACTAAAAAGGAGGAAAAGTACAAATTATAGTTTATTATTAAAATAATGTTGAATTAAATAAAAAATAAGGAAAAGTACAGAATATGTACCGGTTTCATTAATAAGAATTTAATTTGGTTATGTGTCATGTTATTTTGATGTTCAGAAAATTCTGCTAGATTTCGTTCAGAATTACTTGTTTGTCTCTGTTCGATCTGTCGAGTGGAAACCCGAACGGCTGGACGTACTCATTGTTATTTCAAAAGGAGTAAGCAGTGAAACCTATTGTTGGCCACCTACACTTTCACCCTAAACAGCTCATAAAGGTTCACTAAATATGATTCTATGCAAAATTGGCTAATTTAGGCTGTTGGAAGATACTGAGCTAGTTTGTTATCGGGTTTTGCTCTAAATGCCAAAAACATTTCATTCTATTTGTCATATAACAGGGTATCAGAAAATTGGATATATTGACAATCACTGTTACCGCGCAACAAGCATGCACTTCAAGATAAGATTAAAAGTATAAATATAAACTATGTACATCGCTTTACTTTTCCACGAAAAACAAAATAAGATGTTAAGACTGGCATTTACAATACTTCCTTCAGAAAAGTTTAAAACATAGCTACTATATTTTATTGAGTAAACTAAAGTAAGTAAACTAAACTAAGTATTGGTAAACTAAACTATATATAATAATGCGTTTACAGACGCCACTCGAACTATTTGTCTTTTAAGCCTACCACGTTCCCGTATTTTCTATACCGGGTGTTTTTTTCAAAACTTTGAATGGATTTTTTTGTTGATACACCGATTGAATCAAAAAAAGTTTTAGGCAAAAGTTGTTGGGTTTTGAGGGGGAAATAATTTACACGTAATACCAACCCACTCCACCCCACCCCTCGGCAGGGGGAGGGAGTAACATTTGTTTTTTAAATGGAAACCTCCGATTTTTATGATTGAATTAAATTAAATTTTAAAGTTGTTCATTTTTACACAAAAAAAATGTAATCATAAAAATCGGGGGTTTCCATTTAAAAAACAAATGTTACTCCCCCCCCTGCCGAGGGGTGGGGTGGAGTGGCTTGGTATTACGTGTAAATTATTTCCCCCTCAAAACCCAACAACTTTTGCCTTAAACTTTTTTTGATTCAACCGGTGTATCAACAAAAAAATCCATTCAGTTTTGAAAAAAACACCCGGTATATTTCAATTTCAACTTAGTAGTTTCACTAGTTTTTTGTGAATCCAGAACTTTCCCGCAAATAGTTCTGAGGTATCAAGAAGACCACATCAAAATCAATTCATCCATTAAAGAGGAGACAAATAAATATACATACAAACACAAACATATGACTCTTTTTATATTAGTGGGGAATAAATAAATAATACATTTTAAGTTTAAAAGGATGTCTAGAAAATAAAGAAGGTCAAGCATAAAGTTGAAAAAACCCGGGTCGCAGTGCCAAAACCCTGCCGACAATATAGTGTATTTGCTTGTGTAGGGCCGTGTGGTTTTATACTTTTATTATGTGAAATTAAGTTTGTTTTTGGGCAAAATAAAAAATTTAACCCCTTAATACACCCCCTAAAATAACATTTTTTTCTTAATTGTAATATTATTATCAATCTAACGTCTACACCGAATTAAATACACCCTTCAATAAATAAGTCACTATCTGCAAACTAGTGTTTTCATAAAATTTGTAAATCCGGTCCTGTCGGGCCGATTTTATTAAAATTGTGGGGACACTTTTTAATCACCACCAGAGGGTTAAATTTCAATTTTGAAACGATTCGGAGAATTTTTTCGGTATTTTGGGGCCCAAAAAGAGTTTTCAACCCCTAAAAACTACCCTTAAAATAGCCCGATTAGGCCCATTTTAAATAGGCTTCTTGCGGTGATGGGTTTCAACACGTGGCCCAAATTTCGTTGAAATCAATTAACTCTTTCGAAAGTTATCGCGCGTACACACACACACACACACACACACACATATATATATATATATATATATATATATATATATATATATATATATATATATATATATATATATATATATATACATATATATAAACATTTTTAAAAATGGTGCCAACGTGTTTAGGAGGTTATGAAACGTCGAGAAATTTTGGTCCGACCCCTAGGTCCCGCAATAGTGTATGTTGCCTTATGGCAAATACACTAAAAATGAAATGAATGAAAAACTGGTTGTTCACGTATAGTTCACATACTCTATCTCAAAAATATTTCATGTAAGCGTTATATTGGCAACATTTTATAGTCTACTCCAGGTTTCCGCATGCCCTTGTTCAGAGTTCCATGAAAATTTGCAAAAAGGTTTGTACAAATTGCTACCTTTTAATGTCGTTCTGCGTTATCATTTATTAGATGCCTGGTCTGTTTATCGTTATTATTATTATTATTATTGGCTACATAATATAACATTATATACCGCTTTTGACATAAACTTACATATTGTAGATTAGAGACGTTCCACAATGGAGATACAAGCGTCTTAGATAAAACTTGGTTTCAATCCAGTTTGGACCTGGGCAAAGCTGGGCCGAACAGTATATAGATCCGAACCTTCCCCAAGAAATAAGCATCGAGCGGTAAGTAACGCATTAAAATCCATTGTCAGCTGTCGAAATTAGCCGGCCCAAACTAATAAAGACATACACACCAGTCGACATTTGATTTTTTTATAGTATGTACTGATTCGCACGTCTATTTTAAAATGTATTTCTGTCGAAAAAAATGAGTCAGGTTTCCCGAAATTTTCTGAAATAATTCAATGGTTCCTGGTCACCAGTATGACCTATTTAGGAAAGTATTCGTAATCTTGACAGAAATCGCTACTATATAATGTGAGAACTATTTGCAGGCACCAAATAAAATTTAAATGCAAGAAGTAATCATTATCTTTTGTATTAACTGCCTCAAGCAACGCCATGATTTCAATTACTGATCTATTGCTTAGGTCAGCGTTTCTTAAATTGGCACCTGTAAGTACTTATAATCGACGGGGGCCGTGGATTCATCTCTGGTGTAAGTGGACAAAGCTATACAGTTCGGAAAACAATGATTTGTTATACTTCACACCACAGAAGTGAAAATTACTCACTTACATCTAAATGTTATTAATTGACGTTTTCATTTAAAAAAAAATTATATAAATTAATTACACCATTCTATATTAATGGGGTCTGCGATAATTTTACTAATCGCTATGATATCCGTAGGCCTAACGTTTAGGAAACGCTGAGTTAGGTGATGAGAAGCTGCCAAGAGCATTTCTTTTTGTAATACGTCAAGATAGCAACCGTGCTGATCAGAAACCATTGATCACTATCTCAACTGAACGAAACTAATTCAGAGGTCGGTCTCTTTCTCGCGTAACTGTCTGTCAAGGCATCTCTCTGTTTAATTAAGGATTAGAGTTGATGTATCAATTCGACCGTTGAACTACAGTATACCTACGAAAACTGTTTTTTACAATTTTAGAGAATAGTAAAAGATTGTATGATGGGCACTTTGATATTGAAAATATTTTATTTTGTTCTTTTTAGTCTTACAAATGTTTACTATTAAAACATGAATTTTTTAAAATTAATTAATTCTAAAAAATCATGTACGTATTAATTATCATCGAGAATACATATTATATGTATGTACATTTCAAATCGATCAGATATGTGCCGTCCACCATATTAAATTTAGAATGACGTCACACAGCTTATCATATTTCACTCGTTAAGCTCTTTCATTTGCTACCCATGTCAAGTGAGTTGTGAGTAAAAAGGTAATTCGCCATATTGGGGCGTCTGTCATACTAGACATACATTGTCACCGAACTACACGTGTGCAAAACTTCAAAGCTGTAACTTAATTGGATCTAGTCTAAATTTTGATTCCAGGTTTTGATCCAAACTGACTGACAAACATGGGAAGTTAAATAAAAGCTTGCAAAAAATCTTATTTTTCCATAAAAAAACTCGTTAACTTTAAGTTAAAAAAATTATTTATGGGATCATTAAACTTGCTTCGCCTTTTTAAAGGCAGTTTACATGACAGATGTGAGGTGACTTCCGCCACATTTATCGAAATATCTTTTTCCCTGATAACTAAATATTTAAAAATTAATTAATTGCTTTAGGGCAGACGGAAGAGGTACATATTAAGTTCCTTTTTAAGGAAAGTAGAAGAAAAAGGTTAGAATTAGTCATAAAATAAAATTGCGCATGCGTCTAGCTAACTTTAGAAGACATTAAATTATATACTTTTTAAGCTAAGAACTTCTCGAGAACTATCGCTTCTATATAAATTTATTTTATTCATCTATTCACCAACAGTCATATAATCATATTATAATTAATAAAAGGTATTATTAATGTGAAACATTAGAATTCATGCACAAAACACGTTACCAAAAGTCTACTAATTCTACAACAAAAGTAGTTTATGCATCTAAATTGTAAGGCAGTATTTTATGTACGAAACGTGACATTATTGAAATGAGCGATTAGCAAGATTTAACAGTCACACGAGTCATAAAAGCATTACAATCGCCATACTGCATTTTTACTATTAAATAGCTGATTTTCACATCATAATAAGTATATTTGTAATCTTTTTGACAGTTCACGTTCGGCCAAATTGGAATCATAAGTGGATTATCTACGTCCTTTTTGTTGTCTCTTTTGCTCATATGGATTTAAATGGCAACTGGCAGAGATAATATTATTATTGGACTGGTAAAATCGAAGTCCTTTTCTTCTACTTTAAAACCGCTATACAGACATGAAATTCAGTTATTTTATAGGGGTTTGTGTAAAAATATCATTGTATACAACAATAGATAAAAAATGTTGTTATTCACAATTGAAACTTATGGATTTCAATTTAAAAACAATTATTAATTTAAAAAAAATATATACGAAGTAGATAATAATATGTAATTTATAGATTGGCAATTCCTTCTCTCTGTGGTACAGGTATGTCGTGACTGTGGATGGCCTTTAGAGTTGACCTTTCATTTTATAAGATACGGCTACTACGGCTCATCACACACGCACACTCATACAGACACACAGATCAAGTAGTCTGTGTTCCATTAAAACACACGATAATCATCATTGAAAAGTACAGACAAGTCAGACGTAAATTCAATTTATATCGTAGAAAAATTACTGTAAATAGAGACAATTTTGCAATTTTTAATTTTCTGTGACAGTAGTAACACGTGTATGTTGGTTTGATAGTTATCCAATTCAAATTTCTTACTTCGCACATGTAAATAACTCCAGGGATTGGTAGGACGCTGTTATTTATACAATATTTTAAAGTTTGTCTAATAATATGAGCCCTAATTTTTCGGGTTTTAACTCTACCTAGTAAAAATATCAGTTTGACATAAAAACACTAATAAATTGAATATTCAGTTGGTATTGGACACAGATTACTGTAGCAGTTGGTGGACAGAAACAAAATGTAACCGATTTCACGAATTATAAAATGTATATACCAATATACAGGGTGAATCAGACCACCCGTATCAGTCGTTTTTTTCGAAATCGGTTAGTCGTAGAGAGTTGTGTCAAAAATCTGTATCATAAAAGCCCTAATGAAGAATCAAATGGTAATATTTTTTTCCCCCGGAAAGGTCGGCTTACCTATTAGTTTGCTCCAGAATGTTCAGAACTCCGGAATTTTAAATGGCACGATAGGTCGAAAGTGGTATTATTGAAAAGATCTCTAAAAAAATAAGCAAGTTGTGTAGGAAATTTTTTTTTGTTGCTGTCACCCCTGTTAAGTAATATTCGTTTGAAATTATTAAATTGAAATGTGATAATAACGAACTTAATTTTAAAAGTCGGCATTGAAAATCTAGTTACCTAATTAGACAATGTCAGAATTAATTACCAATAATTGTAATTGCTTTTTTTTTGTCGTAAAATCACACATTGAGCAAATTATTAGTTTATTGTTCAGTGTTTATGTTTACATTGTAAATAAAATTAATTCGTTCAGAAGCTCTGTAACTTTTGCCCAATACCATTAACATGTCGAAAGCTTCTAAATTCGAAAACGGCATAATTTAATAAATTAAGTTTATGTTATAAATAAATTGATTTAACTTATTTTATTAAATTATGCCGTTTTCGAATTTAGAAGCTTTCGACATGTTAATGGTTTTCGAATTTAGAAACAGAAACACTGAACAATACACTGATAATTTGCTCAATGTGTGATTTTACGACAAAAAAAGCAATTGCAATTATTGATAATTTATTCTGACATTGTCTAATTAGGTAACTAGATTTTAAATGTTGACTTTTAAAATTAAATTCGTTATTATCACATTTCAATTTAATAATTTCAAACGAATATTACTTAACAGGGGTGACAGCAACAAAAAAAAATTTCCTACAAAACTTGCTTATTTTTTAAAGATCTTTTCAATAATACCACTTTCGACATATCGTGCCATTTAAAATTCCGGAGTTCTGAACATTCTGGAGCAAATATTACCATTTGATTCTTCATTAGGGCTTTTATGATACAGATTTTTGACTCAACTCTCTACGACTAACCGTTTGTCGAAAAAAACGACTGATACGGGTGGTCTGACTCACCCCGTATATTAAATAGTAACGAAACCTCTGTTTGAATATAGTTTTTTAATGCGTTTTTCAGGTGTTTTTGTGTTTTATATATAATGTATTCTGCTGTTCAACAATTTGGACAAGAAATAATTATATATATGATATCTAGACAGCAAAACATATTCTGACAATAATCCAAGAACCAATAAACTTACTTTGCAAAAGTTGAAACTTCGTAGAATGGTATTTTTGGCTTCCCTGATGAGGATATCGAAGACCTGGCAGGCTGCCAGTGGTTACTTTAGCAGCAAAAACTGTTAGTTTCGAGAGCTGTCACTTGAAAGCTACGGACGACAATTTATCGTTAATTAGAATATTGGGTCTACAACGTTAGAATCTTTTAAAATGTGTGCAGTAGTCGTTATTTTGAGCAAATTCAAGTAAACACAGAGGTAACCATGCAAGTAAAATAAGTCGATTTGTAGAAAATTTCACTGAACAAAACCATTATAAAATATTATTATAAAATCGTGCACATCTTAAAGATTCTAACTTATATTTGTCAAGAAATGTAGGCCTGATATTTTTAATAACGATAAAAATGTCATCTGTAGCCGTCAAGTGACAGTTTTCGAGACTAACTGTTTTTGCTGCTAAAGTAACCACTGGCAGTCTGCCAGGTCTTCGATCAAGAAATATAGAATAACCATTCTACAAAGTTTCAGCTTTTGTAAAGTTGATTACAAAATCCGTTGGTTCTTGGACCATAATGTTGACCCACGAGAACAGCAAGTTGCTTTTCATAAAACTATTAATTTTGGTATCGAATCTTGACTATTAAGTACACTTTATGCGACTACACTTGGGGCAAAACCGATTGCATAAATTAAAACTGTTATGACGAATGTGATTAATAAAAAGTAACACTTGATACCTATCAAATTTATTGAGATTAAACTATCAGATCTCGCAAAATTTTAATTACCTAGTGTAGTTTATAATTTGAAATAGGGTTTTAAACTTTGTTTAGTTCCTGTGTATTTGTCGTTTTGTAGAACATTTGACGTACGCGTAATTAAGGCACTAATCCTTAATGAGAAGAGAGCACGAATATACACAAATTGTTCGTAATTAGATGCTTTAATAAATTAGAGTTCATTTTATATAATGGTTTATTATGATATATCAATACCAAATAATTATGCTAGCATATATTCAAGATTAATTAACTAAACTAGCACAATATGAAACATTAATAGCTTTTAATATATTATTTAATAAAGTCCAATTATATGTTATTATGTTTCTATTTGGAGACTATTAAGCATGGCGTTTGACTTTGTCAATGTTGAATACAAAATATTATGTATATATAAAATTTTAGCCGGAATTTTCTCTGTGGGTTTTCGGGTAGATAAGAAAATGCGTCTAGAATTTTTATTTGTAGTTGATACCAAAACACAAAGTATTAAGGTATTTTTGCCCGGTAAGTTTGAAATAAAATTTAGTTGTCGTAAAGGCAAATCTGTTGATAAAATCATTATTTATGTAAGCAAAACTACGATTAAAAACTAGTGAAATTATAAAAATTGGTGTTTCAAATTTAAATTAAGAGCATTGAATTATAACCATCCAAATACCCCCTGTTTATTTCAAGTCCTTTACCCCCGCCTAAAAACGGTTACAGCTCTGCTGACGCTACTTTGCAGCCTAAATGGTTTAGATAAACGTCAAATGAAGAACTAAGAATCATATTATAGATCCTAAAGGCGTAAAATAGAAAAAAACATATCCTGGAAAAACTTATCTTTCTAAAAAAATATAAATTACGCAATCTTTAACAATAGTAGTCAAAACTTTTTTTCATAGATACCATGGAACCATGGAAACAAATAGCAAATATCATTTTTGTTATTAGCCGTTACCCGCGTCACTGCGCGCGTTAACGGAAATTTTTATTTTGCTATAATATGTCAAATGTGAACATTTTTAAATTTGGAATGGTCTTGTCCAATTGACAGGAATTTTTGTTAAATGGTAGCGAAAAGATATCTTCAATATCAATTTTGAAAGCATTGGTAATGTTTCTTTCCCGATTCACATAGTGACCAAATTTATTGTACAGTGAAATCTCAATTAATGTTTACATACCACGGCACATCTATTTAAAATAACACATTTTTTTGCAGTGGCACATCCTATTTTAAATTGCCAATCACTAGCTTTTTAATTATTTATTGGAATTTTCTACATTAATAATAATCAAAAACTTACATCTTTAGACGTAAAAAATCCACACTTTCTCTTTGTAATCGTAAAAAGTTCATCACAAATTGTTTTTTCAAAACTATAAAATATTAAACAACGGAAAACTAAATCACAAATCTGTACAAACCAAATTTTGAAGAAAAAAATACAAAACCACATAAAATCAACATTCAAATTCTCGTATTTATAAAAATGAACACACGAAAACTAACACTTAAATCTAATTAAGCGTACACATTTTTTGAAGTCGCTTAAGAAAACATAATGACTAAAAATTAAATCAAAACTACAAAGTAAGATACGATACACTCTATTCAGAAATCACGTTGCAACTAAAAATTCTCAGCAGATCATTTTCAAAACGTGAATTGTCCTGTAGATTACACTATTATGAAATCGATCATGCAATTTAAAAAACCAACAACGCTGTTTCATTTATTAGTGTATTTGCCATATGGCAACATATTGGCGTTGGTCGGATGGCGGGACCTAGGGGTCGGACCAAAATTTCTCGCCGTTTCATAACCTCCTAAACACTTTGGCACCATTTTTAAAAATGTTTATATATATATATACATATATATATTTATATATATTTATATATATATATTTATATATATATATATATATTTATATAATATATATATATTTATATATATATATATTTATACCTATATATATATTTATATGTGCTGGCAATAACTTTCGAAGGAGCTAATTAATTAAATTAAATTTGGCATACATGTTGGAATCCATCACCGCACGACGCCTATTTAAAATGGGCCCAATCGGTTCATTTTAAGGGTGGTTTTTAGGGGTTGAAAAAAGTTTTTGGGCCCAAAAATACCGAAAAAATTCTCAGAATCGTTTCAAAATTGAAATTTAACCCTTTAGTAGCAATTAAAAAGTGCTCCTAAAATTATAAGCAAATCGGCCCGACAGGACCGGACTTACAAATTTTATGAAAACACTAGTATACGAATTTACTTACTGAAGGTCGTATTTAATTTGGTGCGAATGGATTGATAACAATATTTCAACTAATAAAATTATTATTGTAAGGGGTGTATTAAGGGGTTAAATTTTTTTTTATTTTGTCCAAAAACAAACTTAAGTTCATTTCATAAAGCCACAATACCTGTATTAGCAAATACACTACATTGTCGGCAGGGTTTTGGCACTGCGACCCGGGTTTTTTTTTTTTTAATAATGTTGGAAAAAGACTTTATAATATATTTATACAGAGTCTCCTCATTGTATTTTTGTCTTTTAAAATAAAAATACGTGTAGTATCAGTTGAACTAGAAACTAACTGAATGAAATTAGCAATGATTGTTAGAAACATTCGTTGTTACAATGCTATATTAGAAAAAAATATTTTTCAAACCACTGTCACCGTCGGGATTCAAACCCGACTCATTCCACTTTCGCGGCGGAATGAGTTTTCAGTTTTCAGGTGCGATATCTCAACAGTCAATTCTTTAAATTGCAACAATAAATTCACATAATGCGAGAGCAGATTTTAACTCGGTAACGCAAAAGAAATATATGCTACAACGTTGTTTTCTGTCATATAATGATATACTTTTCCATAATGATTTATGTTCTATTTATTTGTCTACGAAAGTTTTGTAAAACATTTTTTTTCTAAACTTTATAATGGAATGGTCCTGTCGCCCAATTGGCTGGAATTTTTTTATTTTCTCCAAAAACAAACAAATTCATATAATAAATTTACGTTGCTTGTATTAGCAAATACACTATATTGTCGGCAGGGTTTTGGCACTGCGACCCGGTTTTTTTTTATTTGTTATGATATACAAAATTTACTATAACGGCTTTATAATTTCTACTGGTCAAACAATTTATTTAGCATTTTTTGAATTTCAATTACTGCAATCTGTTTCATAATTAGAATTTTACAAATTTTGAAATGTTGTGAATGTTCTTTTAAAACTGCATTTTTGAAAAAAGACGACAATTTAATAATAATAACATATATAATTATATTAATTACTGACAATTATTTAATCGTTTTATAGAAACGGTGTTTATCTTCAATTATAAGAAAACATTAATATTCTGTTATAAAAATATACTTTCTACAAAAATTTTAATATAAATATCATACAGTCGTATATGTGTGTGAAAGTCAATTTAGAATATAAATAAATCAATTATATATGCAGAATGTGTAATTTTAACCAGTCATTATAACAGCCACGTTGTTTATTTTTATAATTATAATTACATAAAGAAATGGATGCATACACAAATAAACATACATGTTTTAAAAACAATTGAAGGTTACATTTCAAGAGCTCATTTCCTAAATAATCGTTTATTTGATTTTTAGGGTTCCATACCTCACAGGAAAAAACGGAAGCCTTATAGGATCACTCGTGTGTCTGTCCGTCCCACTGTCAAAGCCAATTTGCGCCGAACTACTGGACCGATTGAGTTGAAATTTGGTACACATATGTAAGTCGGTGACCATAAGACAGACGTGTAACGTAAATAATTGAATTTTGAACATGGGGGTAATTTTTTGGGGGTAAATTAGAAAATAAAAAAAAAAGTTTAGCAAACTGTACCGTGTGACATCTCAAATGAAAGGGCTTGTAGTAAGAGTCTCAAATATATATATTTTTCTCATTTTAAAATAAATAGTTTTCAAGTTATTTAGGAAAATACATGAAAATTTACCATTTACCTCCCCATCTCCTACTGGACCGATTGAGTTGAAATTTGGTACACTATGTAAATTGGTGACCCAAAGACGGACGTATAACGTAAATAAATAAATTTTGAACATGGTGGTAATTTTTGGGGAAAAATTAGGAAATTAAAAAAAAAAGTTTTGCAAACTGTAGCGTGTGACATATCAAATGAAAGGGCTTGTGGTAAGGGTCTTAAATATATATTTTTTTATAATTTTAAAATAAATAGTTTTAAAGTTATTTAAAAAAATAAATGAACAATTGACCATTCCCCCCTTATCTCCGTAACTACTGCGCCTAAAATTTTGAAAAAAATAGGGAATGTCGGGTCTCACAGATAGCTTACACGAAAATTGAAACGAAAATCTTAGGTCTTAAAGTACTCACGGAAAACGGAATAGTACGGAACCCTCTTCTCGCGAGTTGGAATCGCACTTGACCGGTTTTTTTTACATCAGCTGACATTTAATCCACACGGGCTTGTTTTAAAGTAAAATTTGTGGTTTAAAATGCTTTTCTATAGCTCTTTCGAGAAATCTATGGTTTTCAGTGAACTATGTACTGTACTTATGCGCAAATGAAACCGGTGAGACAAATAAATGCAGCACCGGTGATAATTAAAAAATACGACAGATTCTTGTAAAACACAGTTAACTACTCTCGACAATTGGGTTGGTACTGTTGGTAGACGAAAAAATATTTTTTCCTTGTTAGTCTATTCGAATGCTCAGTGAAAAATGGAACAATAGCCAATTTACGTATATTTCTATGACAATAAAAAAAATAGTGCCATCTATGGACTCCGAAAGTCAGCAGTGTTAAATATGCTGAAAACACTGTTTCGATATTTTTAAACTCAACGGAGATATTCAATTTTGTGCTCGTGGAATTGCAAACGAAACTGGTTGACGAACCAAATCGGTTCTTTCATTTAGTCATATTAATTTTTCATACGATAAACATTTTTTAATACAAATATCTATCCAAAATCTAATGAAAGAATCGATTTGGTTGGCGATTAATCAACGGGACTAAATTAAGGGGGTATTCTTATGTGACCACTTCGAAAAATCGATTTTTTTTTCATATTTCAATAGTAAAACCTATCGAAAATATGATGTGAAAAATAGAGACCGAAATTCCTAGTTTTAAATAAATTACAACTCATAGTCGCTGACGAGCCGTATAAGCGACTTGTTGGCTCTTGAAACTTTAAACGCATTTATCTGGAAACATTATTTTCTAAAACTGTCATGGTCCTAAAAAAAAAAGTATTCAACCGATTGCTTGGAAATTTATATATGTTCTTCTACTCATTAATGGTTATCGTCCGTACCAAAATATTGCTTATTTTCGAAAATATTTTCTTATTTTTTTTAACCGATTTTTAACAAAAAAATTAACAAAAAACAAACGTTTTTTCTACAGTCCGCCATTTTTTTTTTAATAAAATTGATTAATTTTGATAGGGACGATAGCGACATCCCTACTGAACAATGAGCCATTCGATTTTTTTATTTCAGACAACATGAACAGCCGCTATTACCATGACCAGTGACCTGCTTTTTTTTTAGTGTCTAATTTAATTTAAAAAAAATATATATAAAAAATGTAAAATAAGAGAAAAAAATTGTTTTTATACAGTTAAAGATACAAACAAAAACATATAAAAAAATTAAAATGATTGAATGTTATTGTCTAAAAAAAATTCCCTAAAAAGAGGTAAAATTTATGCGTTCACATAAGAATACCCCCTTAAGACCCAATACCTTCTGCAAGATCTTATTTAATAATAATTCTTTTTAATAATGTCACTATTAATTTCATTACTTTTTTAAAATAACGAAGTGTCTTTAATAATCCACATTAAGCATTTACATTTTACTTGAACTATACATCTTCATAAAATTGCGATGTGGAACTAAAGATAACATAAACTGCGTCGAGTCGTTTTTAATTATTAGTTACAGTCTTAATAATTAAAATCTAAATAAACTATCGACACAAAATGAAAGTTTAACGCATTTCTAAACAAATTTTAGAGTTGCAAGAAAAACCGGTAACATTAAATTGGGATGGGTAAGTAAACAACAAACAGGCAATTTATCTATGCAAACCAGTTATGAATATGGATGTGTTGATTAATTGACACATAAAAAACACGGATGTATTCACAGATTGCCAAACCTAAATAAAGACCAATTTTTCAAACATTTTTTAACGATATATAAACAGTAGACCATTTTTTGGCTGACAAATTGCCGAGTGGTACAATTTGTTGACAAAGCATGCTTCTTGTATACAATATTTCATATGAGTTGCATAGATAATACAATATTTACATCGCAAAATGGCTTATGTTGACTATTTTGAAAAAAAAAAAGTTAAACCCTAAGAATAACACATAATAATAATGCAATTTTATAACGTCTGTTTCTCGACATTATGTCATAACAGACGCCATTCGCACCATTACTACTACAACTTCGCGTTATTGCACATCCGCTACACTAGCGAATGTGCTCCATTGTCTACAGTTTTTTACTTCAACTTAATAGCAACGGGCGCGAATGAAAGCATAAAAAAATTAGAATAAGAGGAACCCTGTGAACACAGGAGTTTGAGCTTGAAAAAGGAACCATCTCGATATTCATTGAGGGAAACCATGGAAAACCTCAACAAAATGGGCGGTACAAGAATTGCGGTTTCTTGGCGAGAGGCAGTAGGAAAAGTCCAAGCCATATCTGTCTCGTCCGGGATTCGAATCCAGTACCTCCTCGACCAGGAAACCAAATATTTAATTCCACTTTACAATACTGTGCAGTGTTGTGTACCAGGTTTTAACACAAATTCTAAGTAAAACCACATTTCAAAGATAATTATATGGTTACAACGGAATTTTGTTCCGTTGTAAACTTTGTATGCTTGTTTGTTGTTTTTTTTTTTATTCTAAGTAAAATTTTAATAACATCTAACATCAATGTATACGGTATTTGGTCCCACTCAACCCGGCCAGAAATTCCCTGAATCATGGATTGAAAAACGATGCCTTAAAGTGCGTTACTTCGATTCGAGTTGCCAACGTACAATTAAATCCAAGTTAATTCGCAAGACTTCTAGCACGGGCCGCAACATTTCAACTTGATTTAAAATAAACGTTGGTTAATTAAATTTGATTGACTCGTTGTTTACGACAATTGTGTAGAAAGAAATATCGAAGTAATTAGTGTCTTGTTTTGTAATTGCACCGAATACAATTGAATTGCACACACCCAATGTGAAACTGGGAAGTCAATTGATATTACTGTCATTGATATTTGACATAAGCCACTTTGCTTTGTGATTAGAGATTTATTACGTGATCAAATTAAAAAATGTTTTTTTTTTGTGTAGGCAAATAATAAATTAGTTTCAACCAAGAAGTGTAATTTTACTTTCTTCTGTGTACGGAATCGGCAAAAGATAGATGAAGAGAAGGTACTAAATCTATAATATGTCCTTTAACAGTTACTACTACTACTATTACGTATTAATTAGTAGATTACGTGTCTTCATAACTTAAATTTAATTTAAAAGGATTTCGTATTATCCTAACTAGTATTAGAAATGCGAATGTGAATTTGTTTGTTACGTTTTCACGCCTAAACCGCTGAACAAATTTCGATAAAATTTGACAAGAAGATAGATTGCATCCTAAAGAAGGACACAGGCTACCTTTTGTCCCAAAATAAAAACTTAAAGGGGGTGAAATAGGAGATGAATGTCACTGACAGGTCATCGGGATACCTTCCGGAACTATTAGACCTCCAGACTTGAAATTTGGCAGACATGTTTCTTTTGTTGAGTAGAGATACTAAAATAGTCTTCTAAGGTGTGGAAAGAGAGGAAGTACAGGGGTGTCAATGATTAACACATTCTAATTTTTAAAATAAAAGTCTATGGACTGAAAATGTAGCTGTTACGTCTTGATGAAGATTCCCTTACTGTTGTTGTTGTTGCCGTGTATCATTAAAATTGCGGGGGAAGCCGCGCAGAGCGGCTAGTGGAAAATATTTGTAATTGACTTAAAAAAATGAGTTTTTTATGTTACATCACCAGCATTTTGTAAACCGATTTTTATGATTCTTTTTCAGTTTAATAGGGCATACCTTCAGGCTGATCTTACATACATTTTACTTAAATCGATTCAGCAGTTTTTTTCTAGTTTGGTATTCAAAATGTTAAGGAAGAAGGCGTGCAAACTACGTATGCAAAGCCCCTAAAAAGTAAAAATGAAAAACTTTTAAAAAAAATTTAACCTCCTTTAAAAAAAGTCCACCCAAAACTGTAAAATGGTACAGTTTTAGCTCGGCATCAATTTAATAAAAGTACATAGGTAGATAAATAAAACGTTATTGCAGGCAAATTGGCGCCGACTTCAAAACTTTTGTTACGATTTTTTGAAGAAGGTTTTAATGTTTTAAAAGTGTTTTCATTTAAGAAATGTCCTAATTTTATAGTTTTTTAATGAAAAAAATAACTAAATATTGCCTTATTTTTCACACTTGCAATCCAAACCGTTAATTTTTATTTTTTGTGTTTTAATTCAGATATAATTACAATTTGAATTTTTCCCTTTCAGCTTTTTTAAAGATAAAACTTAGTTTCAAAAAAAAAAGTAATGTAAAAAACCACGCTTATATTAACGCACCAAACACTAGAAAATGTCTTTTATAGCGTTTAAATGTTAACGCAGGGGTGCACAATATATGTATGTTTAAATTCGATACATCGCATATTTGATACATCGAGACAAGACTATTGATACATCCGATATATTCTACAGAAAATATCGATGTATCAATATATCGCAATAATTCAAATAAAAATTTGTATCTTAAATTCCCAGTATCTACAATAAACTTTAAAATATAATCCTTTATTAAAAATCAAAGAGTTTCGTTATAATATATAATATATTAACGGTTTATCCAAACATAAATTAATTGGTTTGATTAATTAGCGTTTACAAATTGATATACGCGATACGATTATATTTAATTTCAAAATATCTATATTAATATCCAAGAGGCACTTCTGATATTTCGATGGTTTCAATATATTGCGTTATATCGTACATGCCTAAGCGTAGAGCATTCGATGGATTAAATAAAATATATTTATTTTCCACTTTTTTCTTCTTTTTTTTAACTATACATTTTATTTTTACATTATTTGTCATTAGATGTCATTATAAATTATGCTGACTTAAATTTTGTATGACAGGAGATGTTTTCCCACCATCAAGAACATCCTTCCCACCACTTGTGTTTTGTTCAATTTTTGAACTTGTTATATAAATATTATTATGGCCAAAATATCATGCTCTATCATCGAAACTGCATACGACTGCAAAGTCTCGCGTCCATTGAACATTTGGAAGAGAACGAACATATAAGTCAAGCTGATACAAGCGTATTAATAAAATAAACTTATTAGACTGAAACTTACCGAAAAAAGAAAAATGCTCTGTCAAATATTATCCTTTAAAATCACTACAGCAATGCATCACTTTAAAATTTGTTGAATAAAAACTTTTCACTGCACTATAGAAGATCACACATAATCACTTTAGAATTGACTTCGTCTGTCACACACAAATCCACAAGACAGTATCAGCACCGAGCCAAAGACAAGACGTAGTATATCGTATATCGAGTCACAAGAAAGAGGCGGCGGCAGATGATACAGAGTACGGAAAGATAGACAGCAAAAGAGTGTGCAATGTTGATGATGTTGATTTGTTTATTTTTCTCTCCGCACACAACTTTCATCCTTTCGCTAGCAATGTTGGTAGATATCTGTATATAGCGGCCGTTAAGCACGGTGCCAGTACCTCCTCTGCTGAGAGCGTGGGGCCGGTAATCCCATTCTCTGCTTCGTCGACCATACTGGCCGCTAAAGCCGTACAGCTCGAGGGTAACTACGCTGCCGGCGCGACTCGACGATACGACGATGCTCTACACTTTTTAACAGTTAACGTCAGTCGCTATAGTTATTTATTAACGTACATTTGTTTTAATAATCGTCAAGTTGAAAAGTAAAAAATACCTACAGATTTAAAAAAACTGGTAATGTTTGGTACATCGGCCTGACCTTGATTTTTAATTATAGTTTTAATCGTCACCTAGCAGTTGTAAAATATGATAAGTTATAAATAGGTACACATTCACCAATATTTTGGCTATGACAATATGTGTAATTATTTATGCAAATTTCTTTTAAATTTAAATCATTCTATGAAAAAAGATACTTAGCATCCAATTTAAAAAATTAAATCGGGAAACACATACGCCTAAATATACCGAAGGATGTATCTATACTGTAATACGAAAATATGTCACTGTCCTGAAGCGGAAGACTAGGCTAGAATCTTAAGCGGGCTCCCCTACACTTATCGCTAATTCACCAATTACTGTATGGTGTTCACAGTTAACATTTGTGTTCACCGACTTAAAAAAGGGGTTATCAATTCGTCGTGTATATTTTTCTTTGCTCAGCCATAATTTTTCGAGGGATCAATCAATTTGAAAAAATTCGACACTATTTTGTTTACGAATTGGTACTATATATATTTTTAAAATCGGTTCAGTCGTTTTAAATTGATTTGAAAAAAGAGTGTTTTTTATATAAGTTACCTCATATTTCCAGCATACGTCAATTTTAACTTTAATTACTTCAGAAGTTTTTGAGCTAAACCAAAACAAACAAACACAACAATTCTGAAAATTGTTAATTCGGTCTAAATATATCCTTCATGTCTATTTTAAATTTCGTTAAAAATTTGGAATTACAATTAGGTATGAATTTATTTATTTATTTATCATTAAGCTTAATGAAACAAAATCTGATAACAAAAATAAAATAATAAATCGAACGTTGTAAAATTTCTAGGTATGTTGTTAAAAAAGGGATTGAAGAGTTTCTAAAATTGGACACGTTAAGTTCGGTTTTAGATTTAACATAAACCGCAGTTTATGTTGTATAATCTAGTTGAAGCGTTCAGGTTAGAGTTAGACTGTTAGAGAGACGTGGTCAAGCTAGAGCACTTTATTTTACTTTCATTGACGACACACGAGCGTGTAAATCACCGGGTTTAAGGGCCGGAGGATTTAACGGGCGCAGCACCTCTACCTCCACCGTACATATAGTAACGTTCTACGAGTGGAGTGTTTTTATTAAAGAGTTTGGGCACTTTCAAGATAAACTTTGAATGGACCTATACAACGATTAAATGATCGAATAAAGTTTTCTTTTTAGACTCTATAAATGGGATTAAATATTCTAATTTTATTCAATGCGTTAATGTTCGCTTAAGTAAGATTTTTTTAATTTCAGGATGGGATTATCTGAGTCTGGTAGCAATAAGTACTTTTAAGGGGGTATTCTCATGTGAACGCATAAATTTTACCTCTTTTTAGGGAATTTTTTTTAGACGACAATAACATTCAATCATTTTAATTTTTTTATATGTTTTTGTTTGTATCTTTAACTGTATAAAAAAATTTTTGTTTCTCTTATTTTACATTTTTTATATATATATTTTTTTAAATTAAATTAGCACTAAAAAAAAAGCAGGTCACTGGTCATGGTAATAGCGGCTGTTCATGTTGTCTGAAATAAAAAAATCGAATGGATCATTGTTCAGTAGGGATGTCGCTATCGTCCCTACCAAAATTAATCAATTTCATTAAAAAAAAAAATGGCGGATTGTAGAAAAAAAGTTTGTTTTTTGTTAATTTTTTTGTTAAAAATCGTTTAAAAAAATAAGAAAATATTTTCGAAAATAAGTAATTTTGGTTCGGACGATAACCATTAATGAGTAGAAGAACATATATAAATTTCAAAGCAATCGGTTGAATACTTTTTAGGACCACGACAGTTTTAGAAAATAATGTTTCCAGATAAATGCGTTTAAAGTTTCAAGAGCGAACAAGTCGCTTATACGGCTCGTCGGCGACTATGAGTTGTAATTTATTTAAAACTAGGAATTTCGGTCTCAATTTTTCACAGCATATTTTAGATAGGTTTTACTACTGAAATATGAAAAAAAAATCGATTTTTCGAAGTGGTCACGTGAGAATACCCCCTTAATTTATTAATATTTTTAACAAAGTTAAAAATACGTTGCATAAATGATGATTAAGGAATAATAAAAACTTATCCATACTTGTGCCTTCAGAATTTTCAATTGAGAATGACTGAAACGATTCTGATTAAAATTGTCTTATTTACCACGTTCTCGTTATTTCCTATATATTTTAAATTTCAATTTTGCATAATATAGAAATGCAAGGAAATTATACTTACTAAAATTAGGATAACCCGGGCGCCAGACACAGACAAATATTTGAACAAAGACTTTGCTCACACACTTGAACACATGTTTGCTGCACCAGCCAGACATACTTTGCAGAAACTTGTAGCAAACGTGTCTGCAAAGTATTCAAATTAACAAGCAAGATAAGGTAAGGTCAAATCATACTAAAAAAGCTATGTTTTCGCGATTTTTTTTCTGACGACGCAGTTAAAATTTCTTTACTCAACCAATGGTACATTGAAGTATGACATTCGAAGAATGTTTTATCAAATTTTTACAAAGAAATATTAAAAAATACGGCAATGGCAGCAATTGTTCGGACGTGTCTCGAAAAAAAGTTGAATTGCGGTGCCCCTCATAACTTGGTGCTGGATCATCTGAAATCAAAAAATCAAAGTTTATTCGTTAGATAATAGTTTTCCCCAGGTAACGCTGTCGAGTTTTTTTTTTCCAATTTTTTTCATTTTTTCGAACACTTTGAAATGAAAAACACAATTTTGTGGGAAAAAATCGGCTAATTTGTTATTGCGAAATCAAAATTATGAACAAAAAAAAAAAAAACTCGATAGCGTTACCTCGTAAATAATGTACAGAAATAGTGTGCAGTAGTTTTGGAGTTATCAGGGGCACCGACTTTGAAAACGTGAGTTGTGGGAAAAACGCTTTAAAGTTTTAAACACAAAAAAATCCAGTTAAAACGTTTATAAGCGAATTTTATCGACATACCTTACACTGAGTCATCAATTCCAGGTCCATAGAGGATGTTGCTATCATCGATGATGTCTAATGCATCTTTTTGCTCCTGCCTATGACGAATCCTGCCTTCTTTGGTTTGTCGTTCAGTTTCCTGCTCTGCTCGGCTTATGCGTATGGAGTCAGTGGATCGCGCCCAGTCATGAGCGCTTGATCCACTACTAATTCCCATGTCTTGCATGAAGGTGAGTAAAGCAAACGAACCTTCATTGAAGACACTGGCTGCCACATAAGCTGCAATTTCAACGACAACAGAGGTTCCACTCAAGTGCTTCGGTGAGATTTTCCAAATAAGTTGGTTCAAACTCTCATTGTTGTTCTGCGTGAAGCCTCCGACACATCGCTCCAGGAGGGCATCTTTGCTCAGATCTTCGTAGATAGGCTTGATTGCATCCAAAACATCCTTGGGAAGAGTACAATACGTGTGTTTGTCGGGGCGCTCGGGTCGGTTCGGGTATAGGTACAAAAATCCGACAGGTATAAAAATACTCATAACTTCGTCAATTTTGCTTCAATTGACTTGAAATTTTGACACAATATTTTTCAGATATTACGGATTCAATTTCGAAAATAAAAAAAAATGCAAAAAAAAAATCTAATACCTTACCCCCCCCCCCCTTAATTCCTCGATAGAGCAAGGCACTGACAATTTATTATTTATTCTGATCCAGGCATCATTGACCAAATTTCTATTTTTATGATATTTATTTTTTGGGTCCCATATACATGGTTCTTCTTCAAGTAACTCAATAAATTCAAGGACACTCGTGGCTCCAGTCCATCTTGCGACCGTTCTACTTAGTGATTTACGAGTAACTGAACTTTGCGAAAGTGTAGCAGCTACGCAAACATTTGAACTTTGAACGCTTTGATGTGCGCTCGAAAAACCGACACCGAATGGCAAAGTACAAATATGTGATCAAACTTTGAACAAATACCCAAATACCCGTGCCTCACAAGTGTTAAAACAAGTGTTCAAATATTGTTGCTGTGTCTGGCGCCGGCTTAAGTTAACCCGGGCGCCAGACATAGCAACAATATTTGAGCACTTGTTTTAACTAGGGATGGGGATTATATATCGATTATTCGAAATAATCGATTATTTTCCTGCCAATCGATTCCAATTATTTCGAAAAACCGATTATTTTATTACCCTAAAATCGGATCATCGGCCCAAAAAAGAATATTTTTCCCGATTTTATAGGAAAAAAAAGTTTTATTGTTCTTTTAAAACTGTGGGAACGAACAGGCAACTTGCATGTTCGTTCCCACAGTTTTAAAAGAACAATAAGACTTTTTTTCTTCTATAAAATCTGGAAAAATATTCTTTTGGTGATTGTTTTGAATAATTGATTTATAATCCCCATCCCTAGTTAAAACAAGTGCTCAAATATTGTTGCTATGTCTGGCGCCCGGGTAAGAATCAATCTCAATAATATTTATCTACTAACTGAATTGCAAAATCTCATCAAGATGAATCATTTTCTCAGAATGAGGCATTAGGAGAAAATTCTAATCGAATCTGCCTCCGCCGGGATTTTAACCCAGTACCTTCCGAATATGAGTCTAAAGCTACCATACCAATATGCGAGGCCTTTTCAAATAAAAAAAAATTAAATGACTAACATCAAAACGGCAATAGGGTTGGTACCAATTGTGAGATTTAAAATTTTTTCAGGCGGTATTTCACAATAAAAAGATTCAATAATACACATTTTTAAACGATTTAGTACTGACACGGAGTTTATAAAATGAAATTTGAGATAGTGGTAAAGAGAAAAAAATTACAATTCTTTTAAAGTTTTCCTGATGTGAACACGTTGTTTTATGATACATTTCACTAATTTTATAGGTATCATTATAGAGCTAATAGATCCATGCTATTTGCGTTGTTTCAATATGATTTATACGATCTTTATATACATCCAGAGAAATTCCGTGACTTTTTAAAATTTTCAGGTCTTGTGTACGCATATCAAATTAGAAAAGGATCCGAGAGATGTTTAATGTCCAATTGGTTCCTGATTTTGAGATAACACGAAAAACGAGGTACTCTTAACTAATTCAGTATCTCCAAAGCGTCAGAGCAGAGCCGTGCGAGCGGCATCGGTACAACGTCCTACTAAACTAAGGCTTACACATAGCTTAGGTTTTACACACTTGAAATGTTTTATGTTAGCCCATACATTTCACGTTTCGTTAGATACACAAGCACGCCTCCTGCTGCAGCGCCATCCAGTCGAGTTATTGTTATTCTGATCGCGAGACAGCCTTAAGTGGACCCGTTTTATGACGTACAATTTACTTAAAACCATCCACTATTCATAGAAAACAACGGTTAAAAAGATATCAAAAAGACTGCGGCGGGAAATATGAATGGTTAGAAAAAACTATACTATACTTTTCGTCAGGAAAATGTTTAACGTTAAACCAGCTTTTTATTTGATTTATTAATAAGACTTTAAACTGCGAGGAAATATGTTTTATATTTTTTTTATTTTCCGACTGTATAACGTCGTTCTGATACCTCACTTCATTTTTTATTTATTTTCCTCTCATTCTCATTTTATTATTATTTTTTTCAGCAAGAAGGATACATTCCTCATTTAATAAAAAAAACTTTTTGGACTAAAATTCCTTTGAAAAACGAAGACAATTTTATTTACAATACGCGGACCAACCAGAAACCCGCAAAGACGTTTTTAGGTTCAACCATCTAAAAGTTTTACGACGTTTCAGACACAAAACGAAGTCTCAGCATAAGAGTTTCGTAAACCCTATAAAAATTAACTGTCACAGCTAGGTACATTAATTATGTTTTCTCTATTAATATTATAAATATATATTTAATATAAACTTCAACAATCAATTAAAAAGTTGATACCATTACGGTTTAGAGAGAGAGAGGGGGGGGGAGAGAGAGAGAGAGAGAGAGAGATTAAATGCATGCTGTTATGTAACTGGCAAAGCATCGAACACTTTGGATGAATCTGATTCGAGTAGCGGCAGTTAAAGTAAATTTTTTCCCTAAGCAACCCTGGATAAAGTAAGTATCTATACCAAATTAACCTATAACACTTAAATATTTTTCAATATAGTGTTGAGTTAGATCATTAGAGGTTTTTGCATAAAAAGTATAAAAACGTTTGTTTCAGCACAAAAGTAAAATTGTTCCTTTGTCATTTGATTGAGATTATACTATCTTATGTTTATGACAAAAGAAGGGTCTGACAAATGGGAAATGTAAAGTTGACTTTTTAATAATTTCCGCGCATTAACTTTCATTTATATAAATGCACCTTTTGACCAGTGCTGGAGTTAAGATCCAACAGAGTAAATTTCATATCAAAGCGAATGTAAAATTAACTTGTACAGTTACAGTAATAATAATAAAAAACCGAAAATATTAATTTCTTTGGAGAAGGATAACTTTTATCATTTTTTTTTTTTTTGTAAATGAAGCACTATATAATATCTACTTAATTAAAAACTTTTCAACGTCAATGAATTTACAAATGAATCTTTTTTAAATTTCGGATTGACTTCCTTCTTTTTGCACATAAATATTCTAGCCGCTATTAAAAAAAAAGCATTCCTAACGTTGGAACATTGATTTATTTTTGCGTGGTGTCTTTTTTTAAGGTTGCAGCACAACTTTTATTTTACAGTGAAGTGAATAAAAGCTCCCCTATAAATGTCGATTGTATATCAAATAAAACATTATAAAACAGACACTTATTTTTTAACGAAGTTTAATAAAACAAAAACCCATTATTTCGTTTATTATGCAATTATAAAAGAATAATAAAATAGAACATAATCCATTAAAAAATCTTATCGTTTAGAGATAATCTGAAAAACGATAAAAGTGTTTAAAAAACAACTGAGCACGTGGAAGCAACTGTAGGTATTTTTATGTCCCATTACAGCAGTTGATGAGACGAGCATTAAACCCTGCCACAACTCTCAAAGCTTGTCACAACTCAAACGCGGTCACCACGCCGGAGGACCAAACGAAGCATGTAGTGTCACAGATACCAATAAAAATTAAAATGAAATCAGTCACACATTACACTACGCCTCCGAATTCCGAAATGCCGGACATTGAACTGCAACCAACAATTGTCTGATTTGGTCCACACATTTTGGTGCCCAATACGCATGCAGATAGCGTTGATAGCCAAGTTTCGGCGAACGGCGTGCCAGCGAAGACGGGTCAAAATTCAAACCCCAAACTATACTATTCTACACCTCATACTCTTATATAAACTTTGGGCGAGCTATAAAATTATAAAATAATAGTTATAAAATTTATAATGCTATACCATGCTTCATTAAAAATATTGCATCCCTTAATAATTTTAAATCTGCATTGAAAAACTACCTGATTGAAAGATGTTTTTATAATTTACAGGAATTTTTTAATGTTTAATTTTTATTTTTGTACATGACTATGTTTCATACTCTCCTGAGTTTTCTGAAACTTAATAAATTATTATTATTATTATTTCAATATGCACAATTCCAGGTTACTTCCTAAAATTAGGTAGACACCTTGAGTAGTGTTGGGCCTTTGGTGAATTTAGCATCAACGAAACGTAACCGTAACCTATGCCACGTTAACTAGTTGAAGAAAAGCCTGTTATTTTTATTAACTAGTTTACATTAACCACAAAAAACGCTAGGCAGGACCACTTCGAACTCAGATTAAGTTTATAACGTAGAATTGTTTGAAAAACTTTGTCACAACTTAACTAGTGTAGTGCGATGCTTCGCGTATCTTGTTCGTTTCGTAAACTGAAGTCGTTCTTCGCGTTTTCTTACCAATACATGTAGTCGAATAGTCAATAGCACGTCTAAATCACCAAGATAAAACAACTACGACATAACCACAGGACATAACACCCATAATAAAATAATTAATATTAATTAACTAAAAGTTATCTTTATTTGTTGTCTGGAAAATGCAAATTTTAAATCGGGTACTATTTCAAATCCTGTGATGATGAACGTAGTCGCGAACTATTACCTGTCTGCAAGGCTACACGAATCAATCAATTTGGAACTTTGATATTATAGATATATGAAGAAGACCAGGCATGAAAATGTTATCAAAAGATGGCTGTTTTATCAATAAAATTTTTAGTAAAATCACGTTTTTATATCAAATAGGATTCCTACTGTACATGGACGCCGCATAGGCATTTATGGAATTTTACTTCAATTGCGTAGAATTAAATATTTGATGACCTCTGCTACTGCACCAGGAATTTAAAATTATACGTGTTAAACGACAAAATAAAATAAAAATACCCGTTTGATTTTAAATAAAATTACGAATATAAATTCTATTGTTTGAGAACTGTTTAGTTAAGCCAATCGAATTAATTATTTTATTTTACTAATTTTTAGTGGATAAAAATATATAATTGAGCAATTTAGTTAGGTTAAAGAAAAATTGTAGTTATTTTATAATTTCCAACAACCGTGTTCTGAGTAAATATATTCTCTAATTATTGATACACTGTATTTTACATATCTCAAATTTTAAAAATAAAAAAAAGCAGACAAAAAATTGAATCTTTTTCAAATCTCAAACATACCATGAGGTACATATTTTCTTCTTTTTAATTCTGTAAGTACTGAATTTAGTTTATTATATGTGAAGACCAAAAATTTCGAGTGTTTAAATGTACCAGCGCTGCATTTCAGCTTTATTTAAACAAATACACGTTATATCGATAAAATTTAATTTAAAAGCAATGCACAACAATTTTTATTAAAGGAATTAAAATCACACAACCTGAATATTCATAACATAACATATCAAATTCAAAACAATATGTACAAAATCATCCAAAAGTCAATAACAGCTTAAAATTTGCATGCACCATTTATCATGCTTCCAAAACAATTGATAACACAATTCAATTGTTCTTTATGACAATAGAAAATCGTTACGCCTTCATTTACGATTTTTTGAATAAAAATACAGGCGTTCCTTCTACGAATTACACAAACGCAAAATAGTCTTACCGACAATCAATTGAGTAAATAAATTCCGGTCATGATAATCAATTTCTGAAAAAAGGATAGCAATAAAAATAAACATACATTCAATTAAGTCACGTTAACGTATTACTTTTTATTTAGGAGATAAAAGTTAGAATATCAGCCGAGTGAGGTTGGTAGAGTCGCGACGGTGTCACTTTTATATATACGGCTAATGGCCAGACTAAAATCAGCACAGTTCAAACTAATGTGGGACATTTGAGTTGGCGCAGAGTATTCAGTTCCAAACCATTTACCCATCCACCGATCTAACTAACTCAACTGGGATGTTCCGATATATCTATTCAAAAAGTAGGAAAACCTTCTGCTATACTAGATTCATTCTTTAGAAACACGTTACACTCACATAGTGAGAGATATTATAGAGAGCCTGTGAGTGCCAGACTGTCGTTATTTTGTAAAAGCTGAAAGTTTGTCAGCGCATGCTTCCGACACAGGTAGGAACAATGAGCGACTATGAACTTTGTGTCATCGTGGCTTTGACAGGTAACAGGTAGCAAAGGTGTATAAAATACCGACGAATTTTCTCATATTTTTCTTCGGAATAATATTAGAAATCACGTAGGTGCGAGCGCGAGGCAATATATGTATATTGCTTCGCGTTCGCACCTACCCTAAATGTTTATCTGGCTAGGGGTTAGAACTGTCGAAAATGTTTGGCTACTGAGGAAACATCTTCTAATAGTTACCCAAGTAACATGCAAGAAATTCAGCTTTTAACGTAAGTACAGTTACAATTTATTGAAGTGGGTGTCTGCAAGGGGTTGCCACGATATTAAGTGTCTGGCAGTGGAGAACGTGATTTCTAATATTATTCCAACACAAATATAAGAAAATTACGCTTTATAATTTGACGGTATTTTATACAACTTTGCTACCTGTTACCTGCCAAAGTCACGATGACCCAAAGGTCATAGTAGCCCATCATTACTACACTGTAAATCCAAGTGCTTTAATTAATGTGTTAAAATAAAACATTAAGATGTTTTTTTCATTCATGTGTTTTGATCTAAAACATTTTAAGTGTTTAATAAAAGCCTTAAGACGGTGTACCAACGCTCTGTAGCATTGCTAGAAGTCGTTTCTGATCATATAGGTTCCCCATTTTTAATTGATTGTTACTTACAACAAAACAATGTTGACGCAAAAAAATCCAACACAATAGTGTCATAAATCTAATTGATTTGTCACACTAAATTAATATTTTATTTCATTCTCAATAATAAGAGGAAAATTGGATCAGGTGAAACAAATGCTAATCAACAATCTTCAATTGCAACGTTTCGTTTCATCATTGCAGATTGGTGATTAGCATTTATTTCACCTACGTTCAAATTTCCTCTTATTATTGGCAATACTGTTGTTCATATGGGATCTTAAATAATTGTTAATATACTTTTATTTCATAAACGGTCCTCTAATCGTCTGGGCAGGCATGTTATGAATAGAGTATAGTTAGTCAGGTCTATTGTATTAGAACAAAACCGAGATAGCTACGTGTGTGCTAAAAATAAATCTAATTGATTTGTCACACTAAATTAATATTTTATTTCATTCTCAATAATAAGAGGAAAATTGGATCAGGTGAAACAAATGCTAATCAACAATCTTCAATTGCAACGTTTCGTTTCATCATTGCAGATTGGTGATTAGCATTTATTTCACCTACGTTCAAATTTCCTCTTATTATTGGCAATACTGTTGTTCATATGGGATCTTAAATAATTGTTAATATATTTTTATTTCATAAACGGTCCTCTAATCGTCTGGGTAGGCATGTTATGAATAGACTATAGTTAGTCAGGTCTATTGTATTAGAACAAAACCGAGATAGCTACGTGTGTGCTCCAGACGTCAATTGTGAAGGGAGGGAATATGTGTAATACCCTAGCGGCCCTTTAAAGTTAATATAAGGGCAATATTTCCTTTTCTTGAAGTATCTATGCTTTGAACTGAGCAGGAGCGCAGCCAAGGTGAGAAGGTAAATGTGCGTTCAGTTGTACATATCTAGTTGTAGCGGTTGAGTGAGCTAGATTTATAAGGCCGATGGGTCAGTTTAATGGTCAGCAAACGATTTGAAGTACCGCAGACAGAAGAACATAGAACAAGACGAATATTATGGCACACATTATATATGGCATACTTTCATGAAATTATTGCTCGCGTAGATTGTAATGGGAATAATACTTCTTCGGTTTATATTTAGTAACTTTCGGTTTATATAAAAGAATTATGAGTGCAAGGGTCCATGTCACATGGATGCGGATATAAATGGCTATTAAAATCAACTTACACAATGATAATCATATTAAAGATCAGTTTTTCTTCTCAGATATCTCTATATTACGTTCATCACTGCTTCTTTGTAACCCTGTATTTGTCTATTAGTTTTGTAGACAAAAGGCTGGGTAGTTTAATTCGAGTTACTTAAATATAAGAAAGTTGATATTGATGATACAAGAAAAAATCCTGCTGCATCCTAACCTACAGAAAACACATTAACTTGCTGAAACTCTGTTGTCGAGCGTCCATGATTTACAATTATTCATTCATCCTAATAACTTGTTTAAGTTTGTAGAAAGTAAACCTATATGTTAACTACTTGAACACCACATGGCATATGGGATATCTTTTGGGAGCCATACTGACAAATAATTTTCTTTTTGAATGTACGTGCCATTGTCGGATAAAGCGACTCTAAAAATAGTCTTTGAATGTATGCATATTACAGCTTTCCTCCTATGAAATTTGGGTTAAGACGTGTGGCTTGGCAATATACGAGGAAATACAATAATTGTCGAGCTTACGTCAGTTACACGATGCTGAATTCAGTGATTACAGCTGGGATGACATGGCTGAATATGTACTACTGCTAAAGTAACGGGACAATGTGGAAGTTTAGTGTACGTCGGACATTCAATGGGAACATCCATGTTCTTCGCACTAATATCAGTCAAACCCGAATATAATAGTCGATGGCAAGTGTGAAATATTTATAAGATTGTTAGCACCATGGGCTAATGACATTGAGGTAGGCAATCTAATCTCGTCATTAATTAGATGCCCCGTCTTGTTTAGCCCAAGCACACTTCAATGTATATTAGTGAAAACGTCAAATTGAATACATTCTAAAAATAAAGATTCTAGTCAAACTTCAACGATTAATATGCGTTATTCACAGGAAAGAAGGAGTCAATGCGTCTTTTACCAAACTGAGAAAAAATACCAATTTTCAAAAAACTATACTGCACTTATTAATCATACCACAAAACATTGCATTTTCTAAGAGTTGCTAAAGTCGACCGTTTAAAAAAAAGTGGCATAATTTCCCGGTTTTTAGGCCGCCAAAAATTGTCCCGGGATCGACCATTATTTTTTTCTTATTGGCATCAAGATAAAGTCAAAGATTGAATAAGATTATGTATAGAAATTAGTGATTTCTAAAACGTGAGTAAGTACATTTTACATGCATCTAACCGCTCATAAGATAATGACGACATTTTTTTATTAATACATATAATGTATAAAATCACGAATTACCGAGTTAATTAATTAATTCTTTTTATAATGTAGGTAAAAAATACTGTTTATTTATTTGTTTTTTATGTTGTGGTAAGTGATCTAGACTTATTTTAAAATTAAATACTATGTTTTTATATGAATAACCCTCCCGTGCGCTGAAGTAGGTGAGGCTTACACTTTTTAGTGTATTTGCCATAATATGGCAACATACACTATTGGCGTCGGTCGGATGGCGGGACCTAGGGGTCGGACCAAAATTTCTCGACTTTTCATAACCTCCTAAACACTTTGGCACCATTTTTAATAATGTTTATATATATATGTATATATATATATATATATATATATATATATATATATATATATATATATATATATATATGTGTGTACGGGTAATAACTTTCGAAAGAGTTAATTGATTTTAACGAAATTCGGCCCACGTGTTGAAATCCATCACCGCAAGAAGCCTATTTAAAATGGGCGTAATCGGGCCATTTTAAGGGTAGTTTTTAGGGGTTGAAAAATGTTTTTGGGCCCCAAAATACCGAAAAAATTCTCAGAATCGTTTCAAAATTGACATTTAACCCGTTAATAGCAATTAAAAAGTGCCCCTAAAATTTTAATAAAATCGGCCCAACAGGACCGGACTTGCACATTTTTTGAAAACACTAATTTGCAGATAGTGACTTATTTATTGAAGGGTGTATTTAATTCGGTGTAGACGTTAGATTGATAATAATATTACAATTAAGAAAAAAAATGTTATTTTAAGGGGTGTATTAAGGGGTTAAATTTTTTATTTTGCCCAAAAACAAACTTAATTTCACATAATAAAAGTACAAAACCTTACGGCCCTATACAAGCAAATACACTATATTGTCGGCAGGGTTTTGTCACTGCGACCCGGGTTTTTCTTAATTTATCTTTTAAACAAAAGCTAAAGCAGTAGGTACGAGTGCAGACTTGTTGCCAGTAGACAAAATATAGATATCTCATTAGGATGAGTATAGAAATAATGAATATCAGTTGGTGTGCATTTTTTATTAAATCGGTAGCCATTAGTGTATTGTATACAGCAATCCAACCACCATTGCTCCACACTTGCGCTACAAACGGTGTATCATAAAACTAAATGGCCGTGTAGTTAAATTAAGTGTATGATTTTTATTGGTATAACACTACACATTGTTTGTAATGTTTCGTTTTATTGTACAGACTAAACGAACGATTATTTTTTGTATATTGTACCACAAATGACAGAATATCTATATGATGCTTTTCAAACACGGATTTAATCATAATTACCTACGCCCGCGTGACAGCTCTGGCATTAATATTGGTTTTTATTTTCTCATATACGAAGTAGGTATTTAGATTTGCGAGAAAGTCTTGTGATCGTGATTTTGAGTTTTTGGTAGATTTATTCACTCGTAAGACTCTTGAACCTAAAACTGGTTTAAATACCTGTTAGTGGTGGTAACAACCGTTGGAGCGACGAAAAAATCAGTTCTAGCTCAAATGTGAGAAAAGTGCTTCTCTAAAAATCGATGAAAACAGTTAAAAAATTGGAAATAATTTTCTTTCTGGAAAACGACTATAACGATCAATTTGATTAAATTTTACACATTAGCATATCCAGTCTCTTTTAGAAACTGTAGGATACATAAAATCGGTCCGAATTGTGTCATATCGATTGTTTGGTTACCGGTTAAGCTTATTTAGTAGAAGTTCGATGCCATATTGTCGTATCGTTTTAGTTGACAAATATATTAAAAGACTATATTTTTTCGATAGCAACTAAAAAAACGTAGCAATTATCTTGTCAGCGAATATATAAATAGAGAAGATATAAGAACTAAAGATGGGAAAAATATGCAACGTACACAGATTTTTTTTTACGAGAAGCAGATTTAAATTACATAATCATCGATAAAATACAATAATAATACGATCTCAAATACAAGTCGAAAATAAATTTAAAAGTACTTTATATAGTAGACTGAAAAGAACGAAGTGAGATAAAAAAAATGACAGCTGACATTTTCAGCACCTAGTGCGATATAAAACTTTCCATACAGTAAGTTCGGGTGATCAATCATTTCAATATCGAAGCGCGAACTCTATCACAGCAGTGCCCCCACCTTTAACAGCGTTTCATTAAATTTTTAAACACTCTTTTTAACTTAAAATCAGTTCGTTTCAGTTAGGAACGCTATTCTCCAAATCACAGACACATATGCAAGTTTAAAAAATACTATATCCTAACCTGAAACCGTTAGTTCCCGCGGTACTCTTCAAATATAGACGTAGAACCAACCGTCAGAAATTCCAAATAATATATAGAATTTCTGACGGTTGGTTCTACGTCTATATTTGAAGAGTTGTTTGTAAATTCGATATATTATATCGAATTTACAAACAACTCTGCTTCTATAAGTTAACGTTGAAGAAAGGCAGTAGAGTCACATTTATTATTACTTCTAGTGTCCGACCGAACCCGAAACCGAATTTCGGCAACATTTTCAGTTTCGGCCGAAACCGAAACTTCCTTACAAGGATTATGTTTTGAGGGAAAAATAAAGAAAACGTTAATATAATCAGTCAGTCAGATTCACCACATGATTAGGCACTTGGACGCGGCAAAATGTCTTCGTTGCTTAATTGCTTGGCTGAAATTTAACGCACCGAACATGACCAATCACAGCGCGAGAACTCCCGAATGCAGTTTCGGTTTCGGTCGTAGTTTCGGCAGGTTTGCTGCCGAAACCAAAACTAAACTAATTATTTCTATGAACTCTGAAAATTTCTCGGAATTGGATAGAATTCAAAAAAGAATTAACACTGAAACATGTTGAATGTTTCGTTCCTTTGCTGCTACTTATTCAGCAATTTCAATTGCTGAAGAAGTTGCAATACAGCAATGAAAAGTTCAACGTATTTCAGTGTCAATTCTTTTTTGTATTCTGGTTAATAAAATTATGGACACGAAAGAACCAATAAAGATTTACACAATTTCTTAAAAACAAGAAATAAATCTAATGAAGTAGCTGAGCAACATATGTTAGCTTGAAAATTTCAACACGAGACACGAGTGCGAAATTATTGCAAGTTATCGAGATTTAAAAAGCTAACTACAACTCTTAATTTTACATGCAAAGCTACAAAAATCGACGTAAAATTACACTTGCGTTCTCAGTTCACCAGAGGAGTGAGAAAGAAAAAAACTACAACAGACACATAAAAAATAGAATTTTTAACTGACATAAAAAGGTTTTGTTTTAGATTCTAAAAGTCACGTTTTAAAATTATAACAAGCAATCTTCAATATTAAAATCTTGTGATACCTACACAGTTTTAATGTCTTGAATAAAATCATATTTTATTATTTTTTTATAAAAACAATTATAACATTTACATTTTCATAGTCTTTATAATATTATGACAAAACGTATATATCAATATTATCAGTTGATGCATATTTCCATCAAATCGCTCATAGAATAGATCCCTCGCATCGCCTTGAGTTCCGTTCCGTTGAACTATACGTGTCTACAACCCTTAATCGACTACCCTTGTAAAATGTCACACAGCTACTTCTACCACTAGCCGCAAGTTCACTTTTAATCCAGGAAATGGGTGTGCTCTTGTCGTTCCAGGACGGCAATGACGACGAGATGGAGGGGTAGAAGAGGAAACTTGCAGTTTAATTCGTACTAAGAGTTTTGTGATAGAATTTGACGTCACCGGCGTTCCTAGTGTGAACATTAATAAAATACACGTCTCTCGCTATCTTGTTCAAGTGCATTAGCTTAATTGAAAAAATGTTACAATTTCAACAAAGTTTAATTCTTTTTTTATCGATTTACAGGTTATACTACTAGAATTTTATATAAATGCATACCAATTACACTATTTCTTTTATGAGCCATAACGTTTGAACTAATAAGAATAAAACCGAATAGATAATAAAATATTAATTAAAAAAGACAAAACAATTAAGACAACCTTTTATTATAATTTACTCAAAGGAAAAAATAATTTTTAACAATTTAGGTTCATGATTATAAAAGCGTGGGCTGTAACCTACAAATTTTTAAAAATTATTTTTCCATTTTTAGTACCTACATTTTAATAGAAGCTTTTCAGCATACAATAAAACCACCTATCTATATTGTTATTGAGAATTCATATGCGTACAAAATTTCAATTCGATCGGATATGTGCGGCCGCCGTATTGGGTTCACAATGACGTGACACAGTTTATCGTATTCCACTCGTTCAACTCTTTCATTTGATACTAATGTTTGATTGTGAAGAATAAGGTCATTCGCCATCTTGGGGTACTCGCCATATTGGATTTACAATGACGTCACAAAAACGAGGCCACAGAATTTTAACAGTCACACGGGTCACTATCATTCTGCTCGAGATATATATCGTATTTTTTGCACGTTCCCTGTATAAGATAGCTGCCTTTCACTTAATTTTCAATATATTTAGGAACATTTTTGACAGTTAATTTGTGTGTCAAACATCACTTCTAAATATCTACTATATGCAAATAATATTCCCGATAAATACACCGAGATAGTAGGTTACTAACATTAAAAAACTACGTTTGTTTTTCATTATAGTACTGGTGCGTAATGAGTCACTTTACAAACCTGCATACATGCATGAAATGCAGCTATTTTGTAGTAAGTAATGCAGAATAATAAGTGTGAATGAGGTACAGTTTCTGATTTGAGAACTTCAATTCAGTTTGAAACTTATGGCAGATATCCAATTTCAATTACCTGAAATGAATCGAACTGTGCAAAAGCTCGTTAATAAAGTGGAGCGCGCTTTTAATAAAAGCGTCCTGTAATATTTGATATGTTAGAAGTTGTGGAAGTAATTTCAACATTCGACAAGATATCTCTCGACAGTCAGTAGTAAGTCAAAAACTCTTGTCATTTTCCTGTGTAATGTAGTTCTTCGTTCTCTACAAGTTCTGTAAACAGGGTAACAGAACAGTGCGCGCAGATTCTTTCTCAAACATTTTACCGTCAGTTGGTCGGAGAACGCTGCGATACAACAGAACAACAACGAAGGGTTCCAGGGAGATGAAGACGATACATGAGCTGACCAACATTTAATTTTTCGAAGCATTTTTTGTGATAGAATTCTCAAAATATATTGAACCAAAAAACCACATCGTATCAATGAAAACGTTCACGCTTTTTGAAGTAAAACTTCTTTTGGCACGGTATGGTAAAATAATCTCACAGGATTGGAGATGTAAAGACACGTATACTGTATACTATACAAACTGATTATAGAAAATTAAGCTAAATTGGTGATCTAGAGTTGGTTCCATTTTTTTTTTTTTATTTCTTGCAATTATATCAGTTTTACTTCTGTAGTCGTTATCATACTTTCAATGAAATTAGATTTATTAAAGTAAGGTTTTCTTCCTGTCAATGCATATTTCACAAATACAATATCCTATATTGCCTCATAAACGTTCATTGGCTGAATATTGCATAATAATTAATTTAGAACTTAATTTCATTTTCATTTAAAATAATGTGTATAGTCTGCTTGTCCATGTGTTACCCAATTACGGCCAGTAAGATAATAATGAAATTTGGCAGTCTTCTTTGAACATAACTCAAAAGATCCGTATTAACTGACAAAGTTTCTAGTTGACATTTAATTGCGCTTCAAAAGTTATAAATGCAATCTTTAACGCCTTATTTTATTGTAAAAATGCGTACTGTCAGAGATGTGTCAACATTCAGATTCGAATACGCTGACAGCTCCATATAACTTGTAAAAAAATTAACAGCTATAATCAAGGAGGATTTGTGTAACTGTTCGACATTTGAAATATCAAGCTTCCATCAAACGTTTAGTAGATAACTTTGAGCAAATTTTTTTTATTAAAAATTGTTACGAAGAAAATGAGATGTCGATTTGATTAGATTATTGTAGATTATAGACGCTCGACAACTGAAATCATTAGCGTATCGATCTGTGTGACGTGTTGAATGTTGATAAGGTGTATGAAATAAAAAAAAATATGTTAAGGGTCTTCTGGAATCTTATTGTCTTTAGAGAAAGCACCCACAAAGTTTAGTTTCAATAAATCTTTGCTAAACGATATTGGATACGAAAACAAGAAACGACATTTAAACATGAACATTTTGATCACAACCAGTATTATATTATATTTAAGAAGTATTAGAAAGAGAGAGAGATATTATAACGTGGCACAATAAGCGCGTTTATACTTTATATAAGAGTTCCTTTTCCAACTTTCGATGATTATAGCCAGATGTGCTAGAAATATACAAGTTTTTTTGATTCGCATATTTATGATCATTTTACATGATATGTTTTTTTAACCTCTAACTTTCAACAACAGTTCGCAAAACTTTCTTCTTGGAATTTTATTTTGGCAAAACATCTTCATAACTACTTTTACACAAACTGATAGAAAAACTTTTGAAGCGGAAGTACACGGAAATAAAACTAAAACAAACGTGTTTTAAAAAAGTTTAGTGTTTAGTCACTCCGTATACAGAAATTTCCAAAAATAATTTTTAATTTAACAGTTATTTAACCACCAAATGTTTTAATTACAGGCAAAATGTTCCACAATGATTTTCATATGTATCATAAATTTGGAATAAAAAATATTATTATTTACCGGCACGTAACTTCGCGACAGCAGAACCGGTAACGTTGAGAAATTATGTGACTGCCCTCTCAGAAGGTGGGCGTATTACTCTGTCTTCGTGTTGCTCTTTTTTGTGTTAGATCACACACATTTATAAAAAAAATAGTGCGGACTTCGAAAGTACTTCTGTATGCAAGATATGAGGACAGCATTCTGGGGTCTAATATAGATTTTAGGGGTCACAGTATTCAATATTATCAATGCTGCCAGGAAAAATTAATGTCCAATTTTTTTCACATATAAACAACCCCGGTTTGAGGAAGTTGCTGAGGCAGAAACTTTAAAACATGAAATTTGGAATATACAATTCTTATATAGCGTAAGTATCCATTAAGAACGGGATTTTCAAAATTTCACCCCTAAGGTGGTTAAAAGAAGGTAAATGTGTTTTTACAGACAAACATTTTGTCCATACTGTTCGACTTTGAAACATGGAATTTGAAAGTTATGTTCCTTTGATAACGCAGGCATCCACTAAGTAACAATTTTTCAAAATTCCATTCCTAAAACGGTGTAAAGGGGTGAATAATTTTTTTACAGACATTAGGGATAATCATTATGTCTACAGTAATGGTCTTTGAAACTTGACATTTGGAAGATACGTTTCTTTTAAAACGTTTTCAAAATTTAACTGAAAAAAGAAAAAGTTTTTCAAAATTCCACCCCTAATGTGTAGGCGTTACGAATACTTCCGTCTCCAAGCATGAGGACCGAAAACTGTTTTGTGAGATCCCAAGCTATATGAAAACACGTGTTGCTGTAAAAAAAAAGTTTGGAATAAAATTTTGAAAAGACTTTTTTAGTAACCGTCTACGTTATAAAAGGAATGTATCCTCCAAACTTCATGTTTCAAAGAATAACAAAGTGGACAGAATGATTAAATCTGTAAAGAATACTTTTAACTGTATATGGACTCTGATGACCTCGACTGCTGAGCGTCTACAATCTACAATCACTCTCTTTTTCTTTCTAAAAACGTGTAAATTCACTAAAAACTTAAAATGGACTTTTTGCACGATTAAAAGATTTCTCTGTATACAGAAGAATAAACCTGGCAGCCATAAAACCGGTGTAAGATGACTTTAATTCACTAATCATAACCTTCTCTTTATTATTTAAATGCTATTTCAGCAACAAACTTCTGGAGGATGTCTTGTTCCTGCGATGAATAGACCGTTTATTTTATTTTTCACTTTCTTCACAATATCTTAAAAACAATTTTTCCTTAAAATTTTTTGCTAAACAATCTGGTAAAATAATTATTGCTTTGTTATGCATATTTGAAAAATATACCCTCAGTTGGTTTTTTGCACATATCTATATACTTTCAATGTTCGTATCTTTTATTTGATTACTTTTCAATACGTTTTTTCGATTTTTACCGATCTTTAATTCTTTTGCATATTTAATTAAAGAAAATTACACTAGTATCAGTTGATCGGGTAATTAGAAGTACATTTTTTAAAGTTCAAGCTATTAAAAAAAGTCGGGGATATGCGAGTAGAACACTCGCCATGACGGTTCCGTACTGCTATAATAATTTAAGGGGGGTTTCTACCTTGTGGGATCAAAAAAATCGTTTCTTTTTGTGCATTTTCAGACAGATACATGTTTCAAGAATACTCTCTTAAATTTTCAAGTTCAAATCTGGTAAATTATGAAAGTTATTGGCCGTTTGGTGGAGCGGTGTCAAGCGCGCTGGTCCGCCGCGAAACCGGTACATCTTGCAAAATGTGTGATTTGTTATAAAAATTTGTTTATAAAAATTGTTTAAACAAATTCATTTTTCAAATTTGATGGCAGATTCGTAATCAGCGACTCCAAAAACATGAAACATGGAAATATGGAAACAAAAAAATTGAGATCCCTGGAATTCAACATAATTTTTTGCAGTTAAAATTCAAATTTTCAAAACCACGTTCTACGAGTTGGTAAAAGTCCTACAGGGCGCAAAAATTGAGCAATCGCCATGAAATTTTTTACACATTTTCATCAGGAGTTTGTGCATCCGTGGTACTAGAATCTTCTAAACATATCAAAAATTGTTCATTTAAAAACATAATTAGTAACAAAAAAAGAGCCAAAAATCGTTTTTTTTTTTAAAAAGCTCATAATTTTTGCAATTTTCATGTCTTCTCCTTCGTTCTAGTACCACGGATGCGGAAAAGTGTACAGATTAAGAAAATATTTTTATTTTGTGTTTCACACTTCATTTACGAACGCTAGGACTTCCACCATGAGGACGAGTCGCCGCTGACCTGCTGCCATTGTTCGGTACCCCCCTTGCTCCCCTTTACTTGGATCACCGAGAAAAAATTTGTAAAGCTTCAATAAACTTTTTCCTACAACTGTGCGAATTTCATCCTTTTACCTATTATACTTTTCGAGAAAAAAATTCCAGAAAAAACAGCAGGTTTTCGGGACAACAAGGTAGAAACCCCCCTTAATAAAACTTAACTGTGTCATTAATAGTTCCACATAGATATAAAGGTTATTCGGATTTTTTCTTTCACTTACGCTATAAGAGCTTCCTTCGAGCCAAATTTCAATGTTCTAAGTCAACAGGTAGTACTCTACAGGTTTTAATGAGTGAGTAGACCTCAGAATTTTTATTAATTTCAACTTAATACTTCTAGCCGTTTCTGAGATTTCCAAATTTTTAGAAAAAATAAAGAATTCTGCTTTAGCACTTGTATACAGTTTTGATTGTTACCCTCTCATATACGAGTATACATTTTTATAACTTCGCCGTGAATGTTTGAGATATTTTCTCTTTCGAGATCAAGTTTAAGTTACAAAACATAAGAAAAACTTTATGCCTGAACTTTCCGAAAAACAACGGTTTTCTTTTCATAATGACACTTAATTCATTAATTATTGAAAAAAAAATTTTTAATTTAATTTTTGTCTATATATTTTCTAATCTAACAATTTAATTTTATAGTAAATTCTTTCTAAAAAAAGAATATACAGGGTGTCTCACCGAACGTTGGCTAACATGGATAACTTTGTTATTAGTGGAGATAGAAAGTCGGTTAAATGGCCAAAGTAGTGCAGAAAATTGGGCTCATTAACGTCCCGTCGAGAAAACAACTGAATTTTGACTCCCTATGAATTTATTCAGAAAATAGTGAAAATTGCCATTTATGAAAACTGGCCATAACTTTTTTATTTATGAAGACGTTTGAAAATTTCATTAACCATTCTTTGATAACTTTTTAAGGTCTTTTCAGTGGCGTTTTCTCCATTAATTTCAAAGTTTGCTAAAACCAATTCTTCAGCACAGTGTCGAATGTTGCCTTTTTTCTTTGAAAATGAACCGTATACCTTTAAATTTCTATTTAAGTTCCTAAAAGTTATTGAATAAGGCTGCCGCCTTTCTGGATAAAGGTTCAAGTATTCTGCTTGAGCCCACGTGGTATTTTTGTTACGCTGAATGTATGCACAAAAATAGCCTGTTTCTCCAAATTTGAGAATGCTTGAGCCATCTTAGAGAGTAAATCAAACAAAATGAATTGGCAAAACTGTAGCGATTGCTCGACAGATTGTTAACCTGTCGATATGTATTTGTTTCAACAAATTTTGTTTTACACGGCACACTTTGATCGGTATGGATAACGTCAAAAAGCTATTTTGGTCAGTTTTGTAGCTTCTGATTGGTTTAGATATAGGATATGCTATGTCAAATTATTCAGAAAAATAAGCAGAATTTGAATACCTGAAAATCAAAAATGCCGTCCATAAGAAAAACCAAAGTTCATGTCAATATCTCATTATCTAGTGGAAATAAAAAAATTAAACCTACGCCACTGAAAAGACCTTAAAAAGTTATCAAAGAATGGTTAATGAAATTTTCAAATATCTTCATAAATAAAAAAGTTATGGCCAGTTTTCATAAATGGCAATTTTCACTATTTTCTGAATAAATTCATAGGGTGTCAAAATTCAATTGTTCAATGAGCCCAATTTTCTGCACTACTTTGCCCATTTGACCGACTTTCTATCTCCACTAATAACAAAGTTACCCATGTTAGCCAACGTTCGGTGAGACACCCTGTATATTTATTAGGCCCACATCTATTTTTTATTACGATTGTGCGATTACTTCGCGTGTAGATAGTCAGATACAGCTACTAACAGCGTAAGACCTCACATTTTTCACTGAAATACACAACTGATGTATCACGAGTGCGCGACTGTCGAATATACTTCGCATTGTAAACAAACGCAGCGATCGCAAGATGCTATTTCTAAATCGTGCGATCGAACGAGAAATTTAGACTAGCTGAGTAATTGTTGTTTTCGACACAAACAGTTGCATGCGTGTGTGCTGACCTTTAAGAAATCACTATTTTGACTATCTATCTTCCAAAAAGTTACATTACTTGACGAAACAACCGGTACTATTTACTACGTATATTCAGATAAAAATAAAGTATATAATATGGGCTGAAGTGAACAGATTCAAAAAGAATATTCATCTATAATGCGTATAGCGGCGCAGAAAGAGGGATTTGAAAAATCCATCAAAAGTAGCTCAGAACGAAGTGGCTGGCGAGGAAGTAATATTACACGAAGCAATGGCCATGGCGGCGCACTCTTGATCTTGTGAGAACTTCACGAACGACTTATCCACATTAGTTGGGTTTAGATGATGCCGCTGCTACATTATACACAGATATGTGTGCTATGTGTGTGGCAGGGAAGCTTCCAGCTATATAATATAATATGTAGTGTCGTGCAAAAGAAAACTTTATTTATTGAACATGTCGAAACAAAATTCTGCTACATAATAGGCATGATGACAGTATAAAAGAATCGAAGAAGAAATGGTTTTTGAGACAAAAATATGTTGAAAAGATTCTAAAAAATGACCCAGTGTTAATATAAACATTGAGATTAATAAGATTTTTAATAAAATAAAAGTATAAAATACTGCAATCGGCCATGTTAATTGAAACACCGAATGACGTCACGGCTTTGTAAATCAAAGAGAACATAAACACTTGAAGTAAATAATCACCGTGTCGCTTAAATTTTTGTTGCGAACATTCACTTCTGCATCATTTAATTAGTTGATGTGTTGTTTATTCGTGGTTTTGTGATATTTTATAACACTTATGTCATAAGTTATTTTTGAGGTTAGTTAGCTTGCAACTAAAGAAAATCATACTATTTTTTAGTACTAAGTACCTACTTTTAAGAAAATACTTAATATAAATCATATCATTAAGTAAATTTACATATCTTTCTGCGAAATACCTCTGCACCACAGCTCTACACCCATAAATACAACATCTAATGTCAGCTGTCACAGAGGAGTGACGTCACAAGCGTTTTCGCTATTACTTCAAAATAGAAAGATAAAAAATGCAATAATTTGCGTTAAAATTTTAATTTATTATTGAAATAATGTTTTTTTCGGAAATAGTAGACGTGAACCTACATTATAGAACGGGATTTTAAAATTTGTCATCATGCCTATTGTCAATGTGAAATACATCGCCTTCTAGGAACCATACGTAAAAGACAATAATAGAGGGGTCACAAAGAAAATTCAAATGTTACCTAACGTTTCTTACAAGTTAGAGGTAGTTATCGTAAGGATCATGGAGTAGGAGGCTCTTTAGACAATTTTTACGTTACATTATTTACTGTAAGACCCCGCTTAACGCGGTATATACGTTCCAATAAGTTCTTGCGCTATGCGAAACCGCGCTAAATGAGGTCATCTACGTTGATAATAGGCATAAGTGAAAAAGAACCGAGAATACGAAAATTTGTTAGTTTTTTTTTTGTTTAATTTTGTAACATTGATTAGTTAAATACTTTTTTGTCACATTAATTATAGATTTATTTATTGCTAATATCGATTCTTGTTCATAAAACATTTATGAAAATCAAATAAAGGTTCGAGTAAGAAGTTATGTTGTGATGAGAAAGGTTCCTCAGTTGACTTATTTTGTTTTTTGTGAAGAATTCATCTAATGTCGTTTGCCTTTTCCTGTTTCGTTTAACAAGCTATTGTCGATAGCAAGATATTGCATCAATGACACTTTGTCTTGCCTTTGGACTTCTATCAACATTTGAATAATTTTGTATAAACTCATAATATTATTTACGTTATAGTGGCTAAACTTTTTTTTCGTAATACTGAAACAGTGTTAAGCGGAGCAGCGTTAAGCGAGGTCTTACTGTATCTTTATATTTTTCTAATAATGCATTGTAACAGTGGGTGTTTCTTAGCTATTGTAGCAAAACTGTAGCTATCCTCCTGTGTTTAAAATATATCCCTCCTACTGGCCAACTTTTTTCTGGATATTACATTTTTATACACCACTAACTCGTAATGTTCTGCCTAACACCAAAGTAAGAATTCCAGATCAACCAGAAAAGGCCTGAAGAAACCGTTCTTTGGTTTCATTTTTATCACCGGCATTTAATACTGTAGAATGTAGATTCTTTAGCACAGTGCTGTATTTTATGTGTTCGTAGTTCTGAAATAATTGTGCTATAAAGTTTTGCCAACAAAGTTATCAATGCGCTTTCTGTTGAAACTTGAGTACTGACTAGTGAGGTTGTGTTGACTGCTATGAAATACAACATTATCAATAGTCTTATCTTTCAGGTGTGAAATAAATCAATTTAGAGCAGAAGGCCGGACGAGTTCCTTTGAAACTGCCTACTTTAAAACAATACAAGTAACGATTAGTAGAAATATTGTTAGATACACCTAGGCATTTGTATAATATTTTATTAATTTCTAACCTATTAGTTCTGATAGCAATATTCTGAAAAATCGAAAAACTCGCTTGAGTGAATATCAAATGGCCAATAATTAATAAACGTTCGATATGGTATATCTTCGACTGCTATCACTATTGATATACTGTTATATAATCTTTATTTTGACCCAATTTTCACGCAGTAGAATTTTTTGTTTTTTTAAAGATATATTGTTTTCATTTTATATATTTTTGAAATACTTTCGTCAAATCATTCATACAGGTATTCGTCATAAATTACAATAAAAAATACATTAAATTATAAAATATATCATAGCTTAGTCAACATCATTTTTTCTCTCTTTAATTTAAAATTACGTATGAGTAAGTAAATAAATAAATAAAGTTATTGAGCTGTTCGCAGTTAAATAGATTTTTGTTGTCTTTTTGAAACCATTGTCAGGAAACGCGTTGAATAATATTATGTCAGCATTAGACAGAGACTTACTGTAATAATTACTAATGAAATCATTGTGTTAAGGTACAATTAAAAGTATTTTTATGAAAATCTAATAAAATATTGAACTGATTTTCAGTAAAATTGGATACTCCTGTAATGAGATTTACACACACTTGGATCCAATCAACAAACATTCTCTGTTGATTTTATTGGAATATTGCAAATTAATCAAAAAAATATTTTTTTCAAAATCTCCTATAACCTTAAAAACTCTTATTCCACCAAACTATTAAAAATATACATAATTACATATAATGAAAAATAATATGTACTTTTTATCACAAATAATATTTTGATAATTCTGTAAATTCAATACATTTAAAAACGTGGCTTTTTTTAAATCAAAGAACTTTTATATGAAACCCGTTTAAAAACTAATAATAAGTATTGGCTGTAATGAAATCGTAATTTTACAATTATTGTTTCTTTTAAATCAAGTGGTCACCGGTGAAAAACGATTTCCGCAAACAGCAAACCACATTTGAAAAGCGGTCGAAATGTTACAAAACCTCTACAGTCGCATTCAAACATTAATTCAGTATTTTTTCTCAAACATTCAGTAAACATGACAGTTATTCGTTAAGCCATTACAAAAATACACGGTAATGGAGCCAATTATAACCGAATAACAGAGATACAGGAACGCACTAGCTCAAAAGTCCAAAGAGGAAAACCCGTTGATTCTTTTTTTTAATTACCTGAAGTTCCTCGCCTGTGCATAGATTCAAATATTCTTAGAATAATAATTTTAATTTTCTATCAAACGTAAACTAGCGAACTATATAAAAGATTTGTTATCTAGAAAATCTGTGTTCGTCTTCTGAAAGAATAGGTTCCTAATGGTATCAGTGCTGTTATCATAATTAGAATTCATATAATTCTGATAACAGCGCTGGTACCTTCGCGAAGTTATGTTTCTTTCAGAAGAGGGGCATTAGGTAATTAGTGTATTTGCTATATGGCACATACATTATTGGCGTCGGTCGGATGGCGGGACCTAGGGGTCGGACAAAAATTCTCTACGTTTTATAGTTCATACATAGGTACGTGTGTGTTTGCACGATAACCCTCGACAGACTATATTGATTTAAATGAAATTTTGTCGACATATTGGAATCCATCACCGCGCAAATTTTATTTAAAATTGGCCTAATCGGACCAATTTAATTTATTTAGGGGTTATAAATGGTTTTGGGGTCCAAAAACACCGAAAAAATTCTCAGAATTTATTCAAAATTGAAATTTATCACTTTAGTATCTATTAAAAGGTGTCCCTGAAATTTTAGTAAAATCCAATTTACAGGACCGGACTTAAAAATTTTATGAAACACTATAGTTTGCGCATACAAATTTGTTGTAGTTGTTGACTGAAAGGTGCATTTAATTTGGCGTAGATGTTGAATTGATAACAATATTTCAACTGAGAAAAAAATATTATTTTAGGGGTTGTACTAAGGGGTTAAATGTTTCTATTTTGTTCAAACACGCTTAAGTTCATGTAATAAAACCACAACATCGGTATCAGCAAATATATTATATTTTGGCACTGTGACCAGAGTTTTTTTTAATTTGTACTAACATCCCTTACTTAATGCCACCCCTTTCTCCTCTTTACTTTCTTAAAAAATAATTTCCTATAGCAAATACAACCCATAGTAGGTATATAGTAAAAAACTACTGCTTTTAAATAAATTACGTCTGTTACGCCTTTTACCTTAAATCTAAATTTGATAATTTCATCTCTTTTCAACTAAATGGAGATCTCCATTTACTTGAAAACAAATTGTACTATAATAGTGGAGTGCCGTAAGGTTTATACCTCGGAAGCCAGGGCCAGTCAATGAATCTTCATAAAAACTGTTGGACTGCATTGTTAAAAGCTCAAATAAAAAAGTCAAAAAAAAAAAATTTTGCCGTTCTCGATTGCGGGGTGGATGCCACCCCTTCTCAGGGGTGAAAAATGTTTCGTTGAAAATAAGCACGGAAATGGATAGGTTGACTAATTCTAAGCACCTTTTGTTCTATAAAATTTTTTTTGAAAGTTCATACTTTTCGACTTATTCGCGAGTGTAAGTGTCAATTTTTCAACCAATAAACCCACGTTTTCAGATGGTTTTTCCCGAATAAATGAAAAAGTAAGTATTTTAACGAAAAAATCATTCTTAGTTAAAATGTAACTTATAAAAAAACAAAAATAATGGTGAGTTCATAGTGTCTGTAGACCCAATACAAAGGTTGAAGGTTGGTTCTTATTTGTCAAAAACCAAAATTGAAAGTTTCAACGTGAAGTTACCAAAATACAATGCATTTTTCCGGGGAAACTCATGGAATATTTTTTGGAGTGCTTGAAAGACTAACTAAGTTCTGACGAAAATAATGTTGGTCCCTATTTTTTTCGGCGTCAAAAATGTGAAAGTCACCCCCCTATTACCACCCAAATTAAAAATAATCGTTACCACTTCACACTTCACTTTATTTATGTACTTGTAACATGCTCTAGACGTTTGACAGGTTTAAAATGCTTAGTTTTGAAAGGGCTAGAGCTGAAAGAGCCCGAAAAGTTACTATTTACGAATATATGCAAACTATAAACGGCCATATCTTATTCAAGTTTTATCCTACAGAAAGAAAACGAAAATTTTCAGAAAAGCAAAACCTACAATTTGGCACACTACAAAATTTTGCGTATCATTAATAGTTTTTGAGTTATTTTGAAGAAAAGGCAATTTTTTGCAAAATTACAAAAATGCTCTTTTCACTTCAAACTCAATTTTTTTCAAAACTAACCTCTTTAAACCTGTCAAGCTTCTAGAGCATGTTACGAGTACATAAATAAAGTAAATTGTGAAGTGATAACGATTATTTTTAATTTGGGTGGTAATAAGGGGGTGACTTTCACATTTTTTGACGCCGAAAAAAATAGGGACCAACATTATTTTCGTCAAAACTCAGTTAGTTTTGATGCTAGGGACTTTTATAAAAAATAAAAATAAAGGTTCTTTCAAGCACTCCAAAAAATATTCCATGAGTTTCCCCGGAAAAATGCAATGTATTTTAGTAACTTCACGTTAAAACTTTCAATTTTGGTTTTTGACAAATAAGAACCAACCTTCAACAAGGTAGTACTCCGTTTGTATTGGGTCTACAGACACTATGAACTCACCATTATTTTTGTTTTTTTATAAGCTACATTTTAACTAAGAATTATTTTTTCGATAAAATACTTACTTTTTCATTTATTCGGGAAAAACCATCTGAAAACGTGGGTTTATTGGTTGAAAAATTGACACTTACACTCGCGAATAAGTCGAAAAGTATGGACTTTCAGAAAAAATTTTATAGAACAAAAGGTGCTTAGAATTAGTCAACCTATCCATTTCCGTGCTTATTTTCAACTAAACATTTATCACCCCTGAGAAGGGGTGGCATCCACCGCGCAAACGAGAGCGGCAAAAATTTTTAACTTTTTTATTTGAGCTTTTAACAATGCAGTCCAACAGTTTTTATGAAGATTCATTGACCGGCCCTGGATTCCGAGGTTTTACAATTTTTACGTCTAACGGCACTCCACTATACCTATATTCTTGATTTAAGGTGAAAGTTATGCCACAAACCCAGCAAATAATAAGGTTCCGAATTTGTTAGCTCTAATCCGTCCCTGGTGCGATGGGAAACGGAAAAGTTAATAAAAAATTTAAACACAAGCTTTTTAATACACAAGAGTTAAAAAACACAAAAATATATAATTTGTTTGTGGTATGCTTTACAATTTACAATTTTTAAAACTGTTCACTTTCACCACAGCAATGTTGGTACGCCCGATTCTTACTCTATAGTTAATGATAATTAATTAAGAAAATGTTTAATAAATAGCTAAGAGTCATTAATAGGCTATGTTTATTAATTACGAAGTTAATTATGTGTACTTAATCAGTGCCATGAATTGGAACACTGTCACAATTTCCATAGTAGCGACACTACCTTATGAAAAGCGTCTACTTGGTTATTATTATCGTCTTATCTTTAGTTTTGTTCAGATGGTATGTATACAAAACTTTGAAAGTGTTTCGTTTTCAAATATGAAGGGAATGAATTAGTGTCATTTTTTAATAATTGGTTGCAATTTGAAAAGTAATTCCGCATTTTTACGTTTGCATAATATACTACATTCCATGAACTAGACCGCGCATAGAATCTGCACTTTTAGAAAACAAAAATAACTCTTTACACCCGTGATTATACAATCGTGAGTTTTGATTTTTGAAAAATTCTACACCGGACCCAAAATTATTTTTGTGAACGCAACCGACGTCGATCGATCGTAAGTCTATCTGAGAGTGCACCAAAATATACTTTATTAACATAGAAACAAGTGTCCAAAACAATTTTTGGTCACTAAGGAAACCACGTAACCACATTTTTCTCTCGGGTGTAAAGGAATAAACTCCTACCCACTGTTTCGAATATGGTCTCTGCCAGTCCAATTGATTGTTGTCATAGTTCGCGGATGTCTGTTTATTCTTGCAAATACTTGAATATATCTTTAGTTGTCTGTTCGATAAATAACAAATTTATAAAATAAAAATGTAAATTAAAAAAATCAAAAAACTCGGCCGCGTAAAAAAAGAACAGAAAAGATAGAAATAATCAAATGATAATATGCAGTCGGATGCATCGGATATTTGTGTTCATTTTATTTTTGCGGTTAATACATGCATGCCTCCAACTGCATATTATTATCTTATCTTGTTTCTATCTTTTCTCTTCGGGTTTTTTGATTTTTTTAATGTACTTTTTATTGACATCTTTTTAGAGTTAGATTTTTTAGTTTTGGTCGATTAGCATCTCCGGAAAACAATTTGCATCTGTTAGTGGCTGCTTTAAATAAATTTAAGTAAATAAAAATCACATTTAAACATATAAGTTGTATATATTTTTGTAACCATCTTTTAATATTCTTCATTTTGATACCCTATTTGATTCATTTGGAGAAAAAGAAAATTTTCGAGCTACACATTATGGCATCTAAAATTCGACATTTTGATTTTTTGACATCATTTGTCTTAGGAAACTTGGGTTGCCGAGACAAATCTAACGATACTCTAATTTTAGAAATCCATCCAGCCGTTTGGATGATACGAGGTAAGAAAGAATATTACATACATAGATACGCGCAAAGAACATAACCCTAATTGGCAGTCGGGTAAAAAGTCAATCACCGAACACTGTACCACCTGGGAATCGATGGGACAGGTAAATTCGACATCAATAGACTGTAAATGAAACTAATATACAATAACTCGATACAAAAGACTTTATTTAGCAGTCACACTTTTGAGCCAGTATCATTCGAGAACGGCTGGATCGATTTCGAAGTAACTTATTGCACTATCAATATTATTTATTAATATGCTTCTCATATCATTAAACACAAACAGATTTTATATATATAGGTATTTGAATATTATAAAATAGCAATCATTTCTCGAATAAAGATAAAGTTTCTGCCAAAACCATAAATAAGACCGATGCTAATAAATTGATAACATAATAATAGGTACTAATAAAAATTGTAGCCGTAAAGAGAAGTAGGAATTAGTAAGATGGTTTAGTAGTTGATAACATTTTATAATGAATGAACAGCAAAAGAATATAAGTAAATAACCGGAAGTATAACTCGAGGGATTCGTAACCATGGTTTCAAGTGAAAGATGAAAAGTTATTGATTTTCCATAGACGTGCCTAATTAATTTAAACATTTACGATTTTGTTTAAATAAAATATGTTCAGTATCATAATATAGCAATCACAATTTAAAAAAAATGAAATAAAATAGGCACCTAGATAAAAAGTCTCACTAAATCGGACGTGTAAGAAAGAATGCGATACAAATCTTCACACGCTAGAGACGGTACAGCACAAGCCGTTTCAGGTTAACCGAGGACCGATGTTATGGAAAGAAATTCCTTCCCATAACATCGATACTCGGTTAACCTAAGACTCTATCCTGAAACGGCCAGTGCTGTTCCGTCTCTAGTGTTGGAAGATTTAAAGCGCATAATAGAGAGTTATAGTACTTCTGGTGATTTATTTATTCTTGTGTGCAGAGTACAATGAAAACAGTACACTCCGTATGCAACATAAAGTGACTGGGAAGCTTGGGCGTTAAAAGCCGCCACATGCTTCACAGTTCGCGGTTCAATAGATCCCCCCAATCGTTCCACCTTTCCCATCCACTTCCAGTACACGTGCTTCGTCAACACCGCACTCTCTCGTAAACTACTATTTACATCTGTTTATTTATGCGCTCAGATCGTGGAATATTGGGTGTATATAAACACCAATTATATCGCGGCATTTGATCACAATTATATTAGGATTACAAAATGCTAACCAAACGATTCATATTATTCAATCAAATACTATCTACCGGAAACAAAATAGAATTTCAATTAAACAAACAAAATGTTGATTTAATCTTCCCATGGGGCACAATATCGACCCAATCCATGAACAAAAACAGTATTATTCAGGTATTTCAGCAACTGAACGGTCGTCAAATGACAATTTTTTTTTTAGGTATCTTCAATTGTATACGTTCACATATACTATATGCAGCATATGCAACTACCCAAGAAAATATCACTTAGAGGTGGCTGCAGTACATAAGGTCAGTATAATCAGGTCTTAAAGCTGAGTCAAAATGATATCGCGAAATATATTTCTGCTTATGAAGCCGCAAACGCTATAGAAACTCAGCTATCGTAGCCGATTGATGCATAGCTGTTTTTATGATATACCAAGTATACACAGGGGTAGCAGTCACTACGTAAATTTAATTTAAGAGGTGATCGTAACTTTTAAAAAAATGGGTTGCAATGCCAAACCAACTGCCGACAATATAATGGATTTGGTTACACAGGCAGTGTGGCTTTACTATGTGAACTTAAAATTTAACCCCTTAATACATCCTTTAAATGTTTTTTTTCTTAACTGCATTATTCTACACAAAAAAAAATGTAAATTCGGTCTTGCTGAGCCGACTATTAAAATTTCAAGGGCGCTTTTTAATTGTTACTAAAAGATTAAATTTTAATTTTAAGAATTTTTTCGGTATTTTTGGGCCCAAAAATCTTTTCAATCCCTAAAAAACTACGTTTAAAATGGGCTGATCAGGTTCATTTCAAACAGGCCTCGTACGGCCATTGATTTTTACATGTAGGCCAAATTTTGTTAAAATCAATTAACTCTTTCGAAAGCTATTGCCGCACGCACACACACACACACACACAGATATATTTCCAAAAATGGTGGTAAATTGTTCAGAATAATGTGAAACGTCAAGAAATTTTGGTCCGACCCCTAGGTCCCGCCATCCGACCGTTGTCAATAGTGTAAATATGCCATATGGCAAATACATTAATAAAAAAGAAACACTTGTAATTTTTTTTAAATCGGTTCGATAATTGATCTTTAATTGCACGAAAACGTTTCGACCAAATTTTGGTCCTTTTCAATTTTTTAAAATATATTTTAAAAAACTGAAAAGGACCAAAATTTGGTCGAAACGTTTTGAAAATAAAAAATTGGTTTGAACAGTAATCGCAAGTGGCTTCGTTTTGTTTAATATTCTATTACTGTTGGTAGAGTCAATATCATTTATTATTTAATTGCACCTGTTTCACATGAAGTCAAATATGCGAAATTTAATATAACGTACTTTCATGAACACTTGCTTAGCTCGGCGAGAAGTGTCTATATAGATGTTTTCTCTTTTTAGTACATTTTAATTATAACTTGTTTTAATTTTTCTTTAAAAGTTTTTATCATAATAGAACAGTTTTTTGTTCGGTGAGGGGAATTTAAAAGCTGGTATAGGTAGAGAGACAACATGGAAAAGTTTACGAACTATTGCTGGTAATCATTGTTGTTCCATTAATTTGAATAGATTTCAACAATTGGTGGTTGTATAAACAGGGACTTATCGATTGCATAACATTTTCTAATATAAGCAGACTACTATTATTGCGCATACGTCGCGTCGAGGCTTACACATTCTGCATGTAGGGGATGTTTCAATATACACTTTAGACACATATATTATAGGCATACGGGCCGGGGGAGGAGAAGCGCTTCTTTTGACGTAGAAAGATTGTCGTTGATTACGTATTTATAAACTTGGTAAATTTTATTTTCCACTTCAAAATACTGAGGAGCGAAAATATGTTATCTGGGAATAAATTTTTCAATCTGAAATACTAGAAAACAAAATATTATACGATGACTTCATTTTTTAAAATGTTAATATCTACAGTGTATTTTTTTTTCCTTCTTTATTGTGTTAAATTTTCTTTCCTAGTTAGATAACTAGGCAGATAACTGAATTATATACATATAGGGATACTAACTATAAACATTATTTTTCTTAGATCCTTCCTTACATTTGTATTGTAATTTTCAGCACATTACTTTTTTTGATAATTTTTATCATCTAAAGGAAAAAATGTTTTGTGCCATATATTGCGGATACACCTCTAAACTATTGGCGCCAGTTGGCTCACGGGACCTCGGGGTCGGACCAAAATTTCTTGACTTTTCATAGCCTCCTAAACAATTCGGCCCCGTTTTTAGAAATACAGTGGAATCCGTTTATAATGACATCGAAGGGAATTGACAAACACGTCATACTAAGCGGACGTCATACAAAGCATTTTTGTGGAAAAAAAACAACCTTCTTTTTTTAGGTAGCATAGGGCCGCTGACGGGTATTCCTTTGTTTCTCGTGATTTTAAACCACTGAATTAACGCTTTATCAACATTTTCTTGTCGCGATTTTCGAAGCCTCTTCGGTTTCAGAACATTTGAATTGAACGATCGCTTAATCTGGTTCTTGTTTTTGAAAATCATTGAGATTGTCAAATGACCCACGCCCAGAGTTGAGTTTGATTCTCCATTTTCTAATCTACATATTATTGCACCTTTCTCCTCAATCATAAATGCTTTACGACGTTGAGATGACATTTTTTTTACATAGGATATCACTAAAAACAATGCGTGACGTTCAACTATCAGTACTCACTGAGATTCAGAACAAAAACAAGCCACGTACCGAACGTCGTCGGGAATCAACGAACATTGCCGAAGGTGTAAAGAATCATGTAGGTCACTATAAACGGACAAAATTTATTAAAAATGGGTCATAATAAGCGACATGTCACTGTAAGCGAAGCCATTATATCCGATTGTGTTACAAAGAATTTTATATGAAAACCAAACTTCGTTCTGTAATTACGTCATAATAGGCGGTTGGTCAATATAGGCGGAGTCATAATAAACGGATTCTACTGTACATACTATAACTTTCGAAATCGATTTAAATTAAATTTGGTACACACCGTGAAATCCACAACCGCACGACGCCTATTGAAAATAGACCCAATCATACCATTTTAAAGGTAGTTTTTAGAAAGCTGAAAAATATTTTTAGGCCAAAAAATACCGAAAAAGTCGCTTTCTTCTTAATTTTTGGGGATAGTGAGTTGATTGGTGCGAAGTTTAAAGTCGAAGAACGCATTTTTTTTTAAATTTATTTTATGCGTTAACGTCTTTTAGAAATTTTGTACTGAAAATTCGAAGAATGAAATCTACGTAGTAGTACATCAATATTTTCACACTACGAGGTATTTTATATTTTTTACGAATTCATTTTTATTACCCCTTATTTTTCATGATACTTAATATATAGGCGCCTGCTCCGTAGAAAATTTTGTTGCCTGGAGTTTCTTACCTGCAACAAAGAAATAATAAATTAGATAAAGTTGTTTAGAACGAATTCTGTGTTGAATGCTTAGTTTACAAAAATATAATTACGTATATAATAATATATTGATACAGTAATGGATACTATATTATTTAAAACTGACACGAAACTCAGTCGTATCAGTTAGATTATTTCTTGTAAGATTTTTGGACATCTTGAACATTTTGTATTAATATCGCAGTGGTATCAAAGGTGTAGTCATGGTGAAGCATTTGCTTCCCTGGCTCATGTAGTCCATCGAAAAATATACGAATTTTGTACATTTTTTTATAAAACCATTTTTATAAACTTTTATTTAACTTAGTGTGTTTGACAGTCAGTCAGATTATACAATCAAATTTTCGACTAGAACTAATTAAGCTAAAGTAGAAATCAGGATCACAGATAATTGGAATAACGTGGTCAAATCAATTTAAACACTCATTGATTGGCAACGTTTCGTCTTTATTCTTAAGACTTCACTAAGATCTCAACTGTTATAAAGTCTTAAGAATAAAGACCAATCAATGAGTGTTTAAATTGATTTGACCACATTATTCCAATTGCCCGTGGTCCTGATTTCTATTATTTATGTATCTGGAATTGAGCTTTGAAGATGAATTAAGCTAAAGCTTTGTAATTTTGCACACGTGTATAAGTCTTGCGACAATGCATAAATCCAATATGGTGGATACTCTAAGGTGGCGAATTACCTTTTTATTCAAAATCCACTTGACATGGGTATCAAATGACTGAAATATATAAGCTGTGTGACGTCATTGTAAATTCAATATGGCGTACGACCCAAGATGCCGGATTACCTTTTTCTTCACAACTCTTTAGGTACTAAATGAAAGAGTTTGACGAGTGGAATACGATAAGGTATGTGACGTCATTGTAAACCCAATATGGCGGACATTGCATTTATGATCAATTTGAAATTTTGTACGCATATGACAATCATGATTCAATCGTTGTTGGAATTAAATAATTAATAAATTAATTCTCAATATTGTTCACGTCCATTATAATTTTTAAGTTTTTTTTATTTTATATTTCCCGTTAAAAAATAAAAAAAAACTTAATAAATTAATGTTTCAATAGAAAAGCTTTTGAAAGACCAAAAGGAACAAAATAAAATATTCCTTAAAAAAGTTTTTACAGACTAACTTCCATTGAAATATACTATAAAAAGTGGAAAAAAATATTGAAAACTATTTATATTAATACTTCTCAATAAAAGCTTGTCTGTAAATTTTTTTTTTACTAATATTTAATTAACACGTAATACATTTTATTGCTTCCTTGCTTTTAGCGCCTCTAAGATTCTAGTTATGCTTCTGGTAAGCGTTTTTTATATTTAAGAATTTTCGTCTTTTGTTTGTTTGTGTTTTGTTCCGTATTATGATCACCGCGTTACCTGTTTCAAAAAAACAAGCGTGAGACAAGTTTTCATTTAGTTATATTTAGCGTATGCGTAATGAAAAGTTAGAAACTTATTAGGAAAAAGTCTACATTTGTGTGTAGGAACAAACATACTATTTTTATCAAAACTAATATTATTACAAGCGATATCGCGAGTAAAGGCTAATCGGTTATAAAAATAAAACGTACCTAATTTTGCTTTAACATATAAATGTTTTATTTACGGCACGATTTGTTAGCAGCGAAGTAACTTGTTAATTTAAGATTGGACTTTTGTCAATTTATACAATTGCACAAGGAAATTTAAAAGGATTAAATTAAACTAACAAAACAAAACACATACGTAAATGGAACAGCAAATGAATGCAGATAGTAAATTCATAAATACATAGCCAGAAAAGTTTTCATTCAGTGAACACGTTCAGATGACTGGTGAACACAATATAAATAGCTAGGTACGAAGTTACGTATTTCAACACAACAAAGTCATGTACTGTAAATGCATGAATATTGTGTCAGTGGTGTCGGCATGAATAAATATTTATCAATACTAAAATTTGTAATGGGATCTCTGTCTGCAATTTCGTTTTCTTGATTTTTTTTTCTGTTTTGTATTTTGTAGAACACAAGAGAAAATTTGGGTTCGGGGGGATTTTTTCATTGATTTAAGAATCAAGGTAACTTGCGAATACAATAGTGCATCGAAAAATTTGGGCTTTTAAAAAAGTTAGGTTTCCCCTCTCGTCGGGCCTGATTTTGTATAATTTCCAAACGTGAAAATGTGTTATTTCTGCCTGTCTTTGAGTCTGCAAAAACACTTCTCAAGAGCAGCTAAACGTAAACTTATTTTGTTCGAGTTACGGTACGGTTTCCGTCCAAACCACGCATTAACTTTAACACCGGGAGAATGATCTTTAATATCTAGTGGTCATTGACAGAAGTAATAATATAATATGTAAAGAGTGATGCATTTAGAGGTACTTTTTTGTCAATGGATTTTTTGACAGATGAAGCGTGAGTCGTGATAACCTTTTATGGTATTTTTGTTCAGTATAGTTTGACATTTCATCATGGAAAGACTTAGCCCCGCACAGCGTCTACAAATTATTCAGCTGTATTACGAAAATCAGCGTTCTGCGAGGAAGAAAATCAACTGTTTTCGACAAAAATTTTGTTTAGTGATGAGGCATATTTCTGGCTTAACGGATATGTCAACAAACAAAATTGCCGTATTTGGTCCGAAGAGCAGCCTGAAGAGATTCAAGAGCTGCCATTACATCCAGACAAAACGACGGTTTGATTTATGGGCCGGTGGAATCATCGGTCCATATTTCTTCAAAAGCGAGGCCCACCAGAACGTAACTGTCAACGGTGACCGTTATCGTGCCATAATAACAGACTATTTGTTTCCTGAAATTGAAGCCCGTGATCTCCAGGACATTTGGTACCAACAAGACGGCGCCACTTGCCACACAGCACGTGAAACCATGGCTTTATTGCGTGAACAATTTAGTGAATAGTTAATTTCGCGCTTCGGACCGGTGAGTTGGCCGCCTAGATCCTGTGATATCACACCCCTAGACTTTTTCCTTTGGGGCTATTAAAGTCCAAAGTCTATATTGATAAGCCGGATACGATTAAGCAACTGGAAGCCAACATTACTCGCGTTATTCGCCAAATACCAACCGAAATGCTCGGACGCGTCATCGAAAATTGGAACGGCAGAATGGACTATGCTAACCGGAGTTACGGCCAACATTTGAAAGAAATAATCTTTAAAAAATAAATGTAAAGAATAGTTCTTTTGTATAATAATAAAAATGATCCGATAAATTTGTTTTTATTAAATTTTTTTTAGTTTTGAAAAAAGTACCTTCAAATGAATTCAAGCTTTAGTTAATAGCTTCTAGACGTTCGGGATAAATTAAGATTCAGATGTCGATATATGACTTTATAGGTTATCTGTCATATTAAAATGAGCATTTACTTAACTGAAAGCGTGGACAAGTACCTGCAGTATTAACATGTAGTAGGAAACATGGGTCATAAGTCATAATAATGTCCAATAACAATTAATTTAATTAACATTACTTGAATATTGGTCTTTTACTGTAGTTTAAATCAGTTTAAGCAACTCTGATACCCGAATGTGAGGAGATATACATGTCTAAAAACTTTGAAGTCGTTTTTATAGAAACTTTAAGTACGCGAAATTGATAACTTGGGACGCAATAAATGGTGTGACTTGGAATTTGTGCCGGTTATAAATTAGATGTCTTTCTTCGCACCAAAACTACAAGGATCATATCCGCATAACACATCGCAATTTTTGCTGTCAGTGACGTACCATGGTCGAAATATTTTTAATTTGTTATAGTTCTTTGCTTTTATTTATAAAAAAAATGGCTAAATTTGTTATAAAAAATGGATTATTTTACCATTTTTAGAGTTTTTTTTTAAATGTACGTGTTTCTATAACCATTTTAATACAGATTAAGAATTTACAAAAGCCATTCAGTATTATACATTAGAGGTTGCACATTTCATTTCATTCCAGGGAATGTTAGTCATTGTGGAGACGTCTATTGCAATTTTGTTATTTCTATAGAGATAGTAATATCATTTTGTTAGTGTTCCGTGCAAAATGAAACGATTATGAAATCACTTCGGTGTCCGTCCGTCCATCCCACGCGACAATCTTTTGAACTATTTGACGTAAATATTTGAAATTTAGCCCAAATACAGATGTAAAGTATAAAAAGTTGAAAATTGGTTCTGTGGTTTAATTTCAGGGGATAAATTGGAAATTGAAAAAAACAATTCTTTCAAAAGCATCGTGTAGGGTATCAAATGAAAGTTTATTGAAACATGAACTCAACAACATAATATACATAATATGATGTATTTTTTTCATTTTTTTAAGCGCTAAAAATGCTGTCCACAATTTTTATTCCAAAAATATCACTAAAAAAATCACTAAAAATCAGAACCAGATGTAGACTGAACGGAAATAATCAGTATTGAAAAATTCTAGCGCGATTAATGATTATATACATTTCAATTGACATTATATTTCAAGCTGTCTGTCAACTATTGGCTATAGCTCTGTTGGCAGATTTCTAATCGCAAAGTCGAAGATTGGAACTCCACGTTGAATGAAAATGATTTTTCTTAATTTATTCTGTACTGTATTAAAAATATCTATTATCAAAAATTTGAAAGTCTAAAAATAACAAAAAAACATTATCAGGATTGCATAATAGTAAGACGATCAATTGGTATCAGCAATTTAAATCTTTATTTCTTTATAGCTGCACAGCCACAAGTGGGGGCTGATGGCACGGAACACTAGTTATGCAAGTGTAGCTTGTAGTTACCTGATTTTTTAACTTTGATTAGAATAAAAAAATATCGAAGCTTTTTATAAAATATAAGAGCCGCACGCATATACGTGTTTTGTGTGGTTGTTCGCTGAAAAGAGAAAAGAGAGATAGAAGTTTCTGTTGCTTCAATAACAACGTTTATACATGTAGCGTAGACACTTTTGTAACGTATCTTCACTTCCGCAATATGCAGACGTAGTGAACAAATGCAAAGAAACACACCCAAACAAACCTATCTATTCACATTGATGTGTGCATCAGATAACGCTTAGTATTGTGTTGAGTTTTCAACTGGGCGATTTCATAAAAGTATGAAACGGACTTTCTCACATTAAAATAAAAATTTATTTTTCGACGGCCTTCTTTATTTGAAGAAATGTCAAATACTAACTTTGTAGGTTTTCGATTATTTTTCTGTTTTTATAATTTCATTTTAACATGTAGAAAATCTATTATCATTTTCAGAAACGAATGTAGGTAGGTATAGTGTTTGTATATCTAAAAGCTACAATCTATGTTTTCTACGTAAGACTACGCCTATGATAACAAGTATGCGCCAAGTTTTTTTATGAAACAGGTAAAATCGCTACAATTTCGTAAAATAATAATATTGTAATTCAGATGTCATTCAGAAGCATCGTTCACATATTATTTTAATTTTTTAACGTCCGTTTACTTGTTTATTTACAATTTCAAAAACACTAAAAAAGTGCATAGGTAGGTACACTGAAATATTTTCTTCAAAAAACGGAGTCCCACTGCGGTAGTGTCAAACGCTGGAAATTAAACACCGCTAAGTAATCGCTCGACAGCAATAGTTAATATCGGTCTTCGGCTACTTGAACTCAGTGGCGTACTATGCGATATTAATATTATTTATTTAAATATTTATCCTTGACAGTTACCTTTCACCTATTTGGCAAACATCTGAATTTAAGAAAAAAAGATTTTCTGCCATTACGCTGATGTAGTTGTGTTTAACTTACAACATTTTTACTCTACAACCAGTGCTGAACCATCTTTTTTTTTATTTGAAATTTAACACCAAGGGCTGTCAGGATTATTTTGACTTAGTACCAATTTATATTTTCAACTGAAAACAGTTTTTATATTTCTGATGAAAAGATTTTTAATCAATACTTTTTTGCCCGACTACGGCGAAGCCAACAGACTGTAATGTGTTTTAGTTCATACTGCTTATTTTATAACAGTTTAGTAACCTTCGAAAATTGTAAAAATATCAAAATAATCTAGAATATTTAAACTACAATTAAAAACTATGTGTCATCGAGCGATATGTACCTAGGGCAATTATTATTATTAATTAAAATTATTCATCACAATTTCAGCAACAATTGCAGAAAGCGAAAGCAGCAAAATGTTCATACATTCTAACAATCTGCAGAAACAAAGCAACGTTTAATATTTTATTGCAGACCGCAATAACTTATACCCGGTGCCACCACCGTCAACTCAGCACTTCCACCATATTTTTCAATAAAGTGATATCGATTACACATATTCGAACTAAAAAGTTGTAATTTTTATGAACACAAATTCCACTTTGTGTTTTAGTATAAGTACAAATTAAAAAGCCAAATTTATTAAATAGTGTGGTGATAACACCAAAAATATAGCATTATTGTGTACTTTATGATAAAAGCAAGAAATTTGGCACAGAGGTACCTATTTATATTGTTAAAATATATAGATATTGGGGCACGTGAGATCTAGCCTCTAAAGGCAATAGGGGTGGTAAAAATACCCCCCTAGAGGTCTTTCTGCAAAAATTACAATAACTATTAGATATCTAAAAAAAAGTTCCAGACAAAAATTGCTCCAGTTAGATCCTTAAAAATTTGGTTCTTTCACATTTTCGGATATATGTGAATAGGTAGGGGAAGGTACTTTAAAATGGGATACTTAGGTAAAATGGGATAGCCTTATTATTTTTAAATATACCCAATGTCATCGTTTGTAAAATTCACGAAATACACCTCACTTGATAAGGATTCATCTGTAGTACTTTCAGTACGATAGTATTACAAGTGTCAAATTTAAGCAAGTTTTTAAGTTTTCAACAGTTTTGTTATAAGAATACTGGTACGATAAGGTAAGCATTTTGCCTAATTGAGTAATGAGATTATGACGGCGATATTTTTTCCAGTTTTAGTGTCAAAATGTGTCACTTTGTATATAAAATTTCCGCGCTAATTTTGTAGATTATAATAGTGCATGCTGTTTTTGACATAGTGTAGATACGTTAATAAAATGGGATATGGAGTGTGTTGATAAAATGGGATATGGAGTATATTGCTAAAACGCCGCAAGAAGCAAGTGGTAAAAGAAAAAGCGGTAACGAAGACGAACGCAAAGACAAACGGTGCAAAAATGAAGAAGAAAATATAAATAATTACCATTGAAAATAAAAAAACTGATAGTGAAGAAAATCCCGTATGATTTTATTGCGACATCGATTTTTTTAAAAGTAAGGCAGGAGAATCATGGATTCAGTGCAATTCTTGCCAACAATGGGTTCATGAAGCATGTAGTGGAGCAAACAGTGATGATGAACACTTCGCCTGTGATCTTTGTTTATAATACTAAACGCAATCCCATTTTAGTGACATAATGAATCCCGTTTTAAACACACAGTGTTGCTAAAATGGGAAATAACCATGTGACAAAGAAAAACATTTTTTTTTTTAATTTGTAGTCTTTATATCATTTTTGTATTTTTTTTAAATAAAGTTATGTCAAAACTGCCACGTATTAAATTTGCAGTAATTAACTGTCTGTAATTTTTTTTTCAGAACTTGTAATACCTTAAGTATCCCATTTTAGAGCACCTTCCCCTATATAGTCAGAAAGCCCAGTGCTTTTGTCGCCTTGTAAACCAATAACTAAAACGTAATATCCTTTTCAACGGCATTTATCATGTTCTTTATCGAATTGCAAATTGAAATGACGCATGTTCGTAAAGCAAAGAACACCCTAAGCCGTGTTTTTGTCCCATATCGATATCTTTAAAAACTGAGAAACTACAAGCAAAGTATAAATAGAATTTTAAATGTCTTTGATACGTGCTACGAATATCTTCTGAAATGAATAAAAAAATCGTTTCAGAAACCATAGAAAATTTAGTGTCTTAAACGATGCTTTTTATCTGATCGCGATAACTGGAGACATGTTTACGTTATAAGCATTTATGTTCATTGTAGTTTGGGCATTTTCACTGAAAAATTTCCAAATTAAAAAAAAATTGATTTCTTACAACTAAAACATTTCTCAAGTTGCCGAGATAAAACAAAAAGCAACGTTTAGGGCATTAAACTTCCTGTGGATGTCGAGACGGACTTTTTTTTATTCGGCATAAAAGATACTCTATGATGAAAATCATCATAGAGGCAGTCAAAGCTAAAATAGCTTTGACTGCCTATAGCTTCGCAGTTTTTACACATATCGATATGATACAAAAACACGGCTTAGAGTGTTCTTTGCTTTATGAACAACGAACATACGTAATTTCCATTTACAATTCTATAAAGAACATGATAAATAATGTTTGCCGAAAAGGACATTTAGCTATTGATTTTCAAGGTAACAAAAACATTGGATTTTTTGGCTCTTTTTCTGACTGTACCTTTTCGCATATCTGAAAATGTGCAAGACGACCTCCCAGATATAGGACATGTTTATTCACTCATTAGGATTGTATACACTAATTTAGTTGTAATAGATTCTTAACTTATAGTTACGAACGCTAATGACCTTTGCTGTTGAATGTTGATGTGTCCATAAGTACCTATATAAAAAATGTGCAAAAACCAACTTTTTAAAGATCTAACAATGAAATAATTAGTGTATTTGCCATATGGCAACATACACTATTGGCATCGGTCGGATGGCGGGACCTAGGGGTCGGACCAAAATTTCTCGACGTTTCATAACCTTCTAAGCACTTTGGCACCATTTTTTGAAAAATTATATATATATATATATATATATATGTGTGTGTGTGTGTGTGTACGGGCAATAACTTTCGAAAGAGTTAATTTATTTTAACAAAATTTGGCACGCATGTTGGAAGCCTATTTAAAATGGGCCCAATCGGATCATTTTAAGGGTGGTTTTTAGGGGTTGAAAAAAGTTTTTGGGCCCAAAAATACCGAAAAAATTCTCAGAATCATTTCAAAATTGAAATTTACTCTTTTAGTAGCAATTAAAATGTGCTCCCAAAATTTGATAAAAATCGGCCCGCCAGGACCGGATTTACAAATTTTATGAAAACACTAGTTTGTAGATAGTGAGTTATTTCCTGAAAGGTGTATTTAATTTGGTGTAGATGTTCGATGATAGTAATGTTGCAATTTAGAAAAAAACTGTTAATTTAAGGGGTGTATTAAGGGGTTAAAATTTTTATTTTGACCAAAAACAAACTTAAGTTCATGTAATAAAACCAAACTGCCTGTATTAGCAAATATACTATATTGTCGGCAGGGTTTTGGCACTGCGACCCGGGTTTTTTTTTGTTTGAAACTTTTTTTTTTTGTACAGCTAAATAGTTCTTGAGATTTTTTCAGAAACACCTCTATAGCTATAGGCTTCAGAAACTATATCTCACGTGTCCTAATATCTATGTATATCTTTTAACAATATAAAGCGGTCCATCTATTTCAAATGTCATGCTTATAGCATATAGTACACAATTAGTTTGCTTATATGCCCCACTTAAAAAAAGTAGTTTCAGACCTCAAACTTTTTATGTAAATATATAAATTAGTGTGTCATTTGAAGCATATTTGATTTTTTTGATATGTGGCTAAGCATGCACGTGTACAGATATCACGAAATTTATCAGTGGATATAAATTAAAGTTGAGGAAAAGCGGGTATCATAATACCAGCTTTTCCTCAGTTCTAATTTACATATATCCACTAATAAACTTCGTCATATTTGTACTTATATGATAAAAGTAGGGATTTTTGTCTGCTAAAGTATTTGAAAATCAATATCAAAATGTTTACTAGATAACTTAAATGTAATTTGAGTGTTTAATAAATTTTACAATTACTCGCAAGGGATAAACAACCAAGTTCCTGTTCTGTTGTTTAAATGTCACACAACTTTAATAAATTCTACGTTTGACATATTTTAAACATTTGTTCAATGTTCTGTATAAAATTCGATAAAATACAAGTATACATTAAAATTCAATTCTAATTATAGTCTTGAAGTTTAATAATATTTTATCAGTTTCGACATTTTTTTTCTTATTTTATGCTTCCTAGATAATTATTTTTCAAATTATAACTTTCTAAATTCACAGCGATTTTATAAAAAAAAACACGATAACATCATGACATCCACTTTAGTGTAGCCACAAATATTTGTAAAAATACTCCCGACTTTCTAGTTTTTCCAATGCCTAAAATTCAATGTTACTTTAGCTTTTTCATTATCGTAAAGTGACAAATAATTATATTTTTCTTATTCCGAAATTTAAAACCTTGCCTTAGAGTGCTTATGGGAATATTTTTTTGGAAAAAATTAAATATTAGCGCGTGATACGTTTTAGTCAGAAAAATACTTGACATTTTTTCTTGCCATGAGACAATATGCATTGTTTGCAATCCCTCACATTTTCATGATTTCCCTGGCCTATAACATCATCACACTTTTTCAGGTCTGCGACCACTCTGCAAGAAAAACTTGGTCGATATATATCAGGAGGAGGATAAACTTGATACTCAAAGGAACATATTATTTAATAATGCTCTATCAAGTGCCAAGAGAACAATAAGTTCATAAAATTCTTTGTAATGATATGTGTTTGAAGGGTAATAACTAAAAAACTATTAAATGAAATTTGATAAAAAAAATTGAAATGTTACTTCTGATCCTAGAAATACTATAGGCTATGTTTTATTTTACTATTTCATTGCAAAATACCTAGATATAAAATCATAGGGTGTCAAGGCAGACCGGCATTCCCTCTTCTCCCGCGCCTATATTATACATTAGCGGCACATAAAAGCCGTGAAACAGCCATGCGCAAGTTATTAGACTTCTAACTTCACACGATGTATAGTGTATAAGCGCTTTTAGTCGGAGACTTTTTTGACTACCACGAATATCGTGATAAAATATGTGGGATGGTTTTAAACTATATTTCATTATGTTCTCATAACAGGGCGCAGTTATTCCCGACTTCATTGCATTAAAAAAAATTCGCGACGACCTAATATGTTTATGTTGAAATTTGTACAAGGGAATCCTCCAGTAGTTTAAGGATCGAAATTAAAAGCCGTATTTCTTTTTGTTCTTGCTATATTATTCTAACGGTTCGGCTGAGGTTTAAAGCCATCTTCAGGTATTTATAGCCGTCAGATAAATTGTACGGATCACAACCTCTACGTTATAGTATTTTGAACTTAACTAATATGTTTATGTTTAATAGGCAATAAACAAGTCCGAGCGAAGCTGGACCGGGCTGCTGGTACTATATAAAACTAATTAATTATCTTCTTTATTGAAACAAAATTAGCACGCTGAAACCAAACAGTTTTCCCGGTGGTGTACGGTACTGATCACGCACTGAGGGTTGCGGCGTGCAGCGACAATATGTTTATTTAATATTCATAGCGTGAAGCCATTCCGGCCATGATGACAATAATATGCTTATATTTGTATTGTGTGCATGAAAACATATCAGTACCTCGTCGAACACGACTACAATAAAAGGAAATATTTAAATCGATTAGGCTTTCTATACGTTTAATTAACGAAAACACAAATTTTACTAGTAATTCTGCGAATAGTAGATATTGTTTTATGAACGCCTCGAAGTTAAGGAAATTCTTAAAGCTACCTAGCACTTTTTAACATACGAGTGCTTTAGCTATATCGATAAGTAGGTACGCATATCAACCGCTGCTGCTGTTTTTCAGAATTTTCTGAGTTATGAATTTCTTTATTTATACTCTACTAACGGAAGCGTTTATAAATGTCTTTGTCTCGAAATAAAGTACAGAACAAACCACTAAACAGAACGATAAGTTAAACGGTCGAGATAAAACAATACTATCAGCGTAAAAAGTGAAAAGTCTGATTTTGTAATTACTTTTTATTCAACAATGCTTAAAATTAGGTAACTTTAAAATACCATTGAAGAATAAAATTTGTTGCATTTCTGAAACACAATATGTCAATAAAAAAGCACTAAAAATAATTTACGAGCCCCGTTCTTTTGTATAATTTGATCCGCTTATATATACGAGTATATAATAAAAAAAATATTAGATTAATTTTTTTTATTATATCATTATATTTGTTCTAACACAATATACCTATTAATGTAACTTTTGAAAAAAAAAATGTTGCAATCTAAATTTGATGGATTTTCACTTGCAATAATTCACCAATATGTAATTTTTCAATTTTCGGATTAAAAATTACAGCCCTCCCGTACATTAGGAGACTCCTGTATCACAAACCAACTTTAGATATTGCGAGGTTCTGATAACGATGAAACAAGCCACGATATATTATGACGTTTAATTATTTACATTTTTGTTTTGTTTTGTACAATACTGATTGCATGTCTCAACATATTTTTATTTTATAAATGACAGTATATGTCAACAACATCAACAAAGTATTTATGAACCAATTAAAATACTTTATTCACTACACAAATATTAAATCTGCGGTAGTACTTAAACGACAGTGGAACATTGTAAAAGATGGAACTGTAGATAGTTTTTTTTAATGTAGTTACAGTAGATTTCAGTTAATTTGTCGCCTATGAAACAAGAGTTTAGCGATCAAAGGCCGAGGAGCATCGAAGATGCATGATTACTCCAATACACTCCGCTTATGTTTTTTTAGAAAACTCCCACTGCACCCCACCCCTGTCACAAAAAATGCATTCTCAAACTAATACCTCTTATCAAGAAACTCTCCCTCTGCAAGAAACAACTCCAAAATCGTCCATAATAATAATAATAATAATAAATGCCTTTATTAAAAGTATTCCTATACAAAAGTATATAATACAAAATTGCGTCCAGTATATAAATTAATATTAGAGATAGTCTTTTAGATTATAATAATTATTTTCTAATAAATAGGTTTTAACCGTTCTCTTGAAAAGCTGAGCGTCATTTATATTTTTTATGTTTATTGGTAGTTTGTTGTACACCCGAATCATGGTATTGTGTGCTCCTCGACGTACTACTTCAAGATTGCATTGGTCGGTGTTAAGTGCATGTTTGATACGTGTGTTATGTATATGTAATTTGTTTTTAAACAGATCAGGATTTGTTTTAATGAACATAACACTTTTTAAAATATACATATCTGTTACTGTTAAAATTTTAAATTGTTGAAATAAAGGCCAACAATGTGTGCGAGGAGCAACACCTGCCATGATTCGAATGCACAACTTCTGTACAATAAATATTTTGTTAATATAAGTTGAGTTTCCCCAAAATTGTATGCCATAGTTTAGGATTGAGTAGAAATGGGCATAGTATATGTTAAGGATCATTTCTATATCGACGCATTTTTTGAGGGTTTTTATTAGATATAGAGCACTGTATAGTTTGGGTAGGATGTGCGCTATGTGACTTTTCCAGTTTGTACGATAATCAATTTGTATTCCTAAGAATCTAACTTTGTTTATTGGTTTGATTTTTGCTTCTGTTATACTATTTGGCAAATATGAAATAGAACAATATTGAACAAATAGAAAAAATGTATAAATAAATATAAGTGAAATTTGGAATAGTACTAAAAAAGACAAAAAAGAATACTGATGACGCTAATCTAAATTGAACCTACGTTCTTTTGAGTACGAGGCAGCTGATCTACCTACTTAGCTATGGTAGTCTAAGGATTACAATAATTTATGGAGTATTCGAATCTTTAAGAAGATTCAAATACGAATCCTTTTTCATTTGTACCGATCACGAATACCTACTTTTGTGTTAATTAAGGCATTCGAATACCGCGTGCAAATCCTCAAAGAAGATTCGAATACTAAATGATTTGAATCATATCCAAGCCTTTTCTTTCAACATATTTTTTTCACAAGGAAAAATATTTTAAAATTGAATGAAAAATATAATCATACGATTTCCATTCTCCGTCTTCTTAGCGTTTACAGACGAAATATTATTTGAAGTAAGTTCGATACATCCACTGACTAAATTCTAGAATATCAGAAATATGTCGACTAATACTAGACAAAATTTCAAATTTGTTCCGTACCTATGCGTAGTATACTTATATGTATTACATATAGATATTATATCGCTATACCTACGTAAACTAAAATATCCGATTATTCTAACCTCTTCTGAAGCATCTTTACCCAATATGCCAATTTTACCCTGGGCAAATTTCGATTATTGACACAAAGTGTTTAACACTAGTTTTACGTAAAACTCAGTTTTAGTCTTCCAAAGTTTTGTACTGAGTGTGCTAAAAAAAAATTCTACAAAACTAGTGCAAATAAAGGATTGAAAAAATAAGCACACAAGATAACAGATTTAAAAAAAAGATTGTTTAAAAAAATATTTTAATCTTTGTGAGTTGTTAGGCTAAATGTTGGTAAACTCATTATTATTATTATTAAACATTACAAAATCATCTCAATGAGTATTAAAGGAAAAAAACATTTTAATTAGTCTGAGTAATATGACATGTGTATAATCAGTTTGCAATTTTTACTTCATTTTCTCAGAGGAATTTTATCTACCGCCAAAAATAGTAACTTTAAAACTATTTACGCCACGGTATATTGTGACAGATTTTTAGGATTTTTTTGAAAAATTGTTATATAGTATGTTATTTACATTACTGAAGTCCCTGTACGAATCTATGAACCAGATTTCAGTCTCATTTTCATAAAAGATATAAAATATGTTACAGATAAAACTTACAACATAACATGGTTTGATGTGACGTTTTGTTTAAAGAAATCATGCTGAATAGATTGAGCACACGTAAAAGACTGTAACTGTTATACTTTAGAAGTTATCACATCTAAAATATTTTCGCAAGAAACATTTATATAAAGACGACTCTATCTCCTAAGTTAAAAAAGGTACAGAACTGCGGATTGTTTATAAGTATGGCTAATATCAAACGTTTGCCAATCTGATAACAATTTGAACAAAATGGCGTCGAAGTTTTTCAAATTGGTTCACAATTGGCAAAGCTATCTTGGAATACTTCTTTGGCGTGATGAAAAACTGATTTTTAATATACAGGTCAAAAATTGCGTAGGTACCTAAAGACTAATCTACAACCGTTGTTCGTGATTTCAGGAGTAATCATGAACTTGCATCAATCTAAAATGGTTGCATTTTAGAGAACACAATCTCCCTTTTTCGAAAAACTACAATATGATTCGACATGCGAAATTAACTTAGATATAACTATTTGTATAAGTCATCAGCTCTAGCGCCCAAAGTGTCAATAGAGCATAGATTCTACCGTTAATGTGTGCTATATAGCAGAAAAATCGAATGGTGCGTTAATTTTGACCAGCATTTTTTTATTAACAAAGAAATATTAGTATATTACACCACAAGAGCCGAAAGTTGAATTTCCTGCACTGCGCAGTGCAGGATTTTCAGCTTTCTGCTCGTGTGGTGTATACTATTTTTTTTCATGCCATGCCGAAAGTACGCACTTTCACCAATATATATAAAGATTAATTACTTTCAAGTGAGCAATGTTGAGGTTATACGTAATAAATTAAATAATCAGTTTAATCAACATTAAAAATTTTTTGGTCTGATCAAACTGATTATTTAATTTATAATTTATATGGACCTGAAGAATACCACTATGGTTATACGTAATGACACATGGAACTAATAATGTCCATGTAATAACAGCAGATGGCTACCTACTGGTGAACATTGTGATGACAAAGGCTAGTCTCGCGGTATCAGTGAGCATGACAAAACTGTTTAGACCCGATATGCGATATGCGTGTAATTCCAGCTGTGACTACAATAGTGCATAAATGTTATACTTTCGGCTTTAAAATCAAATCAGAAAGTATGTACTTTCGGCATAGTTGAAGAAAAAGCGATTTGGCTATTATCGCTACAGAAGTAATACAGAATACTTATATTATATTGTGTACTAAAATAAAAATAAAAATTGAATACAGGTGAATATGGTGATTTATGTTCGGGGTGTATATACCATATAAAATGGTAACTATAATACAGGTATTTATGTACTCTACAAGTTTGTTAATTGACTAGAAATTTATATGAACAAAATATCGGTAAGTGTGAGTTCTTCATATCTATCGATATTTTGTTGAGTTACCACTTTTAAAACTGATTGTAACATATATACATTATGTAAGTATGTCTGTATTTGTGTAAATACGTGCAACACACCCAATTGTCTTGTTTTCAGGATGTTTATATAGGCAATAAAATTTATACCGGGGAAGTATAGTCCTGGAATTGCTTTTATGTTCGGACTTAATATCCTATTTCTTTCAACGTCCTTGTAAACTCCCGCACTTAGTGCACACCGCGAATATACGTGTCGTTTGAAACCAGGCCATACTGTAAATAATTAACTATTTTTTTTTTTTTTTGCTAAACAGAATATATACCCACAATATGCTTCCTATCGCAACGAAATGCCATCTTCCGCCGAGCGTGGTGTAGTAGTACACCACGTTGATAACTAGGAACAATGTCTCGATTCGATAACCTCGACTTCACTTGTAACCGAATTTATATTTTCTCCGGAAATATTCGGAAATCTCCTCGGACATCTTAAAAAAAAGTTGATGTCCGGGGCAAGGAGGACGGATGATCTTTTAATAAATTCCTAGTATGTACTTTATAATATTTAGTTACAGAATATATGCTAAAGAGTTTAAGTTTTATATCCACAAAGTAAAAGTTTTAAAAAGTCGGAAATATTTCAACTTTTTGCGGTAAAATATTCAATATTCCTGTCTACTGACGAATTCGTTAAAATAATACCAACTTTTACAGAATATTGTGTTGTTTTTCTTTGAATAGTCTTTTAATATAAAATTGTTTAGTAGATTTTGTAAGATAATAAAAAATCCAGTAGATATATTCATAAGCATCCCTGGAATCTAGCAGTAAATGATTATGAATTAATACAGTCCTTCAACAGTTGCTAGATGTCCGTTGTTGTGAATAATTTAACAACGACATTTTTTTTTATTTAGCGCCAAGCACCGGAGCTATATGTTTAAAAAGAAAGAGAAAAAATAAGACTGTGCTAGAAATTTTAGAAGATGAATGTTATGATGTTGTTGATGATGAAGTTGAAGATAGTAAATATGAGATGCTGATGGCGATGCACTTCTTCAAAAGGTCATCACTACGATTGCTGATTAGGTGAGATCATTTTTCTGGTGAAACCGAAATTAATGCGAGCAAAGCCGTAAAGTAAAAGTCAGCTGGTACTGGAATAGGGATATTTGACTGTGAGAACACGGCTTAATCTGTATTTGGGTGGTGAGTATAAATTCAAGGGTATAAGAGATCTAGCAGATTTTGGTAAATAATAACGTAGGTATGATATTTGTGAACGCGTCGCACATATCAATAAAGCAGAAAGCAATGCGCGAAACTCAGCAAATAGGAGAAGCGAGAAGCCAGCAATATAATATATAAATATATAAGATAGAGAGAGAAAAGATAATTTGATTGTACGGAAACAAATGCTTTATTACGACTAAATGAAATGGAAATAATACGCAGTGAATATATCCTATTAGCAAAGCTTGCCGATGTATTTATAAGTCGAATCGAATTAAACACTCGAGAAAAACCGTATTGTGGTTTCGACTTCAATTTCACAATGAATGCTAATTTGATTATTCAGCACACAGTATTATGTATGTAGTATATTTGTAAAAGTAACGATGCTGTAGTGTACTTTTATGGTGCCGCGCCGAGCTGAAGCCAATGAAAATTTCTGAAGAATTAGCTTGCAGTTTTAATAGCAGATAAAGATAAATTTGCAACCAAGTACTTTCTAAATTCATTAAGAGCTTTATAACTCAAGAAGTAAACAGATTGTATAAAATATTGTGCCGGGTTATGCAAAATTGTATAACTTTTTAATAGACATTTAAAAAAAAGAAAATATTAATTCGACACATATTTAACCGATTTGAATGAGTATGGCTCCGCTGTGTTCAAGAGGATATTGAGATGGTTCTACATGATTTTTACTTCAATCGGTTCGGCAGATTTTTCTAATTTACTAATCAAATATCAAGAAAGAAGTCGGTTAAATAACGTGCTAACCCTCGACATCTGATGAAATCTCGACTTTTGAAAATCAGATTCTAAACCCACAACTTTCCGTTTTTTGAAATTTTTTTTAAGTATTACATTAAATACACGAAAATCATTAAAAGCCTGAAATAAAATAGGTAACAACATGCTATATTATAACGTTATAATTTTATACATTAGTATGATTAATGACACACATATTTTTATGATGATTTTACAAATTTTGAATGCTGTACTACAACTAATAATATATAGGTACTGAAATCAATACCATACATAAAAGTAAATGAAAAATTGTACTTAACAAATAAAGAAAATGAAGAAAACTTAAACACATTTTTAATGTCAACTTTATGAATTTATGAAGGTTCCATTATGCTACTTTTGACAGTGAAATATGACATTCTGTCTCCAACCATTTTAGAAAAGTTTCGAGAAAAACAATTATTTATCTTTTCTAAAGCATGAATATAACATCATAATACAGAACACTCTAAAGTTCAATATTGACTAAGTTAGGAAATTAACTTCTCATTTGCTGTTTACAAGGAAAGAACATTTTAATAACTTTCGGATTAATCTTTGCATTTAATGTAATACAAAGTCTGTCTACACTAATAACAAAGTATCCATATATGTTTCGTTTCGCTTCTTTTTTTGTAATTCAACATATAAAATATAATTAGATAAGCACTTAATCTGGCACTTTTTTTTAAATATAAAAACAATCGTGAAAAAGCAACCACAAATATTTTTTTAATAAGGATTTTACTAAATTGATGTAAGCATTCTTTAAGGCAACAATGTAAATAGCTTTGAAGTTACACGAATAATTGGAAAAATTGTAAAAACTTTGCAGCACGAAAAAAATGATCAAAACGTGAAAATTTATGTTAATTGTAAAAATTTTATTGTTTAATGCAAAATTCCATTTAAAATATTAATGACAATATGAAGGAAATTCCCACAATTTACATACACATTTTTATGAAAAACAAAAAGTACTAATTGGGGGTTAGGTTTATAAAATCTTAACTGTTGAGATCTTCTTTTCGATGAAATTAAGTCCAATAAAGAGAAGATTTTAAAATGTACAAAAACAGTCCACAGTTTCAACAACCAGAAATGAGTTTATATACATTTTAAAATTTAAATTTATGTAAAGTTGATTACGAGTTAAATGTGTTGTTCCGTATAAACTACAAAACTATAGGTTTATCCAAAAGTATTTTTTATCGAACTCAACGGTTTTTATTTATAGAAAATAAAGCTCACTGGTGGGCGGTTGGGAACAACGCAACGATTCCCCTATCAATTATCTACCCCCCTCTAAAGTGTCCATTTTCTAAGCCAAAGAGTAGACTTTCGTAAACCCAACAGTTGTGAAGATTCCAGAGCTTCAGCCTCTGTTGGCACCCCCCTCCCCAAATCCGGAACTGGCCCAATCACAGCACAGATTCTGGTGAATCATTCGAAAATTATGTGTTATACTGTCGAAAGACTAGGCATTTATGAGTGTTTTTTACATACAAAATATAATAGCCAGGATACACAGCGATTATGAAATGTAAATAACGCAGGATAATTTAATGCTAATCTCAATATGGTTCCCAACTCTGCAACGCATATACGACGCAACAAGGATAATAACATGAAAAATACACTAGGGTATTTAAATCTAGAGGCGTAGTGAGTTGCCAGGGTAGTCAAGTCTATTTTAAAAAAACATGTGTTGCGGCACATACGATAAGAAAAAAATTGTTATGTATAAACAATATAAACTTACTTTTGCGATTTAATCAAGCATCGTTGCTTTATATTGCGTTTCCATGATTTCATTTTTATTAATTTGTGTCACTCATTTGTGTCAGTGTTTTTCGTTTCATTCGTTCCTCCAAATCGGCGATGTGCCGTATAAGAAATTTCACTTAAAAAAGGTTAGCAGAATACTGTTCGGCATAACGCAACAGCGTTAATGAGGTTCGAGCGAATTTTACGTAAAACGAATTTTTCAAGTTTAAGATTTAAACTTAGTATAAGTACATATATGAATGGATACTTAGTACCGTGTTGTCAAATTTGAAAACGATTCACCGTTTAGTTTCCTGGCAAAATAGTTTTAAAAATGAAGTTTGAAAGTTCTTAAACACAGACTCTTATGGCTGACAAGTTTCAGTTACGTCTTTTTTTATTATTTTTTAATACGCACCTTCCAATTTTAGTGAACAAAAACCGCAAGTAATAAACATGCGTAGTTGTAAAATAATATTTTTACAATATACCGTTACCGTTGTAGTTATTTAAACAATTGAAGTTAAACTTCATTTTTTAATCTCATTTATCGACAGTGATATATATTACTAAAATTGATAAGTTTGTTATATTATTACAAATTAAAATACTGATTTTTATAACTATTAGAAGAATTAAACAAACAGAAATACTAACTTATTAGTTACATTCGAACCTCCTACGCTTTTTACACGATACAAAACGCAGTTTATTATAGAAGCCGACACTGTCAGAAAATACCTATAGTACAAGAAATCTTTTGAGATATGTGTGTGATGCTGGAAATATTGTAATTAGGTACTTACATGAAAAAATATTACATTAATATTAACTTAAAAAATAATAAAACACATTTTATAATGACAAAAGCTAACTTTATAATATAATATATTTTATACAATATAATTTGTTTACATTTATTAGCATATTTTAGCGTGGAAAAACGTCATGAAAAATTGGCTAGATTACGTTAGAGCAATAACTAAACATTATGAAATAAAAGGATAAAAATTGTTCTTAGAACAAGTTTTTTTAGCTTTGATCAATACCTGGTTTTTTGTTGTCTCGTATGTTTTTCTAGATACCTAAACGTTTATCTTTTAAAACTGTCCGTAATGAGACTGCGTGTGAGACTGTAGATTATAGAGGCTCGACACCTGAGGGTTACTAGTGTTCAGAGCAGAATGATTCCATTATGCATCTATATAGTATAAAAATGAACAGTTTGTACGTTTCTGTGTGCGTCGCGGGTAATCCCTGGAACTACTGACCTGATTTGATAACTTCTTTCAATGTTTAAAAGCATAGAGTATAGATCATATTATATTGTTACGATACGACACAATATGGATGAGCAATAAGCGAAACTGTAAAGTCGAGACTCCCGCATGCGATTTCTAGATAAATTAATGCTTTTCATTATTTCGTTATGACATCAAAATCTACTCGCTATTTAATTCGTTTATTTCAGGTGAATTTTCAAGTATTCATTTTTGTCTGTAGTAGCCCACTCTGAAATGTGTACCCTAATTTTCCATATGATCCATATTTAAGGAAACATTAACGAAATCTATTCAATAATTTCAAACAGGGCATTAAATCTTTCTAATAAAATTGATACTAAAATTTTACTAATCGATGTTAATGAAACGTAAATAATTGTAGATGATAAAATGAAAAAGTAGGTATTAAACAAATTACTTATTTAAATGCGCTGTAAGTCATAATAACCGTTTTAAATTTTAAAGTTTCATTTTCAAATGACTATTATTTAGAGTAATTAATCATTTACACTAAGTGCTTATGAATATGTATGTACTATGTAGTAAATATCAGTACCTGCACGCAAGAGTAAAAAAATAATTACAAATGTTCATTAAATTTTGTAAATAAATACCAGTGTGATTTACGCTAAATACTGTCTATTACTGACACAGAGAATGGACTCCGCAACGGACCAGAAATATTCTAGTTCAATTATATTTGAGCGAAGGCAAAGAGACTATTACACCGATCGTTGTAATACAAAAAAAAAAACCCGGGTCGCAGTGCCAAAACCCTGCCGACAATATAGTGTATTTGCTAATACAGGCAGTGTGGCTTTATTATGCGAACTTAACTTGGTTTTTGGGCACAATAAAAAATTTGCCTCCTTAATACACCCCTTAAAATAACATTTTTTTTCTTAATTGCAATATTATTATCAATCGAGCTTCTATATCAAGTTATATACACCTTTCAGTGAATAATTCACTATCTGCAAACTAGTGTTTTCGTAAAATTTTTAAATCCGGTCCTGTAGGGCCGATTTTATTAAAAGTTTAGGGACACTTTTTAATTATTACCAGAGGGTAAAATCTCAATTTTGCAACGATTCGGAGAATTTTTTCGGTATTTTGGGGCCAAAAACATTTTTCAACCCCTAAAAACTACCCTTAAAAGAGCCCGATTGGGCCCATTTTAAATAGGGTTCGTGCGGTGGTGGATTCCAACATGCGGGCCAAATTTCGTTAAAATCAATTAACTCTTTCGAAAGTTATTGCCCGCACATATATATATATATATATATATATATATATATATATATATATACATATATATGAACATTTTTAAAAATGGTGCCAAAGTATTTAGGAGGTTATGAAACGTCGAGAAATGTTGGTTCGACCCCTAGGTCCCGCCATCCGACCGACGCCAATAGTGTATGTTGCCATACGGTAAATACACTAAAAAACAAGGTTACACATATCGTTTTGGCGCTACCTTTCCCTATAAATCATAGAGCTATCCTTAATTACGTGTCAAATCGTTCGACCTGGGTCATAATAACAAACAAACAGGCTTTTTGCAAAGCAGATGGAGAAAATGCTAATCCCTTCTTACATGGATGGGTATAGTGGTCAATGTCTGCATTACAATAAATTATTAATTAAGTAGAAATAAAATATATTATTAAATCAAAAATATCACAATGTAAACATTGCATTTGGCGTGGTATAAAAGTAAAAATAAATATTGCTAATAAATGCTATCATAGCCAAGTGTTCTTATTGAAGTAAAACTTTTTAGGCGCAATATGAGGGATAACTCAGATCTTTTCTACCGGAAGTAATTTTTTCTTACGGAAGTAACGTTCAGTGTGTGAAAAGGAGTATATTATTGATAATTTTGGAGAAATAAGGTAACATATATTTAAAAAAAATCTCCCTTTTGGAGTTAGCTAAAACGACTGAACCGAATTTTTAATGAATTATGTGGTACCGCATTCTGAACAAAATAATGTCAAAATTTTGCAAATCACTTAACCGCTCGAAAAGTTCGAATTGGTTAAAATCTCTTTTGTTTTCTAAGGTTGGTTAAAAATACTTTATACATTCAATGGTTAAATGAATTTACCAATTCTACGCTACTTTATAAAATTATTTTTTATGTGCAACCTGATTAGATATCTAAAAAGAAAGATAACATTTATGATGTTTATGTTTTTTTTTTTATTAACAAGTGAACATTTCCGGTATAGATGCTATCAAGCACAGGTAGCAATTAAAATTCAAATTAAACAATCACTTTCGAAGATAAAAGTGTGGATAACCATAACATTATAAACGGGTAGTTAAAATTTACGAAAAGCTTTTTAGTGTATTTGCCATATGGCAACATACACTATTGGCATCGGTCGGATGGCGGGACCTAGGAGTCGGACCAAAATTTCTCGACGTTTCATAACCTCCTAAACACTTTGGCACCATTTTTGAAAATGTTTATATATATATATATATATATATATAAATATATATATATATATATATATTTATATATTTATATATATATATATATATATATATATATATATATATATTTATATATTTATATATATATATATATAGGTATATATGTGTACGGGCAATAACTTTCGAAGGAGTTAATGCATTTTAATGAAATTTGGCACACATGTTGGAATCCATCACCGCACGAAGCCTATTTAAAATAGGCCCAATCGGGTCATTTTAGGGGTGGTTTTTAGGGGTTGAAAAAAGTTTTTGGGCCCAAAAATTCCTAAAAAATTCTCAGAATCGTTTCAAAATTGAAATTTAACCCTTTATAGCAATTAAAAAGTGCTCCTAAAATTTTAATAAAATCGGCCCGACAGGACCGGATTTTCAAATTTTCTAATAACACTAGTTTGCAGATAGTGAATTATTTGCTGAAAGGTGTATATAATTTAGTATAGAGGTTCGATTGATAATAATATTGCAACTGAGAAAAAAATGTTCTTTTAAGGGGTGTATTAAGGAGTCAAATTTGTTATTTTGCCCAAAAAACCAACTTAAGTTCGCATAATAAAGCCACACTGCCTATATTAGCAAATACACTATATTGTCAGCAGGGTTTTGGCACTGCGACCCGCGTTTTTTCTAAACTTAATGTCACTGAAGTTGTACTGATTTTTGAATTTAAGGCTGATTGCGGCGAAGTGAGGTGCGAGAGAAGAAGCGCACTAAAGAAATTAAACATAAGAAAAAACTTCGAGTATTTTTCAATGTCAACATATGATATAAGCCACAGATATTAGATGTTCGTTCGATTTTCCTTTAAACTCACGCAAAGATTATATTATAATCATGACACTTTTGAACCATCGATAAATGAAAAAAAAAACTCGTGTCGCAAGGCCACAACCCTGCCGACAATATAGTGTATTTGCTACCATAAGTGTGTTGTTAAGCCAAATAAAAATTTTAACTCCTTAATACACCCTATATAAATTTTTTTTTCTTAATTGCGATATTATCGTTTACACCTAATTAAATACACCCTTCAATAAAAAAAGTCACTATCTGCAAATTAGTGTTTTCAAAAAATTTGTAAGTCCGGTCCTGTTGGGCCGATTTTATTAAAATTTTGGGGGCAGTTTTTAGTTGCTTCTACAGAGTTAAATTTCAATTTTGAAACGATTCTGAGAATTTTTTCGGTATTTTGGGGCCCAAAAACATTTTTCAACCCCTAAAAATTACCCTTAAAATGGCCCGATTAAGCCCATTTTAAATAGGCTTCTTGCGGTAATGGATGTTAACACGTTGGCCAAATTTCGTTAAAATCAATTAACTATTTCGAAATCTATTGCCCGCACACACACATATATATATACATACATATATATATAAACATTTTTAAAAATGGTGGCAATGTGTTTAGGGGGTTATGAAACGTCGAGAAATTTTGGTCCGACCCCTAGGTCCAGCCATCCGACCGACGCCAATAGTGTATGTTGCCATATGGCAAATACACTAATAAAAATGTTATATTTGAGTTTAATCCGAAAGCCCCTACAACCCACTGTTCGTCTGCCATAAAGCGAACAGTTTGCAGCCTCATATCTTCCTTTCTATAATTAACGAATCTTAAGATATTTAGGTTCAAATTGAAAAAAAATGCCATCGGCTGAAAAAAGAGCCATCCCCCCTCCCTTCCTTCATGCCAAAAACGTTCATTGAAAAAAACATGAAAATCATTTTTTGTGCGCCATTCGGATATATTATAATGGAAATCACATGCTATAGTCTTTAAGTGTATGTTTAAATGAAGAGAACAAAGTTTGACTTTTAAAATCGCTTGATATCATGCATTATATATAAGAAATTATATATAAGAAATTATCTTGGCCCTCAATACCGGCCTTCTATTCATCCCATTGCCTCCACCCGGCCATCTTACTGTCCCTTCATGCTTTTTTTATGAAAATTATGTCGGTACCATTTTTACCCCTTCCCGAGATAAGATTGATATAAGTTTTTTACAATTCGCAATTTAAAAACCTCGAGAACCGTTCATTCGATTTCGCAAAACTTTCCACGAGTTTATGCACTTTGCCAAGATATACAACTTTCATCGAAACTTTTTTCCTGTAGTCAAAAATAAAAGAGTTACATAGGTAAAACCGGTTTCCCATACTATCGATTCATGATTTTCCTTTCTCCCCTTACCCCCGTATAGTTGGTTGTAAGTCCCTACTTGTTAAATAAAAGACCACTTATACTCAGTTGCAGAAAGCATTGTCAAAAAGTTTGATTTGACAATGACCTTAGATTGCGAGCGTACATATTTCTCCACATGAAAAGCACTGTAGACTTTTAAATCGCTCCTGCTCGAAAAATAATAGTTCGATTGTAACAATATACTTCTTAAACTGTGTGTACATGTACTTAACATCGTTTTTTGTACAATTTACATTTTGAAATAATTTTTTTCTACGCATTAAGATCAAAATTTAGCTTCAAAATCGATCTTTTTCAATGTATATCAAGCAATTGTTTTTATGTGAATACAGTCTATATTCTAAATAACAGAGAGTTTCACAACGACATTAGACTGCTCCCGCATGTATAAACACTGTAAATACATTATTACAATCTAAGGTCATTGTCAAATACAATTTTTTGACAATGTTTTGTGCAGCCCAGCGTTAATATTTTAAAAAACCCGGGTCGCAGTGCCAAAACCCTGCCGACAATACAGTGTATTTGCTAATACAGGTAGTGTGGCTGTATTATTATATTGCTATATGGTATATATTGTCATATTCATGCATGTGTTCAATATCGAGATGTGATTTTCCCTATTATTGAATGTACTTATCTGTTGGGAAATAAATAAATAAATAAATTATATGAACTTAAATTCGTTTTTGCGCAAAATAAAAAATTTAACCCCTTAATACACCTCTTAAAATATTTTTTTTTTTTTTAATAGCAATATTATTAACAATCTAACGAGTGTACCGAATTAAATACACCGTTCAGTAAATAAGTCACTATCTACAAATTAGTGTTTTCATAAAATTTGTAAATCCGGTTCTGTCCGGCCGATTTTATTAAAATTTTAGGGACACTTTTTAATTACTACCAGAGGGTTAAATTTCAATTTTGAAACCATTCGGAAATTTTTTTCGGTATTTTGGGGCCCAAAAACCTTTTTCAACCCCTAAAAACTACCCTTAAAATGGCCCGATTAGGCCCATTTTGAATAGGCATCTTGCGGTGATGGATTTCAACACGTGGGCCAAATTTAGTTGAAATGAATTAACTCTTTCGAAAGTTTTTGCCCGCACGTATATATATATATATATATATATATATATATATATATATATATAAATATATATATATACATATATATATATAAACATTTTTAAAAATGGTGCCAAAGTATTTAGGAGGTTATGAAACGTCGACAAATTTTGGTCCGACCCCTAGGTCCCGCCATCCGACCGACGCCAATAGTGTATGTTGCCATATGGCAAATACACTAATTATATTTTTAGTGTAATTGTAAAACAAGCTTTATTGAGTGTGTTAGCCTTTTAGCTACTACCAGAAATACAACTAAAGAGAAACATGTGTGCTATATCGCTATAACATAACTTATTATTTTATACTATTACAAAACGTAACATAGTTCACATCACGCAAATAAATTCTCTTTCGTTGCTTGTGTTTATTCTGTTCTTAAAACAAAGAAGACATAAACATGGATTACATATATTTCGTTAATCGACTTTAAATATGCTTAAAAAATAATCACAAAATTCGTTCAACTTTATTTTCTTTAGACAAAAACAGCTTTTCTAAGAAAAGATACTGACATAAAATTACAATATAAAGTGTAGGGAAAACACTTAGCATTCTGATGATTTGTTTTACGATCAAAGTAGCGACGTTAACTAACGATCACAGTCTAAGTTTCAAGCAGTATTAAAATACAAGATAACTTTTAACGTTCTTCAAATAGAATAGAACTGAATATGGCGTCTCTTCTACGTGAACGTAGGCTTCTCTCGTAACAGCTATTAAAGTTTTTAGATTGTTTTCAAACACGTTTAAAAGTTGACTATGACTCTAGGAAACAACTGAACGCATGCGAAACTAAAGCACATATTATAATATGAAAATCGCTTAAAGATTTATAATCGCTTTCTGAGACGAATTTTAGTTCAAAGTAGTGTTTAAGGTGATAATTACGAGAAAAATCAATAAAAATCATGACATATTCTGAAACGAAATACCGATTTCTGCTTTGGAAATTTACGGAGTTCAAGCAGTCAGTCTATATACTGGTGCTCTCTCGTCCGAAAAAAATAACTGAAATGTAAAAAGTTCCTTGTCTACACGTTATTAGCAGAAAAATTAGCACAGAAAAATAATGTGTGTATCTATAAAACAGACCAAACTTGGCAAGTTTTTAAGGGTCTCAATATTTGCTCAGTTCATATTTTCCATTGCAATCGTCCGTCTTATTTAGTTAAAGTTTAACTTTTGTTTAGCTGTTAAACAAATTCTTAAATAATGGGGAAGTAGATATTTATGTGCAATATTTTTACTTTTATTTTCAACGTCTCGTTAAACACCGTTAACTTCTTCAGGGCTCTACAAATCGAAGAAATAAATACATAATTATTACATACATAACATATACACATTTTTAAAAATGGTGCCAAATTGTTCCGACTATGAAGCATCGAGAAATTTTTGTGCGATCTCTAGGTCCCGCCACCCGACCAACGCCAATAGTGTATAGGGTAAATACACTTATTAACAAAGTTCTTTGCCTACTATTTAAGAATTTATTGCTCAATTCTTGAAAGAAAACTTGCCATATTTGGCTTGTAAAATCAATTCACACAGTATTTTTTTTGTGCTTAATAACGTGTAGGCGAAGCTTGAAATATTTTACATATTTCAGTTTGTTTTTTTTTTCAGATAATAATACACGCAGTCCTATTGAGAAGTTGACCTGTTTTTTTCAGATGTATGGTGTTGGTGGTTTCTGTTAAATGCCTACTCCTATGACAAAGTTAGTTCGAGTTATGTCGGATCACAGGGTTTAAATATTTTGTTACCTTTAAACAGCGTATAGTACTTTCATAAAAGCTACATGTGAACTGTGCTGTTAAAATAACTGATCTGACCTCATATTACAGTTTTTAATTAAATTACTTTCGCTTTTGTTCGCGATATTTAAATCCATTAGAAAAATACAATGAATAACAACTACTTTCAATTTTTAATTTAAAGGAAAAAAGTTACTGTTAAATCTAATTAATATTTAAATCAAAATCTGAATAGAGTTTTAAAAATCAATTTGTTTCAGTTTAACCATATAACGTTCAACCATACTTATGCCAAGTTGCAGAAAGCATTGCCAGAAAATCTAATTTAAAAATTACCTTAGATTGTGACCACACAAATTTCTCCATAAGTAAAAATTGTAGAATTTTGAATTGTTGATGTTCAAAAAATAATCGCTCGACAAAAAATATACTTTTTAAACTGTGTACACGCTTGTTTAAAATATTTGTTTGCATATTGATAAAAGTGATATTTTTGTAAGTAGATCAATTATACTGTGTTTTAATCTAACGTTCTACCTGCCAATAAGTTTGACAATGAGATTAGACTGCTACTGCATATGAAATAAAAAACTATAATTCATGATTATATCTGAGGTCATCGTCAAATCAAATTTTGTGACAGTGCTTTCTACGACCCAGCATAAATTATTATTTAGTCCTTCTTTTTGATTAGAAGATGAAACACTTCAATGTGTATTTAAATTTTTGAAGTTTCTTATCACATGCATGTTTACAACTGCATTGATTCATTTTATTTCAACATTGAAATTTTACAAAGAATAGCATATACTTTAAATGAATAATGCACATTCCAATGAAAAGGAATGAAAATACAAAAAAAATTTAATAAGTGTCAGATATTAAAAAATAAATTATAATTAGCCTCACCCTCATAAGCTCATATAAGAAGTTTAATAAAAAGTTTTATAAAAGTTTTTAATATTATTTCCAAATTTAATTTTTTTATGTGAAACTAATTAATAATATTTAGCAGCACACTATAAACTTCTGTCCTTGTTAGTTTCATGTAATTTAGGAGACAAACTAACTTCCCCTTTAGGCGTCGATTCTACTTCCCCTCGATTTTTTACTTTTTTCAAACAGATACGTCGCTGAAGAAGTTAAACTTCAAAAATAAATTCTTATATAGGTAATAGTGTAAGTAATGAATAAAATCGTATTTTTGAAGGGATAAATAAATAATTAACCGTTTAAGCATAAATATCGAATGAAGCTGCTATAGAAAAATTTTCAGTGTTACGTAGAAAAGATATTAAATGATATGTCCTGTTCACGAGACCTGACAGATATTTTAAACAAAGCAGGGGCGTAGCTACCGCCGTATCGGCCGTATCAATTATACGGGGCCCCCGGGCCACGGAGCCCCCCAACGTGCGTAAGCAAAAATTAATAAAGACTTCCCAATTTTTTTTTTATTTCAGAAATGATAAAAGTCAAAAAAAGCTATTTCTTTTTTTCCCGCGTAAAGCGTGCGTAAAAAGTAGGCAACATCCTACATTGGTTATCGCGGACTGCGGGATTTCCCCGTTTAAGTCATTTACTTCAACGGGGGAAGGGTCCCCAAAAAAATTTTTATACGGGGCCCCACCAAGGCACGCTACGCTTCTGAAACAAAGTATTGTTTTTGAAATCAAACAAAATTAAAATTTTAATAACAAATTTTGTATACAAAAGGCAACTCAGTACAGATAAATATCGAGTTATTTTGAGTTAATCTACCTAGATTTTACAAATGTATATGCTACCTTGTTATTTTTACGTATATATTTTACTTTGCCCACTTGTATTATTATTTTGATATAATTATTGTATACTATATTATTGTATGTATCGGTCAGAAAGGCAGACCAGTCTACAAAGACTGATTTCTGACCAGTTGCGCTAAGCAATAAACGTTATTATTATTTGATTTACTATATTCATATTATTAAATGACTGTTGATATTTTTTGTTTATCACATAGTCGTATATAAATTCTCTTAGATTGATACTTGAATTTATGTTAAAATTTTGAATTTGAATAATTCGTTATTGAGTACCTGAAAAAGTCTCGAGAGAGACGGAACGTCGTATGAAGATATTAAAGAATTATTTTTAAATAAAAACAGTCTTGTCAATCCAAATACCCATGAATATTAACAGTCAGTTATTATTATTATTGTTGTTATTATTATTAATATAATTTAAAGATCAAAGCCAGTTTTAGAACTGTTTTATCAATGTGATAGGGCCTGTACGTGACGCATTGTAAGCATGTGACGGTGTGCGCAGAGATAAACTTCTCAGCCCTTGAATCGTTTGGAAGAAGAGTTCGGAACTAAAATTTCGGTTATAAAAATAGGATCCTTGCAAAAGCTGTAGCAGCAGGTTGAAGTATACGCAAAGGTTGAAACAAACTAGAAAATGAACATGACACAGATTTCAAATGAATTAGTTTTACTTTAAATAAAGGATAATGGCAGAGAAAGTTAGAATGTGTTATACAAAGAGGGTATATGAAGAGATTAAAAACATATTATACCACTTTTATTATAGTAGATACGGACAAACGTTGATCTATTTTTTATGCGCATTTTAACCTTCTAATAGAAGGTACATTTCAGTTTTAAATTAGTACATTTAAAATTTTGTTTTAATTAACTGTTATACACTTCTGTTCTATAAACATTGTAGCTTGTATTATGGCTTATAATGTATGCATAGCGGTCGTAAACTGATCCATTTAGCAGTAGTACGTAAGGTATTAGCCCTAGTTGCTGCATACTGTTTAAAAAAAAAACAAACAAACAAACGTACACGATCAAACCAATTAAACAGCAATTTTTATAATTTTTGGAAGTGTATTTAAAACAACAAGTACGAATAGTAATTTCCGTAAACAACCTAACAGAACTAGTGTTTTATGCAATCATGTCCATAATATTAAAATATACTGACAAAGAAACGAAACCCAGTTATAGTGAAAAAATGTAGTATATATCTCGAACATAATGATATTTTGAATCATATGACTATTAAAACTCACTGATTCACCTTCCAAAATAACACTTACCTGCTGAAAAAAAACTTACAACAGCAGAAGTTACAAATAATCTTCAACATTCATTTTTTGCCACTTTTTGCAAAGTTATTTAAAAATCAGTATCGAAAGCACTTTTAAACAAATCTTCATAGACATTATTTGATCTGCTGGGTCCTTAAAACACAATATTCTTGAAACTATGTTAAATTTCACAAATAAACAAAAGTTTCTTCTTGCAAAAATGTAAATTAAGTACAATCGTCCAGCTGAGAATATTATTAATATGCAGACAGAGAATTTGAAGTCACTAACCTACAAACCGTTGATTATTATAATTTTTTATATGCTGCATAATAACGTTATTAAACATAAATATGTATTTTTTATTGAGTTCAAGGATTCTTGATACTTCAAAGTAATGCTGATTTGCCGCTCTTCGTTTGTGTACTTTTACAGAGTGATTCATTCACTATTCACAAGTTTTTGTAATTCTACGCATTTTTCTAAGATTACCTATACTATACATATAATTAAAATTGAAAGTTTTGTTTGCAATATCAAAATAACAGCTTTTTACTAAATGCAAATGAAAGTATGTAGTACGGTACTTACATCAAAAAACCAATTTTTAAAAATTTTGTCTGTCTGTCTGTTTGTTCCGGCTAATCTTCGAAACGGCTGAACCGATTTTGGCGGAATTTTCACTGGCAGATAGCTGATTTTAAAAAGAGTATCTTAGGCTACTTTTATTTTAGAAAAAGAATTAAGGTTCCGCCCAAAAAAATTAAAACCCATGAAATTGTGAATAAAAAACGATTCAAATAAGCAGACATCCAATATCTCTATATTCTATAAACATATATACTACATACATAGATATCTACACTATACCAGCGGCTTCCAGCCGGTGGGTCGTGGAAAAGTTACAGGTGGGTCGTGACTCGATCCTAAAACTATATCAAAAATCATCGAATAAACCATCAGAAAAGAAAAATCGAAACACTTCGAAATAAATTTTGATTGTTTTCTTGGTTCTCAATTTTTGGCATCTGGGGCAGACAACAGAACATCCCTCCCAGATGATGCACACAGGTAACTCCACCATGAACCGATGGACCGTGAAGGTATCCTATAAGGGAAGGTGAGTCGTCAGCTAAAAAAGGTTGGGAGCCACAGCTCTATACGTATGTATACAACATACATACAAATAAAATCAACAATTCCAAACTTTGTACAATACAACACTCTTTACAGAAGTAATGATTGATGTGTTTGTATATTGGCCAATGGATTACAAAGTCCACATACTGGGAGAGTTGCTTTTTTAATGAATTTTACAGAAGTTAGTCCAATTAATACAAATAAATAAACGTAGTCTGTAATTGTAGAGTTTTAAAGATTCCTAGAGCAAATTTTCAGTTTTCAGTCAGTTTGCTCTGTCTGTCCGGGCTAATCTTTGAAACGGCTGAGTCGATTGTGATGCTATTTCACAGACAGGTAAAGGATTATGCCATGTATAATATATCACAAAAAATGCATTTCTTTTAATTTCAATTTCAGGTAATCTAAAACTGTGTGTACAGTTAGGGCACAGCTAAACCAGCTGTAACATTCGAGATGTAAAACCCAATTCGCGCATACATGCTGGCTGTGTAATCGATTATTTTTAACTATTTTCGACACGTATGTAACTATAATTTTCTAGTTTATTTTAAGGGGAAATACACAATCTAGTAATTCTAACAGACATGTTCTAAGACTATAGTGTATAGTCTGCCGGATTGTATTTTACGTACATGTAACAAATAATTATTAAAAAGACATATTTGCACATACAGGAGGTTATTACATTGTTCCTGCTATTTGCTAATATTCTCATCATATTAAAACAAAGTATGTAAACTTTATTCTACGATAGTATGTGCATTTACGGACACAAACTAAATTACACTTCGAGTAAGATTAGGAAAATTCAATAGATGTGTAACAAATTTAGTTTGATAGGTAAATATCAATGTCATAAGCGAATTATTGCAAAATTAGAGGAATGAACATGCCAGTATCAAATATTATCAAACGTTTGCATATTTTAATTGAATAGTATTGAGAACTTTGGATTGTATAATAAACAATTGAGGTGCTTGGGCCTATAATAATTTTTCATTGAACTTTTAGATACAAAATTAGATTAGATGAAAAATTTAATTACGTCGACCGGGATCGAACCAGCGATCTTCTCCGTTATAAGCAGGAGCGTTGACCATTACTCTACAGAGTAGATGTGTGGGTACTTTTATAATGTAGCAGTATAGCGCTTATCCGACTATACTCATATACTGTACAATGATATTATATTGTATTATGTTGTTTGAAACTAATTGCCTTCATTGTTTATAAAAATAAAACTACTAAACTTATTTCAGTGATTTAAATAGGGTTCTAGAATAAAATATAAACCAAAGTGATCCGTCAAAAATTGCGACCTGTACAGCTTTGACGTATGTACGTACAGACCAACCGACAACTGCTGTTCGGGATTCTGATTACAAATTTAGGGGTAATTATGAACTTGAATGAATCTAAAAATAGTTCATTTTTATAGAACAGAATCTGCCTTTTTCGAAAAGCTACCATTTGTTTCGACTTCGTGCGAAATCGACTTATATGTAACTATTTGTAAGCTATTTGTATGGATGAATCGCAGCTCTAGCGCTAAAGGTTAATAGAATACACGACTGCTAGTGTAGCGGTGTATGCAAATTAAAAAAACCTGCAACCAGAAACTCAATGACCCATCCGTACTCGGGGGCTGAAAAATCGAATTCATATTCTTACATCGGCGTGGTGGCTGCGGTTGAACGTCTGCCAAAAAGAGGTCTCCGACGTATCTCCCGTCGTGGTCACAATTTTCCTTAATTGTACGCGAAAGAGAAAAGGTTTTGTTTTCCCTAGTTTAGCGGCTGCATTTTGTAAAAAAGTTAAACACAAGACGCTGTAAACAAGATTTTATAAAACAAGTAAAGAGCTGTTATGATAAAGTATGCAGATAGCAATCTTCCATGTCAGACTAACTTGTACATCCTAATAAGTAAAAGAAAATTGCAGTTTTAAATTCAGCCGAGAGTTGGAAAATTAAGGAATAAAATAAAAATAAAGTATTCAGTTACATTGCGCGTTAACTGAATTTAACTTTACCTTAACTGTTTTGTTAAACTAAAGTTATTTCCCAAATGTAACATAAGACTGTCTGCTAAACTTCTGTACATCAAGATAATAATTAGAGTTTATTTTAGTTATAACGCTTGTATGTTCGTGTTACGGATTATGCTATCATGTGTTATGTTTAGAGTTAACAAAAAAAAAAAAAATCACTAGCTGTAGTTATGGACAGATTGCTTTTAAAATGTCTGCATTTATTTTAAGACCAATTCATATTTCCGATATACAGTAAAACCTGTACAAATGACCACCTTTGTAATTTGACCACCTCTCTACATTGACCAGTATTTCTAGGAACCAGGAAACAGAATTTGAAGGCGTAAATTCTCAGTACATTGACCACCTGCATACAATGACCACTCTTATCGAGAACCGTAAGTGGTCAGTGTACACAGGTTTTACTGTATTTCCAACGATAAACTGAAAATTTCACTTGTATTTTTCAGATTAAAATCTGGTACGGAAACCAAAATACTGTTCTCAATAATTTTACAGTATTTAATTAGTATTCGAATATTTCTCGAGTGAAGCATTTAAGTATACAAATATTTTTTTTTGTAGTTATCGACTCAGGACTGGATATAATGCGTTTAAAAAAAACTCAGGTCTCAGTGCCAAAACCCTGTCGACAATATAATACAAGCACTGCTTGTATTATATTGTCGACAGGGTTATTTACTGAAAGGTGTACTTAATTTGGTGTAAACGTTCGATTGATAATAATATTGTAATTAAGAAAAAATGTTATTTTAAGGAGTTTATTAAGGGGTTAATTTTATTTTGCCCAAAAACTTAGGTTCACATAATAAAACCACACTGCAGTGTGGTTTTATTATGTGAACCTAAGTTTTTGGGCAAAATAATTAAGTACACCTTTCAGTAAATAACTCACTATCTAGTGTTTTACCAAAATGTGAAAATTGGGTCCTGTAGAACTTATTTTTTTTTTTTAACTCTAGGGGCACTTTTTGATTATTTTACTTGTTCAGGAGACTAGAAAACGTCAAGAAATTTTGGTCCAACCCGTAGGTTCCGCCATAGATCAACACCAATTGTGTATATGCCATATTATGCCAAATACACTAGAAGAGAACGATAAGAATATTTAATAACGGAAAACAAAAATGAATAATCCTTTAAATTATTTTTTGTATGTAACGAGCGGTTCTTTGTGTAGTTTTATAATTCTTCTGCTAGGATCAAATTATATTTGTTCTGGAACATATATAATAGACTAGCAGCCATGTTAGCTTCGCCTGAATTTGCAGAACGCCTATTAAAAATAGTCAGTAGAAATATTATTATATAATTACCTAAGTATATATCGCCATAATGATGAGAATCATTTCCAAAAAATTTCAACGTGTGTTGAATTTGCGCGAATTCAATCGCTTTTAATTGTAAATGTTCAAAAATCGAAAAAAAATCAAAATTTCCAAAAAACAAAAAAAAATCTGTTGATCCAATCGTGACCAAACTTCACACGATCATCCGCTCGGCTAATCTAAAGATTGTCTGAAAATTTCATAAAAATCGGTCCAACCGTTTTGGGAGTCCATAGTTAACATACATACATACATACATCGCCTTTTATATATTTAGATTTGTATAGAATTATATGCCCACAGATAAATTTAATTAATTAATTAACTTTACGATGAAATAATGAAATAAAACGTAGGCTAAATTATTTCTGGAAACATGAGAAACATTTAAAAAAAAAGCTTCATCACAATTCGTCAATTATTTTTAAAGTTAAATACGTTCAAACAAATATTCACATAGAAAGAATTTTATATATTTGTACAGAATACTCGTAGTTACATCCAACCTCGCACGCGCCATTTTTGGGTTTTAAGCTGATGATGGTATGACCTTATGTTCCGTAACTTTCACATATTATTTTCGATAGCGCTCTATAAAAATGTAGCTATGTAGTAATAATGGGATGAGTATGAAGTAGGTAGTAACTAGAAAGCAGTTACTGTCGGCGGCGATACAGTTATTACGGATCCTGTTGCTTGCCAGGCTAAAGGGTAGAGGCAACGTGTTTCAATAAGATATAATTGGGTGGTTCGGACATACCGTACCTACTAATACAAAACAGTGCTTCGCAAAATTTTTGAGAAAATCTGTACAGTTTTATTTATATATTTAAAGTAATCAACTGTTCAGTATCTAGTCATATTTTGATTTTATTGGTTTTTAATAATAAACTGAAATTTTAGCTGCTATTATTACCACTTTTTAGATCAAAACTTGAGAACTAGGGGTTTGCTATTGTTGAGCCAAATGGTTAATAAATTGGTAGAAGAAGACAAAATTTTTCATGGGGGAACTTGATATATAATAATAATAATAACTATAATTATCTTTATTCTAAACAAAAATATGTACAACAGAAACATATACTAAGGAAACCCATGCTTTAGTAGTCAAATCATTTACATCCTGTATACAGACCTGGAATTTACATTAATACTTTTAAAAAGGCTTATATTACTAGAAGAATAGAATTATATCTTTAGGCAATGAAAAAAATATACGTTGTATTTATGAAAAATTCCTTAAAGGAAAGAAAACTGAATTGTAATAAAAACTTATTTCATGGATTGAAAACAGTTATTGGCTTAAAAGTATGAATATTTTCATTGATACAACCTCTCTTGTTACTTTAGTGTGCAATTTTTTTTCAGCTTAAAAAAATAACTCATATATTCATCAGTTATTATACCAATTTCTATGGTTCTAATTCTAATTACGTAGTTAGTTATTCAATTAGATAGAATGCACTTAATTACTGTATTCGCATGAACAAAGCCACTAGAGAAAGTCTTTTATTGTTCACTTCATGAAGGTAGAATATTATTACATTTTGATTGTTTTTATATTATTTCAATACGGAAAATTCAATAGTTATGCTCTATATGATAATAAAAAAACTCAATTTCACTTACATCATTTAAAAAATTAATAAATTCACCTTCCTGCTAACATCTCTAAGCAAAATTGTTTCAATTTCAGACCTTTTAAATATTTATTATTTTTATATTATTATCTTCAAAAACAGATATTTTTACCCACATTCATTTTAATCAGAAAATTATATGCGCGGTGCTAATTAATGACCACTACCTACTGACGACCAAATAGAAAAAATAATAATTAAAGGATTGTTTTTCTTTTGGCACTAAACTCTCAAAAGCTTTAGGAACATCTCTTTTTGGCGAAAAAGTACCCCCAGAGCGGACCTATATATTTTCAATGCGAATTTTGACCTAAATTAGTACCATTCTAGTGGGTTGGAATGGTAAAAGGTTAAAAAATAACTGCCTAAAGTTTTCTCCTCCAACTTTTATACTCGTAAAAGAAAATCCACTACTCTTTCACCCCTAGGGAAATAAAAAACAGACATTCTGAAACACAGTTATGAAATTTGCGATTCATTTTATTTATCCATCAGGGAATTAAAAAAAATTAAATACAATTTAAATCGCAGTTTTCCAACTTCAAGAGCTTTCATATTAATACGTCAGAGTAAAGGTTGTGAACCACTGGCAAATGATAAAGACCTTAGATCGTAATATAGATATAGTTGGAGAGGTCATATGCACGGAAACGGCATAACGGCTCGCAAGGGAAATTCCATATTATAACGCGAAGCAGTGGACGAAACTCGGGCGGCTCTCAACGTCCATGCGTTCTGCATTACCGACAAAGCCGCTGCAGGCTATGCTCGCGTCAAAAAGTTATGCAATTATATGGAGAGGTTGTACTGTACAAGCCTTAATGTTGAACATTCGAATAAAATGCTCGTTTAGCGCCAACCATTGTTGCCATAAGCGGTACCACAATGACAGTTGAGAGAATTTATTCTCAGGCACAGACTAAGTAGCCATTTTCAGAGTCATACCATCTCTAAATGAATCCAAAAAAAGAAAATAATTAATATAGCATTCAGTGCGTAATGAAACATTTTTTCTGTATTATTATTCAAACCACTTAAACAATAATACGATGAAAGATAAATACGATCGTCTTTAACATTTGTATCAGTGATGTTTTGCGAATTGAAGAAATATGCTTGTTTAGATGTTTTTCTGTAAAGAAGAGACAAATTCATATTAAATCTTGTTTACCTCGCATTGGGAAGACATACTATATTGTTAGGTAATTAGACATTTTAAATGTGATGAATATGAACAAATATTTAAAACAAATTATTAGTTTCTCAAATAGTTTATATTTTTAGTGTATTTGCCATATGGCAACATACACTATTGGCGTCGGTCGGATGGCGGGACCTAGGGGTCGGACCAAAATTTCTCGACGTTTCCTAACCTCCTAAACACTTTGGCACCATTTTTAAAAATGTTTATATATATATATATATATATATATATATATGTGTGTGTACGCGCGATAACTTTCGAAAGAGGTAATTGATTTCAACGAAGTTTTGGCCACGTGTTGAAATCCATCACCGCAAGAAGCCTATTTAAAATGGGCCTAATCGGGCTATTTTAAGGGTAGTTTTTAGGGGTTGAAAACTGTTTTTGGGCCCCAAAATACCGAAAAAATTCTTCGAATCGTTTCAAAATTGAAATTTAACCCTTTGGTAGTGATTAAAAAGTGTCCCCACAATTTTAATAAAATCGGCCCGACAGGACCGGATTTACAAATTTTATGAAAACACTGGTTTGCAGATAGTGACTTATTTATTGAAGGGTGTATTTAATTCGGTGTAAACGTTTAAGATTGATAATAATATTACAATTAAGGAAAAAATGTTATTTTAAGGGGTGTATTAAGGGCTTAAATTTTTTATTTTGCCCAAAAACAAACTTAATTTTACATAATAAAAGTATAAAACCACACGGCCCTATACAAGCAAATACACTATATTGTCGGCAGGGTTTTGGCACTGCGACCCGGGTTTTTTTCATTTTTAATCAATGAGGATGGAGGTTCTGGTTGACTCATTTTAACGGTTCAGTGTAGTGGTTCCTCTGTATCGCCTCCAAAAAACTTTCTAGATAGTCGAGAACTTCGTAAAATCAAAAACCCGGGTCGCAGTGCCAAAACCCTGCCGACAATATAGTGTATTTACTCATACAGGCAGTGTGGCTTCATTATGCGAACTTAAAGTTGGTTTTTGGGCAAAATAAAAAATTTGACTCCTTAATACAGCCCTTAAAAACTTTTTTCTTAATTGCAATATTATTATTAATCGAACCTCTATACCAAATTATATACAACTTTCAGTAAATAATTCACTAACTGCAAACTAGTGTTTTCATACAATTTGTAAGTCCGGTTCTGTCGGGCCGATTTTACTAAAATTTTAGGGACACTTTTCAATTACTACTAAAGAGTTAAATTTCAATTTTGGATCGATTCTGAGAATTTTTTCGGTATTTTGGGGCCCAAAAACATTTTTCAACCCCTAAAAACCACCTTTAACATGCCCCCATTACGCCCATTTTAAATAGGCTTCTTGCGGTGACGGATTTCAGCACTTGGGCCAAATTTCGTTAAAATTAATTAACTCCTTCGAAAGTTATTGCCCGCACACACACATATATATATATATATATATAAACATTTTTAAAAATGGTGGCAAAGTGTTTAGGAGGTTATGAAACGTTGAGAAATTTTGGTCCGACTCCTAGGTCCCGCCATCCGACCGACGCCATATGGCAAATTCACTAATAATACAAGTGGACAAAGTAAAATACATACATAAAATACACTAAATACACTAAAAACTGTTGATAAAACATCTAAACGTGATAAAAGAAATTCTAAATAATTTATTGAATTTTTTATTTTCATTTTGAAATATGTTTCCGGACGAGATACAAAATTTTTACGTTCAGTTGGAACAACCAACTGCCTCATTAATAATTGGAAGCAAGCTTCATAACTAACTTTAAATGTATGTTACCATCGGTGGACAAAGTTGTTCAAATGGTCAAAGCGACCACTAATGATTCAATGCAGGAAGCGAGACTGTATCATACGAGACCATATGTACGTGGTTTGAAGCTTGATTTCATTATTTCAATCAACCTTTTAAGGGGGTCGTCTGGTGTGACAACTGTTTTTTTTCACGCTTTTTTGGGAATTTTTCGGGGCGAACAATGAATGTATACTACCTTAATATTTTCATCATGTATTTATTGACATTTCACCAATCTTTCCAAATTTTTTCGAGTTGAAATAAACAGTTGAACCGACTGTAGATCTCCGGGATGACGCCCATGTAATAAAAAGTCGGCTGACGGTTGCCACGATACATACTGTTCTGCTTATCTAAAATCAACAAATCAAATTGCGTCTTAATTGGTAGGCCTGTGACTACAGCCGGTACCAGAATTAAGTCGAAATAATGTTTGGCGAAGATTTGCGATGTTCATCGTTTTTTTGTACAATTCCAGCTTGAAGAATAAAAAAAACTATTACAGTTATCACAACGATTTTGGTTCGGGCTAGAACTATAGATGTACTGAAGATACCATAAAAATTTCAACGCAATCGGATCATTAGTTTTTGAGATATCGTGGCAACCATTTTAAAAAATACAGTTTCGAGAAAAACGCGTTTGAAAAATCAAGTATGCGTAACAGACCGAGCGTAACACGATCTACCTCTGTAACTTTCCAACGACTTCGAATTTCGAAAAACTCTTTCACAAACATAATCTGGAGATCCTAAAAAGGCGATTTAAGCAAAAAAAAAATTCGATTTTTTTGACCCCTCACACCAGACGACTCCCTTAATAAAATGTATAACGAAATCTGACCCAGCTAATCGTGTTTAATATATAGAATTGTGGACATTCAGGTACTATCTGAAATATATATAAGTGATGAAATATTTACTCACAACTGAAAGTTGAGATGATTAAAACTGGCGTTATCAAATTTTAATTATTAGCTTTTACCCGAAGATATGGTCGCGTTTAAGTCGATTGGATGAGACCCCTAGCATAATCGGGTAAAAGCCAATTCAGACTAGCCGTTCTCGGTTACGATTCACCGGTCCGGTTCGGTTTTCGATTAATCTAGGTTGTTCACACTATCCCGATTCGGTTCTACGATTATTCTCGGTGCGCATGCGCAATTTCGAAATATGATTTGACGTTTAATGTGTAGTTAAACGTCAACAAAAACAGCTGGCTAGTCACGTGACTCCAGCAAGCGTTCTCATTGGCTACGGTTGCGAACGGTCCGGTTGAAATTAGAGCTGAACCTAAACGCTCGAACCGAACGGCAATCGGGAACGACTACGCCCTGATTGGTCGAGCTCCCAACCGGACCGGTGAATCGTAACCGAGAACGGCTAGTCTGAATTGGCTTTAAGACGTGTTATATACTTTGGGGGTTACAATATGTATCAAGTTTCATCACAAACGATCGAAATAGACAGACGCAAATTCTGGAAACACATTTTTCCGTCGAGGTAAACTTGAAAATTATTTAAAAAATCGAAAGAAAATGAAGTTCCTGTTACTATATCATAATATTTATAGTATTGGTGTGTTAATACTTACTTCCATTCGGTTATGCAGTTTGGCATCATTTTTTGGGGCAATTCGGTACACACCATCAAAATTTTAAAACTTCAAAAAAAATGTATCCGTATCATAGCGAACGTGGCTCCCCGTACAAGCTGCCGCAATTTATTCTCAAAATACAATATAATCACAGTCTTTGCTTTGTACATTTTAGAATCCGCTAAGTTCGTAATGAAATTTTCATATCTGTTCACTTCAAATCAAATAAAGCATGACCATATTACCCGCAATAAATATAAATTAAAACCAAATATATCACATCTTTCTGTAACATTTAAGGGGGCCCGTAACGCTATGATACGGATACATAATAATATCCCAGATGAAATAAAAATTGTAAATGATTTGAAATTCAAAATTAAATTAAGAACATTTTTAATTAATAAAACAGTTTACTCGATGAAAGAGTTCTTTTAAATATAGATTATTGACGCTATTTATACATCTTTATATGTATTTCTAAATAAAGTTATTATTATTATTATTATTATTATTATTATTACTGATCTAGATTCTAGAAATAGTCACAAAATAGATATAATTTAAGCTTCATTAATCATAAAGCTTTTCAGTAACTTTTTCCAATGTATAAAATAATAACTAAAAATATATTATTTACTTTGCTACGCTTACAGGTAAAGAGTTGATATTTTAGGCACGCCAGAAATTTTTACAACAGTGCTTCTATACTAGTTGAACAGAAAACGGAAATTCTGGGGAGCCGTTAGCGGTGTTTATTTATCAAGTTTGTAAAAGATTATCCCCAAACAATACTCTTTAGGCACCTTGAATGTTAATTAGTTTTAAATTTCACACCTTTTTTGACACGAAAATAAAATGCCAAGCAATTTAGACGGTTACAAATGTACCCAGACTGCCCCAAACTTGCAATTTATGCCAGACGGATTCAATAGTTATAAATTGCCAACCGCGAAAGTCATTTTTACGGTAGTGCTACTAAAAAGTTTTATAAATGGGCTTAAGGAGAAAAATGTTTGTCGGCACCTGCCGAGTTGTAATTTAGAGTCACGTGGATTCATTTAAGTCTACCCATAAGACTTTTCTATTACATTAACGTAAAATTTTCTTACGTGGTTGTTAAGTATTTATAACTATTGTCTATTAAATTCGTCTGGCTTTTTGTAAATATTTTTAATAACATTTAATGAACATATAAAAATCTTTGTGCGCCTAAATTATTTTTACTGGCTATTTTAAAAATGTAAGTTTGGGGCGGTCTGGGCATATTTTGTTACCGTTCAAATTTTATTTATCTGTTAAAAGATGTGAAATTTGAATAATTTTAATTTTCACATCTTTTAACACATAAATAATATTTGAACGGTTACAAAATATGCCCAAACTGCCCCAAACTTGTATTTTTAAAATAATTAGTAAAAATAATTTAGGCGCACTAAAATTTTAAAATTATTTAAATTTCAAAGTACTTAAAAAATATTTTTTGGGGATAATTTTTTCGCAAACTTGATAGCTGCGCAGTAGGTAAATAACTGCCGTGGGCTCCCCAGATATTCCACTCCCTGTTTAATTAGTAAAAAGGTAGTGCCGTAAAAAAAATCGTGCTTAAAATATCTACTCGTTATGTTCTCGGACAATTAGATCAAAAATCTCCGGGAAAAATTAACATTCGCGCGACCGAAGCCGCCGGCGTACGTTAACAAGGAAATAGTTTCTATCGCAATAACAGATTTCACATTGTACACATACTGTGGATCCATTTCGCAAAATACACATCCGTGATACGTATACCTATTTTAATTTTAAACAAATATTATCCGTAATATAAATCATAATTTAAGTTGCACATTGCCAACTTCCACATTATAATATACAGATATAACGGTATACTATATCATTTCAAATCTTCGTTCGTATGAGGTGTTTCAAATATCCGTTTTATAATAAAAGGGAACTTGCATTCATAACAGCGTGTCATAGCTATTTTCTGTGCACATGAAGGATGGAGCATTTTCATTGCAGTTTTCGCACGAGGTTGCCAATTAATTAGAATTGAAATTAGGGATGTAACGATACACAGTTTTGCCGATACGATACCGATACCGATTATTGTAGTAAATAATCGGCGATACCGATACCGATATCGATGGCTTAGTAGATAATAAATGAAATAAATAATACAATATGTACCTCGGGCGTTTGGATGTCTTTATTATGCATAAAACTTACCTATATTTGACAGAGACTCATCCTTGAGAAGTGTAAAAAATAAGTAAATAAAAATATCAAGTCAAAATTCAAAGAAAATATTTATTATGAATTATTATCAAGCGATCGAAGTGGTAATTAAGAAAGTAATTATCATTACCCAAAGTAATAAACCGATACATAAAGTCAGTAATTGAAATTTACTTTTGGCAGATTTTTGTTAAGAAAGCAAAGTTTTTTCAAATTATTTGCAGATAATCTATTGCGCAAATCATTTAGTATGAGGCCTGCGGTTGAAAAAAGACGTTCTGAGGCAACTGAGCTTAGTTAATAAGACAAGTATTTTTGCGCAAGCATTTTCAAATTTGGGTATATTTATCTTCATTGCGCCAATAGTTCTTTGGATTGCTAAGCATGCGCAGTTCTCCCACCTGCGACACTGCGGCAATGTCGCGCGCGTGCGTCGTCGTTTCGCGCGCTTTTTCAAACTGTTTGATATCGGCTGCATATTATCGGCGATACCGATTAATCGGCCTGCCGATTATATCGGCCGATATATCGGTATCGATATCGGAATCGTTACATCCCTAACTGAAATCTATTTGTTGTTCTATCTTCTATAAAATAGCTGTTTTTCATACATGTAAACCGATCGTAAAATTGACCGATTTCAAATCGGTGACGAGAGCTGGGCGCTAAAATAACTCTACCACGGTCAGGCGCTAAATTAAAATTCAATGATAATTTAATTTATTTCAATTTACTACTCTTTATAATCGATAAACAAAGAAAACAATCGATAAATTTTATATTCATATTAGTTCAAATGCAGGCGAATCAGCGATTTTGTTGTGCAAGAGCTGGATGACACCCGTTTCATGAAGTGTTTGATTCAAGCAGAAATTTTATACAATAGTATATATAGGTACGGTGTATAGGTAAATGAATGTTTGCTTGTCCTACGCCAGGTACTGCGCATACAGGAAAGATGTAAAAAAATGTGCCAAAAAAAGTGTTTGATTCAAAAGCCAACAAGTACTATTTGAAAGTTACGTTGATTTTAAATAAATAAATAAATGAGGCAGACACTTTTGGAGGGGTAAACCAAAATACCCTAAAGTTGAATTGTCAAAAATGAAAAAATAAGTGATTATTCACGCTGACATTTTTATAGCAACTTCATGAGATATATTTAAAAATATATGGAAAGACCCCGGAAAAAGTGTCTGGCCCTTTGCAAATATTTTAGATATATCTAATGAAGTTGCTATAAAAATTTCAGCGTGAAACAGTTCATTTTTGAAAATTCAACTTTGGGAAATTTTGGTTTAATGTTAACCCCTCCAAAAGTATCTGCCTCATTTATTTAAAATCAACTTAACTTTCGAATAGTACTTGTTGGCTTTTGAATCAAACACTTTTTTGGCACATCTTTTTTTAAACCTTTCCTGTATGCGCACTACCTGGCGTACCCAGATAGGACAAGCAAACACTCATTTATCTATACATATTAACTATATATACTATTTTATAAAATTTCTACCTGAATCAAACACTTCATGAAACGGGTGTCATGAACTCTCCGGATATTATGCATAAGGCTAGTTTGCTATAAAAGTTTAATGTCACAAATGTTGAAATTATTTCAGAACACAAAAAAATACAATGCGATTTTGACTCGTGTGACTGTTAAACTCGCTGAAACTTGTTTAACATGCCACACCTCGTCAAAAATATACTTCATTACGCCCTTAATAACAATTCGATTAGATTCGAGGGCGTGGGACAAACCTTGCTCAAACACGAAAAATTCGCATGCCACATCCTTAAGTGCAACGCAGTCGTATACTTATGCTCCAGTTAACAATCGTGCTTCTGAACCAAAGCTAAAAGGAAGTCTAATAACAAAAGGATGTGGCAACTGTCAAATAGTTTCAAGCACACGTAATTGAATATCCAGAGCTGTAACCAGTAGCCGAGTCCGGTAATAGTTACGGTGGCGACTGGTTATTACAAATAGTCTCTCTCCGATGAATAGACTTCACTTGCACTCCCGGCTCCGGCAAGCAAACTCAGCGGTTATGTAGTCCGGTACAGTAACAACGACCGCGGTTTAACAAGTTCTGTTTAATATACATATTATATACGTTGTCTTGCGGCTGTATAAATTGTAGAAACACTAAATACATGACAGCACGACTTTTGAACTTACTGTGTCTAACCGATGTTGAGAGCATCGAACCCGAGACCGTATGTTGGCACAAACACACCCGCGCGCGTTTTTTTTTTAAACTCCCCCCTTTCACCTCGCAAAAAGTCATCACACTAACACCTCCCTTGCGAAAACACCTCGTTAAGTTTGATTGTATGATAAAAAAATAAACATACACAATAGAAAAAAAATTGAAAAATATATAAACAAATATCAAGTGGAATATGGAATAGATGTAAAAAAGTACCGGTGTCGACTGGAATCGAGCCAGCAGCCTTCTGCGTACGAAGCAGACGTAATATCCATTCAGTCATAGTAGTCTATTGATTTCCAATTGTTGCATTTAGCTATTATCGATTTCGATGAGATCCCTATTCTAACCAAGAGAAAATATTTTAATGACATTTTTGACATCGGACGAAAAGTAACCGCTCATCAATACTTGATGAAATTTATATAGATTATACAGAGTATATATTCATTATTTATATGTCTGTCTTGCAATTTTTTTTGCATTCCTAGCAGACCTCTTACCAAATATTCAGCATAAGGTATATATAAAAAAATACAAAAACACGAGGCAATAATAATTGTAAATATTGACATTTCTCACGAGATACAAAAAATGATAAAAAAATAGAATTTCTCTGCTAACGATTTAAATTCACTAATAAAATTTTACTAATGGCGTTCAGCAGACTTTTGCACGGTAGAAGCTAAGCCCTATTTTAATTACTTATTATATTTATATGATTGAAAAAGGAAGCGAGATCCTGCAAGAGGAATTTATTTAAAGGCTGTTGTGGGAAAATCAAATTGGAAAGCTATAAGTAATTATATTCATTCCATTTTCAGCAGTTGTTATTCTCTATGAAACTTGAGAGCTATGCATAATTTTAAATGCGCATATTATAATGTTTATTTGTAAGACTGTAGCATAAACTCTAGGTACCATAAAGTTTACAATTTTATAGAGAATTTTATCTTGAAAAGTAATAGCTAGGGAGCGTAATGCAGCGGCAGTAAAGGACCAGAGTCTCGACTGTAAATGCATAAAATATATTTTAACATAACGAGAATATTAGCGAGTGTTTTGTATTTGTTTTGGTCTATTTATGACCTGAAGAGTTTGCATAATACATTAATTTAGATGTCAGAAAGTAGATTCAACATCGACAATGGTTAGAAATCTCGAACCAAAACAGATGGGTGATGATGAAAACACCAAAGAACTATTGAGTAGTGGGGATATTTTTAGATGTCACACGAAGAAACAATCTTCCATATTTGGGAAATTTAAATTTAAAAACCTCGTCCATTAAAATAATATAATGAAAAACAGGGGTGACAGAATAAATCATTTTTTATTATCAGTATCTCGAATACGATTCAAAACTACTTGATGAAATGACGACAGATTATTATAGGGAAATTAAACTATCGTCTGTCTTCCAATTTTCTTTCATACCTGACATACCTCTCTCCAAATAGATAAATGTTCAATATAAGATCTACCTGAAATGCATAAAACCTATGCAAAGCAGACAATGAATAATAATAGATACTTATCTATAAATAATAATCTATATCAATTTCATCTAGTAGTGTTGAACCGTATAACAAAAAAGAAAAACCGGTCAAGTGCTGAACTCCGCACCATTCAGTTTTCCATGAAAAATTTACGACTTAGGATTTTTGTTTAAGTTTTCCTGTAAACTATAAGCGAGGCCTTATACCCCCTATTTTTTTCAAAATTTTAGGCAAGTAGTTTCGGAGATAGGGGAGGGAGTAATGTTCGATTTTCGTTTATTTTCTTTGATATTTTTTAAACCAGACATTTTAAAATTATAAAAAAAGATATTTGCATTTCTCATAACGAGCCATTTTACTACATACGTTATATGATGCATTTGAAAATCTTTTTTCTTTTGTCTCATTTGATACCCAAAATTAAACCTCAAAATCGGAATTCCTTTATTTACGCTATACGTCTATGTTTGGGTCATCTAACTCTATCGATCTACCAAATTTCAACCTTTTTTTATCCAGTAGAATCGGAGAAATTAAGTTGTGATAGACGGACAGAGACACAGTGCAGTGATATATGGGTTTCGTTTTTACATATGTACGGAACTCTAAAAATGATAAGATAAAATTGCATTAGTTTGCCATTAATTTAATGTTTTCCATCATAATATTAGCTGGTAAAATCAATGATAAAAGTGTAGTAGTGTTTTCCAGTATGTCCAGTAAACTTTTATACGGTCAAAGATTGCACTATAAAGCAGATTATTGTTTAATTCTTAAAAAAAAGTGCAAAACAAAGTTTGCTGGAAACGGACGGGAGCTACAAAATCACGATAATGCAAAACTACTCTGTTTTTTCATCTGGGAATATTTTTGCAGTCCACGGAGATTATTTTGTTCAACAATATTACCAAAATCAATTATATAAACACAACATAAAAGTCGACTGGGGAAATCTAGTTCATTTAGGTACGTCATCTATTATATCAATACAAAAGTACTGTTTTCTTCGTTTTTCTTAAAAGTCTTGTTCAAAACAATTTTACGGTAACAAAATATAATAAAAGTCTTTATTAAACATTTTATTTGTTATTATGTTGATTATGTATGCATTTTTAAATTGTTTTACTTAAAATTATCAATCTAGGTGGCTTTATCCGCAGAAATAAGTTGATTTAAAGGTTGAAAGGACAAACAATTTATTTAAGAAATGCATATAATCTGTATAAATGAAAACTAAAAAAGTTTTTGCATACCCTCCTATAAAAAATGACTTTCATGCCTGTATACCGAAAGTAAAATGATCATTTCACACTAGTGCGTAAAGTAAAATTAAAAAATGCGATCGTACCAATTCAAAAGTAATTTCCAAAAGCGATCTGTCAGTTTCCGTTTAATTTTATAAGATGAACAGAGATAAAAGGTACGTGCAAAAATGTATCTCGAACGTAATGCTCTTATCGTTTGTGTGACTGTGGAAACTCACTACCGATCGTTTTTTCATAATAACTCGCACACAAAATAATGCATTACATTCTAGATACATAAACTACTATTTTAAAATCACTGTGATAAAAAAAAATCTTTCCGCAATTTCTTAAGTCAATAGTCATTGTTTAAGCACCAATTATAATCTGTATTTTGTTTAATACTTCTATATGTGCACTAATAAAAAGTTAAAGTAGGTTTGTAAAAATGTTTGCTTTAAATTTACAACAAAGTAAACTCTTCATCAAGCTAAGCAAAATGATCTAATGAGTAATGGCAGACCTACTGTTTACCATCGAGAAGTTCGGATAGTTATCCGCTCTCCTTACAGTTCCATCCTAAGGTCGGATACACAAAAATACCAAACTTTCAAGTCATCTTATTTAACAACTTTAGCAAGAGCGTACCCAGGATCAAAACTAGGGGGAGGAAGGGGGGGCAAGCCATGGTCGTTCAGGTTCTAACATTTTATCACGGAAAAGGTGAATGAAACCAAAATATTAAGAAAATTATGTATAATTATAGCAGTGCTTTATCAACTAAGTTATTACAATTATTTGTTTGAAAAAAAAATATTCTAGTTATATGTCTTATACTAGTATCATTTTTCTTAGATTTGTGGAAGTAAAGTTATTTCAAGAATTGCAAAAATTTCAGCAATAAAATTTAATAATGACTTATTTTTTGCTTCCAGGGGGGGGGCAGCTGCCCCCCTGCCCTTCGCTGGGTACGCCCTTGAACTTTAGTTCAATAAAAGTCTGTAAACATAACGAGGTAAAAAATGGAAATATCTATAGCGACCCATCAAGAAATGTTTTTATACTTGCACTAATTTATGGCCCCCCTTACTTTGAATTTTCTTCGTTACATTATTTTGTAAACTCAATATACTTATATCTTGCAATGAACGTTAGTTGGCTGAATATTATTTCAAGACTTATAAACAAAAAATCATTATTATAACGTCTTCAAGTTAACGTATACAGCTGAAGGGACATTAAGGCGCTGTTGTTACAAGCTTAAATTCGAGGAAATTGTGTAATTTAAATAATTGGTAAGCGCCTATATACGGTTACATTATTACATAGTCAACTTCGGGTTACAAGTTGGAGATTTGAGCATATAGTATGATTGCTATAATCTAAATTTTTATAGAATAGAATTTATTGATCCAAAGACAGACAAACATGTATACGATTTGCCAAAAAAGAAAGATGAGTTACAACTCAGTTACAACAAAATCATCCACCTTATACAGACATTGTTTAAGAAGAGCGGTCTTTAACTTTTTTTTTAAATTTCGAAATTTTTAGATTTTTGAAACTATGTGGCAATTTACTAAACTGTTTTTTATTTTGTGGTATAAAGCTGATTGGCAGCGGAATGATGAGGCTTGAGAGTGGCTAAGCCCATCTTAAAGTAGTTTCCACCCTGTTTAACACTTTTACAATGTAAGTTTTCATAAATGGTTGTAGACTTAAAGGCAACCGCCCCCCCAAAAAAAAGTTCCGCCACAACACACACACTAGCACAAAGAGAGCGAGAGAGAGACCAACGTAAAAAAAGTTCATTATAGAAAATCGGGGTGAAAACAATAACTTCCCAAGTTTTGAAAATAGTGGAAAGTTAAAAAATGATACACAAGCACTTTCATCATTCGCTAATTTCTAAATATATTATATTCAATAAACGCGCCTCTTTTTAGTTCAAATTGAAACTTTAATTTACCTTACAAATTACACACACTACTTAAAAATTAGTCAAGTTAAAAAGTGTTTGAGCTATTCAACACGATATAAATCTGATCAGACATTAATTTCAAGTTTAACTTTTGATAGCCTTGCGTTTTATTACGTTAGTTATACCAATCAAAATGTTGTGAATTTCTATTGACGGCGGCCGAACAAAAAAAGTAGGAGTAAGATCACTATCAACATTTATAATCTTTACAAAATATGCACGACACATTAACATATTACGTTAAAAAGTACAGTCGTTGTTTACAAACGCATCGCGTGTTATTCCGAAGTTCCCAAATCCAAAATAGCTGCGAACGTCGAGTCTAATGTCTGATGACACAAAGCTGATAAATTGAGCTTGGAGCGTAAACTGACAGTCTATTTATGTATTTGCGGTTACAAGGCAAAGTTGATGATGTAAGATTTTTGAAGTAAAACTTCTTTATATGTTTGAAATGTTCTGTGCCGTTGAAGGGGAAATCTGTAACCTTAAAAAGGAACCGAGGAAGGAGAAAATTTTACAGTGTATAATAAAATGTATCCATATAATTTGCACTGATTTTTCACTCGGCACTCGGTAGAAAATGATTAATAATAAATAAAGAAAAACATTTGAAAATTCTACAAAAATTATTATTGTCTAAACGTAGATGTTCATTTAATGACGAAATTTATAATTACAATATCGGGATCAATGAACATACTCGTGTTCCTTTCAGTCGGGTCAAAATCATAAAAAAATGGTTGTTCATGACAATCCGTTTATTTGATAAAGTGCCATCCAACATTAAAAACATCTCAGAAGTCCAGAAAAGATTATACGTCTTGAAAAGTCAGTAGTCGGTAGAAGTTTGGAACTTTTACCGACTGCTGAGCGGTCGTTCAATTAAAATTAAATCTAAAATGACTCTTTTCATAAATTACATTCTCTTTATAAATTATATTCAATAATTTAACACTGTATCAAATGTTAGCTTTTGTAAAAGATCAGTTTTTTTACATCCCGAGTGCTGACTTGCAGACTAGTATATTTATTTATACCTAAATATTATAACGAAGCTCAAAATATTAGTCATTACAAAATTCGTACAATTTGTGAACCGCGACCTGTTGGATTGCAGGTAGCTCACTCACTCACAGGAGGGTAATAAATTTAATTTTTATTTAGAATATATATTATGTTGCATGAACAATTTTTATACAAAACTACACAAAAGAGTTTAAACATGTAGGTATTATTATGAAGATTAAAGATTTGAAAAATAAATACCTAAAGATGTAGGTACCTAGATCACTTTGTTTTGTGGTCAAAGAGATTATTATGTGTGTATCAGGAAAACCTGACAAGTCGATGCACTCTGTCGTCAGATTTTAAAAGAAATATTAAAACTCTATCGAAAAAAAATGTTAATAAATTTCGACAGGTATCGAAAATTCTTTAAATTTTATTGGTACATTTTTTCTATTAAACTTTTGCACACTGTCTTTTAAGTAATCAAAACTGTGTTATCTTTCAGGATTGCCTTTTAAATTACATTTTTTTCGCGTGTCGCGACACAGACTGATTCAGAACTCAAATCACTTCGAACATTTTAATACTTATCAAATAGAAAATCAACACATAAAATGTCATCATTTAGCCGCAAATAAAACAAATCAACTCGACGTTTCATAACCTCCTAAACACTTTGGCACCATTTTTGAAAATGTTTATATATATATATATATATGTGTGTGTGTGCGGGCAATAACTTTCGAACGAGTTAATTGATTTTAACGAAATTTGGCCCACGTGTTGAAATCCATCACCGCAAGAAGCCCATTTAAAATGGACGTAATCGGGGCATTTTAAGGATAGTTTTTAGGGGTTGAAAAATGTTTTTGGGCCCCAAAATACCGAAAAAATTCTCAGAATCGTTTCAAAATTGACATTTAACCCTTTAGTAGTAATTAAAAGGTGTCCCTAAAATTTAAATAAAATCGGCCCGACAGGACCGGACTTACAAATTTTATGAAAACACTAGTTTACAAATAGTGAATTATTTACTGTCTGTTGTATATAATTTGGTATAGAGGTTCGATTTATAATAATATTGCAATTAAGAAAAAAAATGTTATTTTAACGGGTGTATTAAGGAGAAAAATTTTTTATTTTGCCCAAAAACCAACTTAAGCTCGCAAAATAAAGTCACACTGCCTGTATAAGCAAATACACTATATTATCGGCAGGGTTTTGGCACTGCGACCCGGGTTTTTGTTATTTATAAGAAATAAAAAATTATTAAATTTAAAACTTATTTATTATTAAGAAATATAACAAAATTGTCATTAGTAAAAACAAAACAAATAGCGGTGTTCCAGCGGATGCGCACTTCACCGCTCGGCCACATAACGTGCTTGCCTTAAGTATGTTATTCTATGAGTGTTATACTAGAATACGTATATAATATCACAGTGTATAAACACTATTTGAATTAAACTTGTCTAAGCTATGATCTGAACACAAATACGTATGTGTACCACCGTTTCATAAAATGGTCATGAAACGTAATGTGACGCTCGTTTTTTCCAAGCTGACTGCCCATCCAAAGCTTGCGTCCGCCAGATGCGTTCGGAGCCTGCGATAAGAAGTATAGTTCCAAAAAAACGAATGAGAGAAAAATTACTGTAGGTGTAGAAAAAACTAAATAATTTTCATCATATAGTATATATTTCATTGACTTCAAAATTGTGGTACTATACAGTTTATTTCAACCGTCAACTATTTTGTCAGCCGTGGAAGATTAATCTTTAGATTGTCAAATAACCGCCGTTTATTTTGACGTCGCAAAAAAGAAAAATAACAAAAAATAGCCTTTACAAGCTTCGCCATTGAAACATTTTTTTTTCAATGACCTACATTTATCGCTTTTCAACATTGCTAGGTGTTATTCAAATAAACTTGTCTATTTTATAAATATGAAGAGTATACGGGAATAATGATCAGAGTCTAATTTTGCTCGAAAAAAAACTGTTTGTGCCATCTGATAGACTTTTTCGCAAGCTATCGTTTGGTATAAACAGATGTATGGAAAAATAATCAGAGTCCATTGAAAAAACGTTTTTAAAATACCTATGTTTATAGAAAATGTATGAGTCTGTAAATCTTAAATTTCAATTTACCTAAATTGTGAATCTAGTGACTCTGATCATTATTCCCGTGTACTCTTCATATACTAACGGCCCGGCCCGGTTCGCACAGGTAGCACTAATTATCTATAGCCATAAAAGATGAGAATCATTATCAAAAATTTCTCAGCGTGGATTGAAGTTGCGCGAAATCAATCGAAGAAAAATCAAAATTTCCAAAAAACGAAAAAAAAATATGTTGGTCCGATCGTTACCAAAACCGCTGGACTAATCTGAAGATTGCTTGAAAATGTCATCAAAATCGGTCCAGCCGTTTTGAAGTACATAGGGAACATACATGTACATACATACATCGATTTATATATATATATATATATATATATATATATATATATATATATATATATATATATATATATATATATAAATAGATAAATTTTCAAAAAACTACACAAAAATATTTGCAAATGAATTAAGCAGCATAATACTGAAAATAATAGACATTTTTAAAGATTTTGAAGGTGATGAAAACTATACCTTATTTGTCTAAAGTACTATATTGTGAATATCTAAACGTTAAATTGATAATGTAACTGACGTAAGTACTATAGTATTACTTCAGGGAAGATGGTTACATCTAACGAATAATTCCTGTGCAAAAATATTGTGTTACGAATTTTTCAATTGTAATTAGTTGAAATTTTAAATTGCAAATGCTTTAGGGCTATATAACGAATTCGTATTAACACACATGTATTTCAAAATGATATATTAAAAAAAATCTGTTTCTATTCCGTGTTGAGTAATAATCTGTACGCTGACAATTTGAAAAGCCTTACACGAAAAATAATTGGCCGTAAGTTATTAAAGTAATCCCTAATTAATTAATCTAGTGTTTAACACTGCAGCGCAAACACAGACATAAAACCCATATACACTAGTGGAAAACTTAAAGGAACACATCAAATGCCAATAATAATACAGTTCCTTTATACCTATCAAGTTCATTGATCAATCGAACTGATAGGTGATTAAAAATTGTAAACAGGAATTAAACGAAACATAGTTAACAAATTTCTGTTTAACGTTTCGATAATCCCTCAATGTCATTGACCAATGAGATCTGCCTTGACTATCCACTTAGTTCAGCGCGAAAATAATATGTATTATTTACAAGAAAAAGATACCAGGAGTCAGCAATTTATTAGTATATATAGGTATCTATTTATTGGCTTTTTTAAGAATTTTTACAAAAAAAAAAAGTAATTCGAATTTTCCCGTTGAGTACTTCTTATTTATAATAATATATAATCCTCTTTTCGCGCGATAAATTTTAATATCGCTGACGGATTTCAATTTGGTTTTCATCAGTGTCTATAAATTTGTACCATTGCGCACTTGAAACGTATTACGGTAATATGTTATTTAATATAATTATATTAATATGTTTCAAGCTTGTGATGAAGTTAGTGATAAAAAAATATTGGGAAGCCTAGCACATAGCAGAGAGCACTTTTGCACACAGGTGTATTACTCGTATAATAATATGTAGGCGCCAAAAAAGTCACACACGACATCCACTCATCACACTGTCCCATAATGCAGAACTTAGGGATAACCAATCATTTACGGATAGAAGAATCATTTCACCAGTTTCAATTTTAGTCATATGTAATTATCAGCGCATTTTACAACTTGTACAGTAGTCGTAAACATGTGAGGTCACCCAACAAGATTTCATTTAAATTAAGCAATTACCATAATTACATAGGGATAGCATTTTAACCTTTTGTTTCGAATCTGCTTCAAACATTCTTTTTATCTGATAATTTATAATTATTTGCTATTAAAGCAACTATGCCTAAACAATAATTTATTAATTAATACTGTTGTCACCAACACGTATAAAGTCAATAACACCTTTAAAAAAATAATATCAAATACAATAACATACAAGAACACTTAACACAACAAAAAAATTAACTTATATTTACTATTGTACGACACAGATAAAGGTTTGAAAAGTAGCGGAAGCTACTTGTTTTCAGTAAAAATTTCTTGAAGCTAAGTAAGAAAAGTCTTAAGACTCATATAGACCAACATGATGCTGCGGTAGCGGAACGGAAGCGTATCCAGCTAACATACGTCGCCATAATATACTTTCATACCGCACCGCTTCCGAAGTTTTACGAAAGTTTTTATTTTTTTTCATTTGGAAGTACCTAGCTTGAATTTTACGCGAAAAATGGCAAGATCAAATTTCGTTAAATTGTTTCCAGTAGTTCGAAAGAATTAAACACGAATTTGGTTTTTACTGAAAAATAACCAAAAATCGTTGTTTTTATCTATGGGTATCAGCAAGCACAGCTTCACAAGTTGCGATTGGACAACCCTGCAAGTTCATAACAACTACATGACACACGCATACGAACTGTATAGGTATATATAAAGTTTCAATATGGGACATACGATAGTCGAGATGGAAAAACAACCTCCCCGGTATATCAGTGACACAATATGCAGCAGACCGCTAACCCTCTTTTTATACGTGGAAGTTTACTGAACAATAACACCTGACGGTGTTCACTCCGAAACAGTTGACAATCAACGTGTATTGATGTGCCCTTTGGCAATACTCACTTGGATCATGTAAACCTATACAGAAAGATGGTAATATTGTTACAATGATGATCTCTTTTGGAAAAAGCTTCGAGAAAAATTGTGAACAAATATGCCGACAGGTTTTGCTTTTTTATGTACCGAAAACAATAAAAAACGTTTTATGCATTAATAATTAAGAATGGCTGAACAATTAATGAGCTATACATAACTGATTAAGCTGAGGTGGAGTGTGCATTATGAGGAACGCATTAGGAATTTATTTTTTAAGGCCACCTGCGACTAAAGTATTACAACGAGATCTAATAATAAAACTGGTGAAGCAACGCAAACTGGTTAGCTTTATTTTGTCAATGTGTAGTTTTAGTTTTAGTTAATAGGGACGTTCCATAAATCTAAAAGCACGGTAGTTGTCCAAGCCAAATTTTCGCAGCAAGAATTTTTCTGGAGATATATTTTACCATGGCTATAATAAACATCCACAACGAGAAACCACAATACAAGTTTCACTTTGAGGCTTTTTAATATTATCACGAGTTGTGAGCATTTTTGCAATTGCTATGACACGAATTTCGGTTTGTGGTCTTTTCACATGTACCAAAACAAGTTGTGATGTTTTTTTTCACTCGGCGAATATTTTTGATATTCTTAATACAAATATCGTATTTTAATGTGCTTATAATATATGTGATTATGAAATACGTTAAAAACAATACGCAAAGAGAGGCGCTTTGAGAGGCGCTGGTATAGACCAGATGTAACGTTATATGTATTATACAGCGCATAAATGGATTAGAATAGCTATGTCACCGTGGAATCACCAATAACAGCTCAACCACACGCTCCACTAGTGTTCTGTTCTCTCAAATTACATTCAAAGCGAATGGTACTGTAGATCAACTGAATCAACCCTACGTGAATGATAATTTGCAATATCAAATGCATCAATATAGTATGATATAGTACAGCCACTGAAAATTGGATTTTACTTTATTTATCTAAATGCTCGACATCTAAGGTCATTTGCAATTAATTGTATCCAAGAAGAATTGTAGACTATAGACGCTCAACAGCTGAGGTCATCAGCATTTAATTGTATAAAATTACATTAAACGACATGTATGGGCGGAGGTGGAATTTGAACCCACGATTGTATGATATAATGATCAGCACCCTAATTAATATTAGACCAAGCTGTTATCTAAAAATGGAAGGTTTAGCTAATAATAAGTAAACTGTAATAAGTTCTTTTTATATAAAAGAAAAAAACATTTAAAACAAGCTTTTACCTACTGTTCGCCATCAATAGATTCCCATTGGTGTTCCTCAGCTGACTTCATTATCAGGTTGACGACATAGAAATATTGTATTACAATCGCATATGTGGAAGCGAATCAAAATTAGATTTGAGTTTATAACCTAGTAAAATAGTACTAAAATAGACCAGTTCAGTTCAAAATCTTTGGTACTCAGAAATCCCGGTTATATGTACAAAAGAGATAGAAAAAATAGGATGTCTTTCGTTCATGGCAATTGAGATTATTGTTCTTTGTTTTAAATAAAAAATACAGCAAAATATCATTAATAATTTCAATTTTTATGACACCTGCTGAAATTTTTGCTCAACAAACCTTTTATTGCTTAGGACCTCAAGTAGAAATTCATCCCTTCTCAACGTAAGGGTTTATCAAAATTTATTATACCTATTGCATTTGTCAATGATCACGCTATAACGTGAGCTATACTCGGCGCTACACACTGCGAAGTTACCTCACATTAAGTTATATAGAACATACAAGAAATGTTCACATTTTCATTGTTTTAGCCTGCATGCCTAATGAATATTTGTAATTAAGAGTCACAGGTGCTCTTTTGTGTTCTAAAATTAAAACTCAATATAAGGATTGAAACTGAGGACATCCACTTAAAAATATTAGATATTACGTTAGGTGCAAATGCGGAAAATGCTTACTGAGCGATAATATTATAGACCGCATCGCGTTCATGCTGATGTTAAAAAGTCACAAATCTAAATTCGTGAAAAAACTACGTAATACGATGTGGTAATGTAAAAATTCCACAAAGCGAAATTCGTGTTGTGGTGCATTAAATAATCAACCATAAATCGTTCTGGCAATGCCACAGCGCGTTATGGTTTGTGGACGGTAATTAACGTTGCCATAATAATAGTAAAAAAATACCTTTCGAGAAATTACGAAAAATTTGTATAATTCAGTTAAATTCTTTTTGTAGGTTAATTGTGGACAAAAACGAATTTTGTTGAAAGCTTTGTCTAACAAGTATAAGAGAATGCGTTGTGGTCAGTTCTATTGTTCCATGAGCGTTCTTGGTAGTATGAGAGAAAGAGAGACAGAGAGAGAGAGATTTGTTTTTCTTTTTAAATAACGGGTTATAAATCTCTGAACAGAATCACTGTCTGTCGGATGCCATTTATACAGTTCGGTCTGTCTACACTCTACACCATCGTTGAATGCATGGACCTTTCAGATATATTCACGGCCCGCTAGGCGTCCGTGGATCCCAGTTTAAGAAACACTGCAATAAGTCATAAACAAACGAATTTAGGTTGCGAGGCAGTGACTATAACTCTCATCCACCACAGCACAACGTTGTATGGGCGCAATGTTGCAATTCACTTATACCGCCCGGGCGGTATAAGTGAATTGCAACATTTCGTTACATATTTAATCTCAAGAATCGATTTTACCCCACCGTGTCAAAAGAAGTTTTGCTTCAACAAAACTTTTTAATAAAAATAAGCTTTTATTGAAATGTGCTAAAAATGAAAAAATAATTTATAACCATTTAGAGCCAATATTATAAAAGCGTTCGTCGTGACTAATGAAATCATAGAGTTTACAACTTTTATAATTAAAAAATTACATTACTAAAAATACTTTTTGTACATTTTATTAAAAGTTTATCTTTAAAAAGTTTTTTAAGCTAATAATTTTTATAACATTAGTATAGATAAGATGTTTTGGCAAATATAGTAACATCAGTCAACTTAAAGACATGTTTTCTGTGCAACTAAACGATAATGAAACAATATATTTCAGTAAATTGGCTGTCAATCTTTTGATGTGCCAATTGACATAGGGTCACTGTCAAAGAGCCAACAACGGAGGAATGACCCCGTCACGTCGAAACAGTGAAATCGAGACATTGATAAATATCCATGATTATGCACATAAACATATGTTTATATCTTTCAAAATTTCATTCTCCGAATACAATTGTATAGTTATATGTTTACGCGACAATCGTGAAATCACCAGAAGGGTGTTTTAACTGTTCAATTAGTGTTACAGTTGGTTATGAAAAATTTACCTATTACCAGAATGTGCTTTAAAAAGCAGAAACTTGAAATAACTGACCATTTCATAAAATGTCTATGGCTGTGATATTACGCAAAATGAAATACAAAAAAATCCCTTTATGACGTTTTGCTGTACATTAGTAGTTTAAAAATTATTTCTGTAATGATAACTAGCATTTAATAGAGCGCGGCTTAGCATGGAAAATATGATTCAGAAATAGACGCAGAAAAAAGTGGGTTAGCATGGTTAAAAAAGTAATACTAGATATCCTAAATCCGAAACCACCCCAATCCCAACGCTTATAAAAACTGTAACGGCAACAGAAATGACGACGTCATGCTTTTATTTATCATGAAATTAATTTCGCCAGTGGCGGGTACAATTTTTCTACAAAAATGTTTCCATTTTTTCTCGAAAATAAACCTGTCGACTTCTTTTTAGTATATTTGCCATATGGCAACATACACTATTGGCGTCGGTCGGATGGCGGGACCTAGGGGTCGGACCAAAATTTCTTGACGTTTCATAACCTCCTAAACACTTTGGCACCATTTTTAAAAATGTTTATATATATATATGTGTGTACGCGCAATAACTTTCGAAAGAGTTAATTGATTTCAATGAAATTTGGCCCACGTATTGAAATTCATCACCGCAAGAAGCCTATTTAAAATGGGCCTAATCGGGCTATTTTAAGGGTAGTTTTTAGGGGTTGAAAAATGTTTTTGGGCCCCAAAATACCGAAAAAATTCTCCGAATCGTTTCAAAATTGAAATGTAACCCTCTGGTAGTAATTAAAAAGTGTCCCCAAAATTTAAATAAAATCGGCCCGACAGGACCGGATTTACAAATTTTATGAAAACACTAGTTTGCAGATAGTGACTTATTTCTTGAAGGGTGTATTTAATTCGGTGTAGACGTTAGATTGATAATAATATTACAATTAAGACAAAAAATGTTATTTTAAGGGGTGTATTAAGGGGTTAAATTTTTTATTTTGCCCAAAAACAAACTTAATTTCACATAATAAAAGTATAAAATCACACAAGCAAATACACTATATTGTCGGCAGGGTTTTGGCACTGCGACCCGGGTTTTTTTTTTTTTTAGAATAGAGACTATTTAAATCTTTTTGATTTGTAGACTATCGCACGAACAATCATGAAAAATCGTCAGGGTACTCATTTATTAATAATTATTATGATTATAAAATTAGCAATAATGATAAACCGACATTGTTCTTCCATTTAATATTTTATTGGCGCATTTTCTCAAATCAACACACCGATTAAACTCACCCGCAGAGCACAGCACCAGACGGCCATACGAGTTATTAACTGCCATTTTATGCATGTATTTTATACGGTGCTACAAAATAGTAATTTATGTTTCTAGAACGTGAACGCAGTTATTAGTACGAGCTGTGACATTAATGAATGATCAGCGAGATTTAACAGTTATACACGAGTCATAATAGCATTACAATCGAGAAGTCTGTATCTCGATTGTAATGCTATTATTATAATTTGCACTGATTTTTCACTCGGCACGTGGTAGAACATGATTAATAATAACAAGTAATTAAAAAACACTTGAAAATTCTACAAATAATTCTTTATTTCTCGACGATCGTTTCGGACAATAAGTCTATCTTCAGGAGTATAAGTTTTGTACTCCTGAAGATGGACTTATTGTCCGAAACGATCGTCGAGAAATAAAGAATTATTTGTAGAATTTTCAAGTGTTTTTTAATTACTTGTTGCTATTATTATATTATATGCATTATATTATTTTACACGTCCTTTCTATAAAATAGTCAAATTTCACATCATACGTAATCTATATAAATAAAAGTTAAATGCGGTTTGTTGGTAAGCGCAAAACTTGTAATATAGTCCAAATAAAGTTTTTAGAAAAAGAACAATTCAAAAAATTGACAGAAAAAGTGCAAAATTTGGGAAAAATTGAAAGTGCTTTTTTGTACTGGATTTATTCTTATTAAATGTCAAACCCGTAAGACTAGACTAATATTCTGGAGCATACGGCTCTACTACTGTTATTGCAGTTAAGCGAGGCGCAGCCTCATGAGGCAAAGTCATAATACGGTTAATCCCACGGCTCCACTACTGTTGTTGCTGCCGAGCTGGGCGCATCCTTGCGAGGCAAGACTATAATACGGTAGAACCGAAGGCTTTACTACTGTTGTCGCTGCCGTGTTTTATCTCAACCGCGGGTAACGGCCAGTAAATTATAAGTATATCTTTAATTACTTTTTACATCTGATGATAAAGTGTAAAAATGAGCACAGTAACACCATCCGCGGTGTAAAAATAAAAGGTCAAAATGTATTTGTATTCCTGTAATTAATGCTTTTTAGTACCTATAGGTCCTCTGTCGCATGCACTCGGCGGTCTGTCAATCGCCTTGATTAGAAGCAATGCATATACTTTATTAGTGTATTTACCATATGCGGCAACATACACTATTGGCGTCGGTCGGATGGCGGGACCTAGGGGTCGGACCAAAATTTCTCGACGTTTCATAACCTCCTAAACACTTTGGCACCATTTTTAAAAATGTTTATATATATATATATATATATATATATATATATAGGTATATATGTGTACGGGCAATAACTTTAGAAGGATTTAATTTATTTTAATGAAATTTGGCACACTTGTTGGAATCCATCACCGCACAAAGCCTATTTAAAATGGGCCCAATCGGATTATTTTAAGGGTGATTTTTAGGGGTTGAAAAAAGTTTTTGGGCCCAAAAATACCTAAAAAATTCTCAGAATCGTTTCAAAATTCAAATTTATCCCTTTAATAGCAATTAAAAATTGCTCCTAAAATTTTAATAAATTCGGCCCGACAGGACCGGACTTACAAATTTTCTGAAAACACTAGTATGCAGATAGTGAATTATTTACTGAAAGTTGTATGTAATTTGGTATAGAGGTTCGGTTGATAATAATATTGCGTTTAAGAAAAAAAAATGTTATTTTAAGGGGTGTATTAAGGAGTCAAATTTTTTATTTTGCCCAAAAACCAACTTAAGTTCGCATAATAAAGCCACACTGCCTGTATAAGCAAATACACTATATTGTCGGCAGGGTTTTGGCACTGCGACCCGGGTTTTTTAAATTTGTATACCTATTTGTATGAAGGATATAGATGGAAGGAGAATCCTGAGATTGAATATCTCAATCCTATTGCTTTAGTAATAAAAATATGTATATGTATAAAAATAAAGAAGTGACCAGATATATTGTAAAATGGTTTGTGACATGTCGTATATTTTTGGTACTTAATTATAATGTATGTGAAATTCATTAAGCTCGTTCAACTCCGCCTAATTATTCCGTCTGTTCTGTTAACATTTCTGATTTGCTACGTTTAATTACTGAAGAGAGCAAAACAAAGTGTTCGCCAACTGCTCCCAAATGTTAAATGAAGAGCCGGAGACACGGAATTATAAAGTACAACTAGGCCCTCAATTTGTCTACCGCTACCGTTGTCCAGAATGCACAAGGAATAATTCATGTCACACTTAAAATAATTGTGTCCTTGATTTTTCCCGGTCAAAAACTTCATTGCAATCTTCGATTATAAAGGACCAAATGTTACTGCAGCATAGGATTTTTTGTCAAATGGTTGCAATTCTGTATTTAAAAATTTAAAACATAACATTGTTATTGACTTTTTTTTTTTTTGTCTTTGGTAATTAATATAAAAATGATTTGTCGGGAAAAAGGACTTTTTAAGTAAACACTTATTTGTTATTTATAGCGACGTTTCGTCCCTTGCTTGGGACTTTTTCAAGCTTTATAACTATTAAATGTTTTGATCAAGTAGATATAAAAGTTAAAATACACATGTAAATATACATTTTAGTTAAACAATTGTTTATTAAAAAGTTTGTAATAATTCCGTTTTTTTAAAAAATATTTTTACGGTTGATGTTCGAACTATTTTTTTTATTGACGGTTAGTAAATATAAAGCTTGAAAAAGTCCCAAGCAAGGGACGAAACGTCGCTATAAATAACAAATAAGTGTTTACTTAAAAAGTCCTTTTCCCTGACAAATCATTTTTATAACATTGTTATATTTTTAGTTAATTACCGAATTTGAACTATATATGCCTTTTAAAAATATAATAATACAAATAACGGGAATTGACATTTTTTTACGTTATAATATTTTTGTTGGGAAGCTCGAAATATTATGTAACAAAAACAAGAAGCTTTGTTAAACTAATCCATATATGTAATTAATCACTTTTTCAATAATGCAGGATTTGCAAAATGAATATTTATATTAAATTAAAATGTACTCAACTATTTTTGCAACGGCATTATGGTTGGTCATATTTTGTATGCAAAGAACGTATATTCCAGCAACAAGAGTTGCACAACTACATACAAATTACAAAAAATGTGCATTTTACAAAAAATAAATCGAAAACATGCTGATTTCAGTGGAGTACCATATGCAATATGACGACAGTGGCGGGAAACACTTTTATTGCAAATTGATCGAAGTGAATACAAAGAATTTCGATCTGCGTAGTAACTATCAAAAAACAAACTATTTTTCGAAATAGAATATACGCAAACTTTTGCAACACATAGACATTATGATTAAGTTAATAGTGTTTTAATAATAATAATATTGTAATCGCTTGATAAAACTGAATACATGTACGTATTTTTAAGTTTAATTTAAAGATTATAAAAAAAATTTCAGGGTAAAAGTGTCAAACCCTGGCGTCAAAATATTGTATTTGCTATTGCATGATTTGAATTGAAAATTGATTTTGGACAAAATAAAGAAAACATTTATGAAATAAAGCCTTTAAAATAATTACATTTTTCTCAATTTCAATATTCAGCAAGATTTTATATCAACAATTAAATTACTTAGATGCCCAAAATATTTATAACAATGACCAAAATTAGAATACAACAAATTGCAGATACATACCTTAAAACTGTTTCAAATGGCGGCCTTTGATGTGCAACTTCCAAGTCTCTAAAACAATATTACATTTCATTACTTAAAATGTTATGAAATTAAAAACATAATCATAGTTTTATCGTGTTTTAATTACTCCATAGCATAATATGGCGCAATTGTAAGCCGGCACACAATGGAAATTAGTACAAAATGCTTATTTATAAACCATACTACGTCGAATATAGTAATTGCGTTTAAAAATCTTTATTCATTTCTCTATTATATTTTACTATGTTTCTAATTATAATAGTAGCTTATGTACCTATTTAGTTTCTAATGCATTTTTTTTGACGAGTACTGACAGTGTATTAATAACGAGCTACTAGCGAATTTTAACAGTAACACCAGTTACAAAATCATTACAATCGAGATGCATACTACATTTATTGCACGTATACTATGCATGTATGCTATGAGTACCGTTCAACGCCTACTCTGGTCTCTGTTACATGGAATTAAATGGCTATTGCCAGAGATATGACTCTTGGATTGGTAAAATAGTATTACCTTTGTTTTATTTTACGTACTAGTGTCAAAAAGGGCATTTTACTACCGCTCTACAAAACATAAAAATCAGCTATTTTACAGGGGGTTGAATAAAAAAGTACTGACAATTACTTCCGTTTTAATTAGTATGAAAAATCTAAAATAATTAGAACTCTGCACGAACTGAGAGATCTCAAAATTTCTTGTGTATAGTTTGTATGTGGAGCTCTGTCAGGTTTGTATGCGGACCCTGTCGAAGTTTCGCATTTAAGGTCTTTAAAACGAAACAAAAAAACTGAATATTTCATATAATTTTTCTGTATTTTCAGTACAAAAAAAGTCCTTTATGTTCGAATACAGGGATTATTCAAATCTCATGGGATGTGATTCGCAGAGGCCATATAAAGTTTAGGCTAAATGTCATAATTTGTCACATAGAATATATTTGAACTGTATATGATGAGATGAAGTACCTACATATTTTGTATTGTCTTCCTGAGATTTTGCGGATGTTTTATATCGGATTTGGAGTTTTTATGGATTAATTCGATATCAGATTTACAATAATAATATTGTGTACTATTTTTTATAAAGGTACTCTATTCAAATGATAGTGGTTTTAAACACTTTTTTATGCATTACTTCTTTTCAAATCAATATATATTTAGGTACCAGCAGTCCGGTCCGGCTTTGCCCGTATTTGTAGATTATCTTTTAAAGATAGACACATTTTCCTGGCACGGAATTTTTTATAGAATATATCCGTATTTGCCCGGCGTAGCAAAATGAGATCTAGCCTAAAATAATTCCACATATTAAGGCTGTTGGAACGCTTTGAATTTAAGCCAAAAATAGAGCTTCGGCTGTCAACTGATTGTAGACTTATTCGTCAACATTCTGCAAAAATTCTTTCTCTATAAGGAAGATAAAGGACAAATCTAGGTCTCTAATCGCCTACTTTTGTAATTTATGTACGATTTGCTAGAAAAAATTTGGCATTAATTGTGCTAAAAAAACACACGTTGTCAATGTCACACTATGACCTTATTCGTACTTATTTCACAAAACTGTTCCCTCACAAACCTAAAGTGACGCACTAAGAGCTTGTACACAGCACGCCATTGCGAAATCAGAATCCGCTTAGATATTTAAAGCGCAAAGAGTCAATTTTGATAAAAATGGAAAAATGGAGTAGCAGCAGTAATGATGCAAGGTAATGACAACATTCTGTATATTGACTATAAGACATCTTAGTGAAAAGTAAGGTGCAGAGATTCGGTACACCGCACTTTGTGGCTACGAGAAATACATTAAAGTTCTCTTTAGTAGTCTCCAGTAGAAACGTGTGGTTGGAGGGCAGTGGACACCGTTAACGCAATAAGAAATGTACAGTTTTCCCGCTTTTTTCTGTAATTTTAATAGACTGTAATTTAGTTCTTCTATTAATCTTCGTGATACAAGCAGTGGGAAAACTATGCAGGCAATAATTTGTTCAGGTTTTCGAATAATTTAACACGGAAATAACGAAAGTACAGGTCTGCATGGTGGACAAAAATTGTGATCGAGCAAATATTATAATATATAGATATTTTTTAAGTAACTAATTAAAATTAACGTAAAATACAACCGTTGAAATCGCTATTTTCATCAATAAAAGGGATATTTTGAGCCGGGATTTGGAACATTTTTTTCATAGTCGGCAGTCTTCCGGCAAATCCGGGACGAACGGCTGCAATTTTACATCTACCTTTCACGATTGGTAAAATTTAATCCACCTAATGGTTCGCTAATTAACATTCATAATGGACATCAGTGAATTTATTTCAAATATTACAGCTGTAATTAAAATAATTTCAATATTGCAAAGTGCATTGTTTTAGCACGACGATTATTTTTCAAATAGCCGTAAAACTGCATAACTTTTTAACTAATTTATTGTCAGCTCGGTCGGTGTGTTATAATGCTCATTACAGCCATAACATAAACGTTGGTAACGTTCATTTGAAATTACCGACGTGACGGTTCACTAACCGTGAATAGCTGCAATTGACGTAAAATTGTACTCGCTTTTTCGTAATTTCGCTGCAACGTCAATTTACAATTCCAGAAAATGAACGTTTATTCAAAAAAATATATTGTGTTGTTGAAAAATTCATTTAAAAAGAAAACTTCTAAAAACTATGAATATTTTCTTTAGCATTTTTTATTCATTCAGTTGTCTTTGTCATATTGCACAATATGCGTAATTTCGGAAGTCACGCATGTGTACATGGATTCCTTCTGTGACTTATTTAGACATTTTCGGTATTTGTATATGTTTCTTGAATTCTTGTTAAATAACCTCTACTAATAAACTGTTAACTTTTTGCAACAAATATAAATAAAATGTTACGATTATTTCTTAAACTAGGTTTCCAAATATTAAGAATTAATTATTACATGGTATCGTTTTCAACAAACAAAAATAAAACAATTTAAATTTCATCCTGCATCAGACACAACTTATGGAAGTAGATTATTAATTTCCACAAAAACATAAATGTGCAAAAAGAGCCAAGCTCTATACGAAGAACAAGAAATTTGGAATACTGCTTTTTTATGGCAACCTTAACTCTCCAGAAAAAATCAATTCTGTAACGTAACTAATCTCAGAAACAGAAAGTGGTCGAAAAGAGCTCGAAATGATTCATGTAAATATAGTACCGCCGCCGCGAAACTGGAAAGTTTCGGGTTCAAGTCCCGACGGCGATAGTGTTTGATAACAAAAAAATTCTAATATAATATTGTAACAATCGTTGTTTCTGAACAATTGGAGAAATTTATAACTGTCACCGTTATTAAAAAAAACATTAGACGACTTTAGAAAAATCGTAAATGTTAGATCAGAAAATTATTAAACATTCAAATATTTAAACTTTTCATTTTTTTATAATATTATGAATATTTTTGCCACCTTTCTAAGGGGCCGTTCAAGGATTACTTAAGCAGATTTTCTACAATTATTTATCACCCCCTCCCCCTTGTCAGCAAAAGTAAGCAAAGGTCTTACCCTCATGAGCAGCAGATATAATACTTGAAAAAAGTAAATAATTACTGCTGACGTAATTACCATCTAGATCCCCCCCCTCCCATGTCATCAAAAATAAGAAAAGCAAAGACCCCCCGCCCCCCTATAGTGCTTACGTAATACTTGAACGGCCCCTAATGTCACCGTCTTTTCAAAACCGAATCATATTTTAATTTACTGTGTGCTATTTCATATATTATTGAAATATTTAACTTAATGATTGATGCCGCTATAAAAATTAACTCCTAGGGTTAAGGATAACTGGTGAAACAATCGAAGATTAGTAATTGTAATTGCGATGACGTAACGGCACTCTGAGATCACCTCTGGCGTACCTACACAGTTGTTTGGTATCCAGACAACAGACTCATATTTCTCTATTACTACAAAAAAAGGCCATAAGGTGTATTTCGGGTGCTAATTATGATGCTCATTGTAAACCACTGTTTACTGAATTACGAATTATGACTGTCTTTAACTTGTATATCTTTAACGTGTTGTGTTACTTTAAAGCAAATATTGATAATTTACAAACCGGTGCCGATCACCATAACTATGACACCAGAAGCAAAAATGAAGTTCTTGTGATGTATCACCGCTTAAAAATTTGTCAACAAAGCCCAGACTTTATGGGACATAAACTTTTTACCCTTTTACCGGAGAAAATAAAAGGACTTTCTTTTAAATATTTCAAAAAATTCACAAAGCAATTTTTGATCTTAGAACCATTTTATAGTTTTGACGAATATTATATGTGCAATATGACACAAAGTTTTAAAAAAATATATCCAAATTTACTGTAATTTTGTATCATTTATATATTTTTGTATCACTCTTTTATTGACAATGTCTGTACAATTTTAATTGTGTTTCTGACTAATAAAGTTTGAATTGAATTGAATTGAACTTGACCCGCACCGCGTCAGACAGCGCGTTGTGTCGCGCAACTTATTAGTGCATTGTTGCTCGTTATACTAGGGGGCCACGCCTCAGTGAATGAACGTGTCTGAGGCCCGGGGGACGCACTCTCACACTACATTTTGCTATACAGTGTGGTAGCAAACTAATGAAAAATCAGGTAATCTTGAGGGATTAACTGATTTTTCAAGTTACTTGATACTTGATATATCATAACCACTTGACTTGATTTGATTTTCGGATTCACTTGACTTCATTTCAAGTAGCTTGAAAATTATGTCAGGCCGTGAATCCGTAACTACTAACTTTAAAACAATTTATATACAGTATAATTAATATTAAACGTTGTTAAACAGATTTCACCATTATCTGAGCGTTGTAGGTGGAGCCACTTTGCGTGAGAGGTAGGAACTAAAAACTTGAAAATACGCGAGTAAAATCGGTTACAAATAGATACTGTTGAAAATACATAAGTACGACTGTATAGTTTTCGTCAGAATCTGAACTGACGAAATGTATAAACCGATCTGAATGTTTGTTGTTACACATCGCCCTCGAAGATGTGTAGAAACAAAACAATAAAACAAAGACGTTCCTACAACGTTATAAACAAACAAGAACGCGGTCCGCGGTTCAGCTGCCGACGACAACCGACACAACAACCCTAGCCCGTCGGAGGTACACAAGAAGGGCTGCTGTTGCTGCTGCTGTCAGCGCTCTACTAGAACAGCGGTGAGCCGTGTAAGCGCACGTATATAAATAATTATATTTACAAAACACAATTTACTTTGTGGTTTGGGCGCGAGTTATGTTGTCGACGTTCATTTTAATTTAAACTTATTAAATTATGCAAAATATCCGCCTCTACTGTATACCAAACGTGTACTGTACCGCTGTACCAGATTCTACAGACTGGACCAATTCAAAATGACAATTGACATAACAGCTGGTGTTATACCGTACGGGTGGTCTAGTGTGGGCTGCGTCTATTATAAAGTGTCGTGTTTGTTTATACTAGAAAATATTATTTTAAATATCGAGCAAAAGAACAGTTTTTGTATAAAAGAACTGCGGGTGAACCGCTAGAATAATAATAATTAGTGTATTTGCCATATGGCAACATACACTATTGGCGTCGGTCGGATGGCGGGACCTAGGGGTCGGACCAAAATTTCTCGACGTTTCATAGCCTCCTGAACACATTGGCACCATTTTTGAAAATGTTTATATATATATATATATATATATATATATATATATATATATATATATATATATATATATATATATATATATATATATATATATATATATATATATATATATATATATATATATATATATATATATATATATATATATATATATATATATATATATATATATATATATATATATATATATATATATATATATATATATATATATATATATAGGTATATATGTGTACGGGCAATAACTTTAGAAGGATTTAATTTATTTTAATGAAATTTGGCACACTTGTTGGAATCCATCACCGCACGAAGCCTATTTAAAATGGGCCCAATCGGGTTATTTTAAGGGTTATTTTTAGGGGTTGAAAAAAGTTTTTGGGCCCAAAAATACCTAAAAAATTCTCAGAATCGTTTCAAAATTCAAATTTAACCCTTTAATAGCAATTAAAAAGTGCTCCTAAAATTTTAATAAATTCGGCCCGACAGGACCGGATTTACAAATTTTCTGAAAACACTAGTTTGCAGATAGTGAGTTATTTACTGAAAGGTGTTTTTAATTTTGGTGTGGACGTTCGATCGACAATAATAATGCAATTAAGAAAAAAATGTAATTTTAAGGGGTGTTTTAAGGAGTTAATTTTTTTATTTTGCCCAACAATCACCTTAAATTCACATAATATAGCCACAAGGTCTGTATTAGCAAATACACTATATTGTCGGCAGGGTTTTGGCACTGCGACCCGGGTTTTTTTATTATTGTTGTTTACAGAAAAATACTTTCAAAGTTTATCATTTTGATTGTTATATTAGATAAATTACCAAAATAACTAAATCTAGTATGGTACTAGTTCACAATCTTGATTTTTTCAACCTTTCCTTATTTTAACTAAACTTTTACGTCACACTAACCCATTTTTCGTTCTATATGGGTAGTCATGCTAATTTGGCTCATAAAATAAAAGCTCTACGATGCATTATGCACAAATAGCATAAATAAGTAATTATTGTTGTAACGTTGAAGTCTTTTCTACAATTTTTGTATTTTGTATTTTCAATAGTTTATTATTGCTGTTCTGAATGATTAATGTAAGAATTTACAGTGCTGTTAATTTTTTGTCACTTTCTAACAAATTTAACGTTACATAAGTGGGACAAAAGTTTGATAGTGCCGTTAATTTTACCATTAATAATATAAAATAGCGTTATACATTTTAAGTGCTTATGAAGCATTTCGGTACACTACGACTACTGACTAGAAAATGAGGTCTGACTGTTTTTTTCATAAATTATATTCACTAAATTAATAAAAATTAAAATTTAAGCTTTAACAAACCATATTTTTTTTACACAAACCAAAAGCCCTGACGCCAGGTGTCCCGATCGTTTGACTTGCTGACTGTACACCCTAAGTACTATCTAATCTTAGAATATTAGCCTTTACGCGATTTTTTACTACGGGTTCCTACATTCAGTGTTTACATTAATTAAAAAAAAAGAGTACAAAAAAATAATATTCAGCTTGAAAAGAGCAGTTCTGAAAACCTTCATGCATCTAGAGCTATAGAAACTGCGCCCGAGTTAAGATTAAGTTTTCATCAAAATCGATATTATTACAAGTGGTTAAAAAGTGGTTAAAGTGGGCAAAATAGACGTTTAAGCGAGCGAATTTGTAGGTTCTGCTTTACTACATTAAAACGTGTTTATTAGCTCGCTTTCTAGTGTAGGCCTGTTTGTTCGTTACAAAGTTTGCAATCGATTTTTCATCTACCGATTGAGTTGAAATTTTGCCCACATGTGTAGTTCCGATGACAATACAATATTATTAACTGACCGGCTCGGCTCTTCTCTGGATGCAAATCGCATTTCCTGATAATATGAAGACTTGAAACCTTAAAATTTCACACACAAGACTAAAAAGCAGGAAATAATTATTTATATAAAAAAATGTTTAATATAATTAAATAAAAGGAACTAAAAAGTACAAAACACTTCTCCTAGCGTGGGGGTAAACTCTGTGATCGTTAATTAAACACAACCCACGCTTTTATAATGGACTAGGACAAATAATTTTATAGATTTTTCCGATTTAAAAAAGTGGTATATTAAAAATCATTTTTTTAGTTTTATTTTATTGTATATCTTAAGCCAGTACCTTAAGATTTGATAAATATATTTCCTACATTTATAATACGTAAGGTCTCTACATAAGTTGTAGACGCCTAATGATAATTGTTAGAAAACATTCGTTGTTAAAATGCTAAATTAGAAAAATTTTAATTTAATTTATCCACTGTCACCGTCGGGACTCAAACCCGAATAAACGTAGGAAATATATTAGGAAAAATCAGGTCTTGAAATAAATTATATAAAAAGATCAGGTGAAAAGACCAATTTTTAAGTACTTTTTTATTCAATGTACGACGTTTCGTCGGTTTAATTCCGACTTCTTCATGTACTTCGAAAATTTAGTTAAAATATGTCATACCAATATTTTTTTAAATAAAATAATGAATTACAATAAAATTCAAACAATTATTAGCGTCAAATGATGAATTTATAATATTTTTAATAATTTAAAGTTTATTACAAGTGGTTAAAGTGGGCAAAATAGACGTTTAAGCGAGCGAATTTATAAATTCATCATTTGACGCTAATAATTTTTTGAATTTTATTGTAATTCATTATTTTATTTAAAAAAATATTGGTATGACATATTTTAACTAAGTTTTCGAGGTACATGAAGAAGTCGAAATTAAACCGACGAAACGTCGTACATTGAATAAAAAAGTACTTAAAAATTGGTCTTTTCACCTGATCTTTTTATTTAGTAGGAAATATATTTTTCAAATATTAATGTCAATAACGACAATGGATAAGAAATTTCCATATGATATACATAGGAGCGGTAAATCATTTGCCTCCTTTTTCCGCCTACGAATTACAAGTAACTTGTACTTAGGATAGATTAATAATAAGATTGGAAATTTCACTTTTTTCATTCATAACTCGAGCTAAAAAAATCGGCTCTCGCATGTAGTGAGTTTAATGTTACAATTGCTTTATTAGGATAAATTAACTGTTAAGCTAGCGCACCGTAGAGTAACTGATAACTCATTCCGCCGCAAAAGTGAAAAGATTCGGGTGACAGTGGATAAAAAATTATTTTTTTCTAATTTAACATTGTAACAATGAATGTTTTCTAACAGTACCTTAAGCTTTGACATTTTGTCCTGAGACACCTGTATGCCCCAATTTCCTTTTCTGTCGGTAGAAGGTAAACGAAATACAATATATATCCTATTATTGTTAAGCTACGTCATTAATTTAGCATTTGAGAGCCCGTACTAATTATTAACTTACAAAATTAAATGTGTTGTATTAGTGTGCACCGGAGGTTCACAAAACATGGCATAGTACGAAAGGTAAGTGGCAAAAGAGGTTAGAAAATAATTTAAGTTTATTAAACCATTTACAAAACTTGTTGAGCTATGCATTTATGTAAGGTACAAATAAGAAAATATTAATTTAAACAAAAAACTTTATTTTTCTAATTATTCTACGTTAATTGGTCATAATAGTCCAGTATAGAATCTATTTACAATTAGGTAATCTTTTGCAAGTAATGAAAAAAGGCATGTGTTCGCGGAGACACGACAGAAGTGAAACTTACTATCATTATAAATGTTTTGACTATTTTTTCATAATTATTTAACGCACAATTCTGTTTGTTACAATGGTGAAATCCGTCACACATTTCCCTTTCAACGTGAGGCAATAGCGCTGCATAAGAAATTTCACTTCAAAAATATTCTGGAAACGCATTAATCTATTGATAAGGCATCGTATAAAAAAATCTTCTCAAAACACCGTAAGAACGGAATTACAGACTAATGTTCCATTACAGTTCTCAACAATTTGGTTACTTTCAAGCAAATATTATCCATATTATATTCAAGAAACAAGATGTTTTTCTTTGTATGAGAACTCAGCAGCTTCGACTTGGCTGATTTTGATTTTTTTTCCGTTACCTCAAAATGAAAAAAAACGCAGCCCTCAATAGAATCACTTTGTTGTCTATCTGTTCGTCAAAACTCGACTAAATGTTTTCATTAGTGTATTTGCCATATGGCAACATACACTATTGGCCTTGGTCGGATGGCGGGACCTAGGAGTCGGACCAAAATTTCTCGCCGTTTCATAACCTCCTAAGCACTTTGGCACCATTTTTAAAAATGTTTATATATATATATATATATATATATATATATGTGCGGGCAATAACTTTCGAAGGAGTTAGTTCATTTTAAAGAAATTTGGCATACATGTTGGAATCCATCACCGCACGAAGCCTGTTTAAAATGGGCCCCATCGGGTAATTTTAAGGGTGGTTTTTAGGGGTTGAAAAAAGTTTTTGGGCCCAAAAATACCGAAAAAATTCTCAGAATCGTTTCAAAAATGAAATTTAACCCTCTGGTAGTAATGAAAAAGTGCTCCAGAAATTTTAATAAAATCGGCCCGACAGGACCGGATTTACAAATTTTATGAAAAAACTAGTTGGCAGATAGTGAATTATTTACTGAAGTGTGTATATAATTTAGTATAGAGGTTCGATTAATAATAACATTGCAATTAAGAAAAAAAATGTTATTGTAAGGGGTGCATTAAGGATATAATTTTTTTATTTTGCCCAACAATCACCTTAATTTCACATAATAAAGCCACAAGGCCTGTATTAGCAAATACACTATATTGTCGGCAGGGTTTTGGCACTGCGACCCGGGTTTTTTGAAATTGATACCAAAAATTAGAGTCTACGACCCCATAGAACTGTAAAAGATGCAAGCTTCTAACTCAATATAGTAAAAGAATTTTAAAAGAGTATTCTTTTATAGTGACCTCACTCATTAAAACCTATAGGGCACTTACCAAGAATCTAGAAATTTAGCATGAAGGAAAGTTTTATAGAATAAGTAAAGGAAAAAAATCCTAAAATCATTAATTTCTAATTCCATGTGGAATTATCGGTAGTCTGTTCTACTGTTTTATCATGGACGGTCGGGTTATAAACTTTTACCAAATAATTTTCAGGATAGAAAATGGCTGTTAAAATAAAAGCAAAAGATGAAACTAAACGCCGAGCGCATAATATAATATGAAAGCAATCTGTCGAGTGTCGACGTCACAGCTGTCAACACGTGTAGGTGGCGTTAATTTGTACAGATGTCATAATTTAAGTGAAATATTAGAATTGTAAACCCCACAAAATTTAATTAAATAAACCGAAACAACACCTCATGCAAACGCATGCGCTTGGGAAATTTACACTGTGTAATGTACGTAAAGCATTTGTGTACGTTTGTGTAACAATAAATTAAATAAATAAAATATCATAAACTTGAATGATTTAATTAGTATTTACGTTAACATATTGCGTTCAGGTCAGTTCAAAGGTACCTTTAATTATTTACGTAAGGGAAAACCTTCAACGCTTGAATAATTAATGATTTGTGAAAACGTTATTTTGAATATTTTAACTGATTTTTACGTCCGATAATTCAAAGGTATATTTTGATTAACTAATCCTATATTATTAAACGAGTTAAATTTATATATTTATAGTACAGACATGTATACATGCATATATTTTCAAAAATGGTGACAAATTGTTCAGGAGAGCATGAAATGTCCAAAAAAAATTTGTCCGAGCTTAGGTCTCGCCCGTCTAGAGTATGTACCATATTGGCAAATACAGTACACTAATAAATAAATGTCCTCAATGTTAGCCTTTTTAATATTTTTGGCATGTATATACCAATATTATTTATTTATAGTTTAATATTATTATTATAAAGAAGACTTGGGTGTGTTTCAGGAGCTATTGAAGCGATTTGAAAAATGATTACAGTGTTCAAAAATGAAAAGTTTTCTTTTCTCGAGGAACATGGAGACGTATATTATTACGCTAAGACAAAAGGAAGATGAGCAGTGAGCAAAAATGAAAGGCAGTTTGAGGATTCCGTACGCAATTTTTGAGCTAAATTGGCGTAGACTCCACTGGCTAAACTATTATAAGAGATAAAGTAAAGTGATACATATAGGAAATGCGTTTCTTTTGATTAGTAGTTAATATTTTTTTTAAATAACTCAAGAATGTTTACGAAATGTTGGCTTCTACAACAAGCATGATTTAATATAATTACTAACTGCTGGTCACAGGATTTTCTATATCCCCTATAGTTTAGACCTTAGAGTGATGATAATATATATAGTCTAAAACCTTCCCACGATGCAACCGTGAAATTCAAACTCAAATTGGTCCCGCGGTTTCGGTTTATCGCAAATGTTCAGACAGACGTGATAAGTGAACATTGTATTTCATAGTAATAACGATGATTAAAAAAAACCCGGGTCGCAGTGCCAAAACCCTGCCGACAATATAGTGTATTTGCTTATACAGGCAGTATGGCTTTATTATGCGAACTTAAGTTGGTTTTTGGGCAAAATAAAAAAATTGACTCCTTAATACACCCCTTAAAATAACATTTTTTTTCTTAATTGCAATATTATTATCAATCTAACGTCTACACCGAATTAAATACACCCTTCAATAAATAAGTCACTATCTACAAATTAGTGTTTTCAAAAAATTTGCAAGTCCGGTCCTGTTGGGCCAATTTTATTAAAATTTTAGGGACACTTTTTAATTGCTACTAACGGGTTAAATGTCAATTTTGAAACGATTCTGAGAATTTTTTCGGTATTTTGGGGCCCAAAAACATTTTTCAACCCCTAAAAACTACCCTTAAAATGCCCCGATTACGCCCATTTTAAATAGGCTTCTGGGAGGGATGGATTTCAATACGTGGGCCAAATGTCGTTAAAATCAATTAACTCTTTCGAAAGTTATTGCCCGTACACACACACACACATATATATATATATATATATACATATATATATATATATATATATATATATATATATATATATATATATATATATATACATATATATATATATATATACATAAACATTTTTAAAAATGGTGCCAAAGTGTTTAGGAGGTTATGAAACGTCGAGAAATTTTGGTCCGACCCCTAGGTCCCGCCATCCGACCAACGCCAATAGTGTATGTTGCCATATGGCAAATACACTAATAATATACCACCTGTTTTGTAATAGCTATTTTTTTCCTTAGGTGAATATTTTGAGGTCATGCTGTTGGTGCCTATAAGTGCATCATAAAATATCTTCATAATCAGGTAAAATTACAAAAAAACCCGGGTCGCAGTGCCAAAACCCTGCTGACAATATAGTGTATTTGCTTATACAGGCAGTGTGGCTTTATTTTGCGAGCTTAAGTTGGTTTTTGGGCAAAATAAAAAATTTTACTCCTTAATACACCCCTTAAAATAACATTTTTTTTCTTAATTGCAATATTATTATAAATCGAACCTCTATATCAAATTATATACAACTTTCAGTAAATAATTCACTGTTTGTAAACTAGTGTTTTCATAAAATTTGTAAGTCCGGTCCTGTCGGGCCGATTTTATTTAAATTTTATGGACACCTTTTAATTACTACTAAAGGGTTAAATGTCAATTTTGAAACGATTCTGAGAATTTTTTCGGTATTTTGGGGCCCAAAAACATTTTTCAACCCCTAAAAACTACCCTTAAAATGCCCCGATTACGCCCATTTTAAATAGGCTTCTTGCGGTGATGGATTTCAACACGTGGACCAAATTTCGTTAAAATCAATTAACTCTTTCGAAAGTTATTGCCCGCACACATATATATATATATATATATATACATATACGTATATAAATATATATATATATATATACATATATATATAAACATTTTCAAAAATGGTGCCAAAGTGTTTAGGAGGTTATGAAACGTCGAGAAATTTTGGTCCGACCCCTAGGTCCCGCCATCCGACCGACGCCAATAGTGTATGTTGCCTTATGGCAAATACACTAAAAATAGGTCAAATTCATGTAGGATGTATTAGATGTATGCACAAATAACATGTTCCATTCGCGCTCAGTATAAAAAATTAGCATATTATAATGTTTATGTATAATATAACATAAAATCTAGAAGATTGAGGTTTATAATGTTTCGACTGCAACGGACGTGAGTGCGATAATAAACAGAGATTAAAGTTTATAACAGCGTCAAGGTCTCATTTTAAACTTGTTTTACATATGGTTTTAAAATATTTTACATATGATATTAATTAGAGATGCGCCGAATATTCGTTTGGTATTCGATATTCGGCGTATTCGGTGTCTTTTCCACTATTTGTATTCGGCCGAATTATTCGGTTTTGTTGCCGAATAAATTCGGTTCAAGCATTTCTATTTTTTTGGTTCATGTAGCCAAGGTGTAGAACTAAAAGATAAAACTTCTTATGTAAGATTAAATATATTTATTAAAATAATAAAAACCCGGGTCGCAGTGCCAAAACCCTGCCGACAATATAGTGTATTTGCTTATACAGGCAGTGTGGCTTCATTATGCGAACTTTAGTTGGTTTCTGGGCAAAATAAAAAATTAGACTCCTTAATACACCCCTTAAATAACATTTTTTTTTCTTAATTGCAATATTATTATCAATCAAATCTCTATACTAAATTATATACACCTTTCAGTAAAGAATTCATAATCTGCAAACTAGTTTTTTCATAAAATTTGTAAATCCGGTCCTGTTGGGCCGATTTTATCAAAATTTTAGGGACACTTTTTAATTACCACCAGAGGGTTAAATTTCAATTTTGAAACGATTCGGAGAATTTTTTCGGTATTTTGGGGCCCAAAAACATTTTTCAACCCCTAAAAACTACCCTTAAAATAGCCCGATTAGGCCCATTTTAAATAGGCTTCTTGCGGTGATGGATTTCAACACGTGGGCCAAATTTCATTAAAATCAATTAACTCCTTCGAAAGTTATTGCCCGCACACATATATATATATACACGTATATATATATATAAATATATATATATATATATACATATATATATAAACATTTTTAAAAATGGTGCCAAAGTGTTTAGGAGGTTATGAAACGTCGAGAAATTTTGGTCCGACCCCTAGGTCCCGCCATCCGACCGACGCCAATAGTGTATGTTGCCATATGGCAAATACACTAATAAGAGAAAATATATTTATTTCCTAACCTATCGTCAGTATAGTTAACAGTTATTTTAAACCTTAAATCAACATTTAATTTCAAACTCAAAACAATATTTATTTTTAAGCTTTAAATCAACATTTATTTTTAAACTTAATATCAACATTTTTTGAAATGTCAATCAAATCTACATTTATTTTTTAAAACTTATATCAGGTTATTTACGCGGCAAAACAATGAAATGGTAAACCGAATAATTCGGCCAAATATTCGGTTCGGTAAAGGTTAAACCGAATAATATTCGGTATTCGGTTATTCGGTGAAACCACTATTCGGCGCATCTCTAAATTATTAATTACCAGAATGATACACTTGGACACGAACATATCAAATACTAACCGAATAAAATATAATTTGAGAGAATCCAAAATCGTATTGGTTTTTGTCTACTGTAGTATTTCTATAGTTCCATCTATTAAAAAATTATCGATCTTGAGATTATGTTGATCGATAACATTTTCAATTGATTATTAAAAACATAATAAATTGCCAGAAGATGTCCTACGCAGAATAAAATCAAAATAAAGCAATACGATTGTTAAAATTGTATTTATTGTACTGACATTTCAACAGTATTTTTGTCGTCTTCAGAGCCGGTACAATATATGAGAATTTAGTCTACTTTCAAGGATCACAAGTTTCTCAAATCTGAGAACAAAAACAGTACATAACAAATTGAATCTTTGACCTGGTACTGGCTCAAATAAATCTGGCAGTTGCTAACCTAAAAACACTTTGTTTAAAATCGAAGTTTATATTTATTTTGAAATGCACTTTAAAAAGTTTTCCAAAGAAAGTTCGTGTCGGAATTAGGTCTGAAGATTTGAATACCTATGCAATTTGTCATATGTAATTTAGCGACTTCTTCTCTAATGATTACTATGTCGTCAATTGATTTGATCTTACAATAATCATTTTTAGGGTTGCGTACTTCAAAAGAAGAAAAAACATGCAAACCTTATGGCACGTTACTCTGTCCGTCTATCACAGTGGTATTTCTTACGACTAAATAAAGACATCAAGTTGAAATCTGGTATAAAAGACCAAGGTCATCTATCAAGCACGAACAGCACAGCACGGAGCAGAAAAGCCTGTTCTTAAAGATATTCATGTTATTTAACTGAGCAGCGAATATTAAACCAGCACCCTGCAACCAGCAACGAACGTCAGTCCGTCGCCTACAATTTCGGTCCAGCCATGTTGGAACGATCTAATGTGCTAATGGTGTGTCGGTTTCATTAATTAATTTGCATTGTTAAAACTATTTGAAAACTGCAAAATGTCTACCGCACATTACAAGACCTGTATTAAAATTTGCTGGTTTGTGCATGTTTATGCTAGTCTAGTGTGCGATAAATCTGCAACCTACACGAAGTAGGTTGCAGATTTGTGTTGTGCTGGTCATGCTGGTTTCTGCTTGACAAGTGTTCGCGGTCTTTAAGCCCGCATATATTGCAAACTAAAAAGTACTTCCCCGTAAATTTGGGGTGTCAATGTTTGATACCCAAACAAAAAATCCATGTACAATATTTAGTCAAGTGGGGTATCATTTGAAAGGGCGTTTTTAATGATTTCGAAACTATTATTTCCAAAATTTTGTTATGTAGTTTTCTTCTAAATTTTCTTAAAAACGCATCTCAAAAACGAATTTGCCCATCACTCTATGTTCAAAATTAGTAGTCAAAATTTATATATAAAAAAAACATGGACGTTAAAAGTATAGGTATAGTTAACAGGAAAACTACAGTACAAACTCGATATAACACAGCTGAAAGCAATTAGGAAATATTCGTTATACCAAGTAATTCCTTATAATGAAGCTTGTATATAGAGATTAGGTTGGTCTAAGGTTCGTTTTAACAAGGTAAGAAAACCCATTTTTTTCTGAAAACATCTTTGAACTTTAAAATTGTGGCCATTGTACTTGCGGGAATTTGGAACTCTTTAGCGATGTCTAATTTTTTCTTTGTAGGATTCACATCTACATACCTAATGATTTTTCGTTTCTCTGCGACGGTTAAGGAACACATTTTTCAGTTCTCAACCGCAGCAAATTTAAATTTACTAACAACAGTGACCAACAGCAATGTTTACATTACTTTACATCAAACAACAATGATTGTCTTACGATAAATTTAACGTCTCTTAACCTGTCGAGACTTGAATTGTTATTGTTATTGTGGAATTGTGTGTGATTGATTGGTAGGATACGTTATGGAAAGGTTGACAAAAAACGTTAAATAGAGGTAAATTATATTTTCTATTCATATTCTGCAATGATTGAAAATTCGTTTCAAAGAGGTTTTTCATAAAAATTCCTCGTAATGTAGAAGTATATTTCATATTAACTGTTACGGGCAGTTCTAGGGAATTTCAAAAAATTTGTTAAATCGAGGACATCGTTATATTGAGGGTCGTTTTATTAAAGTTACACTGTATTACGAATTTTCCCACAGGTACAATTTTCGAAATTCTAAGGCAAATAGCATAGCTAATTGTAACGAACCTTCGACTCGCTAGTCAAACTCGCAGTGGTTCGGTTTTTAATTTGAATTAATACTTTTGGAAGTAACTGTACGTCTTCACTTTTTATCGGTACTGTATATACGATGTTTCCAAGCACAGCATGTATAACAATAGAGCAGTGAAACAGCAGCAGACTCTATTATCACAGTAGGCACAAAATAATTATATTGTAGGTGACAGTCATTCGCATTGCGGAAAAAACACAATTAAATAAGAGAATTCACTTGCACTTCTCAAAGACCTTCGTAGTTAAAATACTATGTTATTACACACGTTAACTGTTATTGTAATATATCTATTAAAGTGAATAAACTAAATACTCGCCATTTGATAATAATTATCTTATGATTGTAATTACAGGGTAACCTTAATATAACGAGCCTCAATATAACGATTTCTCCAATTTAACAAATTTTTCAAAATCTCTTAGAACTGCCCGTAAAAAAACCTTTACATTACGAATACTTTTTGTCAAAAACCTCTTTATAACGAATTTAAAATCTTTGCAGAATATAAATAGAAAGTATGATTTATCTCTATTTAACGATTTTTGTCAACTTTTACATAACGTATCCTGCCAATCAATCACACACAATTCCACAATAACAACAACAATTCATGTCTCGACAGGTTTAGATACGTTAAATCTATCGTAAGACGATCATTGTTGTTTGATGTAAAGTAATGTAAACACTGCTGTTGGTCACTGTTGTTAGTAAATTTGAAGTTGCAGCGGCTGAGAAACAAAAAAGGTGTTTCTTAATCGTGGCAGGGAAACAAAAAATCATTACGAGAATCCTACAAAGAAAAAATTAGACATCGCTAAAGAGTTCGAAATTTCCGCAAATACATTGGCCACAATTTTAAAGTTTGAAGATAAGTTTTCAGAAAAAAAAAACGGGTTTTCTTACCTTGTTAAAACGAATTTTAGACCAACCTAACCTCTATATAACAAACTTCATTATAACGAATTCCTTTGTATAATGAATATTTTCTAATTTTCTTCAGTTTTGTTATATCGAGGTTGTACTGTATTATTACAAATAAAATTACGTGAACTAAATGATTATTTTATAAACACTGTTTTACTTTAAATTTACGATTACCACTATTTATAGTATTTTATATGCTGCAAATAGCATTTTCAATATTTATACTATTTTTACAGGTGCGGTCGCGGACACAGAATGAGTTTCGAAAATCAGGTTTTTTTTTATAACTCGTATTTCACACTTCTACCGCGCTTTTGTGTAAAACAAGGACGTGGCATGAAAACATTGAACGGTGAAAATTGTGTCAAATAAGTAATTTATATACTTTGTATCAGAAAATGCAAGTTTGTGGTTTGCCAATTTCTACTTCGCCACTGATTAAAAATAGAAAAAACTGTGCTTATTCCATATTAATTTTAAAATGTCGAGTTAATATTTAGACTGTAAATATATTAGAATTAAAAATATATAGATCCTTTAATCTGTTTTTTAATACTAAAAGTGTATTAAAAATTGCGAAAAAGAAATACCTAGGAATATCTGTCAAATAAAACTAATCTAATGAGTTTAAAGGTTATAGAACAAAAAATAACATTTTATCTGCATTGTACAACAAATTCATCTTAATTTCTAGTAAGCCAAGTATGTAGCAATATCTTTCTTAGGTTCTAATCCGAGAATTGGTAGGATTTGAATGTTTAATTTATTATTAACACAATAATTAATTGACCATTTGAATTGGTACTAAGCCCAAATAGACCAATTCAAGTGCCAAATGACTAATATACAAAAAGTTACTATTTCTACGTGACGCGACACACTCGAACTATGAATTGTCTTTCAATTAAATATAAAGTATCGCCAATTTAAACTCAGATAAGCAGGTAGACGCTACTCGCGGCTTCACACGCAATTGAGATGAAACAATAAGTGCAAAAAATAGCCCTACGTATTTTTGGAATAAAAAGTAGCCTAGATCACTTCCGGAATCGTCCTTTACTTGTCTGTGAAGTGTCATCACAATCAGTTCAGTCGTTTTGAAGATTAGTTTGGACAGACAGAGAGACAAATTTTGTAAAACGGTTGTTTACCTTCTGGTAGAGCACGCAAATAACCGCTTGAACTCAAAAAGTAACAATTATTTCGATATCACAGACAGACGCTTCAATATTTTATTTATATGTTAGATTCATTTTAACTAATATGTAATGTAATAAATATTTTCATCGGACAAAACCGATATTTCTCTTTCTAATATTACTACCAACATACAAACAACAAAAATTTAAGTATATAAAATATTAACCTCTTATTTAACATACACGAGGGAAAGAAAAAATGAAACTTATGATGTGTCCTACCCATTTAAGCAACTAAATGTGTCAAGGCCATTTAAACTCTATCCTTAACAAAGGAACTACTCGAAGTGTCATAGCTTGTGGAACTATTTTATCCTTTGATATAGTCCATCCTGAAACAGTGTAGTGCAATAAGAAATCACTATTCTTGACAGATTCCAGTGGTACATACAGTAGGTTCCCAATTTCAGGTTAAGACTTAATAAGAAAAGGCTTAGACACCATTAGATTCTGTCAAAAATAATAATTTATACTCTACATTATTCCAAGATGAACTATACTTTTATCAAGTCCATAGAAGAAAAAAACCAGCTTCAGCAAGTGGACAACTTAATACATTCCACTGTGTTTCTTTCCTGCTGAAATAATTAACACAATAATTCGTTTTATAAACGCAATTATTTTTAATTTGAGTTGCAAAGTTAACTTGGTTTATAATTTAATATTCGATCAGCCTATAAACAACTCCTGAGTGACATTAATGAAGAGAGACAATATATTTCTGAATGTATAATTTAATAGGCAACAATCCTATTTCGAGATAATGTAATTTTCTACCATCATACCTCTATAGTCTATATGTATGATAATAACCCAGGCTGCATAATATAAATATGAGATATAAATTAATGTCGCGAAATGATACCACAGACAGCAATCTTCATCATTTATTGTGTAATGTAGTGTATTTGCTTATACAGGCAGTGTGACTTTATTATGCGAACTTAAGGTGGTTTTTGGGCAAAATAAAAAATTTGACTCCTTAATACACCTCTTAAAATAACATTTTTTTTCTTAATTGCAAATATCAATCGAACCTCTATACCAAATTATATACAACTTTCAGTAAATAATTCACTATCTGCAAACTAGTGTTTTCATAAAATTTGTAAGTCCGGTCCTGTCGGGCCGATTTTATTAAAATTTTAGGGACACTTTTTAATTACTACTAAAGGGTTAAATGTCAATTTTGAAACGATTCTGAGAATTTTTCCGATATTTTGGGGCCCAAAAACATTTTTCAACCCCTAAAAACTACCCTTAAAATGACCCGATTACGCCCATTTTAAATAGGCTTCTTGCGGTGATGGATTTCAACACGTGGGCCAAATTTCGTTAAAAACAATTAACTCTTTCGAAAGTTATTGCCCGCACACACACACACACACACACACACACATATATATATATATATATATATATATATATATATATATATATATATATATATATATATAAATATATATATACATATATATATATAAACATTTTTTTTTTTTTATTTAAAAGAATAAATGGGTGTTTCGACTGATAAACATTTTTAAAAATGGTGCCAAAGTGTTTAGGAGGTAATGAAACGTCGAGAAATTTTGATCCGACCCCTAGGTCCCGCCATCCGACCGATGCCAATAGTGTATGTTGCCATATGGCAAATACACTAATGAGAGGATTTGTACGGCTGTGACATACAAACGGACGGACTGATCGAAATTATAAAGGAAACCCTAAAAAGTATAGCGTAATCACTTTAAACCGTACAGAAACTAGAAGCAAGTAGTGCATATTACTATTACTGTCATTCTTTCGTTTAGTTTCCCAAATTCTAGTTAAAGTCTAGTTATGTGGTCTATACTTGGAGATCAATTGTTATAGAAATTTTAATCTCGTGGAATCTTAATCTGTAAAAGACACTAATTTGAGTAGCGGTTATCATTGGTTGTCATTTAAAATCTACTGGTATAGAAAAGGCCATGAGGAAGTCACCGTTAGTATTATAGTCCAGCAGCCACCGCCTGTTTTTTAAGTGATTAATAACAGACTGAATCTTCGTGAGTTCGTTCGGTTCGACGAGACGCCCAAGTTTTTCCTCTGTCCAAATTCTCAAAGACGTAGGTAATGAACTGCGCAGATGTAAAACGTCGATATGGTACGGTGTCGAAATTGTCTGACTAACAGTAAATTTTTCATTGAAATTTTAAGATAATATGATAATAAACTCGGAAAAACAATTGTCCTACAAAATCGATGGTTTGAGTTGGGGCGTCCTCCACGCCGAATATGTCGAAATAACGAGGTCATAAAAATTATTAATAACCAGCTGATTTTTTGTATGCAGATGACTAAATATTAGTATAATTGAATGGCCACAAAGTCCTACAAATGTAGTATTAGGTTTTCCTAGTGGTAAAATTGGGTTCTACACTTTATTCCCGATAGGACAAAATCAAACCTAGGTTGTTATTAATGAAAAAAGTGTTACCGTGGAATCGACAACTTCCAACAAGGACTAGGAAAATCTACCACTACATTTGTAAGACTTTGTGGCCATTCAATTATACTAATATTTAGTAAGCTGCATACAAAAAATCAGCTGGTTATTAACAATTTTTATGACCTCGTTATTTCGACATATTCGGCGTGGAGGACGCTCCAACTCAAACCATCGATTTTGTAGGACAATTGTTTTTCCAAGTTTATTATCATATTATCTTAAAATTTCAATGAAAAATTTACTGTTAGTCAGACAATTTCGACACACTACCAAATCGACATGTTTTACATCTGCGCAGTTCATTACCTACCTCTTTGAGAATTTGGACAGAGGAAAAACTTGGGCGTCTCGTCGAACCGAACGAACTCACGAAGATTCAGCCTGTTATTAATCACTTAAAAAAACAGGCGGTGGCTGTTGGACTATTACTAGTGCTTGGTATTTATTTCGCCGATAGATAATCCCTGGTAATATTTGTGGGCTGTTTAAAATTTAAATAAGTACATAGTGGATGCAATAAGCCAATTGTTCAGGTTGTGGAACAATTTGTAATAAAATATATTACGATCGACTTTGTCGATTGTCTGTTATCACATTAGGCACTTCGTAGTGAGAGTTGTTCGGGCGCGTAGGTTTGCAGGGTACATTAAGGGTTTTCAAAGCGTATAAAATAGATGTAAACCGCAGAACACTTACATTAGGCCGGGAGACTAAGTGACTACTCATAGAAAACTTAACGGACCACTGAGCATGACAGAAACCTCTAACTATCGTATGTACGAAAATGTCGGTAATCGCTATTAAAATATTCCAAATGTAGTACGTAATTGAAATTCAAAATTCAACAAAAACTTCATTATAACGCAAATCAAAAAGGTATCTAAAATCAGTTAATGTTGTTACGTCTTCATTCAATATTTATAACTAGCGGCCCGGTTCGGCTTCGTCCGGATTAAGACGTATTATGCTGCAGTGATCTTTCTTATAAAATAATCGCTGATACCTACAACTTTGTCTGCGTTTAATATAATAAACAACTCAAACGAAGTCGCGGGTATCAGCTAGTATAGCCCATAGCCTTCCTCGATAAATGGACTATCCAACATAAAAATATTTTTTTACTGCGAACCAGTAGTTCCTCAGATTAGCGCGTTCAACCAAACAAACAAACTCTTCAGCTTTATAATATTAGTATAGATGTAAAGAAATATTTTTTTTATTTAGTGCATACTTTTTACGGGAGGTTTATGTGTCCGTAAAGAAATGGAATAATGAATATCCTGTCATTAGTCCATAACTGCAAACGAAACTATTTGAAAAATAGGAACACTTGGATTAAATTTTCAGCATAACCCTCGCATATTACGCATATAGGACAGAATATAAAATCTATCTTTGGTTTAATTTTGAAATTAATAGTATATTACACCACAAGAGCCGAAAGTTGAATTTCCTGCACTGCGCGACATATGAAGCCTCGGGCATCATATGTCGCGCAGTGCAGGACTTTCAGCTTTCTGCTCGTGTGGTGTATACTAGTTTTCTTCATACCATGCCGAAAGTACCCACTTTCACCTATATATAAAAAACACTACTTACTTTCAAGTGAGCAATATTGAGATTATATACGTATTGACACATGCATCTAATAATGTACAAATAACAGCAGATGGCTACTTACAGGCGTACACATAGACATCTATGAGCGAACATGTGATGACAAACGCCATCAGTGCGCATGACAAAAGTGTTTAGACCCGCCTATACAGACGACATGCGTGTAATTTCGGCTTGTGACAACAACAGTGAATAAATGTTATACTTTCCGCATTAAAATCGAGTCAGAAAGTATGTACTTTCGGCATAGTATGAAGAAAAACTTAAAAAATTTAAAAAGAAGTTAACCTCTTAATGGAGGTTGTCGATTCAAATGCTACTTATCAAATTTTTATAAATATTAACAACCAGACAACAGTAACTTCCAATATGCCTTTCGGCAGTATGATACAAATTTATCATTTTTATTCATTTTTAACGGTACAAACTATTGTTTTTAAATGTTATTGGGATATCAGCCTAAGCAGGTTAATAACTTTTATAGATATTTATGGAGAATTGAACTTATAGGTTTTTCTCATTCATTAACCTCAATATCAAACCTTTTTGTGTCTACGCCGCCACTGGTTCGCCTTGCCCTGCCCTGCCCTATGGTGCACCACTCAGTGAATGCATTAAAGGTCACGTCACGATACTTAGCAAGGCGCTCCGCCCTATATATTCACTTATACACGATATACAGTGCTAATACGTGTACAATGTAATGCAAGCACTAAGGTATATGTTTGTTATGGCCGTTATGAGAACACCGGCGATACTCTGTTATAATCTGAACTAAACTTTAACATAAAACCATTTGGTCACTACGCAGCATCCACTAGCGACGTTTCACTGTTTCACATCAAAATATCTGGATGTCTTTTAAAATAAACTTCAGTGCGCAAACGCGGTTAGTAGTCAAATTTGAAACCACCATGAACCCTTATGAACCACATCTAGGTACCATTGCGATCTATTACGGGAGAAATTTTGTGAAACATCACAAGTGAACCTTGTTATTCAATCAAAGACACCCCACTTCAATAAATCATTGTTAATCATTCAAAGAACCATCGTGATTCAGTTAAAAAATCCTTATGATTTGCCAAAAGGAAAACCTTTCCGATTCAAAACCAGGAAGCCTATTACCAGCGAATATCGATGACCAATTATTATAATTACTAATGAATTCTTGTAACCTATCAAAAAGAAATCCTTATAAACTGTCACTCGTAAATTCTTGAAACTCGTGGCAACTGAACTATTATGGCACAAAGAGAATCTTCGTGAACAAACACAAGTGAACCCTTATTACACGGAAAAAGAAAAATCGACCAATCATAATGGAAGTCTTGTAAACCCTGATAAGTAAACCTGATTGTGAACTTAACGCAACGAAAACAATACAAGTAAATGAGGAAACCCGAGTGACCCACCACTTTGAAACTGTTTAAAAAACATTAAGCATTAAGATCAATTGGGGGGATAATTTTTAATTTTCCGACTCAATTAGTTGCATTGCTGCGTTTGTTTGTTGTGTTTCTTCGTAGTGGGGTAAAAAACAAGTTACGGAAAAGTAAAAACGAAATTATAATCAGGGGCAAATTTTCAAAGGTCGATTAACGTTACATTGTAGTTTTTACTTAAGTATTAACTGTAAAATTTTATGGATTCTTAACTGAAATAATTACCTGAAGGACGAACGTACACAATAAAATAAATAATTGCAGCAATTGTATACTTTTATAATGTAATTAAATTCCATTTATCGTATCATCTCAGTCGTTCAATTCATACAAAAAAAGCACACCTTACAATGCTTTTTTATGTTTTGCATTGAAGAAACATTACAAATTGAAAATATAAACAAGCATAAATTTAACGGCGTTTGATGAGGATTTAGAGCTTTATGCACATTTGAACAAAGCATTCAATAAAGACGCAATTTTTTAAAGACATTTTTATAACTTCTTTGCAAGGATGGTAAATCTGAACAATCTCGACGCGGAATTCAAACATGAAATCATGGATTCTAGATAAGGATTCCGAAATCCTTCCGAAAAGAGAGGTCTCTAGTGTTCTGTTTGTAATCGAAACCATGGGTGGCTCTGATCGAAACGATACAGGCGTTCATACGCTTTATATGAGCCAAATGAGACACCAATTAATAGAACAGTATAATTTTTACATGGAATAATTAATTCTATTGATTTACTGAGTCAAAGTTCAATTAATATATTAAAATTATTTGTTAAATTGTCATCATTAACTTATTAATATATTCCAATGAATATTTTGACAGTTTCTTGTCTAAGATTTGCTTGCTTACACTTCACATGTATTTATGATATCTAAATTGATGTCAGTACAACAGAGAAATTAGGGACGGTAGTTGCAAAAAAAAGAAACATTAAATTTTGTAGGCAGATTCTATCAATTTGTCTCATATGAGTTCGTGTTCCTTTATATAGCGTCCTTGCATATTCCCAGAATAATCTAATAATATTTAGATAGATCTTGTGCCATTAGAAAAAACATTTAGAAGCCAATAGTTGTTTTGACAAACTAATAAGTACATTTATGAACAATTTTCTACTGAAAACTAACACACCACTTGATTTATTTGCTATATTTGGTGTTAAAGGCTTACTGGAAGCACGTTTTGTTTTTTTTATGAAACCATGACAAATTTAAAACCATTATGTGATCGTAAATGAGTATAGCGAAAGTTTTAATAAGACTTTCCGTCTGGAATATCTCTATAACTATGCGTGGACGTTGAAACAAAATATCTTCCTAGAACAACAATGTAGCCACGTTCTGGAAAAGCGTTTGCTTCAATGCTTGCACAAAGTTGCAGCGATATTACAGGCAGCAAACCTTTCCTCAAGCTCTCGCCATCCTCGTTTACAACTATCTGCTGGTTTCAAACTTACCCTAATTTCACCACAAAACCAAACATGTTTCTAGCTCAGTCACTCATTAAAAACTAAAAATTCATCAGGAAAACGGATAGGTACGTTAATTTTAAAATAATGAGTTTATTTTTCTTAGAAATGTAAAATCACAAGCTTGCTTCTGTTTTTATTAATAAATACCTGAAGTTCAGGTACTGCAGCAATGACGCGTAAGTTGTGAACACAATCCGGCCAGAGTAGCAGCATCCGCATTCTGTGTGAAGTAGACACAGGCAGCATTCTCTAGTGGAGCAGGGGTCGTAACCATTGCAGAGCGGTCACGGTTAGCGATTGTCACCACATATACTATTCTGTTCCATATTACAGACTGAGCACAGACACAAACAAACAGAATCAGATACACCTACTCTGTCGAGTGTGGGTGTACGCTTTATATTCATATAAGGCGCAGATAATGCTCGAGATTTAATAACTATATTCTTTCTCACCAACAAATATACTATATTACAGTAATCGCTATATTCATGGATAAAAATACGGGATCTTTTCCAAAGTGAGCGATAACGCCCCCTTGTGGGCGCTGCAGGCCTAAAGGGGGCGGTAAGAGACCCAGAAAAAAAATGTGGGCGTTGTGTAGAGGCTTGGGGGGCGATCTGTAATTTCATCTAGCTAGGAGGACTCTTAGACACCGACTGAGCTCTCGACTCAAGAGGAAATAAAAATCAAGTTCAAAAATGGCTACCAAGAATTTTGGCTACAAAAACCGATCCCGCAATTGTACTCTGGATTGTGGTCAATCGTTCAACGATTCTTGATAGCATTCCCATCGTCATATTTGTGTGGAGGTGGATTTAGTGCTGTGGCAACGCTGCTACTAAAAAGAGAATTCGTTTGCATGTTACCGAACGTGGCGACTTTGCGGCTGTTCTTGAGTAAATTGGAACCTAATATCAACAAACTTATTAAACAGCATCAGATTCATCCTTCACATTAGTTTTTATATAAGAATCGATTATGTTTGTTTTATTTTGAATAAAAGATACCCTGTCTGAATACTATAAAGTTGCGTTTCAATAATCATTCTCATTAGCAGGTGTAGCCCGTAAGAGTTAACCTGAAACCTGAGCGCCGTTGTATACTACCCTACTGCGCTCAGGTCTCAAGTTAACTTTTGCGGGTTATAGTAAAAGTCTCGTTTAGAATGAATGTTTAATCTCCGCTAATATAGCTCACAATAATTAATTAATTTAATTTGAAGTTATAGTGGTTTTTAAGTAGGTGAAAAAATGGGGGCGCTAAAAAATAATTTATTCTCAAAGTGGGCAGTAGGCAAAATAAGTTTGGGAGCCCCTGCTCTATATAGATCCTCTATTCTTGTCCAGAAACACAGCGATTGCCGATTACTATATTTGTTGATGGAAAAGAGTACAACTCTATGTATATTAGGGATGTGTTGGCATGTTTCGAGATTTGTATGAGGTGGCAAAGTCATTCAGCGATAGTTCAGCCAAAATGCAATTACGAAAACGCAGAACGTACTATTCTAATCTCGTTAAACCGCGTTCTATCCCGACATTGCTAAGTGTAATTGAAAAATTGAAAAAAAAGATTAAAAAAAAATATGTGCTAACTATGCAAAAGTGCGGCACATCTAGATACACAGAAATAGTAGCTTATGTATCTAGAACGTCAATGATATTATTATACATTATGTTAATAACGAGAACCAGCGAGTTTTAACAACCACTCAAGCTGTAATACTATTAAGTTCTTGCACATACAAACAAAATAAATGAATATTAAAATTTCTAGCATTGTTCTAAAAGACGGCACATTTCAAAGAAAAATATAAGAATTAAACATGTTTTTCGAGATACAGTGGGGAACAGCGATTTTCATATTTTTCGGAAAAAATGTGTTAAAAAAAGTTAACGCTAAAAATCATTTTATTTTTAAACTTATGCTTTAACAAGCTTCCGACTATCTGTTTACCTCTTCGTCCATCAAAACTTAAAAATTCTACTTTTCGCACACTCTTGTAAATGGGTCACCACTTCGTACAACTGTACCAAATTTTAACTTTCTATGTTAAACGATCTTTAAGAAGAAAAATGACTGTGATAGACTGACAGACATGATTCAATAATTGATTCACTTTTCCAAATTTCGACATGAAACACTCAAAATGACCAAACACAAAAGGAGATATAAAACTTTCATAGCAACTCTAAGCTCCTCAGGAAATTAAACGAATGTTTATATATTCAGGACAACTGCCGTAACATATATAAGTGCAGTGTACTTTATATGGGTAGAAATAGACAGTGGAACGTACATAGGTACTCGTAAAAGTGTTTCCGAAATGTGTGCAATGAATACCACGAATTCTTGTTACGATTTAAGAGAGTAGAACAGTTGTCCTGTTGCGTAAAATTGTACTGCACACTCCCGATTACATTCATACACCTGGAGAAAAAGGTATTAACACACAACTAACATTTTATGTTGAGATCTAACTCCGAAAAATCCGGAAGGAAACCAAACTGCATATATATATGATTGAGTACATGCGTATATATACGCATGTAGTCAATCATAATTAATATGTAGTTTTTTTTTTATAAAGCTATGCTTTACGGATCAGGGTCCGTTTGGTAGCACTAATTCATAATTTCAATTTCTTAATAAAAAGTAATAACTAAATAAATGCAGCCTTCAATTTTTTTAGATGGTTATATCTATGGGGAAAAATTGATAAATTACATCGTAACATCAAATCGTCTAGCTTATCTATTAATAACTAGCTGCGAACCCGGCTTTCGTATTAGAAATAGAGTATAGACATAAAAACAGCGCTGATCTTGTGGGGTTAATAGTCCACACTAAATCTTTAATGTTTTTTCAGGCATTTAGTGTACTCAATGCAATGTATTGTCGCTTCTAATAAAAGCAATTATGTCATTATTATTCATCAAAACAGTTCTTTACAGAATAATTATGAACCTAAAAAATGACAATAATCTAAGTAATTAATGACAAAAAGAGTAGTAATTCGTGGTAGATTTCAATCAAGTCTACCATACCGAACCACTTAATCAACGACTTAAGCGAATGAAGCAGCATTCGACAGTAAACTGTTTTAGTGACAGAGACGGACAAGTTGCCATTCAATGTTATTATTATCATCGCAACAACGTGAGTATTCCAATTTTGCGCATACACCTGAATGGTATCGTGTCCAAATTAATATATTAGAGGTACCAGCGCATCAGGTTCTGAACTGTCTTCGGTCTTCAATTTCATGAGAAGAAGCCCAGTCTTTTGTGACTGACCTGTTACCACAAGGTATAACGATTTGTTGTTTAATTTAATTTAAATGGACGCAATAGTTCCCGAATGACAAACATAGAGACAGACAATTTGCTTCAAAAATCTGACATTTTCACTTGACATAAATTATAAATATTATCCGCGCAGAAATTTTGATTTTATATTTACTTTAAATGATCATCCTTTTATCATTCTCAATTGTTTTAAATTTCTTAAACTCTTGCAATATTCATGATACATATTTAATGAACGTCATGTACCTTTAGTGGAGATACGAGTTTCATGCCTGTTTCAATTAACATTTAAAATAGCCCCGCTAATGCCGTAATGGAAATAATTTATTTGCCTCATTTAGTTACACTACAATAAACTTACCAGGCACATCACATCTATATAACATAATATTATGCAGACACTGCAACGCTGTTACGTTATCTATATTAAATAATTCTGTCAGTTAATTATGAAGATAATTATGACATTTAGCGTGTGACAACCACATGCGTTATGCGGCATTTAATTTGGTAATTACTGCAAAAAAATACTGAAAAGTTAATAATATGCATCGTTAATGCCAATTACTATTTTAAACTACAAAAATGTTACGCTCCCATAAAATTACTGCGTGTGTTGAATCACCAAAGATATATTTTACAGCTTTAAGAGATTACTTTTAATATCATTGGAGAAATTGTGTATTGGTTATTTATTTAGAAATGTATTATTTATTGTTCGATAAAAGCAACGAGTGTTGAAAAAACGCGTACATTTCATTAAAACTCTACGGCGCGGTTGACTTAGCTAAACCTTTAAAGATATCGATTTGGAATAAAAATATTGGTTTAGTTTAGGAGATTCAAAAAATTTTATATTTTAGAAGTTTTAAAGCCGACGTAATTTTTTTGCGTGATTTAGATCAACAATTTTTTTCTCAAACGTAATATTTTATTAAAAAATTTTGTAATTTTTCACATTGGTAATAACCCTACTAGTCCTAAAAATAAATGGTTTTGATCAATTTACAAATAAAGTTTTTTTGGACACTTTGCGACCCTCTGGAGACTTATGCACCTCACTTTAAAAAAAGTTAGGGTCGTGTCCTTAACAATTAGCTACAATTTTAACACATAAATGTACATTTTTTTCTAGCCACAAGAACTATTTAGTCTTTATCGTTTGGATTACAATTGTTTAATAAAAATAAAAATATTTTTTTGGTTAAATCAAAACATATTTACACAAAAATTTCAAACTTGTAATTTGATTTTTAATCAATATAAAGAAAATTATACCATAGGGGACTTTTTTAAATTACAAATCTCATTTTTTTATCAATTATATTTTAAATTCAGACGAAATAAATGGTGTCTTTAAACTTAATGTCACAAATTCACCAGTCGATTTTTGCCGAAAACGCCTACTTTTTCAACGCATTCAAATTTTTCTATAAAAGAATTTACGCATTGGAACAAAAATTATTGAGAAAAAGTATTTTTTATGCTCTAGTATTAAAAAAATTACTTCGCAGGAAAAAAGTATATACCTGTTCACGTTCATAATATAAGTTCGAGTAGCGATAAGACATATTAAGATGTGTCTGCGAACATTACATGTTCAATTTTCTAAAAGTTTCAAAAGTGAACATGCAAACAATGCATTAATGTATCAGATGGTTTATAGACCTATAAATAAATAGAAGTGTACATAATATCATATTACATAATAGGGGAATATCAATTTCACAGACCGAACTGCCTTGAATCCTTGATCTTCCATGCAGTAGTTACCAAACATTACCAAACCGTTAACGTTCGTACGTTCGATTTTGCGCTCAGATCGATCCGAGCAGTGATGAGAGTATTCGAATGCTATATTCTCATAAGTTCTCGGCGTTCTCGAATACTTTTTTGAAAGTATTCGAATACCGAGTTCTCGTAAGAAGAATTGCAAAGTCTGGATCGAGTGCAATCGGTACTAATCGGTAGAGTCCGTACAGACTATGGTATTATGACATTGTCGCGGTGCAAAGAAATAAGAATATCACAATATGAGAAGCGAGAACCGAGAATATTATGGAATAATATAGGTATTATATTATTCATAATATTCTCAGTTCTCGGTTCTCGAATACTCATTCTACTCATTCGATTCTTAAAAGTATTCGAATACCGGGTTTTCGATTCTTAAAAGAATTCGATTCTGCCCATCACTAGATCCGAGCTCTCTACATGCGTTCGAATTAAAGATTTATATACTCTGAAAGATCTCTACCCTGCGTTCGGATTTAACATTTGGAGGAGATCGAACACGCTCGAAGAGCTTTGAGGAAAACAGGCGAGCAAAGAAATTTAACAAACTTCAGAGCATTCATTTTAAAAATAAGCGGAATACGTGCTGTGGCATTGGATAAATTTGATAGTTTATTTGTATAAGATAATTTTTCAATGAATAAAAACAAATATAATGACATTTTTTCAAAGAACATTAATAATTAATAAGTCTGTAATGCATATAGAAACAAGACTACTTAATCAAATAAAATATTTAGTACACCTGTATCGGACAAACGGTAGTAACAATAATTATAAAAGGAGGAGCTAGATTGCGCTCGGAATTGTTCGGATGGCTCGAATTTGTCGCTTGTCACGTGGTCAAAAATCTGCTCGCTCAACTTGAACTATCGAGTATTCCCACGGTCGAGAATCCGAATCGACGTAGTAGGTTGTAAGCAGCAGACTGACCACGGGCCCGGATAGATACAACAAAGTAGTAGACTCATAATATACAAAGTACGAGTAGATCTCGTCACGATAATAATCTTGTTTTTTATTAAAACCGTGAAGAATATGTATTTAACAAAATGGTGACCCAACAAAAGTTATTATAAAATCGATTTAGATAAATTTTCCAAACGATTTTTTATTTAAAAACATAACTTTTTTAAGATCATTCAAATTCAAGTTTTCTAAAATGAAATCGATTACTTGTGGGTCGTTTCCCTATTACTCAAACCTGTATAGATGACCAACAAATCAAACTCTGTCGCATCGTATACAATACTAGTAGGTTATGTTTTTAGTGAGCGATGACATAATAATAGCAAATGTGATATGATGTTATTAAAAACAATAGACAGCGAGTTTTAACAGTCACATGAGCCATAATATCACTCACGAGAAAAATAAGAGTATTTTTTTTTTTTTTACTTGCAATACTGTTCAATATTTTTATTTATATAAGAGACACCTCAACCAACAGTCTTGGTCCCTTTCAATTGAAAAGGACCAAAACTGCTGATCGAAACGTCTTTCATACAAATAAAATTTTATTTTTTTTTTTATTGACAGAAAAAAAAATACATAATTGTGCATCAACCTTTCGATTATTAGCACTATTAACAATTATACAAAGGGTACAAATGGGTTACAAAATAAGTTATGTCTTTAGATATTTGTCTTAAATCTAATATGTGGGATCTGAATTGATTTTGGTTTTTGCCACGTATGGTGGGAGTGCAAAGCAGGTCAGTGAATGGGACTAATTATTATAATTTGGACATTAATTTGGTGTCATGTAGGAAGCGTAATAATTTTTGGATATTCCCTTCCTCATTTTTCAAAATTTCGCGAAGGTTCTGTTTGAGTCCGGCCGCAGATCTTTGGGGTGCGTACACAGAGCATTCGACAAGGAGGTGCTCTACCGTGATGTATTTATCGCAGGTGTTGCATTTTGGAGGATCTTCTTTCAGCATGAGGTGAGAGTGCGTAAGTTTGCAGTGTCCTAATCTTAGTCTTGTAATAGCTGTTTCTTCTAATTTGGTAAGTTTTATTGGGTTTTCCCAAAAAGTAGGTTTGTCTTTGATTGATCTTAGTTTGTTGTTTGCTGTGTTTTTCCACTGATCTTGCCAGGTGGAGTAGATAACATATTTAATATGATTTTTTATATCTTGGGTACTTGTTGTTTTTTCTTCTGTGGGTGCCTCAGAGGTTAGGGCTTCTTTTGCGCTTATGTCAGCTAGCTCGTTACCCTCTATTCCAACGTGTGAGGGAACCCACAGAAACGTGACTGCGACATTATTGAGCGAAAGGTCGTGTATTATTTGTCTGATTTCTTGAATTATGATAAACGCCGATTGAGTCTGGTTAATCGCTGCGAGGGAGCTGAGAGAGTCGCTTATGATTAGCACCTGTCGGTAAGTTGTTCTTGTTTATACTGTTAGTAAGCTGGCCTTTATTGCGAATAGTTCGGCTGTGAATATGCTGTCTATGGGGTTTAGTTTGAATTTGTGGATTTCTCCTTGAATTATGAAAGCACATGCGGTTTCGTATTTTTATTTCTACCTAACTCCCTATAAAATAACTAATTTTCACATAATTTTCAAAATTTTTGACAGTTCAATTTTGAGCAAGCTCACTTCTAATTTATGTAAGTGAATGAGTTTACACTAAATGGTAGTGTGACAACGCTTATATGTATTACTTTACACACTAGTTCAAAATGGGCCATTTTACCTCTCTACAGACACGACGAGTGAGAGAGAGCTATTTTAAAGGGGGTGCGCAAAAAAATAATTATAGTCACTATGTGTACATTTCCCATGAAAAAAACAATTTTCAATTGAGTAACTGAAAACAATCAGCTTCAAATTATTTGTATAGGGTTTTCAAACTGTCAATTCTTGAACTCAGAACATTAATTGATACTTAAACGATTTATTTTAATTAACAGTTCAAATGTCAATTTAAAATTCCTTTCAGAAATGCTATTTAAATTCATTTAGCCAATTTTTGAACGAGTTTACACATCAACTCTTAATAAATAAATCTACAAAGGATGCCATGTTGTACGAAAGCTGGATATTATCGATTAATAAGTATAATTATTTACATATGTTGCCAAACACTCTACTTTTCTCGAACTAAACTCAAATCATCGTTTCTCAATCGGTGGGAATGTGTTATATTAGTTTTCTGTATAACAAAATATGCCAAATAATTTTACTTTAGTAGAATAATGAAAACTTGGACTAAGTAAATGCGAAATTTTACAAATTTGCGACTTTTCGAACACTGATATTATAGCAACGTGTTAAAACATATCAAAAGTAATAGACAGAATTAATTTGATATCAGCTTAAAAATTAAGGCTGAATTTTTTCCTTAAGTAATGTTTTTAATTTGAAAAAAGGTGAGTTAGTCATTATCGCTAAGACAGGAATTGTCTTATCGATAATGCACAAAAATGGATATTTAGCATTTGCTTTTAGTGCGTTATCCAACTATTTAGTTATCCTACTGTTTATATATTATCAATTTTAATTTATATTGGAATGTTTTAATTTTGTTTTAGAGAATAATAATGGTATATCCATGCATTTTTTGGAACAGTTTTTAACATCTCCACAATTTAAAGATGAAAAATGTTAAAATGTGTAGCACTCTCAGAATTTTATATTCAACAAAATCTATTTGTACCCACAACAAAATGATCTTAAAATTCATTCGTCCATTGTACATACACTGCTAGACTAAAATTTTTATCTCCAAAAACGGCCAAATTATGTTTCTCATGTAAAAATACGAATATTTCATTTCATTTTAAAATTTCAAAATCACCAATAAAAAAATCTATAAGTACTGAATTGCACTGAAAAGGAAAAAGTAATCATACCCTATTAAATTGGTAAGGACAAACTTTTTTGCACATTTTGCACCTCCCCCCCATAGAATTTTACTTTTCGTGCCTGTATAGCAGTAGTAAAGTGACCAGTTTAACATTAGTGCTATGATCTAAAAACGCTATCTTACCAATCCAACAGTAATTTTTAAAAGCGGTCTGTCAATTACTGTTGAAACATTAACTTTAAACTTCAATTATTTATTTTTGTAATGAATCGACCTTTATTTGATTATAAACTTATTAATTATGTAACTTTAGTTTTGTTAAATTTACTGTAAATTTCAGAAATTCATTAATTCACTTTTTGTTCAACTTTAAACATGAAATTTTTTGTGTTATAAAAATAAATTAAACATATTTAATAACAATTGCCATTTATTACTATAAGAGAAACAGAGATAGTAAAGCAGACGTAGTTTTCGTAAGCAATCCAAATAAGTTGCAAATGATAACACATACAGCTTATTAAAGCTATACTTATTATGGTGTGAAAATCAGTTATTTTATAGGAAGTACGTGCAAAATAGGTAGAATGTTTTTTGAACGTAACACTATGATGACTCATGTCACTGCGCTCGTTTTTCCATAACGTCACAACTCGTGCCATAATAACTTCATTTGCAGTTTACAAACATAAAGTACTATTGACAACGTCATACTGATCACGTCATAAATAAGTTCCGTTCAAATGTCAAATTTCACTATGCATTTGTTTGTCAAAATACTCATCTGCATTGTCGATAATAATATAGAACTGCTTGAAATGTAGATACAGCCAATGTGGGGGTGCGAAAATGCTATTTATATGCCGTAAATGTGACAAATTAGATTAAGCAGCGGCAGCGCAATGATGCGGTTGAAATCATCCTGATAGGGCGATTGCAAGAGCATGGAATGAGGTGATGGATGTCGTCCCATCATCATTGATCAGCGAATGCCCCGTCACCTGACATGTTGACTGTGTGAGTGTCCAGTGACGTTTAACTAATGTCTTTAGATTCAGAAACATTTCTACAGACAAATCTCTAACGAGCTCAATGGATATCGCAAATTTACTGTAAAAATATTGATGTAATTTAGGATTCTTTTTAATGTTTTATGTGGAGCCGATATTATTAAAATTTTATCAATACATTTTAATTTTTGCTAAAAGGTTACATTTCAATTTTGAAACAATTCTGAACTTTTGAAGTTTAGCTTTTTTAGCGACGTATCTGTTTGAAAAATGTAAGAAATCAAGGGGAAGAAGAATAAACAAATAAACGGGAAGCTAGTTTATCCTCTAAATTACATGACACTGACAAGAACAGTTTATATTGTGTTGCAATTTAAGTCGCAAAATAGTAAAACAAGGATGCATGGCTTGAATTTAACGTTTAAAATTACAAACAAGTGTAGTACAAAATAATTTCTGTAATTTGACGTACAAATGGTCAGAACTCATAATATATATTTCATGTAAATTCAGAAAGGAAAATATTAAATCTCTCATTCTTTATTATCAAATACCAGAACAATTTTCGGATTAAACACTTTTTAAATGAAAGTATATGCTGAAACGTCACATAATGTGAGGTTATGATGTTGATATACTACAGACAATTCATATTAAAAATGTTTTTCTGTAGATTATAGTATGTAAATAAAACTATGGTATGAATGTGACGATCTGTCCATGTGACAATTTTCACATGACATAAACATCAAAGTGCCCTCTTGAAATGCGTAATAATTTCACCGTAATTATAATATTAAAAACTTAGAATGTGAGCTTATGAGGGTGAGTGTCATAATTTTTTTTCTCGATATTTTTGGACCCAAAAGCATTTTTCAATCCCTAAAAAGCAACCTTCAGTTGACCTGTGTGAACTCATTTTAAATAAACTGCGGAGATGAATTCCAACAGGTGGAACAAATTTTGTTTAAATCGATTAAGTCTGTAGAAAATTACCGCTCCCATACTAAGTTTGAGGCTGCCGTGTAGACCAGATACGGATTAACCTCAATGTTGCCAATGGATTTTAAAGCCGTCAGTTTGAGGAGGATACTAAACTACGTTGATAGACTGGGAATCCTAAAGTACTGGCGGAATATTAGGCGAGCACAATAGACCTTAATGGTCGCAATGTTTACTTTTTGATCCTTACTTCCATAATTCTAATTCTAGCCCTAAATTCAGTTTTGAAATGTTGATGAAACAATAACAGTATTATTTACAAAAATTAATAATTTACTAAAATTGTTCACATGTGCTTGAACAATCAAAATAAAAAATAATTGAAAACAAATCACTGTACATCAAATGTCAGCATAAACAGGGTGCAATTTCCAATACGGTATCAGAATGAGTTTTGAGGTCATTAATTTAATAATGTCCATTGTCCATCCTGTTTTTCGTTGTTTTAGTTTGGATTTATACAAGAATAGATATCGCAAATTTTTTAATATGGATAGTTATTGATTCTCGTTAAAATAATTGTCTAAAGTTGAAAAAAATCAATGCAAATACTCACTCCGTTTGTACACATGGGGTTCCGTACTTGCAGCTATTATATCTTACGAGTTTCTGAGGTGCTTATCTCAAAAACCACTGGATCAAATTAATTTGATTAAACTTAGTTGTTATTAGTTGTAATCGTGAAGACTCCATAAATTTATCAAATTTTATGTTGCCCAGTGAAATAATTTCCGAGTGCAACTGGGAATGCAATAGCAGGAACTTCAATATTGCTCTATTAGTTAAGACTTATTACTAGACACTCTACGTGGTTACCTTCAAAATGCGTAATTTTTAAACCCTCTAATTTACGTAAAAGAGCCTCCTGATATAATTCCAAAAAAACTGCATTTATCTGCGTTTTATTACTGAAACACATAGTTTAATGTGTCTGATCCCTCAGATTGTAACATATGCTTGCGGGGCATTCCGAACTGCAGTTCCAAAACTCATGATATTACTGTTTTAATTAGCTGTGATTAAACATTAAGCTTCACGAAATTTGGCTTACTTCTTAAAAATTTCAAAAATCACATATTTTTTACTTAAAAATTGAATAAAAAAACATGATATTCGTCAATATTTCTTTACAGAACGTTGCGATATTTCGAATTATGGGAAGGCAATTTAATGTTTTGAAGTTTTTTACTTTCAAATGTTAAGAATTTGGCTTGCTTAATAATTTTTTTCAAATTTAATTTTTACCTGTACAAAATTTTGGTGTTTTTGCATTTTTATCCGATTTTTAATCAAAATGAAAATATTTTTAAACGCTTATTTACAACAAACAAACTGTAAAAACTTGGCTAAAAGTTACATGGGAAGAACCGGAAAGAAGTTAGCGCGGAAATTATTTTTTTCTTAATTATTGAAATATCAAAAAATTGCTCCTTAAATGCTCTATCAGAATCAGTAATTGCTCCATTTCTAAAATTATTAGTTTATTTATAATTAATTTTTTTAAAAATCTAATTACTGAAAACTTGATTTTACTATAGAATGAGAAATATTCACTTTTTATACAATTTTTTTTGCTAAAAAAATTGCTCTCAATTTGCTCTATCAATTGCACAAAAAAATTATTTAACTTTGACAATTTTTATAGTAATTAACAGAAAAATAATGTTTGTATGGTAAACCTACTGCGCTGTGACGTCATCAATTGTCGCTGCAACTTATAAGGGCCATATTTACATGTATCAGCACTACAGTCATATTCATAGTCACCTTAATGTTTATGTTTTCTACTTTAATTAATATTATTTATGGTATTATTATAAGTAAGGTTATTAATTATCAAGCAATCATGTGGCTTTGATAATACGAATAATTATGATTCTATAATTTTTTTTTATTAAGTCTTCAGGTTAAGATTTCAGGTTTGAAACATAATAATTTTTGTATAATGTCGAATATATAACCTCTATTATCTGTTATCCAAATATGCTGTTTTTAACTGAATGTTAATTAAAAAAAATTGTTTATTACTAGTAAAATAATCCGTGATTAATGTTGACAATTGAATAACAAGAAAAAAAATGGAAGTAAGTACTATTTCATGCAGCCATTATCGTTAATTAATGCTTATTATTATTAATCTTATATTTATAATTATTTATGTGTTGAAGTGAAAAGTATAAAAATTTCAATGAGATCGAAATCAGCAAACATACCACAAGTGTTTTAATCTTTTTATCAATTAAATTGTTATATATATATATATATATATATATATATATATATATATATATATATATATATATATATATATATAAAAGCACAGATAGAAGTTGAATAGACTACAATTATAAATACTTTTTCAAAATTGCAGGTCTAGAAGACAGTTACTGTTAGTAAGGCTGCTGTAAATTAGTTTCGTTAATCGGATTAGACTATCTATTGTTTTGAATAGGCGGAGTATTTACTATATTGATGGGTCATTACTAGATCTTTAAGCTTCAACTGAACAAAGGACAACAAATCGCTAACAAATAGAGGATTATGATTTGGGACAGACTTAATTTTTTTTTTCAATAATACATTATCTTTAACGAGTCTAGACTGGCTGGGCTAAAAATTTCTGATTTTTTCCCAAAAAATTTATTCATCTGTTCGAAAATTTAATTTACCTTTTAACTAGCTACGTTAAATCATTACATTTGTATTTTTGATAATATGCTTCAGGACTGTAGAGTAATTCAGTCTATCAGAAGAGAAAAAATCATTTCATAGGCAATATTTATTAATTAAAGTAGAAAACATAAACATTAAGGTGACTATGAATATGACTGTAGTGCTGATACATGTAAATATGGCCCTTATAAGTTGCAGCGACAATTGATGACGTCACAGCGCAGTAGGTTTACCATACAAACATTATTTTTCTGTTAAGTACTATAAAAATTGTCAAAGTTAAATAATTTTTTTGTGCAGTTGATAGAGCAAATTGAGAGCAATTTTTTTAGCAAAAAAAACTGTATACAAAGTGAATATTTCTCAGTCTATAGTAAAATCAAGTTTTCAGTAATTAGATTTTTTAAAAAATTAATTATAAATAAACTAATAATTTTAGAAATGGAGCAATTACTGATTCTGATAGAGCATTTAAGGAGCAATTTTTTGATATTTCAATAATTAAGAAAAAAATAATTTCCGCGCTAACTTCTTTCCGGTATGGGAAGAATGGTAAATATTTCTAGTTATTTTGAAGCATAAACATCAAAGACTGAATACGACTTTTATAGAAATTAGATACTTCCGAAATGTGAATAAGTGCATTTTACATGCTGTGCGAACAGCTGGTAACCAGTGACCTTGCCAGCTAGAACATTGTAACAGACGAATAAACAGATAGAATAGTGATAACAGTATATTGGGTTTCGTTCTTTTGGGCACGGTACCTAAAAAAAAGAAGAACAGACTTTTTTGCTCATTTGTACAGTCAATTATGCCAGATCAAACCGTGAAATAATAAATCAAGAAAAATCATATCTAATTATATTTTAAACTTTTAACGTTTCAAAGATATATTAATTCTCAAATGAATTGCATTTAAACTAATGTTTGATAGCGTAGCAATTACATGTTTATGTACACATTAGATATACATTAATTGCATGCGTGCTAGCAATAAAAGGTATAAAGTATTACGACTATGCAAGGCCTTAACATTAATGCAAGTCTAGAAAAGAACACATCTTCACAACACAAGGTCGCTATGCTCCCATCATCATCTAGTGACCACGTCACTGGGTCCTTGTCACGACACATTATACTAGAGATTGTTCTTTAAAAAATATAGGTAAAAACTCTTTTGTAAACAGACTACGAAGAAAATAACAAACAATCAAACAAATAAAACCATTTCGTTATCATTGTTGAATTTACCTAGGAGCTTTTATGAGATTTTTATGAACATATCTCACGACAAGCTTTTAGTTCAGGTCAACAATGATATTAAAAATGATTTTCTATACTGAAAAAAAGCGATTGGACACAAATTGCACAATGAACAGCAAGAGCGAACCGATATCAAAAAATATCCTATCTAATGATAATAATTTTCGTTTAATGTAAACCTTAAATGGGCTTACTCGAGGCGAAGTCGAGGGCATCATATGTGGCGCAGTGCAGGACTTTCAGCTCGTGTGGTGTTTACTATTATTCTTCATACCATGCCGAAAGTACACACTTTCACCAATATATAAAAAGACTACTTACTTTCAAGTGAGCAATGATGAGGTTATATACGTAATGACACATGCATCTAATAATGTACATATAATAGCAGATGGCTACTTACAGGCGTAAATATAGACATCTATGGGCAAACATGTGATCACAAACGCCATCAGTAGGCATGACAAAACTATTTAGACCCTCCTATACAGACGATATGCGTGTAATTGCAGCTTGTGACGACAACAACAATGCATAAATGTTATACTTTCGGCATTAAAATCGAATTCTATTTTTTATATTGTTATAAAAATGTACCTATTATAGAAGAACATGTAAATAATAAATAAATAAATAAATATTCAGACCTTTTCTACTTTATATGTTCTGAGATAGTTAAGGAGACGTGCGTCTGGGCCACTACTTTCTAGAATTATGCCAAATTTCAATTGTCTATGTCAAACAATCTTTGAAAAAAAGACTATAGAAGATGAACAAACAGTTACAGAGTTTATTTAGAACACCAAAAATATATATAATTTCATGCGTGTTTTCATTTGATAGAACTTTTGAACTTAGACGCTGGAAGTTTAGCCTTAATAACATCAAAAACGTATTAAAACATACATTTTCCAACATTTTAGTAGTAAGCTGACAACATTTCTCCAGAAATCGGTCATTTATGCCAGAGTTCAAGCATAATGAAACTGCAAACTTCACATGGCAACAGCTTTATTACGAGCGTAAAGCTATAGCAGATATTAAAGCAAGTGTCAGAGAACATTTCATGGGTCACCGCGATTGGACACGCGAGATACGCACACCGTGACTACGTACACAAATGTATGCATTAATGCCGACATCTATGAACGGAAGTGATAAACGGAACGACAGATTTGACACGTCTACTTTATTTATGTCCGGTCAGCGATTTGTCTGTCACTAGTTGATTTTCTAAAATAGCACGATGGATTAATTTTTGAAGTAATACTTCTTTAGGCGCGAAGCACCAACTTGGTGATTTGCCGTTACGAACAAATGTGACGTTTTTGTGCGGCCTAATATACTCATTCCAGTTTTCATAATTTTTGTCTGTTCATTTATGTGAATCTATACTTTTAAAAAACTGTTTGTGTTTGCACATTGAAAATATATTTTGCAAAAAAATAACTAAAAGGATGAAGGATAAGAATACATTAAGATCAGTTTTATTTGTTGAAGTAAAACTTCTTTATAGGTGCGTTTTGTGAATTTCGCGTGACATAGTATTAGTATATATTATGATCTAAGCATATGCATGTAGGTATAGTATTTTCAATTTGAGAGCCGGACTAAGAGACAGAAATAACCGAACTAAATCTTTTCGGTATCTTGGCTATGGATACTCCTTGGAAGTAACAATATATGTATTGTTTACACGTTTTACTTCAACCGCATGTGAAGATTACACGCCCACTTTTTTTTAACCAACGATGAAAAGTATGTTGGTTGACTGAGTTTTCAGCCAGTTTAAACAATATTTTAACAAATAAAACATAAATTTATAACCCATTCGACATTTTGAAATTATATTTCAGTGTTTGTCCATATAATACAAGTTTATGAATTTATGAGCGAATATAATTCGATAAAGCGGGAGTTCAAAAAAATTATTCATAATAAATGAATGGCATACTGATGTATATAAAACTCAAAGATACCTAATAAATAATTAGAGTATTACAAAAACTCACCTGTTCTTTCGAGTGAATTTATCCAATTGGTCGATATATTTCAAGATGTTTAAAAGTCTGTAACAAAAAAAGAGACTGTGTATTTTACACTGCACAATACATAAGTAAAACTACTATAATTAGGAAAAAAAACAAAAAAATAAAAATAATGGCACCGACCACCAGGATTGAACTTACAACATTTAGGTTACGAGGCAGTTACTCTACCTCGCCGCTACATTAGCTTAATTTTCTACAAACGTTTTTTATAATATACGGCATAAGTATTTACAATGTTTCTTCAATTTTCTATCTCAAGAATCGATTTTATCATACCGTGCCAAAAGAAGTTTTACTTAAAAAAATTAAGTAAGTACACTGAAACCTGTACTAAAAATATATAGCTTTGGAGTCTTTGACTTCACAAAGGATTGAATCATGAAAATCGCGATTATCAGGATAACATAACGTCTATAAACCTAGTTTATACTATTGTGAAGTATATCCTACAAAGAGAATTGTACCCTAGAGACATGAAACATCATCAATAACAGATTGGATTTAGCACGTAATTTGTTCCAAATAATACAATACTTATTATCCTCCAGAGAGATATCAATTCTTCAGTAACTATCTTAGAATTAAGACATACATAATTTCCTAAAATTAACCTGTCGGTTTTTGTCTATCACTGGAAGTAATTTTCAATGTGGTATTTTTATGTAGTACTATCCGCTGGTCAACAATCCATTGTTGCGGTATTTTTATGTGATGAGTCGACATCCGACGACACACTGTTCAGGTGATTGGTGAATCAAGGCTGACCGCAGAGTTTAGTCCATACACTAACAGCAATGGCACTGTGTTTATGTGAAGTGGAAGACCCGTTAGGCTTATTACAAACATCTGCACGAAAGGATGGGTGTCAACACTGTCTTCAGTTTAAAAATTATCGAAAATCATCTGTTACTTTTCCATAGTAGTCACCGTTTTGTATTACAAGACAGATAAATTAGGAAAAATACAGACAAGACAAGGTAACATTATAGGTAATTTTCAGGAAATGTGTCGAGAGTTTAGGAATCACTCTCGACGCATTTGGCAAAAGTCCCCTTTGTTATCTTACAGTTTTTTCCTATTTTCCCTAGATATTACATTTAAAAATCCAACCATTCACCAACTTTGATGATTTTTAGAGTGACTCTAAAATCGTCTACCCCTATTAAATATACACCAAAAAAAATTAAATTAATATTTATTCCATATTTAAATCACTAGGTTCACACATTTCCTTGAATATATACCCAAAACAAGGACCCGAAATCCATGGCTAAAACGCAATGTTCTTTTTGTCTGTCAAATGTAAATTATTAAATTGGTGTACTCTACTAAAGAAATAAAAAAATAGATTAATAAGGATCTTTATGAGCGCACATTAAACATACGAACTATGTAAAGTGAGCCTTCACCTCTGGGCAATACGCACTTACCGTTTCAATTAAGACACTCTTATGCAAAACTTCTGGGTATTCTGTGATTTTATCGAATTAAAAAAAACAAAATTATTTCAGACAAGACCCACTATCGAATGTTTCAAATGATTTCTCTGTTTTCCAAAAATGACAAAAATCAACGACACTTCCACTGTAAGATCCAATAGTTAATTCAAAAAATAAAAACTAATTTAAATACCAATCATCTACGCAGAGAACTGTATAGTGTATTTTGGTTTTAATTTAAAATCAAACTTTGTTAAAATCACTGAAGTTTTCCCAGTCCTGCAAAGGTAAAACGCGTACTTGTTTGTTCATAATAAACAGAGGTGTTCAATAGCCTTCAACTGTCTTCAATGGACGTCATATGTTTAACAAGCAAGAATATATACAGAGTGTCATCCACATAATAATTGATATCCATAATACATTGTTTCACAAAGTTTTTCGTTTACTCATCGTTTGGTTTTAGTACAACATTTATAGTGGTTATAGTACCTATTGGAAACTTTTTTATAGTGTTCCTGAGAACCACTAAAATTCTTTACGCATTTGTTTTTATGCTCAAAATGACTTTAAAGCTTTTTCAAAGTAGTGACTTAAAAGCGCTCTCCCTGTAATTTAAACTTAAATACAAAAGCATTCTAAAATAAAAAAATATGTACACACATTTTTGTAGAGAAAAAAATAATTAAAAAAAAAACAGAACTAATTTTAATCACAAATCAATCGATGCACGTTCAAAAATTCTAAGGCTCGACACAATTTTCTTAATGCCAAAAGAAATTGAACAAGAAAAAATTAGTATCGATTCAGCAATTTTATTTTATTTTATTACATCCGCAGTACCTACACACTTTTTTCATTAAACCAACTAGATTAATACTTTATGACAACTTCAAGAATTACTAAGCTAACGATTTTTAAAATGCGTCTCGAAATGTTGAACCAAAATCAATACTCATATAGAAAGGTGTAACCGGATCTGTGGTAGTATTTTTTTAACTAAAGAATACTTTAAAAAAACGTTATGCATTTCTTATTGTGTCTATATCTTGCAAAACCAGCTACTGATTAGTACCCAAACTTAAATTATAAATATACTAGTGAACCCGTGCGAATAATATATACCGATAATAATTTCAGCCGTTACATTAAAAATAAAGGTTAAACAAGGATTAAAATACGCTTCCCGATAAAAGTCAAAACCGAAATCAAATCTCTAAAAAAAAATCCGCGTACAAAAAACAGTTGTTAAAAAAAAATCATAAATGTTTCTTGATGTTTTCGTTCGCAATTATAACTTACTGTTAACATTGTATTTGCTATGTATTACGATTGATCAAAGCAAGCTTGTATACACGTATACATATTATGTTTCGTTAATCGTGTTCATGTATAGATTAGTTCATATGTATGTGTAATAATAACAACTGACGGTCATTGCGCTTCTTACAATACCGCAAAAAAATGTAATTTCTTGCTTCCAATCCCACCATCAACCATGCTTTTATAGACGTCGTCGGTATATAATGCAACAAAATAAAACGTTTATATTAAAGACAATACCCATATGTTTATCAAGGAGTGCCTTTCTTGCTTGTTGGAAAAAATAGCGAAGCTGGATATCCGAAAATAATAAATAAAAATTAATAACTGCTAAACGATATATTTCATAGAAATAGAAAGTATTTTTATGATGAAATAAAAGTGCGTTGGCACTTGTACGATATGTTAATAAAAATTTTAAATGTGTAGGTGATATTTTGGTGAAAAAAAAATGGCCAAACTCATGTTGGGCACGCACATGATAGGCTTCCGCAATGACGTATTTATGAAAAAAATGCATGACTTTGCAACTCATCTTGATACGTTTTTAACACAAATGTTTGCTTATGTTAAAAAAGCCTACCTGAAGATCGAACAAATTTTCAATGAAATAATTAAAGGCTTTTTTTTAATTGAAATTGGATGTGAAGATCGCATTGACAACGACTTTGAAAGCTAATATACCATGACTGAACGGGTAAAACCCAAAAGACCGCTTAAAGACCGCATAACATTGTTTTTGTTGTATTTTTGACGACATAAGATTCAATGGAGTAAGTAAAAAACATTTGAATAGATTTTCAGGTATATGGGACAAGATAAAAAAAAATATGTTTTCGAAAATGTTATCGTTTCTGTTTTTAACATGCTTTTATTAGCTTCACCTGTATTTATCAAAGAGTAAAAAATAATTTTTAATTTAATTTGGTTTGGTATGTATATCGCTGTTAAACAAAATCTTAATAATTAAAAATTATTTTTTACTTTTTAGTTCGGTTTGCTATTAAAGCGTGTTTTTTCTATTATTTTGGGTTATCATTTTACGATCGTATACCAAATTTCATCTTAATGATGTATATTTATATACTACACGGACGGACCGTACTGATCTAGTTTCTACGTAACTCTAAAACTGTGCTACCACCGATATATTATATTCTTTTTAATAAAAGTCTAGGTATAAGGTAGTAATATAACAATATAATTAAATAGAGTCCTGTGTATAGGAAATAGAAGACCAAGCTCAAACATTTTAATTTTAAACGACTTAGTGGGGCGGATAGGATAAAAAAATATAACATAATTGTGAACACTATATAATAAAAGTATGAAATTTGGCACATTCATAGTTCTTTATTTTGTTAAAAGATATAGACATTGCCTTCTATATGGCAACACATATATGGGGTTCGTTTTACTACACCGGTGAAACTACTTCCATAGATGTATTTCTGCAAAACTCAAGAAATATTAGATATACATAAAAAAAATCAAATAAAAATTGTTATAATATTTGATCTTCAAAAATTTGGTTCTTACACATTTTCTGGTATAGTAAGTGCCATGGATCTAAAAGGCTCGGAAGTTGCAAATGGAGGTACAGTCGGCTGAAAAACCACAAACTTGCGCTATATTATTATTAGTGTATTTGCCATATGGCAACATACACTATTGGCGTTGGTCGGATGGCGGGACCTAGGGGTCGGACCAAAATTTCTCGACGTTTCATAACCTCCTAAACACTTTGGCACCATTTTTGAAAATGTTTATCTTATATATGTGTATATATATATATATATATATATATATATATATATATATATGTGTGTGCGGGCAATAACTTTCGAAAGAGTTAATTGATTTTAACGAAATTTGGCCCACGTGTTGAAATCCATCACCGCAAGAAGCCTATTTAAAATGGGCGTAATCGGGCCATTTTAAGGGTAGTTATTAGGGGTTGAAAAATGTTTTTGGGCCTCAAAATACCGAAAAAATTCTCAGAATCGTTTCAAAATTGACATTTAACCCTTAGTAGTAATTAAAAAGTATTCCTAAAATTTAAATAAAATCGGCCCGACAGGACCGGACTTACAAATTTTATGAAGACACTAGTTTGCAGATAGTGAATTATTTACTGAAAGTTGTATATAATTTGGTATAGAGGTTCGATTGATAATAATATTGCAATTAAGAAAAAAAAATGTTATTTTAAGGGGTGTATCAAGGAGTCAAATTTTTTATTTTGCCCAAAAACCAACTTAAGTTTGCATAATAAAGCCACCCTGCCTGTATAAGCAAATACACTATATTGTCGGCAGGGTTTTGGCACTGCGACCCGGGTTTTTTTTAATTTTTCTTTAATCTAAAGGTCTAATTCCTTGCATAAAGTCATCCAAAAAATTATTTTTCGTGCTTGTCTGTGCAAAACTGTATTATGCATCTTGATCAATTAACAATCAAAGAAACAACTTAACAATAGCCTACTGGGCTGTACTTTATAGCAGGAAAGCGAAAATTGACAAGACAACCAGCGATAACCAATCACTGACGAACGCACGTTCTGGGCCGGTAACTGGGAGTTGGTGGGAGTCTTCCTTTCCCACAAAACAACCAGGACGGCTCTAAAATATGCATTTGCGACGCTGTTTGTGACTAACTTCAGGACCTTTTAGAACAGTGGCGTGTATAATATGTGAAAAGTATAGAGACAATAAGGGTCGGAAAGTCGAATGAAAACCAATGACTAGAGTGTAATGCACTTTTCGACAGCTTTATTTATCACGTTCTGTATCGAATTGAAAATTGATATTACGTGTATTCATAAAGCAAAGAACGTTCTAAATAGTTCGTCATCAATTCACATTCAAACAAATTATTGTTCTAAATAGTGATTTTGTACTATATCGAATGTTTAAAAGTTGGCAGTCAAAGTTGAAATCATCATAGAGTTTTACATGTTTTTTGACACGCGTTACGCATATGTTCAAAAAAAATCCGTGTAGGGATCCATAGGAATGCCCTAAACATTGCTCTCGATAATATGAGACATTTTGAAGATATAGACATTTAAGAATTAAAATTATATAATTTTTTCTTTAATTTGGCAATTTCCCATCGAATTTTTTATTTCTATACCTTTATAATTAGCGATTACAGAACTGTTATCTAACAAGAGCTTTGATCGCAATAATACATCGTTAACGCTATAATTTTAATCTCGGCCAACATAACAAAACAAAAACAACACCCGATTAAAAGATAACAATACGGTTGATAACAAAACAATTTTCACGTCGTTCAGGGTTGGGAGACATTTTTATGTTCTATTATAGTTTACTAATGAATATGATTGGTATTCTAAGCTGATTGAAAAGAGACTGAAGATGAACCTAATTTGAAAATATGTTTTTTCCTAAACCTGTCATTTCATATGAAACTTCAAATTAATAGTAAATACAATATCAAAATCTAACTCTATAAATTGTAGAGTAAATAACTATGCGTCAACATCCTGAGATCCATTAATAATGCCAGTAGTTAATATTTTACTCATCAACATTTTTCAAAAGTCTGGAACTTCTAACATAAAGCTGGAGTGTTCACGTGGTGTCGAAAAAAGAATTCAGTGTGTGAACATTCGCGTGGACTTAATCAAGGAAAATCTTTTTTAAAATGCGACATCCTGTTATGTGGTAGCTCGACGCTTTTCCAAAGAGTTTTAAAAATACAAAAAATGGCAATTCGCACTTCGTCAGCACTGCAAGCCATTCTTCCGAAATTTCAAAATAATGAGTCATTCGTCTTTCTATTTACATCCTATGTTGATATTTGTCAAGGTAAATATATCATTTTTTAATAGAAATAATAATCACAATTATAATACAAGGAACAAGGAAGCATTATGATTGCCAAAGTATAATCTACCTATCACTACACATCCCAAAAATTATATAATAATCTGCCCAAAGATTTCCCAGATTTTAAAAAGATAATGAAAATAATCCTGATTGAAGCGTATTCAGATTATAATTTTAATTATGTATTGCTGTTCCGTAATGCTTTTTTTACCTTTATTGATACGTCATATAGATACTGATGTGTCTTTACCATATCTAAAATTTAAAAAACCCGGGTCGCAGTGCCAAAACCCTGCCGACAATATAGTGTATTTGCTTGTATAGGGCCGTGTGGTTTTATACTTTTATTATGTGAAATTAAGTTTGTTTTTGGGCAAAATAAAAATTTTAACCCCTTAATACACCCCTTAAAATAACATTTTTTTTTCTTAATTGTAATATTATTATCAATCTAAATTCTAACGTCTACACCGAATTAAATACACCCTTCAATAAATTAGTCACTATCTGCAAACTAGTGTTTTCATAAAATTTGTAAATCCGGTCCTGTCGGGCCGATTTTATTAAAATTGTGGGGACACTTTTTAATCACTACCAAAGGGTTAAATTTCAATTTTGAAACGATTCGGAGAATTTTTTCGGTATTTTGGGGCCCAAAAACAGTTTTCAACCCCTAAAAACTACCCTTAAAATAGCCCGATTAGGCCCATTTTAAATAGGCTTCTTGCGGTGATGGATTTCAACACGTGGCCCAAATTTCGTTGAAATCAATTAACTCTTTCGAAAGTTATCGCGCGTACACATATATATATATATATATACATATATATATACATATATATATATATATATATATAAACATTTTTAAAAATGGTGCCAAAGTGTTTAGGAGGTTACGAAACGTCGAGAAATTTTGGTCCGACCCCTAGGTCCCGCCATCCGACCGACGCCAATAGTGTATGTTGCCATATGGCAAATACACTAATAAACTATACTTACTTCTCCTACACAGAGGGGTGGTAGGTAGAAGGTACATGTGTAAGGAATCCATACTTTCACTTTACATAATTAGCTTATTACCACATAGTTATCCATAAACACCTTGATGAATGATGAAACCTTTGATCTGAAAGCACTGACCACACAATTTACTGGCTTACTTAATTTTTATCATTTAACAATTGATTTTAAACTTTATGTCGAAAAAACAACATGCGACTACATTTGTTACAAAAAGGAATGGAACTTTACCGATGTTTCGCTTGTGGCCAACGTTTCTAAACATTTTATTTCATCATCAGAGCCTTAGTCAAGTCAATAGATGATAAAAAACGGTGGCCACAAGCGAAACACCGGTAAAGCTTCTTTGTTTTAATTGTTCCTCTTTCAAACTTCTCAACGATTACATTATTGGAACAAAACTAATACTCGTACTAACAATAATTGAGTATAGTTATAGATAATTGAATAGTTATTTTTGTTTCGTATTCGATCTGTATTTGCGGATTTCCATTGTTACATTGGCAAATAAGTGCACAGAACAAAAAAAGTAACGGTTTAAATTGGGCAAGTGCATATTCAAGATAAATGTATTTTTATAAACGTATGCCTAAAATGTTACTCATTATTCTGACAATTCAACATTTTTGTGATAAAAAAAACGTACAACTTGCATTATCACGTGAAATTTAAGCCCAGTTTTGCAGTACATTTTCGCCTGTTTATGGCTCTTTTGGCGAATATTCCGACGGATGTTTTCCATAAGTGCTTCAATTATTTGTGGATCGTTGGAGATATAACGGTCCTTAACATTTCCTTATAAAAAATAGTGCAACGGCGTCAAACTGCAGACGTGTGGTGATCAAAAAACGCTTCCAAAACGGCTGATTAATATACGATAATCGAAACTCGGTACGCAAGAAATCAATTATTTTACGGCAACTATGTGAATGTTGTTCTATCAATAATCGGAAGATGTATCTTCAATAAAGAAACAATCATTTAAAAATAATGAACGTTGTAGTTTTAATAGTAATTTCAAAAAGAAACTAACCGCGATTTAAGTATTAAAACAATGCATTTCTAGTTTAATGTGTGTACGCATATTGTTTATTTTGTCTGATTTTTCAAATAAATCGCGGTTAGCTAACTATTGTCAGCAAATTTTATAAATCCACGTTTATTTAATAGACTAGGTCACGTTATATTGTCGTTAGATAAATAATTTAACAGTCATTTTCCAACACAGAATACTTTCTGCTTCATAGAATTTTATTTTTATTATTCATGGAAAGTAAACTCAATTTTGCTGAAGATTATCTATAAAAGATCATTATTATTGTTTTACTAAAGGGTATTTAGAAAAATTAAAACAATCTTCAAAAAAAAAATTGCGTAAAAAATTTGCAAATACGTGTTCTTATGAAAAATATTACTACAAAACCTCCTTTCTATAAGTGAATAAAATAATAATTAATTTGAAGACTGCAAATTGGCTGCAGTTATATTATATTTCTTTATTCTCTCATTAACTCCACCGTTACTGGATAAAATGTTAACATACTGAAGTAAACATATATTGAATTTTTTTTGTTGCAGTTGCAATTACGTATTATTGAAGTTCAACCGAAAGGATGAAGGCCTAAATCTAAATAGAACCTGGACCCCAGCAATACAACACACTTGCACTAAGCATAAAAGAAGGGAGGACGACACACTTGTCTGTAAGCCGCCAATGAGGACACTACGCCCGCTATCACAATGTCTTTAAAAATCTCTATGGCAGGTGTAGACGAAACGTCAGGTAGGAATACCATTGAGCCACGGCCTACAAGTACAGTAATTTGAATTGATAATTTTATATCTCCAACTTGCCTGCTGTATGTTTATTGTTTACATATTGTGTGCGTAGTTTATTTATATTTTTAGTTGTATCTGTATCAATTCTAAAATATCAAATTATCATGAAATCTCCCATCTCTCTTTTTTTGAAGTCTATTTCGGTATAATGAAAAACCGTACTTCCCGGAGACGTATTTGTTTGTGCCGGCAGGAAAGATTAATACGCAAGGTTAAAAGACTGTTTGCTGTGCCAGCGCTATACGATCACGTAAAATACGATTTCTGTCAAAACTGTCACCAACACGACGGAACCTAGGCCGCAACTAAGGGTAGTTTCTTTTTTTTATAATTATGCGAGTGCTCTTATATTATTGCTCTGTGCGTCAAAGCTGAGTTTCGTTCATGACAAAATGTTATATCTAGGTTAATTTCACACAAAATCCATTCAAATTGTAGCTTTTTGAAAAGGAAGGAATCTGTTCTATAAAGTGAGACCGTTTTTAGGTTGATCTGAGTTCATAATAAGTTCTAAAATTTCAACTCAAAGTTGCAAACAGCACTTGTCGGTCGGTCTGTATGTACGTACATATTTTTATTTATATGTTTTCTAGAAGTTCTACTTGTTTCATACTGTGGTCAGGTTAGCAAAATCGATCAAGAACGCAATTATTATATTATTATAATATTATTATATAATATATAATATTATTATTAACATGATTAATTATTAACTTAAAATTTTCGGTTTGAGATTAGCCGACCGTGTACACTATTGGAAGTACTAAATCTCAGATTTTAATCCGAGAACTCGTAAAAAGTTAATTGAATTTTTAATTTATTATAACAAAAAAAAAATGAACTGATGCTAGGCTAAAAAAACCCGGGTCGCAGTGCCAAAACCCTGTCGACAATATAGTGTATTTGCTAATACAGGCAGTGTGGCTTTATTATGCAAACTTAAATTGGTTTTTAGGCAAAATAAAAAATTTGACTCCTTAATACACCCCTTAAAATAACATTTTTTTTTCTTAATTGCAATATTATTATCAATCGAACTTCTACACCAAATTATATACAACTTTGAGTAAATAATTCACTATCTGCAAAGTAGTGTTTTCATAACATTTGTAAGTTCGGTCCTGTCGGGCCGATTTTATTACAATTTTTAGGGTCACTTTTTAATTGTCAATTTTGAAACGATTCTGAGAATTTTTTCGGTATTTTGGGGCCCAAAAACGTTTTTCAACCCCTAAAAACTACCTTTAAAATGGCCCGATTACGCCCATTTTAAATAGGCTTCTTGCGGTGACGGATTTCAACACGTGGGCCAAATTTCGTTAAAATCAATTAACTCTTTCGAAAGTTATTGCCCGCACACATATATATATAAACATTTTTAAAAATGGTGCCAAAGTGTTTAGGAGGTTATGAAACGTCGAGAAATTTTGGTCCGACCCCTAGGTCCCGCCATCCGACCGACGCCAATAGTGTATGTTGCCATATGGCAAATACACTAATAACCATATGGCCACTGGTGACCTTCTGGAATGACTGTATTTCCTTAGTAAAAAAACTCTGTTTTAATGGCATACTCGATAAAAGAAAAAGAATACATTCAATATTTAGAACAAAAAACTTTGTCGGAATATTGTTAAAAATGCATATGCGCAACTTCAAGTAAAACACAACTGGTTATCCAATTCCCTGTTCATAATCTTTCTTAATCTATAGCACATTAATATTCAATACAAACAGTGAGAGAGACATAACGAAACTGTTCGTTTATTTATACCGTTAATTTAGTTTACAAAACGATCAATGATCACAATTTACTACAAAAGCAGTGTTAATATACATAATATAATGTATAGTTATATAGATATTAACGAATGGCACGTCCTTCGATAAAGAAGCTACTGTCCCACTTTCTTTTTTGTGTTAAAATAATCTTGGTTACAATGTGTTTTTACTTATATTATACAGATTAAACAGTAAACGTGTTCATTGTGATCATCATAGAAAATTTGTATAAGTTACTAAACTCAGTCCGGTTTTGCTCGGATTTTTAGATTGCCTATTAATACTTAAATTGTTTATTATAAAAAATAAATTAATAATAAATTAGCAGTGACCCTTTTAACACGTACATATATATATATATATATATATGTCGTGGCCAGATCTTAGAATTCATCATTTCATAATGTGGCCGACCAATTCATGAAATGATTGTATTTATGATGTGACCATTTCATGAATTGGTCCGCCACATCATGAAATGATCAATTCTAAAATCAGACCACGACACATACATTTACAATTTGTGAAATCGTTATACAAACTTCTATTGAAGCAGTTATATAACTATTATTAGCAAACATGTATACAATACAATAGGTTACTGTCAGGATTCAAACCTGTAACGCTCAATTTCGCGTTAATTTTTCAACTAATCCACGCGTACTAGTTCATTTAGTATTCCTAATTTGTTACTAATTTATTAGTAAATAATTGTAAACATAATTAAATTACTTAGGAAGAATTTTATAAAATAGTATAGATTCACAATTATTTTGAACGAAAATACCCTAAGAAAAATGTTTTTCATGTAAATGAAAATAATATTTTTCATTAAGGGTTTTAACATTTCAGAGGTACCTACCAAAAATTACGCATGTGAAAATATGCAACAGATTTGTATTAAATTTTGGATTCTGGTAATTTGTAACACGGATTAACGCATATTATGCTATAGTTTATTATAAGATGAAGCACTATGAACCATATTTTAAAAAACATATTTTTTCTTATACAGAGCTTTTTTTAATGTACTCCTATGTCAACGCGGGCAAATAGCGTCTATATATTATGTTTTAAGGTTTCCCAATTATAAATAAATAATTTATAAATTTAAAAAAATGCAAACTGCTGGCTTTTCTTTTATAAACTTTTGTCTCTTTATTTGTACTGACAAAAATTGATTTTGATAAAAAGCTTTTTATTCGATGTATCTGGAAAACGCAGAAAACGTAACGAAAGAAAAATGTATTCTTAATAATAATAATCAAATCAAATAATAATAATAAAATAAATGATCACTCTATATTTAAGCATATTTTTATAAGTTTCATCAAACACTTGAAAATATTATAATTTGTATAAATTATTCTTTTTTTAGATTCTGTAATATCAAACCACAGAAATCGATTGAGGACAACATTTCTATGTACCTAATAAGCAATAATGATCACTGCGGTATTTCTACATGATCTTTTGATATTCTTGACTAATCTGAACATTTTCTATCTTTATATCTTTACCACTTACATTACAAGCAATATAACCACATCATAGAGAAGGGAACTTATGATAAAGTTCTTAGTTCATATAGTGGCTGAATATATTTATTTTATAAATTTTAAATCAAACTAAAAATTAATCAAACTTCAAACGGTGTTCGCAAAAGGTATTAAGTTTTACAAAATTTGGATTGCTATTTCAAAATAAAAAAACATTTTTTTTGTGCTACAAATTGTATTAAAAACGTGATATTTCTAAATAAATATTTCTTGATAGGACGAAATGAGATTTCGAAATACGAAAGTCTAATTGACATTTTTAAGTGTTTTCTTCACAAATGTACGAAGCATTTATTTGATTTAAATAAAATAAAAATCTGGATAAAAGTCGTATGGGAATAATACATACTTTTAGTTTTTTTACCATTAACATCAAAGATTGAATAAGGTTTTTCATAGAAATGAGATATTTCCAGAACTGTTTCTTATTTATTTTATTTGTGCACCCACATTCAATTTTTGAAATAAGAAGTAGTCTTTTTGTGAACTTCATTATTTTTTACTTGTCTGCATTGTTTTTGACAAAGCATGTGTCACAAATTTAAAATAAATTGTTGTCTTACGACCAATCTCTATCAGAACTATTTTAAGACAGTTTACGATATACTGTATGCATTGGTTGATTTTTGTAGTAAACATTCATTGTTACATTGCTAAATTAGAAAAAATTATTTTTTATCCACTGTCACCGTCGGGCTTCAAACCCGAATCTTTCCACTTTCGCGGCGGAATGAGTTAATCAGTTAAATTGGTTGATTTTTCCTTGTTATTGTTAAAGAATAAAATTTATTGTAATGAGGTTGAAAATATGCTGCGTCAAAAAGCGAAATTAATCATTTATACACAGGGCTTTGTTTATAAACAATTCTAGTACTTCATTGTCTATAATTAAACGAAACCATTTAATATTTAAAAAAAAATTAATCAACAAATACCGCACGTTCAATATTGCTGATTAAACGAATAGTATTGTTTTGCCAGTGAAACAAAAATATTTCTACAATTTTAATACAAAATCAGTATAGACGTGTTATTAAGTATGCAGGTCGATGTTATTTATAGTGTACCTACCTATTTAAAATTTTGTCTCACTTTAGCTTATATAATAAAATGACAAAAAAATAACAATCCTGAAAATTCCGTACATCACTGCACTGAGTTCTGACATCTTGTCTCAGATTATTCTGTGGCTCAAATATTTATTAATTTTTCTACACACATTTTTTTTATAATATACAAAATCAGGTATAATTTTGTTAACACTGAGATTAAAAAACAAAGGTTGCTCCATAAACAAATAATAACAATTCTTATCATTTTTAGCACAGATGCACATTATTGTTAATGATTAAGCAAGCAATTCAAATGGAATTAGTGTGAAAAATAAGCATAAAAAAGTTTGAAAAAATATCGTCACGGGTGGTACTATTCAAAAGGAAGACTTACTTAACATTTCTTTTTGTTTCTCACAAATCGAAAGTCTTTTGTTTAATTGCTGTAGTAATAGGTTACTAATTAGCGCAAATATTGCAAACAAAAGCCAATAGCAATAATATACACAATTATTTTTGCATAAAATTTAAACTTTAAAAATGCGGTTAATATTACGACAATTATGGTCATTTTTCGAATAAAAATAGTAACATAATATACGTGCGATTTATTCTTTAGCTCATTAATTTCGTAATCTCGCTCTAGCAGCACATGCGCATTTCACTGATATGTGGTACCGTTTTCATTTTTCATAGATAAAGATCACGGACATTGGTTTGTTCATATTTGCACAATTAAATTATTAAATTATGTACATTATCACACTATGTCAGTTTGTGAAGTGATTAATTTGTAGATATTACTGTAAATTTATGTTAAATAAATCAATAGATATCATAATGAATATACTGAAAATTAACGCAAAATATTTCCACGCAGATACAGTAAAATTAGATTTATGTTATTATTAATACAAATATTATCATTACGTTACCATTTTACACTTGTAAATTGAAATGATTTTAATTTATGACTTTCATTAAATTAATGTACGCAGGGCTGACTAGACAAGATCAGGGATGTGAATTATTTGAATAATTGGGAAGTTTCTACTTGACGAAAATACTAATTAAATGATAAGTTTGCCATCGTGATTACAAAAATAACTTAAAATGCTATCATAAATCAACGGATATATTTAATTTTTGTACGTGGGGCCGCAAACAAGACTCATTGACATTTGATCGACCTTTATGATGTCGCGCGACACGATTTGTTACATTAGTAACTAATAAGTAATAATACAGTAAGTCATAAATGTAAGGTGTGTTAAGACATGTTAAACTTCCTAAATGGCATTACATCCATTTGTACATCTAATCAACTGTTTAGTTCTCCGTTCCCTTCATGATTTGCTATCTTAAGGTGATATCAGACGGTTCATTCCGAATGAATTTTCATTTGACTGAATGTTCATTTTAAATTTGTTTCACTCCGCGTTCACACGGACAGAGAGAATGACATAGAAATGAACATTCATCCAGTCTTTTCCTCGAATGAAGTTGTGCGCCTTGGAATTCCTTTGATTTGTGATCATTTGATCGAAGAATTGACAAAAAAGAAGCAAAGTCTAAGTTTAAATAATTAATTAGAGATTTTATAAAATTTGTCCGTATTGATCTGTCTTTGTATAAGTCGAGTTTTGTGGTTCCAAAGACATTAATAATTTTTGAAATTCTCCAAAAACAGCAGCGTGTTTTGGTCGTTCCACTGAATATCATTTTGTCTCATACACAGACAGAATATATTCACTATGCGGTGTCGTAGTCCCAAGTTCTTCCGCTACAAAACACGACACAAAATTATCGAACCCAAATGAATGTTCTTTCTTGTATTCGGACGTTTCATTTTTCGTTCATTTGGAGTGCGAATGAATCATGCCGAATGCCGATATCTAGCGTTGTTGGATCGGTTTCATTTTGTGTTCAGACGTTTCACTTCGAATGAAAGACAAAAATGAACAAAAAATGAACCCTCTGATAGCACTTTTATTAGATACTACGTAATATAGCACAGCTTGTGCCGTGATATCATCCGCACTGAGATCGGCAAGGCGCGGAAAATTGTCGAATTTAAACTTTGAAGTCGCATAGTTTTGAGTAAAAAATATGGGTAACTTCTTAATTCTTCAATGAATAAGGGAACTATGTAACTATTAATTAGTCATATATATAAATATAATATAGGTGTTTCTGCGAATTTGCTCCTAGGGAATTTTACTCTTTAACCAACAGATCATGTATTTCCCCAGGCGACCGTCCGATTTCCTATATTTCGAATACTCAGACTTTGTTTGTGTGAGTTGCGTTGGGGCAGACAAATAGCGGGCCACAATTAATATATTTGTCATACGACACATACACTAGCTATTGGCGTCGGTCGTTATTATTTTTTTTGTACCGGAAATTGAAAAAAGAGAACTTCCAGAGGGTTGCGGCAAGACAAACTGGCACCGCATGATATGAAAGTACTCGTTGCGATCAACTTTTTGACGCCAATTTTATTTATTTAGTTGGTGGCATATGCCGAAAATCCAAAAAAATGATTTTTTCGTATTTACCTGTCCCAATGCCAACTCGGATAAATAGGAAATCTGACAGTGGACTCTCCGTCTAATACAAAATGCGTAGTTAAATCGATTTTAGACAGAATAATTCACTTAGACACCAATCACGTAACAATAAAATATGATATTAATCGATCGATAATGTGACTCCACCTTATCTGTGGTGAGTTTATGTATTTTTTGCTGTTTGAGTTTTTTATAATTTCGATATTTGCAAATATATATTCACTCCAGAATGTGTGGTACGAGACGTTTAAAATCTTATTTCAACAATGCTATATGGTAATGAGTAATGACAAACAATTAAAACGTTGAAATTTTTTAGTTCGGAATTAAAGTACGTTTTTTGTATTTCCCAGTTAAATTTATTCGGTATTCATGGCACACAAACATTTAGAATTCATCATTATGTAACGTTGCGTCCATTCTAATGTTTCCAATTTTATGTTGATAGCAGGAAAGTGGACAAACAGATGCAGATCAATATACCAATTACCAACTATTAAATTTAACAATTGGTATATTGATCTGCATCCTTTGGTCCACTTTCCTGCTATCAACATAAAATTGGAACATTTAGAATTCAATTTAAAAAAAATGTATTTTACTATAATACTGTACTATAAAAATACAAAATCAAAAAATCAGTGTTTGGCGTCACTTATTAAAACTAATTATTAGGCTTATTCAAGAATATGCTAGTCCAAATAGGGTTCGGTCCCAATTGTTTCGGAAGAGCGGAATTCCACTGTATTTGCCTGATGCCTTTCAGTTTCGGTATTCATATTAATCTTGGTTTTTGTTATGACGACGCGCCACCATGCATTTTTCCCTAGAATGACTTTACATTAGAGAAAACGCAAAAAAAATCATTTAAACTATCCAAGTCCATATAGATATCTCTGAACTTAAATTACGTTTGATTCAAGGCGAAAATTTATTTAACTAAGTGAAATATCAAGCTCCTAAAGTCTATAAGCAATAGCACAGAGTAATTTTCTATAGTTCTGTGAAGGAAAGCTTACGAAGCAGGAAATGATCATTCAGTAGGCCCACAACTCGCACACATAATAATAACGCCATAGTCGTAACTCATAAAGTAACAGTCATATCTTTACAACCGAGGCGCGCGGTTAAGATAATCCGTTATATGACTGCAAACTGCACTGGCAGACATAAAGCGGGCTGTCAAAATGTTTTCTTTACGGCGACGGCTCCGGAAGGGGATGGGCGCTCCTCACTCGTGGCGATCGATAACGGCGCGTGTGCAGCCCTCTCTCACAACCCTCTCGTAAACTAGACCAGAATTTACCGACGTATGTACACTTAGGTACTATGTCTATACATACCACACTTTACACTAAATATGGCCAACGTCAACAAAACGTTCCTCCAATTTCTACCGACTAAACTTTTAACAAATGGATATATCATTTGAACATAGTGATTACCCTACAATTCCAATAGTGTAATATTTATCCCCCGCATTTTTCTTTGTTGAAAGTACCAATGCTGTAGTTTATTTGGCGCTTAACCCTTTACACCCTAGGGATGAAATTCTTTTAAATACTGTTAAAATATGTTTCCGTAGTTTCCTTTGTGTACAAAACATAGTTTTGGACACTTGTTTTTATGTTAATAAAGTATACTAGCGATACCTGTGCGAATAATTCGCACTAAAATCCGTTTCTCATTTCTCACACTCTTTATAACCTTCTTCTTTTTGTTGTATTACATTACGAAGCTCAGTGACGGTTCAAGAAAATATTTTTCTAAAACTGTCATATAGAGACGCAAGTATCGAAAACGTTGAGCTGAAGCGCCGCCATACGAAAAGTATTTATACGTGAATTTTGATTAAAAATTAAACAAAAAAAAATTACCGACCGTCAATCATGTTGACGCTGTTTCAACGCTAGAACCGTCAGACGGCAGCATTGCTGCATAAACGGAATAAATGTATAATTGTTATAATTAATTATTTTGCAAAAACAAAAGCAATAATAGATTTTTTAGTTGTTGATGTCGGTAGAGCAAGCAATTATCTATAAATTGATATAAAATTTATGTGGAGCAATTGTGTGGTTTTTTTCGAAAAAGGGAGGCAAACATCTTAACCTTAGCGTATTAATATATATGATTTTGGTGCACTCTCAGATATAGATGGGAAAAACGGGTCTTTTTAGTGATCTGCATCTTTGCATCTGGATCCCGTATGTGAGCCGGCTCACTGAACTGGTTCAAAAAGAGCCGAGTTCTGAATATGTTACTGCAGTCTGCCACTGAGTTACCTAGTTCAGTCAATCATATCACGACCTGTATAGAATCAAGAATGCATAGCCAAACATGTGATGCATGAGTCATTTGAGCTGACAGATGCATCAAAGCAAGAACTGATACGTAAGTGTAAAATGTGCTTCTGTGTGTTAAGTGTTTCACTGAGTCATGCGGATCCGTTGATCCGTCGGCTCAAAAAAAAAAAAGTGAGTCGGTTCTCACGGATCTTCTATCGGAGTCGGCTCTTTGAACCGGTTCAGATCTGAGTTACCCAACTCTACTTTACACTAAATATGGCCAACGTCAACAAAATGTTCCTCCAATTTCTAGCGACTAAACTTGTATTAAATGGATATCATTTGAGCATAGTGATTACCCTACAATTCCAATAGTGTAATATTTATCCCCCGTATTTTTCTTACGCTTAAGAGCAATAGTTGAAAGTAACAATGCTGCAGTTTATTTGGCGCTTAACGCTTTATACCCTAGAAATGAAATTCTTTTAAATACTGTTAAAATATGATTCCGTGGTTTCCTTTGTGTCCAAAATATTGTTTTGGACACTTGTTTTTATGTTAATAAAATATATTTTGGTGCACTCTCAGATAGTCTCACGATCGATCGACGTCGGTTGCGCTCACAAAAATAGTTTCGGGTACGGTGTTGAATTTTTCAAAGTTAAAACTCACAATTGTATAATCTCAAGGGTTAAATGAGTTCTATATTATAAGCCTCTAGTTCCCATGCCCCCACCCGAGAACTAGTAAAAGTATGACTTAGATTTTCAATTTATTATTAAAAAAATAAGTTCATCTCGGTTCAAATAATTTTACTTTTCTTATTCGGAGACGAGATTAACAATTTTTCTCGTCCCAAATCGAGATAATATAATGATCGAGATGTTGCTGAGACGGAAAATAATCTTCGAGAAATCTGAACAAAATTGTGGAATATCGGCACTTTTATATGTTATCCTCGATTACATTATAAAATATAATAAAACCAAAACTAGTGAAAGTCTGAATCAGATTTTATTAATAATTCATTCATAATAATAGTTCTAGGTCCAGATAACCCTCGCAATTGATGAAACGTACACATACAAAAAGTTGGAATGGTTCTGTCGCCCAATTGACTGGAATTTTTGTTAAATGATAGCGAAAAGATATCAAAGTTAATATCAACTCAATCAATCAGTGCTCTATCTACAACATTTTTTTGCAGTGGCACTTCCTGTCTCAAATTGTTAAGCACTAACTTTTTATTATTTTTTTATTAATTAGAGTTTTCTACATTAATAATTATCAAAAACTTACAATTAATTGCAATCGACTGTAGACCATAACCACTTGTGCAGCGCTCTTTTAAGACGAAAAAAAATCCACACTTACTCCTTGTAATCGTAAAAAGTTTATCACAAATTGTTTTTTCAAAACTATAAAATAATAAACAACTGAAAACTAAAACATAAATGTTGTTCAAAACAAATTTTGAAGAAAAAAATACAAAACCACATAAAATCAACATTCACAATGAAATGTTAGAATAATTAACACACGAAAGCAAAGACTTAAATCCAATAAAGCGTACATATTTTTTGAAGTCCCTTAAGAAAACATAATGACTAAAAATTAAATCAAAATCACATAGTAAGGTACAATACACTCTATTCAGAAATCGCGTTGCAACTAAAAATTCTTAGCAGGTCATTTTTAAAACGTGAATTGTCCTGTATAGATTGCACAATTAGGAAATCGATCATGCAATTTAAAAAACCAACAATTCTGTTTCATTTATTTCATTTTTATAATGTTGAAAAAAAGTCTATAAATATTTATACAGAGTGTTCTCTTTATATTTGTCTTTTAAAATAAAAATACGTAGTATCAGTTAACTAGAAACTAACTGAATGAAATTTGTTACGAAGTATTTTGCGAATACTTCGTATAATCGTAAATATAAACAAAAAAAAATTAATAGGTACTGATTTTTATTGGGGTGTTCCAAAAAGCAGAAAATAAAAAAAAAAAATTCAGTTCATCCAGTTTCAAATACATTTCATTATGTAAATAGCCCCAAAGAAAAGAGTTGTTAGGGGCTAAATCCGCAGAAGAACTCGACCACTCTATAGAACCTCCACGACCTATCCAACTGATGAACATCCGATTCAGATTCAGTACATGTTGAGAATTTTATGATAATGATTCTCATCTTCTATGGTTATAGATAATTAGTGCTACTTGTGCGAAGTCGGGGCGGGTCGCTATTATTTGTACATAATCAGATTTCGACGGGTGAAAGCGCGGAACTATATTCTATATATTACATTTACACCCGGACGAAGTCGGACCGGTCCGCTAGTACAAAATATTAAAGCTTTAATTACACAAATATATTTTTTTCGAAAAAATTAAAAGTGCATTATTTAAGAGTTTTAAGGCGTGCGTTTGATAAAGTTGTCCAGGCCTTTTGCAAAGTGTATAATGTTAGGTATTTGTCATGTTGACAGTTAAGTTATATTCTTAAAACAGTTAGGAACATTTTTCAAAACTTCTAATTTAGCAACATGTAGGTACTGGGGAATTTGTTTGGGGATTTTTTTTAACATCTAATATCTCACATAGTATTTCCACAATATACTACGTTGGACGTTACAAAGAAATATCGTTCTATAAAACTGCACAAATTTATTTGCAATAGACACACTAACTTGAACCCAGACTTCGCTCGCGTTAACGTCCATTTTTTACACATATTTGCTTATTGTCGGTTTAGACAAGAACTTAATTGGATTGACGCCAGACAAACTAGGCAAACTAGGAAGTTTCCAAATAACGAAAATACTAATAATGATAAAATTAACTTAAAAAAGGCTAAAAAATTATTTCGATATTTTTAAATTTAACGAAGATTTAATTTTATTTAAATATATTGATTAAAAAGGATACCGTGCTTACAAGGTTTCCGCTTTGGGTAAGCCAAATGCTGCATATTCCATAAAAAACATTTTGTGAATGAATATTGTTTTTCATGAAAAATAAATGTAGCATATTTAATTTTATCTAATTTAAATGCACTTAATTTATTATTACTATACCCTTACACTGGTTTCAGAAATTCAGATATTAAATTAAATTATATTAAGTTGATAGACATTTCTTTTCCTTTAATCTCACGGTCAATACCATAATAAGTCAAGTACTCTCCGATTGTAATGTTTCAGTTCAAATTTCGTTACGTTCGATTTTCCAGAATAGCCCTTTATACTAGCTGCGAACAAAGACGTAAGCGACGTCAAAAGTATTATTAAATAAAGTCTATTAACAAAACATTTATAAAAACAGCATTTGATCAAACAGACAGAAAGTAAGATGAATTTATAGGGACATTACAGAAGCGAGTAAAAGCTTTTAAGGTTACTGAATATCCCGTGTTCAATATGGTCTCTTTTTCACTCGCATAGTTCTATCTTAAGCAGTTGAATGTGTGCATGTAAAATGCACTTACTTACAATGAAAAATCCTACTCAGTCTTTAATGTTAATACTTCAAGATCAGCTATAAATATGTACCATTCTTCCCATGTGACTTTTAGCCAAGTTTTTTCAGTTTATTTGACCTAATAAACGATTGAAAATCAGATAAAAATGAGAAAATTAATATAAGTTTTACACACATTTTTGTACAGAAATAATTAGTTTCGAAAAAAATTATTGAGAAAGTCAAAATTGTCAGCACGTTCGGAAAGAAAAAACTTCAAAATGTTAATTTGTCTTCTCGTAATTCAAAATCTCGTGACGTACTGTAATAAAATATAGATGAATATCAATTTTTAGGGCAAAAATATGTTTCTTGAAATTTAATAAAAACTTTAATAAACTTTAATAAAAACAGTAAGAAAATTATGTTTGCGACCACAGTGCGAAATTTCTCGGGAAAATATTTTACAGTCACCTTAAAACCACGATACTTACGGACATTAAACTAAAGTACATAAGTTGAATCAATGCATGAATGTAATGTGGCCGATTGACTCACACCCGGACACCGGCACCTGGGGGACACAGCGCTCGTTATCGCGGTCGGTGCTCGCAGAAGGACGTCCACTTCTCGGTGCGTGCGTTATAGATTGACAGCGCGCGATACGATAACCACTCCACCGTGCCAAAGGCACCGTTTGTACAGTTGGCTTTTGCTTATGCACGCAGAACACTAGCAAAATTTTATATTTCATTGAAACTGTACGACGAAAAAATGTGCAAACTTGAAATTTGATTACAACAATAAAACTCGATTTTAATGATAACAAGAGGTATTTGCGACTATAAAAATAGGTATTCGTACAGCATTTAACGAGAGCACATAAACGCTGATAATTAATCTTAGTTGCCCACCGTGTACATTTTGAAAAAAAGATATATAAAGATATAAGTTCTAGATCAAATGAAGGGTCTCACTAACCATATAGAATTCATTTTCTCTTATAAACAATTTGGAAATACTACACATTTTTGATATGATAAAACATGTTTTTGAAGTTTAACTTCTTTAGCGACGTTTCTATTTAAAAAAAATTAAAAATCGGGAGGAAGTAGAATTGTCCCCGAAAGAGGAAGTTAGTTTGTCTCCTAAATTACATGAATCTGACAAAGACAAAATTTTATAGCGTGTTGCTAAGTACATGGGTATGTGTAAATATTATTAATTAGTTTGACATAACAAAAAATTAAAGTTGGGAATAATATTAAAAACAAAAGAAGTTAAACTTCTTATGTGAGTTTATGACAATGAGACTCATTATAATTTTTTTTTACATTCCGGGGATCTCAAGTAGGAAAAGTATTGTAAAATTGCGAAAATTTAATTCTGATCTAAACATAAGTAACTGTGGAGGCTGGCCCTTACCTACTAGTAGTTGAGTTTCGTGGAAACTCCTGAATTCTTTGACTTGTTCGGTATTTAGAAATTTAAATCTTATGTATCGGAAATTAATAATTTTAACAACATATATTGATAAGTTAATTGGGAACTTGGATATAAATAAACTGATGCTAACTTTTTAAAATTTGCAACGTTTCGTTGGTTTATTTTCTACTTCTTCAGGCAAGCTACAACCAACGAAAATTTGAAAATTTAGCATCAATTTATTTATATCCAAGTTCCCAATTAACTTATCAATATAAATAAACATGGATGAGAATCAACACACTAATTTTAACAACATTCCGGGAATCGTGTTTGCGATCACAAGAAACACAGCACTTAAAAAACTGTAAAGTTGATTAACTTTTATTTTACTTTTCCTTCTGAAATTAGTCATGCTAAGTAAATGTCATAATATAATACACGATTTAACTTGCAAATTGTTTAATAATATATTCTTTTAGCCACCACCTCAGAAATGTTCTGAAAATCTTGGATGTCATTCTGTGTGATTTGTATGATTATAATGGATCGACGGATCGTATACGATTGAAAACTTTTTGAGTGCAATAAAGCACATTAAAAACAGTCATCTGTCCATGTTATCCGCTTGTAGTTAGTTGTTATCTGTCAGTCAAGATCACGGCAGAATTTATCTTCAACATTATCTTGACTCTACAAAACAGATATACCTAAGTAGAGAACGTGCAGTGTGCTGCGGTAAAAACACCGGTCGACTTATAATCCCTTTTAAAGAGTTTGCAAAGTCGCAAGAACAAAATGAATGAAAACAGCATCAGTTTGATTGTTACTTTGCGACCAGTTAAGCATTGATAATATAGGTTTTTATTTGCGTAGTTTTAATTTCATTTCAGTATTTGCCCACTGACAAATGTTTTTAAACGATTTTATGTAGCTTTACATTCCGTATACATTTATTTGTTTCAAATTTTGCTGCCGATTTTTCACCTACTTGTTAACCGATTGAGTTGAAATTTTGCACACATGTGTAGTTTCGATGACAATACAATATTATGGTAACTAACTCAAAAGTCCGGCTTCGTCCGAGTACGAGTCGCATTTATATACTTTTACTTCCATTAAGCAAATAAACCACAATAAACACATGAAAATAAAATAGGTAAAACAAGTTTTTAAGTAAACGGTTTTATTGCACAGATGCTGTATTGAATGTTAGAAAATAATTGTGGGTCAGCAATCTGAGGCTTTGATTTGACTAACATAAAATTACGGGTCGCATCAAGTATAGAATACTTTCTTTTGTTGGCTATTTGTTGGCTGACCCACAATTATTTTCTGGCGAATAGTGCAGTATCGATTGTACAATAAAACTGTTTAAATTAAAAAGTTTATTAGTGTTTTTGCCATATGGCACAAACACTATTGGCGTCGGGTTGGATGGCGGGACCAAAATTTAGCGACGTTCACGAAGGAGTTGATTAATTTTAACGAAATTTGGCCTACATTTTAAAATGGGCCTAAACAAATCACTTTAATGGGTGTATTTAGAGGTTGAAAATTGTTTTGCGGTCTAAAAAATCGAAAAATTCTTGGGATTGATTCAAATTTGGAATTTCACCTTTTTGTATAAAGGTGCTCCTAAAATTTTAATAAAATCGACTCGACAGGACCGAACTTACAAATTTAAAGACATTTGTTTGCGAATAGAGCGAATTGTCTTAACTGACGGCTGTATATAATTTAGTGCGGATGGTGAATTAATAAAACAGACGAAATATTGAATTAAAAAAAATATATTACAAGAAGTGTATTAAAGGGTTCGATTTTTTATTTTGCCCAGAAACATACTTAAGTTCATATAATAAAACCACATTGCCTGTATAAGCAAATTGTCAGCAGAGTTTGGTTTTTAATAAATTTGAAAGGAAAAAACAAAATATTGCGTCAATCGTAAAGTAAACTTGGTGACTCCGTACCGATTACCTCTAAACTAAATTCCGTTCCTTTGTCCCAATATTTAGATCCAGTTCAATGAAATCAACTGATGGTGTGATTTAAAGCAATGCATGTTTAACAATCGTGATTGTGAAAGCTTTTTGATAGTCTAAGCGTCTGATTTAGAGGTAACGTATGTGCCTGACGAATATAAAATCATGCAAGATATTTCGTCGTCTAACATGATGTTTTTGCAAGTTTGCTAAAAGTGTGTGGAAGCAATACCATACACTTTTAGCAAGCTTGCGAAAACAAAATATGCTCGGTATGGCGGGCGCATGAGAATTCCAACAATTTTATTTTTTCAATTGTAAGGAGGGTAATTTTATTTCTCAACACTCATTGAAAACTCGATTATCCGTTCTCGATAGTTATATATGATTAGATTAAAAACTAATTAAAAGGGGTCAAATTGAATTTAAAAAAATATTTGAAAAAAATCGACTAGGACCTGTATAAGTACAAATAACCTTCAAACGCGAAAAGAAGTCGGGCCAAGACATTTTTAAAGTCACGTTCTCTACAGTAAATGGGTATACCCATACTTTAATATTATATTTTCGCCCGACTACTTTTTATATTGGAAACGTGTAGATACTTTTGTTTTAACCGAAGTTGGGTCATTTTAATAAACTTTCTTTTTAATTAAAACTAGTTGACCTGTGCAAAACCTTTTTGCAGGCAACTTAACACCGATTTCAAAGATCAATGTTTTTGGTATGGGTCTGCGGAAAATTTTTTTTTTACAACATTTTTTTTTTTGCATCCGTTTTTGCCATGGTTTGTAAAGATCACTGTGATTTGACTCACGCCTGCGGCGCCAATTATCTTTAACGGGGTACGCAAAACTTTTTTAAATGTGTTTCTACAATAGTTTTCCAATATCGATGTGTTTAGAATCACGCCTGCGGCGCCAATTACCATTGCTGGCATACACAAAACTTTTATGAATGTGTCTTTAGAATAGTTCTCCAATATCAAAGTGTTATAAAATTTGTCTGGGACCCAATAATTACTCGGCCTAACGGCCTCGCCATATGGTCCCAAAAAAATTCGTCTGCGATTACTCGGTCTTACGACCTCGCCGTTAGGCCCAAAAATAAATTAGGGCACAGCGGGCCTTCGGCCCGCAATAAATTGGTCTGCAACTCAATATCTACTCGGTCTTACGACCTCGGCATTAGGCCCTAAAAGAAAATAAGACACGGCGGGCCTTCGGCCCGCAATAAATTGGTCTGCGGCTCAATATCTACTCGGTCTTACGACCTCGCCATTAGGCCCAAAAAGAAATTACGGCGCGGCGGGCCTTCGGCCCGCAATAAATTGGTCTACGGCTCAATATCTACTCGGTCTTACGACCTCGCCATTAGGCCCAAAAAGAAATTAAGGCGCGGCGGGCCTTTGGCCCGCAATAAATTGGTCTGCGGCTCAATATCTACTCGGTCTTACGACCTCGCCATTAGGCCCAAAAAGAAATTAAGGCGCGGCGGGCCTTCGGCCCGCAATAAATTGGTCTGCGACTCAATATCTACTCGGTCTTACGACCTCGTCATTAAGCCCAAAAAGAAAATAAGGCGAGGCGGGCCTTCGGCCCGCAATAAATTGGTCTGCGACTCAATATCTACTCGGTCTTACGACCTCGCCATTTGGCCCAAAAATAAATTAAGGCGCGGCGGGCCTTCGGCCCGCAATAAATTGGTCTGCGACTCAATATCTGCTCGGTCTTACGACCTCGTCATTAGGCCCAAAATGAAAATAAGTTTTTCTAAATGGAAATTTTCACTATTTTCTGAATAAATTAATTTTTCTGCACTACTTTGCCTCTTTAACCGACTTTCTATCTCCACTAACAACAAAGTTACCCGTGTTAGCCCACGTCGGTTGAAACACCCTGTATATATTATGTGTAAATAAAGTGAATTTGACTCCTCGCATTAATATTCAAATTTTAAAGAAATCGGGTATTTTTCGTCAGATTTAATGTATTTCTACACTTGTTAACTTTTTTAAGCCTGTGTACCGAATACTAACTTCATCGAATCAATGGCTTTGCCTTTGTTGAATAAATATTATTATTATTATGCACTACCGTCTCTTAACATTCCACGGGCCTCCCATTAGCGTCTAGCTTATACATGGCTGACTAATTTTGTACCACAGAACTCGCTGAATTAAAGCAATTTTGAACGCAGTTATATCTGTTTCGGTATTGAGAGCGAACTATTTTCATTATTTCAAAGGAAAAACATATTTAAAAAAATGCGTAATTACTTTAAATATTATCAATAAAAATAATTTTATTAACAATTGTCAAATCATAACAAAAAGAAATATTTATATAACCTCACATTTTTAAAAACATAATTCATGAGAAATAATATTATATATATGATAATATCGTTAATAAATATGATTATATTTTGCAACAAATCCGATTGACCAATGTAGTCTTCTCGTTTAAAATTCCAATCTTGTCATTCCATCAATTTCCCACATTCGAATTCACTGTAGGTAAAATATTCAAAATTCTAAGTATAATAGGTAGAAGATACAGGAAATCAATTTGTAATCTGTTTCAATAGATCTGTAAATAAATTCATATATGACTAATTTCTATATTTTAGGAAACAAATTATTATTTTTCATATTATAACCAAATAATTTTCAAGGTTAAAAATGTTTTTTTTTTCTTAATCGCTATATAAAAAGTTAATAATATATAAAATAACGTATAAACAAACCGTTTTATAATTGAAAATATCCCAAAATACATCAATTTCCATAGTAAGATATGTATTTATTTTCATAGATCTGTCAAAATAATCTCACGCCATTTTTAATTTTATCTGAACTGCTCATAGACATACGTCGTAATCGACATTACGCGACTCGATTTTATACGTCGTCTCTTTCTAACCAATTGCATATATGGCGACCTCTTGGCGGAATTATTTTTCGAAATATCTTCGCAAAAATTACCGGATTTGTTTCGAGCGTCTGTCAAAAGGTTCTATAATTATCAATTTGCACGATTTTGGCAAAAAGTTTACGTCCGATGGCCATAATTTCGCTAAATAATGTTAAAAACCAATTCAACTGACAGCTAGAAAAAATTCAAATTTTATCAATCATTTGTTTTAAATTTTACATTTCAAAATAGAATTGACATGTTTCACGAATTAAAATGCAACAAAAAATAAACTTCTGTCCCCGTCACTTTCATGTAATTTAGCGACGTATGTTTTTAAAAAAATTTGATCGATTTGTCGCGTGTTAATTTTCTACTTAAGTTAGACTGTGACTTTTAATTTTTTTTGCTATTGCCCTAGCAAAACGACTGTTTCACAGTCTAAACGACAGAGAAAAAAAAGAGAAACGAATACTTTTATCGGCGAATTAAATACTTGAAAAAAGTCGCTTCGAACGCATCTTTTGCACTTTTCAGTTAGTCTTTTTGCTACTGAATCGTTTAAAACGCGTCCCGACGTCGTACGACCAAAAATGGCCGAGATATGAGCAATTAAAATTTCCCCATGTTAAACGTCCTATGGTGACTCTGCGCGGGTCCGAACTTTTGGCTTTGGCGGCCGAACCGCACGCTCGAATTTCGCGTTCGAAGCGTCTCGTAAAAATAGAAAAATGAGCGAAAATCGTCCCAAAAGCGCATCCTCGTGCGATTTTTTTTACTATTTTAGCCGTCGATTTCAAATCGGCCCAATGCGTTTCAAATGGGGCCGAGGCCCTGTTTGAAAAATCGCCCCGACCGCGCCCCTAAAATGCAAAAAAAGCCCACCCCCCTATACAATAGAGCGTCGCGAGCTCTACAACCGGTAATTTTCCTGAATTTTTTCCTCCAAAAATGTAAATTTGTATAAACATGAAACTTTTTGCCCCTAAATTTAAGCGTTTTAATATATAAGATGTTCAATTTGACTGCACATGTATTATTATTAATCTAATGTTAAAAAGCTCGTAGCTAGAGAACGGATAATTGGGTTTTCCATTTTTTAAAACAATCAGTGTAGAGAGATTAGAAATACCTTCAGATGAGATGCAGATGTTCAATATGACCCTCGTTCTAATTTAAAAAATATAGGTAGTACTACCTCTGGTATCATCTTTGAAAATACAAATACCAATTCATCTTCAAGAAAAATTGTGTGTGCTTAAGACCGCATAATAGATATGAAAACTTCTATGACTAATGTTATATATTTATCAAAGTCTGATAAAAGCAAAAATCAACGCTCGATAGTCATTGTCACTATCATAGTTACAAAACAGCAGTGACTCACGGTTGGCTGTTTCTGCTTCTTTTGACTACACTCACCCACCCCGAGTTTCCCCGAATGAGCGTTTCACCTCAATGCCTGACGGATCGCACTTATTCACACAAAAAATGTGTATGTCTTCACTTTGTGTAGTAAGATTTTACCTCATCTGATATCCGCTCGTTCAACGTGCAAGGGGGTGATACTTTAGATGCGTACTGTATATGTAAGTTTCAAAATCCTATTATTGAATGAACACTGAAAACTCGCAGGACATCACTACGCAATTAAAGAGGAAAATCACCTTAAATGTAAATAGTATAGCTTCTTTTGAAAATAGAACACTAGTCAAAGGTGCACTTAAAATGGAAAATAAAACAGGAAATTATATTAGCAAAAACAATCAGTGCAAAGTACTAACCTTTCACAAATTAAATTATACGTTCCTTTATTGACAAGTAATCAATATAAAAAATCGTGTATTGAACGTAACCAATTGAATTAAAGATTTAATGAAAAAGTAAAGACAAGAACAAAAGAACCACAGCGCGGCAATGCGGTACAATGGAGTTTTTTTTTTGTTATACGACAAAGTAGGCTGTGCTGTGTACGACGCCAACTGAGAACACAAGAATTCAAAAGACAGTCAAAGGTATGTGGTGAGTTGGGCACGTTGAATGCATCAGTGGCGCACGTTTCACCCGTTGTTGGTGTCTTTTTTTTAATAATTATTTAAAATGCAATTTAGTATTGCAATTGTCGCATAATTTATTTATTGCTTCAGAATGACATACCTACATTTTTTGGACTGTTTTTACTCCAGTACAACTTAGTCACAATGCCGCATCATTAACTTATTGACAAATAGTGTATAATAACTTTTATCCTGCGAGTCGTATAAAAAGTACGTTTAGATACCAATTGATTGACAGTGTACCAAGTTTTTTCAAAATCGATTCATTTTTCGGAAAATTGTTTTTCCGTCTAGGTAGCGCACAAAATTGTACCAAAAAACTCCACATTAAAATGAAATTGCATATACCTATGGTTTTCATAACTATTATTCAAAAATGTTGCTACTATTTTTTTTATTTTAGATATTACTTGGGGTCTAAACATTCACGTTACATCCGATGGACTTGAAATTTCATATTTTATTTTTAGAAGAATCTAATTTGGATAAGTTTCCTGGTTATCGCTGTAATTATTCCGGCATGCACAAAACAATGTTTTCGTTTTCGATAGGTTACTATGCCTGTCATGTAAATTTTCGTTGGAACTGGGGTCCTCCTAAAGTGTGACTCGAAGAGCCCTTAAGTTTTGTAGAATAACTAAGTGAACATTTTAAGAAAGGCAAAAGAATGAAATGCATGGTAAATGTTTGCATGATGACACGTATTTATTTGTCATACTCCCTGTTATATGTTAATATATATTTTTATAATATTTTTTTATGGTTTTACTACTCAACTTGCTAATGTCAATTCCAGGGTAGAAATTATTACGAATTGATAATTCTTATATACATATATTGCGACGCCTGTTATAAAAATTATTATTACACTTCATAAATTAATATCAATGTTATTAATTACAGTCCAGTTAGATTAGTGGAGAATGTTACCTATCAATTTTGATTTTTCGTTATGAAACAATCAGTTGAATATTTTTTTTATTGAATGTTTTATATTTTTTATTTTTTTGAACCTGGCAGGTTGTATAATTCGGGAGCCAGGAATATCGCATAGTTTTGACTAAAAGTTTTTGACAATTTTGGTACTTGTATAGTATTAGGATTATGGGACATAATTTTTGTTTTACTCGGATGATGACAAGGAATATGGTTTTTAGGTTTTTTATTACTACTTTATAACTACTTTGGCATATAACTGAGTAATATTAAATATTCGAATTTTGTTCAAGAGTTCTGAGGAGGAATAAAGTCGATGTTTTTTTATGGATTATCCGGGAAAAAAAATTTTGGGTACTTAACAACCGAGAAAATCGATCAGTAATTCGAAATTTCAATTAAGTCCGAACACACCACTGTTCATTCATACAACATTTTGCTGCAAGGCGGAAAAAGCAGGCGGTCCACAGAACATGTTATAGTGACAGCCTTCAGATCTACGTCAGTCAAACGCGGGCAAGTCGCGAGGGTGGTAGATAAAGGACGCTCGGGAAGAGGCGGACGTCGTGACCGCGTGCCGCCAGTCAGATATATGAATACGCAACTAGACAGGCTCAAGCGATTTTACGGTTCAAAACACAGCGACAGTGTTTAAAGAAATATTTTTATACAACATCGGTTGCTCATAAAAATGTTTTAGAAAAACACTTCAAAAATGTATCAAATGTACGCGTTTTGTCTTAAAATATAAAACGAAGTATCTACAATTGTATTTTCGCAAGATGAAACCTCACTTTTTCCAAAAATATTTGCAGAAAATTTGTCTTCAATGAATAATAAAATATAACTTGCGATGATTGTATTTAGGATTCAAGGGTGAAATTTAAAAAAAACCCGGGTCGCAGTGCCAAAACCCTGCCGACAATATAGTGTATTTGCTTGTATAGGGCCGTGTGGTTTTATACTTTTATTATGTGAAATTAAGTTTGTTTTTGGGCAAAATAAAAAATTTAACCCCTTAATACACCCCTTAAAATAACATTTTTTTCTTAATTGTAATATTATTATCAATCTAACGTCTACACCGAATTAAATACACCCTTCAATAAATAAGTCACTATCTGCAAACTAGTGTTTTCATAAAATTTGTAAATCCGGTCCTGTCGGGCCGATTTTATTAAAATTTTGGGGACACTTTTTAATTACTACCTGAGGGTTAAATTTCAATTTTGAAACGATTCGGAGAATTTTTTCGGTATTTTGGGGCCCAAAAACAGTTTTCCACCCCTAAAAACTACCCTTAAAATAGCCCGATAAGGTCCATTTTAAATAGGCTTCTGGCGGTGATGGACTTCAAGACGTGGGCCAAATTTCGTTGAAATCAATTAACTCTTTCGAAAGTTATTGCGCGTACACACATATATATATATTTACGTACATAGCTGGGCACCGTTAATCAAATACTTAACTTCGTTAAACGTTAATCCGTTACTAAAAAAGTTAACTTCGTTAATCGTTAAGCCGTTAATCTTGCAGGTTAACGATTAACGAATCGTAAATCGTTAACTCGCGATAGAAATTCTATTTTATATTTAATGTTAATACGGGCTATGGAAGTTTAGGCAGGTCATGAAATGTATCATTAGAGTTTTTAATAATAAATGTTCAACTCAAAATACAGCTAGTCTGACATAAGGTGCATATTCCTGTTCATAAACAACAATATATTGAAGTGTCCTTGTGAATTGTACGTACTTAATTAACGATTGAACGGACTTATGGCAAGTTAACGGAAGTTAATGTGTCCGTTAACATTTTTTAAAGTTAACTGAACAGTTAAATCGTTAAGCACTTTGTTAACTTCGTTAATTAACGATTAACGGATTAACGAGTTAATGCCCACCTATGTATACGTATATAAATATATATATATATATAAGTATATATACATATATATATATAAACATTTTTAAAAATGGTGCCAAAGTATTTAGGGGGTTATGAAACGTCGAGAAATTTTGGTCCGACCCCTAGGTCCCGCCATCCGACCGACGCCGATAGTATATGTTGCCATATGGCAAATACACTAATTATGCCTACAGACGTTTCACCTAAATTTCTGATTACTATGCTGAGTTGTTCCAAGAAATTTGAGAAATTGCGGGTGGTACATTTTTTTTTAAGTAGAGGTACCGCATTAAGCAATTTCGTGCAAGTGACAGCGTATTGTAGTAGAAGATTCGTTGAAATGCTTTTAAGTTACCCCTTCTATTTTTTGGTGTACCGTAAAGACCGCGTCAACTATTCCAAAAAAAAGCTGGACTAGTTTTCAATAAGCCATGTTAAGTGCACCTCTATTCAAAATGATTCTAAAGTCGTCTGTAGCTTGGCGAAGAGAGGAAGGAGACTGATCTCGACGGGTCGCAATGTGAGGCGCATGTCCCGAAAATATATGACGTTAAAGGTTTGTAAAAGCTTCTCGCGCGGCACAATAACTATAAGGCCCCGAACCGCGTTCATCGTTGTGCTCTTCCCCATGATTCTGTGAAATAATCAATTGTGAATTAACATGTTCGATTATTTTTTTATTCTGTATTTTTTTATATCGCAAGAAAACGCAACCGCCGGAATAGGAACACTTAATTTCCTCAAAATTTAGACAATGACGAATGCATGGAGATTAGTGATTTCCAACCGGTGGGTCGCAACCTACTAGTAGGTTGCGGAAGGGTTACAGATGGGTCACGACTCAATCCTAAAACTATCGAAACCATCGAATAAACTATCAGAAAAGATAAGAAAAATCGAAATGCGTTTTGATTGATTTCTTCGTTCTTGATTTCTACAATCTGGGGCAGACAACAAAACCACTACATCCTCCCAGATGACTCACACAGTCACACAGGTGGTGCATACTCTGGCAAGCCCCCCCCCCTCCCGTTCTACCACCACACTGGAGGTATTCCGATAAGGAAAGGTGGGTCGCCAGCTGAAAAAGGTTGGAAACCACTGCTCCACGGTATGCAGGAACTATAGAGATGGGAAAAACGGGTCTTTTTAGTGATCTGCATCTTTGCATCTGCATCCTGTATGTGAGCCGGCTCACTGAACCGGTTTAAAAAGAGCCACATCGATGCCTGTGAAAGACTATTTTCAAAGGCTGGACAAATATTTACAGAAAAGCTTTCACGAATGTCAACCTCAAAAGTGTCTCAAGTTTTGCTCTTAAATGGAAATTTATAGAATTTGGTAATTAGTATTTAAATGACTTATTTGCATTTTGTTTTTACATTTTAATGATTTGAAAAACGTATTAATTATTTTTAATTAAAAGGCACTGTTTATGAGGAAAAACTTATTTTCATTTTTTTTACATTTAGTGATTTTTTAAACAGAAAGCATATTACAATATGCAATACAATACCTTAAATAGCTGTGACTTAAGCGAGACACTGTAATAATTGTACCGCCTAGTGCGTAGTGTGTACACTGTATAGTTGCTGATATTATAATGTATACCTGTATAGAATGCATAGCCAAACATGTGATGCATGAGTCATTTGAGCTGACATGCATCAATGAAAGAACTGATACATAAGTGTAAAATGTGCTTCCGTGTGTTAAGTGATTCACTGAGCTATGCGGATTCGTCAGCTCACACGATCTTCTGTCGGAGGCGGCTCATTTTGAACCGGTTCAGATCTGAGTTACCCAACCCTACATGTGATGCATGAGTCATTTGAGCTGACATGCATCAAAGCAATAACTGATACGTAAGTGTAAAATGTGCTTCTATGAGTTAAGTGTTTCACTGAGTTATGCGGATCCGCTGATCCGTCGGCTCAAGAAAAAGTGAGTCGGCTCTCACGGATCTCCTGTCGGAGTCGGCTCTTTGAGCCGGTTCAGATCTGAGTTACCCAACCCTAGCAGGAACAAACCTAAAGTATGTGAACATTGTAATAATATTTACGCATCTATAGTTTGAAGACGGAAAACGAATATCGGCCACCTGTACCAACGTCGCTCGCTACACTTTGACATCGGACTTTTCCCGCACATAAACAGTATCATAAATACAAAAGGCATATTATGATTTATAAGCGCATATTGTTCCATTTATTCATGTTTCTCATATTCTCGCATTCACTACGACTTGCCTCTGTACTCCGGGGAATGTCGGTCCGCATAAATCACTCCGGATAGACGCCTCGTCTTTCTCTCTCTCTCGTCTTCCCACACTCAATCCGTACGAACAAATCATAAATGCAAATCGTGCGAACACTAATCGAATTATAATAACAGTCATAGTGTATTTGTAGAACATATTAGGTACAAACGAGAGTCCGATAGCCAGATAGACTATTAAAATCATGTCTCCTTTTGTTCCTGGTTATATAAAAAATGTCACCGAGCTGGGTAAAGTAGTGGTGACAGCACTAGACTCGCATTCGGGAGGTACCAGATTCGAATCCCGGCGGGGGCAGATGTGGCTGGGACTTTTTCCTACTGCCTCTCGCCGAGAAACGGTAATTCCTGTGCCGGCCATCTTGATTGAGGTTTTCCATGGTTTCCCTCAATTAATTCCAGATAAATATCGAGATGGTTCCTTATTTGAGGCCATGGCCGATTACCTATCAAACTCCTAGTTCAAAAATTGCGTACCTTATACTAATTTCCTATAATTCCTTCATTCGCCCATTGCTATTGCATAAGTTGAAGTTGTAAAAAATGTAGAAAATAACGGGAAGTGGTAGATGAAAAATAGTAATGGTGCGAATGGCGTCTGTTATGACACAAAGGCGAGAAACGGACGTTAAACGCATTATTATTATTATTATTATCAGAGCTATTTGTTTTTCACGGGTTTAACCCGGATACCGTGCTGTACGGGCCAAAGCCAAGTAGTAGCATGGGGTTAATGTTTATTATTATTATTATTATTATTATATAAAAAATGTCGATTGGTCTTGGCTACAACGACTCACAATTTAGATATGCGATCAAAAGTAGAAATCATAACAATATATATCGTACTGGCAAAGCATTCCAAAATGATGGAATGTAAATATTTTAAATGTCTTACATTTTGTTTCAGAAAAATTACTATTTTGATTTCAAAAATCATATGAATTTTCCAACAATTTTAACGCCATCGCTTTTATCCTTTTTTTCGGTCGCCATTTTGGAATGTTTCGCCTGTACAATTTTCATAAAAACTGATATAAAATTAAATGAATCCTCTATACAATTTTTAATACGGCCTGAATTTTGTACACCTATCTACAAAGAAAATATAATTACTTCCACATTATATAAATAAAATTTACAGTTTATTACCAGGCAAATTTAATGTGACAGGTTAATTTATATTGCAATAAAAATTAAGAATGTAACTTTTTAATAACATGAAGTATAAAATGTTATACTAAATCTACATTAAGTTAAAAATAAACAAAATACGTTGGATTATACTTCCTCCTATTTATCTCTATTATTCCAAAATGGTCGTTATGTCGAACAATTTTTGTTTATCAGCCATTGTAGTCAACAGGAAAGTTGAGCACATAAAAACAGTTTATCGACATAAAAGAAATATTACCTACTTACTTGCTATAGTTTTTATATTCATAAATAATTTTTATTAAAACTTTTCAATATTCAATCGAATATTAAAAAGTGTCGCCGAAGAGGCAGAATACCGAATACGTAGTTGGCTAATATTCGTTGCAACTTTACAAAATCACTTTTAAACGTGTACCTATAGAATCTTTCAGCATAGCAACTACTTTTCTTAGGTTATAAAAAAAATGTATCTTAGATATAATATTGCAACTAAAACAGGTAAAATTGTTTACTTTAATATTGACGCTATACAATAAACTTTAGTAGATACATAGAGTAGCGTTACAAAATAACGAAAAATAATCTAGAATGTAGGGTAAACAAGCGAGTGTCACTACGTAGTAGAACAATGTTATAACGACGCTTATCAGCTGTTTGTACAAGCGTCCTGCCACTTTGCCGCGCGCACCCTGCCAATGTAGAATAGTTTCCTTCTAGAGTCGGTCAAACAGGCGGAGTGTGGGCAGCGGGGTTACGCAATACGCATTTTGAATGGTTTTTTAAAAATATATATTAGAGCCAGCGCACACACTGCTTTCTGTATCACGATTGTTCGATAGGTCGTTTGTAGTATAGGGATGTTGAAAAAATATCGATATATCGATATTTTTTATTTGATATATCCATATTTTTGGGCGATATTTAATATTTCGATATAAAATTTCGAGTATCGAAAACCGATATTTTTTTCCAGTAGCAACACTTGTATGTACTACCGCGACTGACTATGGCCGTTTAATTATTCCGAAAATATCGAAAACTCTACTGAAAAAGAAACGTGTTCTTGTCGTAGTTTTTGATTTCAGAAAATTATTTATTACTTAATTTATTAGAAATAATGCCCGTTAATTGCTATTTGACATTACATTAAGCTAGTCAATATGTATACATTTTTTCGAGTGCCAATGTTCTCTTTAAAATTGCACCGATATATCGATATTTTTTTAAAAATATATCGGCACCGATATCGATACTTGAAAAAAATATCGATACGATATATATATCGATACTTTTTGGCACTTCTGACATCCCTAGTTTGTAGATCGTTCGATGCAGCTACCAACAGCTCACAGAATTGATGCATCACGAATGCGGCATTGTCGAAAACACATATAGCTCACCTAAGTCGCAGGTTTTCGCTACTCCACGCCCTGAATTTCACGTTTGCACGTTTTTGATACAAAAAGCATGTTGCCCTAAATGACTGCACTTCAACGGATCGTCAATGATTCTCAGATTTTAGAGTATGGTTCAAATTGAAGCATATTTTCCTGTTACATAATAACAATGTCAAGAAGAAATCAGTGTATCTTCCCCATTTGTTCTAGGCCTATTAAGACAATTTAGAGTTTAGACCAAGTTCTTTTCAAACCAAATTAAATCTCTTACTTTACGTCAATTTTCTGTTTATTTACTCCAAAACCAGTTCCAGATGAGCACTTTGTGCTGTTGTCAAAACGTAGCATTTAAAACACGCATTTATTTGTGGCGTAAATATATGTGTTAAGTTATACAAAACGCTCCTGTCACATTGTGACAATCCATATTTCAATGGTATCCTGAGGCGTTTGCTATGCAATATCCAGCTGTGTTAATGTAGAATGTTGATTCATTGAAGAACCTTTAAGCGAAGTTCCAGTGGCGTTACGGCGTATGAGTAATTGACCGAACTTGTAGTTGACGAGATTTGTTATAAAGATTCATATGATTTTAGGTAAAAATGAATTGTGAATGTTACTAAATCTCTATCAATGTTAATAAAATATTATTTACAACTAAAGCTGTCCCTTGTCGATGATTGCATCATCCACTACTCCATCTGTACTTTATAACTTTTCTTATATAACAAATCCTTACAACCTTCTCCGCCTATGGTTGTACAGAATTTGGTTGAATGAATATTTTTTTTTACAAAAATGGAAAAATCATATACACGTTTTATAATAAAACTAATTTTTTATTATTTTTTAGGGTTTCGTACCTTAGAAGGAAAAAACGAAACCCTTATACGGTCACTCGTGTGTCTGTCCGTCCTACTGTTTTAGCTAATTTGCTCCGAACTACTGGACCGATTGAATTGAAATTTGGTACACATATGTAAGTCGGTGCCCCAAAAACAGATGTGTAACATAAATAAATGAATTTTGAACAAGGGGGTAATTTTCGAGGGGTAAATTAGGAAATTAAAAAGTTTTGCAAACTGTACCGTGTGACGTATCAAATGGAAGGGCTGGTAGTAAGGGTCTTAATATTTTTTTTATAATTTTAAAATAAACAATTTTAAAGTTATTTAAGAAAATAGATGAACAACTGACCATCCCCCCCCCCCCCATCCCCGAAACTACTGGGCCTAAAATTTTGAAAAAAAAAAAAGGAAATGTCGGGTCTTACCCATAGTTTACAGGAAAACCTAAACGAAAATTGTAAGTCTTAAAGTACTCACGGAAAACGGAATAGTACGAAACCCTCTTCTCGCCAGTTCAACTCGCACTTGATCGTTTTTTTTTTTTTTATTTAATTTGAAAATAAATTTTAAACTAAGTTCCGAAAACGCACTAAAGACATGTATGACGTCGTAATGTTCTCAAGATCCTTGGAGCCATGATTACTTTGATAGTATGTCTAATAATATGCACACAAATGCACAACTTTTAACATAACGACTTCACAAACATTCCTGATACGTTTTGTAGTTTTATACATTTTAATTAATTTGTTATTAATTTTATCTATGGCTTTAAAAAAAATTCTTTTCGATATTCAATGATAAATTATAAAAAAAAATACAAAAACGGTTTTTTTTTTTAATTCAAAAATCAAATTAAGTTTTATTTTCCTTCCGCACACATGTAAATAATACACCTTAATTTCAGTATTGAGTTCCTTTGGGTACGGCTCCCTAAAAAGCATGTACCTAAAATTAACTTTAGCCAGTGATGTACACAGTCGGTGTCTGCAGCCATGGTATGAGTTGATTGCATAATATCTGTGTTGACGTTTACTAAAACAACAGTACTTATATGCAAATCACATCTCAGTTATACCCAGCACAGATATTATGTATACAATACGTATGATACATAAATACATTATGTACATACACTTGTGCGTTACTACGCGTAAGGTTATGTTAGTGACAATGATAATGTCGATTTAATGCGCCAGATGTCAGACGACATTGATGTCGTTCACTACAGCGTTTTGTTGCCGTCATACCTGTGTCAACTTATCGGAAATTGAAGATGGTTTTGAAGATCGCTTTTATAATGATAAATTAGATTATGAACATAAATAATCAAGCAATATAATAAAATACTAAAATAACTGTTACCATCGCGATCGAAACTCAAACCTGAAACCACGGAAAATACCAATTTCACTTATCATTCCTATATTACTGAAATTCTATTCAGTACAGAATAGCTATAATTATCTAGCATTGAGTTTTTTAAATACGCTCCCTAGTCTATGCAAATCTAATACCAATTATTTTTTCAATTATTTTGAAGTTTAACTTCTTTAGCGACGTATCTGTTTGAAAAATGCAAGAAATCGAGGGGAAATAGAATAAACAAATAAAACGGAAGTTAGTTTGTCCCCTAAATTACATGAAACTGACAAGGAAAGAAGTTTTATAGTGTGTTGCATTTTGATTCGCAAAATATTAAGACTAGGATGAACAGCTCGAATCTGACGTTTAAAATTACAAACAGCAGAAGAACAAAATAATTTCTGTAATTTGACGTACAAACGGTAGGAACTCATAATATACATAATGTAAATTCAGCAAGGAAAATATTAAATATCAAATTCTCTATTTTCAGATATCAGAACAATTTTCTGATTAAACATTTTTTTTTAAATCCAAGTATATGCTGAAACGTCACATAATGTGAAGTTATGATGTTGATATACTACAGACAGTTCATATTAAAAATGTTTTTCTGTAGATTATAGTATGTAAATAAAACTATGGTATGAATGTGACAATCTGTCCATGTGAGAATTTTCACATGACATAAAAATCAAAGTGCCTTGTTAAAATGTGTAACAATTTCGCAGTAATAATAATATTAAAAACTAAATAAGTTAAATTTCTTATGTGAGCTTATGAGGGTGAGGCTCGTTATAATTTTTTTTTGTTGTACTTTCCGACGTTCCACAGTATTCAATTGTACAAATACATTCTATTCTATTATATCACTATATATTAGCAGTAATACTTTTTCCTATACCTACAGTATTTTCTCGGTAAGTCACGATAGTCATGAAGTGACAAAAAAAAATGCATATTCGACGGTTTTTTGAACACACTGGGTACCTGAATGGAATGAAGGTGGATTTTATATAAAAGAATTTAACCGGGTACAATATATTTATTATACCACGCGGAGGAAGTCGCGGGCAAACCGCTAGTAAAAGAATAATTTACGGACTAGATACATAACGTGTTATTTTTGTACACCCCCTATAAAATAGCTGCTCTTCATGCGTGTATAGTGATCGTAAAATTGCCCATTTAACATCATCAATAATTAAAACTAAACGACTTCTTAAAACATCTACGAGCGAAGTGGGATTCGATCTCACGACAGCTTGATCCAAAGCCCAGTACGCTGACTACTATACCAATTGCTGTCCTCTTCATTGTCTAATTGGTACCTAAACCTAAAGTAGGTATTTTTTTATTCAGCTTGTGTCAGAATTAGCGCACGAAAAAAAGTGAGTAAAATAAAAAATTTAATGCAGTTGAAAAATTCAGTGCCTTCTAATATGGAATACTATTTTACCAAAACTGAACAGTATGAAAGTAGTACCAGTTAAAACAACAATTAAATTGCCGTCTATTTGACGACCCCTATTTGGTCTTGATGTTCAAAAAGTTCATAGTATGCTAAAGTTCTTAAAACTAAATACCTTACTACTTTTAAAAGAACAGGTACGTAATTCGCGACAGGCCCGACGCAGGCATAAAATTTTACTTGCAATAGTTCTACAAAATGAAAAGTAAAAAAATATATTAGTTCTGATTATTCGTTTCTCTATAGGTTAATAGCATCTTAGGATAAACAAAAAGTGCAATATTTAGAATCAGCAAAATCATATATAGGTATAGGTAATGTGTAAACACTATAGTACGAATTATTTTGCAATTATATGTATATTTCTAAATGTTTTATTGCAAGATTCTTCATAATTACTAATAAAATGCTGAAATAAACTTAAAAAAAATATAGATAAAGAATGTGTTAATGTGTTATACTTACACTTAAACGTAAATGTAAACAAACTTTAATTATTGATATATTTTTTTAAACGGGGAATCGTGAAAAGTGTGTCAACCAAGCGCATTTTATCACTAATTCTTTTATTGACCCAATTGTTTCTGTGATCTAAGTACAATTCATATGATTTGAATCGTACCAGCTATCGTACTTCGTACCTATATACATTTTAACCAAGTTCCATCAAAAAAGTAGGTAAAGTTTTTGTTCCTGAAGAAATACATCCTACTATCTTCATCTCAAACGCCAAATGAAGTACCAAGAATAGTTTCAACAGGCGAATTAAAAAAAAAGTTTTGGTTATGTGTAGATTACGTAGTTTCTATTTTTTTTTTTAAGTTGTAGGTTTTTCGAGATTTTTTTAAAATTTTTTGCTATTCTAGATGGTTCATTTGGCGTTTACCCAAATCCTTTAACTTTAAAAATGGCATCAGAAGAGCTGTATTCGTTTTTAGGCGAGGGAAAAGGGTTCGAGATGAAGCGTATGCAGCGGTTATTTGTAAACATCAAATGGCCTTAAAAAACTATATCTATAGGTTTATATTCTTGGTTACAGACAACAGTTGATTAATGTTTAATAAAAAATTGTTATTTCACAATAATAAAACCGAGCCGCTTCGCGAAATAAGGTTAACTTGTTTTTGACGGTGACTTGTGGGTACGAGTCGATTAACACCTTAGGTCGTTGGCAAAGTAAAGGCCAATAAGTGAGTTTATCACCTAAAAAGTAGCCATATAGCTCGAATGCGTCTACCGCGATAAATAGGTTAAAATTTACAACTTCTTACACATTATTACATTATATATTTTGTATCAAATAAAATTAGATGTGATATAAAAGCGTATTATAACAATAATTGGGCAGTTTGTAAGATTAAGTGTCAGGAGCGGATCAGATAAAGCAGCAACACATCCTGCATAATGTAGGTACAGTATGAAGAAGTCCGGATGCGCTAGCATTTTTTAATTGCGTGAGCGTCCTTGTCAGACAACCTGTACATATAATACGCATACCCGATTATACAGGTAAAAACACTTGGCGTGTCGGGCATTCCATAGGGGTAACCAAATGGAGAATCGATAAAACGATTACAAAGGGTTGACGATATCCATCGATAAACAACACAATTTATTGGTTATTCGTTTTCTTGTGAGTTTTCGAGTATCTTGTGTGATACTTAAAGTATAAAGTATACTATAAAATAGTTACTTTTCGTGCCTACATAATGGTCGTAAAATGACTCATTTAATACTACTATTTAAACAGAAAAAAAAACAATTCACCAGTCGATTCCATAAATGACCTGTCACTCATCATTATAAGGAACTATATGACGATCCGCGTAATTTTCATCAACAAGCGAATCTAAAGTGTGAACTGTCGAAAATATTAACAAATGATAATTATGTGAAAACCAGCTATTTTATAAGGGTTACGTGCAAAAAATGTGCTATCTCGAACACAATAATATTATTAACTGTTAAAACTCGCTGACGTTCCTTTTCAATTGTCACATCGTATAATACTTAACATTTTTTCGTTCTAGATACATAAACTATCCCTTATTAGAATATGCAGAAGTTAAGAATGTAGGACTCATCAAAACCGACATAAACGCACGTGTGTCCCATAGACGATTTGAACCCCTCCCCCCATGTCTTTTTCACTTCTTTTCACCCTCTTTTCCCACCAACCTCCGTATTTTACGTGTGTGGCTGGTTCTCTGAAGGTTTGTATAGGTTTTTCGAAACACCCTCTGGCTCGTGCGCCTCTGAAAGCCTCCCTGGCTTATAACTAATCACTGAATAAACCTGGATATAGTATAATTATAATAATAATAATAATAAAAAAAATATTTCAAAACAAACATGGATACAGGTGATACAGGTATAAAAGTATATATGAGAATTTGAGTTCGGCTGATCAAAAATATTGACTAATCTCGTAGAAAGGTCAATTACGTAAATTATATAACCCAATGGTCCCAAAATACTACTCTGTACACCCTTAACTGGCCACTAGGTCACACAAAATTTTGTAATTTTCAATTTTTATTTCAAAAACGGAATAGATTTTAAAAAGAATAGTTTCAGAACCTAATGACAACTTTTCGAAGTACTACTATCGATTTTTAAAAATAATATTTGGAAATAAAATATATCGACCGCAACACGCCATAGTTTCATAACTGTCCGTGTCTATATCATGTACTGGAAACTGGACATCCTCCTTGTCCGAACTCTAATTATTTTTAGAAATTATTATCAAAGTATACATTGTCACGATATAAACTAATAATTATAAAGCGATCTACTTTCTTGTGTTTAATGTCCTTTGAATTTAATCTGGAATTAATTAAATTGATATTGGACATCCTTATTATATAGCAGGCATCCGAAGAAACGTAAAAAGACTCGCACACACACACACACATTTATATAAACCTCACACATAAAACTACTGCATGAACGCGCAACACACATTTTTCGAGGGAAGAGAAATGTATATTTTACGACTGTCTTGTTGATTTACGGGTTCAGCACAATTTATATAAGTCAAAGAGTTAAATGTCGCAATTGCAGTTAGCGCGTCGCAACTTTTAAAAGGGGTACCTAATTGTCGCGGCGCTATTTCAGACGAAAATATTACATTTTTAAATTCCACAATTTTATTAATTTTTTATTTTAGTGCCGCTCTCAGACGATTGTAAACGGCGCATTTATAGTACTCCTCACGAATATAATTACTATGGCTTTTCAGTCTATTGTTTTACCTGCGACTTCGTCCACGTGGTATAGATTGTTTTCGAAGTTCTTTTATGTAAATCCATCCCCACCCCGTTCAGGTAGATATTATGTCCAAAAGATAGTCGAACATGTATTTCTTTATTTTCTAAGAAGAGTATTTTTCCCGAGTCTCAAGTTTTTAACTTATGAAATTTCAGAAAGACAGCGTATCTTTTATCAACCCCTTAAGGCTTATTTTTGGGATAAAATATAGCTTAGTTCACTCCTGGTATAGCCGTTTACCTGCCTGTGAAGAGCTATCACATCGGTTCAGCAGTTTCGAAGATAAGCCCGGACAAACAAACAATTTTTACATTTTTTCAATTTTTATACAGTAACCCAAAATATATTACCGGGGTAAAAAGTAGTCTAAAATAATCTTAGAAAAGTTCACTAGCTGTAAATGAACGTTTCGTCAAAATCGGCCCAGCCGTTCCAGAGATTAGCCCAGATATACAGACAGACAAACAGAAAGATTTTTGGGATAAAATGTAGTCGAAATCATTCCTATAGCATAACCCTTTACTTATTTGTGACGTACCATCACAGTCGGTTCAGCCGTTTCGAAGATTAGCCCGAACAGACAGATGGACAAACTAACTGAAAACTGAAATTCGCTCTAGGATTCTTTAAATCTGTACAATTACAGACTAGATACGATTTTTAATTTATTTATTTTAATGGAATTAACATTTGTACAATTTATTAAAAACAACTCTCGCAGTATGTGGATTTTGGAACCTGTCTCCGTATATTCAAACGCTTCGATCACTGCTTCTGAAAGAATACAGTATTATACAAAATTTGGAAATGTCGATTAAATTTATATGTATAGATATATATTTATGAAACAACTGACGAATGTTCAGAATATTATCAATTGTTTGATTCCTACATGTTTCCGTCCTTGAGACTCATGAATGTGGTAATATGTAGTTTTCTAGTCTAGTCTTTTTAATAAAATATGTAAATCATCAAACGTAACGTAATTTATTATGCTTTCAGAAAAAATCATTTTCTTCGTTTCCACCTTTTAATCATCCTTGATGCTGGGTTACAGAAAATTTGATGTAACAATGACCTTAGAATGTGACCACAGAAATTTCTCCATAAGAAAAGCATCGTCTATTTTTTTAATCAACCCTACTCGATTGAAATATTTTTTCCAACTGTGTACACATGCTTTTAGTATAGTTTTTTGCACAATTTTCACTTCAGCGACATTTGTCTATGCATAAAATTGATCACAATTTAGTTTAAAAAGCGATCTTTTTCTATGTAGATCAATCACTTGTTTTTGTGTGAAGACAATCTTCTACATGACAGTGAGTTTCACAATGATATTAGACTGTCCCTAAATTTATAAAAACTGCAATTATATTATCACAATCTATTGTTACCGCTTTCTGTAATTCATCAGTGGCGTTGCCGAGCCTTTTAATCTTTGAAGTGATAAAAAATTTAACCGATAAAATACGTCTAGTGCTAAGTTAAATGTTTGTGGACCATACACGATCTGTGCCAAGAAAAAAGTTTAGAAAAAAAGCTATGGATACATACTTCCATTTTGATTTCTAGCCACATCTTTGCTTTGTGCCAATAATTTAAAACATTTTAGTGTCAACTATATAATACATTTTTTAACGATAATCGATCTTTCCTTACAATTTTAAATTTTATTCTAAACGCAAATATCTAGGGATAAAATAAAATATAACTGTACACTTAACTAGTACCTACATGCAATAAAAAAATTTTACTTCTTAGGTGGTTTAACACATTGTTACGCATACAGATAAGAAGTTACTGTACATAGGGGAGATAACGTCTCTTAACATTCATTATCAACTTATAAAGAAATACATTTTTAGTAGATAGTAACTTAATTAGTGTATTTGCCATATGGCAACATACACTATTGGCGTCGGTCGGATGGCGGGACCTAGGGGTCGGACCAAAATTTCTCGACGTTTCATAACCTCCTAAACACTTTGGCACCATTTTTAAAAATGTTTATATATATATGTACATATATATTTATTTATATATATATATATATATATTTATATATATATATATATATATATATATATATTTATATATATATATATATATATTTTATATATATATATATGTGTACGCGCGATAACTTTCGAAAGAGTTAATTGATTTCAACGAAATTTGGGCCACGTGTTGAAATCCACCACCGCAAGAAGCCTATTTAAAATGGGCGTAATCGGGGTATTTTAAGGGTAGTTTTTAGGGGTTGAAAAATGTTTTTGGGCCCCAAAATACCGAAAAAATTCTCCGAATCGTTTCAAAATTGAAATTTAACCCTTTGGTAGTGATTAAAAAGTGTCCCAACAATTTTAATAAAATCGGCCCGACAGGACCGGATTTACAAATTTTATGAAAACACTAGTTTGCAGATAGTGACTTATTTATTGAAGGGTGTATTTAATTCGGTGTAGACGTTAGATTGATAATAATATTACAATTAAGAAAAAATGTTATTTTAAGGGGTGTATTAAGGGGTTAAATTTTTTATTTTGCCCAAAAACAAACTTAATTTCACATAATAAAAGTATAAAACCACACGGCCCTATACAAGCAAATACACTATATTGTCGGCAGGGTTTTGGCACTGCGACCCGGGTTTTTTTTATTTGCACTTAGGTAAATTATAAAATTATAACGCAACCATTCAAGATCTCAGTTGTCGAGCGGTTATTATTTACAGCCATTAGAACTAGAAACAGGATTATGGTGTCTTTACGCCCTCAACGTGTATGCATTGCCATGCTTTCGGTACGAGCTCTAATTAAACTAGTGTATGCAATAGATGAGAAAAAGCATTGGACGATAATAAACTGTCTTAAATTGTGAAACTAATCAATTAGCGACACTACATTACAATTTTAAGATTCTGTACAAATTTATTTGTTTAATAATACTGGTCTGATACTGATTTCAAAATCCCAAATTGAATGCAGTTTTTTTATTGGTTGCAGTTACTCAATTGTAAATTTATAATTGTTCTGAATTATGCTAATCGTTTCATATACATACTAATCGCAAATCAATAGACTATTATTTTGAAAATTAGTATTATGAAGGGCCACCGGAATCGAAAAAAGAAGCTAATTTGATAATTAAACAAAATCGTGAGAACAGTACTATATCATGGGGCACTGATAGATGATAAATGCGTATTTGAGTGGCAAAATAAGTGGAAGAAAGAACGACAGCTCTGGCTAGGATAGATGGCTAGCATCGGAGGTCCATAAAGCATCAAGAAAGGCAGGTGCTGTATGGAGTGTTAAGTCGATACTACATACAGTAATTAAATGGAAGAAGTATAAAGACGTACTGGAAAAAGTGCACAACAAGGTGATGTTGAGAGTGGTAAGTGCCTACAGGACGGTTTCTACTAAACCTGTATAAGCGATAGCAGAAATAATACCTATAGAGCTTTCGGTAAATGAAACAGTCCTGCTACACGAGATGGAAAATGGGAATAGCAAATGGCAAAGAGCGTGGGAGGAAAACGAATTGGTGGGTCAGTGAACTAAAAGAATAACCCCTTACACAAACATTGAAAGGTAGATTATTATATGACACAAATATTGCCTGATGATCATTAAATTTTCAAAAGCTACACTTTATAAGAATAGGGATATTGACTGTATTCAAATAAAAACATAATTTTAACGTTAAGTGGTAGTTTTTATATAGTCGAAATACTAAAAGACACTATATTTTTCCTTATTTTTAAGGCATTTAATTAATATTTAATAAATAAAACGTAATTTAATCATTGTCAAGTCACGTGACAACGAACGCCAATCAGAGTTCATGACGTCTGCACGAACTCTTAAACATTATCAGATGCTGTCATAAAGAAGGACGTTGTTCACGCTGTTAAAAGGATTCCTTGTTCGGTTAATATTTAGAGTGTGTAATTTATTATTATTATTTGTAGGAAACGTCAAATTACACAGAACTATCGCAACAATTACGAAAAACATTTCATCACCTCATCAGTTTACCAGCATTTATGAGAACAGAACACGCATCTATAGAATGTGTAAACTTTTGAGTTTGCAATGTATGACGTCACGACAGTCACGTGACAAATACTGGCGTTTTGGAGCGAAATTGAAACGTAATTTAAAATACATGATTTTTAAGGCTTGAGTCGTATTTAAATAAAAATAATAAATATTTGTGACTATATTAGTTACCTATGGACCATTTAAACACTTTCTCAAAAATAGTCTGGGAAAACAAAAAACCGACGAATGAAGAATTGGACACGGCTGAACACACCTTCTTTCACTGTCCAAGGTGGGACACGAACAGGCAGGAAGCTAGTATAAAAATAGGAACAAGGTTAACGGTAGAAAAGTTGGTGACAACAATATTACGGAACGAATTAAACAAGCGTCGAACACAACGAAAGAGTTGATGAAAAATATTATGGCAAGGAAGGACAAGGGCAAAAGAGAGATACTGTTCGGATGAATATAAGATAGCAGCGATTTTGACGTTATGCTAGCATTTCGGGATGGCTAGCGAAGAGGTAGGGTTTTTTTAGTATATAGGTGGAAATCCCACACAATCACAATGTGATGTCTTTAAAATATTTTTTCCCTATCGGTAAAAAAAGTATTACAAAATATCTGATATTATAGACTTTAGCAAATACAGGCAAAAAAGATCTTCTAATAATAGTGAGGGCATAATACTAAGGAACCGATAGATCCAATTCTTTACATGCACCACCTTAACTCACGGAGTTTCAAGAACGTTCCTACCAAATTTATTAAAAACTGGTTCACATATTTGACCGCAATTGTTGAACAACCACACGAACAACAAAATAAAAAACCGGCCAAGTGCGAGTCGGACTCGCGCACGGAGGGTTCCGTGCCATCTATATATATAAAAAAAAGTCGTGTTAGTTACACTATTTATAACTCAAGAACGGCTGAACCTATTTATCTGAAAATTGGTGGGGAGGTAGCTTAGAACCAGGAGACGGACATATGATACTTTTTATCCCGGAAAAACGCTTCCTGCGGGATTATCAGAAAACCATCCATGGCCTCCTCGATTCTATGATATAACATAGACGAATTGATGGTTGCCTTGGTTACCAATAACAAACTCTTATTAGTGTATTTGCCATATGGCAACATACACTATTGGCGTCGGTCGGATGGCGGGACCTAGGGGTCGGACCAAAATTTCTCGACGTTTCATAACCTCCTAAACACTTTGGCACCATTTTTAAAAATGTTTATATATATATATATATATATATATATATATATATATATATATATATATATATATATATATATGTGTGCGGGCAATAACTTTCGAAAGAGTTAATTGATTTTAACGAAATTTGGCTCACGTGTTGAAATCTATCACCGCAAGAAGCCTATTTAAAATGGGTGTAATCGGGCCATTTTAAGGGTAGTTTTTAGGGGTTGAAAAAAGTTTTTGGGCCCTAAAATACCGAAAAAATTCTCAGAATCGTTTCAAAATTGACATTTAACTCTTTAGTAGTAATTAAAAAGTGTCCCTAAAATTTTAATAAAATCGGCCCGACAGGACCGGACTTACAAATTTTATGAAAACACTAGTTCACAGATAGTGAATTATTTACTGAAAGTTGTATATAATTTGGTATAGAGGTTCGATTGATAATAATATTACAATTAAGAAAAAAATGTTATTTTAAGGGGTGTATTAAGGAGTAAAATTTTTTATTTTGCCCAAAAACCAACTTAAGTTCGCATAATAAAGCCACACTGCCTGTATAAGCAAATACACTATATTGTCGGCAGGGTTTTGGCTCTGCGACCCGGGTTTTTTTTTTTTTCAAATAATTTACGTTTAGCTGTTGGTCCTGCTGAAGTTTCCACTACTGTTGTTGCTACCGTGTTTCATTACAATCGCGGGCGGACTCGCGAGGGCCGGCTATTAATTATAAATTCGAGCGAACGAACGGAGTGAGTGAGTGAGTAATGAAACAAATAATTATAAATTCGAGCGAACGAACGAACTTTTTTTTTGTTTTTTGGCAATTTTGATTATTCTTCGATTTTTGAACATTCACAATAAAAAGCGATTGTGCAACCCATGCACCAAAATACATGGCCAATAAAGAATCATTAAAATACTTGATTTTTTTTATTAGTGTATTTGCCATATGGCAACATACACTATTGGCGTCGGTCGGATGGCGGGACCTAGGGGTCGGACCAAAATTTCTCGACGTTTTGTAACCTCCTAAACACTTTGGCACCATTTTTAAAAATGTTTATATATATATGTATATATATATATATATATATATATATATATATATATATATATATTTATATATATAGGTATATATATATGTGTGCGAGCTATAACTTTCGAAGGACTTAATTAATTTTGACGAAATTTGGCACACATGTTGGAATCCATTACCGCACGAAGCCTATTTAAAATGGGTCCAATCGGATCACATTAAGGGTGAATTTTAGGGGTTGAAAAAAGTTTTTGGGCCCCAAAATACCGAAAAAAATCTCAGAATCGTTTCAAAATTGAAATTTAACCCTTTAATAGCAATTAAAAAGTGCCCCTAAAATTTTAATAAAATCGGCCCAACAGGACCGGACTTACAAATTTTTTGAAAACACTAGTTTGCAGATAGTGACATTTATTTTATTGAAGGGTGTATTTAATTCGGTGTAGACGTTAGATTGATAATAATATTACAATTAAGAAAAAAAATGTTATTTTAAGGGGTGTATTAAGGGGTTACATTTTTTATTATGCCCAAAAACAAACTTAATTTCACATAATAACAGTATAAAACCACACGGCCCTATACAAGCAAATACACTATATTGTCGGCAGGGTTTTGGCACTGCGACCCGGGTTTTTTTTATATTTATTATCCTAATAAAAAATTGAACTTAATAAGGCGGAACAAAGTCAGTCGGGTCAACTAGTTATCTATAAAAACGGCACAAAAATCATGTCTGTTGTATGGGATCCCCACTTAAATATTTATTTTATTCTGTTTTAGTATTTGTTGTTATAGCTGCAACAGAAATACATCATCTGTGAAAATTTCAACTGTCTAACTATCACGGTTCATGAGATACAGACGGACGGACGAACAGTGGTCTTAGTAATAGGGTCCCGTTTTACCTTTTGGGTACGGAACCCTAAAAATGATCGAGTTAAAAGGAAAACCAACTCACTTCGCTTGCTCGGTCAAAAATATAGTTTTGATTTTTGCTTACGGTACTTACTATAATGAGCCACTACTACTATTTGTAAGGAGCTACGCTTATTATTAATTATGTCTAATTTTAATTAGTAGTCTTTAGTCTATAATCGAGAATATGAATGACATATAAAAGTAAGTAGATAAATAGGAATAAAAAATACCCATTAAAAAAACATCAGAGTACACAAAAATGCGATTTATTTTCTTACTTTTAGTTAGCCAAAATTACGCAGTCCGGTTTTTTATTTTTTTTTTAATTTAATTAATTTATTTTTACTATAATATAACCTCCGCAGTGTATACATTTTTTCCTGGAATCTACTCATCAAGCCTTTTTATTTCATGCCTACATAAAAAGTTTTACCAAATTTTTGCGTAGGTACTGAGGACATGGAGTTTGCGTTCCCTGTATTGAATATACCCTGCGTTATTCCTGAGGCAATGACGAATTTATCGACACCTCATTTTTCCAAATCCATCAAGCCGCTTAGAGTCTATGTGAGAATAAAGAATCTGACAAACATGCCTACGTACATATGCATACATATTATTTAAAGACATAATCCTTTTGCTGGTCGTGGTCGGATAAAAATGTAAGTTATTGAAGAAAAATCAACCATTACTAACAATATCGAATGCGTAATAAATACTAAACATAGGAAGTGAAATTTACGGTAACTGAAGCATGATAGAGTTTGGAATGTAGGTAATATGTGGTGAATTAACCGTCCACATGGACGTTCAAAGGAAGAGGCGTGAATATTTCTATTTATGTACATTATCTATGATATGACCGTGTATACAGTTGTGGAAAAATTATGAATAACTTCTTACTTTTGCGAGTTTAAGGCTGTCGGAACGCTCTGAATTATGTTTGTGCTGAGACCCAGCGGTAAGGGGCGAGGTAGGCAAAAGACATATTGTAGATGTGACCTTCTTTAGCTCTGTCTCGATCAAATCATCCGCACGTTTCAATTTTTGGCTGGTGTCAACTACGAGGCTAAAAAATTTTTTTGCAAGGGTGCCGCTGTCAATTGATTACTCTAATTTTTGGAAATATTTTGAAGATTTAAAAAACTTTTCCGAAAAAGGAAGAGTCACTTTAGGTTTGTGATGGAACAGTTTTGTGAAATAAGTACGAATAAGGTCATAGTGTGACATTAAAAACGTGTGTTTTTTTAGCACTATTAATGCCAACTTTTTTCTAGTAAATCGTACATAAATTACAAAAGTAGTCCATTAGAGACCTAGATTTGTCCTTTATCTTCCTTATAGAGAAAGAATTTTTGCAGAATGTTGACGAGTAAGTCTACAATCAGTTGACAGCCGAAGCTCTATTTTTAGCTTAAATTCAGAGCGTTCCGACAGCCTTAAGGTCAATTTTTGCATGGCGACATGACGTGCAATGTGATACAAATTGGTGTTCCTAAAAATGTTCGTGTTTTCAAGCCATATATTGTCACATGAGCAACGCAACAGAATTTAACGCTTCGGGGAGCGTTGAATGCCGCTTTGCGCTCTGTTGCAATATAATATGTCGATTCATTTTTTAGTATTTGTTGATCCGGTTCACTCGTAAACATTAAGGTTTGTTATCTCAAGACACCTTTTCAATAATTTACGTGGTTAGTTCACTTTGTTCGTTCAATTAAGTAAATATCTTACTCCTATAAATTCTAAACTTTCCTCAAGAAAATAGCCATCAAATGGTCAAAACCGCAATCAACTCCATTCAGTATAACAAATTCAATCCGGTTTTCACCTATGAGGGAATCCACACCGGAATATATTATAGGTCTAAAGCTTCCCCAAAAAATAAGCTATCGAACGGTTACACCAGTATTTATATTCGCTCCGCAGTTCTCTTGTTTTTAGCGGACACATAAACCGACGCGATATAATACTTGCATATGAACAATCAGTTCAGCATATTATTTGAGTATGAAGAATTTTGTATAATGTTCCATTTGTTGTGCCGGTAATGTAAATGAATATTTATTGTGTGCTCATAATATTATAATATACATAATAATAGAAAAATATATATAATAATTCGCAAATATATAATAACACACAAACAGATTGGTATATAATACGTGTACAAGCTAAAGTAAAGCAACACTGCAGTTATGAACAGGGTCGCACCAACCCAGGGGCCAGGATACGTTAAGTGGCATAAGCCTTGAAAGAGCAGCATTTGAAATCGGGATTAAAATATAACATTGTATTTTAATTTGCCTTATGGGCAAATTTACGTATACAAGTTTTCACATCTGGAATGTTTTCTAGGGTGGCAGTTTATTTTTTAAGTGAAACTTCTTTAGCGACGTAACTGTTTGACATTTTCTGAACTTAACGTTAAAAGGGAAATGATTCTTCACCGCGGAAATATAAGAGAAGTCTTGGTATCGCAAAAGAGATCTTTGAAACGCGTTTATAACTCTAAAGAAGTTTCATATCTACGTGAGCTTATGTAGGCGAACCTTACACGTTTTTTTTCTAATTAGTAGGTACCAAAATTTATTTCAGTCAACGGTTTAATTCTAGAAAAACGAACTGACGAGATCCCAAAAAAATTCAGTTTCGATTTTTTTTTAATACATAAGAGTAGGTAAATAGATCTAAAAAAATCGTTTCGAATAACGTAAGCTACATACTCGCTTTGTCTGTGAGACGGTCACGCGTTTTTATTGGTAAAATTGTTAACTTTGAGGTTAATAACAATCGTTTTAAAAATTAGATTCGTTAGAAATACTCGCAGTCCATTACTGCTTTAGAAAATATTCCAGAAAAAAATCCAGTGCACATCCATAATCTCAAGGACTTTCATTAAGTGAATTCCTACGGAGCTCTAAGAAAATGCTGACTTATTGGGAGGAATACTTTCTATCTATTCTTAGTACAAGCCAAAAATATTGTGAGATCAAATTTGCTGCAGTCTCATTACCACGTGCAGGAGTGGGGATTCATCGTAGCGGTTAAGGAGGAACTCGAAACGCTCATACTTAAAGAGAGGCTACTGTATATTTTAAACGTTCATCAAACATACTGTTTATAGCGTCATTTTGAAGTAACTTCAAATCAAACTCATAAAAAATCCAATCTCTCTGCAGGTATAATAAAAAAGAATTTATGAGTTGTATTACAATTTGATTGCATAGCTATTGTTTACTAACTTGTTCCAAATATTAATATCATGCCTATTTACAAGAAATGGAATACAAAACAATACTGTATAAGTGCTTGATTATATTACTGGACAATAGCATTAAACATAATTCCATACTAAATTGAAAAAAATCGCTTCTATTCAGAACAGCCTTGCCGTATTACAAATACTTTAATAATTAACAACTGCGATCTTTGCACGAGGCTTAATTTACGCTCATGTCAGTTTTAACAAAAAGCATATATCGATCGTAGCCGAAAGAAAACGTACTCTGTACTCTTATTAAATTTCTATAGATTAACGTTGGGTACCAGAAGATAGTATATCAAGTTTCATCTAAATCGGTACAGTGATTTTGATAACAGACTGACAGAAAAAAACACGCTTTCTCGGTCTAAGCTCGCATAAAACGAAGTTATGGACAAGTCCCGTTCGATTTAATATATAAGTAGACAATATGGGCAAACATTTTTCCAGCATTTTTACATAGGAAATTATAATGAATTTTTTTATTTATTTTTTTAGGTGTTAAACTACACTATATTAATATGATATATTTAGCGAATACTACGTACGTTATTCTGTAACTTCGTATTTTTTGTTTAGGCTACGACCCAGGCATATACAGTAAAATAGCTGTAAGCTTTTCGATCGCAGTGAACAAATATATTATAAAAACACTCAGCTATTCTCATTTAAGCATTCAGGATTTTTGAGCCTTTAGCCCTGACACATTGACGAAATTTCACCAAAACCCAAAAGTTAATTAATTACAAATTGAAGCAAATGCGCGTAGTATATGGGGAAGAACGTACAACAAGTTTTGGAGTCTTTCTTTCGAGAAAAAAACCATACCAAAGAAGAACCTAGTCTAGTTTTCAAACGATTAATCGGACGGTGCAAAGTGAACACACGTAAAAAAATTACCAAAAAATTTAAAACAATAAATGTCTTATTCATGATTCAGTATACTCGTATATCCCTAAAACAAATGCTCAATATCAAAAATAGTTTTCAGTTCCAATAAAATTCAAAAAACAATTTTGTATGAGTTTCCTCTAAAAATGTTAAAACCTATGAAAAATCAATACAGAATAAGCAGAAAATATTTCGTGCCATGCTTAATAAAGATTGAAAAAAATAGCACTTTGAAGTTAAAGAATATTAAATGAAAAAGTGGAAAGAAAATATATATAAGATAAAAATATAAGGAACGGCCGACTTATTTCCTTGCAAAGAAAACTCAATATCTCTAAGATTTATTAATTCATTTTCAGGTATGAATGCGGAGATAGTTGACAACGAGAAAAAAAAACAAATTGAACAATATCGACAGAAGAGCGCGAACAAACGAAATGCAGGAAAAACAAATAAAGACAGAGAATTGCGGAGATTGCTCATGAAAGCTAGCGTTCTGTACACACAATATAACAGGGAAATATTTTGATTGAAAACATTAATCTGTATATCGTTATTTAATCAAACTGCGCTATTTAAAGTTTATATACACCCCTACAAAAACAGCTCCTGACCCTACACATTTTTAGATTTGAAATTGTATTATAAAGTTTTATACTCAGAATTATGTATATGCTTCAATGTTAATTATCACCTATTTAGGGAATAAATTACAAAATTTTCACAAAACAATGTATATATAACATTACGCCTAGCGTTACCGTAGCTAAAATTAGCTCTCGCATGATGTGAATTTAGTGTTGCAATTTGCTTTATTATGAAAGATTAACTGTTGAGATATGGCACCGTAGAGTAACTATAATAATTCACTCCGCCGCGAATGTGGAAAGATTCGGGTTTGAGTCGCGACGGTGACAGTTGTTTGAAAAATAAATTTTTCTAATATAGCATTGTAACAATGGATGTTTCTTAACAATTATAGCTAACGATCGCTATTATATTGCCTATTATTATTAATCTAAAGTAGTACATGTCTATAATGTATGAACATTTTACCTATTATAAGGAAACGTTTATAAGCAATACGGAGCTTATAACTTAGGTTGCCAAGCGTCTATAGTTTACAATATTTATTTGTTTAACTGGGCGGCCTGGTTATAACCGGGTGAAAATGAAATTGAATTCGCTGTACTGAACAAATTTGGATGCGGTTTTTACCATTCAACAGTTTATTCCATAGGGGATTTAGATCTATAACGGTCCAGTCTGTAACTCATTTATTAAAGAAAGTTTGGGCCTATAGGTCCGGATTCATCCGAGTGCAAATAGTTGGACAGCAAGCGAGCAAAGTAACTGAATTCCGGTAATAAAAGAGCTTATTTATTGAGAGTTTCGAGGTAGCAAAAATAGATCCACTGGCGACGCTGTACTGAATATAAGATATTATATCCAATAATAATAATAATAAATCGCGGGAAATAAATATTAAATTTGTGTCCGGGAGAATTAGTCAGGCCGATCACTAATCGAAAGGAAAAAATATATAAAATGAGATAAACCGGTCAAAACTGAAAAAAACACAGATCGAAAATGTAAGGAACATTTCCTAAAACAACCGACATATCACTGTTGCGGATTTGATAGATGAATTAATATAGATCCGGCCGAAGGACCAATGTTTAGTTTGTTTTGTAATGTCTAGATTAATTATCAATGTATTTGTTATATAATTTCCATTTTATTTTGTTAGCTTTGAATTGAATTTTATTTTATTAAACTAGTTGTTAAACGTCGTTAGAAAAAATCATTAAAAATATTATCTATATTAATTCATCTATCAAATCCGCAACAATCACATATTGTGTATCACACGTCTTATAAAAGAGCAGTGCCTAATGAGCCAAAAAACATGCCTCAAATTAGACTGCCATAAGATTAAATCATTAAGAGATCAATTTACAAATTATAATCAGTGGTAGCAATATCAAATTATTCACTGTTATAGCAATTCCATCGTTTAAATCCAGTAATTGATGAGCCTTATAGTTCACCATCTCCAAAAAGATATTGATAACAACAAATGCTGTACCATCATTGGCTTTATTATAGTTCTCAAACTCAAATCACTTTATCGGTTTTGTGCAATTATACATATATCGTTTTTATTAGATAAAAGCTAAATAAACAATACCGACGTCTAACACGTATAGAGTATAACTGCACAAATATTAATTGAATAGGATAAAAATAAGTTTATTATTATTTATGCAATTAACATTCCAAATTCCAAACTATTCATGCTCGTCACAAGTAGTTGGCATTCGCACTAAAATATGAAATTTTATGTCTGTTATTACATTTTTTGATTTTTCTGAAATTTAGAGGTATTTAAAAATCATAATGATAAACCTTGCAGATAATGGTAGAGGGCACCGAAATGAATTAAATTTATGCAAAAACATGATTCCCCGTCAGCAGCCGGGCACCGTTGCGGGGCCATAGATCAATTGTAGATTATAGACGCTCGGCAGCTCAGGTTATCAGCGTCGGAGTGCATTTCATTTTGCTTATGTGGTATGATAACAGATATCAAGAAGAACGTAATATTATGCTGTTTTCTTTTTGAACTAAATTAAGTGCCTCAAAACTAAGCTTTTCTACTCTAAAAACGAAAAAAAAAAAACAATTTGAACCGGTTTCCACGGTTTATTCGGTTTTGGTTTCGGTGTTTTTAATCGCGTTAAAATAGTGGTTTCGATTTCAGTCACTAAAATGAGACGCTTTTTAACGGTTCAAAATAAGCAACACAAATTAGTTCGTCGACCAGCGTTCCCAATTAGCATTAAAATGACTTCTGTCTGTTTTATTACATTTAAAATGTGTCATAAATGGAGGTGTAATTACATTTAGGTAAATAGATGGAGCAATTTCGTTCGTTTAAACATAATTCAGGTTAAACTTAATGACGTCACACTGGTCATGATAATCTAACATACTAACATAGTACATTATTATAAACCCATTATAGTCAGGTGCCAAAATTTGAGGAGTTCGTCATCATTATAGTACGGTTCGCTTAATGGAGCGACAATTCAATGATACAATGTAAAGCATACCCGTCCCACATACGATATAATAACTATGCCGCTTATATGATATTATACTGTGAAGTAAATTTTGAATATAGACTATAGATTTTAATATTCAGAAATATACTGCAGAAGATAAATTAATTACGAAACGTTCTCAATGCCAAAACATTTCACTTTAATAATAAATGTTGTACAGCCGACAATGCTGACTTTGTCGTTGAAATAAACGATCTTTTTATTTATCATATTAGCTGTGTAAATTTGGAGTGAGATTGAATATGTGGCTCTCAAAGTTACATTTTTACAAAGAATACTAGAAAAAAGAGGACCGAACTTAAATTGAGGGAGTGGAACGAAAACATTCCAAATTTCAGATTTGTAGCATCAGCGGTTTATTTTGGACGTAGTTTGTGTCAAAAAAGACTCACATCCCGTTTTGACCTCTTTAATTCCAAAAAACATTTATTTAATAAGTGCTTGCGTAATTTCAAGTTTCCAGCATCAGCGCTTTAGTATAGACTCACAACCCGTTTTGACGTTCTTAGGTGTTGAATAACAATAAATTTCTTTTTATAAAATTTGAATATCGAACAATAATTTGAATCTTCAATGCAGTTATGAAAACGTTATAAAAATACAAATTTTCTAACCGAATTGTCACTTAATATTGTCGCCCGCCCCCAATTGTTACGCCACTGGAAATAACATAGGCTTCTCGGACAAACTGACAGAAGTTTCCGGAAAGATCGAGAAGTGGGATGTACGCACCTATAAATATAGCGCATGTGGGGCACGACATTCATTCAGTCAGAGACAGTGAGTGTGTCGATCCGTTACAACAGAAGCTGTCAGGCGGCGTACAGAAAACATAAATAATCAATTATTATATAAATTTCGGTGTTGTAAATAGTCGTGTGTGTATATAATTACTGTCCTATTAGTTATTGTTGTGTTACTATAAGAATCCGTTTATCTTTCATTGTTAGTTTCTTTTTGTCGTTATTAGAGAAGTACTTTTTGTTTGTATTTATTTCGTTTGTTGAAAATAAATCACTTTTAAACTACCACACAGAACAGTTTTGTTACAATATTATTGTTTTCGATAGACAACTAATTGGCTTCAGTTGCCGAGCGTCTATAATCTATAATATCTGTCATTATTGTGATCCGCATGCTGCGCACATATCTGTCCGAATTCTTACACAATGATAGGTTCGACTGAAGTATAATTTAAAACAGAATCAAAGTTAGTGCTATTTTTAATTACACGAGTAAAGTGCGGGACGCATAAACGTGTAATTAGTTAAAATGTTTGAGTGTAGTTTAAACCTTTGACATTTACGCACGTCCGATGTCAACTGTCAACTCAATTACAACGACACAATACGACATGCAAGACGGCAAAACTGGTCACGTGGACTGGAAACATTGATGCTAAACCTACGTACAGTGTGCCTAACTACTCTTGGGATTTACGAGGAACATTATGAAAGTTCTCACCCAAAAATACTGAGCTTATCATATCACAGATTAACGAGTGTAAAACTGCGAACACAATTTCTCTATTGTATTGTGACGAAAGTTTGGGAACATGGGATTCGCTACATTGCGACACAACACAACATAAAAATGTGCAGGAGCCCGTTTGATTCCATGCAAAATATGCTCTCGGATCTATGGTTGCGTTGCACCACAACACAACAGAAAATTGTGTTCGCAGCTTTATTCGATATGATCAGTCTAGTAAATCTTCTCCAAAACTTTAATCGGTTTAATATGTTTGGCTATGTGCTACCAAAATAATAAAACATGACTCCAGTAAAAATCTTACGGTTTTCGAAAAATTTGAACTTTTAAAACTATTTTTATATACGAAATCTTTTCGTTAGTTATATTGTTGTTGAATTATTTTCACAACGATTAGAAAACGACCGTTCTGAATTTCTTATAGGTACTACAAAACATATGTATACATAAGTATCGATCAAAATCTCCAATTGATTTTTGTCATAAATAAATACACAATGACTGGGAAGTAGAAAGGTGACATTGTCTATTGTGATTTGCAAAACAGTACATGCTTTAAGACCCAGATTCTGAATTCGATTGCGATATTGGATTTTATTCTAATGTCAATCATACGAGGGCTGTGTTAACTTTGTTAACAGAGAGTCATTTTCACACTGACCTATAAAAAAGCACGTGGTATATTGTTCATTCTATAGAAAACAGTGTAATACGTAACAAGTGTGAAGTGGTTTATTTTACCATTCCAACCCACTAGTGGTACTAATTTAGGTCAAATTTAGGTCAAAATTCACTTTTCAAAATTTTACCGTTTTTTTTTTCTTATTAGTCTGTTAGTTTGTGAGCACGATACAAGTCAAATGGACGACCGGATTGAAATCAAATTTTGGAAGGATGTTGGGTATGCAAATATGAAGAGCTCTATTGTTTTTGGGGAAATCGGCGCATGTGCAAAAGAAATATACGCTATAACGTTGTTTTTTCTCATATAATGATTTATAATGATATACTGAACTGTTCTAATTATTTTTCTATGAAAGTTTTGTAGAATTTTTTTTTCTAAGCTTTATAGTTTCGGAACTATTTTGAAAATTAAAAAAAATGGTGTTCTTTTGTTCTGAAGACTGTCAAAATTAAGATAGGTATAACCGTATAGCTGACAAGCTTACTTTGATTAATTTTTATATGTGAAATCATATTATGTAAACATGTAAACAAATATCAAATATCATTTTTGTTACTAGCTGTTCACCGTGCCACTCGCGCGTTTATATAAATTTTATTTTATTTGTTATGTCAAATATGAGTATTTTTAATGTTGGAATGGTCCTGGATTTTTTTTTAAAGTGCGATGTTAATGAAACTCGTTTCTAACGAGACCACTCCCGGCGCACTTGCTTCCAACTCATTTCAAAACATCGCACACGCTTTAACAAAATACACATTCTTACACTTATTATTATACCTATTTTTCCAGGGATCACTCTCATAAAATATAAGTTTATGTGTCTAGAATATCAATGCAGTTATTATATGCGAGTGACATTATGTTAAGAAGAAAAATTATCGAGTTTTAGCAGTTACATGAGTCATAATATAGCATTACGTTCGAAATAAATCTTACTTTTTTCCCGTACTTCCTATAAAATAACTGATTTTCACTTCATAATAATATATTTGACAGCGGTCATATTTTGAGTTGTGGCCATATTGCATTTTATTTGGGTTGTTTGCGAAAAAAACACGTGCTTTGTGTTCATATTATGAAAGGTAGCTGATAGGTTGCTTTTGAAAATAACTGTTGAATTTGTATGACTGCATTTTTTTGTTTTAGTTTACACACTAGTTAGAAATGAGTCATTTTACTATCGCTTTACATGCATGAAATGCAGATATTTTATGAGGGTCTGCAAAAAAATATTATTAAAACGTATATCTGTGATCAGTTGTGTATTCTACAAATCTTATTTTATATTCCGCTAATAAAATTATTTACTTGAACGTACTTAATGATTATAGGCACGTAAGAAGTATATTAAATAAGCTTCAAACCTATTTATTTCACAGTGACACTTTTAAAATTAGTTGTGAATTTTTAACAAATTTATACAAAGAATTTTTATAACGCTCTCGTATAATATAATCCGGTTTGGTCACTTACGTTCATGTATTTTTAATATTATAATATTTATAATAGTATATCGTAAATAGCGCTACGAAGATTACGTAATTTGACATTGGAATTTTTAATCAATATACGACAAAATCCATTCAGATTGCATTTTTTTATGTTGGAATATTAGTTTTACCAGCATTTATTCAGACATCTTTAGAAACGTATTACTGTAAAAATATTTGATTAGGAAAGACGTAATAAACATATTTTCGTACTTTTTTTTAGAGCAAACACATTTGATCACACATTGTGTGAACACAAGCTCTTTCGTATCACAATGTGATAATAAATGCATTGCAAATATTAGTGCACTAAACAATGTTTTTATAGTTTTAAGGTCAAAGTTATTTTTATTTTAATATAAAATATAGTCGATTCGTGTGAGACAACAGAAACTTTGATAGTCCATTTTTTTTTAATTTTCACTTTTAAACTATCTAGGAGGGGGATCCACTGCTGACGCCTCTCTAGACAGTCTAAAAGTAAAAATAAAAAAAAAAAACATGAAACCAATATTTTTTTATTCATTTATGGGTGGTATCTGTCACGCATTAGTCACATTGCTCACTTAATTATATTAGGACTTGTTTTTTTTTATACTACTTAGCGGTTTACCCACGACTTCGTCCACTTGGTACAGAATATACCCGCAGTTTTTTTTTTATATAGAATACACCCCCACCTCGTTCGGGTAGATATGTTCAAAAGACAATCGAAAACGTATTTCTTTATTTTCAAAGAAGATTACTTTTTCCCGAATTTCACGTTTTTAACTTAAGCAATTTCGGAAATATAGCGTAACCATTATGAATGCTCCCCTTCATGCCCTTAAGGCTTATTTTTGAGTTTAAATGTAGCTTAGATCACTCCTGGAAAAAATCTTTATCTGTCGGTGAAGTGCCATCACAACCGTTTCGAAGATTAGCCAGGACAAACAGACAAGTTTTACATTTTTTTCAATTTTTACACTAACCTCAAATATTTCTGGGATAAAAAGTAGTCTAAATAATGTTTAAAAAGTCCTCTATCTGTAAATGAAAGTCTCGTAAAAATCGGTCCAGTCGTTTCGAAGATTAGTCCGGCCAAACAGACAGACAAAACATTAAAAAATGCGAATTTAGGTTTTGATAGTGTATCAATAACCATAATATGATCTTAGGAAAAAGAATGTTATTGATATGTACAGATTAACCATTTGGTACGAGGACTTTACGGGTTATCAAACTTTTGCAATTATTTTCACCGTAGATTTTGTTCGATATAATGAAGAATATTTAATATTTTTTTAAGTTTTTCAAATAAAACTTGTTAATTTAGTAGTTATACAGTCATTCGATTATGTGGTACGCTGAAGATGGAAGCAAAAGCTTGCGACGCGACGCTTAGATTATAACGAATAATTTACAGTATAGCAGTGGCTGAAGCGCAGTATTAAACTATTTTTCTGATCAAGGTTTAGTCGTTATTTTATCAAAATAAAGTACTAACAAATTTTCCTTTACAAGAAAGTTTGAGGTTCTGACCAGGCAAAGGCTTTAATGAGTAAAATACGCTTGGTATCTTTTGTTTAGTATGTTTAACACGCGCGTATATTATAGCAGAACTCTTTCAAAACGTCAATTACTGTCAACTCTAGAATTGGTTCCACCGCATACGTACATATGTCATGTATTATCCATTGTAACAAATCTTTTGAGAACAACAATTACTGTAAATTAAACGTAATATCGAATAAGAGATGCGCATAATCGGATCTATTCCAATTCATTGCACGTTAAGTGTAATTAAATCAAATTAAATTACATGAATCGTGTGGAGAGTTTTACTTATATTGACTCACGTCAATGCGCAGTTACTTTCATATTTATCCGTAGCTCCAGCAATTTTGTTAATTTTCAAAGCAGATCAATTTTAAAAAAATAATCAAATGCCTTAAAATTAACAGTACCAACAAACTAACTTTACTAGGTATATTATAAATGATCAGCATTCGTTTTCAGACCTACATAAAATTGATCTATAATACTGACAATAATAATTATGATTCAATGTTTGATGATCAAATAATCAAATTCTAAAACGATCATCGTAAAAACATGATGGCAAAGTAGGTACGCCTGGGTTAGACGGATGTAAGTTCGATCTGTGAGATAACTTCGTAATTCCGAAACAGGAAATGTTCTCTATTAGCAATGCTTTTTCAAAACATGTTTTCCTTAATGCGAAAATAATCGGACGAATGAAACTGTTCTGTCGATGCGACTATTAATGGAGTTTAATAATTGGAATATGAATTCCTGTCAAAAATTAAAAAACGTTTAAAAATTTTCAAACAAATGAGAAATATTATTTTCAATGTCAAGTTTGACCTAGTAAGAAATTATATAATAATTAAGATTACCAATTTATAATTCTTACCAACGACGACAGAAACTAATGGGGATAGCATATTAATCTAATAATTTAATAAAGAAATTCCACAGTAAACATACAGGGATTTGGGTTGTTAGGGCCTGGACCTGTCTGTGTTTTTTCCTTGACATTTGGGTTTAGAGTTCTGAAATACACTCAGTTCGACCCAGATGCCGATTTAATTTCGCGTGTTCCAGAGCTGAAAACAGCCAGCTACTGGCGCTGTCGATAATGTTTTGATACACAGATTAACATAATAACGAGTGATTCATTTAGAGGTACTTTTTTGTCTATGGATTTTTTGACAGATGAAGCGTGAGTCGTAATAACCTTTTATGGTATTTTTGTTCAGTATAGTTTGACATTTCATCATGGAAAGACTTAGCCCCGCACAGCGTCTACAAATTATTCAGCTGTATTACGAAAATCAGCGTTCTGCGAGGAAGAAAATCAACTGTTTTCGACAAAAATTTTGTTTAGTGATGAAGCACATTTCTGGCTTAACGGCTATGTCAACAAACAAAATTGCCGTATTTGGTCCGAAGAGCAACCTGAAGAGATTCAAGAGCTGCCATTACATCCAAACAAAACAACGGTTTGGTGTGGTTTATGGGCCGGTGGAATCATCGGTCCATATTTCTTCAAAAACGAGGCCGACCAGAACGTAACTGTCAATGGTGACCGTTATCGTGCCATGATAACAGACTTTTTGTTTCCTGAAATTGAAGCCCGTGATCTCCAGGACATTTAGTACCAACAAGACGGCACCACTTGCCACACAGCACGTGAAACCATGGCTTTATTGCGTGAACAATTTGGTGAACATTTAATTTCGCGCTTCATACCGGTGAGTTGGCCGCCTAGATCCTGTGATATCATACCCCTAGACTTTTTCCTTTGGGGCTGTGTAAAGTCCAAAGTCTATATTGATAAGTCGGGTACGATTAAGCAACTGGAAGCCAACATTACTCGCGTTATTCGCCAAATATCAATCGAAATGCTCGGACGCGTCATCGAAAATTGAAACGGCAGAATGGACTATCCTAACCGAAGTTACGGCCAACATTTGAAAGAAATGATCTTTAAAAAATAAATGTAAAAAATAGTTCTTTTGTATAATAACAAAAATTATCCGATAAATTTGTTTTTATTGTTTTTTTTAGTTTTGAAAAAAGTACCTCCAAATGAATCACCCGTTACTACTTAGATTCATTTTTTTTGTCTACGTTGTGTGTTAATTGAATACTTATGTTTAAATACCATGTACAATTTCGCTTTTATATAGTAAAGATGTTTTACTTTCCATGTTTGATATTCATCTCCCAAGGTTACATTAATATTAAAATTATGACATAATGATATTGTTGTAACATAATTTTAACTGTTACTAACAATACACATATTAACATTTATAAAAATCTTGAGGTCAATAATATTACACAAAGTTTGTATACAAGCAAAAATTATTAAATTACATATTCTTTAATAACAAAGTTCTGGTCCCTAATATTATAATATGGTTGAAAGACATATAATATTCAAATCTTCATTTGGTAAGTCTTTGATAGCAATGTCCCTTAGAATCGAAACTGATCATTGTAACGCATATTAATTACTATAACTTTTTTCCTCAAAAATAAATAACGTCACAAACTTCTGGACATGAAGTTCAACGTCGTTTCAACAGAATCGCAAAGCTCAAAGGGTTATTTTTTTAATTCTGTACTATATTAAAAAAGTTTTATCGTGATTAAAAACATAGTTAAAATAACTGTATTATTAAGGTGGGATGCGGTGTAAAATAGCGTAATAAAAAGTTAAAATGAAATTAGAATAAATACGGACAGTTGGTAAAGCTCTAGAGGGATATAACGCCAACTTAAAGTACGGAGATACAGGCCAGTTTTTAATTATAATAATGTTTGTATTATACCATCGGCATGGTTTATATCAGAGGTTCTCAAGTTGAGCCTACAAAATCTCTTTTCTCTTTTGATTATAATATCCTTCAAAATTAAATTATAATAATTACTATTTTAAACTTTAAATAAATTATTCCTAATAAATGAAATAAATGACTCAACTGCATTGTCTTTCTCGCTTAACTGCATTGATTGCCAATTTTCATTTATCGGAGACAAATAGCATGTGAATATTGTTCCTGAACCAGCATGAAAGAAAATCACAATTTTCTTTGTTTTCTCGTCAGAAAATTACTATTATTTTGTAAAAATAGAAAACAAATAAAAAAATTGCAAGGAATCCCATAAAAACCCCAGTTTGCAAACGTTCGTTGAAAATGTTTTTTTCGTGGATATACCTGTCTTAAGAGTAACACGTTGATCTTATTACAAGATATTTGAAGACATAATGCAATAAAGTACTAAATATCGGTTGTTTTTCGAAGCAGGTAAACCCCATTTTAATAAAATATGACTTTGATTGATGAATATTCAATACGGAGGTTCACCCTTTAGTCCGCCCGTTGCAGTCACGTTCGTCACTTCGTACCACTTTAGTTGGTAATGTAGATTGATAAACGATTACGGCTTACCTATATTTTATGGCCGTCTGTTGTCTCCTTTGACTTTTTAAAATGTGAAAAAACCAAATAATTACGTCATATAATTGAGACAGAGATCGTAGATTATCCACCTTCAACCACGGAAGTCATACACACTGTGCAATTATATAAAACGTGGATTGAATACCAATTTTAAGTCTAAAAAACTCCCCAGCTCTAGAACCGAAATATAGACCAGAAGTGGTGATATTGGCGAAATCGTTTTAAATTCCGATTGATTTTTTTTGCTGGAAATCAATTCAGCAGACCGTATTTGCTGGATTTTTTCATACGTTTATAGACCGTAAGACTTCTCTACATGAGCCGTAGTCGCTAATGTTTGCAATGATTGTTAGAAACATTCATTGCTACAATGCTATATTAGAAAAATTTATTTTTGAAACCACTGTCACCGTCGGGACTCACACCCGAAATTTTTCTACTATAGCATTCTAACAATGAATGTTTCTAACAATCATTGGTCTGATAGTGTTTAAAAAATTGTTCTATAAACAATAAGATTTTTTTTCGATCAAACAATTTTTGTTATAATTTTTAATTTTATTAGCTTTTAAAAATACAAAAACGCCTATTTCCCATTTTTGACGCTCTAAATGTATAATAAAAAAACTGTTTTTTACAATACATTTTTTATATCGTCAGACTTTGCATATTGATTTAAAAAAATAGGTTTTTTGATTCTTTTGTACATCATACATAAATTTTACGAGAAGGACGAGCATGCGTCAACCAGTACCTTTATCGCTAGGTATTATTATTATGTCATTACAGTCCAACAAATTATTTCATAAAATGAAATCTTTATTTTTTAAATTATCCTAAATGATAAGGACCTCCAGTACTGTTTTACTGAAATATTTTTAGTGTGTGTACGTAGCCGGTCTTCTAATATTTAACTATTCCATGAAATTTTCTCCGAAGTATGTTGTTCTTTACAAAAAAATGAGTTTTTTTAATACGCAAAGTTCTTGGCCTTTTTACACAATCAGCTAAGAACATCAACATAAAATTAACAAAAGAAGAAAATACATATTTAAATATAATAAAAACAAAAAAAAATAATCAAATCTAACTCTTGCATTTTTAATAACGTTGTTGTTGATAATATTTAGCAAGAAATGGTATTTTTAGAGAAATATTTTTAAAAATAAAATATTAATAGGTAACAATTCTGTATTATTATTAGTAATTCACTAAATATGAAGGTCACTTAGATAATAACAACAAAATAGTTACGTTCGGTTACATTGCAGTATATAGTAACATACAATATTAACAATTGAATGAAAATTGGCAATTAAAATTCTATTAGATTCACCTTTAGATCTCACAAAATTAGCTCATTTAGAATCTGATCGAAACTAATAACAATTGCCTGTTCACAATATAATATGAACATTGAAAGGTATTTAGTATTCAATTAGCTATTTTAATTTCATTCCGTCAATATTAAATTATGTGTCATATACATAATTCTGTTTGTGCAATGTTATTGGTCAACATTCAATACAACATATTTTACAAAACGATTATTTTGCAAATAAAATAAGAATACCTAAATATGAAGAACAATTTTGTTAATTTAAAAATGCTAAACAGATTTTTACGTATAGCGTTAGCATCTGATATATCGTTCACCTTTCTGCTAATTAATGAAAGGGGAAATGAAGGTGTAATAAATTAACCTCCCTACCCCAATACAGTGAGATGTTTGGGGTTATAATGTATTGTATTCTTAGCTTATCTACTTTTAGTAATGTATTTGATGTGTTGGACAAAAACAATTATTTTTGCTGGTCAGTTTTTGTTTATTATATATACTTGTGACATGTGCGGCTTGCGTCTATAGTAAACAGTTTTGGGAGATACATTACTTGTTAAAATCTTGTTAAAAACTGTTTATCAAAATCAAACAAAATTGAATACTATGTGGTAAATTATTATATTTATATGTTTTCTGCTTTACGCTATTAAATTTGCTTGCAATTCATTACGAAATATTATAATGTATATTGTATTAAAAATTTTATTATAAATGTTTACATTCAGAAAACGTTTCTAGTATGAATTTCTAGCGATCAATTTTTCGTTTGAAATATAAATACAAATGTTAGTTAATCAACAAAACAAACAATCAAATTTGAATTTTTAACAACCGAATTTTCTATTTTATTCAATACTGTGAAGGCTAAAACATAGTTTTATTAAAGAAAACAATTCAACCCCGATAATATACATGATACGTCAAATTGCAGTGTTGAGGAAAAACACGACATGAAAATGTAAAACGTTTAAACAAATTCTTACCTGTATTAATGGCTGGAATGTTTATAAGCACTTATCACTGAAGCACAGCAGTAAACAGTTTATTTGCATCGAATTATCACCGATAAGTTCAATAATAAATAACAAGAAGACGAATGTCACTGAACTGTCGAGAGAAACAATACAACCAACCCGACAGACAACTAGCACTACACTGACGTAGAGAGAAGTTCAAGACCCGCTGTCAACACAATATGGGAGCGCAGCGACATTATTGCGCAGGCGTCTGATACCTACGGCGTCCGCGTTGCATAAAGGTTGTCTTTTATAAACGATTCCAAACTGGCTCTAAATTGTCGGTTTTGTAACTGAATCCTGCAACAAATTGAATAAGTGCGTCCCAAATTGCTATTGTATGCAAAATAAAAAATTGCCTATTTATTTAAAATCACCGGGTAAAAACATTTATGCTGGGTTGCAGAAAGCATTGTCAAAAAATTGTATTTGACAATAACCTTAGATTGTAATAATTCATTTACAGCGTTTATATACAAGAGCAGTCTAATGTCGTTGTGAAACTCTGTTATTTAGAATAATTAGATTGTATTCGTTGAGAGGAAGTTTGGAAGAGGAACAATCAAAACAAAAAAGCTTTACCGATGTTTCGCTTGTGGCCAACGTTTCGAAATATTTTATTTCATTTTCAGGGCCTTCGGTAAGTCAATGTAATTTGTACGAATAATAATATATACACGATGATAATAATCATTAGAATTACTACAATTTATATTATTATTATTATCAGTTCGATAAAAAAAATAAAAGAATAGTTACTTCTTACCACAACAGATTTATTCAGTGGATGTACATTTCGAGAGCTAAGCTCCCATCTTCAGCAAAACACTAAACTAACTAAGTAACACAAAATCCTTAATTTATATATATAAATATAATAATATAAATTAAGGATTTTGTGTTACTTAGTTAGTTTAGTATTTTGCTGAAGATGGGAGCTTAGCTCTCGAAATGTACATCCACTGAATAAATCTGTTGTGGTAAGAAGTAACCATTCTTTTATTTTTTTATTGTTCCAACCACAGTGCTCTTAATGTTTTTATTATTATCAGTTCGAATTCAAATTTTATTCTCGACGCAACAAATTTTAAATAAAAAAAACCCGGGTCGCAGTGCCAAAACCCTGCCGACAATATAGTGTATTTGCTTGTATAGGGCCGTGTGGTTTTATACTTTTATTATGTGAAATTAAGTTTGTTTTTGGGCAAAATAAAAAATTTAACCCCTTAATACACCCCTTAAAATAACGTTTTTTTTCTTAATTGTAATATTATTATCAATCTAACGTCTACACCGAATTAAATACACCCTTCAATAAATCGTTTTTTGTTTAAAAAAAAAGACTGCAAAAAATTGGTTTCCAGCCGGAAATCTCGCAAGTAAAGAATGATATCTAGTTTGTTGGGATGCCAATCGATGCGTGTTCGTCAATGTAATCCGAATAAAATTTTATCAAAATCGGTTCAGTCGTTTTTGTTTAATTGTGGAAACCGATTATGAATAACTTTTCAATCAAAAAGAAATGTTATGCTTATATTTACAATTTGTAGGTATATATAGCTAAAAAACAAGATAGAACGGGTTATATTTTAGTCACAAATACATGTAGGTATTATTTTCTTGTTTTTAATTTTCGTAAAATGAAAAAGATTTTTTCATGCTGTTTAAATATTATACGGGTATAACAGCATTTTTTAAACATTATGTATTATTGCAGACGTTCATTTTGATGATAACATATTGGTTTACCCATTTCGATATTTGAATAAAATCTAAATAAGGTAGGTCAGGAACTAATTTAGTTTTTATTTTAGTAGCTCTGTATTTAGATTTAGAAACATCTCATGAGTTAAATTGAGACCTTTAACAACGCCGTTAGTTTTAATATTGACCATACAAAATAGCACCATTACTTTATTGTCACTGTTGTTCAGGGAAGAAGTAGTATTTAAAATATTTTAAATCGGTTCAGTAGTTCTTCAGATAGTCTAGGCGAAATAGGAAAAGTAGAGGAAAAATTAATACATAAAGAGAATTTTTCGAAAACTGTCGAGAGTGGTCTCTTTACTGACACACTAAAAAGTCCCCCTTCATGCTCTGTGCTAAATTTTTATAGGGTTAAAACTAGTCCCCAAAGTGTATTTTTGCAAAAAAAAAAAAACTACTAAACTATTAGTCCAGCAGTCACCGCCTGTTTTTTTAAGTGATTAGGCTGAATCTTCGTGAGTTCGTTCGGTTCGACGAGACGCCCAAGTTTTTCTTTTGTCCAAATTCTCAAAGAGGTATGTAATGAACTGCGCAGATGTAAAACATGTCGATTTGATAGGATGTCGAAATTGTCTAACAGTAAATTTTTCATTGAAATTTTAAGATAATATGATAATAAACTCGTAAAAACAATTGTCCTACAAAATCGATGGTTTGAGTTGGAGCGTCCTCCACGCCGAATAGGTCGAAATAACGAGGTCATAAAAATTATTAATAACCAGCTGATTTTTTGTATGCAGCTTACTAAATATTAGTATAATTGAATGGCCACAAAGTCCTACAAATGTAGTGATAGGTTTTCCTAGTCCTACGCTTGGTAAAATTGTGTTCTACACTTTATTCCCGATAGGACAAAATCAAACCTAGGTTGTTATTAATGAAAAAAGTGTTACCGTGGAATCGACAACTTCCAAGCGTAGGACTAGGAAAACCTACCACTACATTTGTAGGACTTTGTGGCCATTCAATTATACTAATATTTAGTAAGCTGCATACAAAAAATCAGCTGGTTATTAATAATTTTTATGACCTCGTTATTTCGACATATTCGGCGTGGAGGACGCTCTAACTCAAACCATCGATTTTGTAGTAGGACAACTGTTTTTCCGAGTTTATTATCATATTATCTTAAAATTTCAATGAAAAATTTACTGTTAGTCAGACGATTTCGACACCCTACCAAATCGACATGTTTTACATCTGCGCAGTTCATTACATATACCTCTTTGAGAATTTGGACAGAGGAAAAACTTGGGCGTCTCGTCGAACCGAACGAACTCACGAAGATTCAGCCTGTTATTAATCACTTAAAAAAACAGGCGGTGGCTGCTGGACTATTATGTTCTGTATCGAATTTTGAATTAAAAACACATATATTCAAAAAAACGTGCGCTCTAAAACATGCTTGTTTATCCCGTACTGATATTTAAAGAAATTGGAAGTTACAATCAGTCAAATTTGAAAGCATTAAAACATTTTAGTGACTAATTAATTTTCATGGGAATGTTGATAAAATTAAAACAGTTACACTTTTGTGAATATTGAAACGTTTCGTATATTTGTTTATACTTCATCAGACGACTAGAATAATTACAATAACATAAAAAAATTTAGTACAACCACAATATTACATTTTTTTTAAATAAAATTAAAATACTACCTTTTACAGGTCATTCATTAAATTTAAATCTATATGTGTATGTGTATTGATTACAGATTTAAATTTAATGAATGACATACTCTACAAGGCAGTGAACAAGATAAAGAATTTTAGTGATAATTTCAGGCTTTTTTGACATGCTCTATTACTCTAACTAGAAGTTCAACCCATAGGGAAAAATCCAAAAGCCAAAAAGCCATCCCTGGTTTATAGAGCTATGCTCAACTTATTTGCTCTTTCCATTGCTTTGAGCAAAATATAATATTAGATGGAAAAATCAATTTCCCAGAAGGCTATACTCTTATATTGAACAACAAACAGTGCAGTAGGTATGTAGGTCTGGAGCTATATTACCTACACTCAGAATCTCCTTTCTTCCGTTTTTCTACACCATCGAGCGGATCGCGTGAGAGACATATTATTATGCCAAGCTACACCGCAGCGAATGAAAATTACGTGTGTTGTGTGTATCCAATCACACGCTCTTGTTTTAACGGAAAGTTAAGGAAAAGAATGTAACTTACTGGCTATATCAAAATGGAGGATATTTATTTTATTCTCTTTTTTATTTCATTAAAAGTAAATTGCATCTCACTTGTCTTTGAGAAATTTACTTTCAAAATGTTCATTAATCTATTAAAATCGACACTAATGTCTTTATAATTTTATTGTTTTGATTATAAGTGATGGCAATTAAAAAACAACTATTATAGTCACGAGATAGATATACATATATCTCTTTTGAAATTTCGTAAACTATCAATTTCTATTTTTGAAATCCAAACTTAAAGTGTTGAGTACATTATATACAGCTACGCTTGGTTTGATAGGGTTCGTGGCAAAATCGTCGGTCACAGAAAGTATCAGAAAGATAAAAGTAATTTGGGTGCACGGGAAAGAAACACTCGTTTGCTTGCTCTGCAAATGGCGACCTATATCTACCACCTGTCCCACTTGTAACACCAATTTCAGCTATTCGCCTTTTATAATCGTATACGGATAATCGCACACTATATTATGAACCCGAAAGGCTGTGAAAATGAATCGATGAATTCCTTGGAAACACTCCAAAAAACAATAAAAAAATATTAAAAATTTAACCAATAAAATAAAGATACTTATTTGGTGCACGTATCTTGAGTTTCTTACCATATTTATTGTAGATTATAGACGCTCCACAGCTGAGGTGATCAGTGACCCTATTTATTATTATTATATTCTTATATTATAATTCTTAATATCAGACATCAGTATTACCTATATTATATGTAACATAATTTATATCTTTTATATATAAGTACTTACCGTAAGTGCTAATAACTTTAGTTGATGCACTAATGTTTATTTTCTTTTTTGTTTGTTGTTTTCATTTTTATCTAAACAAAAAAGGGCTGTTCACAAGATATCTTTGTCTAAGCTTGGAGAAAAAGAAAATGGCGTGCCGACACGTATAACTATATCTGCAGACGCCCTCCCACTTTGCTATCACTGCGATGCAAGGTGAATACGGTTCCCGTAGATACTGGATATTGTTTTGCGCACTATGATTTACAAAGTTATGGGGTATGGGGATTTACTAATTAATTAAGGGGTATTTTATATGTATATTGTCAATTATATACTAGTAATATTTGGTCAATCAATTAGTTATTAGTGTATTTGCCATATGGCAACATACACTATTGGCATCGGTCGGATGGCGGGACCTAGGGGTCGGACCAAAATGTCTCGACGTTTCATAACCTTCTAAGCACTTTGGCACCATTTTTGGAAAAATTATATATATATATATATATATATGTATATATATATATATATATGTAAATATATATATATATATATATATATATATATGTATATATATATATATATATATATATATATATGTAAATATATATATGTCTATATATATATATATATATATATTGTAACGTTTTCCTAGTGGGAAATACGGCCGGCTAGCTAATCCAGTCGAAGGTCGGGGAATTTGTGTGAAGAAACTAAAATAGGGGGCACTGGTAGGTTCTGATGACAATTTGACGACGGCGGCAAAAATAAGTGTTCGCGGTAGAACGCGGGACAGGACTCACCTGAGTTGTTCGAGGGCGCCAGGGATCCGCGCCGTGCACCAGGAGACCAAGACTGCTGATCCCAAACAGTAATGTTAAAAGAACCTGTATAAGTTGGGTTAGTAGCAACAATAGTGAGCAATTTAAAAAATCAAAAGTTGAGATAAGTCATGCGAGTTTAATGCGAAACATTCATTATAGTGAACAGAACCAGTTAGATAACAAATAATTATAGTAAAATTAAATTAGTCAATACACAATATACCGGGTGTACCTCAACCACAGCCCTAAGTGACCAACAATAGAAAAATCAGCTAAGCTAGGGTCACAGTGAGGGATGTGGGTGGTTGAGAAACGCTCGGGAACTAAATAACACCAAAAAAACCTAAAACTACCCTGACAGGCCTGACTTACAATACTACTATCCTAAAAAAATTCTAATGATAAATACAAGAACAATACAATAAATATTCAACAAGAACTTTAATTTTACTAAATTCATTAGAATAGTAAGCGCATTCAACTCCTGCAATTAGCAGATAAGTTCTTAACTTGAATAACTTTGACAAAAAAATTAAAACACTGAACAAATTTTAAAAGTGGCGTTGAAAGATAGTTTTCTTTAAGAACCGTTGCAACAAATTTAAAATATTTTAGTAACAAAAAAATATGATGTTTTTCTACCTGCGGTTTTAGAAGTCGTCGTTTCCTGGTGGCACGGTGCAACGCAGAAACGTAAAAGACGGAGGCGCCGCAACTCCGGTTAGAACAACTGAACGGGCCGAAAACGGGAACGATAAGCTCCTTGTTTTGAAACGTCAATCAATGCTTCACCACGATCAGTTGTGGATGGCGATTGAGAAATGGTTGCACTTTTTGAAGACACCCAGTAAAACTTACAATGCTGACGCAAGTAATTCGTAACTCAAAAATTAGATTTTTGCAACAAAAAAAAAATATCCGAAATCACTATTCGATTTTTTTTTGTAAGATATCTGACACAGAAATTTGTGAATCGGTGATAAAAAACTCTCTTGCGGTTTATTAATTTCTCCGCGAATTGTAGTTATCAATAGACAACCAAAAACTTAGCGATCACTTTTCTACCATCACCAAACTTAAATCTCTCAATCTTCAGCTGGACTCAATCAAAAAAAACTTCCTTTTTCAACGCCTCGTCGTAACTAATCGATTTTTTTTTCAAAAAAACTAAAAACTCAAATTCCTTTCTCGGTCATTTCAAGGTGATGCTTAAAGGCGGATTCACACTTCATCTATCTATATGGTATCAATCCATATGGTCACACTATATTGTATCCGTTCAAATCGTGACAATATATATATATATATATATATGTATGTTTACGGGCAATAACTTTCGAAGGAGTTAATTTATTTTAACGAAATTTGGCATACATGTTGGAATCCATCACCGCACGAAGCCTATTTAAAATGGGCCCAATCGGGTCATTTTAAGGGTGGTTTTTAGGGGTTGAAAAAAGTTTTTGGGCTCAAAAATACCGAAAAAATTCTCAGAATCGTTTCAAAATTGAAATTTAACCCTTTAGTAACAATCAAAAAGTGCTCCTAAAATTATAAGCAATTCGGCCCAATAGGACCGGAATTTTATGAAAACACTAGTTTGCGTATACGAATTTACTTACTGAAGGTCGTATTTAATTTGGTGCAGATGTTGGATTGATAACAATATTTCAACTAATAAAATTATTATTGTAAGGGGTGTATTAAGGGGTTCAATTTTTTTTTATTTTGTCCAAAAACAAACTTTAGTTTATGTAATAAAGCCACAATACCTGTATTAGCAAATACACTATATTGTCGGCAGGTTTTTGGCACTGCGACCCGGGTTTTTTTTTTATTTTAAAAATAAGTATGAACATATATTAGACTTTAAATTTTTCGTGAAACTAGTAACTTTGCAATACTTTATACAATAGTTTTTCAACATATTATCACTATTTAGAATGAGGTATTAAAAAATAAGAGACTATGTATATTTTATACTACACGCTACAAATGTAAACGTGCACATACAGATCTTTTTTTTATGAAATCTGATAGCAAAAATCAATAGAAGTACCTATATAATTATAATAGAAAATGTGTCTGAAAATAATAGAGCTCTTCTGTCAAACATCTTACCAAAATTTGGTTTCGATCCGAGCAGCCGTTTGGCCTGTAATACCGTGTTCACAGACAAACAGACCAAGAAACAAATGACCAGACTTTTCCAAAAAAACACTATTTAGACTCGAGAGACCTTGAAACGAAAAATATTGTAAAATTTTAAAAGCTGAATTTTGATATAAATTGGTACCATTCACTTATGAACATGGAATGGTAAAATTTAAAAAGTGTATAAATAAATAGAAGTGGAATATATGTAATAATTGCAAAACAAAAATAAATATATATATAGGCGCTGACAGACGGAATCGAACCAACGACCTATTTCTTATGAGGCTGTCGCTCTAACTTGCAGCCACGTTAGCTTAATGCCAAACAGCCGGTTTTATAGTATAGGTACGGTATTCGTACATTGCGATACGTTTCGTTACGCTTTTAATCTCAAGAATCGATTTTACCCTACTGTGTTAAAAAAAGTTTTGTAAGCAAATAATTCTGGGCGGTGCCTACCTCAATATAAAAACAAAGGCGAACATAAGTTTACATATTTATGCACGTAAGACCAAATTGCTTATATTATTTGTTTGATATTAGTTCATGTTTACACATTTCAGGTTAAACGAATTAAATATTATTCTTAATACTGCACCTGCATTATTAAATAATATTTTAATTTTTAATTTAAAGAGCTAGGTTTGATCCTCTGGTCACGCATTCCTATGGACAAATCTACTGAGGCGATTTTCATAATGAAGATGTCATTCGATTTTCCTAAACCTCGCGAGTATTCCAGACCCTAAAATATTTTGGTAAATTCAAAATGGTGGCAACAAAAAACCAAACATATCAAATAAAAAACATTTTGTTGAATTAAAAAACTAAGCAAGACTCAAATGAGGTTTAAAAAAAAGTTAGATCCGACTACGTAAAAATACAGGCAAACCAAAATAAGATACTTCTGTACAAGAACAGAAGAAAAAAGTTTTGGTATTCGAGTCCCCGACTACTGGCAAAAAACAAATTCTGTATCATGTTTTGATTTGCTTGTTTTCTTAAACGTAGTCGGGGTTTAAGTGCAAGATTAATGAAAACATAAAATTTTGCACAAGCGTATAACAGAAAATTTTGAGCTTATTATTGAAATGACTTTTTTTCTTTAAATCATAAATAATACTTTTTATAATAATTATACTGTCTACGTTCAATTAGTAATTAGAAATAAATGAATAATTCAAACATCGTAATGATTTCTGTCTTAAAAATAATTAGAGGCCTTTCTTCGTTGTCCCACCTTTAAATTTTGCCCTTCAGGTGGCTAAAGTATATTTGAGTAAAATGAACTGTTGATTTTAATGATATGTAAAAGAAATTTTAAAAATTCACAAGTTATTAAAAGTTAATAAAAATTACTACAGACTATAAAAGCAAAAACTATGTATATTTAATACAAATACTTATGAAAAAATTGCATGTGCTTAAAATAGGAGCCTACCTGATGAGACTTATTCACTGCCCAGAAAAAGTATGCTTGAAGCGCCTAAAGTTTTTCGTTCAAAAAGTTGCAACGAGTGTTCCGCCTACAGTTTAGTTTTTTTTTAGAATTTTTGAGTATTTTGTTTGACATTTACATGGAAAAACATGCACCTAAAAATGTTCTCTGACTGTTTGTACAAGTATCTTGGCGAAAAAGACAAGCGTATTATTATTGAAATCGTAGCGTGAGCGAACTAAGGTAACCAAAGTTATAATAAACTAGTGGGTTAAGCCTGTCTCCGTCAGGCGCAATTCGATGGTCTTATTCCATATGTTGCTATCTACAAAAATGTGGCTATGTGATGTTAGATATTTATGGAATTAAAAACTGATTTTATTATGTAGATAGATACTTTTTGAATCTTTAATTGTGGCGCCATATGTCAAATAATGCTTAAAACTACATTTGGAACCAAAAGAAAACGATACTTTTAGTGACACTGCGTAGAAAGCTCAAAATTGTCAAAATTGAACATTTTGCTGTTAGCCACATTTGGAACCAAACCATCGAATTGAAGTTCAAATATTCAAAATGCCATTTTTCTTTTACATATATTTTAGAAGATCCCCTTAAGTTATGTCCCGTTGACCTAGGAAGTCTAAATGTATGAGTCAAATTCAAATCTGCAGCGCCCTGAGTTGAAGTCCCACGCTGGGCAAAATGCGGTGTTCATATTTTGAATACAGAAGTATGACGCTTGCACTAAATTGTAATATTCACACTTTCAATGTTTCCTGTAATTCACATTTTTTACTACTATAAGACGAAAAATAATCTGTAAACTAATAACTCATTGCGCACAGAATTATTCTACACTTTTTTCAACTGACTATTAGCTTAATTAAAAAAATTGTAATTATTTGCAAACTTATTTGACATTTGATATCAGAATGTTTCTGAGTTTGTTATTGGTAACCAAGGCAACCAAATATCCATCCATGGCCTATTGTGTTCTATGAAGTTTTTTTCTAAAAAACCCCCTATGTTGACCCCCGGGGAGAAAATCGAAAATCCGGCTACGTAAAGATCTGTCCCGTGTTTCGTACTATAAGTGTGCCAAATTTCAACTTCCTAAGTCTGCTGGGGCCTTCTGGAGGGTCTGGAAAGACAGACAGACATCTGGACATCCGGACACACAATTGGAAATTATATATGTAGATTCAATAGCTCAAATTGTACCACAAAGTCATTTCTCATGTCACCTAACGTTTGGTGTTCGATGATATCATTACGTTAATGATTGACATGATGCTATAACTAAACGTGCTAATATGTTTCATTACCCCAGTGTAAATAAATCCGTATGTACAAAGTGTCCAAGAAAGAAAGGAGATGTTTTGGAGTTATAAAAATTAAAAATATAATGGCATTCGTTTAAAAATAATAAAAAACTTGGAACGTGTCGCGGGACACGCGTTTGGAACGAAGTCCCTTTCGTATAAGACGTTTTTCGTAACACGTTTTGTATAATCTAAAAACCCCGGTATAATCTAAAAATATCCGGTATAATCTCAAAACAGCCGGTATAATCTAAAAACACCCGGTATAATCTAAAAACACCCGGCATCACCGTATACCAGTATACATTACGTCTTACGGTTTTCCGTGACATGAATATTGCATTTTTTGTATTACGGTTTTTCGTGACATGTTACATTTTTTCTCGGCTAGGTCCCCTCGCTAACCCGCGATAAGGAACTTCGTTCTAATAAACCCTTATCAATACTAATTTAAAAATAAAAATGGTGAACTATGGGTGAAACCCGACATTCCCTATTTTTTCAAAATTTTAGGCTCGGTAGTTTCACAGATAAGGGGGGACATGGTCAATTTTCATCTATTTGCTTAAATAACTTTAAGACTATTTATTTCAAAAATACAAAAAAATATATATTTGAGATTCTCACAGCAAACCCTTTCATTTGGTATGTCACCCGATATAGTTTTTCTAATTTACCCCCGAAAAGTAGCCTCATATTTAAAATTCATTTATTTACGTTACACGCCCGTCTTTGGTTCCTCCGACTGATATATGTTTACCAAATTTCAACTCGATTTGTCCAGTAGTGTTGGAGCAAATTGGCTTTGACAGACGAACGGACAGACACGCGACTGATCCTTTAGGCATTGGACGTTCGATGAGAACAGACGTGTTTTTTATTTCGTGCTTGTTTTTAATAATTTTGATGGTTTTTAAAATAATGAAAAAGCATTTTATTATATTAGATTTGCTTAAAAATGGACAGCCAAAAGTGTAGTGCTTGTGCTGAAAAAGTTACTGTTGGTGAAGATACTGTTGAGTGTAGTGGTTACTGTAGTGGTATTTTTCACGTGGAGTGTTTAAATCTAAAGAAGACCCAAGTGAAATTACTATCTGATTGTAATAATTTTAAATGGTACTGTGATATTTGTAAAAACATTGATTTTTTATCTATCCTCAATCTCCTAAAAACAGAAATAGTAGAATTAAAGAGGAAGCAAAATGAGGAATTTAAGTGTTTAAATGATAAAATTGATTTACTGAATAAAAATGCAGTGGACATTAAATCTAATGACCGTGCTAATAATCAAAATGTGACAAGTTATAGTCAGATACTGCGAGATGGGAATCAACATCCAAAGATGACATCAAAGCAAATGAATGTAAACAAAACTAAAATAATGGGTGTTACTGCAAATCACAACACCAAAACTAATGATCGAGATACTGAAGTTATAACCAATTCACAAGGTGTGAATGAAAATGGAAATGCAGAAATAAATCAGCATGATTTACAAAAAGAATCTTCGTCAAGGGAAGATGAAGACGATAGTGAATTTATTCAAGTGCAGAAACGGAAGAAAAGAAAAGTTGTGATAGGAAAATCAGAAGATAATTATAATATTAAAGCTGCAGAACAAAAATTGTGGATTTTTTTGGGTAGAATTCAACCGGGTACAACAGTAGATGATATAACAGAGTTTTTAATCCAAAAATTGCCCAATGAAAAGTTTGAAGTGGAGGCTTTACAAACCAAAGGGGTAAATTCATGCTTCAGGATAGGTGCAAGGAGATCACTAGAAGAACAACTCTATGATGACGGTTTCTGGCCAACAAAAACTGTAGTTAAGAGATATTTATTTCGACGGCAACAAGCAGCAAACTTTCGGAGTCAAGAAAAGTAATGTGCGTACTAACAATGTTGAAGGTATTAGTGTTTTGAATTTTAACATACAGTGCTTACGAAACAAAACTACTGAATTACAAGTACTTTTAAGTGAATATAATAATTTAAATATCGTTTGCTTAACTGAGCATTGGCTTAAGTCCACTGAGATCCAGTTTTTAAAATTAGAAGGTTTTTATACAGGTAATGTGTTTTGCCGTACATCTTATATACATGGCGGCGTTTTAATATTAGTTAAAGAAAATATCAAATGTAATAAATTGTCACAAATTGATATATTTGCTACAGAAAAACATTATGAGTGTACTGCTTTAGAACTTGTTGATTTTAATTGTGTAATATTAACAATTTACAGGTCACCAGATGGGGACTTGGATATTTTTTATAATAACTTATTAAATACCCTCTCAATTTTAGACAAATTAAATAAATATATTATAATTTGTGGGGATTTTAATATTAATTTTCTTAATAATTCTGACGCTAGAGAAATTAGTGACATTTTTAAGTCTTTTTTAATGAATATTCTGCTTAGTGATGCCTCCAGAGTTACAATAAATAGTGCCACCTGCATTGACAATATTATTAGCAATATTAATAAAAATTTGTGCACTACTTCTACTAAAAATACTCATATATCTGATCATTTTGCACAATATTCTTTATTTAAAATATGTAACAAACAAAATTTTCCAACTAATTTTACACGCTCAAAATTAATTACTGAAGACAATAAACAATATTTCTTAAATTACATTCAGCAAATTAATTGGAGTGCTTGTATCCTTGAGGATGAGGTTGATACGGCATTTTCCACTTTCATTAGTTATTTTGTTAAGTGTCATGAGAAAGCGTTTCCAGACCACAATGTGACAAACAAATATAACAGTAATAAAAAAATTCGGAGCAATTCTTGGATTACAAAAGAGATAACTGACATTAAAGAAACTTTAAACTTAATTCATGAGCTCTACATGATTCATAAAACGGATTGTTTAAAAAAATTATATAAAAATTACCAAAAATTTTATAGAGAAACTATTATGAAAGCGAAACAATCATGCTATGATAATTACATAAATGATTCCAAAAATAAATCCAAAGCCGTTTGGAATATTGTCAAGCAGGAAACGTTATGTCATGACAATAACAAACAAACTATAAATATAAGTCCAGAATTATTAAACAATTATTTTTCCAATGTGGGGGAAATGGTCTCGAAAAGATTACCAATCACTTACTCGGATCCTATCAGTTACTTGAGAAGTGACATGTCTATGGAAATTACTAAATCCTTTTTTTTAAATCCTGTGGATAGTCTTACAGTTCATAATGCTATAATGAAGTTAAATAACACTTCTTCCAGAGATGTATACGGCATAAACTCTAAAGATCTAAAGCTAGCTAGTCCATTCATAGGTCTTGTGTTTGCAGAACTGATTAATAAATGCTTTACTAATGGTATTTTCCCTAAATGCCTTAAATTGAGCAGAATTGTCCCAATCTTTAAAACAGGTTCACGTAGTGATCCTAATAATTACAGACCTATTGCCATTTCACCCACATTTTCAAAAGTTATTGAAATTATAGTTAAGGAAAGACTTGAAAAATTCTTTGATGACCTAAATCTCCTATATGAACGTCAATACGGATTTCGTAAACATCGATCTACAAATAAAGCATTAATTAGTGTAATTAGTGATATTTTGGATTCTTATAAGGACAACTACAATGTAAATATTACTCTCTGTGACTTGACAAAAGCTTTTGATAGCGTCCCGCACGATATTTTGATAAAAAAATTGGAGTTCTATGGCTGTAGAGGTATTGTTGGAGATTTTTTCAAGTCTTATCTTACCAATCGTTTTCAAAAAGTAACTATACTTAATGACGAATCACGGTACCGGGAAATACATTGTGGCGTTCCACAGGGATCTATACTTGGCCCACTTTTATTTATTATCTACATCAATGATTTACCCAACCAAATTACTAATTCGTGCCTGTATCTATATGCAGATGACACATCTTTTATAACAGTTCATAATGATATAAATAAATTACAAGAATTGGCTGATAAAACTCTTGAAGATGCATCAGATTGGTTCTCTTGCAACAAATTGCTTCTTAACAAAAATAAAACGCAACAATGTATTTTCCGTTATCGTGATTCGTCAAAAACGAATCATGTTAAATTTTTGGGTGTGATTATTAATGATGATATGAAGTGGAAGGCACATATTGATCATGTATGTAATAGGCTTGTAACTGTAATCTTCCTACTTAGGAAAATATCCTCGAGCGTTTCAGAATCTGTTATGTTAAATATCTATTATGGACTATTTCATTCTATCCTTTCTTATGGCATACTATTATGGGGAGCAGCTTCTGATGCTGTGAGAATTTTTAAATTACAGAAAAGAGCGATCCGCATTATTGCAAAAAAGAAATCAAATGATCATTGCGCTCCTTTGTTTAAACATTTTAATATACTAACATTACAGTCGCTGTATGTACTGGAAAATTTATTGTATGTAAAACAAAACTTAGATATATACGAATCAGCAAACAATATACATTCCCACAGCACCAGAAGCTGTTCGGACATTAGAATACCGTTTTATAAAACGAACAAATTAATTAATGGTCCCAATTATTGGGCTCCTAAATTATTTAATCACCTCCCGAACAGGATAAAATTGTTACCCATAATTAAATTTAAAAGCAACATAAAAAAAATACTGCAAAACATGTGCCTGTATAAATTTACGGATTTTTTTAATTATGACATTGTATAATATGCAATTGTGTAACTATGTATAACTGGAATTTTTGACGTTCTTTTTAAGCCACTTATGGTTTTTAAAATAAATATATATTATTATTATTATTATTATTATAAGAGGAGCGATAATATAGATAATAGATTTTATATAAAATAATCTGATTGGGCACAAATATATCATCTTTACCACGTGGACCACTACTTGCTGTTGACGTTGCAGGGGTTCAACTCAATCGCGCGCAGAGTCGCGGGTAACGCCTAGTATATAAATAGTTTTTTGATTTTACATACAATTTTAAATCAGAAATATCATGTTTGAATTTCTATTCATCACAAAGAATGACAAAAACGTACAATAATGAAGTTTTTTTACGATCGTTTGTTTCAATTATTTTACATGCTGATGTGCACGTGGTTTGTTTTCAATTTTTCATTCTTCTGTAAATTACGTTTAAATTGAAAATGTAATATTTAAAAAACTAATTACGGACAAATTAATTATAGATGTACAAAAAATATTGGCGTTTATTAACATTGATATAAAACACGTTCCTCTAAATTAACAGGAATAGTAATATTACATCGTAATGGCAGAAAGTTGAAATTCAAGCACTGCGCGTAACACGATGTCTAAACCGAGGGCATCATGTGTCGGGCGTGCAGGAATTTCAACTTTATCTAGTCGTATGGTGTACACTATTTTTCTTCATACCTCGTTGAAAGTGTGTACTTTCGTATCAGTGTACACGAGTAAACTGTTTCTGCTCGCCGTTACAGGTAATTCCAGCAGTGCATAAATGTTACGCTTTCTGACTTATAATCGAAGTCGAAAGTACGTACTTTCGACAAGGTACGAAGAAAACATATTTATCACTTTATTCATTATTGTTGGATGTGTTACGAGAATATCAAATTACGAATTTTCTTAGTTATGAGCTCATACGTATTTTGCAATTTAAGTAGTGTTTCTGTAACACTTCATTACTGCGACAATTTTTTATCGGACGTATATACAGAGTTATAACTTCCATCTTCAACATAAACTAAACTGACTATGACTAATTTGTTGTTTTTTTTAATATATTGTAGCGCGCCCCCAATTGTTACATCACTGGAAATAACATAGGCTCCTCGAACAGACTGATAGACGTTTCTGGAATGATCGAGAACGGCCTATAAATACAGCGCATGTAGGGCGCGACAGGCATTCAGTCAGAGACAGTGTGTGAGTCAAGGTCAGTTAGTACAGTGGAGTGAAGTCAGTCAGTTGCGTGTTTGTTGTAGTGAGAGTACATTCAGTGGATGCGTCACAGTTATATAAATAGTAGTGCGGTAGTACATACATTTCGGCGCCTGTTTAAAGTAGTGTATTGTGTACATATTCATTGTTGTCTTATTATTTATTAGAATCCGTTTATTTTTTATTGTTTAGTTTATTTCATTGTTGTAAGAGAAATACTTTTTAGTTTATCTGTTTTGTATTTATTTCGTTTGTTTGTTGTAAATAAATCAGTTTTAAACTACCACGAAGAACAGTTTTGTTACATTATTTTTAACCAGAGTGTTCTTAGTATCCTTTCTGTAGTGCTTCTTTTTCATAACAATCGTGATGTTTTAAGTCTTTCATCATTGTGATTTTTTATGGAACGGCGTATTTGGATGGAAATGTTGGAAAAACATTTCTTTTATATAACACACCGAAAACGACATACCTAGGCTATATTATTACAGACCCAAACCTTTGCGTATTTTTTATCATTATATTTAGATATAGATAGGTACATAATATTCGGTATTAAGGTTGGAGAAGTGTATAACTTAAGAAACAACAAAATCTGCATGATAATTACTCTATTCAGTTTTCACCGGTATATTAAAATTTATTGTATACAATAAAGAAAACCGTATTAAGTAGCAAATTCCAGTCAATTGAGCGATAGGACCACTTCAACTTTAAAAATACTGATATCTGGGTTATTATCATTAAAATAAAATTTCTAATAACGCGTGCGGTGACGCGAGTAACTGCTAGTAATAGATATGATATTTTCATTTACATGATTACATAATATGATTTCGCATATAAAAATTAACTAAAATACCTATGCTTGTTAGCTACTTAATTAATTCCTTTTTGACAGATCTTCAGAACAAAAGAACAATTGATTTTTTTATTTTTTTAAAATTTACGAAACTATGAAGCAGAAGCGTAGCGTGCCTTGGCGGGGCCCCGTATAAAAATTTGTTTGGGGGCCCTTCCCCCGTTGAAGTAAATGGCTTAAACGAGGAAATCCCACAGCCCGTGATAACCGATGCAGGATGTTGTCAACTTTTGAACGCACGCTTTACGCAGGAAAAAAAGAAATTGCTTTTTTTGACTTTTGTCATTTCTGAAATAAAAAAAAAATTGGGAAGTTTTTATTAATTTTTGCTTACGCACTTCGGGGGCCCCTGTAGCCCAGGGGCCCCGTATAATTGATACGGCAGATACGGCGGTAGCTACGCCGCTGCTATGAAGTACACAAAAATGTTTTTTACACAACTTTCTTCAAAAATTTAATAGAATTATGAAAAGTATATCATTATAATATGAAAAATTACGCTATATGTGTATATCTTTTGCGCGTGCGCCGATTTTCCCAACAAACAATGTCTCTTCGTTTTTAGATGTAAAACATTCAAGCAAAATTTGGATTAGATCCACTTAGCCGTTTGACCTGTATCGTGCTCACAGACTAACAGACAGGCGATCAAATTCTTCCAAAAGTATGTTTTTTACGTGAATTTTGGCCTATATTAGTAGATACCATTCCCCATTTGTAGAGTTGGAATGGGAAAAAATCTGCACAGTACTAAGATAACAATTTTCTTTAATACGTACAAAACTTTAATAGGATACTATCAAATCCATTATTTTTAATTGAATTATAAATTAAAGAGAAAAAGTAGGCCTGAGTTTTCAATTTCTACATAAAACTGTTATTTATTTGGAAGTAAAACAAAGCACTTTAATTAAATTAATATAAATTTACGAGGCTTCGTGCATGTAAATATAAAAAGTAAACGGATTAAAAACCAGTATAATCTTTATAAAGGTACGGTACATCAGTGTGCGGTAGTTTGCATCTCGAAAACAGCGGCGTGGGACTTTCGTAAATTATGTATAATTAAGAAATTATACAGTATGATTATTATAAGATGTTTTAATTTCTACAAGCTGCAGAACGTTTGCTATTTAATTGTTAAACATTCATTGTTACAATGCTAAATCAGAAAAATTTATTTTTATCCACCAACACCGTCTGGACTCAAACCAGAATCTTTCCACTTTCGCGGCGGAATGAGTTATCAGTTACTCAACGGTGCGATATCTAAACAATCAATTCTTCATAATAAAGCAATTGTAACATAAAATCCACTACATGCGAGAGCTGATTATTTTAGCTAGGTACTGCTAGACATGAATCGTCTGCATAGCGAGAGTTATGAATGTATAGGTAAATTTCCATTTTTTATCTTTAATAATCCAACCTAGGTACATCAAGGATGTAATTCAAAGGTAGATAAAGAGGCTGGATCATGCCCATACCTATGTATATCATATGGAAATTTTTAACTACGAAATACTTCCGTAAGGTTTTAATATAAGATGTTTTAATTTCTACAAGCTGCAGAACGTTTGCTATTTAACTGATAACTCATTCCGCCGCGAAAGTGGAAAGATTCTGATTTGACTCCAGACGGTGTTGGTGGATAAAAATAATTTTTTCTGATTTAGCATTGTAACAATGAATGTTTAACAGTATGATTATTCCTGAAACTTATCAATAAACACTTATCATTTATAAATAAGAGAGTGACGGAATCAACACTAAAATTTCGCTTTATAGTAGGTTTTGTATGCGATACGGAGGAATGAGTTCTAAAAGAGGTTATCTGTAGATCTGCGTGTACAGGGATCACTAAAAATCGAACACTATTAATTTGAATTCAAACTTAATGCAAGAAATGCAAAAACCTGATTGCAAGCACTTTAAGGTAGGTGACCTATACTTTCAGCTACTTTATAAAAGAGTTTAATTTTTTTATTTATTTACATCGAATACCTACCAAACTAAAGAACTCTGTTTAAGAACCACTCGCCAACATTAACAGATATAATATTGAACCGATTCATGTGTTTTGTAATTTTTTTTTTTTTGAACACCCGTTTTATAAAGTAGCTGCTTTTCATTCCTGTACAGCAGTAGTAAAATGATCTATTTAGTGCTATAATCAGAAAAAAATAATATGTGCTATCTTGCCATTCCGACAGTAACTGCCAAAAGCAATTTAACATTGAACACTATAATGGCAACCGGGATAACAAAACAGGCGTAGTTTTTCATAAACAGCTCAAATAGATTTTAAATGGCTGTCAAAAATATATTGAAGATATACTTTTTATAATGAGACAATCAGCTATTTTATGGAGGGACGTGCAAAAAATGTAGCATGTACCTATCTTGTACGTAATAATATTGTCTCGAATGATTGTTAAAACTCGCCTTCGTTTGTTTTCACGTAATATCACTTTTTCTTCAAAATAACTTTCTTTATGTTCAAGATACATAAACTATTATTTTATTTAGATTTTTTTAATACTCTTTGGGCAGAAATCGACAAAATTGTTATTTTCAGTTTGTACCTACTGGCGTTACTCGAAAACAACTGAACCAATTTTGTTAAAAGTTAATTTACGCTATCAACACATACCCTACACAAACTTTATTAAATTATAAGGTTTTGTCGCTTGACTACTCTCAGGTTAGGGGTCATAAATTAACCGCATTAACATTTCTAACTTTTTTGACAGTTTTTTCTTTCCATGTGACGCAGCATGACTCTCAACATGTTTTATTTTATTTAGAGATAAACAATGAGGAATCAAAATTTGAACCTACATAATTTACGAATGTAAAAGTTGTACATAAAATCTACACATTAGTAAACTAAAATGAAAGCAACGACATTATTAGATGTTTAAAAAACAAACAATTTACCGGATGATTTGACCTATTAAAACATAATTATTGGTCTATCACTGACAAATTAATCACATGTATAATCAAACGACTCTCATCTATACATGCACCGTGACGTTTTAAAGATTTTTTTCTCCCGTGAAGAAAGTCACTTGGGTACTATATGACCCCTTAAGATATATGGTGTTATTCTGCAGTCAGATAAAAATTAGTTCTCAATATTGTTCACGTCCATTATAATTAATAAGTTTTTTTTATTATTTAACAGGAAATTAGACAATTCAATTTTAATATAGTAAACTAAATTAAAAAATTTGCGACGTTTCGTTAATTCGTTTTTTAAAACGAATTAACGAAACGTCGCAAATTTTTTAGTTTAGTTTACAATATTAAAATTGAATTGTCCAATTTCCTGTTAAATAATAAAAAAAAAACATGAAAATTAGTGTTTTTGTCAGTTTCTAAGAAAGGTACAAATGAGATGATTTTTACAGTGCTGTTAATTTTAACATACAGAATAGTACCAACAGTTCCCCTCAAAATCAATATTAACGTGAGTGAAATTGTTACTCGGCAATATGAGATCGGTTCCTTTGTCGACGCTATGAATCTGTAGCGAAAGTTGTGTACGACTCTGATATATGCTGTTGCTATATAAAAAGCAAAAGGGTTTAAAAACCGTACCTACACCGTCGGAACACTCGGAACGGCTGTGCCCCACAGTGTTGCTGCCAGTGCAATGGTACGGCGTGGCGTCGGTAGGTAGCCACAGTGTATTCATCCGTTACCGGCGGCGGTGGTGGTCGGGACGGAAGCACGGGTAGCAGGCCGGAAGAAATGAGAGACTAAAGTAGAGGTAATGCTCTTACTGAGCGTTGATCATTTACGGCTGTTATTACATTGGTTGTGTAAACGCTACAAGATTATATGATACCGGAAGTCTAAAAATAATGAAAAATTCAAAACGGGAGAACCTTGATGTTATGTTTTAAATGAACGTGAATTTAATACATAAACAGACGCGAAATTTACACTACACACTGCAGAAGTAAAACTGGTGTAATTGTAAAAAGAAAACCAAAAAACGTATAAACCGGTTGATCTTTGAACAAACCCTAAAACCTCCCGCTATATGTTAAACACGTTACAATAAATTGGCACTATTCTGTGAGATTACGCAACAAAAATCTGAACAACAGTTGATCCTGCGAGCCAATTTTGAAACTTGTCTATGTTTTTGAGTTCTACGAGCTCAAAAATGTCAGGTTGGATCTTAATTATTAATATACTAGGTATTTAATAAAAAAAATATTGTGCTGCAGTAGTAAGGTACTTATGAGAGTTCTGGCCCACCCATATAGGAACCTGAAACAGACACGAAAGTTCTTACAGTGTGGGTGGATCAAACACTCATAAATACCCTCCTTGCAATATTTTTTAAACTACTAAACCCATACATTTTTTGGAAATTTAAATAACTATTTAAGACTTCAATCTATTTAAATTTTGAGACTAATCAATCAAGTAGATTAGGAGTTCTGTGACAAAAACGTGAAAGAATATTATATTCTTTGAATAATTTTGAGACTACTTGACCGATTGACTCCAAAAAACAATCAGATCTAACTCTCAATAAACCATTTCGAATGCCGTAAAACTCGATCTCAATCGGTTGATTTACTTTAAATAGATACATCGTACGGTAATACATTGTTTAGACACATACACACGGACGTCTGTCCAATATAGTTAGAGTAGCTTCCTAGGATCCCAAAACGACTGATGATAATACGATTTTCGAAAATCAAACCGAAACCAATAACTTCCTTTTTTTTTAAATATCCAATAGCGGGAAGTTATTAATGACGCCGACCGCTGAGATCGAACCTACGATCTTTAGGTTACAAGGCAAGTGTTTTTATAGTATACAGTATACGTACGCATAACAGCAGCATTTAAAATAGTTACGGAAACTATTTATAACTTGGTTTTCTTGCTGATTTTTTTGTTATTTTTGTATGATATCTAGACAAAAAAAAGTTTACAGATGTTTTGTCAACATGTCTGATTGTACCGACATCATCTGCGAACGACTATACTTTTTTGTAATAAATAAACTTTTCGTTTTTTATGTATTTTTCATTCACATTTCTTATAACAAATTTTCAGAGAACCTCCATTGGCTGACGGAAAAACAATTTTGAGCAAAACAAAATTGGGATGTACTGCTATATATTTCAATTTCTCGTCAATATTTTCTTCAATGTTACCAGCAAAGTTGATTCGATTTTAAATTGTCGACAACGGATTGCTATAGTCCTATCTAACTGCAGCCTTAAACCATTATATTCTCAATTCCAGACGACAGACGCGTAGGTTCGCACGCCGCGGCGTGTATGTAAATGATTTAGTTTAAAAAAATGACAAGACACGTTAAAAATATATTAAACAAATATCTTTAATTATTGATAATCCCTTTTCTAATCACAAATTAAATCTCACAAGTTACAAACGCAAATTTTACTTGCACCACGGTCTGTGATTTGCCAGTTTTAAGAACAAATTTATATATGCAACTTTTTTTAAGAAATACGTTATAGAGGCGTAGGACGGTTTCTATAGCTAGGCCTCTCCTTTATGATAACATAAACTAAATTCAAAGTTGACCCCATTAATTTTTTCCAGAATAAACTATCTTGCACCAAAAATTTGACATCTAAATTCCAACAGTTATTTCGTCCGGTGATGAAAGACTGGCAATCATCTGTAAGAGCAAAGTTGAGTCGACCGATTTATTTATGAACTAGCCAAATACAATGTACCATCTATTTTACATTTAAGGGTCAATTAATAATTTTTTAAAAAAGCTGTTTTTGGTGGTGGTTTAAAACTGATTTTTTTTCTACAAAGGAAATAAATACAAAGCAGATAAACTAAAACGTACTTCTCTAGTAAAAATGAAAAAAGGAACTCAACGTATTTCTCTAATAATGACATAAACTAAACAATGAAACAAACAAACGGATTCTTATAAATAATAAGACAACAATGACTATTTATACAATACACTACTTTACAGACGCATCGAAATTTATGTAAAAATTCTATTTATGTCTGCTGTCCGCCGCGTGACCGCTTCTACTGAATGACTGTGCTCTGACTGTAGCAAGTAGGTAACTGACTCCATGACTCACTCACTGCACTGTACTTATAGGCGTGTACAGCCCGTTCTCGATCATTCCAGAATCTTCTGTCAATTTGTTCGAGAAGCCTATGTCATTTCCAGTGAAGTAACAATTGGGGGCCCGCTACAATTTATAAAGGCCCTGTAAAATGGGTTCTGACATTTTCGATTAATGCAGATGCAAACTACAGCCAGACATAAAAATTCTGAAAACTCGCCAAAAAATAAATGTATAGACAGATGTGTTCTGTAGTATGAAAAAGCACATATTATTGTGGTTTCTAAGCTGAACAGTGAAAAATGTAAAAATTTGTGAAGTATTGAATTAATTAAGAAATATTTCTTATTTCCTTATATTCAAATTACACTTTTGCAACACCTTAATGAAGAAAAGTAGACTTTGTTTCAAGTATGCAATGTAAAAAAAGTTTAAGTTGGTTAACTTTAAGGATTATTTATATTTGTTCTGTCCTAATATAAATTAAGTGATATTCAGTTATGCCTTGGAAAACATTATTACTCGTATATACATTGAGTGCAGCTTAAACTGCTGGTTTGTTCCAGTGTTTCACTGGCATGTTCATAGCGCTGCACTTGTAAATACGTCAATTCTGTTTTCTGATCTCTGGCTCTAAATTAATGCAAACCTTTTTCAATTTTTGCAATATCTCAGTAACTTGTTTGACAATTTCTAAATATCCGCTCCTAAGGTATTTTTAACACTTTTTTTAACTTAAACTTTTCAACCGATATTTTTCCTTGAATAAAAATTATGGTAGAAACCGGTTCGATAAGGACTTTTGTAATTGCAATCAAAAGTCTTTCAATTAAAAGTCTTTGTAAATTTTCAGCACTGTGGAATATTTTCTGAGGTTGGTAAGGATTTATTCAAATTCAAAGTACAAAAAAAAAAATAGATTTAAACAATATAAAGCAGTAAATAATGAAAACCGAATCATTTTTAATGAAAAAATTTACTTGGGACAATTATTATACATCCTTCTGAGAGTTTTAGTGCCTCCCCTGAAAATTTCATGGCGTCCGCTTATAGTTTTCGCACCCTCTTTTGGAGTCGCATTCCTCAGTGTGAGCACTCAGCGCACTTTTGGTTTAGACATCATTCTAATGTAGCAAGCATTTGTTACATTAACTCTCTTTCTCTCTCTTTAATGTAATATTGTTTAAATTATTTTTCCTTAGCTACGCAGGAAAATTGAAAGTTGTTTGAATAAAATTTAAAAAAAAAATTAATCTTCAGATTACATTTTTGAGAAAACAATTATAATAACGAATTATTTACAATTCAATTTTTTAAAGTTCTGATTTAAATAAAGTAAGTAGTTATAACAATACTTACAGTATCTAGGGACTATGCGAACAATTTGTACCAAGTAAATAAAGTGTAATAAAACTTTTAACAAAAAGAAGCAATTTCCACCAAACATACATGAAAATGATGCGCTTGCTGAAAACAGCATTTCTCTTAAACAGGTATGCATATTATCGATTCACATGTTCCGAGAAAAAAATGCATCAACGACGAAATTTAATTTCAAAACTTGTCGATTGCATCTGACGGGGATTAAAATATTGTCCCTTGAGAAAACTGAGTTATGTGTTTAAGAGAAGTTCGTAATGCTGCTTTCAATATTCAATTTTTACTACGCGAGTGTAATTTCCCAAGAAACACAAAATTAATATCGCAGAAAAACAGTCGACAATATTTCAAATTGTAAATAGGTAAATCATTCAACAGCAACTTCAAATAAAGCAGTACGTTTCATTGATAAATTGATTTTAAATGTTAATTGTTGTTTGAAGTCTAGTTGTTGAAACTGAATTGCTTTCAATGTAATGATTTGAAAAAGCTGGTACCGATCTTTTATTTTAAATGAAAAGTTGACAAAATTAAATCGACCTCAAAAAGGATAAAGTCATTTTTCCAACTGATATTCAATTAGAAGTTGGTGCTATTAATTCTTTGTAGTCACAGTTGTTTATTTTTTACGTCAACCTAAAATTATTGTAGGCATTTGTTTTGAAATCTGTTAAATCTGTTTTTATTATTTTAATTTTATACTTTTTAGAGACGATTTGGTTCTTTTTATTTATTTTTTTATTATTTTTTAAAGTAGGTATCTATGTTAAAAAGTTATTCAACTTTGGTTGAAATTTTTTTTCAGGTAGACTAGACAATGGTCCAATAAATGCTTTATATTTTATGATACATAAACGACGTTTTAAATGCAATTTACATTTATCGTTGATAAATATCTCACCTAAAAGAAATAAAACTTGGCAGAATCGCGTAATGCAAGTTGCGTGATGAAAGGCGTTTTTTCTAAGTAAATCTATACATGCAAATAAAAAAATTGAAATGTATGTCTGTGATTTCGGAATAAATCATTTTCCTAAGTTCATGTTATTCGCACACTATGAAAACCTAAATTCGCATTTCTTTTTTTTTGTGTGAGTCTTTGTTTGTACGGACTAATCCTCGAAATGGCCGAACCGATCATAACCAGACTTTCATTTACGGGTGAAGGACTTTCCGAAAATTATTTTAGACTACTTTTTATCTCGAAAGTATTTGTGGTTATTGTGTAAAAACTGGAAAATGTAATAATTGTATGTTTGTAGGGGCTAATTTTCGAAGCAGCTGAACCGATGTGATGGCACTTCACATACAAGTAGAGGACTATGCCAAAAGTGAGCTAAGCTATATTTCATCCCAAAAATAAGCCTTAAGAGGTTGAAAGGGGCGGGGACATTCATAAAGGATACGCTTTATTTCTAGAATTGCTTAAGGTGAAAGCGTAAAACTCGGGAAAAAACATTTTTCTTAGAAAATAAAGAAATACATGTTGGATTGTTTTTTGAACACATCTGTCCGAACGGGGTGGAGGTGGATTTTATATAAAAGAATTGCGGATACCCTCTATACCCCATGGGCGAAGTTGCGATAAGCCCCTAGTAGTATATAAATTTGATAAAATATACGTTATGTTTTCTAAAATATGGTAAAACTGTTAATATTTCTGACGTAACATTTTTAAGATTCCTTTTCACAAACACCGAATATTAATTTATTTATATGGGTCGTAGGATAAATGAAAAATTGGATTTTCGCGAAAATTCTAGGACGATTGCAAAAAACCGGGGCAAAAGTCCTAGGATTTTCGTGAAAATACGATTGTTTCAATTATCCTACGACCAGAGCTGGGCAAACTACTCGACAAAAGTAGTTGAGTATAACTACTAACTACTTAAGTAAGAAAGTAGTTAAACTACTTAGTAGTTAAACTACTCGTTCTTAAAAGTAGTTAAACTACTAACTACTAGTAGTTAGTAGTTAAAATTTTAACTACTTTTTTAACTACTATAATAATAATAATAATATAAATCTCTTTATTTATGTCGTACAATCTGCACATATAATATATGAAAATTATTTTAAATAATAAAAACTGTGCAAATTAACAGACAAAATTTACTTTATTTAATAACAATACAACGTTTCGGCCAAGATGTCAGTCTTTTTCAAATGAATATAAATAAAAAATTCTACAAAAAACAATTTACAACCTAGAATGTCCAAAAACGATATTTAAAAAAATATATATGTAGGTATATTACTGTCAATAGTCATCAAGTTTTGTATATTTTAATCTTTTTTTGAGAGTTTAGGCTGTTAATTATTTCTTAACTTAATGCTATTTTTGTTTTCTTCAATGATTATTATTTTTTGTAGGGTCTTATATTTATATTCATTTGAAAAGGGCTGATATCATGACCGAAACGTCGTGTTTTTCTTAAATTTTGCAAATAGCAACAATGCGACTACTAGTTCCACGTTGTATTTCAAACTAAAACTCAAACAACTGATATTTCATTATTTAAAAGAAGTCTGATCGTGTTCCAGAATCCAGAAAAATGTATAACGAATAAGAACTTGTTCTAACACGTCGGTTAAATATAATACATTTAAATATTTTTAAAAGTAGTTAAAATTCAAAATAAGTAGTTAGATTACAAAAAAAGTAGTTAAACTACCTAAAGTAGTTAGAACTAAGTAGTTAACTACATTTTTAACTACTTTTTGTGATTACCTGATAGATATTCAAAATAATAGAGTACGATTACTATGTGGAGAAAAGTAGTTAGAGTACAACTACTTTTCCAAAAAAAGTAGTTAACTACGTAGTTAACTACTGCCCAGCTCTGCCTACGACATATATTACGACCAAATGTTTTCAATGTTTGTTTAGTCTATTTGTCAAATTCTTCTCGCTCCAATACTAGAATGTTAAATAATTTTAATCACAAATTGTTTATACTCAAATTTAGGGGCGAAAGGGTGGTAAAAAAAATTTCCAACGATAGTTACGTGAGATCAATTGGATATCTCATCGAATAAAGTACGAAGTTTTTTTTGTATCATTCGGCTGCATTTGGAAACTACTTAATCTAGACATATGATGATATGAAATTGGGTAATTAACGACAAATAAGTTTAATCGACATTGGTTTACCGCTAAGCTAAGATAAGCGCTTTAAATTATAATAGTTGCATGTGCGGAACCCAACGTTCTGTTTGACCAATTTTTTTATTTGAGGTTTGCAATGCTCTTGTAATTGAAGAATTCCGAAGACAAATTTTCTGTATTGCATATTGAATGAAATGAAATTGAATGAAATATGGCATCAGAAAATTATACCGAATCGAGACTGAATAATACTTTGTAAAACTTCTATTAAAATTTTAAGAGATAATCTAACTTGTAATACTCGCAAAAAATAATATCAAAGTGTACTTTATTTTCTAATATAAGCTTTTGTACAATATTTACATATAATATTATTCTAAACCAACTATTTTCCCACCGACGTGATTGAGCTGATCAACGACTTGACTGTTGAGGGATCTGAATATATTAAATGGTTTCTGAAACAATAATATAAAGTTGAAAAATATAAAAGAAGAAACAAGTAAGTATTATAAAATAGGATGCGTATTGACTTGTTCATTGTAATACGATTCAGAAATTAGAATTACACAAGAATAAAATAAAGAAGTGTTGCTACCTACATCACGTTAAATGATACGGCGTTATTAGATTTTACCAATACATTTTTTTTTCTTGAGAATCCTATTAGAGATAATAAATATTGTTAGACGTTAGACTTAATATTAGTAGATATTTTTCGTACGCTTATAGCTACGTACTTGCTGAATTAATTGAGAATAATAGCTATTGTCTGCTATAATTGTTAAGAAACATTCATTGTTGTAACACTATATTAGAAAAATTTATTATTCCAACACGTCACCGTCTGGATTTAAACCAGAATCTTTCCACTTTCGCGGCGGAATGAGTTAATCAATTACTCTACGGTGCACACAATTCAATTTTTAATCCTTCATAATATAGCGTTTACAACACTCAAATTCACTACATGCGAGAGCCAATTATTTATAGCGATAGTTAAACATTAACTCTCACAGTAGCGAGGGCTCTTGAATGAATCAAAGATGAACTTTCCATTATTAACACAGGCCTAAGTCACAGAACTTTTCTGTATCGTTTTAGGCTGTTTTAATGCGGAAAACGACAATTTAATATCAATTAATTCAGCTAGTACGTAGCTATAAGCGTACGAAAAATATCTACTAATATTAAAATATTTGGTGTTCACAATTTACCAATATTAAATTGTCGTTTTCCGCATTAAAACAGCCTAAAACAATACAGAAAAGTTCCGTGACTTAGGTCTGTATTAATAATGGAAAGTTCATCTTTGATTCTATCAAGAGCCTTCGCTACTGTGAGAGTTAATGTTTAGCTATTGCTAAAAATAATTGGCTCTCGCATGTAGTGAATTTAAGTGTTGTAAACGCTATATTATGAAGGATTAAAAATTGAATTGTGTGCACCGTAGAGTAATTGATTAACTCATTCCGCCGCGAAAGTGGAAAGATTCTGGTTTAAATCCAGACGGTGACGTGTTGGAATAATAAATTTTTCTAATATAGTGCTATAAAAATGAATGTTTCTTAACAATTATAGCAGACAATAGCTATTATTCTCAATTATTGAGACTGTTTGATATGTTTAAAATGAAAAAATATCAATACAATAATAAGACTTCGTACAGAAACACCCTTCAGTGTAGATTGAACCGAAATTGTCGCAACATGGAGCAAGTACTAAGGCAGTGTGTTGTAAATTGTTACGAAATTAGAGTTGAGCATTTTAGTTCACTAAAAAGAGCGCTCAATTTAGTTCGTCCATTTCCGGCGAACTAGTTCGTTCTTATAGTTCGTTAGTTCGTTGTTAAGGCGCTTCCGGTTCGAAGAAAGAAAAGAATAAAATAGTGAATAGTCTCGGGCACTTTTTTAGTTCGTTTAGTTCTATTTTTTAATAAAACTTTAACCTTACATTATATAGATTATATACTTTAATAAGAGACTCGGGTGAAAAAGTACTCGAATTTTATTAAAATAGTATAAATTAAAGAGTTATTAGCTCGAATTATTACGTGAATAGATATAAAATACTAGTTTAAAAGCAAAAGCATTGCAAAAGTGATCGTTTGATTGGTCATGTAGCGTCACTGCATAATAGAACGGACGCCAGAGAAATAAATATAAAAAGAACTAAGAGCGACGAACTAGTTCGCTCAGTTCACCTAAAGGAGCGCTCTTCCCACCTAGGTCGTTCGCGAACTACCCAAAACTATACGAATTCTCGTGCCAAGTCATCTCGGTAACACATACATTCTAGGGTAGATATATTAAGGTTACTGAGTACCTACTGTTCAATATGCTCCCTTTTTCACCCGCATAGTTCTAGCTTACGAGCGGTTGTATTTGTGGGTGCATGTATAATGTACTTACTCACACCTCGGAAATTTCTAATTTCTATGAAAAATCTTATTCAATCTTTGATGGTAATGCTTACACAATAAACTAGAAATATATACCATTCTTTTTATATGACTTTTAGCCAAGTTTTTATAGTTTATTTGATCTAAATAAACGATTTAAAATCAGATATAAACGAGAAAATTAGCACAAGTTTTATACAAATTTTTGTACAGAAAAAATTTAATTTGAAAAAAATTATTGAACATGGCAAATTTTTCGGTATTTTTAACATAAGTTTGTAAAGAAAAAAGTTCAAAATGAATTTGCCTTTCTGTAATTCGAAATTTTGTGACGTGCTGTAAAGAAATATTGAGGAATATCACGTTTTTTTATTTAATTTTTTAGGCAAAATGATATGTTTTTTGAAATTTTTAAGCTAAAGTTAAATTTTGTAAAGTGTAAAGCTTTTAATACCAGCTAATAAAAACAGTAATAAAATGAATTTTGCGACCACAATTCCAAATTTCCCGAAAGCATATTTTATTATCTACGTAAATAACTATACGAGTATATAATGTTTTCTTACATCCAGCAGATTTGCAAATGCGGAGGCGAGTCCTTCAGCTCCTTTGACAGCAACTGTTGCAACCGATCTAAATTTATCACCGTCGTTTCCATATTTGTCTTGTTCTTTGATACCGTCGACAATTGGAGTGGGCTAATGAATTGCAATTAATAAAACAGTATAAATATATCATCAATGACATTAATTTGTTATCGGCGCAGTATTCAGCTTGAAAATAATTAAATGTGAGCTTATTTCTACTTGAATATACAGGGTATTTATTTTGTCATATCAGCCTGGCATTATACAATTTTGGAGCACAAGTTAAAAGTATAATAGCTCATGTAAATTTGAAATTTAAAAGATACCTATTTAAAAACAAATTATAATGAGCCTCACCCTCATAAGCTCACTTAAGAAGTTTAACTTCTTTAGTTTTTAATATTATTCCCAAGTTTAATTTTTTGTTATGTCAAACTAATTAATAATATTTACACATACACATGCACTTAGCAACACGCTATAAACTTCTGTCTTTGTCAGATTCATGTAATTTAGGAGACAAGCTAACTTCCCCTTTCGGTGACAATTCTACTTCCCCTCGATTTTTTCTTTTTTCAAACAGATACGTCGCTAAAGAAGTTAAACTTCAAAAAAATATTACATGTAATCTTTTTGATAAAGTAATGTTCAACATTTATATAAACATAGGTCGTTCCTTGATTTAAAAAGAGATGACTAAATGCTAAAGTTAAGAGAAATATACTCACGTGGACAATATTAGCCACAAAATTCTGTAAATATGAGTATGACGAATCCTTCTTACTTAATAATGATTCTTGTTCGAGCACTGCGTATTGGGCTTTTGGTGTCGTAGGCTGAAATAGATAAATCGTATTTCACTGTTTCTAAATTACTATATTATTCTTGTTCTTCAATGTGTTTTCTTCTTTTACTTAGATATCTATCACGTTTTTTTATTGAAAAGAAATTATATTTATCGCATTGAACGTGTAAGTACTGTAATAGTTGATTCTATATATCTAAGGTGTAATGAAGTGTATTATTGACAAGGTGTGACATTATGTTAAATGAGCGTAATGCCCAATTCCTTAAAATGCCAAATCTCTACGTTAAAATTACCAATATACAATAGGGTCAATGCACACAGACTACATTTTGTGTCACGATTGTGCGATCAAGTCGCTGGTAGATCATCAAATGCAGCTACCAACAGCGTAAGACATACCATTTAGTTAGTGTATCACGAGCGCGCGATTATCGAAAACACACAACTTACATTAGTCACAGGTTTACACTACTCTCTGCCATGTATTGCGATGACGCTGCACTCTTTGCTTGTGTGAGCTGACCCTAAGCTTATATCATCTATGTTAAAGTGTTATAGTAAAATTTAACTTTATATCTTATTTTTAACGACGTAATATTTTCATTAGCAAGATATACCTAGTGATGAAAAAAATTAATAGTATTTGTTCTTCATTTTACGTACCGCTAGTGGTGGTTGTTGTTCTTTGGTGGCAACGTTAACAGTTCCAGTAGTATCCAGTAAGAAACCAAGACCTGCATTCGTGTGAAAGCCTAACGGTAATCCATCACAAATAATTGTCAATCCAAAAATCCCAAGGATCGTTAGAATATTCTTGTTTTCCTGACTCATTTCTGCAGAAGAAACCTTAACAAATGTTTTGTTAAATTTATTTCACTGATTCTTGTATAAATTATAATGTATTATTGGTGTAGTTTTCAACGATGTGTGATATAACGTAACCTTAATTTAACCCAAGCTTAGTAAACAGCCGAGATAGGAAAGTTTGTGTGAAGCTGTTATATATATCATATTTTCTATAAATAAATAGCTCAGTACATAATATTTTACCACTTCAACTCCACTCGGGAATGGTAGTAATTTAGGTCAATATTAACTTTTCAAAATTTTACAATATTTATTCGTTTTGAGGTCCCCTGGCGCCAAAAAACATATTTTTTGAAAACGTCTGTTTGTCTGTGAATACGATACAGGTTAAACAGATGAGCGGATTGAAACCAAATTTTGGGAGTATATTTAGTATGCAATAGTTATATTGTTTTTGGGGAAAATCTACGCATGCGCAGAAGACATAACGCTGTTTTTATTAATAATAATAATAATAATGATAATAATAAATTTATTCCACCTCGGGAAAAAAAAAAACAGAAAACAGAGTTACAAAATTAATACCTAATAATAAAATAAATCACATTATGTTTAAAAAAAAATATATGGAATTTTCCAACCCAACTTGGCTATTGCCAGTTCCATGATGGTATACTTTTTATAATGAATTATTATTCTATTTATGTTTCCAAGAAAAATTCGTAAAAAATATTTTTGTTTTAATAACAAGTAATTAAAAAAAAAACACTTGAAAATTCTTCAAATAAAGGGTTTAAGTGTTTTTTTTTTAATTAGTTGTTATTATTAATCATGTTCCACCAAGTGCCGAGTGAAAAATTAATGCAAATTATTTTTTTTAGCTCCATAGTTTCGGAAATACTTTGAAAATAGAAAAAATCAGCTGTTCCTTGGTTCTGAAGATCTGTCAAAAATAAATTAGGTAGGTAGCTGACAAGGATGCTTTGGTTAATTTTTACATGTGAAATAATATTATATTACCATGCAAACGAATAGCAAATTTCATAATATTTATTACTAACCGTTGCCCGCGTCACCGTATGCTCTAACAGAAATGTTATGTTATTTTATTATAATATATCAAAAGTGTATATTTTTGAAGTTGGAATGATTATGTCGCCCAACTGGATGGCATTTTGTAATAATAACACAATTGCTAATTCCCAATTACAACCTCATCGTTCGATTCGGTATTCTCGTTCTTTGAACTAGTTCATACAAATCATCAGCTCTTCTGGACCCATTGCATTTAAGAGCACTCGCCGTTTCAAATGCTTTCCCCGCTTAAAAACTGTTCAGCTCTTCCGACGCTATTTTTAAAAATAAAAGATACCTACGGGAAACGTCAAATGAGGGGTCAAGAATCATATACAGATAAGTTACGTAATTTATTTTTTTTTTTAATTTTCTACGATTTTTTTCAAAATACGTAGTGTGATTCTTGGTCATTTATTTGGTGTTTACCCGAACCCGTTAGTTAAAAAAGCATCGAGAGAGCTGTAACCGTTTTAGGCGAGAAAAAAGAATTTGTGATGAAGAATACAGGAAACATTTGCAGAATTTTATCCAAATTTTGAGTAGTTACATAGTATTGTATGTATGAAAATGTATGTTATAGAAGCTCGATAACTAAGGTCGTTAGAGAGTGTACGAATATATGTGTAATAAATAAAAACAAGCGAATACTTACTTTTTATTGCATTCACTTTTATATTGATTTTCACACAAATCAATCACATATAACATTCAACACTCAGATGCTTCGCAGAAATTAACAAAATAAAAATCCAGGTTTGTCCTATTAACTTTCCCCAAAGGTGGCAATCATGTGCATACATTATTCGCTTCTGTCCTTGTCTGTTTCACAAAAATTATTACGTACAACTGACGTGCTTGTTCGATAATAATAATTACTTTCTCTTTCATTTCCCCACTCATGTGTATATTGCATCAACATACATGCGTGTGAGTGTGGATTATGGATATTATGTTTAATATTAATAATACTTGAGGCATTGCGGTGTTTTAATAGAACGAGGGCACGTCTAGAGTCAACACCAGTAAGCCATCCGATCAGCTGAGAATAGTTTTATTGTAGCAAATCATACACGCGAATCCAGAATTGCAGTGGAAGCGTGGATCGCATTAATCTATACTAATTTTATAAAGCTGAAGAGTTTGTTTGGTTGAACGCGCTAATCTCAGGAACTGCTGCTTCGGATTGAAAAATTATTTTTGTGTTGGATAGTTCATTTATCGAGGAAGGCTATAGGCTATACATAATATTACGCTACGACCTATAAATGTTGTTAAAACGGGAAAAATTATTCCTTTTGAGAGCTTCTGTTGCGGCGTAAACGATTAATGACAAATAAAGAACAATGCTGAACAAATACGGTTATTATTCGCTGTGACAATATAAAAAAGATTTCTGAATATAAAACAAGACAATCTGTGATCATTTAATTGTGTCGGTTGAAATGTGTTTTATTACTTATATTATGGGAATATATTTTTTTCTTCCGCAAAGTATGGAAAATTTTTCTTTACAATATAAAAGCACGTGAGCCGTGCAATAAATTTAACGTATTTTTGACTGCGGTCGCATAAAGAGAGTCTGATTATATTTCCTTTTTGGCTTTTAGGAAAGGAAACTGCAATAAGCAATTAAGCGAGACGGTCACTCAAAATGGCCAAATAGAAACGTATTTAAAAATAATATAATAATAATGCGTTCAGCGTCCATTATCGACTTTATGTCATAACAGACGCCATTCGCACCATTACTATTTTCCATTTTACCATTTCCCGTTATTTTCTACATTTTTAAAACTTCAAATTAACTAATAGCAATGGGAATTTAGAATAGGGTATGTAATTTTTTAAACTAGGAGTTTGATAGATAATCGGCCATGCCCTGAAATAACGAACCATCTCGATATTTATCTGGAATTAACTTAGGGAAATCATGGAAAACCTCAATCAAGATGGCCGGTACAGGAATTATCGTTTCTCGGCGAGAGGCAGTAGGAAAAAGCCCCAGCCACATCTTCCTCCGCTGGAATTCGAGCCCGACACCTCCCGAATGCGAGTATAGTGCTCTCTCCACAACTCTACCACGCTCGGTTAAAAAATAATATGTAAAAGCAGTCTTCCTTAGGTATTTAATCTTAGTTTACGCGAAACCACTTCTGTGCTAAGCTGTACTAAGCCCAATTTTTCATAAACAATTTGCTGGGGTTGAAAAACTAGTAGAATAAAAACAATCATATACTATTTTTACATAAACAATTTATTTATTTTTACAACGTAGGTAAATGTTGAATGTCTACTTTTATATTTATTTTATTTTTTTAATAATGAAATTGATATATTAAATATTTTGTGAGATCATCTATAATTTTCTAATAATTTTAATTTTGACACTTGCCTTAAATAATTAAATTTTAAGAAGATGGCAACTAATTACTACAAGTATATTCTTTTACTGTAATTTTGTTCACTTCATCCAAATTCAAAACAAAAGTAACGTATTTTTCTATAACAAAAAAGAGACTGTATTTGACACAACGGACTACAGAACTAAAACTGGTATAATTGCCGACCTCCAGAAGCAAACTTACGACCTTGAGGTTACCTCGCCGCCACCTTAATTTATGTTCTACAGTCGGTTTTTGTAGTATATGGTATACGTACATTGCGGCATGTTCGTTACATTTTCAATCTTATGAATCAATTTTACCATATATTGTGCCAAAAGAAGTTTTACTTCAGAAATGAAAAATATCAAAGAAAGAAACAGTAGGATGCTATTTTTAACAATATCTATCTCTAATATCTCGCTATGATATATTTCTTTTATTGACATTGAATATTTTTAAATTATGTTAGCATTTTTTTATAAATTGTAGTATTGATTTTATATAATTAACAAGTAACTGTACAATTAAAACTTATCATTTAATTAAGGTACGTTTCATTATTTTGTTACAACCTAATTACTAAGATAAAAAATAGTATTCTTTACGCATGAAAATTATTTGACTAAAAACATGCTAACGAATTAATTATAATAAATATGAAATAAAAACTGCAACACGATTCATAATTATAAGCCTCCAGCCTTGGTTTGAGCAACGAAAGGATTTGTTAGTAACCTCGTTACAGATTGCAAAACAGTTATCGGGATCTGAAAAAAAATATTTAAGTTTAAATTTTCACAGAAATTTGCATTACAAACATTATGTATATGTAAACGAATTAATTTATATATATCTAAAGGATAATCTAAATTATCTCATCACATATTATGCTGTCCATAATTTCAGAAGTTCATTTTCGAATTGAAGAAATTCTTGAATTCGAGATTTCAACGAATTTAGATATTTAGTAGTAACTACATATCGAAAAAGTGAGTTTTATATTTTCATATGTGCAGAGACCAGGTTGGTACACTGTGCAACGAATCGAAATCAAATTAAAGGAATCCTAGTGTTTTTACCCTATTTATTCAATTAAAGATAGTGAATTGATATTCTCGAAAATCGTTTCAACGGTTTTGTTCATATTTTATTAGTCGATATATGTCAATAATAACGTCACAATATGTCACCGTTCATTTGTCCCGGAGGAATCCAGAAACGATAGTGCAATGAATGCAAAAATCGTTTTTTGATATCAGCTTAATGTGCCAGAACCTAAATCCGGGCATCAAGATTTTAGTCTTTATTTTAAGGTTTGTTTTAAAGTTTAGATTATTACCTGGAATATATCAGTTATGAGTCTAGCAAATACGCCTCCAGGAGCAGCTGCTGTTGGTGGTATTGAAGCAGGAAATTCAGACTGCTTAGCTCTAACTGTCGTGGATGGGCTATTTGAAATTACTGCTGTTGTTGAACCTGGTTGAATTGTTCCTGATACTCCCGCTGTGGCTACACTAATCTGACCTGGATTGATCTTTTGTACATCAGGATGAATTACATTTATGTCCACATCTTCAACGGTTGCCTAGAATATAAAAATCCTATTTTAATATAAATAATTCAAAACGTAATTTTAAAGTTTCGTGCCAGGCACGTTTCCAGTTACACCACGGTGCACAACAAAAGACATTCAATTTCTTTTCCTATTGTTCCAACGAATTTGACTAATTCTAGTAGTGAGATAATTGCTCATTTAATGAATTATACTACAGAAGTTAATACAGTCAAAATCTGTTATAACGACATCTACTCATTTTTGGTCGTAAAAACTGATAGTCGTAACAACCGGTGATGTTTTCGAGGTAGAAAGTAATTTTTTATTAAGTATATAGTATTGTTGAGTGTGTAGGTACATATAAATCCATACATATTAATAGGAATAATATTCACATTATTCTGTATTAATAAAATCTGTAATTTGTCTGTTTGGAACACTTATGGGCGTACTAATTTTGTTTACGATACAGCTGGTCGCTCTAGTAGACATAATTCTCCGAAGACATGAAGATATTACATTAAATGTAGTCGCTTAATGCGGTATATCGGAATAAGTAGTGCTTTTATAAGGCGGTCATATATAGCATGCAGCCGGGATCTATGATTTTGGTCAATATAATCGGTATGTTGTTCTAAACGATATCGTCGTAAACGATTTTGACTGAATAATCAGTAACAAACATGAAAGCAAATAAAAATGCAAGGCAAATTAAAAAAAAAAAAAACGATGTACATAGGCTAAATACTTTTAATGCTCAACGCTCTCAAAAATAGTATGTTTCTCGTATGTAATGACAGGTATCATCACGAGCAGTGACATAATATCAACATGAGCGATTTAGCGAGTGTAAACAATTCGAGTGATTATATCCTTACTAACTAGATACATTTTTTACACATACCTCCTAAAAAAATTATTTTCACATTATTATAACTTTTATACTTTTTACAACGGTTTATTATTTCTACTTAGTTTTGTAAAATATATTTTTTTTTAAACTTCATGGTTTTGGAAGTATTTTGAAATAAAAAAAATAGTTCTTTTGTTTTGAAGACTTGTCAGAAATAAGTTAGTTAGCTGACAAGCATGCTTTGGTTAATTTTTAAATCTAAAACCACGTTATGTAATCGTGCAAAAGAATAGTACAATTTTATAATATTTACTACTAGTAGTTACCCGCGTCACCGCACGCGTTTACGCATTTTTTTCAATTTATTGTAATATGACAATATTTTTTAAGCTGGAATGTTCTTATCGCCCAGTTGACAAGAATTTTTTATCTGTATATCAGTTGACTTGATCTGCGTTAACTTATAAGCTACTGAACAGATTTTGATCGGACTGTCATTGCAGGACAAGATATGCATAATCATTTCAAGAAAACTAATGGAACTACCAGAAAAGTTTTTGTTAAATAATATAGTTGATAGTATGAAAACCTATGTGAGTCTAATTCGCACTTGTCTATGTTTTTTTCTAAAACAATTTTATTCAAGTAGTATTATTGTTTAAAAGTGATTTGTCGGGAATAAGAACTTTTTAAATAAACACTTATTTGTTATTTATAGCGACATAATTGCTCATTTAATGAATTATACATTATAAATTATAAATAACAAGTAAGTGTTTACTGAAAAAGTCCTTTTTCCCGACAAATCATTTTTATATTAATTACCAAGGACAAAAAAGAATAAAAAGTCAGTATTATTGTAGTAGTCAATTATTTTTAGACTTTTCTATTGAAGATCCTTTTAAATGTTAGTTCAGTGAAGCAAGCAAAAATTACTTTTGCATATTATTTTTCAGACAATTTGACATTTGATTGTATTAATTTGCCTTGTGAATTACGAAAATTGTAAGTTGTTATCTATTAATTTAACCACATAATACGCGATGAGTCTTCATTGTATGAAGCGTTCATTTTTCCGTGAAGGTTTCGTATTTTTTGTACGAGAAATTTATTAATATATTTTGAAAATCTTTACAGAACTATCTTTTTTGTACACGAGATTGAAAAGTCAAAGAAAATAATCCGTTAAAAGAAAAAAAATGAAAGTAAAAAAAATATAAATACAAAAAAAAAAATTGCAGCGTGTAAGAATAAAATTGTCAAAATTTTAACCGCGAGTTTCGATTTTGATTTAAAGCAATACATAATCCGTGAAAATTCCAACTTTCCCTGTTATACAGCTTACGAGCTGACACGAACAATCAGGGTCGTCATAATAAAAAACGTAGTTCTGTTTTCCTGTTGCGAGTTGACCCAAAAACGACATACGCTTTTTTGTGCTAAACAGTAATAGAAATTTCCTTATTTGGTCAATATCCATCCATTAACCATTTTACTTTGAGCGCAACCGTTTTTAATCCTTAAATGTTTGGGTATTATGTGGTATAGACGCAACTTTTGCTGTTTATAGTTTTATCAGTGTGTTTATAAAGTAAGTATAGGATTAAATGGCAGCTCTCATCACACTTTTGTGCGCTTTATGAGATATTGCTGAATAAGAACAGTTCAAATAAATTTAATTTAATATTATGAAATAGTAACGGGTGTCATGAGCCTCCTGTCAAAACTGGCGTTAATACAAGCGAAGCCGCGGGTAAAGGTTAGATTCATTATAAAAGTTAAAAAATTACCTTGTCTAATTTTTGAATATCTCGTACTTCTGCAGGCATTCCCATTACTACTGCTAGGCAGGCAATAGATATTATACATTTTCCCAACATGTTTCCTAAAAAAAGTATAAAAACAATTATTAGTATGTGTGATATTTATTTTTTATGATGACTGTTTACCAGTTCATAAATAAGACTCCTTATTCATCTATACAGCTTATGTGTATGTGCAAACAAAATGCACCAACTCATATGAAAAACATTTCCAGAAATATTTATGACAAACTTTATTCAATTTTTGATTGTAATGCTTTCAAAATATTCTAGAAGTATGTATCATCCTTCTTATATGATTTTGAAGTCAGATTTTTACATGTTTGTTATAAATAAATGATTTTAAAAAAAGGTAAAAATGACAAAAATGGGCTAAGTTTAACACAGATTTATATAGAAAGAAAAATATGTTTTAAAAAATTGTTGGCAAGTCAAATTTGACATTTTAGCATAAAGAAAAATCTTAAAATGTTAATTAGACTTCCAGTCATTTGATATTTCACGTCGGTGCCGTGCTGTAAAGAAATATTGGCAAAGATCACAAGCCAAATTTTGTGAAGCTTAATACTTAGTCACAATTCATAAAACAGTAGAAAAATGTTTTTGTGACCACAGTTTGAAATTTACCGAGAACATTTTTTACAATTTAAGTGAATATATATATTCCAATAAAAGTATCCTTAAAAATATGGGAACATTTCTGAAATGATTATATAGCTGTGATAGAACAAACATTGTTTGAACTTGTTTCTAATTACTTAATACTTTTTAACTGTTACACAACATTCTGAAATATTTTTCAATTTTTATTTAAGAATTACATTAAAATGAGTATTCATTCAATGGTGTAGTTTTTGTTTAAGTGCAGATTTTCCTGAACTGGCATCATACGCTTAAATTTAAGTGAGTCGATATCAATAAAACCTATATAATATTATTTTTATTTCCTCTTAAAAGAAAAGTTGTCATAAAAAACTGCAGCTACAGAATTTCACTATTTAATATTTTATAACATCGATAACCACACAAAATATATCTTAAATTTTCTGTTTGTGACTAAATAGATCAGTAGCAAATTCCTGATTTTGATCATCAAATTTTAATAATTAAGTTTAAAATTATTTAATTCACGTTTTTACTATTTAGACTACTACATAAAGAGACATGGGAAACATTTTCTTCGGCGATTCAAATCAAAAGAAACAGCTCGAACATGAGGAGAAAGAGTCACAAGAAACGCCATCAGAAAGTATTCCGCTCTTACCTCCACTAAATTCACTAATAACCGAATCATATGTAGAACGATTCAATGAAGAAATGGACTGCATTAGAAAAAAATTGGAAGAAGACCGAAAAAGTTTAGAAAGGTTAGAGCTTCGGCTTAGAACTCCTTGCAGTGAAGCCTTCGTCCCGACCGCTACGTGTGATGAAACGGAAAAACACGGTTGCCAATATACCGCTACTTCTGCACATGGCGCTGCAACATCTGACGATATATTTCAAAATGCATCGCCAACTACAATCATTGCTGATCGTGAAGTGTCAGCTATTACATCGACAATTCAAGCTACATTGGGTGAAGAAATCCAGGAGCAGGATACGAGCGGTCGTCAAGTGAAAATTGCTGTTGATACCAATGGCACAGAAGATGTAGATTGCCAAGAAAAAGATAGCAGTGAAGATGATGAAAATAGTATTGATGATCAAGAAGAATTCGAGATTATTAATGTCAGCATTAAAGATCACAGTAAAGATGATAGTAACGATGACAGTAAAGATGATAGAAAAGACGATAGAAAAAACGATAGTAAAGATGATAGTACAGATGAGAGTAAAGATGAGAGTAAAGATGAGAGTAAAGATGAGAGTAAAGATGAGAGTAAAGATGAGAGTAAAGATGAGAGTAAAGATGAGAGTAAAGATGAGAGTAAAGATGATAGTAAAGATGAGAGTAAAGATGAGAGTAAAGATGAGAGTGAAGATGAGAGTGAAGATGAGAGTGAAGATGAGAGTAAAGATGAGAGTAAAGATGAGAGTAAAGATGAGAGTAAAGATGAGAGTAAAGATGAGAGTAAAGATGAGAGTAAAGATGAGAGTAAAGATGAGAGTAAAGATGAGAGTAAAGATGAGAGTAAAGATGAGAGTAAAGATGAGAGTAAAGATGAGAGTAAAGATGAGAGTAAAGATGAGAGTAAAGATGAGAGTAAAGATGAGAGTCAAGATAGCAGCATTGAAGTTCTTAGTCATTCTAGTTGCAGTACTTGTCGGTCATTTGAGGTAACGTCTCCTAAGAATGTTCCAACGCTCACAGATACAGAAAAAGAAACCTCGAATGATGAGTCTTCTTATTCTGAAGCTTGTGATAATGCTACACATACCGGCTCCTCTCATAAGGGTAATCTTTCTACAGTTATTACAGAAAAAAAATCCAAATTGCATTGTCTTAAACACATATCGACTTCCAGTCTTAATGATCAAAATAACGCGCAAACAAATAAATCAAATTCATCTAATATTTCGCCAAATTCTTCAGTTTCATCTGATACTTCGGATACATCTGCTTTAACTAGTTCTACGTCAATAGATGCCACTTCAAATATTTCATGTTCCACAGTTGACAATTCAAATAATTCAAATTATGCTTTTGATACTTCAAATATTTCAGGTGTGACAAATATTTCATCTACAAATACTTCTGTTTCAATCGTTGGTAGTTCACATTCATCAACTTCAAACGTTGAAACTACAAATAGTGGATCTTTAAACGTTGACGGCGCAGATAGTTCTACTTCAAACGTTAGTAGATCGAATATTTCAAGTTGCTGATGGCTCAAACCCTTCAGATCCAATAGCTGATGGTTCAAGTAGTATATATACATGACTCCTAGCGTTTCATCAACTGTTTCTTCAGCTACAACTCTTTCGACAATTGACATCGCATCATTTCTGAACCCAGTATCAAGGGTAAAATCTGCACCTAATCAGCTGATTTGAATCAGTCATCTCCTTTTAAAGGTGCTATACCAAAACAACGAAAGTGATACAGAAATTATACACTTATGTGTACGTTTGGCGGAAATTCAACAATGATTTTCCAGAGAAAAAGTAAGTTCACAGAAAAAAATGTCATTGTATTTTAAAATTTCTCCAGTTTATTTTAAAAATATTTCGTCATAATACTTTCCTTCTGTTAATTTGTCACTTATGAAGAATAATATCACAATTTTATTATAAATCGCGGCCTATATTTGTCTTGTATTTTTATAATCTGAGTTTAGATTAGAAATTTTATATTATTTTAAAAAATGTTGTTGTTCATACCTTAAAAAATTATTTTGTGTATCGATGTATTGCTAACAATTGTATCTCTTAATTTAGTTGTTAATTGTCTTTGATTTTAATTAAAAATAGTCATTATAAAAAGTGTTAATTAATAAAATTACAAAAGCTATACTCAAAATTTCGACATATTTAATCTTAAATTATAAAATGTTTAGTTTTATTATGGAGTATTTTCAAGATTAATTTCACGAGTGGCTGAATGAAGCTACATGCATATGAAAATAAAAATACGCGTTTAAAAACAAAGTTTCGTACAAAAAGCATTCTCAATGTTCAAAGATTATTCATATATAGAATGTTTCTTTAGAACAACTGTTAAAAATGTCCAATTTAATTTTGATATTAAAATCTTAGGTACAAGAGATCCACCGACTAACTTTGACAGATGAAAGATCATCTAATGTTCATCTATCTAAAAAATAAATAATAACAGATAGATAAAAACAATTAAAAATTATATAAAATTCTATCAAGTGCCGAGTGAAAAATCCGTGCAAATTATAAAAAAAATTTGATAAAAAATAATAAAAATAAGAAAAAAGCCGTTTAAAACAAGCTTTTATTAAAATGTACTAAAACTAAGAAAATAACAAACAAACAAATAAAATAATTTTAGTATTGTTGATCTGACCTAAAAGCTTTTCAGGACAAGTTTAAACTACTTTTTTATGAACATAGTTCGCGGCAAGATTAAGAAAAAACTTGTTTTCAAAAGTCTCTTAGTTGTATTTTATTATTCCCGTTTTAGGCATTTACTGTATAAACAAGTAGCATGGGTGTATTACCTCTCCCGGTTTGATCGAAAGACTCCCGAAATCGTACTATTTCTCCTGACTCCTGATTTTGGTTTTAAACTCCCTACTTTGGTAAAAAAATGTTTTGTATTAAAATCAATCAAGAACTCCGTAGATACGTAACGTACCTTTTAATTATTCAGAGTATATTGGATTTTTTTTTTTTTGTAAACTATAACATGAATTGTAGTGAATTTTTTGACTTTGTCACTAAGTCTGACCAACGAGCTTTACTGGAAAACTGTAAAAATATGCAAAATATGACTTTAAATTTAATGATGATAATAATAATAATAATAACAAAATTATTTTTTAAAAATATTATAATCTCTGATTGTCATTTCGTTTCCCTGAAGATTTCTCGAGTATCAACAATAGTTGTAAATGACTGAATTTTGAATTCAATACACTGTTTACTGTAACGAAACTTCAATTACAGCGTATTTTTTATCAAACTACGGCCAGGTTAACATAATGTTTCAGTTTAAAGCCACATTAACACGAGCGAAATCCAGATAAACAGTTACAATAATCATTTATATTAATACTTCATATTACATTCATTCTTAAATAAATCGCCAGCTTTCCGTAGACTACATCTATATAATCTATTTAAGTGATTTATAATAAGAATTAACAACGGACATTCCATTTATGTAATTATTAATTCTTGCATTCTTAAACAATTCAAATAATCGGTAATTTAAAACAATACACAACGTCATTAAAACATAAAAAAAAACTATTATAGGCATATCAATATAAATATATAACGGGATATTATTTCGAATAAGGACTTAAAGAGCTTTATTTTGTCATCTTTTTGTTAGAAGTATTTTTCTAAAGCTCAAACAAATTGACATCCGGTGGATTTCGCAATTCCAGGCGTTTATTATTTCTAGAAATAATAGGCGCATAAACTTGTGGAATCAATTAGATCACTTTAAAAAATGAAATATTTAAAGAATTCAATTATACAAAACATGGTATATTTTTTGTTAATGATGTGGAAATGTAGTGATTTACTGATTTTTGTCGGGGTACATTGAACCAGCGTTTGGTATTTTACGGTTAACAAATACTTTGACTTTCATTTTAGTTTCACAAAAAATATAAATACAAACTATTTGAAGTAATTAGACGAGCTTTAACAATCTTCCAATTTAATTTTCATGGATGCACTATTTTGATTTAATGTAATAAATTGTAAGTTATTTAAGCAATAAAATCTCACCTTTATTAATATAGATTGGCGTTGAATGTGATAAATATTAAGTAATTGGAAACGAGGAAGTATATCAACTAGAAGCACTGTCAGCCAAGTATCAACAACACTGAATGCACCTGTACTCTGATCCAGTTGGTACAATCAACTCTGTTTTTTTTCTTCACAATCCGAGTACCACTATTATTATTTACCGGTCAGGTGCTTTTGTGGAAGGGGAATTATTATCTTTACACAATTATTCCATCACATATGTTAGAGGAAACACCTGGAAAATACACTCCCTAAACATTGTTTCTGGAGTAATTCGGAGAGATTTCACAAAGGTGTGTCGCAAAAATGACGTAATATTACACTGCCAGTTATAAAGTCCTCCCTAGTCATCTCCAACTTTTTAGGGTATATGTAAGCTTGTCATCGTATTTGGATCTAAAGCCTCATTTTTAAGAATACCGGTGGCTCACTATTTTTCTTTTTTCTAAGGGCCAGAAATTGGCACTTTCATTATATATTATTTTCAATAATAAATTGAAAATATAATTAATGTTTTTACACAGGAGTTAACAGATGAACCATTGAAATGTCAAATAAATAACGGCATACCAACGAGCTCGGTTAATCTCAAGTTCATAAGAATAAAATATTGGGTCTTTTTCTATAACAACTATATTTTACTGATATTCGTTTTCTTACCGCTACTATTACCATTCATGAAACTATGCTATGTGAATAACGACCGGTTTGATAGATAGATTGTAGATTATAGACGTTCAACATCTGAGGTCATCAGCGTCTATAATAACGACCGGCAAATAATATTAAAATTTATGTAAATTCGGCACTAATGACATAACTGAAGACTGGGTGGATACATTGAGTTAAATAAAAACAAATAAACTATATTTTCGATTAATAATGCTGTTATGTGTATTTTTACCCAATGTCTCTTATATCTGTATTGATTGGATTAGTATTTCGTGAGATATAGTTTTGATTTTCCTAAGTTGATACGTAATTTGACTAAAATGGCTCGATTGAATAAAAAAATGGCATTGTTCGGATCATGTTGTCACTGTCTACTACAGAGCGAGGGGACAATGTCGTAATGACCTTTAATAATCAGGAAAAACGGATATTCGCGCCATTGTGTGCGGTCTTTCATCAACGTCCAACTTACTTTGACCCTAACATATACATTTATCATATTATATGATTGTATGGTGTATAAGTGACACATGCCTACCGCAGTCATTAAGTACGTCGCTTTTGTCTCATTTCTATTATCGTTTTTTCAGTTTAGAACGGCATAGAATATAAATTTTAAGTATTGACAGACAGTTCTTGCAGATTATAGATGCTCGACAACAATCTAGCTATCAGTATTTTATCAAAATTTTGCATAATTATAATTTTTAGAAACTATTTCCTAAGTATTCGAAACTAAATGTAATAGCATTTAAAGAAATTAAAGACATTCTTCAGAAGTGTCTTAAAATATCATTAACACGGATAATGATGATTTTGTAATTACATTTTCTGGCAATTTATTTTGTGTTTAAGGATGATTCATTCAGAAATGTCTTTGAAACTATAACTTAATCAATTTCGGTTAATGGCCAATTATCAGAGCCGTCTTTAACGTATTGGAGGCCCTGGGAAGTTTTGGATAATGGGGCCCCTGTGACTATTAAAGAGGACTATTTTTTCTTAGAAAAAGAGCGTAATTACTAAGCAAATCAATAATTAACAAATATATTATTAAAAATATATATCGATATATTTGTCGGAAGTATCGGTTATCGGATGCTGATCTGGAACTAGGGGGCCCCATCGATCGCGGAACCCAGGGCACGTGCCCAGAGTGCTCAGTGGAAAAGATGGCTCTCCCAATTACATTTACTAAATACTCTGACCTATATTCCGATGAATGGTAGAAAATATGGAGAGCTTTTTTTGTAATATAAGAACGTTTTTTAGCTTTTATCACAATATATACCTGAAATTCTATCAAATATAACATCATGGTGACGCTTGATCGCGTCAACTAATGCTTACAAACGAAAGTGAGAACGTACACCTGCCTACGCAAAGAATGCAAAAAGCATTTGATTTATAGTTTCAATTGTTTGAGCGAACTTAATGTGATGCCATATTGAGGATTTTTACCATTTAGGCATTTTTACACAGGCGTAAAATTGGTAGCTTAAGTTGGAAAACGATATTTTTCCTCTGCAGATCAATTATTTGGTTTTCTGTGAATACATGATTTTTTACATAATAAAATGTTTGACAATGATATTAGACTGTTCTTAATACGAGAAACTTGGAACACTATCATAATCTAATGGTATTAAATAAATATATAAACATATGCTTATTTCTCCTATAAAAAACAAAAGGTGCACGATTCAAACATAATTTTGGTCTTCCATTCGCCCATTTGGTACAAGACACAAACTACATTTTAAAACAAAACAAAAGAAACACTTTAAAATTGAGTAGTGAGTTAAGATCTTCTACCAAACTATATAGGTATATGACTATTATGTTTAATAGTGTCATTGAGTCTATTCAAATGTTTGCTTCGGCGCTAAATATGGAAAAGACTTTAAATGAATTTAAATAAAAACGAGGGATAACAAATGAGACGTGTGTATTACTGTGAGGATTATAACTAATCATTAATTTGGTGCTGAGATACTTTGGCTAATTAATTTTTAACATTTTTAAAATTAAATTATACTAATGTAGCAAGTGTCGCTTGGCCATATTTAAATTTGCAAAACTATTTAGGTATGGACTGATATGATCCCTGAAGGGGTTTTCATAAATAAAACGCATACAAGCATTTTGAAGTTTCTGTATTTTATTTTGTCCCTCAAAATCTAGTGAGCCTCCAAAATTAAATCTCCATAGTCAATAGGTACTTGGAAAAATTAAGACATGAATCAATCTTAGCTTCATTGTTGGTGGAAAAAAAAATTTATAAGAACATAACATCTTAAGTTATTAAGTTATCAACACATTTTCTGAAATACTGTTCTGCAAACCAAGCATAGCCAAGATCTTCAGATAGGAACGTAAGTTCAAGTCCAAAGATATTTAGCAATATTGTTGTCGGCCCTGCATGATCTATGAGTCAAATGTTGACTTGAACAACCGTTAAAAGACCTTAAACAATAACATGCATAAATGTATGACTGAGTTCTAGTTTACAGCAGGTCTTTCATGATCACAACTACAAAAAGGATTAAGAAATAACAAAAGTGAAATCACAAGTAATTATATGATATTAGAATAATATCTATATGCACAGTTCCATACATTAATCATTGATATTATTTTAGGAAACTAGGAAATTTTCATAAACGACGTTTTAGAAATGATTTAATATTTGCGACAGCTCACCTTGAAATCTGTACCTAATTAAAATTATTTAATTTAGAATGATCAAATTAGAAAGTTTCTACGCAAACAGTGATTTATCTTCTAATTGTTTGCAGTTAATTATTGCGACAAAATAAAGAGATGTATTTTTTTGCCCTTGTAATATTTTTTAATTTCTAATTTGAGAACAGTGCAGCTTTGATTTTTTGAATATAAATGTTTCATCGAGTTTGCTTATGTTTTTTTATTAATAAAAATATAAAACGTCAAACAGCTTTTTACACAAACAATTTTAGTAAACAAAATAGGAAAATATAGGTAGGATATTATAATGTTATCAGACGAAAATATTAATTTTCTTTTTTAAATCTTCCAGCGGAAACTATTTTGTGTTAAATAATTGAAGTCGTTATTACAGAATAGAATAGTAAATGGTTCATTGATCCGTTCGTGTTAATACCGACCTTCATTTTAACACGAAAATACACTGATTCAGTAAGAAAGTACCAATTAATAGTCTAGCAACAAAAATCGGTGGACGTCCATACAAATGGACTTGGAAACGCGGTTGTCATACAAAAGGCTCGAAAACATAATAGAACAAAGCTACAAACACAATTACTGATTATGTCACATTTGACCGGGTCATTATATATAGTACTGAAAATACCACGTTGATTGGCAATTTCTGTGAATCATCTTCCACTTTCACATTTCTTGTACCAGCTGTATCAGACGAAATTTGGTGACGCGGAACAGCATTTTATGAATTTTTAACGTGTCAGTCGCTGCTACCTTTCATATGAGTTTATGTTAATGACATCATATTATTCATAAAAAATCTATACATATGACAACCAATCTACAAATTAATTATTGATAGATCTTATATATCACGAATAGCTTAAAAACTGTCAATAGATAATCCATGGTTGAAAACATCTTCTTACAAAACGTTTGAAGTAAATGTATATGACGTTTAGACAATTATTAACGACATCATGGTGATAGGCATAGATTTGACTCCCGTTTCTTCGTTTCTATTCTGACACAGAACCAACGGGGGATTACCAACGTTCTGGAACGGTGGTAAGACATGATTTCAACCCTTGACAAATCTACACATTCCACTGAAAATTAATAAAAAAAAAGATTTTCGAGTAGTGGGTAGGTACTTAACGACACTTGTTGTTTCTGGCTATTACACCGTAAAAAGATAATTTTATCGCTAATGACTTCAGCTGTTAACCGTTCATAATCTTCAAGAAAAAAAAACATTAATAACGAAACAATGTTAACTATTGTGTTTTAAAGGAATGGATTATTTGTGTTTTATAAGTTTTTACATCTTTAAAACCGAAAATCATATTATATTACATTTCTTTATGTTCACAGTTGTTGATAAATACGTTTTAAATTATTATCAATCAACTGAAATAAACAATCAGTGCTAATTGGTACACGGTTGTACAATCGTGAATTACCTACAAAGTATTTTTTTGTTATTGCATAAATTGTCTTTTAAAAAAATGACAATGCAGATTTACAAATTGTGAAAGGAAAAACAAACAGGGAAAAATAAATAATAACTTTGGTGGGCTTAATTTTGGGATACCTATAATACACTGACACTGTTACATTGAATGTGCAAAGGTTCATGGCTTATCTGCGCATTGAAGTCTCTATATCGTCATTATAAGAACATAGGATATATATTTTTTATTTCATTTAAAAAATTATAATGTGCAGGGCTAGAATTCTGCTGGTCAAAAATTTAAAAAAAAAAAACAACTTTCTAAAGTAAGTGTATATTAAGTTCTTTTTTAAGTTAAAAATTCTAAATTTTCGTAATTGTTACTATTCGATAATGTTGATTTTTTTATTTGTTTGCAAATTTTGATTTTAAATTAGATATAATAGATTATTTCTAAAGGCAGCATTTTTGTGGTTTTTTCTCGACTCGCAGGTAGTTCTGGAATTCGGAAACTGAGTATTAAATATCAACAACAGTTTTGGAATTAAAGATGATTCGATATTCGAAGCTCTAATTGTGTTGTTTAGGAACTACATTTTTGGGTAGACATGGAGGGTATTATTCGAAGTAAGTACGTCATTTTAGTATTTTTGTTTGATTTGATATCTATCAATACGAAATCATTATTTGAAAATTTGATGTTGCCATAAATGTTATACAATATTATACGTGGGTTATAAGAAATATCCTGCTGTGCACAGCATTGAATTTTGCACTAAAATGTAGCTTGATTAATTCTCTAATTATTAAAAAAAAATTTACTTGCTCCAAGGTGCCTTTGATGTCTTTAGTAATTTCTCTCCATGATGGTTTTTATATCAAATTATAAGATTTTACTATATCTACACCCTGCATTCTCTTATTAATCTGTTGATTAAGAAAGTTATTGAATTTTGATCACAAATTGCAAAATCGGTCCCTATGCACCCCCCCTCTAAACCCCTAAAAGTTGTTGACTTTTTTAGTATTTGTATATTAACTGAAATTCCATTATCAATTGATTACAGAATTTTGGCCAGAAATTGTGAAATCGAGACACTGCTATAAGCAATGAAATTCGTGTTTTTGTTGCAAACAAATGACAATAGATTTTCTTAAACGCAATGTTTCATACGTGTACGCATTGAATACAAAATAACCTTGGAATTTTACAATTGAATTTGTACGTAATATTCTATGCGCATACATTAATGCACCTGCTTTTAAATTTTTTATTGGGAAAAGTATTCTCATAGAAAATGTTAATTTTAATAACTTATTTGATTACTCATATAATCACATTGTTATTTTACATATTATCATTTTTCGTTTTATACACATTGAACCAAAACGATACCTATGTTGTTCCAATGAAAGTATTTTTCAGCCGTCATAAATTTTCTTCATTTCAATGAAGATCGCACATACACAATTTATTGTGAATGGCTCTACAGGCTACAGCTCACACTTATCTACTAGATATCGGTTTTTTTCGTAAACACAAAAGGTCACAAAAGTGCTGGCAGTGCTTGTTTGGACGGCATTCGTAACGGTGTTATGTCGCACTGACGTTCAGGAGGTGAATGAAGAATAATAATCATCGAAACTTATTGATTTATATAAACAAACTGAAACAGAAGCTTACAAAAGCACAATGATCAGTTTACTTGCTTCATATCAAATTTAATATTTTGAGGGCAATTATAGCTAAAGAATAATCAAAATTAGTAGGTGGAATTCGTGATTAAAATGTTTGTATTGGTCACGTATTTACTGACATTTTAATTCCACAAGTATTAATGAAGATCTTTTTCTATACAATTCAGAATTCCATCATTGCAGTCCAGTTACTAAGTATATATGCAGAAAAGAAACATCTGTAATTGGGATCAACTCAAACACCTACTGAATTCGCATTAAGCTCGTATGTCTTTCATACATTACGTTACACATTACACGTGCTTGAATCAGACTTAAGAATTAAATTAGAATTAAAAGGTAGTGGCCAAACGGTTAAACACTGCAACCTGTGAGGTCTATTGTGCTCTCCTATAACAATCCGTCAGTTCTTCAGGATTCTCAGTCTATTAATATGAAATAGTATCCTGTTCAAACTGATATCTTTATAATAATCATTTGGTAGCGTTGACGTTGATCCAAAATGATTGTACCTTGTCTGAGTGACAACCTTGCACTTACAAAGTATGTGAACATCGGTTTCCTTTGCTTCTTTGCACTTGCTGCACAGTGCTCGTTGGAAATTCCCAATTTGTGCAGGTGTTTGTTAAGATGAGAGTGTCTTGTTGATATCCCAGTCGCCGTTCTTTAATTATGCCTACTTAGCTTTAGTGCTTTTGTAGTTCTTTTCCTTAAAGGTGCCTTAGAGTGTGTTTACTGTTGTTGTTGCCTTAGTAATTTTACATACGAGCTCAAGTGCTATTAACTAATTATTAGATCCTTTAATGTCTAGTGAATCAGCTGATTCATTTCCCGGAATATTGCTATGTCCAGGTATCCAAATATGGCTAATCCCGTTTCTATTGTCTGCAGTGTTGCTTGGCATCCCCTTACCAAATTTGAACTTACTCTGCTGAAGTTAAGGGCTTTTAGCGTCGCTTGCCTGTCAGAAAATATGTTGATTCTCTTCCTAGAATATTTTCTAGTAATACTTTCTTGTGCCCATTGTAAGATAGCACAGATTTCAGCGATAAACACTGTTGAGAAATTTTAAAAAAAGGTTTTTTAATTAATATACATTAGGAATCTGAACGCTAAGACGCGATCTCACACCCAATCATATGCCAGTGTTTTTTTTTTCAATCCGTCTATGTACCAGATCAACCCCTCAGAGTTCCATGCTTGGTCTCCTCGTTCACAATCAGCTCTGCTCAGAATAGTAACTGAGAAGTGCTTTTGAGGGATGTATTCCGGCTTAATACTCTCTGATCTCTTATCTAGGATCTGATCCTGACATTTTATCCGTTCGATTAGCCTCTGTTTTTAACGTATTAGTGGAAATCCACGTCTCGTTACACTGCAGTCTGTAAGTGCCCAATCGGGTTTCTGCCGTTCTGTGCTTCCATGGCAGCAGTAAGGTAGGTCCTGTTGCTCATATAATTGATAAAAAGGCTATTCTCTGTAGTCTGCCCAGTTCAAGTTGAGTTGTTCGTAATCCAATCATGGACCCTACTTAAAAATATGCAAAATTTTGAGTAGCTGACAGTATAAGAAATTTAATATTGGAATAATGATACAAAACAAACAAAAACTTTCTCGAAATCGATTTTACTTAGAATGTTCATTGATTCTGTCGACTAGACTTATACAATGTGTCCACTTTTAGATAAAATTTAAATATTCTCTGTTTGTATGCAGCACCCTATCCAGCTATTTGGCCACTCCGGGCAAAAACAATTTACCGCCCTTTACATTTCCCCTTATGACCTTCTTGTTCCATATAGATGATGTACAATTGTAGCGTTTCTAAAGACATGTTTTCCCTGTAAATGATATTAATGGGAAAAAATGAGAAAGGTGAGCAAAACGTTTTCATGTCATCCGAAAAAACGCTATATTCGGAAAGTAATAAATACTTTGTATTAAAAATACAATGATAATTAAAGAAGATACTTGTAAGGCTTGATACTTATAAACTGTGGACTGATGTATTCCCAACTTTACATGAGTGCGGAACAGTTCAAGATTGGACCCAACACCACCCTCAATTGTGCCGCTCTGGGCATTTGCCCAGCTTGCTTCCACCCTAGATCGGACCCTGTTTGTAAGCCATTTCTACTAAGTTCAAGTTGTGGCGAAAAATTTTTAATTTTATTATTAATAAATAGTATTAATAATAAGGAATAAATTGATAAAATAAACTTGCGTAACTCAGATAACTCTGCAAGCTAGTGCACTATAAATAAATAAATAAAAAAAATAGATATTGACTTTTACTGTATTTTTTTAAGTGCAAATACATACTTTTTCTAGAAAAAATGTCAAAGGTATACTATTTTACACTTAAAAATAATTAAAAATTGATTAATATCAACTAAGAAGCATACACAATATGAAAAATAATATAATAAACATGTAAAACAGCAATGAATACTGAATATAATTATTAACAATAGTTTCGTAGAAAAATAATTTAACTAAAATAGTAATACTTTAAAATGAAGCAAAATTTTCATTATTCTAAATTTTTAAAATTATTTTTAACTTAATAAGTCGAGACGTGTTTACTGACTGCAACTGAACCACTGGCTCCTCCAGCTACGTTGTTAACCAAATTATTTACTGCTTTCAATGTTGAGATAGGAATCTAAAAAAAATATTTTTTAAAATTTAGATTTTCAGATTGTCTGCAAATAAAATTTAATTAATAATATAATTAATTAATAGGCGTTAGTATCTTCATACAATGTGTGGCTAAATAGTCACCCACTATCCTCTTAACTTTTGAATTAATTGAGTTAAAGGGTTCAGACAAGATCTAGGTTTTTTGTGCCTTAAAATATTCGACATGCCCGCATTTTATTCTACCCTAAATCAATTCATGACTAGAAATCGTGCAATCAGATTTTCAATTTTGGTCGTGATTTTTATTATTTGATTATTAAAAAATCGCGTACAATAATTTTCGGAAAATAATGCCAGGCTACATTAAGCAGTGTCAGGAAATATGATTTGACAATGACCCTCGATTGTGATTACAAATATTTCTTCATAAAAAAGACATCGTAGAATTTTAAGTTGACGCTATTAGAAAAGTAATCATTTAACAGAAACGATTTTTTAAACTGTGTTTACTATACCTATATATATATATATGTTTCAATTTTTTTTTTGTATAATTTCAACTACGAAACAACATTTTTCTACCCATATTGATCAAAATTTAGCTTGATAAGCGATTTTATACTATGTAAATCAATCAGTTGTTTTTGTGATCTATTTATTACGGTAGAGTTTGACAACAACATTAGACTTCTCATATATACATAAAAACTGTAATATTATATAATCACAATATATGTAAGGTCATTCTTAAATCGATGCTTTCTGTAGCTTAACATATATGTGCAGCCGTGCAATACAGTGAAAACTTGGCTTCACTTATTATTAATTGCAATTTCTGAATACGGTCCCAAATTAATGCCACCAAAATTTAATTAATGTAAATTAGAGGGACATGGTTCATAATATTGTGTAAAGGAGGTGATTGGGGTCGAAAATAACAAACGACAAATAGTGTTCATTTCTATCAAAGGTTTAGGGCCAACGGACACATGTTACTTTTTGTAGCAGAATTTTGTGATTGCGTGAAGATCATGAAATGTCGGTAAAAACAGCTTAAGGCCGCATACTTTTCGCTGAAATATACAACTGATGTATCATGAACCGTTGAAAACACTAGCTCGCGGGTTCGCGCTTTCACATGCCATGGATGTCGATGAGGCTGCAGTCCTCAGGCGCAGGCACGCGAACGCAAAACAAACACATCGATTGTTTGAACGAGCGAAATAGTGTTCATGTTGTTGCCAAATCACGCGTTCTAATGAGAAATTTAGAGTAGATGTTTTCAATACAAAGAGTAAAATGTGTGCATTGACTCTTATTTCACAGAGCGAATTTAACTTACATTAAAAATATCATTAAATAATGTCCCTGAGTTATAATTGACATTGGCATGTTTTGAATAATAACCAGCAGATCCTGTACTGACTGACGATCCAGCCGATGCCCCTGCTCCAGCTCCAACTCCTGCACTAGCGCCTGCTCCAGCTCCCGCTCCAACTCCTGCACTAGCTCCAGCACCACCTCCGGCTCCAGCGAATAGTCCAGCGAACAGGTTACCGTACTGTGGGTAAACTGGTGCACTGAAAAAATTAAGAATGCATATATTTCATCATCACTTTAATCATAATACTAATACATAAAAAAGTAACGTAACTTCTATAATGTAGTCTCCTTGCATGTTTTTCGGAGTTAGTTGTAGCAATTATTATTTTCAATTTATTATTTTGTTTTAGTATTTCGTATCGAAATTGGAAAAGCGAACACTTATGGCCGTAAGCGTGAGCAGGATTTTTTATTTCTGGGTGTTTGGGATAATAATGATGATAATGTTGACGTGCAGGTAGTAAGTGATAAGCTGTCGTCTATTATCTGTATGTTTTTCCTTTATTGTCTGTCGTCAACAAATATTGAAGGAAAACACTTTCTCAAACTCGGCAGGTATAGATAAAATTAAATAGAAATAAAAAAAAGGAAACAGAAAAAAACATCCATTTCATGTCATTTGTGGGTGCATGTACACCCACGGCATCCACCGTGCGGACGCCTATGTTTATGACCTGGTTCTGATACAAGTGACAGACTTAAAATTTTGAATACCTACTTGAAGCTTGTTATGGTCCAAAGCTGCAGTTTAACATAGATATGCAGAAATAATTTGAACAATTTTGGGTAACAATGGGGGATCAAACAGTTTATAGAAACATGAAAACAATAGCTCCATCGAGTGGCAGGGGGGATGATGACTATTAAAATGCAAAGTCATTACAACAAAATGTTCATATACATATATTAATTACTTTTTTGGAAGGACGAGCATCTTCTGTAATTACAGATACGCAATTGGGAACTTCACTAGTGTTGTTAGTTTAATCAACAGCAGCTATGCTAATTGCACCGATACCTCTGCAAAGCTAGTAACAAGCTTTTTTTAGAAAGATGGTGTATTAGGAGTTCATATCATACGTTTTGAATAATTAATTTTATTCCTTAAATTCGAAAGCTACAAAGCGATCTTTGTAATATATTTGTTTTAAAACATGAAACCTTATTTCAAATCCTCAGTTTCCAAGTTGAAAAAACATGCTTATTTCTAAGTTTCGAAATGTTCTCTGATGGTTCTAAATTCACCGTTGAAGTTACGAATTAAACTTGATACTATTTTGAAATACTTACACATGCTTTTCAACAACAACTTCTTTGTGAACTGGAGCAGCAACAGCAGATCCTCCGAAACTGGCCGAGAAACTTCCAGACGCTACGGCTGGCTTTGATACGACCGGTGCTACGGGAACCACTTCGACTTCCTTATGAACAATAGGAGCAGGCACGTAAGTTTTAGTTCTTTCAATGACCTTTACTCTTTGATGTACTGGTGGCGGTGGTGGTAATGGTGGTGCATATGTGTCATAGTTTACGTAGGCGTATTTTCGCCAGTGTGGTCGTACATGATGCGGTCTTTTGTAGTGTGTTTTGTGTACATATACCGTCTCGACTGGTGCTGACACCACTTCTTCGGCGACAATTGTTTTTGGTGGTGCAGCGGCAATAAACGAAGCTCCACCGGAAACGCTTGAACTAGACGACGCACTCGATGAAGATGATACATGACCTCCGGCCGATGCATCGGCGAATTTGAATCCGCTTGCGTGACCGGATGTGCTTGTCACTCCGCCGAGACCGGCTCGTGCTCCGACTCCGCCTCCTGCTGTTGCACCTGCATACAGGCCTCCAGCTGTGCCAGTTTCGCCTGGAATACATTAAAATTTCAGTGTTAAAAAGATATGAGAAATGAAAACGTCAGGAAGAAACGACTTATCCAAATGTGTAGGTTTTCACGGCTGGCATTGTTGTAAAATTTCTTGGTTTCCTGGCTTGTACGCCGTGGTCCATTGGTATTTCTACCTGACTACAACTACAACTGCGGTACATATTGTCAAAGGCGATATGGTAGCGGACGAAGTGTCCTTGTCGGCTGCTCAGAGGTAAGTGTGTCGACGACTGCTGCTCCTTCTTCTTATATGCACAGTAGCTTAGCTTTCTTCTTTCGAAGTCCTTCCAGTTGTCGACACAAAAGAAGAAGTAGCAGCAGTCGTCGACACACTTACCTGTGAGCAGCCGACAAGGACACTTCGGCTTCTACCACATCGCCTTTGACAATATCTACCGCAGTTGTAGACGAAAAATCAGGTAGAAATACCAATGGATCACGGCGTACAAGCCCAGAAACCAAGAAGTTTTACAAAAACGACTTAGTAAATACGTCACACACACGTATCACAATTCAAAAAACAAGTTTTTTTTGTAATGACTACACAAATGTTCAGCTAATACTCCTGAACAATGCAACGAACACGCGACAAGCTAACTTCAAGTCGTTAAGCTTTGGAATCAATTTTTTGCGGTTTCTGAAAAATGCTCTTTTTAGTTGTGAATCATTACCTTAAATAATTCTTAGATTCACAGGGAAGGAGGAGTCTTTTTAAGTAGTCCAAATTGGAATTGGAGCAGAACAAATTTTCAAGAGTTTGAATAAATTACGTAGAAATAAATGCATTTAATTTGATGGATTTTTTCACATGGCTTGAAAACCCTAACTATAGATTTTTATTTTTATTATGATCACTTGTTAAAATCCTTCGCATAATTAATTGCAATATTCAAATGTCATGTTTGCTTGAATGTGTTACAATACTACATGTTAACTACTTGTACAAAGAATAATCTGACAGACAGGTACATTCAAAGCTGCTAAGAAAGATTACATTAATGTATTTATAATCTTGATTGTTTAATATATACGTACATAATTATAATTAAACAATGTCCTTAGCGTCTACAGTATTTTTTTTTTTTTGACAAGATAGCCATATAATCAAATCAACGAAAATAATATGGACAATGAAACAATCGTATTTTGTTGTGTTGAAAGTTTTTAGATATATTTTTACAGGTCGTTTATTTATTTTTTATAGAATCAGGTGATTTGAAACAAACAGATATAAATTACACGTATTAAAAATCGTAAGTAATCTAACTTTGAGTCTTAAACATAGTACAAGTTAAAACTAGGAAATCATTTACTATTATTAGTGTATTTGCCATATGGCAACATACACTATTGGCGTCGGTCGGATGGCGGGACCTAGGGGTCGGACCAAAATTTCTCGACGTTTCATAACCTCCTTAACACTTTGGCACCATTTTTAAAAATGTTTATATATATATGTATATATATATATATATATTTATATATATATATATATATATATATATATATATATATATATATATATATATATATATATATATATATATATATATGTGTACGCGCGATAACTTTCGAAAGAGTTAATTGATTTCAACGAAATTTGGGCCACATGTTGAAATCCATCACCGCAAGAAGCCTATTTAAAATGGGCCTAATCGGGCTATTTTAAGGGTAGTTTTTAGGGGTTGAAAACTGTTTTTGGGCCCCAAAATACCGAAAAAATTCTCCGAATCGTTTCAAAATTGAAATTTAACCCTTTGGTAGTGATTAAAAAGTTTCCCCACAATTTTAATAAAATCGGCCCAACAGGACCGGATTTACAAATTTTATGAAAACACTAGTTTGCAGATAGTGACTTATTTATTGAAGGGTGTATTTAATTTGGTGTAGACGTTAGATTGATAATAATATTACAATTAAGAAAAAAATGTTATTTTAAGGGGTGTATTAAGTGGTTAAATTTTTTATTTTGCCCAAAAACAAACTTAATTTCACATAATAAAAGTATAAAACCACACGGCCCTATACAAGCAAATACACTATATTGTCGGCAGGGTTTTGGCACTGCGACCCGGGTTTTTTATTAATATTATGGGTGAAGACAAGTATCATCATTTTCTAATCTCTTTTAGTTTGGAAATACATTAAAAATTTTATTTTAATATGAAATACTAGCGGTACCTGTGCGAACAATTCGCACTAAAATTCGTTTCTAATTTCTCACACTCTTTATAACTTTCTTCTTTTTGTTGTATTACATTACGAAGCTCAGTGACAGTTGCAGAATTTTTTTTCTCTAAAACTGTCATATAGAGGCGCAAGTATCGAAAACGTTAAGCTGAAGCGCCGCCATACGAAAAGTATTTATACGTGAATTTTGATTAAAAGATAAACAAAAAAAATTTACCGACCGTCAATCATATTGACGTTGTTTCAAACTTAGAACCGTCAGATGGCAGCATTGCTGCATACTGAGTAAATGTATATATATATATATATATATATATATATATATATATATATATATATATATATGTGTAGCAGTATCATTGGGAGCCTAGTTCAAAACTGCATTCAAACTACGTGAAACTAATTAGTAAACATTATATTAAGAGCAAATTAATATGCATCAATAGATTTTAAAGTTATTTCACTTTAATGATATATTGTTGAGTTTGGGAGCTCTAAAATCGAGAACTGCATTACCGGCATTGTTCAAAATGAAAGCTCCCGTACTTTACAATAGATAACCCATAATAGTTAAAAAAATATTTTTATGTTCAAAAGATTAATAATCATTAATTATATATAAAAGCTGTTTATACTACCAACACCCACACCTTTTGTAGGCATTAGATTCATAATAAACAGTTGAGTATCTGCCACTATAACCGTGTTTTCATAAAAAAAGAAATATCTACAATAAGACATTACATCTATTGTTGCAATTTTTAATTAACTTTTTAAGCGCACATTTGTAATTTTATTCAAAGCTAACATCTGACAGAAGAATCTGCTTCTTATAAAAGGCTTATTTATGAAAAAATAAAGCAAATTGGCAGTTTAATAAGATTAATAAATGTTGAAAAAACCTACATAAATTTTATAATAGGAAATTGACAATCCTGTCAAAGTTTCAATGATTTGATTAAAAAATGTATATTATACTGGGAATTTCATTTAAGACGCAATATATACATGAGTTTTGTTGATATAGTAATCATGGAAACCAAAAACTCATTATAGAAAATCGTTCCACAAAAAATTGCAACAAACGATTTTCTATAATGCATTTTTGATTTCCGTAGTTACCATATTATCTATAGTGAATTTCATTTAAAACGTATGGTAGAAAATATTATTGCTACTGTAAAAGGAAATATGAAAACAACAATTAATGAAAACTTTTATATATTACCAAGTTTTATTTTGACATTCAATTAACAAACACTTATTAATATTATTATCTTAGAATTCTTTATAGTCGGACAGATGAGACTAAAAATATACCAGTATTGTGCACTTTCTGATAAGCGATACAATAGATATAATTTGTATTAATATCTACATCTTTTAACAATATAAAGCAGCTCAAATTTAGTGGTTTTATCGTTCAGTGCACAATTATCTCTTTCGCCCCACTATTATAATATTTTATTAGCTAATTATCCTATAAAACAGAAGACTTAAGTTTTTTAAACGTCGCCAAGTTATATTGCCTTAACAAAAACTGGCAGATAGTAGGTCGTCGTTTCACCTCTGTTCAGTGAGATCAAGAAAGCCATGGCGTCAATCCGATCCTGAAATAGTATGAAATTCATTATTATACAATTTATTATTTAAAGGCATTGTAGGACAAAAACCCGAAGGCAGAGTTTATCAGTTCCGATAAAACCACCTCCGCTGTTACGAAGCCGTAAGTCATAGTAAAAAAAAAAATAGAGCACATAAAGTGTGCAAAGTTCTGAACACAGTGGCATCGATTTTTTTCAAATCGGTTCATAAATGTAGGAAATATACAGTAAGATATAAAAAAATACTCTTTCTGAAATCAGTTGAAAACGGCTACACCAATTTTTTAAAAAATTTCAGAGCACCCAATGGGGAACGCTTTGAACAAATTGGCGCCGGATTTTTTCAAATCACACAAAATATTTAAAGAAAGCAGGTCATACTCATTTCTGTGGCTGTTCAAATTGTCGTACATTATAAATTATAATTTACTTCGTCTTTTCGGATCAGTAGCTGACTATGACAAAATATGACTGTTCGGTATACGAATATCCTAGATTAGCGGTAAATAGCTCCATCGGTTGAACCGAATCCTGTGCTGTCTATATCTGATTAATGGTTGTCTTCGTTTCAAAATATTAAAATTGTTATCGGTTACCATTTTTCCATGCGTACCCAGCGTTACGTTGACAGAAAAGCACATTCGTATCACTTTGACCAAACTTCAAAACTTGACACCCGAACAGAGACGACTTTCACATCAATACATGGCAATTTTATGCAGATTTCGACAATCATTACTAATGGGTCGCACGTTTGGATCTGAAAAAATTACACATAATAACATAAAAACAACTTATTCAGTCGAATAATTAATATTTCGCAATATTCGAAACAATTTATATGTGACAGAAGTATAAAATTACTTACGTATTTTTGTCAATGATACTTATAACTGATAACTGTTTCTTATTTGACAAATATTTCATTGTATTTTCTCTGAAATAATAAATTAATTGTATTGTAAAACCTTACGTCAGTGTCATCTAGGGTATTTCTATTCTTTCCCATAGAGAAATTCAACTAAAGTTATTTTCAGCGCGGCAGTTTAAATTCTAAATGTAGGCAACTTTTAATACTAATAACTTATTTACTTTTTACTTAATTAATAGTTTATTTGTACAGAAATGCTTGAAATTTTACACAAAAACATATTATTCTAAAATTTATGAAGACTTTGAGAATTATTATAACTTTTCGGTAACTTTGGATGAAATGAAAAAATTTTAGATTTCACAAATACATGACATGAAATTCTTATATAGATTCGAGTGTTGCTTTTTGTAAAACACAGAAATTTTAAAACTAAATAATAGTGTTTGTACGTTTTTAAGAAATTATACAGGGTTGGACTAACGATTATTTACCTTATTATTTTTTGTATATAAAAATAATATTTCTGTACAAGCGTTTGTCAATCTATTCCGCCTAAACGGCTGAACCGATTTTGATGAAATTTTTTGTACTTATGGTCCGACCCGGTTTCGCCCGAGTGCGTTTCGGGTCCAATTTAGAATTTAAACTATCTACGGACCGACGCAAACGCACACACAAAATTTCATTACAATCGGTCCAGCAGTTTGGAGTAATAGAGTGACTGCTGTCAGTTCGTGTGTTTCTGTTTATCTGTTTGTCGGAGACACATTTTTTTTCTAAATTTAATTTTGGAAATATTTTGAAAATAAAAAAAAATCTGCTCTTTTTTTGTTCTGAAGATTTGTCAAAAGGAAATTACCAAAACAATTTTGATTGAAAATTTAATATTGAAACAGTATAAAATCGATAATGCAGCTCTGGAAAAAACTACAAACGATGCCGTGCGCTTGTCTCATTTCAGTAGGTATACTGTTATGTTTACTAAAATAAATATTTGGACGGTGTTATTCAACTAGCGACTTATGTTGACTTTACAAAATGTATGAAAATGTCAGAAAATACACTATTTAGAGAATATGCATTTGGGGGAGTCGAAAGCTTTATAAATTAATGTCTTGCAGAGCGGGGCGCAGCCCCACGATGCAAGACTGTAATATGGTGGAGCCGAATGCTTCACTACTGTTGTCGCACTCGGGCGAAGCCGGGGGCCGGGCCGGGTCGCTATAACACATAAGATTGAAACAGCAAAATTAAATTGCCACGGGAAAAAGCTACATCAGATTGTTTTATCTCAATCGTGTGCGAAGTCGCGGGTACCGATTGGTAATAAATAATTAAACGTCTGTATAACCTGTCCATGTGGAACTCAACCACTGATTCAATAACGTGAATCGAAGAAATTTATTGTAAAATCACCATCTTTTTTGCATAACTCCTTCATACGACCTTTCGTATGCCTCTTGCTGTTATGGTAGGTGTTACCAAAACACCAAAATAATAGTCACAATCTAAACCAAGGGTGGCTAACCCGTGGCCCGCGGGCCGCATGCGACCTGCCTTGAATATTTTTCCGGCCTGCGAGATTCATCGCACTTTTACAAAATATATTTATTTTAAAGTTGCCTAAGTAGTGAAAATCAATGTATCAAAAAATACCTTATTTGCGCATCAAAATATATTGAAAAATTAACTGTCGAAATTATGAGAAAAAATTAAAGTCTTAAATACTAGTCTGAAAAAAAAAGAATTAAGCAAATTAAATAAATCCAACGCAATCAAGCACCGATTAACATATTTACATTAAAAATAAGCATTTTAAAAAATCTCACGTGAGATTAATGGTGGAGGGGGGGGGGGGTCGAGATAAATCTCACGTCATCTTACCAAAGGGGAAGGGGGCAGGGGGGTCGAACAATCGCCAAAATCGCCTCACGTAATTAATGAATGTCCCCTTATGATGCATTTCCAAAATGGTCCTCAAGATCATTTGGGTTGACCACCCCTGATCTAAGCTGTTTTACAGATATAATACATATATATATGTCATATGTGCCATAATTGTTTTCGCTATTTTAACGTACCTGTTAAGAATTTGAGGGGGGCGTAAAATATTTCTGGTAATTTGACAGATGTTCTAATACAGTTGATGAATATTTGGGCAAAAAATTTTTTTGTTGCGTCACCGTCTAATGTTTTTTTAAATGGAAAATATAAGTTTCAGGGAACTTAGACTGTTCTTTTTTTATAACCTTAATAATCGTCAAAAGATTAAAAATAATATATGTACCTAAAAGAACATAGGTATGTCTTTAAAAATTTAATAATAATTAGTTTATGTTATGATTATTAAAGATTTAAATCGAATTTTAATAAAACTTATAAAGGTACTTCTTTACTTTCGAGATATGCAACTCGTTATTTTCAGCGCGGCAGTTTAAATTCTAAATGTAGGCAACTTTTAATACTAATAATTTATTTAATTTTTACTTAATTAATGGTTTATTTGTACAGAAATGCTTGAAATTTTACACAAAAACATATTATTCTAAAATTTATGAAGACTTTGAGAATTATTATAACTTTTCGGTAACTTTGGATGAAATGAAAAAATTTTAGATTTCACAAATACGTGACATGAAATCCTTATATAGTTACGAGCGTTGCTTTTTGTAAAGCACAGAAATTTTAAAACTTAAATAATAGTATGTATTTGTGTTTTTAAGAAATTATACAAGGTTGGACTAACGATTATTTACCTAATATTTTTTGTATATAAAAATAATATTTCTGTACAAGCGTTTGTCAATCTATTCCGCCTAAACGGCTGAACCGATTTTGATGAAATTTTTTGTACTTATGGTCCGACCCGGTTTCGCCCGAGTGCGTTTTGGGTCCAATTTAGAATTTAAACTATCTACGGACTCTATTCCTCCAAACTGCTGGACCGATTTTAATGAAATTTTGTGTGTGCGTTTGCGTCGGTCCGTAGATAGTTTAAATTCTAAATTGGACCCGAAACGCACTCGGGCGAAACCGGGTCGGACCATAAGTACAAAAAATTTCATCAAAATCGGTTCAGCCGTTTAGGCGGAATAGATTGACAAACGCTTGTACAGAAATATTATTTTTATATACAAAAAAATATTAAATTTTCAATCAAAATTGTTTTGGTAATTTCCTTTTGACAGATCTTCAGAACAAAAAAAGAGCAGATTTTTTTTTTGTTTTCAAAATATTTCCAAAATTAAATTTAGAAAAAAAATTTGTCGGAGACACATTTTTTTTCTAAATTTAATTTTAGAAATATTTTGAAAACAAAAAAAAAATCTGCTCTTTTTTTGTTCTGAAGATCTGTCAAAAGGAAATTACCAAAACAATTTTGATTGAAAATTTAATATTTTTTTGTATATAAAAATAATATTTCTGTACAAGCGTTTGACAATCTATTCCGCCTAAACGGCTGAACCGATTTTGATGAAATTTTTTGTACTTATGGTCCGACCCGGTTTCGCCCGTCATCTTACCAAAGAGGAAGGGGGGGGGTCGAACAATCGCCAAAATCGACTCACGTAATTAATGAATGTCCCCTTATGATGCATTTCCAAAATGGTCCGTAAGATCATTTGGGTTGACCACCCCTGATCTAAACTGTTTTACAGATAATAATATGTCATATTTATTATTGTTGTTTCTTCTGGTGCACCACTATGTATTTTATGAACATGGCTGTACTGTTAAGTTTTTATACTGTGTAAATTCTGTGGCTTGGTCGCAAAAGTGCCTAACTACAAAAACGTAGTTTTAAGGTAATTGGAGTTGAAGTTATTTTTTTCAAACTATTGTAAATCAGCGAAATTCTGTCCAAAATGTCTGATAATTGTAATACTGCTTTTTTAGCGCATATTTTTTGATTTTTTGTAAAAAAAAATAAAATTCTTAAAAAATCCAGAAGTTTTTGTCACATAGGCCCCAGAAAATGTATATGGTGTTACATAGGCCTATGCAATAGGGCACTAAAACTAGCATATAGGCCCCAAATAATGTACTTTGGCCCTTTCTTTAAATGTAGTTGCACTTAAGCCCTTTTATAAGAGGTACTTTGTATAAAAAGTAAGCGATTTTCACCTACCCTTTTTTAGATATTTGAAAATTAATAATAGTATATGATAAAATATTATTAAATAAGACAATACCGCTTAGAAAACACATATTGAGAAATTCATGGTTGTAGTTAAAATGTAAAACACTTCTACAAAAATATTGGTTTTATTCGAATAAGAATTAAAAATACAAAAATAAACAATAGTATTTATTGTAACACGAAAACCGTGCAGATGAAAATAAAATTCTTAGGACATCGTGATGACAAAATAAGTATAATTAATCTATAATTTCCAATATTAATTCTGTAGGACAAACATCGTCGTCATTTTTTGATTCATCACTCTTCAAATTTGAATAAAATAATCTGCTTTTTGGATGTATAAATGGTAATAAGCTTAAGATATCTTCCAGTTTTTTTCTTTTTGTTTCGATTCCATAACCAATGTGACACTTAGGTCTTCTTACAAAATGTACAAATCTATTTAAAAAAGGCCTATGTTAACATAGGCCACCGACAATTACCGTCACATTTTACTAAGTCGCAGTTAGCACTTTCTTGATATAAAATTATTATTACGAAAAGGGCCTAAGAGTAAATAGGCCCAATATTTAAGGGCTTATATGTCACTTAGGTTGTTTTTAAATATAGAAAAAAATTTATAAAAACACTTAGGCCCCAATATGAAGGGCCTAAAGTGAATATAAGCCTTTATTTCATTGACGTAGTCTCAGTTAGGATCTTTTTACATTTTTTATCTCGGTAAGCGTTAAAGATAATGAGATAGAACCTTTTTCATTGAAAAGAGCATGTCGACATTAGTAAGATAGGACCAATAAATCAAAAATGAAAAAAATGCACTTAGGCCCTTTTTCGATCAAGCCACAGAATTGTACTTGGTTATTTACGTATATTTAGGTTTTGATGAATGTGTTCCTAGTTTCAGTTAAGTCAAGTCCGTCGTCATTCATACGTGATTCTTTATTTTGTTCAATTAAAACGTTCTCTAATAATAATAATAATAAAGTAATATTACTATTTTATGTTTCTTTATAACAAAACTACGTTAACTATATCAGTTTCAAGTTACTGAAACAGTAACTGTTCGGGTGCTTGCAACCATTTGAAAATACATTTTTGCAAGGACTATCAGGGCGCTAAATGCTCCCGGTCAATTTGTAATTTAGTTCATGTCACGAAAGGAGAGGAACTAATATATCTACAAACAGAAAAGTGTACGTGTGTATGACCTATCATATGAACAAAACTTGTCCGCACAATAATTGTTCAAAATTACATTATTGCGCACAGTTAAACAAAATTAAGTGTCCAGTGTGTCTGGAAGAGATACCTCATTCCAAACTTCGCTCGGGTGTTTGTTGGAACCGACAGTGACTGTCGATAGAATTTCACTGTGCTGTCCTGTTTGCCGAACAGAAGGCGATATAATAGAACAATTATAAAAGTAAGTGTTTAACATAATATATGTACGTTATAGAACTACAGTACACTTTTAATTTACTGTTTTGTTTTCTTTTTCAGCCGTCGTTACTCTTGCTCGTTGAAAAGGCCATACTTTCATTACATAAAACAAATACAAAATGTATTACCTACATGGTTCAATTTTGAGACCATAATCCATATTATATGTGCAAAGAAAAAGACGTGCGCATAGAAAATGGAAATATTTGTATCGTTAAATACCGTGGCGGTACACGAACAAGTGACGAAATAAACATGATTGATCCCGAAAAGAAAAAAAATGTCAACAAACATACGTCAGAATCATCTAATAATGCCGACGATTCAAATGCAAAACTTGACAATATATTTATTTCGAATGACGATGGGACAGACATTTATATTAACGATTCGCTTCCTAACATATCGTATGGTGTCGACGAAAACGAGTCTATCAACTGCAATACCGAAGTATACGCCAATGTCACCGAAAACAGATTGGACAGATTACAAGACACGAGCGCACTTGATTTACCGGATGATAAAAACCCTTCCGCTTCGAGTGACAGCGATTCACTGGATTTGGGTAAATTCTCAAAACCTTTTCTAAATAAACGAAACACGGTTCTATATTCTACAACTGCGAATTTTTATTGTTTTTAGAATTACATTTCAGGTCCCAAATTACTAGGATGTGGTCTACTCCGAAAAAAAAAATACTTCTTCCTGCTATTAAATGTGAAACAGTTGTAAAATCGACTACTGACTTACGAAAACGAACAGCAGATCGTGTTGACGATGAATAGGAGTTACCGGTCGATGAAAACGTTTCGGCTTCCAGTGACTCAGAACTGGGTAAATTTTCAAAAGCTTTTCTAAACAAACGAAACACAAACCGATTTAATATTTTTGTATCTGTTTGATTTTCATATCTTATTGTTCACTGAAATTTTCTATTGTTTTTAGAACTAGATCTCAAACCGCAAATTATTAGAAGAACTTGGAGTGCTCCAGAGAAATTTGCGGCGAGAAAATACTTGTCTGGTTATATTCGAAATCGAAAAATCCTCCCTTTAAATGAATGCGAAATGATTGTCAAATCTGATAATAACTTACAAAAATGAACTGCAATGCAGCTTCGTTTATGGATAAATAATGAAATCAACAAACACAAATCGAAAGGTACGTACAGTATGCTTTTCATTGTAAACACTTGTTCGTGGACCCTGTGCTCATTCCCATCGGAACGTGAAACCTTCTTACCTTTTCATTGAGCATTTGGTCCTCGGTAAATTAAGTTTTGGCTGCAGTGAAACTATGCTAAATGAAATCTCACTAAGTTAAAAACTACCATAACTTTTTATAATATTATAACTTTTAAATAGTATATTCTTAATATTTTTTCTCTCCAGATAAGACTCGCAACACATGGTCTACACCAGAAAGGACAGTTGCGCGAAAACTTTTTGATACTGAGATAGCTACAGGAAAGGTTCCGAATTCGCAGAAATGCTTCGACACGATAACAAAGCATAGTGAATTGAAAAAACGAACTGTCGCTCATGTAAAATCCTGGGTACAAGCCGAATCGAAACGACAGAGAAAATCAGCAGTATCTCATCAGCAAAATTAATAGTCGATGCCGAGTTCAGTGTCTCGGCCGAGTACTCGTATGTAAATAAACCGTAAGCCTTGTTTACTCGTGTAAACAAGGCTTACGGTTTATTTACATATTTCGTCAACAATTGCATGTACAATATTTTAATACGTGTTTTTTTTAAATATGTTAAGACTGAAATAAGAAATACCTATTTTTGTTTTATCATTTCGTTAATAAATTTGTTTATTTCTGTTATCAAATATTAGATTTCGTTGTTAATTAGTCATAATACGCATTCCGCAATGTAGATGCTACGTCAAAATAAATAATAAATAAAAATGTATGAAAAAATTAAAGATATATTCTGTTGTCTAGTTTTTTATTAAAAAAAGCAAATATATCAATTTTACATTAAAACATAAACAGAGTAATTTACAGAATCGTTGTTGGTTTCGGGCCCTATATTTGCAGACATTGTTGAACATCCATTGTTGGATAGTACTTGAATAACCTGTGAATATGAGAACATAATTTTAATACAATACTCTCAATTATCACTGATCTATTAATACTTATTACTAAGATCGTTTCGAGTTAATTTTTTCGATGAAATTATTCGAATGGAAAGGTATTTCCATCGATATGAAAATTTTCCAATGTCAATAGATGAAAATGTTTTGCATCGTCAGTACGGACGTTTTAACGCTTGTCGACGAATCTCATGTAAATCTAATATTCGACATGGGTTTGATATGTTGTTAGAGTGAAAAGATTCAGTTTACATGATATCGGGAGCCTTGGCGATAATTTGACAAAGTAACTAGTACCGTTTAAAAAGAATTGACATAACAACGCTTTGATTATCTGGAAATAAACACTTATAAAAATAAATATTTACCTTTATTTAATGTTGTTCAAATGTTCCTTGTATATAAAAAGATCAAATTTGCGGGCAGTTTCTATAAGATGTATTACGTTCATAAACGTATCAGAATATTCAAATGTATATTTGAGTTGTCGCGTAATTTTCGTCTTTCTACGTTAATAAATGACTGAAAATAATTAAATTTATTTTTTGTGTAAATTATATTAATAATTCACTTTTTTATAGAATTATATGAATTTTACTTACATTTATTCTTGACTACTTACTTCCCTTTTCTTTATGTGTGAAACCTAACCATACTTCATTTAGAAATTTTTACGGTTTTTGACAGTAAAAAATATTATTTTATTATGAAATACCCCATACTCCAATAGATTCCTGCAAAGGTTGCATACTTTTTGTCATAAAAAACCGCTGAAATAATACTCGCAGTGACCTCTCATTTCACAAAATGGTTCTATGTAGTTTTAATTTTTATCAATAGACGTCTCAGGGTGAAGCTCCCAAAGTTGACAATCAAACGATTTTGTTCATTGGGTGCCGCTCCCTTAAGACGGCAAAAGAGCCCAAACGATATATTAAATGATTATCCGAGCTCCCAAACTGTATGCCACACATACTTATATATATATATATATATATATATATATATATATAATTGTTATAATTAATTATTTTGCAAAAACAAAAGCAGTAATAGATTTTTTAATTATTGATGCACATAGAGCAAGTAAAAATCTATAAAATGATATAAAATTTATGTGGAGTAATTGTGAGTTTTTTTCGAAAAAGGGAGGCAAACATCCTAACCTTAGCGTATTAATATATATGATGATTATTTTGAAAATTTGTATAATTTTGTTCCTTTTTCAATAGATAAAGCGATTAACATAATTTAAAAATAAAAAAATTTTAAAATGTGTTGCATAGAAGAAGCAAACATCACTGCGATTAAAAATTCTAATTGTTTTGTATGTGACCTTGTTAAGATTATACATTTTAATTCTTTAACATTCAAGTGATTTTTCTACGATAAAATTAACTACAACATCAATTAGATTTAAACACAGTAAATATAAAACATTAATGAGAAAAATGCAGAAAATAGTTATAATGACAAAAAAGTACCAATTTACAAGGGATTTTTTTTAAAGATATAACATTATATCTACCTCATTCATTATACCTATATAATAAGTATAATTGTTGTTTAAAAAATCACATATTCGTTTTCATCCTCAGCGTTGAATGCAAATTTGTACAGATTTACAGTAAATCATGAAAACTTGAGAAAAATTGAATTAAGAACTATTTAAAATTGACATACATGAGGATAAAAATCAAAAATTAATTTTCCTACGATTTTTTAAAACTTTTATATTGCGCGTTAACGTTTATTTAAAGTAGGAAAGTATTTATTTTAAAATGTCTATTTTAGAAGGTTCTAGTTTTAAAACATTGTACAATGTTTAATGTCGATCACTTAATTTAATTAACCTATGCATGGTTCCCTCTATTCCTGAGAGCATATCTATAACCGAATAATCTATTGCGAGTACCGTCAACATTTCCTCCTAGTCCAGCAGCAGCCCTTTGACCGAACGGTGTTCCAGCTTCTGCATGCAAACCTCCATGGGCTGCATTTCCAGTTAATAGACCTCCAAGTCCTGCTGAAGCTGTATAGCCCCCGAAGCCAACTTTCACGTTTCCATTCTCAAAAGACAATAATGGAGCCTGAAATAAATTGATATTGAATTTACGTCAATGCTAGACATTTTTTTTAAATTTCTTTTCATGTGTTTTATTTTAATATCGCAGTTGATCATACGGAACGTTTTTAAAGCTATATCTTAGAAGACTGGTTTCTTGTACGAGGTATAGCAGGTTAATTGATTTGAAAATGTATGTAGCATTTAGCTTTGATGTTCATTTATGATTATAAACATCAATAAAATTATTTCAATTGCAAAAATATTTTAAAAATTGAAAATATCGGAGCTGGGTACCCAGGTACCCCGTGTGCGAAACAACGTCGGTAACGCCGGGTATATATTAAAGGATTAATTATAGGTACAGATAACTATCATGAATGAAGTTTTACGAACTATAACGTAAAAACATTTACTAACAGATAATTAACATTATTTATTATCTCTTTTTCAGAGAATTCACAAATTTTTTTGAAGTAGAACATTTCTACCGAAAATTCTGTTTGAAATTTTCTGTACCGTTTTGAAATTGTTTCAATAGCGGGAAAATATATTAAGAGAAACTTGATAATGCATCAATGAAATGAGTTCATAACTCTAAAGAAGTTTCACTCCCTCCGTGAGGTATTTTAATTTTTTTAATATTTTAATTTTGCAGTGCGAGAAATAACATCTGTAGTTAAATTTTTTCTAGGTATAACTATAGGTATATCTTTTTTAAATAAAATTTGAATTAGTAAATATTTGCAAAACAAATAAGAAATACTGTGATATTAGTGTTTATTAACAAACGTCGATTTAATTGATAAAAAAATGCTTACAGGACTGTCAGCAGGAGCAGCGTATATCGACGCAACGGCCAGTAAGAGTCCAAAAGTGATGAAAAATGTATTCATTCTGAAACACAAAATTTATGTGTAAATTAGGTATGAACAATAATAATTGGATCCTACAACTCTAATACTTTTCGGGTCATTTTTATAAAATAGCCCGCGTATAGAAACAAATGTTTATCTTCAAATTGAGTCCAACTATATAATAATATTTAAGCCTTAATGCTTCCCTTGCGGGGAAAAACCTTTCTTCAGCTTATTCTATTCAAATCAGTTTTCCTTGACCAAAGAGATTCAGCAAATTCGGCAAGTTCATCCCTAAAGTTTGACTATTTACATTGGGAAGCTATGACTGCAAAAAACTGTATTCTAGAATTTTTTGAAAAATGTTTCTCTAGTTTGATTTGCCTTAGAGGGCGCAATTTTTATAAGCTTTTATTTAACTTGCCATATTTATCATTCAGTGTGTCAGTCAGTTTGCAATCAAAATTTAGACTAGATCCAATTAAGCCAAAGCTTTGAAATTAAGTATAAGACAATGCTGAAATCCAATATGACGCCCTAAGATGGCGGATTACCTTTCTATTCACAACCCTCTTGACATCGGTATCAAATGAGTTTAAAGAATGGAATACGATAAGCTATGTAGCGGCATACTACGTAAATCCAATATGGTGGACGTCACATATCCGATCATGTTAGTTACTTAGTCAATAAATTTTAATGAATTAATGTTTTAATTGTACAAACTTTGAAAGACTAAAAAGAACAAAATAAAATACTGGTAAAAAATTTTTTTAAAGAGAAGAGTGTATTGAAATGTTGGTACTAAAAAGGACAAAATAATTTTTAATTTAGCTTCATAATTATAAAAGCGTGGGATGTGATTAATAAACTATTACAGAATTTACAACCCACGCATTTATAATTATGAATCTAAATTATTAAAAATTATTTTTTCCCTTTTAGTACATATCAAGAGCTTGTCGTTAAAAAGTTTTTTTAACTTATATTTTATTTATTTATTTACATGGCTTGTTATAGACTAGACAAATGGACAGATCAAGTCTCACAAATGGTTAAATTTTGTTTCAGTTTGGTATGAAACTCTACAAAATAAAATAAAAAACAGAGCGTGGCAGAAACGTTTTCAGAGAAAAAAATTAGAAAAATATTTACTGTTTTTGTTATAATCGTGGCTTATGAAATACGAGTATATTTGTGAATGGAAATGTTACTAAATATATAGGTTTAAAAGTATATTTTGTGAAAAACCAATAGGAAATATACTGAGTAAATGTAATATTCCTACCTCTGCAATAAATTACGTTAAAATATTCATAATGAAAACACTACATTATAGAGTAAATGTCCTTCGAAATTTTTTTCATTTTAACTAAATTAATTCAAAGAATAATACATTCCGGTAATAGGTTGGCGAATTAAATTTTTGCCGTCAGTAATGTAAGTAAAGATATCTTGTTATATATTACCCATTTAAATAAAAAAAATCAGGTAGGTATTTATTACAAGAGACAAACTTTCAATGAAGATAGAAAATGAACGGAGATTTCGATTCGAGGAGCAAGTTTTGCTAAAACTACAACTGTATTTCTAACACATAATAAAATATTTGTGCGTTTACTCAAAAATTTCGATGCTGTTGCAAGCTTCATAATTGCACAATATGATGAGAAAACTTTAGAATTTAATTTGGATCAGCAACGTTAAAGAAAGTCTCGCAGACGCAGCGCCGATCTTCCACCATCCAACCCCTAATCTCTGGATGCCAGTTTGTGTAACGTGTTAATGAATAGGTCTGAGTCTGTGATAACATTCCTAAAGCATGAACGTTTAGTGTTCACACACAATTAGGTACACTGATAGCATACGATGCCAAAAAATGCATAATTTGAATATATAAATAGAAACAATAAATCACAAAACCAAATAATTTTCAGTAACAATAGAGAGGGACTTTGAAGTTGGAATATGTAACAAAGAGTTGATAAGTTCAAACTTGAACTTTAGTAGCATTTACGAATATAAATGATCTTTCTTTCAACAAAAAAAACTTCAATAAAAATTCAGCCTCCTTCAAAAATGACACTATAAAGCGCAAAATAAAAAAGTTTGGTGGTCGGCGCTAATTTGATTACTATAACTTCTTATGGGCCTAATAATGTACTTTCATTATATTGGCGCCGACCTGAAAACTTGATTATTTTATGCTTTCAATGACTTTTTTTAAAGGAGGTTCATTTTTTTTTTTACTTTTAAGTGAGTTTTCAGTACGTAGTTTGCATGTTAGGCTGCTTTACTAAATAGAAAAAAATCATCAACATCGGTTCACAAAATATGCTGGGTATATGAGGCAACATTATAACATCTGTATATAAAATAAACTTAGTTTTTTTCTATGTCGGTTAGAAACTACTGAATCGATTTTAATGCAAAAATATGGGACCATTCTGTAAACATTTTGAACAAAATGGCGCCTTTTTGTTTTAAATAAATCAACCCTTCAAGAACGTCTTCTTAATGAACTTAGTAAAAAAACAAAACAAAATGGTGCTTGTTCGTCTTCTTTAGTTACACCTGTATAATAAATGCTCGTTAGATTTCAATTATCCTGTTAATTGGTAAAAGATACTTTGATTATTAATGTTTTTATCATTACTAACCAAAATTTTATGTACGCCAATTTTATGCCGGCGTCGACTTTATTTTAGTGATTTGAGTACTTATTACTACATTATTATAATAGTCATCCCAACATATTGTACTGCTTAGAATGAAACGGAATTTTCATTATAAATGCTAAATGCGTATTTTCCAAGGTTAACCGAATATAAGCACTCTTCAATGAGATTGCGCATAATTCTTTGTTTTCATAAAAGAACTGGTTTAAGAATTTAAAATTCATGAAATTATTCTAAATTTATATATACAAATCCTGAGAACTGCTTAATTTTTTTTAAACATTTTTATACAGAAAGATCAATTTCGAGGTTCGACTGAGCTTTGCCATGATACAGTTTCATTAGTGGATTTTATTATCTGTTAGAATTATTTTGAACAATTAAAATATCGAAGACATTACATTAGCTACAAAGATAAGTAAACAAGCATTTAAGATTTATAAAAAGAAACTTCACAAATAGTTCACTATTATTAGCAAATTACTATTTGCAAACATTTGTTGATGTAATAACATTACAGTGCAATATCAGAAAAAAAATATTTACACAATGTCTCTGTTGGGGCTCAAACCCGAAACTTCCAGAATGCTGTAGCTAAGTTATCAGTGTCATTGCATTGTGATAAGAGCTTCCTTACTGGAATTCCGAGATTTAGGAATTCCAGAATTTCGGACAAAATATGGAATACATCAATTCCGGAACTGAAGAAATTAGTTAATTGATGAAACAATTGAAAATGTACACATTTCGTTTAATTAGCTGACCAGATACGTAGTTTTTCAACTAAAATTGATAAGCTCTATTAAGAGCTATATAAAACATGTTTTTTAAGTTTAATATTCAAAATGTTCCTAATAAATACTAATCGATAAAATTGATTTTAAATGCTCGTGACAGTTTTCCATTTTTAGGGTTCCGTACCTCAAAAGGAAAAAACGGAACCCTTATAGGATCACTCGCGTGTATGTCTGTCCGTCCGTCTGTCGCAGCCAATTTGCTCCGGAACTACTGGATCCATTGAGTTGAAATTTGGTACACACATGTAAGTACGTGTAACGTAAATAAATGAATTTTAAAAATGGGGGCCACTTTTGGGGGACAAATTAGAAAATTTAAAAAAATGTTTTGCAAACTATATCATGTGAATCAGATAAAAGGGCTTGTTGTGAGAATCTCAAATATATTTTTTTTTATAATTTTAAGACAAATAGTTTTAAAGTTATTTAAGAAAATAGATGAACATTGACCAATCCGAAATTACTGAGCCTAAAATTTTGAAAAAAATAGGGAATGTCGGATATCATCCATTGTTTACAGGAAAACCTAAACGAAAAGGTTTTAAAGTACTCACGGAAAACGGAATAGTACGGAACCCTCTTCTCGCGAGTTCAAGTCGCACCTGACCGTTTTTTTTAAGCTGAACAGTTGTAGGTAAGTACTTATTTTGAATGGGTCCTGGTTTAGTCATATTATTAAATTTATCATTAAGTTTTAATTTTGATTAAATAGAGATTTAATTTAATATACATACTATTTCGAAAAAAATATTTGGTCTTATAGGAAACTTTAGCAGAAAAAAACTTATAGTGAGATGAATAAGAAAAAGTTCTGGCAACAATTACAAAAATCAGCTTACCTATCACTTGAATAATCACTGTAATGAAAAAAACACTAAAAACCAGTTTTTACACAAAAACAGTTCAATGTCTGGTTCGATGGTTCACTGTAAACTTCCTCGACCACTACTGCGAGGAGTCTGAGAACTTCTAATGTTTTATATATTATTATGTTTGTATGAAATCAGCTTCCCGTCATCAAATAAAGGAGGAGTTTTTGCCTACTAGAGGTCGCGCCGTATTTTAAAACTAACCACCGCAGTTGTAATTAAACTCGACTCACACACTGAGCGGTTCCGTTGTTTCGTAGAAATTGTTCAAGTGGAAAACTTACATTGTTCGAAGTTTAATGACAATGACGCACAGAGATGAGCTGGTGATAATTTTTCTGTGAATAGTATTTGAATTTCGAATAATTTGAGTAGAAAATCCGCCAGTAACGATTTGAGAAATTTACCTAATTTTATTTGAAAAAACTTTACAAAAAAGTGAACGCTCCTTAAAAAAGCACTTAAAAAAATTAAATTTTGAAGTCAACGGCAATTTAATTAGGTACTGAAACTTTTAGTAAATTGACGTCGACCTCAAAATTTAATTAACCGACTTATTTCGTGATATTTGCTCACTAAACTAAAAAAAAAACTGCTGAGCCGATTTATTTAGTTACATAGGGCCACTTTCGACATCTGCTATGGTCACAATGGAAATTATTCCAATGGGTTAAAGCCATCCAGAAGTTATGACGAAACAAATGCAAAAAAAAATATTAATAAACGCGCCAATTTGATAACCACGTTTTTTTTTGAAGTCAGTTAATAATGACATTTAATTTTGAAATCGAGTGGCTTGAGAAAAATGATCAATTTTAATAATAAATCTACTGAGACGCTACGTCCTCTCGAGATTTTTATTAACTGAAAGAACTGCATAATTTATGAACGAATCATATTTTTTAACTTTCCGGTACATTTGGACGTTATTGTATGGGGTTCAAAAATTGAAATAATAATTTTTAACAAATTATTATCTTTGAAGGTGAAACCACTATTTTTGTGATGTCTGTGTACATTGTATGCACTTTGTTGTTGCTTTCTGAGACGAAATCCTGGAAATAAAAAATGATATCGACATGTTACGATGCCAATTAACGCATATAACGTAAATATGATTTGAAAGAAACTTGCTAAAAATCGGATTAGCCGTTTTTTTTAAACAGAACTATTGCAAAAAAATAGATTTTACACGAAATCTCTCGAATAACATTGTCATTGACTTTGTTGGCGTACCATTTGAAACGTATTAACGTCAATATGATTCGAAAGAAATTTTATCAAAATCGGTCCAGAGTTTTTTTAACAGAAATTTTGCTAAAAGTGTATTTAAATTTTTTTTTAAAGATTTCTCGAGACTAATTTGTTAAGATCATACTCGAAAAGTTGACCGTGTGGGCCTTAAGGATTGCACTTGTATAGACCTAATATACGACTCGCCTCACGGCTTGTTTATTACATAAGATGGAAAACTACAGCTAACTGTAGTTTCCTTGAAACTAGTTCTACTGCGAAAAAAATAGTGAAAAGAGAACAGCCTTCGTTTAGACATAAACTGGAATGTTAACTAGAGAATATGTATTTGTTTTTTGCGTGGTTTATTCACAAATAGATTTCAATAAATTTATACATTAAGTCGGAGTTTGGAAGAATTCAAATGAAAAGAACTATTAAGCAAATTCTTAAAATGTGTACAACACATAATTTTACAAGCACTTCATATTGTAATATGCAAGTACTTTATTTTTATCAGCAAATGCAACGAAACCGAGAGTAGTTACTCGTGTTATTTCATAAGCCGAGGTCGACTACTTGAAACTTACATACGTCTTTACAAGTTGAACAATACAACAATATAGACTATCCATCTTAATTGTATTTCCACAACAGCAAAAATTAAATTTATTTTTATTTTTTGCTTAAATTAGTGTTTTTATAATTTCCAATCATATATAGCTTTTAAATTTCATTTATAAGGACAAAAGTATACTTCTTTATTTTTTCGATATTATAGGTTAAATAATAAACCATCGGTTCGACGGGTTGTAACTTAATAATTTTTTTTGGTCAAAACCATGGTAACGTTTTTGAGGTTGTATTAAAAAAGCAAATTGTTTAAAATAACATAAAAATTATGGAAGCTTCACTTTGGTCATAATATGTCCTACGGCAATGCCTTTTCTCATTTTTGTTAATATCAGCCGCTTGGACTTCTAATAATAAAATGTATGAAACCTCTTACCTCCACGTGAAATTCCACAGTTTTCACTTTAATTAGTGAAAAAGAAAGTGTCGGAACACTAGGCTGCCATGATTGTTACAAGGTTATATTTAAAATAAAATTCAAATGCCACTCTCGAGCACTGTAGAGGGAAAACAACTTATCCTACGCGAATCTGGGAGTATAGGATTCCATTCCTGGCAATAACATTTGAATTTTTTCTTAAATATAGTCTTGTAACAATCATGGCAACCTAGTTGTCGTGCAATATGGTGATAAATATTGTAGATTATAAATGCTCGACAACTGAAGTTTTAAGCGACCTGAAAATTTGTTATGGATTATTAACAATTTCATATGTATCCACATTTGTTAGTCAAATCTTACAAATGAATATTTAAGTATGTTAAAATAATCTAAAATCTGTATTATTGAATTAATTGATGCACTAGTAATTCATTTTCAATTAAATGTTTTTAACCTAAGAAAAATAATCTTTGCACTGCGCAAAGAGACAGAAGTCAATACACTCTAGTCATTTGTATTATCAATTTCGTAACTTGTATTGTAAGTCAATGATTCGATTTATCATTTACGTACGATTTATACTTGATTTGTACATCAATCGTCGCATCATACGTATAAAGTACAAAAGACAAACGATTACAAATAATTTCATAGCTATTATGGCAAAACTGCGTATGTATAATTTGTGGTAAAACAAAATTAATGGTGATTTAATCGTATAAATCATTTATGAGCAGTTTCTAATTTTTAGTTGCAGTTAAATAAAAACTAACACTTCATTACTGTACATTTAAAATTTAATGAAACTTTAAACAAAATATAAAATTTTCTTTGTTTTTTAATTTCACTCATCGAATTTTGATTTATGTGATCGATAATGTTCTTTTCATCGCTGCAAAAAATTGATCATAAAGTGACTCATATTATTTATTAGAGTGCTAATTAGTAATTTTGAAATGCTGCTTAAATTCGGGATGCATGTAAAGAAAAAAAAATGTTATACAAAAATAGAGTTGAAAATTTTCAACTCTATTTTTGTATAACATTTTTAATCTATCTATTTAAATCTATCTGAACATGCAGAAACAAATAAAAAAAAATTGACATAAGCTGTTTTGTCTTTAGGGCACAATTATTTATTACAAGATTGTTTCAAAATTATGTTAATCACCGTTTAAAATGTTTTTGAAATTTGATTATTTAAAGCGAAAAATCAAAATATTTCAGGAATGATGTTGATGTGCCAAAAAAAAAACAGCATTTTAATTTCAAACAAAAATTAACGCTATAAGCTTTTAGATTCTACAATCGTGAGTTTTGTTTAAAAAGTTAAATACAGAATTGGTTTTTCAATTTTTGATGTGTTGAAATAAACAAGATATTTATGTCTGTAATTTGATCAATAGAATGATAAAATGAAAGAAATAAAAAACTAATGTAATAAATACTTTTATTAACACTTACAATTAGTCAAGTCGACCGTTGTTCATAAAATATTATAGTAGGTACCTATAGTAATTTAATGGTTTTAACTGAAAACTTTAACTGGCATGAATTATGTCAAAAATTAAATAACATGTATTAAAGTTGTATCTTCGTGTTTATAAAAGTGAATAATAATTATCTAAATTCTAGATGCTATGTGGTTTTATAATAAAACTAAATAATAACAAAAATGTTTCTAAGACTTGTTTAATAGTTATGATAAAAGTTTTGTGATGATATGCTCTCATAAAAACTTGTTGATCAAAACTATTCTAGGAAAAACCAAACGGCATTTCATCTGTAAGGTTCGTGTTCTTACGATGTATTGAAGTCTCTCGCGTGCATTAAACATTACCAATTTCTTTGTCTGTATTTGGTAAAGATAATAAGGGAAGGTTTGACAACTAATTACAATTTTTTTTATAATTCAATTATTTACCGCGTAGGATGGTATCTATAAGCATTTGTATAAAATCTTATGTCATTTTTTTTAAATTTTGTAGTGTAAACAAGAATTATTGTATTTTGTTCTCATAACATAGACGTATTAAAAATTATCATTAATACCAAATTAAGAAATGAATACCCGTTGTAAACAATTAAATATTGTTAATTATAGACGCTCCACAATTGAGAAAAATCTTGAATAAAATTAATACCTACCATAATGCAATCATTTTCCAACGCTGATTTTTCGACTTACAGAAATTATATTAAAAGAAATATATTATCGCTGAACTTACTTATTCTTTTGATCGTATATTTTGCTAAACCTCGTATTTGTTGTTTCAACAATTTTAAGGATTCGCTAATTATGTACAGAAACATCTTCAATGCCTCATATAATTAAAATGAACAATAAAATTAACATTTAATTAAACTATTAATTATTAATGTAACACTACATAGCGATGTATTTATTCACATTTAATTGGAGAAAAATTATAATGATTCTAAAAACAGTTGTACATGCTTAGGCATCATGTAAATAAACAAACGTGTTCAGGGGGTATTCTGGTCTAGAAATTTGAAAAAATCGATTTTTTTTTTGCATATTTTCAAAGTTTAGACCTTCAGAAATATGTCCTTAAACGGATTTTTCAAAATTCGAATTATTTTCGGAGATACAGCGGATTTTGTATTGAGTATTATTATCTGAGTGAGAATTGTTTTCCAAACTTCAAACGCGTCTTTCTCAAAACTACTTTTTTTGAGGTGGTTGTCATGATATCTCAAGTTCTACTTAACCGATTCCTTTGAAATTTGAAAAAAATCTTTTTTATACATCGCTCTATCGGCTCTGCCTCGGATTTTGGAAAATTTTAATCTTAAGCATTTTTAAAAAATTCGAAAAGGTCAAGAAAAGGGGGTAAAAAAAATTGTTTTTTTTTAAGTCGACGCCATTTCATGAATTTTTTTTTTTTTTGGCAATGGTCAATCCGATAGCGACATCTTTACTAATGAAGAATTTTTTTAATTTGTTTGTTTTAGATCACTACAAGGGTTGGAAACATGTCAACCAAGGAGCACGTTTTTTTTTGTAGCCCCCACTCCACCGGCTTGTAATTCGACGATTTTTTGATTTTTTTTTTAATTTTTTTTTTATATTCTTCAAATGTCAATAAAAATCATATAAAAAATGGATAGTAAAAATGTTTTTCATTTTTTTTTATCTTAGTTTGAAAAATGCCTAAAATTTAGGCCTCTAGACCAGAATACCCCCTTCAGGTATTTAGTTTGAAATCACAGATCGAAGTTTCAATTTTATTTATACAAATTATTAAAAAAAAATATTTTTGCGAGTGATGGTTATTTCAAAATACGTTCATTAAAAATAAAACATACCTTAAAAATCGACATTAGCAAACATTATATTTTGTTATTTTTTGCCTAGTGGCCCTTAAATTAATAATTTAATCCATACTAATATTATAACCACATGTGTTTTCCTTATTACAGTTTTTTGCCGTGTAATACTTTATTATCATTCAATTGGAAAATGGCATCAAACAACTTCAAATAAAAACAGAAGAAAGCATACACACGATTATATAAAATTGTTGCTCATTGGACAATAACAATTTCGTAAATTTATTGTGTGAGTTAGCAATAATTTAAATTTGAGTTCATGTATATATAGTAGATAAATTACCTGATGATTGACACTTTGTCACAGTTATCATTATTGTTATTGTTGTTGTACTTAAACATCGTCTGCAATTAGAAAGTAACGATGTGAGCAAATACTTAATAGGTTATAGATTGACAAGAAATATTTTAACTTGATATTATACAGTATGGGCAGTGATTGTATGAAATAACAGTAACAGTTATTTTAGAACTATTACTGGAAAAGGGCAGGTTCTAAAAATAACAGCTCTCATAATTATATTGTTCCGCAAAGTCCGAATTATATGACTGAGGGTTCGCCGCTAGATTTCCTGCTGGATTTGTGCTGGCAGCTGCGTTGGCTGCAGCTATGGAAAAAACGTAACTGCAGGCACATACTTGATTTTAGAATTAGAATCACGTTTATTTTTCGTGCTTGGTTCTCTCTGGCTTTGAGCAAGAAAACAGTATCTTGTCATGTGGACTACATGTGCAACCATCACAAACAAATATGGCGTGATATTGTATATTTTTGTGACAGTTTATACATTTTTACAATGCAAAATAAAGAGAAACGGAACCCAATATTCGAAAAGTGATTAAAACCACAAATTGAGGTTTTGATTGAAGCAAAATGTCACTGCACACGCATGAACTCTAGCTACAAATCCAGCTTTAGAGCATGGATCGCTTGGAACCTAGCGGCAAAATTAAGCAGTTAATCTAGAAGCGAAACCAACGCCGTGTGATGTAGATTTTATAACAGTTCTCAATGAAGATATCTAGGTAGCAATAATTGATGGCGTATCAAGTTTAATCAAAATAGGTCCAGCTGTTTTCGAACACCTAAAAATTAGAATTCATTTTTTAGTCGTGATCAACGGTGGGCAATACACGGTCCGCGGGCCAGCTGCGGCCCGCGAAAAGCTTACATCCGGCCCGCGAGATCTTTAGAAGAAGTAAATAAATATTTTTCTATGTAATTAGTCGTAGCAACATGTATGTGCATAATTTAGTACTAATATTAAAACTAACATCAATTAAAGCATCTATCACTTATGATTAATAGTTATTTTTTCAATTCTTTGTAATTTCTCGAAAACGATAAGAGGAATAAATGTAGTAATTAGCTTCTTTTTTTAAATTTATTTCATATCTGGAGGCTAAAAAATTACAGGTCACAAGAAGGTGTCAACAATCACGGCTCGCGAAAAAAGCGTAAAATTTATTCCGGCCCATATTATAAAAAACGTTGCCCACCCTTGGTCTAGATATTATACAAATAATATCCTAATAAACTTGCAAGAATATTTGGAATATCTATAAACTTTTGGCTCATTTGTGTTGTGCGCATTGCACACAATAATAAGTTAACATTGTTTAATGATGTTATATTATTATATGATCATATAACTTGGCTTAACCTAATCATTTGCAACAATATGTCAGAGTGTACACATTATGACACATGAAAAATTAAAATGTAATTTACAAATACATAAATCACACAATGACCTTATTTAAGAATTTTTAAAGATAAGCAATTGCCGACTTTTATCAAAAAACGAATTTCGGTTTCGCCATCCATGTCCAGTTTATATACAGCCGAGAGATTGGCTTAGGGCAGACACATAGAGTATGTAGTACTTAAAATTTACTCTTGCTATACTTGCTATTCGCAACGAGCTTGTGAATCAAGGAAATCCGATCTACTTCGATCCGATCCGATCAACGAAATAGGAATCTATTTAATTTATTGCTGATTAAAGCTGAATAGGCTAACAATCTGATAGTTTCCATTCCGAATATAATTTGTGAAGTATACAATGTTTTAATGATCTAATCTTTTTTTTGCCAAGAACCAAATGGTTTTAAGAGAAACACATAAGTTTATACAGTTGCCTACTTTCTGTTCGGCCGAAGACGACAACGGACAAGGTGATGGCCTGATCCAATGAAGATGAGATTTTCCGGTCCCATTCGTCCGAACAGTCCAACAAGTGGGGTGACGTGCAACTTGCGTGCAACGTTTTTTTTGAGTTACTGTTTTTATTTGTTTCGCCATGAATGCCGAAAAACTAATTAGTGCCGTTCAAGAACACCTTCCCATTTGGAAGATTATGGTGTAAACGGTGAGATAAAAAATAAAAATAATGGGTATACTCGATTTTTTCAGAAAGGTGTCACCTTTCTGAAAAAATCGAGTATACCCATTATTTTTATTTTTTTGCTCTCCATTTTCTTATGTAGTAGGGAGTGTTCAATAATAAAAATATCAAATCCTTCGGATCCATTTCTATATTTTTTTAATTAATCCGTAGCATGAGCCGAACGTCGGTCCCAGTGGTTGCTCGTTCGGCTTCTATGCCGGTCGTCTGTTAGTTCGGCTGAACTCGGCCGGATGAATGTTTGGCCGTTCACGGCTCCAAGGAACGGGAAGGCGTAGAAAATAACTAAACTTAACGGTGGTGAATGTCGAATGAGATGTAGAAAGAATATGAATGACGTCTTTTATGACATATCGACAAACGGACGCTAAACGCATTATCACTTAGTCCAGACATTAGAGTTCAAAAACTGGTGTTATCTGGAATGTTTTAAATGAGTTCTTGACAATAAATCTGAAGTTTTCACTTCGAATTTTTGCTGGAAATACCTTTTTTTTCAGTAAAAAAGTTTTAAATTCACAGTTTATTTTATACAACTTTCTTTTGCTTGATATAGAAAAATTTTGATAAAAAATCTGAAAACTAGAGAACGTTTCCTACGGAATTGGTTGTAAACATTTTTTTCATAGAATGCCAAATAAACTAATTACAAGCATGAGAAAAATGTCGAAGGCAGCCTCTACTCCAGTTTTTACTTGTAAAGATATTCATCTTATGCGATTCTACACGCATTTAAACAGCAGACGTTAAATTGAAATTTTATTAATTGATCGAATTTTTGACAGTTGTTGCGAAAGTTTACCTGTTCAAAATAATTTTATCAAAAGGTCAATTCAACCTTTCATAGCTCAAACAATAAAAGAAAAATAGAAAAAAATCCTGTATAGCTCAAATTTGGCAGAAATCTGATGAGTGGGGGTGCTTAGCCCGATGGCGAGTGCGCGGGGAGTGGGGATGATTTTTGCGTTGAAATTTCGTTTTTTTCGGCCGATGATATTTAAACAGATACAGTGCCAAGCAAATATTAAATTCTCATATCGGGATTATAGATTTATGATGATAATGACAATAACTGAAAATCCAAGGAAGCGATCCTACAGAAGAAATTTTATCAAAATAGTACCTTTTGATTTAAATTGTAAACCGCCTACGATTGTCCCTGAATCGTTACTGATCGCTTTTCCCACTCTTCTTACTATGCAGATAATCTTGCTATTATCTTAAATAAGCGATACTACTTCGATATGCACGAACATCTTCAGTGGGCTTTAGGAGAGAAACCTTGGCAGTTCTGAATTAAATATACATTATTATATACATCTATTTTATTTATTTAATAACTTTGCATTTTAAAACTAATAACAAAAATTCATTTAGTAATTAGTATGAAAAGAAAAATATTTACACTTTAATATTCTATAAAAATATACAAACTCAGACTTTTTTTTATTTTAAGGTACATTTCGAATTTACAAAAGATATATGAAAATGAAGGAATAAGAAATGAGTGTTTGAAAAATATTCCTAAGAATATGAGTGGCAAGATAAATAAAATTAATTTAACTCTCAAAATAAAATTAAATAACAAAAATATAATATATAATATTGATTTAGATATTTTGCAAAAATATGAAAATGTTTTAAACACTTTTATTTTAAATATGCCAAAATTTCTACAGAATTTATTTTCATAAAGCTCTGCCACAATTTTTTTTAAATTTATTTTTAACTTCAAATGTTGAGTTAAACGTAAATTAAAAAATAGTGAAATTAGGATAATAAAAAAATTAAATAGAAATGTTGACCCAATTAAAATAAAGTAAAAAACATAGGCATACTTCTTGAAAATGTGTACACGTTTACGTATAAATTATTACCGCAGAACCTCGACAACTCAAACTTCGATAACTTAAAAACATTCATAATTTAAAAAAAGTTATGTTCTCCCTATTGTTTGAGTTCTGAAATCTTCGTTACTTAAAATACGAAACATCTATAAGTTTAACGATAATTGAACATTTGGTCTTCAATAACTCAAAGTTGAGTCTTAGCGACTTTCGTATTTTAAAGTGTCTATCAGCTCCTTTTTTTAACACGATGTGTAAATAGGAATTCATTTTTTTAAATTCCTAGCACGTGTTCATTACGGCTGTTAGCTTATGACACAGACACTCTCTTTAGAGCAATGTCATTACTTTGCTCCTAAAAAAGTCAAGTGATTTCAAACTCTCTAAATCAATTTTATTTTCAATACTAAGCAAAGAAGAAAAAATCTTCATTTATAGTAATGACGTAGAAGACAGTATTTTCGCTTCTATATTTAATACTAAAAATAAAGTTTATTTAGAGAGTTTTAATTTCTTAAAACAAAAAGAACTGACATTTTATCGCACTAATAGCAAAAATATGGGTCTTTAAACCTTGATAACTTAAACTTTATAAATTTCTTAACGTTTCCTTTAAATTTTAACTTATCGAGGCTCTCTGTACTGGATTTGATTTGTAGAACTCCCAAACTATGACAAGTTGACTCTGAAATACGTACTTGTATTGCATATTGATGTCAGGTATTAAAAAAGAGTCGAAAAGTTTAAATTCTTGCAAACGTCAATTTAAAAGAATGGTGTGTTTTATAGAAATGTTATTTGATTGTTAAGCTAAGAAACATATTAGAATATTTCTATTTATCTAGTTCCATAAAGTTATGGATACATTCTTATAGCTTGGTTAGTTTGAGGTAACATTTCTACAGAAATTCATCATGTGTGTCGACATTTGAAAGTCTTTTACTAATTTCATTTTAGCAAAACCAAATTGAACGCAGAGTTGTGAAGATAAATAACAGTACATATATTTTATGGGAAAATAATTACAGAAAGTATTTTTTTTAGCTTTTTAATAAAAATAGTCCTTCGGTGACCGTGACGGAAGACATCTATCAAAACCACCATTTAAATATCATCGTTGTCTTCCGTCGCAGTCGAAAGTTTCGAAAGGTAATCTTAAATTCAATAATTATTAGTTGTCGACTTTTTTTCTCGTTGAGGCATAGATAACATAACAAGTTTTCAGTTAAATGCTTGATAGCATTAAAAATGTATTTTTGTGACTATGAACCAATAAATTTATTTCTACAAATCTGCATGCAATTAGTTTCTTTCCTTCTTTGCGTCTTAAACTTAAACATTACTATTGTAGGCACAATAGCATAACATGATGTTAATGAAGATATGAGAGATCAAAATTATAAATGCCATTTTATCGGACAATGAAATGTCTATGAAAATATTTAGGAATGATTAATTATTTATTGGTGTCGTTATGGGATCGTTTCGAAGATTAATTCATTTTTATATGTATTATCACAGTGTAATTTTCTACTAATTTTAATCGTAAACATTCCTTCGTATTGAGTAGGCTTGTCTTCGTAACGTCAGTAGAAAACCAATTTATAATGTAAATGCTTCTACAAAATTAAAAATTTGATTTTGTGATTTCATTTTTGAAATATTTCAAACACTGGTTTATTGCTTAATCAGCCAACGTCAAAAGATATTACATCTTAAGCCGCTCAATTAATAAGATAACTGTTGATATTTTTGTGTACAAAAATGGGAGATCTAGCAAACTTAACCTTCCAAATTGAAGATTGAAAATATGGTGACAAATTGTTATCGAAGATCATGGTTTAAGAACCATTATTAAATTTGGAATCAAAAGTTATTTATTATGTACTACGTAGGTAGCTGGTAATCAAATTAGTCTGCTAAAAAAACAATTTAGCTATATAGATTCAAAAACCTATAAAAATATTAAGTAATTTTCATTGCAACTTGATTTAACTGGAATATCAAATTTGATGTATTTTATACTTTTGGCCGTGAACTGTGTTCGTAACATCTGAATTTATTAAAACTGCAACACATCAGTGCAACCTTTCAATCTTTGCATGTTAAACTGGAATTCATTTTACGTTTAATGTATGTAAAAATGCGAAGACTTAATCAAATCTAAATGTCGTTTGGCAATTAATAACATGTTGTTTGTGAATTAGCGTTTTAATACTGGTTAAGAAGAAGCCAAGCAAAGTTTAGTGTTCAGTGCGTCGCCCTTATAATTTTAGGCATCCTTCTATAATGATGGTTAAGGTTAAACCTATATCTTATAGCTGGATCCATCGGCGTTGATAGGGAGGTCTTCAACACCGAATTGAGCCACATGTCTCGGCGCTTGGACATGCGTCGCGGTTTGGGCGTCGTTTCTTCGTTGCGCGTGCAAGGCTCTTGCTCCCTCGCGAATCCGCTGGAGCGCTGGTCGGCTGTTCTGGATGAGGTCGTTGACGGCTGTAAGAGTAGCGATCGGGATCTGAAATCGTTAGTATTCACTAGTTTTTATTTACAATGCTTTCGTCAACACTACTTAATAATTAACCCTCTATTTCATTGTTTCACAAAAAGTTTTATAATAGTGGTATAGCGAAGTGTAGGCGGAGGACATGGTACTATTTAGAAATGTCAATAACTTGATATACATTTTTCAATAATCCAAAGCAAGTTCAGCAATTGATGTTTTTCATATTTTTAGTTTTAATTACTAGCGTGGAAACATATGGATTATAGCTTTTCCATTTACCAAGCTTTTGCACGTGTTAATAATACCGACTTCGATAAGAGTTTGATCTTAGCCCGATTGTAGACGGATAAAAAGTGCTTTCTACTTTGAGATTGAGGGCGTATTGACTGGGTGCCCGATCTCATTATAATTAAAAACAGACGGATAAAAAGTCTGGAAAGATGTCTAGAATCCGAAATGTAAAAATACGAATTATCGACAAAGGTCCCGCTATTATTTAATTTATTTAAGTTACTGGGATGTAAATTTCCATACAGAATGTTTACAAAACATCTATGTTATTGTAATCTAAATTTAAACTGATTAGTTCTGCACAAAAATCGCGGCGTCACAATATTTCAAAATTTTAAATTAAAAATATATAATAATGAAATAAAAAAATAGCAAGAAATCAGTAACAATAATTTTTCGAAAAGTAAATCAATGAAGGACAAACAAAATTTCTGTTAAAAATGTAATAATCCACACTTATTGTAGGTATAACATTTGTGAAAATGTACAACTTTTGAACCGACTTTGGAAAGTGAATGAAATACCAGAAGTAGATCTTTTTATGGTAGGTAATAATGGTTAATTCTTATTGTATTAATAGTCATTTTTAGAACGTTTAATTATTGAATTTGTAAGTAAGTAAATTTTGTTAGCATCAAATTTCAAAATTTTATAACTTCTCAGTCTAGTGATCGACTATAATGTTTTAATTGTGTATAACTTATTAAAAAGCATATAAGTCGAAAATTGTCAATCTGTAAACAAATAAAAAATTCGAAAAAATCTCCATTATGTTCTATGTAAGTCTGTAACAATCTTACAAATGAACATTTATTTTGAAATTATTCAATATGTCCGAGCAAGTCCAAAACAAAACTTAAAAACATTTGTATTGAAAGAGGATTTAAAAGTCGCTACGTGTTTTCATGTACTACAAGTAGTTCAAAAGTCAAGTTTTTAGTGACGAAAACATTGCATTGTCAATAAAAGTTGTAAGTACTGATGACTTCATTTTAGTATTAAATAATTGAACGTCATTTATCGTCGTCATCCTTTTAAAAAAAGTCAAATACTCCGTTGTAACGTTGAACTACCGTTAGACCCAAACATATACTCGTATAACATGTTCGTTAATTTTTGTAATTGTCTCGCATTTTGATAGTCTGCGGGTGCGACTGAATTTGCTTGACGAACGACAAATATAAAATTCAAACCATGTCTGTTATACTTTGGGTAAATGTTTTTGTTGTAATTCAGATTTCAGAAGATAAAAATGTAAGTGCACGTCAACATAGACAACGTTAGTAGCGTAATAATACGTCTTGTATAGGCAGTGTTGAATCAGTGAATGTGGGTCTTACTCAGCGTTGCCAGACGTCCCGATTTTAAAATCAAAATTAAATGTCCCGCGCGGGACAGGCTCAGTCCCGCTTTTCGGGGATAACTCGACAGTGCGTAAATAATTATTTTCTTATTGTAAGTTGCAATTTGTAACACTCACTCCTCAGACTATTGTTTTAACGCCATATTTTTCTAATGAATAAAACTTTGATTTCTGTTTTTTTTATTTTTTTTTTATTCAGAAGACGAATAAGACTCAACTATTTAACGATAGGGTAAATCTAAATTAAAATATCATATTTTTATTAAAATACATTTTCTATGGCTATTTTTGCTATCTACTGTCACGTAAACGTAATTTGAACTCAAATAAAAAGATAAATATTTAAAAACTTCTGATTGTATACGTTTTTTTTTACTATGTCCCACTTTCAACGAAAGAATCCCGCTTTTTTTGCTCAAAAAGTTCCAAAATCCTGACTTGGCAAAAAAAAATCTGGCAACGCTGGTCTCAGTGCCCTTCATTCGAAAAGTAAAAATTCGTTACTGTGGCTTGGTTATGAAACTATGCAGCACTAAATAAACATATATCGTATCATACCAGATCATATTAAATCATGAAATTACCTAAATCTAATGACCACAAGTGTCGAATATATGCAATGTATAATAATATTATTATGGCTTAAAAGTTATTGATATGTGATAAAACCAAAGAAACAACAAAATCATAATTTTTGAAGTTAGAGCTACTGTAAAAAGGGATTGAATGTTACAGAGGTTTAAACGGAATGCTCAAAAATGATAAGGAAATTCGAGCTAGACAAGTAGACCCACGGCGTTGTTTGGTCATCTACTTTACTAACGACTTTACTAATCGTGTCTGTTCATATGAATGTCAAAAACATGTTTCTAGCTCTTATTTTTTTCGTAATTTTGGTCTCACTTTGTATACATTAGTGTAATAAAAATGGTCTTAGCTATAATGTATACGTTTAATTTTTGTCTTTATATTCACGCATAGTTTTTGAACAAAACAACAAAACATTGAACGATTTTCGGGTAGGGACTAAAACTAATTCCTTGTTTGACGGTATCTTATAAATGATAATATAATTAACACTAGGCATTTATTCTTTGCATTTTTTTATGTTCAGAAATTATTATACTATATCCAAAATCAAAGAACCAGGAAAACTGCAATATTAACAGATACGTCAAAAAAAGACGAAGTGTTTATAATTTATGTACTTGTTAATTTTTACGATTTTATATAGCCATATGAGACAGGCTGATTTATACATACAACCTTAATTATTATTATATACATAAAAATCCTTGGGTTCATTAAAGCCCATTGTTGTTATTTTTTACCTTGGATGCAGTTATAATCAGCGCCAAGGCTTGGGTTGAAAGTTACATCTGCCAAATTTTGTAAAATAATTGCCCATTTATATATGATTATCTCCCCCTTTTTATTACGGAATATTGAAGGCAAGTCGCCATTTTCTTTAGATTAAGTATTGTTGAATGAATCGTTTTAACTGACAAAGCATAGTATTAGAATTTTTCAAAAATGTAACAATCACTCCCACCTTTTCCTACTTCTTTTGGCGCGTTATGAAAAATGATGAGAGTAAAATTTTGCGATGCGCGCGCATGCTGCAACACTGTAACATCAAAGTTAACAGGACGAAGTTGCTGATAGAAAAAGGCTGCCATAGAATATAGGCAGAGACCATGTTCGAATGCGCGTAGCGTCTAATACTTGTACTTATATCAGTATAACTTCGGTTCTTTTATTATTTCAGTTCAATAAATGATTTGCAAAATTAATTTTATTCATCCAAAGAAGTGCAACTTCTAGCGCGTATACATAGTACACGCACCTATTTTTTATTATCAGTTTGACAGTTTAACATGATCAAAACTGTCTATTAAATAAAAATTTTGAGTAACCCGCAGACAACAATGCATGCAACTTTATAACAAGTATTTATAATTCCGTTAGATCGGTACATCGGTATTTTAGAGAATGAATGTATATTTTAGGGCACAGTAACTTGTAACTCAATCAGCGCGAAGCTGAGAGTTTCGAGTTTTTTTTAATAAAACTTTGCAGTGTTCATGTTGCCATGGACGGTGCAAGCGAATTACAGTTTCCAGAAATAAAACCTTGCACCGTCCATGGCAACATGAACACTACAAGGTTTTATTAAGAAAAACTGGAAACTCCCAACTTCGCGCTGATTGAGTATCAGCGCGAAGCTGGGAGTTTCCAGTTTTTCTTAATAAAACCTTGTAGTGTTCTTGTTGCCATGGACGGTGCAAGGTTTTATTTCTGGAAACTGTAATTCGCTAATAAAAGAGAATTCATATTATGGAAAGGTGCTATAAACATTTATTATTTTTAACTAACATTCATGATCAACTACGATTGGTAATATTTACTGAAAACATAAAACTGTTTCCTATGTGTAAAAAAAGGTGAGGCTATATCTATAGGTACTCTATAGTCATGTATATTTTTCCACACTTATTATTTTTAATCCTGAAGCATATTGAAAATGGCGCGCTATAATTTGGTAGCTATGGACGTTAAAAATTGAATCGCAAAGTTTCCAAGCCGAGCGAAGTAGCGCTCGTAGAAAGAGAGAGAAAAAATAGTAGATTTTATACGCTCGACAACTGAAATCACTAGCGTAGTGTGCTTTTCTAATTCATCATACCGCACTTTCTTTTATTGTTAGTCTAAAATCCGACATTACAAATATATACCTCCATTTTATTTATTTTTTTAAATGAAAGGTTATTTTATTACCTATTCAACGATACTAAGTTGCCTAAACAAAAGTGGGTCCCATCCACGGTTCCCTAGATTTTAGATGTTAAGTTTTCTGTATGAATTTTTTTCCGATCATGTATTGATTCATTGATCAAGTACTGAATTCAAGACAGGTTAAATATGAACAATGATATCAGATTTTTTTTACTTACACACTTATTTATCAGCGACAATACATAAAAAACCCAGGTCGCAGTGCCAAAACCCTGCCGACAATATAGTGTATTTGCTAATACAGGCAGTCTGGTTTTAATATGCGAACTTTAGTGTGTTCTTAAGCAAAATAAAAAATTTAACACCTTAACACACTCCATAAAAGTATTTTTTTTTTAATTGCAATATTATTATGAATCTAACGTTTACACCGAATTAAATAAGTGTTTTCAAAAAATTTTAGGGGCACTTTTTAATTGCTACCAAAGGGTTAAATTTCAATTTTGAAACGATTTGGAGAAGTTTTTCGGTACTTTAGGGCCCAAAAACATTTTTCAACCCCTAAAAACTATCCATGGATACACTTTTGGTCAGGCAACCTAGTACTGTTGGATAGGCAATAAAATAACCTTTCATTAAAAAAAAAAATTAAATAACAATTGGGAGTATATCTTTGTAATGCCAGATCTCGCACTATGTGGTCCATTGGGAAAAAATCCGAGATATTCAATTTTTTTTTTCATATTTGGTATATACTCATCAGTGTTAATTATTATGATCTAATTATAATGAATATGTTGTGTATAACCAATTTAAAATTCTTATGATCTATGATATTTTTTACATTTTACGTTTTAACGATAATATTTTACACAAATAAGTTTTTTATTTAATCACGAGAAATTGGACAATTGAATTTTAATATAGATAAACTAAATTAAAAAATTTGCGACGTTTCGTTAATTTGTTTTAACTTCTTAAATTAACGAAACGTCGCAAATTTTTTAATTTAGTTTATCTATATTAAAATTCAATTGTCTAATTTCCCGTGATTAAATAAGAAACTTATTAATTATAATGGACGTGAACAATATTGAGATTTTACACAAAATTCAGTAAACTGTCCAAAACCACAGAGAAATAACTTACATTAAAAATCCCGTCCACCACAGGCGATCGGTCTCCGCTTTGTCTTTTTTCTCTCAATTCGTATGAAAAATCTTTTTCTGGTTTATCCATTTCAAACTAAAAAAGAAAAGAATAAAGAGTTTAAATTAAAAAAATACATTGTATTACCATAAATCAATATTATTAAACACGTATGGTTCAGCACAACTTCAGGTGCAGTCGATTGTTAACAATGCAACCTATATTCTGAACCGAGGTTGTTTTTGGGCATACGAGTGAATTGTTTAGTCAATTGATTATTTGTCTGTTTGCAAATATTTGTTACACCGACGGTAATTTATTAATAAATAAATTACCATCTGTGTAAAAAATATTTTACAGACAACAGACCAAAATATTTATTATAAGTAATATTGATTATTTTTCTGTTTGCATTGGTTATTTCAAACAATGCAAACAGAAAAATAACAATATTATAATAAATATTTTGGTCCGTTGTCTGCAAAATATCGACAGTTAAAAGGATAAAAACTATATATTGTCTCTTATGTTATATAAACATCCACTAAAATCGTCTTCTAAGGAGTGGAAAGCGGGAAGGTACGGCGGTGTTAATAATTAATACATTCTAACTTTTAAACTATAGATCTTATGAACTTGAAATTTAGCTGATATGTACTTTTATGCTATTTAGGTCCTGCCGATAAGGAGCAGCCCTGCGAGACAAGATTGTAATACGATGGAGCCGAAGGCTCTACTATTGTTTTCGCTGCCGACCGGGGCACAGCCCCGCGATGTAAGATCGAATACTACTTTTGTTGCCACCGAATGGGACGCACCGGTGGAGTCGAAGGGGCTCCACTATAGTTAACGCTGCTGTGTTTCATCTCAGTCGCGTGCGGAGCCACGGGTAGCGCCTAGTTTATAGATATATTTTGATTTATCGTAACGAATGGTTAATATTTTTGAACATATTGTATTCGAAGAATATGCACATGCTGAGGTTCAATTATTCAAACTTATGGGTCAACACAGCTACTGTTGCAGTCAGTTTTTGACACTGATATGTACAGTTAGTGAATAGGAAGGATTATAATATGTCATTTGCACAGCAAAGTAGACTACAGAAGAATAGAATAACTCCATCATAATGTAGCATCATAAGTAAACAAGCCGTGAGGTAGGAAGTTTATTGGAACTTTACAAGTGCGGCAGTGAGATCACCACGACCAACTTCCCAGTATGCTCTATATTGAATATTCAGTATATGTGGGTATTTAACGAATTAAATCCGAGAAATAAAATAAAAAGGATCAGGTGAAAAGACCAATTTTTAGGTACGTTTTTATTCGATACTTTTCGTCGGTATTATTCCGACTTGTTCAGGTATCTCGAAAATTCTGTTAAAACATAAGTCATACCAATATTTTTTTACAATAAAATAATGAAGTACAATAATAGTCCAAAAATTATTAGCGTTAACTGATTGACTAATATGAAATTTATAATATTTTCAATAATTTTGGACTATTATTGTACTTCATTATTTTATTGTAAAAAAATATTGGTATGACTTGTGTTTTAACAGAATTTTCGAGATACCTGAAGAAGTCGGAATAATACCGACGAAACGTCGTATATCGAATAAAAACGTACTTAAAAATTGGTCTTTTCACCTGATCCTTTTTATTTAATTTATTTCAAGACCTGATTTTTCCTAATATCTGAGAAATATTTTTCAAAAATACTAAAATACACTTTTTTGCATTTTTTTAGATAAAAAAACCCGCTGGGCCGATTTTGATAAAAAAAAACAATAGAATCAAAATGACGTTAACATGCTTGACATGATTACGAAGTCGCTGTGATTTTTTATTCGCGAGATGTAAAATCTACTTTTTTGGGGTCTATTAAAAAAGAATGGCTTGACTGATTTTGAGAAAAATATTTCAGATCACATCTACATTATTACGCGTCGATTGTCATCCTAACGTAGTCGATATCATTTTTATTCTCACAGAGACCTCTTTTCAAAAATTGTATAAAAATAGTGTTGTGTGAAAATAAAAATTTTGATTTCTATTTTGGATCAGTTACAATAATTTCTCAATGTACTGGGAAGTTGTTAAAAATATTTCAGAAATAAAATGTATTGAAACAATATGTCTACATTTAACTTGATAATCATTTGCTTTTGATTGCGTTTGTCAATTGTCAATAGATATCAAGTTTATTGCGGTAGTCAAGAGAGAGGAGAGAGATTATATGCGATAAACAACTGAGGTCAACAATGTCTATATTGTAGTCAGGAAACTTACCAAATAATAATCATCAAAGTTACTTTTAAAATATAAATGTATCGTCTAATTTCAAACACCGCCAGATACATTTTCTTTAAAAGGAGATTTTCTGTCTATTTTATTTTTTTTTATTCTAAAACGAATGAATTTAAAATCAATATGGTGTTTGCTATACTTATCAAATATTGCTTTAAATTTTGACAACTATATTACTCACGTAATAATAATAATAATAATATAAATAATTACATACTGTAAAATTTACATTTTTGGATCTGACTGAATTTGAAATTAGACGCCACAAATTATCTAGTGAGCTCTACCTGATCTAAAACATTATTTTTATCATTTCACGTAGAAACCATAACATATTATGTACAGATTTTTAATTTTTACATGAGCTACCGGTATAGTTTCCGACCGACGGCGGTTTGAAGCTCACTGATGATGGCCGAGTTTTAAAAGTTACGCTACCCACGTATTATGCTAGAGGTCATTGATTTTTGACAATGCAACACCATAAGCTATAGTTTGTTATGCTGAACCGAGGCTGTTTTTCGGTATAAGAATGAAGTGTTATTTGTTACATGTGTTTAGTCAATTCATTAAGCAATGTGTTTATTGACTGAAACAAGTGACCCGCTTTTCCATCTCTTAAGAGATTTATTTTTTTTATCAACAATTAGTTGCCATAGTTAACTGAATGAGAAACAAAATCTTATGACAAAGACTTTGACCTAGAAATATTAATTTTTTCGTACATGTGAAACTGCTTTTTTGCGTTCTTTTTCTTTAAGCGGCTGGACCAATTTTGATAATATTTCTTTCTCATCATATGACGCTAAGGAAACAAAATGATCACGTACGAACAAACACACATTATGTTAAAAATTTCGAACCCATTTCAATAACTTCTCTATACAGGGTGTCTCAATCGACGTTGGCTATAACATGGGTAACTTTGTTATTAGTGGAGATAGAAAGTCGGTTAAATGGGCAAAGTAGTGCAGAAAATTGGGCTCATTAACGTCCCGTCGAAAAAACAATTGAATTTTGACACCCTATGATTTTATTCAGAAAATAGTGAAAATTGCCATTTATGAAAACTGGCCATAACTTTTTTATTTATGAAGATATTTGAAAATTTCATTAACCATTCTTTGATAACTTTTTAAGGTCTTTTCAGTGGTGTAGGCATAATTTTTTTATTTCCACTACATAATGGGATATTAACATGAACTTTGGTTTTTCTTATGGACGGCATTTTTGATTTTCAGATATTCGAATTCTACTTATTTTTCTGAATAATTTGACATAGCATATCCTATATCTAAACCAATCAGAAGCTACAAAACTGACCAAAATAGCTTTTTGGCGTTATCAAATTATTCAGAAAAATAAGTAGAATTCGAATATCTGAAAATCAAAAATGCCGTCCATAAGAAAAACCAAAGTTCATGTCAATATCTCATCATGTAGTGGAAATAAAAAAATTAAGCCTACGCCACTGAAAAGACCTTAAAAAGTTATCAAAGAATGGTTAATGAAATTTTTAAATATCTTCATAAATAAAAAAGTTAGGGCCAGTTTTCATAAATATCAATTTTCACTATTTTCTGAATAAAATCATAGGGTGTCAAAATTCAATTGTTTTTTCGACGGGACGTTAATGAGCCCAATTTTCTGCACTACTTTGCCCATTTAAGCGACTTTCTATCTCCACTAATAACAAAGTTACCCATGTTAGCCAACGTCGGTTGAGACACCCTGTATACTGGACGTTAAAAAATCAAATTGTGTGTTCATGTCGCGCTCCGTTTAGTTCTTGACAACTATATCTCGAATGTTGATATCCACTTTTAACAATTAATAATTCAGGAAGTTTTATCGCAATATTGGCATACTTATTGCTGAAATCAGAATGTGAAAACAAAGTTATATATGTATACCTATATATAATTTTTATTCATACGTGTTAGCACGATAACTCTCAACAGATTTAATTGATTTAAATGAAATTTAATCCATACATTAGAATTCATCACCACAGGAAGCCTTTTTACAATGGGCCTAATCGGTTCATTTAAAGGGTAATATGTAGGGATTGAAATGTATTTTTGGGTCCAAAAATACCGAAAAAGTTCTCAGTGCGACACGAGTTTTTTTATTATAATTGATACTCAAACTTCTCCAATAGACGCTTCTGAGTTTCTGACCTTATCTATTTAAACTTCTCCGAACATGAAGATACAAAAAAAAATTCAAAAATGCTTTTATGCAGATTACCTTGAAACATTTAAACATAAAAATATACGAAAGATTTTGCACATGTGTTATTTAAACAATTTACCTGTGTATTAACAGGTGGAACAAGTGGGGCGGCGACTTCCTTCGTGGCAACGACCCCTGCAAATTGTAATCCTGCGGTTGTGAATACAGTGAACAGCAATAGCCACACGAATCGGTCCATCAGGTAAATAAAATACATCTGCAAACAGTTGGAAATACATGATAAATATGTGTATTCATAGAAAAACTATTGGTAATATTGCAGCCAAAAATATATAATAGTTTTTAAAATGAAACATTTTAATCGCATCGATGTAGATTTTCTGTAAACAAAATTTTCTGTAAAAAACACTGTCAGCAACAATTTATGAGTATATCGCTTCAAAATTTAAAGTCATAACAACTGGTAGGTATAGATTAACTCCAACCATCCGGATTCTAAACTACCTGTCGATACGTTTATTAATTTTTATATTCTTTATTTTGGGCCTGGGGAGTTTGGTATTTCTAACAATTAGTAGGCTGCCTTATAGTTACGAGATGAGTTCCTAATTAATTAATTAATTAATACAGAGAGCATTAAAGGTAGATTTGCATTATTCGTACAGATACGGCAGATATGAGTTCAGCACTGATCAGACAATTAATTTATAATTGAATAAATTTGAACATATGTAGATTTATATTAACCGCATTGACAACCTCACCAGATGATGCCTACGTACCGAAAAAGCGAATTTTTCAAATCATATGTGAAGAAATTTAGTTGACACACCGTTCAACAGATCGAAACCAATTTTAAACTTAGGACTTTTAGGGGATTCCTCAAGGTTTTTTTTTATTTTCCATTTACTTCCTCATTTCAAGGTAGTTTAATTTTTTCGAAAAATAATGAAGCTCGTATTGCATAAATCGACATGCCATTAATGACTCTACATGCTTCTGTATTTTATTATTTTGCAAAATAAAATTTTACTGATTTATCTAAATATTTTAGTGCGATACATTTATTGCGGTTTAGGAAAAACCATCAGCCGGTATTGAAGTTACAATCAAATCGTATTTTCTTTATTTTTATTATAATTAGAGTTTTGTAGATAAATTATGTTTGAGAAAAAAAATACATGTAACATATATTGCAAAACAAATTAAATAAATATTTTTCAAATGAAGATGATTTAATTTTTAATTGATGAAGAATAAAAAACAAAAAAAAATATAATAATTTCGGCGCGGTTCAGAGATATGAACGCGGGAACCTATATCAACTGTAGAATGTGTGCTTAGGCAGGCTTACATTATGAATTATCTGTTCGGTGTCCGGAGGGCTAGGGATTTGCGTCATCGTGAGCCGGCGTTTTTAAAAATACTTCAATTTACATAATATTATTTCACCTTTTTCCTACATAAAAATACATAATATCAAAAATAGGAATTACTTCTTTTATGAAAATCAAATTCGTAAAAAAAATAATGTTTATTTATTTCAACAACAGTGTTAACCCCAATATGTCGAAAAAAAGTAATTGGAACACAGCATAAATTACCGTGGCAGTCGGTGATCAAAAAAATGAACAGATAAATTTTAAAAAATCATTATAACGAGCTGGAGAATGCTGAAAGGTTTTCCATTATTTGAAATTTTGGTATTTATTCTTGACAACTTCAAAGAGCTAAAATTGTAGACTTTGTCACGTTATTGCAAATAAGTGAGATCACAAATTTGTCCGCAAATATTTTTAACAGAATTTCGAATTATATAATGCACAAGTTAAAAAATACCTGGACAGAATTGGCCATTTTAAGAATTTTTGTCTGTCTGTTTTTCAGTTGGTTTGTTCCGGCAACACTAAAAAACTATACCGTAATCGCACTTTCAATAGAGTTTGTTATGCATCACGGAATCGGATAATGATTCCAATATTGCATCATCTTAATTCCGGAGCTAGTTTCGATTTTTGGTATTCAATTTTGGAATTCCAGAACTGGCTTTCGATATTAAGAAAGGTCTACAAACATACTGTATGTAGAAGAAACATGTATTTTTTAAAACAGTTGGTTTAATGACGGATAATGTTGAAAGAAATTTGAGTCAGAAATTTGCAAATAAACAAAAAAAAATCAGCGTTATTATCTAGGAATAAATATAAACAAATCGACATTAATATTTTGATAAATATATTTCCTACGTTTATAGTACGTAAGATCTCTACATAAGTTGTAGATGCCTAATGATAATTGTTAGAAAACATTCATTGCTACAATACTAAATTAGAAAATGTTTTAATTTTTATCCACTGTCACCGTCGGGACTCAAACCCGAATCTTTCCACTTTCGCGGTGGAATGAGTTGTCAATTACTCTACGGCGCGCTAGCTTAACAGTTAATTCATCCTAATAGAGCAACTGTAACATTAAATTCACTACATTCAAATTCACTACTTAGATTGGATTAATAATAAGATTGGAAAATTTCACATGTTTCATTCATACTCTCACTACTGAGAGGATTCGTGTGTAGCGTTACCTAGCTAAAAAAATCGACTCTCGCATGTAGTGAATTTAATGTTATAATTGCTTTATTAGGATGAATTAACTGTTAAGCTAGCGCACCGTAGAGTAATTGATAACCCGTTCCACCGCGAAAGTGGAAAGATTCGGGTTTGAGTCCCGACGGTGACAGTGATAAAAATTAAAAAAATTTCTAATTTAGGATTGTAACAATGAATGTTTTCTAACAATAAACAAATCGAATTAAACTTAAAAAACTTTTACTTTATATAACTATATAGAAGGATCTTCAATCATTGGTATAAAGGTAAAAATGGATATGAACGCCTACTTTCTTGCCAAAAAGTACACTAAAACTTTTAATTTCTAATCTTTTCCTTAACTCTGATTTCTTTTTGTTTTGTTCAGGAACTGATGTTTAAAAATTTTGTCTGAAATTCGGGAATTAGGAAATCTTGGAATTTCGGTAGGGAATCCCTAATTTTAATATATGATTATTAAAACAAATAATTCAAAGGATATTTTATGGAGCAGATAAATTAGTTAATAATTATTTTGTTTAACACAACGTTTCGTAATAATTTATTACTTCTTCAGGTGCTCTATATAAAATATCCTTTGAATTATTTGTTTTAATTAAAAATAAGGAGCTGAACTTTCTGTAAAAAAAATTATATGATTATATAGCCGCTCTTTTATTAAATGGGAATCGAGCAGTAGCCTTAAATGAGAAAATAGCGCGAGCGAATTCGCGAGTAAAGACTAGTTTCTTGATAAGTAATGATAACACAAGTCAACAAAAAAAAAATTTTTTTTTGCCTTCTGTTCTAATGCTTGAATTCTGATTCCAGACATCAAAAAACACTTAAATTTCCATTTTTAGCTTTTAAAGTTTGCTTTTGTCTGAGTTACGTGGATAAGTAAATTTGAAAGATTTTAATTGATTTTATGGTAGCACTTTGATCAACCCGATAGCAAATTGCATATTATTTGTGAAGGGCAGAGTACTGAGTGTTTACTTATCTATCACAGCTGTAACAACCGCCCTTGGGTATTACTAAGTTAGAAAATGGCATCAAGACAGTGTAAACAGGGTGTTGATTCATTCTGTTTTATTTACGGTGAATTTATTAAAGTAAGAACCAAAAATTTGCTTTGGCAACGAATTTGAAACTTGGCGAAGCTTATGAAGCCTATTTTATACTCAAAATCCGAAATAAAGATAAAAAATGGGTACCTCACTTTAGCAGAGCAGATTAATTTCATTACCAATGGCGTATATGGTCTGATCGAACCGAATTTCAGATAGGAAAATATAATGTCAAGTCGGAACGAATTGTAGAGTTGATGCCACCGTTACATATAAAATTGGGTCTAATGAAGCAATTTGTGAAAGCTAAGGATTCAAATTCTTCAGCTTTTGAATATTTAAAGGGACTTTTTCCCAAATTATCTGAAGCTAAAGCAAAAGCGGGTATTTTCGTCGGACTACAAATAAAACATATATTGAGCAGTGATGATTTCACAGAATTTCTCAATGCTCATGAAAAACAAACCTGGAAAAGTTTTAAAGCAGTAGTTAATGGTTTTCTTGGTAACAACAGAGCTGACAATTATGATGATTTGATTGAAATTATGCTTAAAAGCTTTAAAATTATGGGCTGCAGAATGTCCCATAAACTTCATATTATGCTACCACTCACGTGGATCAATTTAAAAACAATATGGGCGCCTAGTTTACTTAGAGGAGCAAGGAGAAACTTTTCCTCAAGATATGATGGACTTTAAACGACGTGACCAAGGGCAGTACAACGAGAATATGATGGGAGATTACATTTAGGGTTTAATACGAGAAAGCCCATACAAACATAAAAGAACCACTAAAAATATTCATTTTTGAACTTGCTTTTTTGTTATTTTACATTTATATGCTATAGTTTATTTTATTCTTGAATTAAAAAGACTTTGATATTCAGCAAAAACTTTGTTAATCGTAATTAAAAATAAAATTATAAAAAAAAATATAAAAATCAGTCATATTTCTTGAAAATTCGAAAAATCGCTGTAATTTCTACAAAAGCAAACTTTGATCAGAAAAATTATTTTTCCCTTTATTTCTAACATAGGAGAAACCAAAATTTCACATGCAGAAGCCAGACCCAAAAATCGTGTCGATCGGTGTAATTGTTTTAAATAATTGCATTTAAGAGTGTCGTATATTCACTTTCATTATCAACAATAAAATGTCAAATATACCTTATCCATTATTACTGCAAATACTTTATAAATAAACTCAACGATATACGAAGTAATGTTATTACGTCAAATCACGTAAAGGTTGCTTGATTTGAAAGATAGAAAATGTTTACACCCAATTCAATTTCACTGCCACTTTCATTTATTAATAATAACTCTCGATTCATTCGATTTAAAAAAATTGTTTTAAATGAGGTAGTTTACTGTCTTGCAGACTTTTGTTTATATATAGGTATAGTCACCACAATAACAATCTGTTATATATATATTTAGAAACAAATGTACATCTTTTATTATTTACTTTTGAGTTCATTATACTACTGCGTATTCTAGCTTTTTTAAGGCATATTATTTTTCACTATCTTATTAATGCTGAAATATAAATATTTGAATTGTAACGCTCATAACATATTAGTAAAATTTATAAAAAAAAACACGTGTTCGCGATAAATTGGTCACTTTGTATTTGCGTTTTATATTAAACTGACTAATTTTGCAACAACTATAATATTATTTTCAATATTTAATGTGAACAGTCAGTCTAAAACTGATTTCTCTCACCTGTTGTAAGCAGGTTTTAATAATATGACTAAAACCTTCCTTATGTATAGGAATTATTATGGAACTGTCTTGTTACCGCAAGAAAGGTGCTATTTGCAATTGGAATTTTTTAAAACACATACAAAAACTTATAAAATGTCAGGTTATAAACATTAATAGATTGATGATTGTTATTCAAATTTGTGTTGTAAAAAATATGATTGAGTAACCATTTTCATGCAATAAGTTTCGTTAATTCTTTATGGATTGTAAAAATTTATTACAGAAATGTGTTAATTGAGCAACATGGGTAAACACGCGTTTAACGACATTTTAAAAAACTAAAAACATTTTTCTTTTTTTACAACAGCTTACTAAACAACTAATTATTTTCGAAGCATCGAATTCAGACAACAATCACAAAGAGCTATGCTGGGTTGCAGAAAGGATTGTTAAATCATTTGATTTGACAATGACCTTAGATCAGTGGTTCTTAACCTTTTTGGAGGTACTGAGAAATATGTGTGTTCACAATCTAAAGCTTAGATTGTGAACACACATATTTCTCCATAAGAAAAGCATTGTAGAATTTTAATTCGATTCTGTTCGAAAAATAATTAATAGATTGATTGAAATGATATTTTTTTAAACTGTGTATACGTGTATTTATCATAGTTTTTTGCATATTTGTTTTTCTGTGTAGACCAAGCGTTTGTTTTTGTGTGAATACAACCTAATGTTTTACACGACAGGGAGTTTGAATACGACATTAGACTGCTCTTGCATGTATGAAAACTGTGATTATATCATCACAATCTAGGGTCATTGTCAAATCCAATTTTTTGATTATGTTTTGTGCAACCCGGCACTAGAGTTCTAAAAATATGAAACTGAAGAAACAATTGTCCTTCGTACATTTTGTTTTTTACACAAACAGTTGCGTATTTGATCAATCTTGTATGCTTTGAAATGTTATTATTTACTCAACCAAATTTAACTGTAAAAAATAAATAATGAATTACTATTTATAGATTATGTATTAAGTACATTTATAGTTGTAGCATGTTTATTCAACCTACGTTTTAATCTCTGTAGTAAAGAGAGATAAATATGCAGATTAAAGACGCTCGACAAGTGAAGTCGCTAGCTTTCTCTGTAGTAAATTATAAAAAGATGGAGGAAATGAAATAGTGACACAAAGTTGAAAAGTAGTAGATTTTGTATCAAGTGCGTCAATTATTGTTTTATGACCCAGAGAGTTTTAACAGGCACACATGTCTTAAAATAATCACGCACGAGATAGTCTTTTTTGCACGTACCTCTTTTGAAATAGCTGATTTTCACTTCATAATCAATATAATATATTTGACAGTTCGGTTATATTGGAAGTTTGGATTGTTTTCGAAGACAAAGCCTACTTTGCTTCTTTGTCCCTCATATGAATTTAAATGGCAACTGACAGAGGTATTGAACACGTAAAATCGTAATACTTTTGTTTTACACACTAGTGCGAAAAACGTCATTTTACTACCCCTACACAGGCGTGAAAATCAACTATTTCATAGAGGGTCGTGCAAAAAATGTCTTTCGCATATCAATTAGTTTGAAATATGACATGTAGTTGGGTACAATAGTGGGTTTCATATCTGGTGCGTGAATTATTATTTTGACACAGTATGGAATTACGGTAAAATGAGCATCAGGAAGTTTTAACAGTACACAGGTCGCATAAAATAATCATGAATGATAAATATTGGATGTACCTTCTAAACATAGTTTACCTAATTTTCAAAAAAATTTGAAATTCAATTTTGAGCACGATCAGTTGTAATTGTGGACTGTACCTATTCAATCTTATGCGGTTATACAATAATTTACTATGGAAATGGTAGCACGACTACGCAAATTTACAGCACTAGTGCTAAATGTGTCATATGATGCTGAAAAGTCGCTATTCTATAGAGGGGTCTGAAAACATATTATAAGTTCTACTACGTTAGTTGTGAGATGACATATTATGCTATTTTATGCCGGTTTTATCTTTCCGAGCTAGTCGTAGTCGAATCTTTTTATTATTATTATGAAAGTCAAATTTTGCAAGTCAAATGTCCATACAAAAATGTACTCATGGCCAATATAGTGACTGTTTTGTATGTATACAGGTTGATAGAGGCTATTGTTTCGAGTACTGTAAATTATGTGTATCTATTATAGTTTGAACTGGAAATTATTTAATTGGAATAATATTTATTATAGGAGTAGCTCATACATAATATTGTATATACAGGATATAAAATTATTTTTGGCATAACAATATGTAGGAAATTGATATTTTGTAAATAATGACTCACTTAGTGTCAATAAATTCACTTTTGCACATCCGCTAGTTAGACTAGCAAATGTGCTCTATTAACGCTTTGCGCGTCAGACCTGAGTTTAGTTCATATAAGAAGTTATATCTAGGTTAATTTCGCACCAAACTCATTTAAATTGTAGTTTTTTTGAAAAGAGGAGATTTTGTTCTATAGAACGGGACCATTTCTAAATTTGGTTCATAATTACTCCGAAAATTGGAATTGAAAATCACGGACAGCAGTTGTCTGTACATACGTATGTATGTCCGAGCTTTACAGATCGCAATTGGTGACGAATCACGTTGGATTATATATTTTTATTATCCAGAGAATATCCATTTTATTTTTATATTGATAACGAAGTGTCTAGTGTCGTAATAGGTTATATTACGGCGAGTTGTGCAGTTATGTTTAAAACGAGAGCTAGCCACACGAGCCGTATTACCATTACCCACGATATATAGAGTGAGAACTTGTAGATTATAGACGCTAAACAGCTGAGATCATCAGAGTCGCACACGAGATATATATAGTATTTTTCCACGCACACTTCTAACTGTAGGTTATAAAAAAACTGACAGATTTTGTTTTACTTTACCGCACTAGCGCGTAACTGGTCACTTTATATGTCTGCATACATGCATGTAAAGCAGTTGTTTTATAGAGGGTAGTGTAAAAAATTGCCGGCTGTCGTGGACGCAGTTAAATATAATTTTTAAGGCCACCAAATGTCAAGGTTATTTGTATCAAGGACAAATTCATATTGTCAATTTGTTATTGTGTTAATTTTATCAATAAATTGCAAGCCCAATTGATTCTTTCACAAATTCTAAAACTAGTACATAGACTGTTTGTAATAATAAGCAACAGCATCCTTAGAAGCTCGGCTATTTTCGAGCCATATACATATATTGTGACATTTCAGTAATATTTCCTTGGTCACCTCACACAAATATTTCATTAAAAAAATACTAAATACTATTGTTAGCGCCCTAGTTCCGTGGTGAAGAGATAAAAAGTTGAAGGTTGTTCATAAATTTTTAATAGGGTATAGATTTTTTCAAACGTATAGGAAGTTATAAAATCGTAATTCTTGTCTTCTCGTATTTTAGCTCTTTTTTCTACATATTACTAATGAATTTTGTTTAATTAAAATACAATATAACTACTGTTAAACAAAAAAAATAACAATTAAAACTATGTATATTTAACTGTTTCATATTTTTGGTTTAATTAATAGTAGCAAATAGATTTAATATTTTGAAAAGTGTTTCACTCAAAAGTACAAAAAAAAGCTCAAGTCACAATGTCGACTAAATAGTTAACACAAAGCAGTATGTTATTTTACATGCAGTAAACTTTAATTTGTATAGATTCGTCCCTTAAAGTAAACGTTTGGTTTGGAATAAAGATGCTATGCTTATAAATTATTCAACACATTTCCACCTTAAATATTTTTTTTGGTATATATAGAGCATAGAGAATATAATCCTTGGTGTCACCACCTTATTGTTATTAGGCCAGTAAAATCGTAAATCTATCGCTGGATCAAATAAATCGACATTATAAAACATCCATGAGCGGGATTCGAACCGTCACGTCCGGTCAAGAAGCCAGAACTACTGAACCACACTGTCCTCCTTAATAGAATTGTCTGTTTAATAAAATTTGAATCTTAATCACTTGATATAATATTCTTTGATATCATTTTGTATATTACTTATTAGTTTGTTTTGTTATTCCTTTTTTTTATAATATATTTATTTAAATATTATCAAATGACTAATTCAAAAAACGTGGAGGGCTTTTTGGTTATGTGTTCTTTCAATTAATTTAGGAAAAGCGCTTTACACTGTTTGAATTAGTCATTGGACATAAAAAAATGAAAAGTTTACTAATAACTACCGAGCATATCTATCATCCATCACGTATTGAATAAAAAATAAAAGTTAACTTAATTGTTTTATAATTTTTAGTGCGCGATAAAAGCCTGTTTTATACCTAGTTTTTTAGACTATCTATAATAGTCCAGCAGCCACCGCCTGTTTTTTAAGTGATTAGTAACAGGCTGAATCTTCGTGAGTTCGTTCGGTTCAACGAGACGCCCAAGTTTTTTCTTTGTCCAAATTCTCAAAGAGGTAGGTAATGAACTGCGCAGATGTAAAACATGTCGATTTGGTAGAGTGTCGAAATTGTCTGACTAACAGTAAATTTTTCATTGAAATTTTAAGATATTATGATAATAAACTCGGAAAAACAATTGTCCTACAAAATCGATGGTTTGAGTTGGAGCGTCCTCCACGCCGAATATGTCGAAATAACTAGGTCAAAAAAAATATTAATAACCAGCTGATTTTTTGTATGCAGCTTACTAAATATTAGTATAATTGAATGGCCACAAAGTCCTACAATGAAAAATTTACTGTTAGTCAGACAATTTCGACACCCTACCAAATCGACATGTTTTACATCTGCGCAGTTCATTACCTACCTCTGAGAATTTGGACAGAGGAAAAACTTGGGCGTCTCGTCGAACCGAACGAACTCACGAAGATTCAGCCTGTTATTAATCACTTAAAAAAAGAGGCGGTGGCTGCTGGACTATAATAATTTATTACCAATAATCAAATGGCTTCAGGGGATCCCTCATGTACCAAATACAAAACTATTTTTAATGAATGACGCAAATCGAGATTAAGGATGCCAACACCTTTTATCGTAACAGGTCCTTTCAGTATTAGGATCCCAGATAAACTGAGGTCTCAGACCTTGGTTGACTTTCATAGTGATTATAGTAATATGAGGGAATTAAAATTGTGTTCGGGTCAGAAAGTATTTATGGTTTCATTTATTTAAGAAGTGGCAGCATTTAATGCGTGGATCACATTTAAGAGTTATGATAAGCCGGTTCTACTATAGGATATTTTTGCATACAAAAAACATATTATAGTTTAAACAACAAATTGACGTCATAACTGCACATGTTGGCTTGCAATACAACTAATATTTTTGTTCCAAAATAGGCAACGAGGAACGATTATGACAAAAATAGATACCGGCGTGAATGAAAATTAAGTTAATTATAAAACAGTGATAAAAAACACACAAAAAATAATTTATAAGTGAATTATTAATCACAACTAGTTTTGTTTTAATACAGACGTCATCAGGTGATTATAAAAAAAAAATTTATTTGAATTTGTTATTTTGAGCATTTTCTGTTTTAATAACTTCACATTATTTTGTGTTACTTTTTTAACATTTGTTTTTATTTTTACATCTTATCTATTTGTTGTCAATTTCCTTCTTGATACATTTTTGGAATATTAAACACATTTTGGCGTCCTTGCAAGGACGAAACTACGGTTGTGATTTTTAATTCGTTTTATATGATTCTTGGTCTATGTTCAGTGTTTACATTTAAATACTATCTTAACATTAACACGTGTTCTGTCACCATGTTATAAAATACCTAGTTGACAGAAATTACCTTTTAGTTTGAAAAAGTAGAGTATTTAGTGAGTTGTTTTCAAATATAACACAAACTTATTACAAATAAAATGTACAAAACTAAAAAAATAACAGGATTATCTAAAGGGATCCCCGTACTAAACGTACTAAAATATTAATAATGCGCATACAAAATGCAACACATTTTGATATTTTGTTCAACAATTATTAGTCAACCAGTAACCATTAAGATAAAAAAATTGAAATTCCGGTATGAATTAACAAATAATTTAATAATAACAAGTAATTAAAACGTGCCGAGTGAAAAATTAGTGCAAATTAAAATAATTTAATTATACTTAAATAAAATTACTGTTTTAAATTTAAAAACCCGTGCGATTTACAAAATATAAGTAAATATAATACAACTGACCTTTGGATTAAAAAAAATAAACAACCAGTAATGTTAACACTTCGTCAGAACAGATCTTAACTAATGCGCGTTCAATATGGTTTTATGTTGACTTGTGGGTTGGTGAGAGTCAGGTAGACAAGGTAGGTATATTTACTGATTATTTGGGGGTAAATTGATTGATGTGATAGCACGTTAGCGTCGTTGTGAACCTAGTATAACACACCGTACGGTCAACAAACAACACTGTGTTGTTATGACGAACGCCTTTCTCCGAGCCAATGAACCCGTTCTGCTTGCTTTCACATGTGGTCGCTCACGTGTTAAGCAGAGGAAGAAAGTACCTAATATATATATATATATATATATATATATATATATATATATATATATATATATATATATATATATATGAACAGATTACCTAAGCAGAACTCGTACAATTTTATATATATATATAAAATTGTACGAGTTCTGCTTAGGTAATCTGTTCATTTTATATGGGCTATTATATATTATTATGATCTGGTAGGACATCCCCGAAACCTTTCGTAGATGTATTATCTTAATCTTATTTACCTGGTACTACCATCAGCTGCCAAGATTATATATTTTAAAATGAAATTACACCTAATACTTTTTCCATCTTGTTGCTATCAAGTGGGGTGCAGCTCCATGAGGCATGATAGCAATACGGCTCCACTACTATTGTCGCTTCCGTATTTTATTTGCAGAGCCGCGAGCAGTGGATACAATAGTTTTGAGTTTCATTTTGCAGGAAATCGCATTTCATTTTTCCTTATCGTCTTTCGCTAAATTAATAAGATTTTCCCTTCTCTAGTTAAAATTCTAGTTACGCCCTTGTTACGAACTCAGCTATTTTTAAGATAGAGAATTTTATGGATACCTAGACTTGCTATTCAGTTATTATTCTTTTCAGTAATAAATTGAAAATCCAATTGATAGTTTCATTATTTATTTTTCTTATAATAATTGATTTAGAGGATGTTTATTTTGGACAGGCTCAAGTAGTGTAAGTCTAAAGAAAATAATAATGAAGTAATTTAAAATTCATTTTGATATTAATAAAATGTGCATATGAATCTGTTTATGTTTGTTAATTATGCAATTAGGGCATTAATAATAATTTATATTGATTAAGACATGATTAAATCAATGAGATCACAATAATGTACTTGCCATATGGCAAATACACTATTGGTGTCGATCGGATGACGGGACCTAGAGGTCGGACGTTCCATACCCTCCTAAGCATTTTGGCACCATTTTCCATACACAAATTTTTCATACGTTTATACTTTATAGTCCGTAAGACTTTCCTACATAAGCAGTAGTAGCTAATATTCGCTATAAATTGTTAGAAACAATCATTGTTACGATGCTATATTAGAAAAATCTATTTTTCAAACAACTGTCACCGTCGGGACTCAAACCCGAATCTTTCCACTTTCGCGGCGGAATGGGTTATCAGTAACTCTACGGTGCGATATCTCAACAGTTAATCCTTCATAATAAAGTAAATTGCAACATTGCCAGCGCATGATATGAATTTAATGTTGCAACTTGCAGAAATAAGTTTCGAAAGAGTTAGTTGATTTTATCGAAATTTGGTCCATATGCTGGAATCCATCACCGCAATGAAGAGCTCACTTAAAATTTACCCGGTGGCAGGGTCGGACTGGGCCGAAAGGGCCCGGGTGGCTCCCCACAAGCCCGGGCCCGAGACTGGATAATGGTAGATGGGCTATTTTTCTATTTCATTTCTCTCTAATGTATGAACCAACTGGTTTACATTTAGGTCGTAAGAACTGGACCTAGCCTGCATGGGCCCCCTATCCTACCTACCGCCTGGCTTGCGGCAAGCCCCGCAAACGTATAACCGTACAGCGTTTTCGGCACGGGTTACTGAACTGAAATTTTCAGAGAATATTTTTTTTCAATGTAAAGAACCATTTTAAAGGTTAGCATGTGATAATTTCTAACTTTCTAATGGCCAGTCTATTATTAGACTGGCCCTTATTTGTATAAGCCAATTTTATTTCAAATTTTTTGAGTTGCTACCCCCTGAAATGGTTCTATATATTGAAAAAATGTTTAACTTAAAATTTCAGCTCACTTTATACAGTTTAACCCGTACCGAAAACGCAGAGAGCTTTGAAAATACGTTACGTAGAAAGAAAATTCTGAAACTACTTAACTTTGTGATTAGGGTATAAAAAATTAACTTTCCCTATGGATTTGGACAAATAAATTCGCCTCTTAAACACATCTTAGGACTTCTTTAAGATAGAAATAGGTTGGTGTTAAGTCATAGACAAAGTTACGCACTCGCACTACGGAACTGGCTGGCAATCGCCACCTCGACTATATGGTCAGTCCGACGCTGCCCGGTGGGACAATTTGAACGGTGGTGTTTAGGAGTTGAAAAATGTTTTTGACCCAAAAATACCGAAAAACGTTTCAGAATCGGTTCAAAATTTAAATTTATTTCTTTGATAAATATTGAAATGTGGTGCTAAAAATTTAATAAAATTGACTAAACAGGACTGAACTTCCACATTTATAGAAATACGGATGTGTTTACTGAAGGATGTATTTAATTTGGTGCAGAACTTGTATTGACAATAACATGCATTTAAGAAAAAAAAAATATTTGAAGGGGTATATTGATGGATTAATTATTTTAATTTGTCTAGAAACAAGTTTCAGTTAGCCCACCAATACCATTATTAGCAAATACACTATATTGTTGACATGATTTTAACACTGCGACCCGAGTTTTTTATGAATTTAAATTTGAACATGGTGTTTCAAAAATGACATTTTTATTTTATGTAGCGATTAGTAAATTCGAACTTTCGGAATACTTGAAAATTATTCTAAATTAATTTTTACAAAAAACAGTAATTTATGTTACTTACCGACACTTTAGAAATATTTAATATGTCATGTTTAAAATAATTACAAGTTACATTTAAGTTTAAAACTTTTTTTGTACAGTTTCGTAAAAGTTTCGTGTTGAGATAATAAAAACCCGGGTCACAGTGCCAAAACCCTGCCGACAATATAGTGTATTTGCTTATACAGGCAGGGTGGCTTTATTATGCGAACTTAACTTGGTTTTTGGGAAAATAAAAAATTTGACTCCTTAATACACCCCTTAAAATAACATTTTTTTTCTTAATTGCAATATTATTATTAATCGAACCTCTATACTAAATTATATACACACTTCAGTAAATAATATCACTGTCTGCAAACTAGTGTTTTCATAAAATTTGTAAATCCGGTTATGAAACGTCGAGAAATTTTGGTCCGACCCCTAGGTCCCCCCATCCGACCGACGCCAATAGTGTATGTTGCCATATGGCAAATACACTAATAATAATACGAATATTTAATCACGGGTTACCATTCTCCCATGACATTTCTTCCTAATGTATTTAATGGCTTCTGCAGCTCAAGGATTTTGCTGAAGCTGGTGCAGTTGTAAAATTATTGTTTTTGTGATTTCCAAAGCTGATTTTCAGGGTTCCAAACCAAGATGTTTAAAACAGTACTACTTCGTTGCCTGTCTGTCAGTTACATATCCGTAACGTAGAAACTAAACTAAGAAGTTTTTATTTTGAAGTAAAACTTCTTTAAGCGCGTTTTGTGTATTTGTGTTATGAAAATATGTTAAGTTTTTGCGCGAGCTACTAACTTAGTTTATGCATCTATACCTACATAACGTTAGTTGAAGGAATACAAATAAATAAAATCATAACTTAGTTTGTAATTATATAATTCTTAGAGCGAATTATCAGTTATCGGCGCAATTTTTTGACTGTTTATATGTATCCATATACAGTATAGATAAAAAGACTGTAAATCTAATATATGCAATGTGTACATGTTTTACTTCAACCGCGTGCAAAGTTTACACGCACATTTTTTATTTTTATATAGCTAGACGTTCAGAAATAAAAAAAAAACCCGGGTCGCAGTGCCAAAACCCTGCCGACAATATAGTGTATTTGCTTATACAGGCAGTGTGGCTTTATTATGCGAACTTAAGTTGGTTTTTGGGCAAAATAAAAAATTTTACTCCTTAATACACCCCTTAAAATAACATTTTTTTTCTTAATTGCAATATTATTATCAATCGAACCTCTATACCAAGTTATATACACCTTTCAGTAAATAATTCACTATCTGCAAACTAGTCTTTCTTAAAATTTTTAAATCCGGTCCTGTAAGGTCGATTTTATTAAAATTTTAGGGACACATTTTAATTACTGCCATAGGGTTAAATTTCAATTTTGAAACGATTCGGAGAATTTTTTCGGTATTTTAGGGCTCAAAAACATTTTCCAACCCCTAAAAACTACCCTTAAAATGGCCCCATTACGCCCATTTTAAATAGGCTTCTTGCGGCGATGGATTTCAACACGTGGGCCAAATTTAGTTGAAATCAATTAACTCTTTCGAAAGTTATTGCCCGCACATATATATATATATATATATATATATATATACGTATATATATATATACATATATATATATATATATATATATATATATATATATATATAAATATATATATACATATATATATATATAAACATTTTTAAAAATAATGCCAAAGTGTTTAGGAGGTTATGAAACGTCGAGAAATTTTGGTCCGACCCCTAGGTCCCACCATCCGACCGATGCCAATAGTGTGTGTTGCCATATGGCAAATACACTAAAAACTAACGGATAGAAATGCTAGTTTGTATACATACGAAGTAATGAAAGAATGAAAAATACTTACCAATTCTCTGCCATTAGCGTTCTTGAATCTTATCATTATGCAATTTAAATATTGCACACAAGATAGGTATTGGAAGGATTGTTTGTGTAATTAATTCACTGTTCACTAAGTTGGCTACATAATCAAAGCTGTTAGATTACACATTATACAGTTAAAACTGAATTTTAATACGTTTCAATCGCAATGGGTGCGTTTATCAGTATACGTAAGTAACGTTTCAGAACCACTGTAATATTATTTTCTTATGGAATTTTTGGGTATTTTTTGTGATATCTCTAAGGGACAACGCGTTAGGAAAATTTTTATTTTTTTTATATGTCTGCTGAGTTAATGTTTAGGGAACTTAGTACGAGTGGCGGCTATTCAGGTGAAGCAGAAGTGCATCTTCACCTTTCTTTTAGATCGTTTAAAATGTTTTATACATCTATTAACTATAATAAATAAATATTATAATTAAATCAAGTTCTCGTAAAGTGTTGCACTGATGGCTACTTGAATGCTTTAGTTATACTTAAGAAATATCAACAATGAATCCGACCAAGGACGTCATAATATTATGTAATTTGATTCAGACACAGTTATAGAAAAAAAGACTATAAAAAATATATAAATTACGGATGCAAGTTAAAAATGTGGCGGATCATATAAAAACAAATTTCAATATTCCTGGTTTTCTGAATACAAGTGGCTGTGTAGTAGTTCGAACTTAGAAAAAAGTGTGATGGCCTTGCTTGCTTTTTGGCACAAAAAACGATACTTAAAAACACTGTAGCAAGCTTTGTTACAATGCGATACTAATTAAGCATATTTTTTATCAGCTTCCAGGTTTGCAATTTTTATGTTTCAACTCCTTAACACTGCCAATGCCCCTGAGTTTAAGAATAAATCTTCTCCTAATATCTACTTCATCAACCTTTGGACCCACAAGCCGCCAGTACTTGATACACAATTAATCATCCAAATGAAAATAAGGGCTTCTGTGAGTAAAATCGTCGTTCACGCAAATAAAGTTGCTAAACAAAACTAGTTAGCATTTCATAAATTCATATATTTGCCAATAATAATAAAATTATTCAACAATTATTTACGGCTTTTAATAAACATGAAAATAATGTTAAATAATATTGTGTAATCTTACAGGTTTGGGTAATTCGGTAGATCACATTCACACACATTAATTACATAGAAACATTATACACATTTTGACATTTATAGAGTAGCCTAGACCCTACTGTCCGATCTACTTCTTCCACTCTAACAAATCCACTGCACAAATAAAGATACAAATAACATAAGTGGTTTTTTACGGCAACTTTTATAGTATATGATAATTATAGTGCGTAATAATATAATGAATTTAAAGTTTTTCTAAGAACAATAAGTTGTATCGAACGTTGACGTTGTCACGTAGAGTTCGGTATAAACGAGATTCTTTACACGTGCACTGAAATAAGTTTTGTGAGCATAAAAACATGTTTAAGTTAACATAAAAAAGTTACAATACCTTTATAGCAATTACACTATATTGCCGGCACTACGACCCGAATTTTATTTTTTAGGTGCAATAATAGTACGATTTGATAAAGTACTTAATGTTGTGATTACGTGAGCAGGATCGCCAATATTTTATAAGGAACCATCTTGATTAGTGTCTGATGGACTAGGGAAACTATGAAAAACAAGATAGATCGTTTCTTGGCAAAAGATATACTAGAAAAACACTCTTATTCTACTTCTGCTAGAAATTGTTTATAAATAAGACGTTAAATACATTTCTCAATATTGTTCACGTCCATTATAATTAATAAGTTTTTTATTTAATCACGGGAAATTGGCCAATTGAATTTTAATATAGAAGTTAAAACAAATTAACGAAACGTCGCAAATTTTTTAATTTAGTTTATCTATATTAAAATTCAAATGTCCAATTTCCCGTGATTAAATAAAAAACTTGTTAAATACATTTACTGAAGTGGAAGTTTCGGCAGCAAACTTTTACTGAATTTGATTTTTATATTTGGTTTTTATCATACCAAAAATCAAAATATTAAAACACAAGGATTCTCTACACAAAAAAAACTGTGACACTTGTTGGTTTAAATGTAAAATATAATAACACTCTGGACATACTTTTGAATTTTATACAGTTCGAACGATGACTGACCAAAAAGGTATTAATCATCATATCTGAAGGAACACGGAAACGTGGTGGACCCAAATATTTGTGTGAATAAATGTGTGAATCAAAGAACGTAACAAAGATCACTAATTTAACTGGAAACATCTCTTGAGGAAGGCTCTAGTCTAAGGTCGATTCTCTACCATACATTCAAAATTTTAAATGAGATTCATGCACTTACACTTCACAATGTATAAGCGGCATGGTCCGGAGACGCTTTACGTTGTTAAACTGCTTAGCTGCTCTATTAGCAAACCGTACTTTAATGATGGCTCACTCCTAGTATCTGGTACATTAGTGTTCATTGTAGCGCCAATGAGCACAGAGGCCTCTCCAGAACAAAAACGGATTTTTGCAATTGAGAAGAGATATATTTTAAGTAAATTAATAAAAGTTATATACGATGATCTCAAGCTTTTATTAAAGTTAATAAACTATTCAAATTCCTTACAATTTCTGAATAAAATATACTGCAGATAAACGTGAATGTACTATACTTTAATAGGTATATTTTTACATTAAAATAGCAATTTCACGAACTGGAGACCACGTATAATTATTATGTCTTGCGTTCGCATTAATGGTAGATGACCGCATGGATTTGCTAATAATCCAGTTTTGTTTCATAATTTTAATATGATACAAAATGGCAATATGACATATGTGAGTTTCATATGCGCTATGCTATGTTTCTGAATATTGTGCAAAGTGTTCTACATTTCAGTTTGATAGGCTGGTTGCAATATGCAATTTGTGAGTGGGTTGAATAGGTGTGAATTCAGTGGCGGATCTATATAATATAGCAACCGAAGGCCTTTACATTAATGTTATAACTTTTTGTATCACAATTTATATTTTGAATTGCGTCACAGCAGAGATTTTTTTTAACTCATTCGGCGGAGTCGCATTAAAAACTCATTGTTATCTCTGTATTATATTCTATGTCAAATTTAAAATTGTAATTTAGATTGTGACACAGTAAAGAATGCTTCAAAATCTTGAAAACTTTTAATGTACAATATAATTAATCAAACATGAACGAAAACACTTTTCAATTCTTTAGTCTTCCAACAGGTGAAAAATTCTAGCTACAAAGACTTTAGCAAAAAAAATGCCAGCCATTTAGGCTACAGGATCATCCCAAGTTCAAAAATATTGACATTTGACATTTAATAAATAAAATAAAATTTCTGTTAACGCGTAGGGTAACGCGGGTAACGACTATTAATAAATACAATATTATTTGCATGTTTACTGAATGTGGTTTTACGTGCAAAAATTAACCAAAGCATGCTTGTCAGCTATCAAATTTCTTTTTGACATATCTTCAGAACAAAAGTACATTTGATTTTTTATTTTCATAATATTTTCGAGACTATGAAGCTTAGAAAAAAATCTTTTCTACAAAACTTTCTTGGAAAAATATATCGAAATAAACCGTTCTGAAAATTATACATAAAGAACATCATCAAAATTTGGTTTGAATCCGCTCATTCCTTTGTCCTGTATCGTGTTCACAGATAGAGTTTACGGTGATGAACTCAGCTGTTGTGCGTCTATAATCAACAATCTCTCTCTTACACAGAGAAACTAGCAGCCTAACAGATATTTCCTAAAAATATGTTTTTGAAGATATACTTCTTTTGGCGCATTGAGAGTAAAATTTCAGAAGATAACGGAAGTTTCGCGCGCACAGTTAACGAAAATTCGACAGTCAGACTGAAATGACAGATGTACTAACCAAATCAATACACTTTCTGTCATCGGGAAACTATATAATACACTAGTCCAGACGACTAAACCTTTGATTACAACCAATAGTCGTTTTAAGTGTCAGCCAGTGGAATTTATAATATCGAATTTTTAATTACTTAATGGACTGAATATAAAAGTAAAAACCAAAAATAAATTTTGAAAGTGCTTTAAAACATTTGAGATTAATCTTTTGAAAGATTCTTAAACTTTTTGAAGATTTCATGCCAATAAATTATTTGCATGTATATTAAAAATTAGATTTTAATCAATCTTAAGAAATATTACTTGAAATGCGCGTGCATAAATATACGAACCAAATCTTTTTGAACTCAGAGAACTTCAAAACGAACAAATTTAGTAACATTTTTAAATGTTTATTGACCTGAATTAGTACTATTCCTCACTTGTAGAGATGGAATTGTAAAGTTTTTATTAGAACCTTATTTTTGTACTACGCTTCACTCATTTTTCTTTGAGAAGAATTCCAAAAATAATTTACATCAACCAATGCCTAGAAAATCTTTATCCGCCACTGTATAAACTCATGACCAGTTGCACCAATAACCGTGTTCATTGAAGTTAAAATTCAATAAATTATCTTAATTAATAAATTACTTAATCTGAAATTCACTACTTCACTTTCACAAAGATGTGATAACAGAGTGATATCTAATATATTGTTATTTAATTCCATACCTGCAATCTATTTTGTTTTGGAAATTTCGATATAGCAATAGAAATTTGACAATAATAGGGAATACCTTTTATTTTACGTTATAAAATTTAACAGTTATTATTTAAGAGGTGGCGAAAGTATCAACTGAATAATAATAATAAGGAAAAAATTTGAGTCGATTGGACGACAAAACCACTCCAGATTCAAAAATATTTACATTTGATATAATCTATATACTATATAAAATATTTGACAAAATCTATATATAAAAAAAACTATAAAAAGTTCAAAAATAAAATTTCCCGGCCTAGTACTTTAACTTTAAAATTTAAATCCTAATTAGTAATATTTTGTGCTTCAAACGTTGTAGCGTCGAGGGACCTAGATAGAGCACTTATATTAAGCTTCTTTTTATTTGTGATTTAACTTTTATTTTATTTATTTAGCGCAACGACGTTTGAATCACAAAATATTACTAATTAAGATTTAAATATGTATTAAAGTTAAAGGACTAGGCCGGGGAATTTTATTTTTTAACTTTTTATAGTTTTTTTTTATGTCAGGGGTTTTTAAAATTTTAAATTTAATTTTTATTTTAAACTTTTTAAGCTTAGTTACAAACAAAATACCCGTTATGCGTCTAAGATCCCTACCGCAGCTAAGAAAGGGGCTGTTGGCCTTGAAACGGCTGAACCAATTTTGATAAAACGTGTCTAAGAATCAACGCTAGAAAACCTGCTTTCATAAAAAAAAATCGCATCCAAATCGGTTCACCCGTTTAAGAGCTACAGTGCCACAGAAAGACACACAGACACACACACACACACACACACACACACACACTTAGCAGTCAAACTTATAACACCCCTGTTTTTGCGTCCGGGGTTAAAAAACACTACCTTGACCGACAGCGCACCAACCAAACCACTGAACCTAAAGGGTTGAAATTTTGACATTGTTTTCCTATGATGACTTAAATTGCCGACAAGAAAGGATTTTTTGAAATACCATCCCTAAGTGAGTAAATTAAGTGCTTTGATATGTTGCTGGGTGCTTTGAGGTGCTTCTGGGTGTGTTGAGGATATTTGGGATGCTTGAGAGTGCTTTGAGAATATTTAGGATGCTTGTGGGTGCTTTGAAACGTTTCTGGGTGATTTAGGATGCTTCTGGGTAATTGAGGATAAGACTGGATGCTCTGGGATGCTTTTGGGTGCCTTAGGATTGTCTTAGGGCTCCTTGATCGTCTTAAGACTGCTTGATCGTTTTAAGGCTCTTGGATCCTTTTAGAATTCTTGGATCGCTTTAGAACTCCTAAATCGTTTTAGGGCACGTGGATCGTTTTAGGGCTCCTGGATCGTTTTGGATCTTCTAGATCGTTAAAAAATTTTTTTTTGCATTTTATTTCTACATATCAAAAATCAGTCGATTGGCAAAAACGAAAAAAATAATATTGCAGCATTTGTTCATCGTAAAATGCGAATTGTGCTAAAAAAATGTTTACATAGGTACTACAAAATTTTTGTGCGCGAAATTTTTTTTATATGTTATTATTTCACTGAAAGCTTGTCTGAATCGCAAGAATAAATTTACACTTTTGTTAAACCTACCGTACACTTTTCAGTGTAAATTTTCTACCCTAATCTAATAAACCAACAATACCTGTCTTTATTTGTTTTTATAATTTTAAAACCGCTATTTTATTTACCTAGTTATTTAGAAGCTTCAAGAAGCATCTTACCTTAAAAAGTCTTTTTTTTTTCAAAATACTAAATCAAGGTTTAATTTATAGTATTCTAATAGTTACAGCTTTAGGCAACTCTTTATATAACTTATATAACTAGTGAGCAATAATTTCTGTAACCCGGGCGCCAGACATAGCAACATATTTGAATCATTATAATATTTTACGTAAAGAAATTTGGAAAATATAATAGTATAAGATATACTTTTATTATAGAAAAACAATTCCAAAATTTTTTAATATAATTTATTTATTTATGAGCGCTTTCGAAAGCGCTCATAAATAAATAAATTATATTAAAAAATTTTGGAATTGTTTTTCTATAATAAAAGTATATCTTATACTAACATATTTGAACACTTGTTTTAACTAGGGATGGGGATTATAAATCGATTATTCGAAATAATCGATTATTTTCCTGCCAATCGATTCCGATTATTTCGAAAAACCGATTGTGGGGAAAACCGATTATTTTATTACCCTAAAATCGGATAATCGGTCCAAAAAAGAATATTTTTCTCGATTTTATAGAAGAAAAAAAGTTTTATTGTTCTTTTAAAACTTTTTTTCTTCTATAAAATCGGGAAAAATATTCTTTTTGTGATTATTCCGAATAATCGATTTATAATCCCCATCCCTACTTAAAACAAGTGTTCAAATAAGTGTTCAAATATTGTTGCTATGTCTGGCGCCGGCATAAGTTAAATGTTTCTGCAAGCGGAGGCGTGATTTTTGGGGCGTTTTACATTTTTGGGGTTAAGAAATAGATTAATTTTAGATAGTTTTAGGAAAGTGAACTATTTAAAATATAGAACATATTTGATGGTAAATTAAATATACAGCATCATCAAAGCGACTTCAAAAGCTGCAAAACAAATCTAAAAGTTGCTCGCGACGGTGTTCGCAATGTCATAATTCAGATCTACAACAAAGTACCAGAAGATATCAAAAGCTCATACGATATCAAAAAAAAAAAAAAAATTACTGAAAGATATTTTATTAAATTCAAATATTTATCATGTCAAACAATTTTTATAACTTTTTATGTACCTAATTGTGGGGCAATTTATATTCTTTAAGAATAACTAAATAAAGACCGTATTATTATTATTATTATTTTTATTATTGTTATCATTATCATTGTTATTATTATATGAAATTCAGTATACCTACATATAAATGTATTTTTTAAACAAAACAAAAAATTTCGATATTGCTGTGTTATGAAACAAATGCAAAAAAATATTTTTCTAGTACCTAAGTGATTTATTCGATTGAACAAAGTAGAAACCACGTTAAGCGGGGATCGACCCCGAAATTTATTTCAGTTCGGTTTTATCAGGACCTAAATTTGGTTTTCGGTTTCAGTTAGCTAAAAGGAGTAAATACTGCGCAGTTTTCTTCTGCGGTTCCTACCATTAAGTTGACTTTACACATGTGATATTATTGCTAAATGCATTGGACTACATTATAGTAGTGTAAATTAATTATACGTATGTTCATGGATGTTACTTTATTTACCTAAAACTGTTGGTAAACGGAAAACATTTAAATGTTTGGGGAATATTTTCGGTCTCTAATTTATACCTTCGGTATTCGGCATAAATAATACAATAATATGAAGTTAGTTCTTAGATTAAAAAATAACGTGTTACTGCTGTTAGTTTTTCTTTATAATGATCGATATTTTGATCTGGTATCATTATGATTGGATTCTAAAGAATCCTACATGAAACAAAACGTCGTAATAATAACAGCATATTTTATTGAGCCCTTAAATTATTTCCATAGGAATATTGTCTACATACGTATTTTTTAACTTACATTTTTTCACTTTTTCATTCAAATCTTATGTTTGTTCCAACCAAAACGGTTGACCCTGTAGCCCATCCGTGTTTGTTAAAAGTTATTAAAAAAACACACTTTTGTGGAAATATTTCGTAAATGATGTCTCTCGAAAAAATCAATCGATTTTATTTATTTTTATTAAAAATTAGAGAAGATATTTTGAAAAAACTTTTTTCTCCGACGATATCTCTCGAGCAAATCAATTGATTTTGATGCGGTTTGCGACGATCGACGTTGTTTTATGAAGAATAGAGCTGATTAAATTTTGTACTTAATCGGTACAGTAGTTTCGAAGATATTTCACAATATTGAAAAAATAAACTGTTTTCCAAAAATTGATATTTTTGAGAATTCTGAAAATCTAGCGGGTCGAATCAGTTCCAATTCTCAGAAAATATAAGTTTAGCAAGGCCCTTTCAGATACACATACACACAGCTACACACACATACATGGACATTATCGTAGAAATGGTCAGGATAGCTTCCTAGGATCTCAAAACGTCGAGATCTCACGAAAATTTGAACTTCGAAAAGCGGGGTGAAACCAACTTCCCAATTTTTGAAAAGTTTCAATTTTCTTAGCGGGAAGTTAAAAAAAGTGTTTTACTACTGAAATAGAAAACTTCAATATTTTTTCATATTTGTCAAAACAAACCAGTTGCTGAAAGAAACAGACGTTATATTTGGTTTCCAAACACAATCATTTTTAATTTTTATAGTTCGATAGATAAAATGTGGACTGTAAGCAAAACTATATAAATAATTGGACTTCATGATATGTACAATAAATATATTTCATTACATTATAGAAATACAGAAATAGCTTATTATGGTATCAAATAGATATTTGAGCAAACAGAGTTATAAATAATAAATTATAGAGACTAATATTTCAGTGGCGACTTAACTTACGTCTTTATGATACTATTTTTTATTATAAATATATACAGTTTCTATAAGTATTTCGGCACTGTGATTGCACAATCTAGTATTATGAGTATATTTTGCTATCGTTTTTATTTGTTAACCATTAATATAATGTCAATAAAAAATACTGTCATTAAAATATAGAGAACCTGCCAGAGCTATATATGGAATGAATCCTATTTTTGCATTACCCCATATAAAATAGCTGCTTTACATGCATGAATACAGGTATGTAAAGGGACCCATTACGCGCTAGAATAGTAAAGTTAAACAAAACTGATCGCGCTATACTATTTCTATAGCATCACGATTTTTTTTATAACCAGCTAATAGAGTGACGCTTGAGCGAACTATCAAAAATTTTGAAAATTATTTATAGGAGACAGTTGCAAAAAATACCAAATACGCCTCTTGCGTAATACTATTACAATATTAGGTACATATAATCTACTATTATCAAATTAGAGTTATGAATATCTCTTATATTTTTATTTTTTTAACTACTCTGCATTAAACTCTTTCAGAATTAATGTCGAAGCTCATTTCGCTGAAAAGAGTTGCGACATTATGTTACACGTGGGCTAGCGAGTTTAATAGTCAGACAAGCTATAATAACATTACGTACCAGATACATACCACATTTTTTGCACGTACCTCCTATATAATGATTGATTTTTACATCATAATAAGTATATTTTCATATTTTTGATAGTTCTCGTTAGGTCATATTGGTATTTATGTGTACTGTTCAACGTCTACTCTGGTCTCTGTGTACATATCGAATTAAGCGACACCTGACAGAGATATCATTATTAGATTGGTAACATCGCATACCATTTGTTTTACTTTACGCACTAGTGAGAAGAGGGCAATTTTACAACCGCTATATTAGAGGGGGTTGTGCAAAAATGTGTTTTATATTGAATATATCATAAACTGAAATAATATAGTATTGTGATCTTAAATGTATCAGTCATATTTTTTTATAAATTATGTTACCATGTGTTTAACAAATTACTTAATTATGAATAATCTTAAAAAACAATGGAGAAAAAAAAATTATTATTACACACTAAAAATGTTTAACCATAAGACTAGATATGCTAATAGCAAATCTTAGGAAATTGTAAAAAAATTTTTTTTAATAAACTTTACGTTGTCCTTGTTACAGTGAAAAATATTTTTCTGGTTACTATCTTTCTGACTGCTCCTCAAGAGTAACTAAGCGTTCACTGTTCTAAAGTTATAAATTGTTTAATGGCCACCATTTTGAAGCACACTTAAGGGGGATGGCCACTGTGATGGGTCAAAAAAAAAATTTTTTTTTTGTCTTAAATCAAAGTTTATACATTCAAAAATATGTGTGCAAAATTGCAGGTCAAAATGTCAAAAATTGACTAAGTTACAGCGATTTTAGTGAGAGCAGGTAGACCGATTGTTTTCCGCGTGACCTCCCGATCGGAATGTTACGCCCCCTAGTCCCTCGCTCTAAGGCCTTTTATATTATGTGACGCAGTGGGCTCTTTTCTTCGATTTTCTTTTGTAATATAAATCTATTTTGTACAGGTTTTATAATATAACAGTCCCTTTTATCGATTTCCGTACTTAGAAGTTCGGCAGATGTTCAGTTACTCTCGAAGTTTCGTAGTGAACACACGTCGTTTCTCTGGTTTCTGTTTTTATCAATTTTCAAAAATATCTTCTGTTTTATTACAAAATGGATCGTAAAGGTAGTAAAATTAATAGGAACGGTAAAATTAGACCTTCAAGAAATGGAAGAAAATATAATCGGCCGCGTAACAGATATGAAATAAAAAAAGGTGAAGACATAAGTCCCAAACGGCGTACGAGTGCTTCTAAACGAAAAATTTCGCAAAACTCTGAATATGATGTCCATTCTACTATAACCAAGATCCCTGGAGATGAAGAGGAAGAACCGTCATATGGTCCAGGACTTGATAGTTTAATATAGATATGAAAATTTTACAAGATATATGATTTCATTGCGAGAGAAATGGACTAAAAACTTTAAACGCGTTTTTCTCGAAACGACTTTTTTCGAACTGGTCGCATTGATAACTCGGATAATTCTTAATCGATTATAATTTTTTTTTTTTTGTTTTGTTCGTGGCTAAGGTTGTGCGTAGCCGATTCATGAAATTTTGTTTTTTACTATTTTTTAAACTGTTTGAAAAAAAAAACGGTCGAAAAAGTAAAAATATTTTCAATCGGTCGCCATTTTGTGAAAAATCAAAAAAAAAAAAAAAACGGCTACGTAGAACGATAACGACATCCATACAGATTATAATGAATTTTTTTTTTCAGATCACCAGTTTTTGAAAAATCGATGCGACCATGGAGGGGGAATTTTTTTTCAAGCTCTACGGAATCATTTATATTGTTAAAAATATATAAGATTTTTTAATAGAAATTTGTGGAAACATTATTCGATGTGTACTTAATAAATTTAAAAAAACCCGATCCAAAAATTCCTTTATTTACCCGGTCAAAAAAATTCTCAAAAATCACTCATTTTTTCGGCCGTCACAGTGGCTATCCCCCTTAAAAATACTCCTTGGATCTAGCTGAAAATTTTGGTACTTGTTGTGTACAACACAAGCTAAGAGGGTACAAAGATGCGAAGTCGTATATAAAGTAGATACCTGTGAAAAGTAATTCGGTATAAATATAAATAATATTATGATGATTTTCGGATATAAGATCTCTGATATAAGTACGAACCTAATGTAAATAAATATTTGATAATATTCTATAATATTATGGATAACTATGATTTAGCTTTCGATTAAACTTTTCTCTTCAATCGTGAAACTGTGGCTATTTGATATTGTTTGTTTAGATAATGGAGTTAATATTACGTATACACAAAAATACTTATTATACGCTATTGCACTAAAATATTACCTACATGCGTATTTTAAAGATTTTAACTTTTCTACAAAATAACCGCCGCTTACCGTGTTAAACTTGATGAGCGTCACTTAATTGAATTATCCTTATTATTAGGGAATTTTTATAATTACTTGTAATACATAGAGTAAATTGTAAATAAAAAACGTCAAAGACTAAACTCTAAACGAAAATGCATTTTCAATAATTTACTTATTTAATTATACTAATATAATGAATCCAAGAAAAAATCTAGGAGGTTATTTCTCTCTCGCATTCTGTATTTCGGAGATATTTTTTTCAATTTTAGACCCTAAAATCCATCTAAGAAGTCCGGATACATTTCACGCATCTTTTCGTTCTTTACTAAAGATGAAGAACAGCAAAATAATACGATTTATATAATTTTAACATTCAATATAATTATATATAACATTCAATAATAAACACGCGTAATCAGAAAAATTATAAAATTTTTAGAATAGAAATTTCAATCGAAAGAAAATTTTTCAACATTTAAAAAAATATTAGTAACTATGTAGTAATGAAGTGGACTGTCTCAAAAAGTAAATCATATCAATATTAATTTTAAATTAATGTTAGTTATTAAATTTATAATAATTTATGACTTAACGTGATATCTTTTTCTAGGTATGCTACAGAATAATCGGGATAAGATAAGATAGACAGGAATATCGCTATACGCTAATGTATCACAGCAAAAACAGAGTTCTCTGTTTAGTTTTATTTCATTGTCATCCGAGTGCTTTTGCTATTTGATTTGATGCTTCTTTACGGTAATCTTGAAAGGTATAGCTTGATTGCTGTAAACATAAAAACGTAATTAATATTTTATATTTCAATAATAATAATAATAATAATAAGTTTTTTATTTAATCACGGGAAATTGGACAATTGAATTTTAATATAGATAAACTAAATTAAAAAATTTTGCGACGTTTCGTTAATTTCTTTTAACTTCTTCGGGCAAAACTGAAATGATAAAAAATACAAATTAGTTAATGAAATAATTTTAATTTTTTTTTTTAATAGAATTGAAATAATACCTTTAACTAGTTAACCATAATATTTAACAATACATATATATTTAATTCAATAAAATTCAAATAGTAATATTTAAGCGAAATGAAATTATGTAATTTTTTTTTTTTTTTCCTAGAACAAATTTCAAACAAATACTAAATATTTGTTCTAGGAAAAAAAGAAAAAAAAATACATAATTTCATTTCGCTTAAATATTACTATTTGAATTTTATTGAATTAAATATATATGTATTGTTAAATATCTAAATTTTATTGAAGTTATGGTTAACTAGTTAAAGGTATTATTTCAATTCTATTAAAAAAAAAAATTATAATTATTTCATTAACTAATTTGTATTTTTTATCATTTCAGTTTTGCCCGAAGAAGTTAAAAGAAATTAACGAAACGTAGCAAAATTTTTTAATTTAGTTTATCTATATTAAAATTCAATTGTCCAATTTCCCGTGATTAAATAAAAAACTTATTAATTATAATGGACGTGAACAATATTGAGAAAAATAATAATAATAATAAATGTTTATTTGTTGCGCCATTATATAAAATGGATACAAAACGTCATTACACAGTTAAAAAGAAAATGTTAAAATAATTCCGATAACAAGTCGTTTGTGGAATATGGGACCATATTAATTATGTAATGTTTTATCTTTTTATTAAAATCGGTGGAATCTCTTATTAGTTTTGGGACATTATAATACATTTTATATCCAAGATAGGTAGCACTATTTTCAAAAAAAGTCGTGTTATGCTTTATGCTGTAATTCTTTGGACGTGTATTGTAAGTACTATTGTTTTTATTTTTGTCATCAACTGCAGCTAGTTGCGATCAGTTGAACGTACAAATATTTAATGATTTAATTATAAAATCAGTTGACGGTTTTAGATAATACTAGCTTGACTTTCCGTCTTTTTGTTAAGATACCGTATAAATAATCATTTCAATTTATTTCAATAAAGTCGTGGTTTTTGGCACAAAGGATTTATATACAAAGCAAAAGAATAAATCACATAACAAACACATTGTTGCATTTGCTCGTCAAAAAATATTTATTTAATTTTATATTTAAATTTTTGTTTTCTGTAATTTGTTGTGAAAATGTATGTTTATTTTTCGGCAGATAGAAATTTCGATATTTGATATTTTTAAGAAAGTATCATCTCGGTCTTGTCAAAAAGAGGCCGAAAAAGTCTCAAGTATCATGAGAAAGTTTTAAATATTGCTAAGATGAAATTGGACAATTCTCGAGTATGGTCAACACGAGATCGAGAAATTTCAAGTACCAACAAGACTAAGTACTAAAGATGTGAAAATCGAATGTTTGATATTTCACTATATTAAGAAACATACGTTTAATGCGTCATTCAATTCGAGTCTAAATAATCTAATTAATCCACGAACGTTTCGCCTCAGAATAGCAAAGAGTTCTTCTCTGGTGATTCGAAATGGTGCCTCGGTGGTTGTCGCATTCGGGTCTGTACTCACCGTGCTTGATTGAACCGCCTGAAACCATATTTGTTCAAAAGTTATTTATTTTTTAAACTAAATTGTTATTTTTTGTACATCGTTCACTGTATTGGAATTTGAAATAAAACGATATGACTGAAATTTAAACCATAAGCACGTTATTGCATGTTTTCAAATGCTATTACTATATTATATATGAAAACTGGCGAATTCAAAACTAAACTTCACTCGTATGTCAAATTCCAATAGCGATATGCGTTTAATTCTAAGACTACATATCAGTGGCGGAAAATTTTTTAGTCGTTGGTATTCCATTTTATAATTACTTTAATATTCGCCCTCCCCCTTTGATGAGTTAATTTAATACTCGAAAGCTCACGTATAAACAAAAAAAACATTTTGACATAAACAAAAATGGTAACAATTTTAAAACTGTTCTTCTATCCAAATTTCAGGTTACCAAATTTGCCCACCTTACTTATATAGGGCTGAGAAATTTCGTTTTGTTTTTCCTGACAATTTATGTGGTATAACAAATTTAAATTCTGTGCCCCGGAAAAAAAATATTTCGAGCCTACGTCATTAAATATTAAAATTAAATTTTAACATTGTATCATTTGAGTCAAAAAAAATCCTGTCATGAATGGTTCAAGTTTTGTGTAGAACTTGCTCTGTAGTTGGCCGACAGAGAAACTGCGTTGTATCTAAAGAGGCTCGCCATTCTGATAATGAAGGGAGAACGAGACTGGCTTTTTGACTGTGATAGCGTACAGATCGTGATAGTTGAAGTCAGTCCGATTTTTTGTGAGAATTATTTTTAGGTTGGATTGGAGATTTTGTATTTGGTTCCCCCCGTGAAATTAAAGAAGGACCTTTGTTTTTTTTGCCTTTTCCCCGTGAAATTTTGGGACCTGTTGTTTTTTTGGAAATTGTTCATTGGTTTGGTTGTGCGCTAATCTTAGTGGAAAGCGTTTTTATTTTGTTGTTGCTTACGTTGTTGTTGATCGTTGTTATTTGTTGCTCATTTATTTAATTTATTAAACAAAACGAAACCACTTGTTGGTAGAGTCAATATTATTAATTATTTAATTTATTGTTGATTTTCGTTGTTGGATTTTTTGTTTCCTTTTAAATATCGGTTACGGGTGTGTTAAACATTTTTGTGTGGGGTTATTAATGCCGTACAGTTTTGGATAGTGGTTATTAACCTGGTGCGACGTGCTATAAATTTTTGAGCCCTCATTTTTGGACACCTTGAGGCCGCTTCGTGCGATTTAAATGTCCGGGCGCCTCTATTTACCGGTCGGAAAAATACGCACGATATTATTTATCGAAAAAATTTACAGCCGTCTCTTTATCAGTGGGTTTTTGTCTTGTGTCATTTGTGTCGAGTGGTAGGTGGAGGATTTTTAAGCCCCAAATTTGGGGCACTTTCTGTTACTGTTTTTTTAGATAGTATCATTTGGGCTTATTTTAGTTGGACCCATTACCTTAGCGCCGCTGAGTTAGCTAGCCGGCAACTTGGCGTTCTACTATAGCGTAGTTTTCGTCATAGTGGATACATATATTTTATAATACTAAGTGGCGAGTACCATTGTATGATCAGCGAAAGTACGTCTATGAGAAAGGGGAGCGTAATCGGGTGTAACAATAAAAATTTTACGAAACCATAGCGGGAGAAAGTGTTCCCGCATGGGTGATGCGATTATGGGAAAACTCTTGTTGCCAAAAATAATTTTTTAATATTCCCTAACATTAGTTTCGGGGCTTTGTGGCTACTTTTCATATTTTGGAAAAATTTCTACAATAAATCTCATGACCTATAAATTCGATCAATTGGTCATTCGCCACTGGCATTGGTACTTCAGCTGCATCAATCAATGGGTCAACAGTCAACACTGACACAGCTGGATATTGCATAAGAAACGCCCTATGTTACATTCCACAATGACACATTGCCCCAATGTGAATTATGCGTTTTGTATGACGTACCACATTTTTGCTACAAATCGTTCATTTCCCTAAGTAAGGGACCATATGCATATTATTTTGCTAGACGTACTTTCTTCAGTCATATAAGATAGGTACTTTAAAAAAATATTTGAGTCGAGTAGTAAACATTAAAGCAACATTTCCGCTAGCTTTACTTTATTCTTTTTATGTACACTAGTTTTTAATAAACTATAAATTATAGTTTAAATTATTTGTAAAAATATCATTTTATTGAGATCGTCTGTACAACTGAAATGAACATTCAAAAAATTAAATTACTTTTTCAGTATCATAAAACATTACCTCATTTGAATCCGCGAAATTTTGGTTAACCAGTTTGCTAATTTGTCTGTAGGCACTTGTGGTTTCATTTATTTGCTAAAAGACAACAAAAATGATATATATTCTAAAAAATGTATTGTTTTACAGAAAATTGTAATTTAAATATGATTTTTTGTTTATACTTCGTATAATAACCGTCCCACAATCGAGAAAAAGCCTGGCTTGCGTTTTTTAATAAACCGCTTTTCTCGATATGCTATCGAATTTTCTCTGTCTTCATTTTTACGCTCCTTCTGAAACATAGACAAACACTGATTCAGTAAAAACACTTAATAATGTTCAAAATACAGTTAAGTTGGGATCAAATTTTTTGTGTTGTGCTCATAATAATAACATATATCGGTTTTGATGGGAATCCGATTTTAATCCGACCGCTGCAGGATTTAAGTTTAAATTCAGTCCAATCGTTCCCAAATGATGTCAGTAAAAATATAAGAAATTTAGCACATTAAGTCCTACTAAGAGTCTGGCAACAGGACGGCTCAATAAAAAAAAATAAATTATAGACAAGCCGTTGCAAAGTTATTGTTAGTATAATTGATTGTTTTATTTCTTTACAACAAATGAACTGTCGTGCAGGCAACTCATGTTATTTATGTGTTAAATTTTATAGAAATGACTTGGCTGTGGGAAACACAACAATAATATTTCATAAAATGTGTGATTTTTCATAGACGCCGGGTTTTGTAAGTGCGTGGAAGAGCAGGATATAAATACTTTGATTAATCGAAATACTAAGATTTAGACATATAATTTTTTTCGTGTCGACCAGACATTAATGTTGAAAACGATCTCTCGGTAGTGAAGGAAAATGTTGAAAATTGAAATTGGCTAACAGTATCCAGTTTTTCTAGAATTGTAGGAAAAATTTCAGTAGATGTAGTTCGCATGTGTCTGATATATCCACATACAAGTCGCTGATGCTCAGGGATCCTTTAAATCGAATATCAAATGATATGTTGTCCTTATTACTTTGGCACTATTCACTCCTAAAAGCTTAGCGAAACGACACTGAACTATTAAATAATAATAATGCGGTCTTTATTTAGACATTCCCTCAAGAATATAAATTGCGTCAATAGGTACATAAAAGTTATAAAAATTGTTCAACATGATAAAAAATTGAATTCAATAAAACATCTTTTAATGATTTTTAAAATTTTGTATTGTTTAAGTTTTTTATTTTTTCCGGTACTTTATTATAGATCCGAATCATAGCATTGCGAGCGCCGTCGCGACTAACGCTTAGATTTGTTTTACATGTTTTCAGATCGCTTTGATTTCGTGTTTGATGATGATGTATTTTCATATTATCATCAAACATGTGTATGTTACTTTTTACAAAATATGCACAGTCTAATATATAATGATCTTGCAATGTTAGTATTTTTAGTTTTTTGAAAAGTGGTTTGCAGTGCTCACGACGGTTCGCATCTGCTATAATTCGGATACATTTTTTTGCAATTTAAAAATTTTAACTGCCATTGAGCTATTTCCCCAGAATATTAATCCATATTGCAATATCGCGTGGAATATGGAATAGTAGATGCTTACAATAGTTTCAGTGCTTTTAGATGGCTGTTTTTTAAAACTATTATTCTGTACGTTGCCCTACTTAGTTTTGGAACAATGTGTTCAATATGCCCTTTCCAGTTCATATTTTTATCTATAACTATTCCTAAAAATTTTACTGTATTTTGGAATGTAATATTGTTTTTCAGAATGTTTATATGTTTAGGCATTTCATAGTAGTTTCCAAATTTTATAATGTCTGTTTTTGTTTCATTTAGTTTTAATTCGTTTTCTTTGATCTAGTTGTTGAGACTGGAAATGGCATATTGAACACTATGTGCCATCGATGCTGAATCCCTCGATTCACATATGACGGCAGTGTCATCAGCGAACAGGAACATTTTTTCATTTAGGTAGGTCATTGATGAACAATAAGAATAAACTTGCGGCACGCCCTTTTTAATAAGCTTCCATTCTGAATCGAAAAGATTCAGCGCTGTTCCTCGTATACCGTATTTTTCTAATTTATTCAACAAGAGTTTTTTGTCAACACAATCAAATGCTTTTTGCAAATCTAAAAGCACTAAAACGATTGGAATTTTTTGATCCCATGCTTTAAGTATAGCATCTACTGCATCAAATACTGATTTAATAGTGGATCCTCCTTTTTTAAAACCAAGCTGTTCCTCAGCTATTATTTTATATTTATATAAGTAATTCATTAATCTTGTGTTTATATATTATAGTTTTTTTTTTTTTAATTCTTGTAAAGTTCTTTTGTCGACGCTATTTATGTAGGTACATTTGTACCAAACAAATAAAAACCTCTATCTATCTATCTATTGCAATTTCAAAAATTTTAGCAAAATTAGAAAGTAATGAAATGGGTCTATATTATTATATTTTTATCATACCTGATGTGAATGGACTGGATTTCCATTGAAACGTGTGTAGTCTTCATTATTTTGTAACGTGACTGCAATGCAGGCAGTAATCAAAAACAGAATCGCACATCTTTCAAGTAAAGTGGCCACCATGATCTGAAACAATATAATTTTTTTTTTATATTTTGGATGCTCAAAAGATTTATCCAGATTAGCACCAACGGTGAATGTACAATTGTGTTCGGAATCCATAAACTATAGTCCAAACGTTTCAAGTACCATTTGAGTAATTTTCAGGCGTCAACGTTTAAAAAACCCGGGTCGCAGTGCCAAAACCCTGCCGACAATATAGTGTATTTGGTAATACAGGTATTGTGGCTTCATTACATGAACTAAAGTTTGTTTTTGGACAAAATAAAAAAAATTGAACCCCTTAATACACCCCTTACAATAATAATTTTATTAGTTGAAATATTGTTATCAATCCAACATCTGCACCAAATTAAATACGACCTTCAGTAAGTAAATTCGTATACGCAAACTAGTGTTTTCATAAAATTTGTAAGTCCGGTCCTGTCGGGCCGATTTGCTTATAATTTTAGGAGCACTTTTTGATTGCTACTAAAGGGTTAAATTTCAATTTTGAAACGATTCTGAGAATTTTTTCGGTATATTTGGGCCCAAAAACTGTTTTCAACCGCTAAAAACTACCCTTAAAATGACCCGATTGGGCCCATTTTAAATAGGCTTCGTGCGGTGATGGATTCCAACATGTATGCCAAATTTCGTTAAAATGAATTAACTCCTTCGAAAGTTATTGCCCGCACATATAAATATATATATATATATATATACGGATATAAATATATATATATATATATATATATATATATATATATATATATATATATATATATATATATATATATATATATACATATACATATATAAACATTTTTAAAAATGGTGCCAAAGTGTTTAGGAGGTTATGAAACGGCGATAAATTTTGGTCCGACACCTAGGTCCCGCCATCCGACCAACGCCAATAGTGTATGTTGCCATATGGCAAATACACTAATAACGGGAAATTTCAAGATCCCAGACCAATCGGAAAAAAGTCAACATTTTACACTGACAATACCGAACACGAATTATCCCTTTTCGCCTCCTGGGGTAAATCCGTCTGAATATTATTTTGCTGAGACAAAAGGGAGTGAAAATATATAACAAATCGGGGATTCCGCACGCGAACTCTGAGCTAAATTGGTGTACACTGGCTTGGAAGAGATTCTACGAAAAGTGATAATATATGTGAAATTTGTTGCTTTTGATTATTTCATTTTCGAAATAAAAGCTACCCGGGTGAAATCTGGTCGGAAAAATACTCGCAGATAATTCATCTTTAAAGTTCAATTCCAGATATATGTTATAATAGAAAACAGTATCACGGGTAATTGGAATAAAGAAAAAAATCAATTTAAACACTCATTGATTGCAACGTTTCGTCTTTTCTTTAATTAAGACTTTTTCAAGCTCTCAATATGCTTAAATGATAGTAAAACTATGATATAATATGCAATTTGGCATTACAAAAAACAATTATAAAAATTGAAAATTGTAGAAAATAATATTTTTAAAAATATATATTGGAACAAAAAAAATATTAAAGAAAATAATATGTTCTTTTTTATATAAAAAAAAGAACATATTATTTTCTACAATTTTCAATTTTCATAATTGTTTTTTGTAATGCCAAATTGCATATTATATCATAGTTTTACTATCATTTAAGCATATTGAGAGCTTGAAAAAGTCTTAATTAAAGAAAAGACGAAACCTTGCAATCAATGATTGTTTAAATTGATTTATTTCTTTATTCCAATTATCCGTGATACTGTTTTCTATTACTCGCAAATAATTTTACACTTCTTCTATGTCAGTGTGAGTATTAAAAAATGAATGATTAGTTGTTACACTGCATGTATTGTCAATGTTAATGTCTTATAAACATCATTTCTTCTCCATATTTACATATTTAATATCTATTGTATGTATTCTTCGTTCGTGAATTGTTGTTTATTATACAGTAATGATCCATTTAAGGTCAACACGCGACTAAAAAGTAATTGTATCTTAAGGAAAAGCAATTAACAATTTTAAAATCATGTTAGGTATATACTCATTGTATAATATATTCAAATATCGGTTACTGTAAGTATTTATCTGAAATCTTCCCTTTTTTGGTTATGAAAAAATGGAATTGATAAAAAAAATTCGGCTGTTGGAAAATTGTGTCCCATGTCCAAGATTACTCCCTCGGCTGAATGGAAATTGTGTTCCGTGGCGAAAGTTAATCCGTCGTTCTCTCTCTCTCTCTCTCGTGCCACTTAAGTTGCTACCAGACGTCACTCTTAGTCCGATACCCATTTCTCTCAACGTCCACCATCTAGACTGAGGAACTGGCAGCACGCAACTTTAACTTACTGACATGTTTGAGAAAATTAGTTTATATTATTATAGCACAGTCATAGTCGAAGCATAACTTTGTTTGTTTTTTGTATTAAATAAAAAAAAAATACTATGTCACATATTTACATAATTTAATCTATCGATCATAATCTTTTGCAAACGCCATGTTAGTCTTTTCTGACAGCGTGGCTGAAAGAACGTGTATCACTGTGTTTTGAATTTCGCTATCAATAAATATTTTCCTTAGTGTGTTTTGAGTATATAGAACGTTTTTGAAAAAATCCCGTATATATTTTTAAAAATCCGGCAAGCTTAGCTTCCTTGCTGCCAGTTCTCAGTCAGGATGTGGATGTTGAAAGGAATGAGTATTGGAGTGGGGATGATGGCCGGTCGCAGCTTACGTAGTAAAAGAGGGAATGCGACTGCGAGGGATTAACCCTTCGTCACTGAACGCAATTTACATTTAGCCGACGGTGTAACCTTAGCCACGGGACGCAATTTACATACAGCCAAAAATTCCAGTGCAAAACTAATGTTTATAATGCTAATAATAATTGACGCAAGTGTTCCGGTTTTTTTGAGGAGATGTAAATGTAAAATATTATATAATGTTATAGCGTTGCAAAATTATAGTCAGATAATATATTTGTTGAAAAATGATTTCATATCGGTAATGTTAAACAAACAACTTGATTATTAACTGTAACTACTTTGATTGTGGTTTTGTGAAAAAAGGAATTGCAGTCGCGTGAAAGTATTGAATAAAAATTATCGAATACGTTTACCGAGTAGAAGTTCAGCGTTTAAATCTCTATAGATATAGTATTACTAATTGCAGGTTTGTTTTATAATAATTGTTCAGTTATGTTAAATATAATGTGGTAATAAAAATTCCAGCGAATTAGGCACAGGACCATTCCAACTTTAAAAATACTCACATTTGATATATTATAATAAATAAAATAAAATTTATGCTAACACGCAAGTGACTGGGGTCACAGCTAGTAACAAATATGGTATTTGCTATTTGTTTACATGGTTACATTATACGGTTTTACATAAAAAAATTAATCAAAGCAAGCTTGTCAGCTACCTAGCTTAATTTTGACAGATCTTCAGAACACAAGAATAGCATTCTTTTTTATTTTCAAAATATTTCCGAAACTATAAAGTTTAGAAAAACATTTTTTTACAAAACTTTCTTAGAAAAATAAATAGAACATAAATCATTATGCAAAAGTATATCATTTCTTTTATGCATGCGCCGATGTTCCCCAAAAACAATAAGGGTCTACATATTTGAATACCAAACATCCTCCCAAAATTTGGTTTCAATCCGGTCATCCGTTTGACCTGTATCGTGCTCACAGTCTAACAGACAAATAGACTAACAGACCAACAAATACAGAGACTAACATACGCACAGAGTTTTTCCAATAATAATAATAATAATAATAATAATGCGTTTAACGTCCGTTTCTCGACTTTATGGCATAACAGACGCCGTTCGCACCATTACTATTTTCTATTTACCACTTCCCAAAATTTTCTACACTTTTTTTAGAACTTTAACTTATGTAATAGCAATGGGAAAATAAAGGAATTATAGGAAATGAAGATAAGGTAGGTAATTTTTGAACTAGGAGTTTGATAGGCAATCGGCCATGGCCTCAAATAAGGAACCATCTCGATATTTATGGAATTAATTTAGGGAAACCATGGGAAACCTCAATCAAGATGGCCGGTACAGGAATTACCGTTTCTCGGCGAGAGGCAGTAGGAAAAAGTCCTAGCAACATCTGCCCCCGCCGGGATTCGAACCCGTACCATCCGAATGCGAGTCTAGTACTGTCACCACTACTCTACTCAGCTCGGTGTTTTTCCAAAAATAAGTTTTTTGGATTCAGGAGACCTCAAAACGAAAAAATATTGTAACATTTTAAAAAGTGATTTTTTACCTAAATTTGTACCATTTCCCAATTGTGGAGTTGGAGTGGTAAAAAAGTATACGAAGACATAATATATTTATATCTACAATAATCTCGAACTTTTAAGCTCTCTCAAAGAATCGTTTTTTTTGCATATTAACTTCATATGAAGTGCTGCTAAATGGCCATTTTCATTTACAAATCCTCAATATCTGAGTACTTCGCGTTTGAGTATCAAGTACACTGAATCGTACTCTAATGTTAACAGTGCTGTTTCTTCAATGATCAACGCTTCTCAAACTTTGTTTTGCGATACACTGGATAGGAGTCTCGATTAAAATGTGATATTCCAATTTTTAATTATAAAGTTTGAAGCTGAGGGATTTGTTTTGGCGTGTCAAGACTGCTTTATCAATACTTTTGACTGCCGCCATATAGTTATTTATGTAGAAGAACAGATACTTCATGCAAGTTGCAGGTTATGTCGACCGCATCCAGAGACGCTCATATGCGTCTCTTGTCAATATCCAGTTATTACGCAAGTCGCTCGTACATTAGTCGTCAAAATACTCCTATAAGAATCTTAAAATTGCCATCTGAGGTATTATTATGGCATTGATGAAACTCCCGTTCCGTTTTGTCAGTACCACCGGATAACTTCAGCTACAAAGATTTATATAGTTGTCATTAATTTATGGTCATCAAGTTCTCAGTTCCTACTCAAACGAACATAGTTGTGATGGAAACCGAGAAGTGGACAAAATATCACGATCATAATTTTGAGTTCAGGATTTAGGACCCAAAGGTCAAAGTATTCTATTAAATTAATTGTCCTTATAATTCGTGTCCTTAGAGGAGCCAAATCGTTACTGTTGGCAAATATAAAAGATATTTCGGTCACTGTAATGCAAAGTACACAGATCGGCCCTATAGGCCTCTCCGTGATTTGGCGCGTACAACCCAAGTAGCGAATCCAAAGTTTTGAGTGCTTGCACGGATGCAAAATTCTTAAAAAAATAATAATTAAGTCATTTATTACTTCAAATACACGAAATGCATAGAAGAAAGCAGTTACATAACAAACAAAAGGTTAAAAATAATACAAAATTTATTTATTAAATAAATCGTTGTGCGAGTAGAAATAACTATTGAAAATAACGTTTTTTTCTTATAGGTCAATGTTTGGTGCATTTTTTTAATATCGTCTGACGTATGGAGTAATGTAAAACACGTTTCTGCAGCAGTAAGTGAGACTTTGCTGCATAAAAAATCATATTAATTATGACTACTAAAAATTGTTTATGTGGAGTAGACCACACAACTTGTTTCCTTTGGAAAAAGTTTAATGCTTGTTGTACTCAACGGATATCAGAAATTCTGAATTCATTTACGCGTTAATTATTAAAACATTATATAACAAATTTTTATTTAAAAACAAGTAGTTTGATTAAATAAACAAAATAAAATGAATTATTAATTTGTAATTAAACATCACTCATGAGTGTTTATATACATCTAGCGACAGACTCCACGTTTCATAAATGGTAGTATTCTGTTTCCTGTCTCAAAAATATATCACTTCCTCTTCTCACCGGACGTGTTTAATATCATTAAAACCATATACAAACAAATGAAACAATTAACAAATGATCAACTTTTATTAGTGTTTATTTGATATTTGTTCAACACGTAAATTTAAATGTCAAATATTTAGTTGACCGGATATATGCAATTATAAAATTAATATTCAATAATTTACAACAGAAGTCAAAAAATTACCAAAAATGGTTTTTCGATTTTTTTTTGGAACGAAGTTCCTTATCGCGGGTTAGCGAGAGGACCTAGCCGAGAAAAAATGTAACGTGTCACGAAAAACCGTAAGACAAAAAATGTAACGAGTCACGAAAAACCGTAAGACGTATAGTGTATACTGGTATACACGGTGATACCGAGTGTTTTTAGATTATACCGGGAGTTTTTCGATTATATCGGGTGTTTTATATTATACCGGGTGTTTTTAGATTATACCGGGTGTTTGTGATTATACCGGGTGTTTTTATTATTCATACTGTCATTATTCATTTTGGAAGTTACAGATTGTATTATCTTCTATGTTGGTATGTATGAATACAGTAACGACGCCGCGGCAAGAACCCTTCCCATTGTTTCTTATGTATAGGTACGAATAAGTTCAGGTCCCAACAAGTGACGTCTTTGCGTCCTACACAAATTCATCATCCATGCTAGGGATGTCATAAGTGCCAAAAAGTATCGATATATAGCGTATCGATATTTTTTTCAAGTATCGTTATCGGTACCGATATATTTTTTAAAAAATATCGATATATCGGAGCAATTTTAAAAAGAACACTGGCCCTCAAAGAAATTTAGTATACATATTGGCTAGCTTAATATAATCTCAAATAGCAATTAATGGACATTATTTCTAATAAATCAAGTAATAAATAATTATCTAAAATCAAAAACAACGATAAGACTTTTTTTTTTAATCAAACGTCTAATACATTTAGGAGCAGATAATTATATAGATTAATCGAACAATTAATAAAGCCAGGGATGGTGAACCTATGGGATGCGTGCCAGAGGTGACATTCGACAGAAAATTGTTGCTACAGCATGAATTAAGGTGTAAATCGAAATAATCAAAAATATTCTAAATATGAAATTCTAAATGAAATGAAATATTGCATGAATAGCTATTTTGACTGTTTATTATTCCAAAAAGATCGAAAAATCTGGTTAAAAAGAAACGTGTTATACATGTGCTTTATTCACTGTTGTTGTTTTTGGAACACACTTAAAGTATGTTCCAAAAACATAATATGTAAAAACACATGTTTCTTTTTCAGTGGAGTTTTCGATATTTTCGGAATAATTAAACGGCCGTAGTCAGTCGCGGTAATATATAGAAGTGTTGCTACTGGAAAAAAATATGGGTTTTCAATACTCGGAATTTTATATCGAAATATAAAAATGATTTTTCGGGAAAAAGGACTTTTTAAGTAAACACTTATTTGTTATTTATAGCGACGTTTATAATGATTTATATCGAAATATTAAATATCGCCCAAAATATCGATATATCAAATAAAAAATATCGATATATCGATATTTTTTCGACATCCCTAATTCTAAATGCTGTTGGATTCTGATCTATTCCTTCTTTTACGTCCAAACAATCTTCTTCAAGTGAAGATAAATTCGTTTTGAAGTACTACGCGGTCTCTAAAAACGCTAATAATTAATAATGTGTGAAACTATGTACGTCTATTGAATGGACGTCGTGATTCTATTTTCTTAGCTTTTTCCTTAAATAATGTAAGACACCAATAGTCAACATTACATCATCATTCGTTATCCGGGAGCAACAAGATTAAAATTGAACTTGACCGTACTAATAATGAACTCGAATCGTTCTAGAAATAATTCCGTTCTATAGAAAAGAATCTCCCCTTTTCAAAAAAAAAAAAAATACAATTTGAGTGGATTTCGTGCGAAATTAATCTAGATATAACAAAACTAAATAGAGCACATTCGCTTGTGTAGCGGATGTGTAAGAAACAAAAATTATAATATGTTCAGAAAGTCCCGAAACGCTGAAATATCTCAATGGAAAGGGGTTTTCATGGCAAATGTTCCGAATAAAAGTTTCTCAATTCTAAGCAACGCTTATTTTGGTGAAAAAAAGTTCCCCCCTCGGGGGTGTCCCCACGGGGGGCTGGGGTCAACTCTAAAATCCCCCCCATTCGTGATAGGTAGCTTCAAAAAAAAGTTTTCGGACAAAAGACGTTTACCTTTCTCTGGAAAATACGATCTAATAGAGACAAATATAGGGTTTGCGATTGAAATTTTAGAGTTAACCCCAGCCCCCCCGCGGGGGCACCCTCAAGGGGTGAAATTTTTGTCAATTGAGAAACTTTTATTCGAAACATTTACCATGATAACACCATTCCTTTGAAATATTTCAACGTTTCGGGACTTTCTGAACATTCTGTATATTGTCAAGGTACATTTTTTGTGTTATTTTGTAACAAAATTTTGAAGGTCTCGGCTAAGACTAATTTGTTAACACTAATTTAAAAAATAATAGTTTTAGTGACGACACACCTATACTATAAAAAATTGATGCATTATTATGGCATTGTTGCGTTGTTGTTTTGTTATTATAATGGTCTACATTTACATTTAAATATGTTGGAAGTATACCCACATGCTATCTTTATTGTCGTAATACATTGGAGCAATTTCTCATTTAGCTTTCAATTGTTTCTCTGAAATGTTAGTTGAAAGGAAGAATGAAGAAGTAGAAACAAATTCAAGAAAGTAGGGATGTCGAAAAAATATTGATATATAGATATTTTTTATTTGATATATCGATATTTTGGACGATATTTAATATTTCGATATAAAATTCCGAGTATCGAAAACCGATATTTTTTTCCAGTAGCAACACTTCTATATACTACCGCGACTGACTATGACCGTTTAATTATTCCGGCAAATCGAAAACTTCACTGAAAAAGAAACACTTGTTTTTACGTATGTTTTTGGAACACTTTTAAGTGCGTTTCAAAAACAACAACAATGAATAAAGCACATGTCAAGCATGTTTCTTTTTCACCGGATTTTTCAATATTTTCGGAATAATAAACAGTCAAAATGTATATTCATACAATATTTCATTTCATTTCTACATCATCTAGAATATTTTTAATTATTTCGATTTACACCTCAATTCATGCTGTACCAACAATTGTCAGCTCTGGCACGCATCTCAAGGTTCACCATCCCTAACTTTATTAATCTCTAAAATTATCTGCTTCTAAATGTATTATACATTTAATTAATAAACAAAAAAAAAATTCTTATCGTTGTTTTTGATTTCAGATAAATATGTATTAGTTGATTTATTGGAAATAATATCCGTTAATTGCTATTTGAGATTATATTAAGCTAGCCAATATGTATACTAAATTTCTTCGAGTGCCAATGTTCTCCTTCAAATTGGACCGATATATTTTAAAAAAATATATCGGTACCGATATCGATACTTGAAAAAAATATCGATACGATATATATCGATACTTTTTGGCACTTCCCACATCCCTACAAGAAAGCACTGAAATCCTAGTCCGATGACAACAAAATAAAATTTTGGAAGAACCTAGAATCCGATTGAGAATTATTTAGTGAACGCTTATTTTTAACTTAGGTAAATAAATTCGGAACAATAAGGTGTCCTTAATCAGTGTCGGCTTTAAAGTGAGCCACTCGGGGGTCTTTAATTGTTTTAAGTAATTTATTCAGTGAAATTCAGTCATCGTTGCTGGAGTTATTTAAAAAAAGTGTCTCGGTGAATAGATCCAGAAATTTAGCAAAGTTGAAAACTACCAAAAGAAATCAAGTAAATGTTATTTCATGGCACGCTTTTCAAGTTGTTATGCAACATTTTGTCAACCGTTTAGACATTAGAAGAATGCATTGTCGAATATTTTTTATGTTCTGAATATTATTCAGAACATAAAATATCCACATACATATTTCTATTAAATATATATCACCGAGCTGGGTAAAGTAGTGGTGACAGCACTAGACGCGCATTTGGGGGGTACCGGGCTCCAATCCCGGCGGGGGCAGATGTGGCTGGGACTTTTTCCTACTGCCTCTCGCCGAGAAACGGTAATTCCTGTACCGGCCATCTTGATTGAGGTTTTCCATGGTTTCCCTCAAATAATTCCAGATAAATATCGAGATGGTTCCGTATTTGAGGCCATGGCCGATTACCTATCAAACTCCTAGTTCAAAAATTACCTACCTTATCCTAATTTCCTATAATTCCTTCATTCGCCCATTGCTATTACATAAGCTGAAGTTGTAAATAATGTAGAAAATAACGGGAAGTGGTACATGAAAAAATGGTAATGGTGCGAATGGCGTCTGTTATGACATAAAGTCGAGAAACGGACGATAAACGCATTATTATTATTATTTATTATTATTAAATATATATTCCTTTGTTTTATACTTTTTTTTTAATCACGGTTAATAAGCTGTTTCAAATTTTAATCCTCTGTAATTTAAACTATATAGCCGTAGACGTCGACGTTGTCCATTCGTTTACTGCCAGTTCTCATTTATGATAGCGTGATGATGCAGCCTAAATTCTAAAACCTTTCAAATTACTTACTTTACCTAATCGTGAAAACCATATGAAAATTGGTTAAATAGTTTCCGATTTCATTGAAGTCCACGAACAAGTTGTTGCCTTATAAAAGACAATGATAGTATAATGATCTAATTAGTGTATTTGCCATAAGGCAACATACACTATTGGCGTTGGTCGGATGGTGGGACCTAGGGCTCGGACCAAAATTTCTCGACGTTTCATAACCTCCTAAACACTTTGGCACCATTTTTGAAAATGTTTATATATATATGTATATATATATATATATACATATATATATATATATATATATATATATGTATATATATATATATATATATATATATATATATATATATATATATATATATATATATATATATTTATATACGTATATATATATATATATATATATATATATGTGTGCGGGCAATAACTTTCGAAAGAGTTAATTGATTTTAACGAAATTTGGCCCACGTGTTGAAATCCATCACCGCAAGAAGCCTATTTAAAATGGGCATAATCGGGGCATTTTAAGGGTAGTTTTTAGGGGTTGAAAAATGTTTTTGGGCTCCAAAATACCGAAAAAATTCTCAGAATCGTTTCAAAATTGACATTTAACCCTTTAGGAGTAATTAAAAGGTGTCCCTAAAATTTAAATAAAATCGGCCCGACAGGACCGGACTTACAAATTTTATGAAAACACTAGTTTACAAATAATGAATTATTTACTGAAAGTTGTATATAATTTGGTATAGAGGTTCGATTTGTAATAATATTGCAATTAAGAAAAAAAATGTTATTTTAAGGGGTGTATTAAGTAGTAAAATTTTTTATTTTGCCCAAAAACCAACTTAAGCTCGCAAAATAAAGCCACACTGCCCGTACAAGCAAATACACTATATTGTCGGCAGGGTTTTGGCACTGCGACCGGGGTTTTTTTATCTTTATATTAATTTAAAAGAAAATAAATATTTAACAACATAAAATTTGATTTAATGAAGACGAGGTCTAAATACGTCTGATCACAACGCGATTCAAAAATTTATTCAACTTATTTCTTAAGCGTGTCTCATAGAAATACACAACAAAATAATTTTGTCGCCGACAATGTAGAGTTATGTCTTAAAAAGGCAAAAGCAATATATTTTTACACTACTGAAGGTGGAGAGGCAGTAGATATATTTGTGTACCCTTCAAGCCCTAAGTACTGAGCTGATTTCAAAGGAACTTTCACTGGTGAATAGCTTTATTCCGGAGTGATTTAAATTATCCAACTACAGCAAAACCAAAAAGAGAGTTCTGTGTATACATGTTTGTAATGTATGTGACTATCTTTAGAACTTAAACGGCTGGACCAATTTCGATAAATGGCATGTTTAAACGTTTGCCTCGATCGAATGAATGACATTGAATATGCATACATTTTGGGAAAAAATACTGGAAATTTTTTAATTAATGAAAATACCTTTAATACCGGTAGTGTTTGATATTATCTCTCTACTTGTGCATTAAAGTTGAAATATTTTTTTTATCCGACTACTTTTCATTTTGAAAGCTTGTTCTTGTACTTTTCTGTTAACAGTAGTCGAGTTTTTTCCATTTTTTAAAAATTGTTTTGTATTCGTAAATTCTTTTTCTGATCATTTATTTACGGAAAATTGTTTGAGCATTCTTTCAAGTCTACATTTTATAGGTATAATAAAAATGCATCTTAATAATATACAACGTCAATGCTTGGAATTTCCAACGAGCCTATAAAATTATTTAATTCCATTTTTACTGTATAAGATTTTTATGTTTTACTAAAATATACACACAAAGATTGAATTACAATACTAATAATATACATGTGAGTTAAGACAGGTTTTTTAAAACACTATTAAAAATTAAAAAAAAGAGAAGTGATTCGTTTCGATCCGATTTTTGAAAATCGAGTTATCATCAGATCTCATATTTTGTGAGTTCTAAGAAGTTATTCTGACTATTTTTAGATTGGCGTCCGTCTGTCCGTGCGTGCTTGTGTGTATGTAAATAATTTTTTTCATACGATATCTTTAGAGCGAATCAAACGCTAGGTTTCTAGCTGTAATAGTAGTTGAGATTTCTACATAAACTTGGAAACGACTGAGCCAATTTATTTTAAACATGACTAATATGTCACTAATACCAATTTTTAAGGGAAAAAACCGCACTGAGATCGGTTCATTCGTTTTGAAGCTATGATGCCCCAAGCGGATACATAAAAGCTTCAAAACTTTTTGCATTGGGGTTAAAGGTTAAAACTCCTTTCAAACTATATAGTATATATGAATGAAATAGTTTTTTTGATACATTGCTATCATTGCTTAAATAACACCTGTTGTTGAGTACCTATAATATTTTGTTTGACCTAAATTTTTGGGTCCGTCTGACCTCGTGATCTTTAGTTGGTTATCTGACGTTGCCACGGTCAGTTGTCTTTAAACTACTATTACACATGTCTGTTGCTGTACAGAGTATATAAGTAGCCAGTGTTAAGTGGTCAATGTATTACAGGCGTGTTTAACATAGAGGCAAAATTATTTTCAGCCTTACTTGAACTCAAATCGGATAAAAAGCACACTAAATTTTAAGTTCGTGCACTAGTTCATTTATTTTTATAAAAATCAGTTCAGCCGTTCTCGATTAACATATAAAAAAATCTGGGAACACATTTTCGCGTGTAGACATTTTACAAGAAACTAAAAAGCCCGCAAGAAAACTAAATTATAGACAATAGTCCCGGTACTATTTTATATAAATAAAATCAGAATAACTTCAAGTTGTTCAGACTCATAAAATGTTACGGAAAGCGTGCATAGGGCATAGCTATATTTCATAGGATTGTATATTATCATTACTTTATAAATAGATCTTACTCGCGAAAAATTGAATAAAATTCATCTTTAAAGTTCAATTCCAGATATATGTTATATATTCAGAGCTTGAAAAAGTCTTAATTAAATAAAGACGAAACGTTGCAATCAATGAGTGTTTAAATTGATTTATTTTTATTCCAACTACCCGTGATATTGTTTTCTATTGAATAAAATTTTCGCGAAAAACATGCTACTGTAACCCTACTGCCAGACTATGCTCATCGCACTGCTACTCGCTCTGCTCATCGCGCTGTCGCGATGTTGCCCTAAGCGGCCAGACACTCCTGTACTCGCGAGGCTACTCACTCGGCTTTCGCCTTTCGGCAATGGAGGTCGATACTGTGGCAGCGTGCCACAGTCGGAGAGCTAGTAACACGTGTTTCATGAAGTGTTTGATGCACGTTAAAATTTCTCAAATGCAGTATCTATGAGATAAAAAGCCAGAATACCTGTGTTGGCTTAGCCCAACCCGGGACACCAGGTACTGCGCATTACAGAAAGGTGTAATAAAATTGAACCCGAAAAAAGTGTTCAATTCAGAGGCCAACAAACTTTAATCGAAATTTTAAATGATTTTAAAAATAAAATTTAATAAGGTAGACATTTTTGAGAGGGTTTACATATAATTAAACCTCCCCAAAGTTTTTTTTTTTATAACTACTTGAAGTGTTTGATTCACTCTGAAATTTTAATAGCCTCTTAATTAAATATTAAAAAAATTAATAACAAAAAGCCACACACTTTTTCCGGGGTTTAATTAACGGCAGACATGAAAATAACTCTTATTTAAAATAAAAAGAGATAGGTAGTGCGTGGTTGGCGGCGTGAGTGAGCAGCGATCACCGCAGTAGCTCACTCCCTTTCAACAGAAGAACAATCAGAGGACAGTGGTGATGAGGAGGAAAATTGAAAATACTTTTAAAAACATTTTTATGAAACCTATTTGTAATAAATATTTTTCAAAATGATAATAAACCTATAAAATTAACTATATAATCTAATCGTCAAATTGTCAGAAACACGCGTTACTAGCTCTTGGACTACTATACCTTTATACTCTTTATACTTAGACCGCTTGATGCGTACTGAGTGGCGTGGGAGTATGTGGCCGGCTTACTCGTTCTCTTATTGCCAGTCCTTTGACTCGCGCACAAAAAACCGACAATCGAGGGAGCACTGGGCATGACGACGAACATGACGTGCGGCATGACGAGTAACGCGGCCACACAACGTCTCTGCCTCCTTTCCTCGCTACTTCCCATGCCACTCGTCGAGTGTGTGGCTGAGGCATAAAAATATATAAATTATGTAATCTTTTGCATATAGCCAACTTTAAAAAAAATCACTTGTAGGATCTATAGTGTAATTTGCTTCACTTGTCAAGTTGTCATTTACTACCCGATCCCTTTAATTTTCAAAATATCATCGAGAGTGCTGCCTATAACCGTTTTTAGGCGAAGAGCGGACAGGGTATTTGGAGGTAGCATAATATACTCTTAAGTTGATATTATTGTGTTGATGACAATTGTTGTCCGCACCTAATATTTTAAGCTTTATATCATGTATTATTATTTTTATTTAAGTATGTGTGTATATATACTCACTGAGGTTATATATGTTTAAGAAGTTAGTTAATACATACATATTGACACGCGTGCTTTCACTTTTCCAGTTTATATGTGTGATTATGTGTGTGTAAATAATATAGACGCGCCTATTATGAAATGCCGGACACCGTACTGAGGTAACTGCTTCAAATTTTTAATACAATCGAGCCGTAGAACAATGCAATTCGTATTGATATCAATTTATAACAATCGATTATAGTAAACAGTAACAGTTTATCAAATTTATATTATATACTTCTAAACTGAAAACTACATATATAACTATAAACTAAAACCTATTGATTCCTGGAAGGCAGTATTCATTAAGCACATAATTTTGACAATAATAATAATAATAATAATAATAATAATAATGCGTTTAACGTCCGTTTCTCGATTTTATGTCATAACAGACGCCATTCGCACCATTACTATTTTCCATCTACCACACTTCCCGTTATTTTTCTACATTTTTAAAACTTCAACTTATATAATAGCAATGGGCGAATGAAGGAATTATAGGAAATTAGGATAAGGCAGGTAATTTTTGAACTAGGAGTTTGATAGGTAATCGGCCATGGCCTCAAATAAGGAACCATCTCGATATTTATCTGGAATTAATTGAGAGAAACCATGGAAAAACTCAATCAAGACAGCCGGTACAGGAATTACCGTTTCTCGGCGAGAGGCAGTAGGAAAAAGTCCCAGCCACATCTGCCCCCGTCGGGATTCGAACCCGAACCTCCCGAATACGAGTCTAGTGCTGTCATCACTACTCTACCCAACTCGGTCTGATGTATTTATAATCGTGTTCTGTGCAAAGAGTCATTGTTGAATTATCATTTATAAGAATCCGTTTATTTTTCATTGTTAGTTTCTTTTTGTCATTGTTATTAGAGAAGTACTTTTTAGTTTATTTGTTTTGGATTTATTTCGCTGTGTAAATAAATCAGTTTTAATCCATCACCAAGAAAGTTTTGTTACAATATATAATTCTGACAATATATATATGCTACAATAAGTTTGTTTAGATAAGCAACTTTGTCATTGCCATTTGCCGGATCACAATTACGATATGCGAGGATATTAATTAAATCACGGTATACCGGATCTATAACTCTATTGTCAAGTTTTGACAGTTAATCCGCTGAAATTGTTAGTGTTAAAAGTTACACAAATTAAAAAAATATGTCGTAAATTATCTTATAGACAAGTATGTCCCACATTACGTTTTATATTATGCTTTCTGACACGAGTGACGCATTCTTTGTCATTGTGACATATTATTGAATAAAGTTCCTAATCTATTCTACTCCGAGCTTTTACTTGCGGTTCCGCTCGCGGAACTACTTGTAACAGAAACCTTATCTGCCAAACGTACTTGGTAAGGAGTACTCTTTACTTTAAATTTAGGCATCGGTAGATAGTAGTGGTGTAAGTAAAGGATGGCAAAACTGATAAACAACAGACAGACAGATGACAGTTCAAATAATTCAATACTCTGGTATTCATATACTTCAATTGATTGATCAACACTTTCAAAAAATATATAGCAATATTAAGCTTCTGTTTCGAGATCATTCAGTTTCTGTTGAGGTATACCTAATCAATTCAAAATATATAATTGTATATTTTGTATTTATATTTTGTCACCATTAAAGTGTAAACAGACCTTTAATCGGATATCGACTGACGTTCAAAGATTATATGCAAACTACTACCAACTGTCCCATAAATGAGAAATGCTTGCAATAGTACTTACTGAACTTTCTATATGTAAGTACCATTATTCCAATGTACTAACTTTACTGATTAACATTTTGTATGTTTTTTACTGATATTATATATTCATAAAATCATAACTAACTAATCAACCGTTAAATCGCCTTGTGGTTTGCCTGACCAACAAGCATTCGGGTTGTTATCGATAGGCAGTATCCAAACTATTTACGAGTTCTCAACATTTTGTAAAACATAACATTTTTGATTTAACCCTTATTCACTCGCATAGCTCTATATTACCATCAGTGCCGGATTAGCCACGTAGCAAGAGTAGCAAATGCTACGGGCCCCGCGAATTTGGGGGTCCCGCGCTCCAACGCCTGTCTGACCGTAATAAAAAAATATTAATTTAAATAGGGGCGTAAAATATCTTGCATGCCTTAAACGCGAAGCGCTTAGGCTATGCCTCACTTCCACTTGAAAATTTAAAACTCGATTTCGTCACGTTAAATCGTAAAAATAAGTAGGTATTTTACGAACATTTTAACGTTAATGTTCTAATGTTTAATTATAATCGATATATTTAGACTAGCATCTATACCACATTTCTACCCTTCAAGCGGCCAGGTTGTTATTTTTTATATAGGTATACATTTATTTTTCGAGTTTACGTAGCCGAGATTGTACGTTTTTAATTGATTTTAATATAATATCGATTATAAGTATTTCGAGAAAACAGGCGTACTATTTAAATTTTATTAACTCAGTCACGATCCAATCTACTGTGGTTGGTTGATTTATTATAAAATATAGATTCATTTTATGAGTGAATATAGCTGACCTTTTTTTGAATCGATTATCATATCGATCATGTTTCGAGATTATTGAAAGCTAGTGCCGGTAGATTAAGAGCAAGGTGTTTCAGAGTCTCAAGTAGAAAGGCGGGAACGTTCTTTTTCAACATTAAAACGTATTAAAAATGAATTAAGGAACACGATGGGCCAAGAACGTCTTAATCATCTCACTTTTTTGAATATAGAGAATGATTTGCTTAAAGAAGTCGATATTGAAAGTGTTGTCTCTAAATTTGCCCATATTAAATCCAGAATAGTTTATTTGTAACAGTTTTGTTTTATTTAATACCCTAAACTTGAGAACCTAAAGCAAACCAAGGGCCCCTTGACAGAATTTGCTACAGGCCCCGCGCTGGCTTAATCCGGCACTGATTACCATCATTTCAATGTATGTATGTGTATACAAAATACACTAACTAAACGTTTCAAAAATTTCTAATTTATATGAAAAATGTGATTCAATTTTTTATAGTAGGTACCTACCTAAAGTTTATAAAATAAACTAAAAGTATACGTATTATTCTACCCAAATTTGCTGAGAGCATTTTTTCCAATCTGAGTGGTCTTAACACTAAATTTCTTAGTAAATGGCTAAATAAGTCAGTTTAGTAAATTAAATCAAAATTCAAACTTTATTTTATTTTATGCTACACTACAGTAATGATTTCAATAATCAGTGATTCTCTTAATAATAAACTATTAAAATATTATTTGTTAATCGACAGGTAGATTCCAGTCCGAATGAGCGCGGAAGTTTTGAAACTTTCGGAATTTGTAGATTTCAATCTCCTGATGAAATGGGGAAAAAATATGTTCGCAACCACCGGTACCGTTATATTATAAACGTGACACAATTTCTCTGAAATATTTCACTTTGGTTGTCTCATACGGCAAAAATGTTTGCATGAAAAACAAAGCCATAACTCAGTTATAACTGTTGATTTTTTTGCTTCAAATTCAATGAGGAACATATCCTCAAAGATTTGTAGCTTTGTAGATTTTCTCTGAATGGAACTTTCACATCCTGTAGAGCTACGCGCTGACTTAAAGCCATTTATCTACATGTATTATTAGTGTTCATCTAAACAACTATTTGCAGAAATAATAATGATTAATAAACAAATAAACACCTAATCCCATTGACAAATTCTGTTACAAGTTAAATATAAACCGGTTTTATTGAACGTAATAAAGAAATTATTCTGATTATATTTTCCTGAATGATATAATACTTTAATTAAACTGACCCACAAAATCTACTCAACTACCGGTCTTGTGTATTATTACATAATAAATCATTAATATTAATATTCAATAGTTCAATGAATGATTCGTCTTTAGAGATTCACACATGATTTAATAATATCTAAGTGAATATTTATGTGTCCACATTAACCTACTAAAAAATGCACTTCAGTATATTTCCTTATTATTTCATAACTTTTCACCTAATTTTTTGTGTATATTGAATTATTATTTTATTAATATTATTGAGTATATTATAATTTTCTGATTTATTACTATCCATAGTAAGGGGCAAAATTGTAACTGATTGATTTTATACTAACAACTAACTTATATGCAGTGGCGTAACTATAAATTTGGGACCACTGGCATATTTTTATAGCAATGTTCATTTCCTCACCCTAAACCGCATCTATTTTCGTAAATTGTGAAAGGAAAATTTCTGTTGTAAAAGTAAAACAAAAGTAATTCGATTTACCAATCCAATAGGAATATCCCTCCCAGTTGCCATTTAAAACCATATGAGCAACAGAAACAAGCATATTAACATTGCCATCGTTAATAGTCCTATATGGCCGAACTGAACTGTCAAACATATATAAATATATTTTGATGAAAATCATCTTTTTTATATGCAAAAAATGTAGTATGTATCTGGATTGCTTATGCTTTTATGATTCGTGTGACTGTTAAAATTCGCTAGTCGCTCGTGATTAACATGGCAAATTACATACACAAAATAATGCATTAGAATCTTGATACATAAACTACTATTTCAATTTCTTTATATTTTGGTAGGTGGGAAATTTTTGACGAAATAGAACTGTGATAGACGGACTTGACTAAATTATAAAGGTTTACAGAATCCAAAAAAGCAACATTTTTTAGGGACACGAGTGTGTTTTTTACAACCGCTATTATATAGTTATTTTGGTTTCAAACAATGAAAACGTAAAGTCAGTGAACTAAATTGAACAGCAGGTCATCGAAGGGTCATAAATCAATCATTGTCACAACTGAGATATTCAAAACTAAACAGAGCACTTTTTTGGACTACTTTCTATGCGACCAAAAATATTTTCTGTTTGTATGTAAATTGAAAAAACTATTTAAGGATGTACAGAAATGAAAAAAAACATTATTTTCAAACAATCATTATTTATGCTTCATAAATTATTGTGTAATAATCTGAAAAAAAAAATTAAAATGAAACAAAACAAACAAAAGATCAGTATCTGGTTAAAATAATACTAATTATGGAAAAATAAAGTGTATCAATTACAAGTTTTTTCATGGTTGACAGATTTTAACAAGCTATTCAAATTGGAGCATATTTCAATTTAGAAAGAAAATGAATTTTAAAATGATTGCATTAATTATTTCATATGCGCGGAATGCTTGATATTTAGGGAATTAAAAGTGATGAAAGTATTTCCTCTATTACACTCACTATTTAGATGTTATCTTTTAAACATAATTCATAAATTACTATTGTTTAGATGATAAAAATTGCATTTTTGTAATACTTACATATTACTAAAGAATAGCTACGACAAACAACGTGTATGCCGACATAATTTAGTTTTTTTTCTTTGTAATACACTTTCAAGTCTGGCTTCATATTTTACAGTTCTTTAGAGGTTTTTTGGTTAGACATAATCATCAAATTGGTCTACAATAAACCGAAAGCTGCCTACTGTCAGACATCGATACCAAAATTTTGAATTTATTGCAATTATTACTTGATTATCACTCACTATCTCTAAAAACCTGTCGGTATTATTAACAATAAAGATCGTTCAGCATACGAACTTTTCGCTGTATTTTTCTAACATAATATTAATAATATTAATAATAAATAAAATATTTTTTTCAGAAAATTTATGTCCACTGATTTTTGATCTTCGTTGTAGGGTCAATAATATAGAGATACTTTTTGTGCTAATGACCTCAGTAGTCGAAGCACCTTATTGTAAATAAAAAAAAAAAAAAAAAAAATATAGAGATTTTTTAGAAAAAATCTAATCTAATGGCGGCCATATAATTAACATGGTCTGATGTTCAGATTAATGGGAATTTTTAGTATGTTATCATGAACGCCATAATAAAAATACTGCTAGTTGGAATTTGTTCAGTAATAAAATTCTCACGTTACCGGGGCAATAATGTCCTTTAAAATACGTACCTAATATACAACTTGAAAACTTTTAGAAATTTGTTTATATAAAAATTATTGTCAAATTTAATTTTTTTTGCTGAAATGATTTGTTAAAATAATTAATTTATCAATTTGTCTTGACATAAATTATCGCATTTTGAGACATTATATATATTTACATAGTTGAATATTTCTAGCCATATTTTAATGATGATAATTGATGAAATAATTAACTAATTGCACACTTTCACAGTCATCTCTATTTCTATGTCTGCAGTGAAGCTATCTGATTAGTCTAGAAAACCAAAACAATTTTATCGCTTGTATATATATATATACAAATTTGCCATAGGATTTTTTTTATATATAAAAGTAAGAAAAGATCCACGATCGTCAATAAGGATGTAGTTAGAAAATGCGTATGAAAAACTTGATTTCATGTTATCATATTTAAAAAGAAGAAATCTTAACCAACGTAAGGGAAAATTATATTTTAAAATTTTAATGTTCAAAATTCCTTCAGCATTTTTCCAAACACATGTAGCCGTTAATTTATGTTGATAGAAGGTTAGTACATACTTACATATGTAGATAATTAAAAAAAAATGTTCTACCTTTACGAAATGCATTCATTTTTCGGTAATTTAAGGAGAGAATTTATTTCAAAATGACTCTTTTGTACCTTTATTATGGCATGATTTTTCAAACAAAAATATATTCTGTTGGTGACAAAATGACGTAAAATAGTTTATTACATTTTAATTATCAATATTCAATATTTTACATTTGAGGAGCAGATTTTAGTATTATATACATGGCGATCAGAAAGTGTGAACACATAATATATGCTTACTTATTGTACTATTAGGTTAGACTAAAGAGTTGAACTTTGCGTGGTGGATGAGACAACACACTGAGCACGCAATGTAATCCCATTTATTAACCTAACATTGTTTTCCATGTTAAAAACACCTATATCGTATAACTGCCTATATATCCAAACTTTAACTGTTATTTTTTTGATGAAAAAAATAATTTGTCAACTAGGTTAGATGTTATATTATTTTTCTGTTACAAATAGACAGATAAAAACATTATTGATTGGCTTTTAATGGGTTAAAAGACAATTTATATTTACTCTTTTAACTTCTTACACATGTAAGCATAACGAATCGATTTACTACTTTTTAAATAACTGTAGTCTTATTTTGATTTGTGGAGTTAATTATGCATGACATTCAATCATTTTTCTAAAAAAGTCTTAATTTTGAAATGCAGACATTTATGGCTTTGTGCAGTAAAACTATTTAATCGAATTTGCTCTTAGATAATCTCAAAGGAATTACCGTTTTGTATTATATTACAACATTCTAATGACGACAGGTTAGTAACTATAACTGTATTCAAACAGAACGAAATGTTTATGCTTCGTTTTAACAATACTAATTAAAATTGATTGACGTAGTCACGTTTGAAGTAGGTACTATATAAGTAATCTATCTTTTTATTAATATTGTAATTTGACTTAAATATCTGCAATTCAACAGACTAGTTATACAGTAACTATGACATTTTTTATTTTAGGTCCATCGTATAAATATATTTTTAATCAATTATGAAATAAATATTTTAACTTTGTTTGATTTTGTAAGTTTTTTCAAAGTTTACGACTTCGATGTACACTTTATAGGATGTCTTAGCCGACGTAACCATTTTCAGAATTTTTGTCTGTCTATTTGAATATCTGTTTATCAGTCTATTTGTTCTAAATATAATTAAAAACATCACGCGCGATAAAAGACATTTTATTTTATTTATAATAATATGCCAAAATATCAATATTTTTGAAGTTGGAATGGTCTTATCGTCTAACTGGCTGGACCTTTCAATAATACATTGACAACTCAATTGACACTTCTACCAGTTTTCAGATTATAGAACCCATAGTGTTGGCAGTATAGACAAGTCATTCCAAAGATCTAGCTGCCAGGGGTGTTTCAATAACAATCTGAAAGTCAACTGAAAATTATGGTGGCGGGTGAGATGTAATTCAACAAGAATTTTGACTTATCTAGTTCGGTTTTTGAAGCAGGTTGGTCATCGTTGATCTAGTTCTAGACTATTAATTGAATTTTCTAAGCCAACAAGAGCTAGTACCAATGAATATTTTCGCTTTACTACGCTCGACAATTCAATCTCTAATACAGCGAGATGATGTTGCAATTCTTTTAAATAAAATATATAATTAATAAAACTTACAATATGTTTTGGAATTTCCACTCTGTTATGCTATAGTTTAATTCTATTATTTCGCAATATTTTGCTCTTTATGATTTTCGTATTCATTATATTTAAGTCGCGTACAAACTTTGATTTTTAAGTTCACAGTTATAATTAAGCAAATTTTCTATGCGATTTTTTATTCACACTGTCCAAATTTTTGGATCATTCACTTTAACAATAAAACGAATGGAGTGTTCTTAATATTGTTAAAATATTTGCTATTAGTTAAACAAATTGGCTCGGATCTTTCAATACGTTTTTTCGTGTAACATCGAACTTTTTTTACAGGTTTTATGTCGACTTTGACGGAAGTCGCAAAAAAGGGCGGTATAGGTCAAATTTTGATAGTGTGCCAAGTTTTATCAAAATCGGTACAACGGTTTTCGAGTGCTGTCGATGCAAACGGACAGTCAGACATAAACATATTGTTCATCAAACTGTCGTATAAAATAGCTGAAAACCTTAGTAAATAAAATGATATTAAACAATACTTACAATTAAACAATAAATTTTTTTGTCCAATTAGTCCGAGACCCATCACTTTAATATACAGTCACTGATCAAACAAGTCCTAACACTGTTAAAAAACATATTTTTTGAAAACTGATAAGCTGACTGATAATGAAAGTTGTTGGTAACAGCAATGTTAACACCGGTGTTACACTTGGCGTATCAAACAGACGTTTATTTTAATACATTATACAATCCAGTGCACGACTAAATGAAAACGAAATCACAAGTAGTGGAGGTACACACATAATTGGTCAGTGACTGGCAACCTCGATTGGTTCTTGACTTTTCTATTCTCTATATTGGTTGGTTCAAAATTTCACTTGCGTTTGATAACAGTCTCATAGTTTATCAATTTGATATCCGTAACACAATGACGTACCATCTACGTTGTCAAAATTATGTCAACAAACCGGGAGTTCTGAAGAAGTGATGGAATATTAGAGGAGCACAATTGACCACCTCACAGGTCGCAGGGTTTATCGTACGGCTCTACCTTTAATTCTATTTCTAATCTACCTTTCACACAAGTGAAGTATTGAACCTATTTGAATTTTTTTCACTGCTTAAATCCTACTTCTTGTCAAAATGGGGATGAGCAATGAGCATTGAGCAGTCAGTAGAAGTTTCAAGCTTCTCCCGACCGCTAACTAGGTTAGGTTTATCAAAAAGAGGCCTGTTTTTTCATAAAATATATTCAATAAATAAACTTTGCGCCAAATTTCAGCTTTTAAAAACCATACCAGTTTTTTTACACCTGTTAAAGCGCATCGACGCCAGAGGACTCGACGGCGACTTGTTTACTGTAGTTTATTTATTTACATCCTTAAATACTAGCTAATCTCAAAATGCTTGCAATTTTTGATAACGAGACCTTGGACTACATGATGTATAAGTAGTAAAATATATTTTTGGCATCCCTCTATAAAATATCTGCTTCTCATGCTTATATAGCGGTAGTAAAAACGACGCATTTCGGACTAGTGCGTAAAATAAAATAAAAGAAATGCGATTTTACTAATCTAATAGGTATTTCCCCTCATTTAAAACCACACGAGTAACAGAGATAGTAAAACACGAGTAGGCATCATAAACAATCCAAATAGATTCCAATATGGCCGACACTGAACGGTCAGATATATAAATATATACTTAAAATGAAGTGAAAACTAGCTATTTTGTAGATGGTATGTGCCAAAAATGTAGAATGTATCTCGATTTTAATACTTTTATGCATTATAATCTAGATATATTTCAAATGCGTGGAATAATAATGTAAAATAGCTGCTTTTCATGATAATAACACTAGTGATGTGAATTAAAACACACATATTCCAAAAATTGCCTGTCACTTACCATTTAAAAGTACATGAGAAACAGAGATAGCAAAGTAGGTGTAGTTTTCGTAATCAACCCAATTAAATTGCAAATGGCTACACATATATCTGTCAAAAATATTAAAAACATACGTTTTATGGTTTGAAATTCAGCTATTTTATAGAAGGTACTTAATGATATTATCACTCGATTGACTATTTAAAACTCGCTATCCCTCGTTTTTACATAATGTCACTGTCGCATAATAATAATTTTAGATATCCATTTGGTATAAAACGCTTTGATCACTTACTATCTATGCACTTTATTTCATGTCTGCAGTTGTATTACTTTTCAAAACTCTCATTGCGTGAGAGTCTACAGTAGGTAGGTTAAAGCATTTTTTTCCGATTATTTTTATTAAAATAGTTGCTGCAAATTTCCATATACAACTTTCTGCTTCAAGTTTCCTGTTTATATTTTGTCGCAACTACTTCTTATGCTTCCTGGATTTTGTAGTTTTTATTACTTCACGATTGAATTAGTAGTTTTTGATCTCAATTTTGTTATCGATAAATATTTACCAGACACCTTATGCTTAGATGTTTTGGTAAGGCTAGATTTTAAGGATGGCAGCCTGTAAGTTCCCTTAAGACTAATATTAAAGATAAATTGACTGTAGATTATAGATTACAGAAGCTCAACAGACAATTTTGAAAATATTTAACGGCGTACCTATAAATAAACATTCGTTACTAACTCTTAAAGTGGATCTCCTAAATACGCTAGAGTGGAGTAAATGTTTTATTCGTATTCTTTATACTTATTACTAGTCCAGTCAGTAGGGATTTTGCCCTTCAAAAGGTGAAGTAGTCATGACATGCTATTTAATTAGTAACTGATGAAATATCCAAGTTTTCAAATTTGAAGGGGGGGGGGAAGGACTAGCCGCTATTTTGAATGAAAGGTGTAAAATATGGTTTTTAAGGAATAAATCGTTAACGGCTTATTTCATGGAAAAATGCATCGTATAAAGTAATAGAGGGCCAATTTCTCAAATTTTATGTATGGTACTAATTTAGGTCAAAAATCACTTTTCAATCTTTTAATTTTTTTTTTGGTTTTGAGATCTCCTGAGTTCAAAAAACATATTTTTGACAAAGTCTGTGCGTCTGTTAACACGATATAGGTCACACGGATGAGCGGATTGAAACCAAATTTTGGGAGAATATTTAATATGCAAATATGAAGAACTCTATTGTTTTTAGGGAAAATTGAAATGAGTGGAAAATTTTTACTTTTGTTATGTTTAGTGTTGAAATCTAATGTAGTAAACTGAAAAAAATCTATTCTTATACCAAATGCTAATCAAAATCATGAGTAATATTTTTTTCGAAATTTACTTATCAGAGATAAAGTGTCAAGTGATGTCATAATTTTTAGTTTAGTCTCGTGCATATCTTACAAGTAAGTATTTTATCCATTAATCTAAGATTCTATCGGTCTTGGTCTTGCTTTTTTGCAAGGCCAAGAGTACAAGAGCAAAATCAATTTTGCTCATCGGTATCCTCCATTGTATCTTAGTCCCTATTAGGGTTACAATAAAACGTATATAATAATATATCTATAAAATTTGAGAAATTGCGTCCTCTAAAACTTTGTATTGAACTTTATTTCTTTTTTGTCCTTGGTAATTAATATAAAAATGATTTGTCGGGAAAAAGGACTTTTTAAGTAAACACTTATTTGTTATTTACAGCGACGTTTCGTTCCTTGTTTGGAACTTTTTTTCAAGCTTTAATAACTATTAAAGGTTTTGATTAAGTAGATATTAAAGTTAAAATACACATGTAAATATAAATTTGAGTTAAACAATTATCAATAAAAAGTTTATAATAATTCCCTTTTTTTAAAAAATGTTTTTACGGTTGATGTTCAAATTAATAAAAAAAAAAATTATTAAAATGAACATCAGCCGTAAAAACATTTAAAAAAAAAACGGAATTATTATAAACTTTTTATTAATAATTGTTTAACTCATTTTTATATTTACATGTGTATTTTAACTTTTATATCTACTTAATCAAAACATTTAATAGTTATTAAAGCTTGAAAAAGTTCCAAACAAGGAACGAAACGTCGCTGTAAATAACAAGTAAGTGTTTACTTAAAAAGTCCTTTTTCCCGACAAATCATTTTTATACTTTGTATTGAACATTTTTCTATTGAAATAAGCCGTTGACGAATTATTCCATAAAAACAGTTTTCTGCACGATTTATCCAAAATGGCCGCTCGTGCCTTTCCACCCCCAATTTTAAAAACTTGATTTTTTTATCAGAATCACTAATTTAGCAATATTATATTCTTAAATCATGATTACCTCGCCCTTTGCAAGGCAGAGGCTTTAGTTATCCCTCACTGATTGAAATATACCATAATTAGAGAGAAAATGTTTAGACTTTTTTAGCCAATAACTTTTTTCAATTTGATTTTTGGTACAATAAATTTTTCATTCTTTCAATCGTTTTTTCATTTAAGAACATGTTTTTCAGGTTATATGTTCAAATGTAAAACATGTTTATTGTTTATAAAGTCTAGAAAATGTACAACATATCGAAACTGAAAAGCGCAAAATATACTTGACATTATACCTGAGGCAATATTGATTACTATGATGCACAGTGAAAAAATATTTTATTTTATGCAGTTAAAAATAATTTTCTTATTGCATCAGTATAATTTTTTCTAGTATGTAAGGTTGCAAAGTATACATAATTTATTATTTGCAACGTAATTTGCATAATTAACATAATCAACCATTCGAATTGGAAGTCAGCGAACGGTAAAAATAAAAATTACATTAAAATCAATTTTTATCATTATAATTGACGAAACTGGTTTCAAATCTTACTTGAAAGTTTGAAGTTTGCAAAGCTTTTTTCTTGTCCGAATCTTGTTCTAGTTAGAAAATCCGAAATAGTTGCAACGATTCTAGGTGTTTATTTTCTGTAAGTAGGTAATGCACTTTGCGGATAGTGCATAATTGTGTAATCAAATTTTGTAAAATTTTAGGAACACATTTCGCTTCTAAAACAATATCGTCAATTTACTATTTTTAAGCCCAAAACTTTTCAAGATCTAATTACACCTCTTAAAATGAATCAAAAGCGCTTATCTTAAATAAGTTCCTGCGATGATGGATTTCAATCTAAACATCACATTTTTTTTAATTATATCATATTTTCAAGCGAACAAGGTACCGTTATTCCTTTAGTTTTTCCCTGTCAATTTAGGCTTCCACTGTACAAAAGTTTATTGAACAACGCTAGTGAAATTTTGTTAATCAATTTTTAATCATGGAGAACATCAAATCAGTGACAGAAATATTCAATTTTTTTCATCACTTAATAAAATTTGTACAGATTATTACAACAATTATTATTGCCTTGCAAATTTTTTATTGCATATCTAGCAATCTTCAAACTGCAAATTTATCTATTGGGACGAGATCTGCCAGGTATGCAAACAAAATTTTACAAGACAATGATAATTGGAAATCATTGACCAGAAGAGATAGTGACCAAAAAAAAAAATCGATTTAGTCTACTACGAGCATTGCCAGATTTTTTTTTGCAACGTCGGGATTTTGGAACTTTTTGAGTGAAAAAAGCGGGATTCTGTCGTCGAAAGCGGGACATAGTAAGAAAACGTATATAATCAGAAGCTTTTAAATATTTGTCTTTTTATTTGAGTTCAAATTACGTTTACGTGACAATAGATAGCAAAAATAGCCATAGAAAATGTATTGTAATAAAAATATGATATTTTAAATCAGATTTACCCTATCGTTAAATAGTTGAGTCTTATTTGTCTTCTGAATAAAAAAAACTCGGGTCGCAGTGCAAAAACCCTGCCAACAATATAGTGTATTTGCTAATGCAGGCTGTGTGGCTTTATTATGCGAACTTAAGTTGGTTTTTGGGCAAAATAAAAAATTTGACTCCTTAATACACCCCTTAAAATAACATTTTTTTTTTAATTGCAATATTATTATCAATCGACCCTCTATACCAAATTATATACCTTTCAGTCAATAATTCACTATCTGCAAAATAGTGTTTTCATAAAATTTGTAAATCCGGTCCTGTCGGGCCGATTTTATTAAAATTTTAAGGACACTTTTTAATTACTAACAGAGGGTTAAATTTCAATTTTGAAACGATTCGGAGAATTTTTTCTGTATTTTGGGGCCCAAAAACATTTTTCAACCCCTAAAAACTACTCTTAAAATGGCCTGATTAGGCCCATTTTAAATAGGCATCTTGCGGTGATGGATTTCAATACGTGGTTCAAATTTAGTTGAAATCAATTAACTCTTTCGAAAGTTATTGCCCGCACGTATATATATATATGTATATATTTTTTTTTAAAAATGGTGCCAAAGTGTTTAGAAGGTTATGAAACGTCGAGAAATTTTGGTCCGACCCCTAGGTCCCGCCATCCGACCAACGCCAATAGTGTATGTTGCCATATGGCAAATACACTAAAAATAAAAAAAACAGAAATCAAAATCAAAAAGTTTTATTCATTAGAAAAATATGGCGTTTCAAACAATAGGTTGAGGAGTGAGTGTTACAAATTGCAACTTATGTACAATAAGAGAATAATTTACGCACGGTCGAGTTATCCCCAAAAAGCGGGAATCAGCCTGTCCCGCACGGGACATTTAATTTTGATTTAAAAATCGGGACGTCTGGCAACGCTGTCTACTATCGACTGGATGTTATCGATAATATTATCTGTTACATCTATCCATATAAATAAAATTGAAGTAAGTATATCTGTGCTTTCGGAATAAATCCTTTTTTGTAAGTTCATATACTCATACACTATCAAAACCTAAATTCGCAATTTTTATTTTTTTGTCTGTCTTTTTGTTTGTCCGGGCTCACCTCGAAGCAGCTGAACCGATTTTGATCAGACTTTCATTTTCAGGTAGAGGACTTTTCAAAGATTAATTTCGATTACTATCTATCCCGGAAATATTTGGAGTTACTGTGTAAAAATTGAAAAAAATATAAAAATTATGAGCTGCTGTCTGTGTGTCCGAGCTAATCTTCGAAGCTACATTTTATCCTAAAAATAAGTCTTAAGAGGATGAACGGGAGAAGCATTCATAAAAAATACGCTGTATTTCTGAAAAAACTTGACTTGGAAAAAAATACTCTTCTTATAAAATAAAATAAAACCCGAGTCGCAGTGCCAAAACCCTGCCGACAATATAGTGTATTTGCTTATACAGGCAGTGTGGCTTTATTACGCGAACTTAAGTTGGTTTTTGGGCAAAATTAAAAACTTGACTCCTTAATACACCCCTTAAAATAACATTTCTTCTTTAACTGCAATATTATTATCAATCTAACGTCTACACCGAATTAAATACACCCTTCAATAAATAAGTAACTATCTACAAATTAGTGTTTTCAAAAAATTTGTAAGCCCGGTCCTGTTAAGCCGATTTTATTAAAATTTTAGGGGCACTTTTTAATTGCTACTAACGGGTTAAATGTCAATTTTGAAACGGTTCTGAGAATTTTTTCGGTATTTTGGGGCCCAAAAACATTTTTCAACCCCTAAAACTACTCTTAAAATGGCCCGATTACGCCCATTTTAAATAGGCTTCTGGCAATGATGGATTTCAATACGTGGGCCAAATTTCGTTAAAATCAATTAACATTTCGAAAGTTATTGCCCGTACACACACACACACACACACACACACACATATACAGGGTGTCCCATAAGTCGACGTCCAAACTAAGTGAGGTGATGGGGGAGGTCATTTCCTATCAAAATTACCATAAATGTGATTATCCAATTGTTTACGGTTCGAAAGTTATTTCAATTTTTGTATTTTCCTCTGAAATCGTGTAGTGTTTATACTAAAAAATTAATTTAAAAAAATCTATGAGTTGTTTGGTTTTTTTTTTTTTTAATAGGATCCTGAAGGGTCTGCCTTTCCAAAAAAAATAATTTTCATGAGCTCTGTTATCATCTGTCAAATAAAAAAAATGGTTTTGTAAACACTTTTCGGTGGCAAGAAAAATATATTTGATTTTAAATTCACGTTGACAGAAAAAAAGTGTTATAAAAAAAATTGACCAATTATCAGAAAAACTTGTCCATTTAATAGAGATTCTAACGCGGTATAGTACAACTCGTTATTCATGACAGTTTTTTTTATAACAATTTTTTTACATGCATGTCGTGTTTGTTAAAAAATACATTTTCGAAAATTTCAAAATCTAAGTTGGCTGGAACGACTTAAACAAATTAATCCGTTCCTCTTTCATTCACTACTTCTAATGTATGCTCGCTATTCGTTTTATTACTAGTAAACCTCCGACTTGACTTTTCATTTTGTACTTTGTTATTTGGACCTGCGCTTGGTAATTTGAACTTCGATCCTGTTTGTGATTTGGACTCTTTTCAAGTTGGACGCATCAAAATGGTTATTTATTCCCATCGGGAGTATGCAGAAATGCACTATGTCTATGGGTTTTGTGACGAGAATGCTCGGGCTGCTGCAAGCGAATATCGGGCACGATATCCCAACCAAGAACACTATCCTGACCACAGGGTGTTCCAAAGTATACATCGGCGGTACATAGAAGGTGAAATCCCTGGGAATGAGCAAAGAGCTGGAAGACCTAGACTTGGCATCGACGAAGATGAAATAATTGGAATGGTGACAGAGGACCCATCTACAAGTGTTCGTCGTTTGTCAAGACGTTCGGGAGTTTCGAGGTCCACAGTGCACCGTATTTTAAAAAGGGATCAGTTACATCCATACCATGTGCAACGTGTGCAAGCACTTTTACCCGCTGATTATAACAAAAGGGTGCAATTTTGCCGAGAAATTCTACGTCGGAACAGGGAAGATCCTCAGTTTTTTAATAACATTTTGTGGGGTGACGAATCGAGCTTTCGAAGGACGGGAGTATTCAACATCCATAATTTTCACTCTTATGACTATGTAAACTCTAGAGCTATAAGAAACGACTATTTTCAACATCAGTTTGGGGTCAACATGTGGGCGGGAATTGTTGAAGGTAAAATGATTGGGCCCCTTGAGCTACCCAGAAGGATCGGGGGCGATGCATATCTTTATTTTTTGCAAAATGATTTGGGCGGCTTACTGGAACACGTGTCGCTAGAAATACGCCGAAACATGTGGTTGCAGCACGATGCTCTAGTAGTGAGACGATACCTCAACACCGAATACACAAATCGCTGGATTGGAAGGGAAGGAACCATCCAGTGGCCACCGCGGTCACCTGACCTAAACCCCCTAGACTTCTTTTTATGGGGTTACTTCAAAGAACTGGTCTACGCGACAGAAAACCAAAACGAACATCAGCTGCGGCAAAAAATAAGAATTGCGACCAATACAATACAAAATAACGAACGGGCGTTTCGACTAATTTCGAACATTTGTTGTAACTTTAAATAAAATTTGGTTCATTTGTGTTAGACTAGCCAACTTAGATTTTGAAATTTTCGAAAATGTATTTTTTAACAAACACGACTTGCATGTAAAAAAATTGTTATAAAAAAAACTGTCATGAATAACGAGTTGTAATATACCGCGTTAGAATCTCTATTAAATGGACAAGTTTTTCTGATAATTGGTCAATTTTTTTTATAACACTTTTTTTCTGTCAACGTGAATTTAAAATCAAATATATTTTTCTTGCCACCGAAAAGTGTTTACAAAACCATTTTTTTTATTTGACAGATGATAACAGAGCTCATGAAAATTATTTTTTTTGGAAAGGCAGACCCTTCAGGATCCTATTAAAAAAAAAAAAAAACCAAACAACTCATAGATTTTTTTAAATTAATTTTTTAGTATAAGCACTACACGATTTCAGAGAAAAATACAAAAATTGAAATAACTTTCGAACCGTAAACAATTGGATAATCACATTTATGGTTATTTTGATAGGAAATGACCTCCCCCATCACCTCACTTCGTTTGGACGTCGACTTATGGGACACCCTGTATATATATATTAGGGTGAGCCAAAAAAACTAACCTATCGAATTTATAGGCTAAAATGAACCTATTTGCCGAGAAAAAAATATCTGTGGAAGGCAGAATTTTTAGCTCATTTTTTTTTAGCAATCATAGTTTCCCATTTAAATAACACGTAAAAAAATCTTTTTTCATTAAAAGTATCATAAGTTTTGAACCGTATGAGCTAAAATTTTTTACATCACGGATTCTTGTAGAGCATAAAATTTCCTAAAAATCTATGTCGTTTACGATTTTTTTGAAGCCAAAAATTCGTATATTTAGAGGTCTTGAAAAAATGAAAAAATCAAAATATGCAGTTTTCGTGTTTTTTTATTAAAAATATTAAAATTCTACAAAAAAAACTTAGATTTATCAATTTTTCAGTGCGAAATTAATGAGAGATTCTCATGTTGAAGAAACTTCACAGTTATGTTATTTTTAATATTTTTAATAAAAAAACACGAAAACTGCATATTTTGTTTTTTCATTTTTTCAAGACCTCTAAATATACGAATTTTTGGCTTCAAAAAAATCGTAACCGACATAGATTTTTAGGAAATTTTATGCTCTACAAGAATTCGTGATGTAAAAAATTTTAGCTCATACGGTTCAAAAGTTATGATACTTTTAATGAAAAAAGATTTTTTTACGTGTTATTTAAATGGGAAACTTTGACTGCCCACCGCCACCTTTTAAAATTGAGCTAAAAATTCTGCCTTCCACATATATTTTTTTCTCGGCAAATAGGTTCATTTTAGCTTATAAATTCGATAGGTTAGTTTTTTTGGCTCACCCTAATATATATATATATATATATATATACGTATATATATAAACATTTTTACAAATGGTGTCAAAGTGTTTAGGAGGTTATGAAACGTCGAGAAATTTTGGTCCGACCCCTAGGTCCCGCCATCCGACCGATGCTAATAGTGTATGTTGCCATATGGCAAATACACTAATAAAAAAATACGTGTTGGACTGTTTTTTGAATACATCTACCCGAACGGAGAAGAGGAGGTTGTATAAAAGAACTGTGGATACATTCTATATCGCGTGGACGAAAAAGCGGGTAAACCGATAGTTTACTAATTAAATAGTAATGTTGTCCACTAAATTTTTGTACGGTGGGAGCCAAGACTATGTCGTTAATATACTCAAGAAAACAGATACGTTGATACCAATCTTTAACGATAACTATAACTTTAAATTATTATTATTGATTACTTACGCATAGTTTTAAATAATTATCAGTAAATGATTCACGCATATTTGTTATAGGTAATAACATAACATTCTTTAAAGGAAACTGTTTAAATTTAATTATAGGTTGTTAATTTATTAAAGATAATTGGTTAAAGATAAATATTTTTCTTTAATATCTATGTCAAGGTCATCTTTTTTTTAAGTCTAAATACATCACTCATTATCAAATCATTTTTTGTATGAATAACACATAATTTAAATATTCAAATTAGGCAACATTACTTTTGTTTTAAAATTTGAATGCTCATTTGAATATTATTATAGTAGCAACACGATTTGCATAACAAAATTGAGACAATGATTTGGGTTAATTTTTAGGGTTCCGTAACTAAAGGGTAAAAAAACTTAATCCTTATAATTTTCGTTATCTCCGTTTGTCCGTCTGTCTATCCGTATACCACAGCTTTGTAACTCCGCCATCTTTCTATCCATTCGGATAAAATTTTAGAGGCAGGTGTTTTATGTGAGCTTTAAAAATACTTTCAACGAAAATTATTTTGAACAAGGTATTTTAACAAGTTGTAGAATTTCAGCTGATCTTTCCTTACAGTATTTTTATTGGTACTTATTTCTAGTAAGCAGAGACAAGAATTACGACTATATCAATTTAAAAAAAAAACATCCGATGTCACTAGAGTACATATTGTAATAAAACTGTTCTTGGTGATGGATTAAAACGGATTTATTTACACAACGAAATAAATCCAAAACAAATAAACTAAAAAGTACTTCTCTAATAACAATCACAAAAACAAACTAACAATGCAAAATAAACTGATTCTTATAAATGATAATTCAACAATGACTCTTTACACAGAACATGATTATAAATACATAAACGCTAATTACAACACACCGAAATTTATATAATAATTGATTTATGTATAGACGATTTATTTATGTTTAAGCTCAATGATGCTCGCTCGCTGGTCACTGACCTTGACTTTGCACCGTTTCTGAATGACTGTGCGGTATTTATAGGCGCACTGGTCTGTTCTCTCGATGCTTCGAGAAAGATCTATCACTTCCAGTGGCGTAACAATTGGGGGCGTGCAATTCCTGATTGTTCGAGAAACTTCGGTTAATTCCAGTGGCGCCACAACTGGGAGCGCGCTACAATATCTATATTTATTAGAGCTACTTGGTTTCTGGCACGAAGTAAGGTATACGGGGTGTAAACGCAGTGTTAAAAAGTGGCTTCATAGAGTGCGATACAGTGCACGAAATAGGGACGTCGAAAAAATATCGATATTTTTTATTTGATATATCGATATTTTTGGACGATATTTAATATTTTGATACATCGATATAAAATTCCGAGTATCGGAAGCCGATTTTTTTTCCAGTAGCAACACATGTATGTCGGTACTACCGCGACTGACTATGGCCGTTTAATTATTCCGACAAATCAAAAACTTCACTGAAAAAGAAACATGTGTTTTTACATATGTTTTTGGAACACTTTTAAGTGCGTTCCAAAAACAACAACAGTGAATAAAGCATATATCAAACACGTTTCTTTTTCACCAGATAAACAGTCAAAATGTCTATTCATGCAATATTTCATTTTATTTCTACAACATCTAGAGTATTTTTAATTATTTCGATTTACATCTCAATTCATGCTGTAGGTACCTACTAACAATTTTCTGTCGAATGTCACCTCTGGCAGCATCCCTGGCTTTATTAATTTTCGATTAATCTCTAAAATTATTTGCTCCTAAATGTATTAGACATTTAATTAATAAACAAAAAAAAATCCTTATCGTTGTTTTTGATTTCAGATAAATATTTATTAGTTGATTTATTAGAAATAATGTCCGTTAATTGCTATTTGAGATTATATTAAGCTAGCCAATATGTATTCTAAATTTCTTCGAGTGCCAATGTTCTCTTTCAAATTGGACCGATATATCGATATTTTTTAAAAATATATCGGTACCGATATCGATACTTGAAAAAATATCGATACTTTTTGGCACTCCGACATCCCTAGCACGAAGGACTAGTAAAACGGCACATCATCGTCATCTTAAGGTTTTTAGTTTTACCAAGTATCGAAATCCATTGTACCCATGTGCTTAAACATACATTTTAAATAGTATATTATACCACAAGAGCCGAAAGTTGAATTTCCTGCACTGCGTCACATGATGCCCGAGGCAAAGTTGAGGGCATCATATGTCGCGCAGTGCAGGACTTTCTGCTCGTGTGGTGTATACTATTTTTCTTCATACCAACCCAAAAGTATGCACTTTCACCAATATATAAAAAGACTAATTACTTTCAAGTGAGCAATGTTGAGGTTATACGTAATGACACATGGATCTAATAATGTCCACCTAGTAACAACAGATGGCTAACTACCACTGTCTACTGGCGAACAAGTGACGTGACAAACGGCAATCTCACGTATCAGTGCGCATGACAAAACTGTTTAGACCCGCCTATACAGACGAGTAATGCGAGAAATTCCATCTCAGTGCATAAATGTTATACTTTCTGATTTAAAATCGAATCAGAAAGTGCGTACTTTCGGCATAGTATGAAGAAAATAATATTTTTGAATATGAAAATGATTATCTGTCAATTGTCATCGATTTTTGTTTCTGAACTTGTTATTTTTCCTTAGTTACGAAAACTTTTATATATTTTAATTTAATCGTTTGCCTCAAAACGGTGGACCATTAAAATCTCGGGACTTTAGTAATCCCTAAACATCAGCGCTATTAGAATCCAAAACATGAACTGTCGTATGAACCGGTTTTTGTGAATCCAAAATCATGGAAAAAGGTATGTCGTTTGAAGTCCTTAATATCTATAGTATCAACAATTTCTAGGTTAGAGTGTGATATGTGTCAAGCAACGATTGCGGCCCATAAATATTCCGTAAATACGTCATACTAACACTTCGGAATCCTATCATATGTGTGCCCAACACGCGTTTGGCTGGTTTTATTATTAGTTTTGATTTGGAATTTGCTACAATACTTTATTATTGACTAGCTGTTACTCGCGACTTGGTACGCGCAAATTTAATGAAAAATATTTGTTCAGTCCGCAGAATTTACGAAAAGTTAATACATAATTCTATATTCCTCGTAAAGAAATACCCATGCTAAATTTAATCTCATTCTTCTTCTTTGCGAGTCGATGTTTCGTGTTTTTGATGTTTTTTGAAGATTATTACTCGAAGCAAGTAAAAATAGTCGGAAGATTTATGTTAATAAGTAATTATTTATTAGGTAGTGTTCATATTTGATGTATCTTTACTTCCCTATTTGAATCGGATTTTGTTCACGGGTTGAAATTTTTTTACGCAGAACCCTAATTTTTTTCTAAAATAAAAGTAATCTAAGTTATTTCTTATAACATCACCTATCTGCCAGTGCAAGTCCCGTCAAAATCGGTCCAGCCGTTTCGGAGATCAGCAGAATACAAACAGACAGACAGACAAAAATTTTAAGATTGTTTTTTTTTAAATATAATTACCTACTTTTATATGCATTTAGTAAAAAGCTGTTATTTTGACAACACAGACACTTCAAATTTATTTATTTGTATAGATTTAAGACTGTCGAGTTCAATTTTCGGTTACTAGCTATGTCAAACAATTTTTTTAACAACTGAGAAATTTCCAAAAATTTTAAACAGGTGTACAAATATCGGATTCGCCTTAACACCAGTTATACTTGGCTTGTGACCCTGCGTGAAAGAAAGTTAACTAACGATAGCGGCCGCATAACATTGTTCTGAATCAGAGCTTTCAAATGACTTCAAATGAGTAATAATATAAAGTGATTTAAGATAAAAAAAAAAACTGAATTAGATCAAGGCAGTTGGCCAGTTAATAATACAAAAATGAGCAACTTAATGCATTTTTAAATTGAACTATAATAATGCTAACAAGCAACAAATGATCTAATAATTTCCTCTTATATACATTCTCTATAAAAACGTTAACGATTTACAATGGCCACACTTTATAAATCATTTAATTGGGAACGGATATTAATTACAATCATGATTTATTCTTAATATATTTTATAAGAATTTGAATAAATAAAACTATAACTTCTATAAAATAGAAAATACTCGTATCTGTCCGTCACACAAAAACTCTGCCTTGGCGTCATGAAACTTACAGAGTTTTTTATGTTTGGTAAATTCGCAATTTGACTATTTTCATCTCGCTAAGTTGTTCCTTTCCAGATTTATAGCAAAGTTAGCTCTACCCTGACGAAACCGGGTCGGACAACTATAGTTATTCATTTTTATTTCTTTAGACACGGTAATGTTGCAAGCATGACATAAGATGGTTTTTATTAAAACTGTTTGCAACTGTTTTGATGACGTTAAAAAGCAGGTTAATTCGCTTAGTATACATCGTTTTTCATCTTAGTTCGACTTTCAACTGTTAGCCATTAGGTCAAACTACAGGTTGAAAACAATGGTGACTATCTCAATACTATTTACGTCCATCACAATTTAATTTTATTATACTTACTTTAGCTTGTAAAAAACGATTTTAATGTGAAATGAGTTATATAATTGTTTTGATTGCGGTGTTTGATGCGTAAAACAAAATTAAAAATTAATATAAATATCAAAAAAAACTTTAGAAGATACAGATGCCACCACTAGTGATAAGTAAAACCAATAATGACCTTTGTGTGATGCTTGACTATTTGGAGCCCTGAAGAAATCAAAAACTGTTGATGAAAACGTCGGCAATAAATAAAACTATCATACAACAAAAGTCTTTACTTCCCGTTATTGTATAATAAAATTAAAATGGTGACTATACGCCATACAGCATTTTTACAAGTTAATTTTGAAATTAAACCGTGATTACGCATTTTTTGTTTTTGTATCTTCGCAGATTTTTTAAAATTTAAATATATTAGGTGTGTTCGACATTTTAGTGAAGTGTAGATAACTCAGTGAAATTTGCACATTAGATATTTAATCCATTGTATAATAAACGGAAGAGAGTTAAAAGTGTCAATACTTTTTAAACTGGAGTGCGATACCAAACACACCTGTTATTGATTGTGAGGTAACTAACAGTCAACAATGTTTTTCATATTAACTTTAATTGGACACAAAATTAAAACACCATTTATATACATTTGACTTGTTTCCCTATCCAAACTTTAAGATAAACTATTTTAATTTAATATTAAAATTTTGTAGCAATCACTTAGTTTTTATCGTGGTTTCAGTTTAATAATTTTTTTAGCTGAACACATTTTTATAACGATTATATTAATATGTATAATTAATTTATTTCGTTCGTATAACACTAGATCGACAATGACCATTCATATTTTCACCGTACCCACAAAAGTACACTATATTTTCAAAATGTTTAATTTTCTTTAAGAGTGTTAGACATTAATCAATTAAAAATATATTATGGTACATATAAATATCCCTTGCACGCTTCATCTCAAATTCTTACTGTTGCTATTTTTGAAGCTAAAGAGTTCGGATAGACCCCAAATCAAGGACCAATAAACACACAACAATTCCTACAGGCGAATTTTTTAACGAAACGTTTTGGCTACTTGTAAAAGTTTACGTAATTTTTTTCTAGTAAATGTTTTCCAATACTTTGCCTGTAGGATCTGTAGTGTGTTTTCTGGTCCTTTATTTGGTGTTTCTCTTTAACTTTAAAAATAGCGCCGGAGGGGTATGTGTAGCTACTATATGCCTACTAAAAGAATTATAGCTAATCAAAAATTGTTATTGATAGACTAACTTTTATTAAGTAATTTTAAAAATGTGTTAATGTATGGTACCTACATTAGTATCTACTCATAACCGGAACAGTAAAGCACTTTTTAATTATCTTTATAATGTTCAATAATCAAAATTGTTTTTTATTATATTTTTGCTTACCAAAATATAAATAAATTATTTCAAAACAAAACACAAATACACAAAACACAGAATATTAGAATAAAGAGCGCCAACGTTTGAATGCAACAATCAACAATAAATTCACCAGTAGGCTGTACTAGTTACTGACAGCGCGTACGATTCTCGGCGTCTAGTGGCGATGCATAGACTGTAATGTGATGGGTTATGATATAATATCAGGTAAATGCACACAGTTGAGCCACGTGAACCGTCATCGACTCACGGTTAGATGGCCTACCGAACCGTTCCGATCTTTACGTCAAATGTAAAAAATATATATCTCAAATAAGTCAAGGCCGGTTGCTGAGAACGGCGGCGCGCGAGGTGCGCGGAGTGAAGGGGCAACGTAATCGTCTTTCTATGCGTTCGATGCACGCAGATTATTCAGATTGACCACTTGCTACGTTTTAAATAAACGCTTTAATTTGTTAGGCACGTAGAAGTATTGGAAAAACAATAACGAAGAGTTATACTAAGAATGCTATTGGAGAGACAAATTATATGTCAGTATGATTCAAAAGAAGATTTATCAAAATCGGTTCTGTTGTTTTTTTTACCATTCCAACCCATTAGTGGGAATGGTACTAATTTAGGTCAAAAGTCGCTTTTCAAAATTTTACAATATTTTTTTCGTTTTAAGGTATTTTTTGATCAAGATTTCTCGGGTCTGATTTGTTAAGATCATACTGGGAACTTGGTGTCGTGAGCCCCAAACGTCGCAGTTATAGAGTCCTAATATACGACTGATGTTTAGGGGCTATAATCTACGATCTCTCTCCCTAATATACCATATCCACCTCATGACTTGTTTTAAATCAAAGTACGAGGCTTCATGGATCATTTTTCTATCATTATACAGGCACGAAAATCAGTTATTTTAGAGCGGGGTTTGCAAAAAATAGATTACAGAGTGACTTGGACACCCGTTAGTTTCGCGATCGAAAATATTATCGTCGCCATATGCTCAATAATAAAATAAATTACGTCGTATTGTTCTCTGTACATATTAGTAGACACTTAATGAAGAAACGCATCAAAACAACAAAACAATTTTGACATTTTGACAGTCTATCAGATTGTATAAACATTATCAATTCTTTTATACAAATTAAATGATGAAAGTTGCTAGGTACGCGGTAAAAATGAAAGGTTATCTTCATGTTAAATAATGGCTGTAATTGTCTTGCAATTTTATATTATTACACCTACTCAATATATTATTATAAAATATTATTTATGATGCCAGGGCAATAATTCAAAATGTTTAAAGGTACGATTAATTTTGCAGCTACCAATGAAACAACGGGTCACTAAAATAGAAATAAAACCGTTTTCATGTAATTTTTATCATTTACTTATTATACTATTTATAAGGTACTTGCCAATTAATTTTAACAATAAAATGTTCTTAAAGACATTACAATTACAGGATACAAAAAATATTATAATTATTTATAAAGGAGAATTTTGAAAATCAAGTTATAGGAGAGAACCACGTACCTTGAGACACTTTTTGTTTTTTGCACGTATAACAAGTTAGTTTTGGGAAAATCGATAATGCAATTAAACAGAACGAAACATATGTTTTTACGAAATCCATTACACAAACTTCAAAAAAAAAAAAAACAATATTCTGAATTAAAAAAGAAAAAGAAAAAACTATCCTAAGGTACAACATATAGCACGTACTTTGGGACAGGGCGGTATTTACCTTAGGACAGTAACAACACAATACTATTTATAATAATTAAGCAACACTATAAGCTGAAAAATCAACTTCAGACTCAAGCTGATTATTTTTTCGCTTCGTACTACTACTAGACTTAGGATTTAACATCTTTATTTAAATTTCTTTTTATTTTTTGTATTTTGGAATTTTTGCGTTTATTTATTTTTTTTTTGTTATTTCTGGCAAGTTGTTGCATTTCAATTACATTTTTTTCTGGTGTATCCGTGAGGATACGACATCTTCCAGGTTTCCTGAAGGTACAAACTGACATATGTCCCAAGGTACGTACCTAATGAATGTTACTAATCACTTACTATAAATTATAAAATTATAGATTAAGAAACTTCAGAATAAAGAAAATACTTGCTTCGTCTTGCATTTAACAATGTGAGTTATAAATATAAACAATAAACTGCTTACCTTTATAGAAATTGGTTTTGATGTCTGAGAATTAAAAATTACTTTGACACTCCAAAAATAAAAAATTTATCACTTACACCTAAATTTCTTATTGTAGCTACACTCAAACCTAAAAATGGTTCTATCACTGATTTTTCAGCTTAAAGCATGGTCGAGAATGGTTTAAAACTAGAATGTCCCAAGGTACGAACTGTCTCAAGGTACGTGGTTCTCCCCTAATATCGCACAACTAATCATGCGCTATACAAAATGTAAAACTTTATTCCTGGTTTTTATAGTCTTGTCAGTTTCTCTAAAAGTGTATATATTTTATTCAAACTAATAATTTTTAGAAATGTAATCTAATAAAAAAAGGACAAAAAGATAAAATATGATATAATTATATTTTTAGTAGGCATAATCCCTTTGTAGTCCAATTATTGTTTATGCTTATAATAATGATTTACGGTTTATGTATTTATATTATTAAAAAAACCGACCAAGTTCCAGTCGGACTCGCGCACGAAGGGTTCCGTACCATTATCTATAAAAACGGCAAAAAAATCATGTATGTTGTATGGGAGCCCCACTTAAATATTTATTTTATTCTGTTTTAGTATTTGTTGTTATAGCGGCAACAGAAATACATCATCTGTGAAAATTTGAACTGACTATCACGGTTCATGAGATACAGCCTGATGACAGACGGACGGACAGCGGAGTCTTAGTAATAGGGTCCCGTTTTACCCTTTGGGTACGCAACCCTAATAAAATGACATTTGAGAATGCTATAATGTGACATTAATTCCTTTTTGTTTCGGCGCTCACTTTACTGATACAACGTTTACATTTAGGAACCGTATTAATTTTCCAATGATCACCGAACACATACATTAACAATCTTCTAAGCTTCCCTCTCAATTTTAGTTTAACTTCATCGTAGTAATATATTTTTATACAGCATAAGTAATTTAAAAACGGTAAAGCCGTTTTATTTAGTTAAATTTTTCGCAAATTTTTTTATCAAATTTCAAGTTTCCCATTTCGTGGAACCGCTGAATAGTGGAAACCCGACGCTACGCATAAACAATTTTAGGACACGCTGCTCTAGCTTTTAGTTATTATTTCGTTTTTTTAATAAATGCTAAAAATGTTTACCTTAAATTCCAATGACATGTATATTCCAACACAAATATTAACGACCACTTTCACTATTCAAAATTGAAATTAAAATTGTGTCCTAGAAAAACGTTTCATTCACATTCTGCTATTTTTAATATCGAGCACAGAACAACAATAAATAAACTATAGCTCCACAGGAATGCAAATCGTAGTTAGTTTGTTGTTGGTTGAACAAATGTTAATTACCAAGTCAACACAAAACACAGTGAGACAAGACACTGTTAACGAAGATGACGGAGTCTGCAGTAGCATGGAGCAAATGCTGCTGCGACTTGTGCCGGCCCAACAATCAAGGAACCGTGCTGAGTTGTGTAATTGCTGTTAAAATAGCAACATGCATGCATATGGCATTATGCAACTGTTAATCACATATATTTACGTAGGTAAATACTAGAGGTGTTGACAAACGCGAAATGTGGTGAACAGATCTAAATGGCGAAATATTAGTTAATGCAGAAAGAAGACGTTGGATTTAATTTTACAGTATGACTTAATGGTTTCTTTACGGAAGAATAACGTAAGGTTATACATTCAGAGATAAATACAGGGCAACCTTAATATAACGAATCTTAATATCACGATTTCCTCGATTTAATCCCTAGAACTGCCTGTAAGAGTTAATGCAAAATATACATTTACATTACGAATACTTTTTGTCAAAAACCTCTTTATAACCAATTTTCAATCATTGCAGAATATAAATAGAAAGTATAATTTACCTCTATTTAACGATTTTGCCATCTTATAACCTTTACATAACGTATCCTACCAATCAATCATATATAATTCCACAATAACAACAACAATTCATCTCTCGACCGAAAAATCATTAAGTATGTAGACGAGAATTCTACAAAGAAAAAATTAGACATCGCTAAAGAGTTCGAAATTCCTGCAAGTACATTGGCCATAATTTTAAAGTTTAAAAATAAGTTTTCAGAAGAAAATGTTAAAACGAATCTTAGACCAACCTAACCTCTATATATAACAAACTTCATCATAATGAATTACTTGGTACAACGAATATTTTCTAATTCCCTTCAGATTTGTTATATCGAGGTTGTACTGTAGAGCTATAGTTTATTATTATATAATGAACCACCCATTGCTGAAATTACAGTGCAATATTTTAGAAAACGTATTATCCAATGATTTACTATATTCATATCCATATTAATAAATTATTGTTAATATTCATAGGTATTTGGATTGACAAGACTTGTTTAAAAATAATTCTTTAATATTTATTTAATATTTTCACAACTCTTGACTTGTAAAAATGATATTTATTTATTTATTTTTTTTTTTTTGTGTTCTAATTATAGTACCTGAAGAAGTCTCGAGAGAGACGAAACGTTGTACAAAAATATTAAAGAATTATTTTTAAACAAGTCTTGTCAATCCAAATACCTATGAATATTAACAATCATGTATTATCCAATATTATTGTCGGGACTAAAATCCGAATCTTCCACTATCGCGACGGAAGAATTATCATTTATTCTACAGTGACACGTATCTAAACAATCAATCCTTCTCATGTTGAAGCACATTTGTAATTTGGAAAAAAACAATTTGTGTGACCTATTTTGTCTAACCCAACCAGCCCGGACCGTCCTTCTTCCTGGCCAGCTTGTTTGTCTAATACCTGCCGAGAATGGCCCGAGGCAAATCAATGTTCCCTATCCTAACATCCGTGCTTACTATCCTTTTTTGTCCTTGTCATATACTCGTATGCTGCTTCATATTGCGTCGCTTGTATTCAAGATCAGTCAAACTTTATTTTAAATTCATATAGAAACTAGCCCTGGCTAATTACTTGGCAGAATAAAGGCCATTCTGTTAAAAAATTGTGTGTCATGATATTATAGCAAACTATAGGTATTTAAAATATAACATTTATTACTGATAAATTAAATGACATGAATATCGCATGTCACGAAAATCTAATATTCGTAGTCGAATTAAAAGGAGCGGTTAAGTTCAGTATCTGGTTTGTACATTGCTGGAGACGTAACGATATCATTGATGCAATCACTACGTGCTCGACAATTTTCAAGTCTGATACTCAAATTCATCGCTCCTTTATTACAAGCCCCCAGTTCTCTGGTTGTATCTAGTATAAGTATGAAATAAAATTTCATTTTATTATTAAAAAATAAATTGGTATTAGGTTTAAAGTTTAAACCTAATAGTAATTTATTTTATAAATTTATTTTTTATACTCAATTTTTAAAGACAACCAGCAGTTAAGGTTATTTAATAGCCTTTACAGTTGGTGGCCTTAAAAATTAAATAATAGTCTGATAGTAAACAAAAATTTAATCAAAATCGGGTCAGTTGTTCTTGAAGGATTCCAGTACAAATAAACAGACAGAAATACGAGTATCACTTTTAATGAAACAGAATTATTTGTCAATGGGACTGTTTCGTAGAAAAAATATATAAATTATTGTGTTAGACATTAAAAGGAAAACATTTTCCGGGATATTTTCTTCATGTAAATTTTCGATGTCGTCACAATGTCAATGGAAACATAAAACAAATCTGTCAATTGAATATTCATTGGTTTTTGTGAATTGTAAAAAAAACTAGGAAGTTAATTAGGGAATGTATTGTTCATAAAAATTTGTTCATGTTTCAATATTTTGTAACAATGCGTAATCATTTCTTAGATAAAACTTTATTAATTATTATCAAGGAAAGGCCACCAGAACGTGCAAATAATCAAGGTTTGAACTATAAGAATACGTTCAAATGTAATGTTTGGAGAATACTTAAAATTGGAAGGGCTTCATCTTACAAAATTGCAACGACACGTGGAATTTGACAATATAACAAAAAAACCCGGGTCGCAGTGCCAAAACCCTGCCGACAATATAGTGTATTTGCTTGTATAGGGCCGTGTGGTTTTATACTTTTATTATGTGAAATTAAGTTTGTTTTTGGGCAAAATAAAAAATTTAACCCCTTAATACACCCCTTAAAATAAGATTTTTTTCTTAATTGTAATATTATTATCAATCTAACGTCTACACCAAATTAAATACACCCTTCAATAAATAAGTCACTATCTGCAAACTAGTGTTTTCATAAAATTTGTAAATCCGGTCCTGTCGGGCTGATTTTATTAAAATTGTGGGGAAACTTTTTAATCACTACCAAAGGGTTAAATTTCAATTTTGAAACGATTCGGAGAATTTTTTCGGTATTTTGGGGCCTAAAAACAGTTTTCAACCCCTAAAAACTACCCTTAAAATAGCCCGATTAGGCCCATTTTAAATAGGCTTCTTGCGGTGATGAATTTCAACATGTGGCCCAAATTTCGTTGAAATCAATTAACTCTTTCGAAAGTTATCGCGCGTACACACATATATATATATATATATATATATATAAATATATATATATATATATATATACATATATATATAAACATTTTTAAAAATGGTGCCAAAGTGTTTAGGAGGTTATGAAACGTCGAGAAATTTTGGTCCGACCCCTAGGTCCCGCCATCCGACCGACGCCAATAGTGTATGTTGCCATATGGCAAATACACTAAAAATGCACTTTTGAAAGATTGGCGAAGTGAAATGTATTAATTAACTGCTATTTACAATTGACTCTTAACGTTTGTTTAGAGTTAGACAATCGGTTCAGCCATCAGCATATTTGCGTACATGCATAGACTGTTAGCGTTATTTTATACGCCTTGTCACTCAAAAAAAAAAACGGGATCGTTTGACGTTTATTTTATGAAAATTGATCTCGCCGTTTTAACGCAGAAAACGAGTAAATATCTGCAAGTAGTTAATTTTCTACTGTATGTATGTCTGTTTTTCCAAACCCTCCAGAAGCCCTTTGTTGACATATCAAGCTAAAACTTTGCACACGGGGAAGAACTAAAGAGAATCGCACATTCAATTTTCTCTTCAGTGCCAAAAATAGGGGAGGAGGATCCGAACAGAAGAACAACAATTAAAATTTAGGTTTAACAAAATGAACTGCAGTTTAATTTCGCAATATGATTTTATAACGTCACATATTTTACCCCCTCTGCTTTCTCTTTTAAGATATTAAACACATCTTGATTTCTTGCGCCTGGCGAAGATAGGCTTAACATATAAGAATACTTGAACACATAATTTTTTCCTTGAATTAAAAATAAGTAGAAATGCATTTTCCCTGCAATTACTAAACGTTCTTATTTCTAAGAGTGAATATTGTTCATTTTAACTTCCTCTTTCTTGTAAATTTGAATACACGATTCATAAAGTGTTGCATGCAAGAAAAAATAGTAATTAGCATAATTATCTCAATTAGCTATCTTCTATCAAAATTTTCATACTACAGTGTTTTTAAAAGATAGCAAAATAAGATAAATGCAATTTTTTGTCAAGCCATTGACTCTCAGGGTTAATTAAGCCTTAGTATCAAATTATGCTTCCATTAGATAGATGGAAATGTGGATGATACAAATAATAATAATAATAATAATAATAGGTAATAATTTTATTAGTTCCAAAAAAAGCTCTGTTGAGCAATAAAACACAGTCAGAACTGTATTCATAGAAAAATATAAAATTGAGTGTCTAAGAAACTCTATATATTATAAAAACACTTCTCAGTGAGATAATTAAAAAGAGATGGTTTAAATAATTTAACAGGTGCTGCATTTTTTATGAAATCCGTCATTCTATTATAGATTTTAGTGGCCATATAAACAGGGCCACGCTGATAGGACACCAAATATGCTTTAGGCAATGTTAAATTAGCTCTTGTACGCGTCTGGTAGCTATGACTAGCTGACTCAAATTTACGTGGATGGCTTCTTACATAAGTACATAAGCAATAAACAAGGAAGGCCATGTCATGTTCAGATGTTTAGAGAAAGAAAATTGGACCAATCAAGAAGTTTAGGGTATTATGTATTATTCTACGGGATGTATAAAGAGGTTAATTTTTTGTTTTCTCCAAAAACGAATCCTCACATAATAAAGCCACAATAAATTATGTATGAGGAAATATATCTCCTTTGTCGGCAGGATTATGCATTGCCACTCAAGTTTTTTATAATTATTTTTAAGAGAGATATTTATAAATAATAACTTTCTGTCATCATTTAACTGTCTTGCATGTAACACGTCAACATAATAATATTATATTTAAATTGAAATATAAAAATGTACTAACATAATATTACGGCTACAACATATAGGTACTTATTGACGTAATATTTGTGTAACAAGAAACGCAGGCGATATTCCGATGTTCATAATATGTTTCATGTAGGTATCTATTATGCAACTTAAACGATATAATATACATAACTACATATACCGTGTGTCCGTAAACAACTGTATCGAAAAAAGTTGGTTTCGGTTAGAATTTTCATTTCTTTAATATCGATGTTAACAAGAGCTATAGCTGTAGCTAGAATCAAATTTTAGATAGAGCATAATACATTTTTAAAAAACCCGAGTTGCAGTGCCAAAACCCTGCCGACAATATAGAGTATTTGCTAATACAGGTATTGTGACTTTATTAAATGAAATTAAGTTTGTTTTTGGACAAAATAAAAAAAAATTGAACCCCTTAATACACCCCTTACAATAATAATTTTATTAGTTGAAATATTGTTACCAATCCAACATCTGCACCAAATTAAATACGACCTTCAGTAAGTAAATTCGTATACGCAAACTAGTGTTTTCATAAAATTTGTAAGTACGGTCCTGTCGGGCCGATTTGCTTATAATTTTAGGAGCACTTTTTAATTGCTACTAAAGAGTTAAATTTCAATTTTGAAACGATTCTGAGAATTTTTTCGGTATTTTTGGGCCCAAAAACTTTTTTCAATCCCTAAAAACTACCCTTAAAATGACCCGATTGGGCCCATTTTAAATAGGCTTCGTGCGGTGATGGATTCCAACATGTATGCCAAATTTCGTTAAAATGAATTAGCTCCTTCGAAAGTTATTGCCCGCACATATAAATATATATATATATATATATATATATATACGTATATAAATATATATATATATATACATATATATATAAACATTTTTAAAAATGGTGCCAAAGTGTTTAGGAGGTTATGAAACGTCGAGAAATTTTGGTCCGACTCCTAGGTCCCGCCATCCGACCAACGCCAATAGTGTATGTTGCCATATGGCAAATACACTAAAAAGTAGGATAATACTGTATGTTACCCTCATTGCAGATAGAAAATATTTAAATTCAATAAGCAATAAAAATACAATTTTTATTTGTAACGTAGTTTTGTATACGCAAAATATTTACGCGCATACCCAGAAATTTCAATGCTGTTGTAAGCGACGAACCATCACTGCAGCCATGAAATTATACGGAACTTTCAATGTATTTCCAACGCAGATTTGTCAATTTTATATATTATTATGTTTCTGCGTATACACTCTGGATGGTATCTAGGCAAGGATAACAATCTCTTATGTGCGTTACACTGAAAAAGTGGTCAGCTGAAAGCAACAAAAAAGTGACCCTAGTGAACTAATGGAGTTCAATATGAACTTAGCCGTTGTAGACAAAGTGAAGTATGCTGCTGGCCAAACACGAGTCAGTTACCTACTAACTGTTTTGTGTCCTATTGCAATTTTAAACTAAAAATTTTAATTGGCTATCAAAAATTTACATTTGGATTGTAATTATATATAGAAAACTATAAATTTGTATTTTAGCTGCTTATTATTATTTTTATTATTGTTGTTGTTGCTTAGTTCCAAAATCTTACAGGACTAGTTGTCTTTAACAGGAGATATTTGATTAATTCTTTCTTCTTAAATGTCATTTTTATTTATTTTTTTGTTCTCTTAATACGCCTTAATAGCTTCTGTTCCCCCATTTTCCGCACATTTTAATAAGAGTTCGTTTATTAGTCTTCTGCTTTGAAATTGCAATTTTTCACTTAAAACTCTTCTATAATAACAATATTATTAGTTTATAAAAAATATTATTTGCTTGTAAAATAAATATCAATATAGGATGCAATTTTCCATGTTGATACAAAAATTTTAAATTCAAGTTGGAACAGCAGTGCCATCTTTATTTGCTGCTATTTAATGGACATTTTTCTAGCATTAAAATGGCCCTCCTTACATATACCCCCATAGTATACACAAAACTTAGGTCCTGCAACAGGTCGTGCCTAGAACCTAATTTTAGGTAAAGCATTAGAAATTTGAAGTTGAGCACAAACTTATAAAATTACACAAAGCTGAATATTACTGTATATTGGCTATCTTTAAGGTACCTAGCTACGGTTTACAAAAATGTTCAATACATTCTGCTCACCTCTGATAATAGTTACATATCCATTTTTGTACATTAATTTGTGAACAGGATGTAAATTGAAACCTTGGTTTTAAAAGAAGATGACATTTTGCAATGAACGTAAAAAGAAACGTAACAATTTAAAATACATAGTAATCATGCTACATTTGTTCGCAGATCAAAACTGGGCAGTTACTAAATAATTGTTATCAATTGTTTTATAAACTCTCGTAATACATTCGACGACTTTCTTAAATTTTATCGAATCAATTTATTTGATTGTCCTCATTGATCGGGAATTTTGCAGGAAATGAATTCAGATTTCTCAGTTTGTGACATTCAGGTGAAATTTATGGTGTTATGAATATTGGACTTGTGTAGTTATAGTTAACTAATAGAAATGGCTACCGTTATTATTTCCTATATTGGGCAATTTAAATGATTTATTTTTAATTTGTAATTAATTGTCTTACATGATTTTGAATCGTTTATTCTAATGATTACGTGTTACCTGTTTGTTACCGTTGTTTGATTTGAAGACTTCGTTTTTATATAAGATTTTTTAATTACTAATGAGAACAATTTATATTAATGTCCAGAATATGTATGTAGCAATGATAGTATGGTTGAATTAAAGCAGCTTATAAAATTATTTTAAATATTGTTTTTTAATTTAGAACACATTAGAATCTAGTTTTTAGTGTATTTGCCATAAGGCAACATATTGGCGTTAGTCGGATGGCGGGACCTAGGGGTCGGACCAAAATTTCTCGACGTTTCATAACCTCCTAAACACTTTGGCACCATTTTTGAAAATGTTTATATATATATATGTATATATATATATATATATATATATATATATATATATATATATATATATATATATATATATATATATATATATATATTATATATATATATATATATATATATATATATTTATATACTGTAACCCGCTGGTCGGGGTTTTCAACTTGTATAATTTCAAATTGTATAAAGAAATTAAGTTTTCAACTTGTATAATTTCAAATTGTATAAAGAAATTAAGTTTTGACTGCCCTCCGACGGCAATTAAGCGAATTATTTACAGCGTGCTGATAACGCTGGGTTCTGAACCAGGGTAAGTTTTTTGAGATGGCGGATTAGGGCCGTTGCTTTTTTTGAGAAGGTGTGCCAATAGTTTTTCTGAGGTTTTAATTTGTTTTTTATGGTGTTTGGTAAAGGATACCCGCGATTTTTTGTGTCCTGGAACCGTGGATTGTTGCATTTCGCACCAATACATGATTGTTGAACTTGTATTCGCGCGAAGTAGAAAATTTTATGAGTCGCCCGTCTGGAACACGTGCTGAAATTTTTTTGTACTGTGTCAACGCCATTTTGTCCAGCAAAGGGAAGAATTTTGTTCACCAACTGTTCTGTAGTTCGTTTGGACGAATCGGCGATTAAGTTAGCCGTAATCACAGCGGTTTCCACCACCTAATGTAACATCTACAGCATCGGACCACGGTTGGTTCCCTGCGTCAACGATTCCAGGTGTCGGCGTCGGTGGGCGAGGTACATCGGCTGCGAACACGATCGCGTTTACCGGTAATTACCACTGGCGATCCTGTCTATTTTACAACGGGGCATCAGTGCCTCCCCTGGTAACTACGCCTGTCAGGTGAACCTTTTGAATTATTATTTTATTTTGTTTAGTGCTTTCAGCACGAAATCGATTGTTATTGTGCTTGGTTTTAAATTACTGCTTTCTAGTGTTGGTGAACTATCTGCCTTACTCTTCAAATTTTAACTAATTTTATTTTTAGTGCTTTTGCTTGTAGACCTTAGTTTGAGCATTATTGTCGTGGATTTGAGACGGGAATAGTGAGGGTTTGGCTGGGCACTAGAAAAATTGTCGGAATTCTGATGTCACGCCAAAGCGCCGACTCGTGATTCATTCATTCTGTTTAACTAACGTTTTCTTGGCGAAATAGTAATATCGCTGCTCATCCACGACGTCAATACCCTAATTTTATTTTTGCTATTTTTTTGTCATTTTAGTATTTAAACCAGTGTTTCTGAAGCGTTGGCCAACACCTCTAAACCTAGTAGTGTAGTAGATTATTTGCTTAGTATACACCTGGTATACACGGTTTGTATGGTAATAGTTTTTGCTCGCTATATGTATTTTTCTCAATCATTTATTTTCAATATATTAATTTCACTAATTAAATTACTTTCCATCAATCGCGCATGTGACGTATTCCCCCCCTGTGATCCCTACCGTCTCTTTTGTTTCAGCAACGTTTGGAGCCAACGATTGCCATAACGCGAGCGTGTTCGTTTCCGGTTCCTGGCGCCCCCCGAGTTTTCATTAAAATCAATTTTATATGCTTATCAGGAAAAGATCATCTGAACGCGACTCAGTTTTCCATCAAAATAGAACGGTAGGTGATTCGACTCCCCCCCCACGTGTGGACAACCCCGACCACTTCAACCGCTGCTAGCAAAGCCGAGGCATCAGCACCCAACCTGGGAGACCGGGTTACAGTGGCGCCCGTAACGTGGGGCTGTATCTTAAAGTTATTTCACAATAATAGTTTTGTTTTTAGGGACCAGTCTGTACGGCGGAGTCTGTACTTTGTACTTTTGTTTGTATGAACGAGTTTTGCATAGTTTAGAGTTTAGATTTTTAATTTTGTGGATATATTAAATCGTCTATTTTTACCTGAGGGGGTAAAGTTGTCGTTTGTAAATGCGGTGGAATTCTTATAAGTTCCTTTAGTCATAATTGTCGGTTTTTTGAGACTAGTTAGAAATCGAATGTTGTTTTATTGTATAGCTGTTATCAATTGATAGTATTCCAAAATGTCGATTAACGGTTTAACTCGTGATGAACTAATCTATGAATTAAATTTGAGAGGTAAACACGATGTGGATGATTTGACGACCAGGTTATTACGTGAAAGTTTGTCTACAATGGTAGTCAACGATATTAACTTAGATTTTCCCGGTGTTATTTTGAATATAGAAGATGAGGCTAAAACTTGTAAAAATAAAGTCGCGGAACTGAAGCCGTTGGTTTCTGTGTTTGACGGGGATATTCACTCTGCAAAATATATCGAATTAGATAATCGAATTTTACACTTGCTGCTTCGCGTGCGCCGGCTTTTAAATCGAACTAATACTGAAGAGGTGCTTCAAGACATTCAAAACACTCACCGATTGGCCATTGAATTAGACGAAACTTTGAATAAAAATTGCACCCCAGTAGCACAACTTCAAAATTCATCTACTCCGTCAGCGTCTCAGCCTAGTTCAACGTTTTCTTTTTCTGACCCACCAGGTTCATCACGGCAAGTCATCCCTGTATATAAATGGAATGTGAAATTTTCAGGTGATGATCTTTCGCTAAGTGTAGCTGACTTGCTGGAAAAAATCGAAGAATTGCGAGTTTCACGTCATGTGTCGAAACAGGAACTGTTCAATTCAGCCACAGACATCTTAGAAGGTTCGGCGTTGTGTTGGTTTAGAGCCGTGAAACACACCATATCGTCGTGGGATCAATTGGCATCCCGGTTGAAAGCTGAGTTCCAGCCGATTGGGTACGAGGATGAGCTCTGGAATGAAATTTTGCACAGGATTCAAGGACCGGACGAGCGAGTGAATATTTACACATCTAGTATGGAAAACCTATTTGCTCGACTATCTACTCCAATCGCGGAAGAGCGACGTCTTCACATAATCCGTCGTAACCTGGCACCCTATTTCCTGGAGCATTTGGGAGCGGCGGACATTAATTCAGTCGACGAATTAACGCGGATATGTAAACGGATATAAGAGAACCGCTACCATGCAATACGTAATGCCAACCGGAAACCGATTATGGAACGACCACTAGAACCGACCTATGCGTATCGGTCGACTATAGTGAATTCCTCTCGAGAAAAGTCAAGTACAGTAGCCGCTGTTTCGTCAGCGGTGATATGTTGGAATTGTCGAAAACCGGGTCACTTGTTCCGGGAATGCGATCAGGATCGTAATCGATTTTGTTTTAGGTGCGGTCACCGGGACGTCGTTGCCGCTAATTGTCCAAGGTGTACGTCGTCGGGAAACGACGCTGGCGAGCGGTGAAGGACCGCCACTTGTCTCGTCCAGATGTTTCGTCGGTCTGTGCTAAGCCGGCCGGTTGGGCCGAGTGGTTACGGCGAGTACATGATTTTTGTTGCCCTACGTCCCAGGCAATGTTGAGGTCAGTAGAATTTGATTCACGGCCGTACTTGTTAATTTCTATTTATAGTGTCGAGATCCAAGGCTTGCTAGACTCAGGATCGTCCAGTACTGTAATCAGTAAGGCTCTTCTGACAAAGTTACAGACGAACCGTAAAGTAGAACTCTACCCTTCCTCCCATCAGATTCATACCGCAGGCGGACACTCGTGTGAGGTTTCAGGTACGGTAAAGTTGCCATTTACTCTAGAGGGCCGTGTGCGTATTGTTGATACGTTGGTTGTACCGGATTTGTCATATGATTTGATTATGGGTGTTGATTTGATAAAAGCCTTCGGTGTACGGATCGACGTTACGAATAAGTCTTACGATATCCCACCCCTCCCCTCTGTGTGCTCTATTGTGGATAAATCTGAATTAAGTCGCGAGGAAACGGCAGCATTAGATAAATTGACTAAAACTTACTTTTCTCAAATAGGAGACAGTATTGGAGTTACTCACCTGGTGGAGCATGTCATTGACGTTGGAGATGCAGCCCCGGTGAAGCAAAGGTACTACCCGGTGTCTCCAGTGATTCAAAAGTTTATTCACAGCGAACTGGGCAACATGTTGAAACAAGGAATCGTCGAACCGTCCAAAAGTCCGTGGTCTTCACCGATAGTGGTCGTCCGGAAACAGAACGGTGGCTATCGGTTTTGTATTGACTTTCGACGTTTGAACCAGGTTACGAAGAAGGACGCATATCCACTGCCGTACATGTCAGCGATTTTGGACCGCCTCCGTGGAGCGAAGTATTTATCTTCACTAGACTTACAGTCTGCCTACTGGCAGGTGCCGTTAGCTGAAGCGAGTAAGGAATACACAGCGTTCACCGTACCCGGACGTGGCCTGTTTCAGTTTCGCCGTCTGCCGTTTGGCTTGCATAATTCGCCGGCAACGTTTCAACGTTTGATCGATCGTGTCCTTGGAGCTGATTTAGAGCCGTACGTCTTCGTCTACTTGGACGACGTAATCGTAGCCACTCCTGATTTTACAACGCACCTTCAAATTTTGAAGAAAATATTTGAAAGACTGACTGAAGCAGGACTCACCTTGCATCCAGAAAAATGCTGTTTCGCGCGTAGCGAGTTACGCTACCTAGGCTATATTGTGGATAAGCTGGGTCTCCGAGTGGATCCTGAAAAGGTTGATGCCATTCTTTCATTCCGAACACCTACTTGCCCGAAGGACGTTCGGCGTTTTGTCGGTCTTACCTCGTGGTACCGACGTTTCATCCAAAATTTTTCAGATAAAGTCGCACCGTTGACCCGACTCACCCGGAAGAAGTCCAAATGGGAATGGAGCTCGGAAGCTGAGACCGCTTTTCGGGAACTTAAGGAGTGTCTTGTGTCCGCCCCGATATTAACCTGCCCCGATTTTAATCGTCCATTTATTTTACAGACGGACGCTAGCAATGTTGCGCTTGCTGCTGTGTTGGCACAAGAGTTTCCGGATGGTGAGAAAGTTGTCGCATATGCGAGTCGGACGTTATCTTCAGCAGAGCGGAACTACTCGGTGACTCAGAAAGAATGTTTGGCCGTTTTGTGGTCCGTAGAAAAGTTTCGGTGCTATGTGGAAGGTACACACTTCACGATAATCACCGATCATCATGCACTGTTGTGGCTGAATAACTTAAAAAATCCTGTCGGTAAGTTGGCTCGCTGGGCGTTAAAACTTCAACAGTATGACTACGAGCTAAAACACCGCAAAGGAAAATCACATGTAGTTCCTGATGCATTGTCAAGAGCTGTTGCCGCCATTGAAGTAAGACCACAGGATCATGATCGTTGGTATCGTCGTATGTCGAGGCGGGTCCGTCGCAGGCCGTTGGATTTTCCGCAATGGAAAATTGAAGGGACTCAATTGTTTAAGTTATGTCAATCGAGCGAAATGGATGGCGATGAGGAACCGTGGCGTCTGGTGGTGCCGCGGCGGTTACGCCAACGAGTCCTAGAGGATAATCATGACGCGCCCGAGGCAGGTCACCTGGGTATTTTTAAAACTAAGAAGCGTGTGGGTGCTACTTACTATTGGCCAGGTATGATGTCTGACATTGCACGCTACGTGCGCAACTGCGAAATTTGTCTTGCTCATAAAGCAGAACAACGTCGCCCAGCTGGGCTATTGGGACACCATGCGGTATCTCGTCCATGGCAATATGTCTGTACCGATCTTATGGGTCCATTCCCGCCGTCTAAGAGAGGAAATCGTTACCTCCTAGTGATCGCCGATATGTTTACAAAGTATGTTTTATTGTTTCCTTTACGCGCAGCGACGTCTAAGACCGTTTTAAGACATCTTATAAATGACGTGTTCTTGGTATACGGAGTCCCGGACTACCTCATTTGCGACAATGGAAAACAATACGTAAGCGTGCCCTTTCGGGCGGAAATTTCGTCATATTCGTGCAAAATCCTCTACAACCCTAATTATCATCCGCAGGCTAATCCGGCTGAACGAGTGAATCGTGTCGTGAAGACGATGATGGCGTCGTACATCAAAGATGATCAACGAACATGGGACGAACAACTTCCGCGCATTGGTTTCGCGATCCGCACCGCAGTTCACGAAGTTACCGGATACAGCCCTGCATTTCTAAACTTTGGACGAGAAATTCGGCGTGTTGGCGACGATGTTGATGATGATGTCTCAGATGTGGAGTTAGAATTTGCCGAACGGACGGAGCGCGCTCAGCAGTTGGATCACCTCCATGAAGTGGTGAACACCGTTACCCAACGACTACAGCAAGCTTACGAGAAAAATCGTCGTTATTATGATTTACGCCATCGTCATGTTGAGTACAACGAAGGCGACATTGTTTGGAAAAAACATTTTCCGATGTCCGACGCCAGGCGACACTTCTCAGCTAAGTTGGCACCGGCTTTTGTTAAATGTCGAATTCGGAGAAAACTGTCCAGTGTACGCTACGAACTTGAAGAGCTTAACGGTAAAACTTTGGGCGTGTGGCACGTTTCGGATTTAAAATCACACCCCAGAGACGACGAAAGGAATGCTAGTGAGGATGACGATGATGATGAAGACACCACTGAAAATGAAAGCGAGGAGACGGCAGAGAGCGAGTAACGTAAAAGGTTCGTTCGTCATAAAAAAAAAAAAAAATATATATATATTTATATTTTTTTTTTGCGGAGGAAACGGGGGTGTAACCCGCTGGTCGGGGTTTTCAACTTGTATAATTTCAAATTGTATAAAGAAATTAAGTTTTCAACTTGTATAATTTCAAATTGTATAAAGAAATTAAGTTTTGACTGCCCTCCGACGGCAATTAAGCGAATTATTTACAGCGTGCTGATAACGCTGGGTTCTGAACCAGGGTAAGTTTTTTGAGATGGCGGATTAGGGCCGTTGCTTTTTTTGAGAAGGTGTGCCAATAGTTTTTCTGAGGTTTTAATTTGTTTTTTATGGTGTTTGGTAAAGGATACCCGCGATTTTTTGTGTCCTGGAACCGTGGATTGTTGCATTTCGCACCAATACATGATTGTTGAACTTGTATTCGCGCGAAGTAGAAAATTTTATGAGTCGCCCGTCTGGAACACGTGCTGAAATTTTTTTGTACTGTGTCAACGCCATTTTGTCCAGCAAAGGGAAGAATTTTGTTCACCAACTGTTCTGTAGTTCGTTTGGACGAATCGGCGATTAAGTTAGCCGTAATCACAGCGGTTTCCACCACCTAATGTAACATCTACAGCATCGGACCACGGTTGGTTCCCTGCGTCAACGATTCCAGGTGTCGGCGTCGGTGGGCGAGGTACATCGGCTGCGAACACGATCGCGTTTACCGGTAATTACCACTGGCGATCCTGTCTATTTTACAACGGGGCATCAGTGCCTCCCCTGGTAACTACGCCTGTCAGATGAACCTTTTGAATTATTATTTTATTTTGTTTAGTGCTTTCAGCACGAAATCGATTGTTATTGTGCTTGGTTTTAAATTACTGCTTTCTAGTGTTGGTGAACTATCTGCCTTACTCTTCAAATTTTAACTAATTTTATTTTTAGTGCTTTTGCTTGTAGACCTTAGTTTGAGCATTATTGTCGTGGATTTGAGACGGGAATAGTGAGGGTTTGGCTGGGCACTAGAAAAATTGTCGGAATTCTGATGTCACGCCAAAGCGCCGACTCGTGATTCATTCATTCTGTTTAACTAACGTTTTCTTGGCGAAATAGTAATATCGCTGCTCATCCACGACGTCAATACCCTAATTTTATTTTTGCTATTTTTTTGTCATTTTAGTATTTAAACCAGTGTTTCTGAAGCGTTGGCCAACACCTCTAAACCTAGTAGTGTAGTAGATTATTTGCTTAGTATACACCTGGTATACACGGTTTGTATGGTAATAGTTTTTGCTCGCTATATGTATTTTTCTCAATCATTTATTTTCAATATATTAATTTCACTAATTAAATTACTTTCCATCAATCGCGCATGTGACGTATTCCCCCCCTGTGATCCCTACCGTCTCTTTTGTTTCAGCAACGTTTGGAGCCAACGATTGCCATAACGCGAGCGTGTTCGTTTCCGGTTCCTGGCGCCCCCCGAGTTTTCATTAAAATCAATTTTATATGCTTATCAGGAAAAGATCATCTGAACGCGACTCAGTTTTCCATCAAAATAGAACGGTAGGTGATTCGACTCCCCCCCCACGTGTGGACAACCCCGACCACTTCAACCGCTGCTAGCAAAGCCGAGGCATCAGCACCCAACCTGGGAGACCGGGTTACAATACGTATATATATATATATATGTGTGCGGGCAATAACTTTCGAAAGAGTTAATTGATTTTAACGAAATTTGGTCCACGTGTTGAAATCCATCACCGCAAGAAGCCTATTTAAAATGGGCGTAATCGGGGCATTTTAAGGGTAGTTTTTAGGGGTTGAAAAATGTTTTTGGGCCCCAAAATACCGAAAAAATTCTCCGAATCGTTTCAAAATTGACATTTAACCTTTTAGTAGTAATTAAAAGGTGTTCCTAAAATTTAAATAAAATCGGCCCGACAGGACCGGACTTACAAATCTTATGAAAACACTAGTTTACAAATAGTGAATTATTTACTGAAAGTTGTATATAATTTGGTATAGAGGTTCGATTTATAATAATATTGCAATTAAGAAAAAAAATGTTATTTTAAGGGGTGTATTAAGGAGTAAAATTTTTTATTTTGCCCAAAAACCAACTTAAGCTCGCAAAAGAAAGCCACACTTCCTGTATAAGCAAATACACTATATTGTCGGCAAGGTTTTGGCACTGCGACCCGGGTTTTTAACTAGTACTACTAGGTACGATATTTTGGATTTTTTTTGTTTGTTTTATAAACATTTTTTTTTTTTGATGAGTCAAAATGTGTGCTGTAGAATAGCGGAGAATTTCGTGAGCATAAGGATCGTAAAAATTATAGGTGACAGTTTCACACCATTCCAGCAATTACTTTAAATTATCAAAGAAAACCATAAAATATCTCAGTTTAAGTGACCTATATCTACAGATATTCAAGTTGCTTGATGGAAGGCGACAAGATATAACTACATTCATTCATTAAGATCCAAGTCCGACATGTTTCATTTGATAATTTTTTTATTGTGCACAAAAAATGCTGATATCATTGTTTTTTTAAATCATATGTATTTTGAATATTGTAATGTTATTGATAACGGTCGCCAATTCAATAGATTACATTATAGACCTGGAAAATTTGCTGGATACGTCCATAATCTGAATAACAAGAGAGCTAAGGTTATTTGCATCAAACATCTGAATAAGAAATTACTTTTGCATATATACGGAGTGCTGACGAGAGCCATGAAATAACCTTAACTGGAATTTGAACATGCAGCGTGGTACATGAGCCTAGTACCTTATTTACACCGCACTTTTTACGACTAACCGGTGTTGGAAGCGACAATCCTGAAGTTTTTCTATAATATCATAAAATCAAACTTAGCGCAGTGTTATTTCCCGGGAAGGCCCACTTTCTCAGTGAGAGAATTCTCGCAGAGGGTGTTGATGCGAGGGTGTTTTTGTGTGGTGAAAGGAAGCTGCTGCAGAGAGGTGTTCCTCAAAAAACATACGCGAGCGATGTTGGTGTCATTATGAAAATCAGGCATAACCAAAGTACTATAAATATTGTAATCGCGCTCGTTAGTAAGATCGTATTTGCAAACGGTTGAGGTCGGATGAAAGTTGCCAATGCAAATAGAACAAGACCTGACGGCTAAATTGAACGACGATTTAAAAGAACATAAATTAATGATCACGTGAAACTAATACTTTCAAAGCATGATTTGCTTAAGATTGGATTACAAAAAAAGAGGTCACTATTAAAATTGGAACTTAACTTGAATCCAACGGGAGTTTTGGTTTATCATCCAGCCAGTGATACATTATTATATTTTTTTAATATCAACAAGTACTAGTAAAAGTGAGGTTTTCCTGTTACTTTTTTAAAAGATCTTTCTTAGGTATTTTGAATGATATCAAATTATAATTTTTCTGTGGGTATGTCTGTTCCGCCACAATTTTCACATCTGTTTTAAATGAGATTTGAGACATATATCCTAGGTATAAAGTTTAGACTACTTTATACCCGACTTCATCCGCGTTGATATAAAAAACTTTTGCCTGTAACCTTTACGCGCGATTGAAGTAAAATTTCTTTGCCGTGGTGGCATATTTTACGATTGAACTAAAATAAAAATAAATTGTATTTTTATTGCCTTTGTAAATATTTTTAAATTTTTTTTTATCATTCCCACTTTTTGGGAATATTCACTTACAAATTGAAAATTAAATTTTAAAGCAATTGCTGCTTTATTAAACGTATATTATTTGATCTATTTACAAATTAATGTACATTCTAATGTAACATCGACAACAGATCATAATTAGCTAAATTATATTTAAGGTTAAATAGTGCACGTAATCTAATGAGTAAATGACAATTGGCACATCTACAGACTAAAAGGTTCAACAGTTACCTTATAAAATTTCCAGCTTCCCAATATGTCGATACTTCTTTGCATAAACTAAAGGTTTCTTCCGTGAGAAAAAGGTACTGTCGCTAGAAAAGATCGGAGTTACCCCTCGTATTATGCCTAAATAAATTTTACTTCAATAAAATAAAGTTACAGTTAGCGCGTGCAATCCCGCGGCTAGCAGCCAATAATTATAAATAAGTTTAAACGTGGTTTATAAAAAAACTTTGTTTTTAAGGACAAAATTATAAAAAGATTAATAATAGATTCTTATGAAAAATATGTCAGCATGTGAGATTTTCATTTGAATTTTAAACAGCAAAAAAATCAAATAAAAAGTCTTTATTGTAAGTGCTTTCAACGGGAAAGTTTCTGACCTATGACAATAGCTAACAACATTAGTATGGTGCAATCATTAATATCTATGAATTAATCACATGCGACTTTATTATTAGCAATAGTTTTATAGTGTGACTGTATAATTTGCTTTTCAGATGTATATCTTGCAGTCATCTAGTATAATTGGACATTTCATGTAATTTCTATACATTATCAGGTGACTGAAATATATCTGTGATACAGATTATCCTTTTGTTCTTGTCTATATCTGTACTATCTAATATATAAATCTATAGAGATTTTTACCTTTGTTCCGTTGTAACTAATTAACTACACATCCGATTGAAACGACATTTTGTATCCATATAGAGAATACTCTATGTTAAATTATAGACTAACTTTTTCTTAATTGGTTGGGGAGGGGTAACATTCATAAAAGTTACGCTGTCTGTATTTCTTAAATTGCTTAAACTAAAAACGTGAGAATACCTCTCTTAGAAAATAAATAAATACATGTTAATGTTTGAGGGGGGGGGGGTGACATTCATAAAAGATACGCTGACTGTATTTCTGTCTTAATTCGGTCAGTTATGACTTTGTTGAGCGCGTTGAGTTTTTAATTTGTATTTTATAATTTAATTTTATACTGTTTGAGGGAGGACTGCCAGTTCTCATGGTACTAAAAGAAGGATTCATTTTTTATTTTTTTAGATGTCCATTGTCTGTTAAACTATTAGCTGCATGAACAATGAAAGGACCTTGATCATGATTATTATTATTATTGTTTGGATTAATATTTAGTGAATCTAATTCCATATATTCACCTGTTTGCTCCTAAACTTTACTTCTTGACCCCCTGGATCAGGAAGTTTGTGTTGGACAGCGCTAGACATAATAAATTATGCAGCAGGTGTCCAGCCAATCGCTGCAGTATACAAAAAGTATTACGAAGTAATCACGCGGTTTACCTGTAATTATTATCTATGATGGATGTTACATAATATATTATATTAAAATGATTTTACCTTATGTTGCAGGACACCACACAAAGAGACACATAGATAATTTGCACAAAAAAAACTGCAAGGATCAATCTATATTATAATTTTAGACACACGTCTATCTCAGTCCGTTACTATCGGCATTTTCGAAAATACATTGATTTCCTCCATCTGTCATTTCAGTCTGGGTCTCTTATGGCCAACTTTCGAATTTTTGCTAGAAAGAAATATAACTTCAAAAAATTCTTATTTTTATTAAATTAAACTTTGTTTGCTCCGCTACTGTTATCACCGAGGGCTCGCTGCTGAGCGGGCTAGCAGACTATAAAGTACCATTTTAATTCGTTCGCGTTGTATAAAATGTTTAATTTTGATAAATTTAACCTTTAGTATGTTAAATTCTTTCAATATGTACTATTGACAATGTCTTCATGACAAAGGTTTTTTATTTTTGATATATTTTTTTATTTGTATTTTGTTGTTTTGACGAATTCAATATTAATGTTTTTGGGTTAACAACTTTTAATCCTAATTAATAATAATAGAATGATCCAAATAGCCCTAACAAATACTGTTTCTTATTACTGCATCGGATTAAAAAATGTAGCATGTAGAATTTGATGAAATATGTAGGCACAGAGAATAGGAGACATAAAATGTTGGAGTAAGTCAGATAGGATCAATGTTCGCCGCAAGTTCACGGTTTTATCGCATCGAGATTCGTTTTACTTCGAAATGTTATAAGCGTGTTTTTTAAATATAGATTTGTAACTTTGTTATATTTTATGTAAGTAGGTACTTATTTTTATTGATTTTTCATTTTAAACTTTATTTCTTTTTTCGGAACTTTTCGTTCGGATTTCTGTTTTAATTTATTTTGTAATTGTCCTAAATGCTAAGACGTGCGAAAATTAAAAGTTAAACCCTGATTCAAAAATATTTCAATGTACATATCTAAACAGAGAAGTGGAGGAAATGATTATATTGTTGTATTTCACGCGTAAATGAGTGAGTAATTTGTTTTATTTAGGTTTAAATCTAAAAAAATCCAATCTAGTTTACTATAGTTTACCAAATACTGGAAGAGTAAAAAATTAATTACTGATTTGAAATTATTAGTTTGTTCCTAAAGATAATCACGGATTAAACTTTCTGATTGACATGTCAAATATGAATTTGCTATATACTATGTATATTACTGTATGGGAAAATACACTAATAAATCGTTTCTACTTTCCTTTGTGGTATTAGAACTACCTAATAAGTGACAATGGATTTGAATTTTTTTAAATAAATGGAATTTGATCAGTGATAATCTATACATAGTTGATTTATGCAAGATTGTTAAGATATGAAACAATAGAACAAACGCATACATTATAATATTTTATTGTATTTTTTCAAGAATTATTATTTGCATTAATTCATATCCTTAATGATTACACAAGATATTAGGAAAAAAGTAGGAAAATTAAAGTCTAAGAAAATTATTTAAAGAAATAATTTATGTAAAAAATTAGGCAAATTATTAGGGTAGTTGTCGACTTTAGAAGGCTAAGAAAATCAAATTTAAAAAACCAGGATCGCAGTGCCCAAACCCTGCCGACAATATAGTGTATTTGCTAATACAGGCAGTCTGGTTTTATTACATGAACTTAAGTTTCAAAATAAAAAAATTAACCCCTTAATACACCCCCTTAAATTAACAGTTTTTTTCTTAATTGGGCCCATTTTAAATAGGCTTCGTGCGGTGATGGTTTCCAACATGTGTGCCAAATTTCGTTAAAATCAATTAACTCTTTCGAAAGTTATAGCCCGTACGTATATATAGGTATATATATATATATATATATATATATATATATATATATATATATATTTATATATATTTATATATATATATATATACATATATATATAATTTTTCCAAAAATGGTGCCAAAGTGCTTAGAAGGTTATGAAACGTCGAGAAATTTTCGGTTATGAAACGTCGAGAAATTTTCGTCCGACCCGAGGTCCCGCCATCCGACCGACGCCAATAGTGTATGTTGCCATACGGCAAATACACTAAAGATTGTTTTTTTCAGTTCCTTTATTAGATATAAATATAAAACGTGTTCTAAAGTATTATTTTATACTTCTTAAGTACAAAAATAATTTTGTTTTTTTAATTTTCATTTTTAAAGTAATGTCCAAAGAGCGCCAAATTCGAGCCTTTGAAAAAATGTTGTTCCATGGCCGACAGTTGATCTCAGGTTCGGCAAGTCTCAAACAAAAAAATCAAATGGTATCTTAAAAAGAAAGGATCCTTACGTGCCAGTTCACCTCAATTACTAAAAAAAATAAAAAAAGGCGGTTGTTTGACAAAAAAAAGTGAAAAATCGATCTATTTTTCCACTATTTTTTTCTTGGTGAAATTTTATATTTTTATTTTTTGGCCAAATTGAGGTGGATTGGCTCACAAAACATGTCAATAAACAAAACACGCCAGTAGTTCCGAAGATTAACTGTTGGCCATGTATTCAAACATTATTTCATCGTTAGCATGATGCTTAATAAAAGCCGCCAATTTTGAAAGACAACAAAAAAAAAAAATGAAACTGCATCTACTACTTTGCCTCTATATTCCATTCTGTCGACAATTTATGTAGGCACAGCGTTTAAACGTTTTCCTCTGAAAATCGATTTTTCGAAGTGCAACTAGCAAAACTCAATGTTTTGTTGGCATTGCCACTCTTTTATTTATTTTTTATCACTGAAATCACACTGTACTAAATGAAAAATAAAAATGTTTGTCCCTACCACAAGTTTTGCTTGTGCATAATCGGAGACGCTGGTCTCAGAAAAAAGGCTGATTCAGCGTACCAATTTCTATAAGTAAATCAAATTTGAAAAAAATTGTATTTTCCAAAATTGTATTTATTTATTTTTTTAGAAAATCTTGCAGGCCATTTTAAATATTATTAACGTTTTTATTTCTATCACATGATAAATTGTTAAAAATATTTCTCCATTTTTTGTAAAGATAAATATAACGCCATCAAACTTTTTAAAACAAATATTTATTAAATATAAGTAGATAACAGATATAGTGTCTTATATATATTATATTTTTTTCAAATATAAACTAAGTATAAAGTATTATTTGTTGAGCAAACTAAATATGAACTTTGACAGTTTTTAATTGCGCCATTTAAAAATTAAAGCTCTAATTATAAAAATTATGTAAACATTTCAGACCACTAAAGCAAAATAATGAGCAACTACTAACTAGTAAATTTATATAAAAACATAATTTTAAACATTTTTACATATTTACATACTATATAACCCTATGAATTAAGTCACAAGTTCTACTATAAAAAACTAATAAAAATTAATTGAATATGAGTTAAACGCTGTTTTCACACCCTATTTTGATCTCAATTTAAAAAACTAGAAAAAAATGGGATATAACAATTTTTGAAGTTTCACTTCATTAGCGACGTATGTGTTTGAAAAAAATAAAAATTGAGGGAAAGTAGAATTGTCCCCGAAAGAGGAAGTTAGTTTGTCTCCTAAATTACAAGAAACTGACAAAGACAAAAGTTTATACCTTGTTGCTAAGTACAGGTGTATATGTAAATATTATTAATTAGTTTGACATAACAAAAAATTAAACTTGGAATAATATTAAAAACTAGAGAATTTATACTTCTTATGTGAGCTTATGAGCGTGAGGCTCATTGTAATTTTTTTAAGTTTAAAATACCATTCAAGTACTGATTTAGGGCCAACCGACTGAAATTTCGAAAAAAAACATAATTATGCTTAGAATACTAGAAACCCCTGGAAAAACAAATTTCATGGTGGGGTACATTTTGAAGCAATAAATTTGCATTGTTCAGAGATGTTTCGTATCGTTCTCTGGCTTCTAGTTCATTCCGCCGAATCTGAAAGTGTGACGAAATTGAAGATCACAAATCTAAAGAAAATGTACTTTAAGCGATCCTCTCTAGCAATTTGTTTTTTTTTTACATTGCATTGTTTTGGCCCAATACTAGTCACTTAAACACAATTATTCGGCTGAATCCGAGTACTAAACAAAGCCGAGTAGTGAGTAATAAACGAGTACTCGACGCATCTCTAATAAATACTAATACCATGTTAAAAATTATACTTTAAAATCGTAATTTGTGAGGATAGGACATTTAATTTTTTTTTTAGTTTGCTTAATTTTTGTACAACTAATAAATATAATTTCAATAACAAATTAAAAATTGAATATTTTTACAGTGCAGTACATTTTTTACAATACATCAGTTACATTTATTAAAATCTAATAAGCAGCCTATTATTCAGTGACATAACTAAAACAGTTGTATAGACAAACTTCCACTCTCTGCTACAACAAAAAAAACATTTTTTTAGAAGAATGGATTATTGAATATTATAGATGTTCGACAACTGAGATCAAAGCGTCAGTAATTTTTACTGAAACTGAAAGCATTGGGAAATTACGCCACTGTTTTATTCGGATTTAATCAGATTCATATCACAAAGTTTACTTATAATTTAAAGTTAAATTTAAAAATATTTCATTTTTTTATTTAGTCTATCATTCAATCAGATTAATTTGTTGGTTTTTGAAACTCTTTCATAACTTAAGCGGAAGAAACAAATATTCTAAGTGATATTCACGGCATCAAGTTATAAATATATTAAAAAAATATATATATCGCATCGTCCTACGAAGGACTTTTTTTGCGAAATGTATTTTAATAAAATTAATATTGCCATTTATTGAGATTTTCTGGGTTTTACTTGTTATCATAGTATGTCTGTATTCCAATTTCTTATTAAAACAGTGATGATAACACAACAAAGTGAATAAACATGTTCTTTAAACACACTTGTTACACACTTCTTGTAACTAAGTATTTTAAGTACAAATCTTAATGGTGATATGAAAATAATAAGTTAATCGATTCTATTATTAGTCCAGCAGCTACCGCCTGTTTTTTTAAGTGATTAATAACAGGTTGAATCTTCGTGAGTTCGTTCGGTTCGACGAGACGCCCAAGTTTTTTCTCTGTCCAAATTCTCAAAGAGGTAGGTAATGAACTGCGCAGATGTAAAACATGTCGATTTGGTAGGGTGTCGAAATTATTAATAACCAGCTGATTTTTTGTATGCAGCTTACTAAATATTAGTATAATTGAATGGCCACAATGTGCTACAAATGTAATGGTAGGTTTTCCTAGTCTTACACTTGGAAGTTGTCGATTCCACGGTAACACTTTTTTCATTAATAACAACCTAGGTTTGATTTTGTCCTATCGGGAATAAAGTGTAGAACACAATTTTACCAAGCATAGGACTAGGAAAACCTACCACTACATTTGTAGGACTTTGTGGCCATTCGATTATACTAATATTTAGTAAGCTGCATACAAAAAATCAGTTGGTTATTAATAATTTCGACACCCTACCAAATCGACATGTTTTACATCTACGCAGTTCATTACCTACCTCTTTGAGAATTTGGACAGAGGAAAAACTTGGGCGTCTCGTAGAACCGAGCGAACTCACGAAGATTCAGCCTGTTATTAATCACTTTAAAAAATAGGCGGTGGCTGCTGGACTATATCATTCAGTTATTGATTATTATCTAGACGTATTGTGATGCTACACTTGATTTGTTGCTGTTGCGTCAGCGGTGATCCCAAGTCCTTTGAACGATACGAATTTACCAAGAATTGGTTTCATACTTTCTATAAGCTTCTGTGTTCTTTGGGCTGTTCCCTGAAACGTAAATAGTATTAATTCAATTTTTGAATATCTTCGATAGTTTGTAGTACCTGCATATATTAAAATATGGTATGTCCCCAATCTTTTTTTATTTTAAATCTGATTTCCTCATCTGAATATATTTTAGCCTTCCTCGAGCTATTTTTGCATACAGAAATTACAAAATACTGGTCTAGTGCGAAATGGATTCGCATACTAAGGGTTCCGTACGATGCAAAACTCTAAGATGTTGTAAAAAAGGTAAAAGAAATACTGCGGTAATCCTCAGCTTTCAACGTAGACGCTCCTAATCGCTTATGCACTGAACGTGCTTGGGTTACAACAGTTAGTCTAGTATAGAATTATACTCAATAATATTAGGTTGGCAACTAAGTTCTCGCCGTTTTTTTTGCATTGTAACATTCCGCTTGTCATTAAATGTTTTGGCACAATGTTTCATGTAATTCAAAAAAGAATATTTTGTTCTACCGGAATCTATGTTTTGTTTTGTTTTTTTTAGGATAAATTTCTGTTTCTTTTCAAATCGTAAAAATGGAATGTCAATCTGAGAAAAATGAGCGTTTTCAACACCTCCTTCTTTTTGCTTTTAATCAACGTTCTAATGCCACAGAAGCTTCTCGCAACATTTGTGCCGTGTATGGAGTGAGTGCTAAAAGTGCTAAAAGAACAGCTCGTGATTGGTATGCCAAGTTCAAAAAAGGACCTCGTTCTGGCCGTCCAGTTGAGTTCGATGAAGAGCGATTAAACCAACTTTTACACGAAAATCCGCGTCAAACGACAAGGGAACTGGCAGAGAAAACGGAATGCTCCCACATTGCTATAGAACTTGGCATACCAATCACGAGCTGTTCTTTCAACTATATCACCCACTCCATATACATCACAAATGTTGCGAGAAGCTTCTGTGGCCTTAGAACCTTGATTAAAAGCAAAAAGAAGGTGTAGAAAATGCTCATTTTTCTGAACTTCACAATTTGAAAAGAAACAGGAAATCCTTAAAAAAAACATAGATTTCGGTAGAACAAAATATTCTCTTTCGAATGACATAAAACATTGTGCCAAAACATTTAATGACATGCGGAATGTTACAATGTAAAAAACGGCGGGAACTAATTGCCAAATATAATACCATGATAACAAAAGATACGTCGATATCCCCGAGTCGAAATTTAGCGCCTTAATAGCGCCGCAAAGGTCTCATTTCTTTTGTTTTTTTTCCGGATTTATTAGTTAAAATTTCTGTACTGCGCGACACATGATGCCCTCGGCTTTGCCTCGGAGATCGTGTCAGGAATTTCAACTTTCTGCTCTTGCGGTGTAATATACTATGTATTGAATGATAAAACATGTTTACGCAAATTTACGCAGGATTTGGCAGTACGTTTTATATAGCAGAGGGTGGGTTTCCACGATTTAAATATTTGACGGCACTGATTTAAGCAAAAAATGTTTTGTAAACCGTGAAAACTTTTCACGTGATACAAAACCCTTTTCGCTTAAATCAGTGCCGTTAAATCTTTAAATCGTGTGAACTCACCCCTTGCTACATAAAAGTTAGCCTACCGAGCATTAATAACATAATTACTCTAAAAACTAGAAGAATGCAAATGTAAATTGCGGGTAATTTAGTTCAAAACAATGATATTACTAAAACGGATAAGCGATAAAAAAAGATTCGATTTCTTTTCGCTATAGAAAGTTCGGATACATTACCAATATAACATCTCCAACAATTTTCGATACGGAGTTAACTAAAGTAAACGACGAGCCGAAAAGTTGGTCAGGGATGACAAGCTGAACGCGCTTCCTATCGAACACTGGAACGTCGTCTGTCGTTGTAGGTCCTCCTGGAGTAGTTGGTTGCGCAATCGCTGCTGGTTTTTGAAACGCGGCAGTTTTCTGCAAAGCCAATTTCATGTTATTATTTTTGCTTCAAAATATATCATTTATAATTAACAGATCCACTTATACGAATACACTTGCAATAGCTAAACGAAAAAGAAAACATACACGAAATAATATATATGTTACGGCAAATGTGATTATTCCGGTGATTATATATAACTGCCGGTTATTATACATAATGACAACTAGATTTGGTAAATATAAATTATGGTGAAATGAAATAAATGGATTCTTTTCAGCATAATGTATCTATTATAGATTTCTTTCTTAAATTTTACTGTATTTTTGGGAACTGTTGTTGACAAAGAGCTCGATCCCCTCGGCACAGAGCTCGCTCTAGTGAGGGGAAGGATCCTTCTATTTTTTTTTTTTTTTTTGGTGTGATATAATGTGCAAGATATATGATTTTTGTAAAATAAAAAATAAAATAAAATTTACCGTTTAAGCTCTACTGTTCAGCAATTTCGAAAATAAATTAAGAATAACGTAATTTTGAACGAAAGTTGTGTTATATGTTTTTACTAAATATGCTCTGTTTTTTTACTAGTATCTTTTCCACTGAATATACAAATATCTTTGAAGAATCTAGAATTTATATTCTATTTACATGACTTAATAGAAATGCGCTTTTTAAAAATAATGATCTGCATATTTACGACAAATAAAAGTTGTAATTAAATTAATAAGACTAGAGATTTAAATCAATTCAGTTCTACGAATGCATAACTGCAGTACGTTAGCTTATTAATTCATATTATTTTTTACAATCATAATTGGCGTTCTGTAATAATAATGAACCAATTAATATAACAAAAAAATACCATGTGTTAAATAAACATTAAAAAACGACGAGTTAATGGTTTATTTCATTTATTGAGATATTAAATCGCTTTGTAATTGTCCCTTTTTAGATTACAAAATAAACCTACAAACAAGAGTTGGGTATCAAATCTTTTTCCCACCAGTAATTCGCAACTAATTTATCGTGACGCAACGTCTTTTCGAGATCTTCACTGTTTTAAACTGATTGCTAACAAGCTGATCATATTTAATTGTTAATGGGAGAGCAATGTTAATTTATGTGACGAACAAGGATATACAAAATTGTGAAGCCGGTTGCACGGTAGAGTTATGTATTATAATGTACTCACTTATAGGCATAACACAGCACCAGTAAAACTAAATTAAAAATTTTGCCGTTTTGTCCATACATTTAAATCTAGAATGAATATACTAGAAGGAAAATCTCCCGAAAGATCATCTACGCAGCCTCACGAAAATACCGTTGTTATCGTAATTTTATGAATACTTAATATGGCAATAGTTGCGATTCTAAAATAGTTAATTTAATTTGGCACGACTTTTTTTATTGTTCTAGCTACTTTTATATCAACTCTTCGGATTTAAGTTATTACAATAGCCCAAAAATAAAAACTTCTCAACATTTAATGATTACCTACATCTTAATTATGATACATGCAGGGTTGCGTTTTAACAGTGTCAAAATTCACAGACATAAAATAATGTTATAGTATTAACTAATATTTATTTCATGACACACTATATAAAATAAACTTTTGAAGAAATTTAATGAGTTTTTACTTTACGATACAGTAAGACCTCGTTTTACGCTGCTTCGCTTAACGCTGTTTTATTATTACGCGGATTCTAAAAAAAAGTTTAATCACTCTAACGGAAAATATGGATTAATTTAAATAAAATGTTTTAAAAGCAAGATGAAGTGTCATTACTGGAATGTCTTGCTATCGACAACAGCTTCACAAAAAAACAAAAAATGTCAAATGAGAAAGAATTTTCGTTATCACAAATATAACTTTTATTTTCATGAATGTTTTATGAACAACAATCGATATTAGCGATAAATAAATCTATAATTAATGTAAAAATAAAATATGAAACGATAATTGGTTTTTGTTTCAGTTATCCTTACGTGCTAAGAAAATGACGTTTAACGCTGTTTCGTTTAGTGCTGGAACTTATTGGGACCTTTTATCCGCGTTAAGAGGTGTCTTACTGTATATGGCAAAAAATAAATGTATACGTTTTTGGTATGCATTTTAAAAGTAATATGTGAACCACTTTTATTAAAAATAAATTAAAAATGAAAATTAAAAATCCATTTACTAGTTACGCTAAATTAAAACAGTTAAGAATAAACCACTGTTATGAAACTATTTATTTAGGATAAATTCTATAAAAAAACATAGAATGTTAAAAGTCATCGTTTTTTATTTTTTTTAATAATATTTAAAAAAAATAGTAGCTTGTTGCAGGTGTATCGATTTGACATGTGTTCATTAATTAATTTATGAATGCACTGTTAATAGTACATCATCTATGAAATTTGAAAGTTCGTCATTGACATGTTTAAAAACACTTTGTGTATTCTATGTAAGTCTATTTGCGAAATGCACGAAATTATTCCTGAAGACAGAAACGTGTTCGATAATACTATTAATCTTTAAGGCCCAGTACAATCAGAACTTATTTATGCGTATTTTTGAAAGTTTTGTGATTGTAGTGTCAACAATTTATTTTTGAGAACTTTTCAGAAGCTTTTCATTTCACTAAGGATAGATTTTCTACTTTCCGAGAAATCTTCAATAAGGATCTTCTTTTTAAAATAAATTTAAGGCATAGAATAAAACATCTGCGAATATTTAATATGTTGGAAAGAAAACGCCATACCATTTACAAATTAAACTCAACCATCATCCAGTCAAAGACCGAATCTGCAAACAAATGATATGCTTTCTTATTTAATTTATTTAATATTTTTTTTGTATTATTTTAGGCCTACTTACAAACGATGGATGCTTACATCTTATTTTTGTGACTACTGGTAATCTAGTTCATTTTTATCTTGGTCTTAAGACAAACATCGAATCAGGGGTATCGCCAAAAATTTTGGACTGGAGACCTGAGACGGGGTGTGGACGCTATAATTTTGATAAACGCCAAAGCTTTTGTTGTTTATGTATCTTTAATCTACTAGATCCTAAAAGTAACTGAACCTGTCTGAAACTTCGTTTTGTTTTAAGACTTTTTTTAGGTTTTTCTGTTTTTGTACATTCCTGTCGGTTCCAAAATTTTTAGTGTAGAATACTTTTTATCTACCTGTCTTCTGGCTAAGATAAAGTTTTTCTTGGCGAAGATGCGAGGGGAACCTATTTCAAATAAATATAGAATATCTTTAATACTTTCTATAATATAAAAACAGTATTAGATACTTTACGGCATTAAAGTTTTATTCTGAAACCTAAAACGGTGTAATATTATAAGAATACAAATAAATATATAAAAGATAAAGCAAGAGAAATCAAATAAAATAGGCACTTACTATTATAAATATAAAAATATTTTAAAGTGTTTCAAATGCATTGGCAATAAAGCATGAATTAAAGAAATGTTTGGTGCTATAAAAGCAAATTTCTGAAACAATCTTAACTACCTAGGACTTAGAGATAAGAAAGGAAAAAAGTAGTATTGGTGCTGTTTAATACTATTTGTGGGCATTAGTCAGTATTCGATTACGATAAAAACAAAATCAATATTTCTGCCCAAAATTTGTAATATCCGTCGGAGACTCCCGAACACGAATACGCCATTAAACATGTGTATGCCGTTGTCTGGAATTTTTACAAGTTAGGCAGTTATTATTTATTGAATCTTTTAACACATCCCTTGAAAAATACACGTCATATGTCAGTGTTAAATTTAACTACTGCTGTGTAACCTGAGCCTTGTGCTAATTTATATATTTTCAAATAAGTATTCGTTTTAATGACAAACTGAAAATCCATATGACACTTTTACCAGTCCAAAGAAAATTGGGGGGTTTGTAATAGACGAAACATGGTGTATATCAGAATCGTTAACACAGGAAGAACACTCATTGCTTTGCATTGCATTCTGTCTTTGCCGCTCTACTCATTTTGTTTATGTTTTCCTTGTTATATGCAATTCTATGTTCTCATTTCTGTGACACACCTGTATAATAAACCATTGGACGTTGATACACTCTTAGCTGTCGGATGTCTATTTTCTACAATCTATCTATCTGTCAATAAGCTACAAAATATTTGCTACAGCTCTTAAAGTCATATCTAGGTTTAAAACACAGATATGAATAAAGAAAATGAGCACAATAAAATTATTCATCGATATTAATTTGTTTGTAATCACCTCGACGTTTTTTAAAATTTACGTTTTTAAAAGCAGAACGTTATTAATAGACGGTTGTCCATACGATTCGAATTTCATATTTTAACTAACATACATTTATTGAGATTTTAATGACATTCTATTTTGTTTTTATTTTACGGTAAATCTTACTGAAAATGTTTTTCGGAATGGCCCATTTACACTGCAGTTAGTGAATTTTTTATGTTGATGATAAGTGTATAATTTTTGGTTTATATTTCTCTGACGTGTCAAAAGGATGTATCTATGTCTCAACTGACTTAATAAATTTTTATCTATCTAAAAAAATATGGGTTGGTCTTATCCCACTGTTCAGAGGTCTTAAAATTACGAGATGTTTTGGTTCAAATCGGTGACTAATCCAGGTATGCATATTTATGTAGCTGTTAAGACACCCCTGATTAACACATGTGTTAAAAAGGTTGTGAAACAAATAAAATGAATGATTTATGTTTGGAATTATATCTGCATGTTCTTGTTTGTCGAGTAAACAAATGTCAAACCGTAAGTGAATGGTGGTTACGAAATTATTCTAAATTTCTGGGTCAACGGGGCGATAATAGTAATAAAGCAAAGCGTATTGTGTTCGATAAAAAATGCAATATTATATAAAAATTTATATTTACTTTGTTAAACATATGCTTTACAACTTATAACTAACTTTAAAATTAATATCGGAAATCAGCTACTTAAAACAAAAAATCTTGTCAAAAGATATAATTTTTTTTCTCTAAAGCCTTGAAACGGTATTATTGCGCGTGTTCGTCACTTTACGACCACAGAACGCTTATTTGTAGTGCTTTCTTAGATGGGGAACCTTACGATATTGTTGCGTCCGTTACAGTATGAATTCGGAAATTTGCTTTTGAAAATTTTATTAGATGAAATCGATTAAAAGTATTTTTATTTATTTATCACTTAACTCGGCTGTTATAAAAATACGAAAAATGTGTAGGCTACAAAAATAAAAAAATTATATAAGATGTTTTTATATTACCGAATTTTTCATATAAATCTTCGTTTCAAGATACTGAATGACGATATGCTTTTTTTAATGGAATTCCGTATTTATTATTTAATAATTCTTATAAAGGTCATTTTTTGAAGCAAAACATTATTTTTAATAAATGTCAAAATATTGAAAATATTATAATTAATATTTTAGGTAGGTAACTCGCTTTACCTAAAGTTGAAGTCTCTCCTGCAGCAAAGGTTTCAGTGGTAATTTGAATTTTGTTGTTATGAAAAATATGAAAAATTTACCACTGAATTGAAACTATTTGTATAAATTATTTTTTAATAATAACCAATTTTTCATATAAAGCAGCGTTTACAAGATTTGACAGACAGTTACGATTTTTAAATGAAATACTTTAATTCATTGTTTCATTATTCCATAAAACTATGTTTTTTTAACAAATTGACGAATGCACTTGTTACATGTGCATCTAGTCTCCCTCACGCGTTCGATGATACCAAGGCTGATTTTCCGAAATAGAATATTTTTTATGAGGACATTTATTTATTTAATATTATTACTAAGTGGATGCATCATCGTTGGAATCCGAATAACAGACAATTTTAAACAGTAGGTCTGAATAAAGGTAGAAAATTATTTTTTCGGTTGTTTATAATACTCATTTGATTAACATTGAAAAAAAGGGGTTTAGGCTCTAGTAAATATCTGGAAAAAAAGAAAGCTAAAGGTAAGCAAGAATGTGTAGCGATGCATAAAGCGATGAACAAGATATCATGATAAATGACATAAAAAATTGATTTTATGATCTGCAAAAAGTTTTCTGATGTCATGGAGTAACATTTTGAAAAAAGTGGTTCAGTTTTTATTCTGGAAAATGGGGTTTTCTTTTTTTTCATCTAATCGTCATTTAAAAAAACTTAGTCCGTGGGAAATCTTGATTAATATTTGACGCAGATAACTATTTCGTTAATTTTTAGAATTATTTCAACCGATTTGACTAAAAACACATGGAAAAAGTAAGCTACATGTAAAACACTTCCGTTACAAAAAACCTCTTAATATTATATCGGTTACATTTATAAGGGTGTTTTGGCACTACTATAATTTTTGATATTGCATATGTTATCGTTTTTTTAAGATTGATTATTAGTGTATTTGCCATATGGCAACATACACTATTGGCGTCGGTCGGATGGCGGGACCTAGGAGTCGGACCAAAATTTCTCGACGTTTCATAACCTCCTAAACACTTTGGCACCATTTTTAAAAATGTTTATATATATATATATATATATATATTTATATACGTATATATATACGTATATATATATATATATATATATATATATATATATATATATATTTATATGTGCGGGCAATAACTTTCGAAGGAGTTAATTCATTTTAACGAAATTTGGCATACATGTTGGAATCCATCACCGCACGAAGCCTATTTAAAATGGGCCCAATCGGGTCATTTTAAGGGTAGTTTTTAGGGGTTGAAAAAAGTTTTTGGGCCCAAAAATACCAAAAAATTCTCAGAATAGTTTCAAAATTGAAATTTAACCCTTTAGTAGCAATTAAAAAGCGCTCCTAAAATTATAAGCAAATCGGCCCGACAGGACCGGACTTACAAATTTTATGAAAACACTAGTTTGCGTATACGAATTTACATACTGAAGGTCGTATTTAATTTGGTGCAGATGTTGGATTGATAATAATATTTCAACTAATAAAATTATTATTGTAAGGGGTGTATTAAGGGGTCCAATTTTTTTTTATTTTGTCCAAAAACAAACTTAATTTCATAAAGGCACAATACCTGTATTAGCAAATACACTATATTGTCGGCAGGGTTTTGGCACTGCGACCCGGTTTTTTTTTAATTTTCTGATAACATTTTGTATCGTCCTTTCAATGTTTTGCAAACGTCTAACGGGCAGTGAAAACAAATCGGTTCTGGTTTTTGGATTGTCGGAAAATATTAAATATTTTTTTGTACTATAATAAGTAATTTATATGAATTAATAACTTTTTTAACTTCAAGAAAACAGAGAAAAACTGTTTTCTAATTTTACCCCTTCTAGCTTTTTATACAATAAATAGTTCTCGTTAACTTTAGAAGATTAGATAATCAATAATAATAGTCAGATAATACATCAATGAGCAGTCATTTTTTTTCAATATTTTCTACCGCAAGCCTTAAGTAGAAAAATAAAATTAAGGATCAAATCGTATTTATGTAACAACATTTCGTATATTTTTTATTCTAAAAACAGATAGACATATGTACATTTTAAAACAAAAAGATAATACATTTACATAACAATGATCATTAAAAAAACATTAAACAGAAATAATAAATTAATTATTTCTGAAAAACATTATATTTAGTGTAGGAAAATATAGGAAAATGTTTTTTTTATAAAAAGGAAGCGTGGAAAGGTATAAACTTAAACTGAAGTTTTTCTCCAAAATAGAATAAACCTCTAGAATTCAATTGATTTGTCACATGAAATTTAATTTTGGAGAAAAATTTCATCTAGACGAAACAATTAGTGGCTTTCAGAATGGTTCTATGTACTAAAACTGTGGTATAAAAAAGAAATAAAACGCGGTGAATTAAAAGCAGAATATTTTCCAGTACATGAGTATGAAGAACTTTGTTCTAATAAACAATGAAATTAATGGAAACGATTTTTGAATCTGGTTATTTCAAACAAAAATAACTATTTATGGCAAGTTTTGAAAAATAAATTAACAATACAAAAAGAAATGGGTTTTTATAGCTAGCTGATAGTGATCAATAAATTAATAATATGGAATTAAACAAAAAACTGTTTCGATTATAAATTTAACACAACAAATTCTGTTTCCTAATTGAGCAAATGATCAAAATATTGAGTGATTCCCATAAAATTTAAGATCGTTTAAATTTATAAATGGTTCCAAACGTTTTATACTGAGGTCAGAAATTAAAAATTATGCAAAGTTACTTAAAAGTTTGAAGAATAAAATAATAATGATTTAAAAATACTTAAGATATTTTTTTTGTATAAAATTAATCCTATCACAGTAATAACATTAACAACATGTAGTAATTGATTTTAAAATTAAACTGATTAATCAAAATATTATGTTTGCCACAAAATATATGAAGGTAGAGTTAAGGTTTCAAATTAATTAGAACTCTTAAAATATTTACAATGTAAAGAATGGCGGCTTTGCAAAAATTTTGATTCATTTTTATTAAATTAATGTCTCAATGAACGGATATAGACATAGTTTTTTTAAGTTCAAGCGTCCTGAATCACATCAATGACTTTATGCAACTAATTTTGAAATTACTAAAACGTAAGTTTGGCCTCAAATTTTGTGATTGTTAAAAATGTTGACCTCAGACATGAAAAATACTAGACTAATATCCGACTGAAGCTCCTGCTTGTACTCCGCCTGAGAAACCTCCGCCGCCTCCACTAAGACCTCCTAACAAACTACTGAGAATATTACCACCGGCGGCTCCTGAACCACCGAACCCTGTGGAGCCTCCTACAGAAGCTGATGCTCCAACAGCTGGAGCAGGGGCTACAGGAGCAGCGCCGGCTCCAAATGAGAAGCCAAAACCTGGTTTAGCAGCAGAAAAACTGCTGAAGGCATTTGTGAGGAAGGAGATTTTTGGGGTGAGGAGTTGTAGTTTAGGTCCAATTAACTGTAATTTTGGTCCAATTACCGAGCTTAAAAATCCAGTGAATGAAGCTAGTCCGTTTCCGTTCTGTGGTGGTTCAATTCCAAGAGCTTTATTTTTAGCAACGTTACTTTGATCCAGTTGACTTATTAATCTTGTTTTACTGTCGATGAACGAGTTGATTTTCTGTAGATGTTTTGAATAAAATTAAAATGTTGTATTTATAAGGGTAAGAGATTGTTACTATGTCTTACATTTAATTTACATCATTTCTCAAAGTATGATATTTAGAGGTTATATTAATTTAGCCAATTTAATATCATTGCTAGAAAAAACAAACAATATATCCTGAATCTACTCTAAAACATTCACTTGGTTGTTGAAAAAATGATTCTTTCAAACAAAGTAACTAAAAACTGTATTAAAAGTCAATACCCCAAAAACAAGCCCAAGTACAGCATTCTTCGCACTATTTTTCGTTTCAATAAGAGGTGAAGGATCAACTAATCTTTTGTCACGTTCATTGCTATTATCTTCAAGTCCTTCATTCTGAAAATTAAAAATATAATTGACAGTTCAAATGTTTCAATAAATTTGCAATTTAAAGAAACCAAAAATGTTAATATTCAAATCTAAGTCACCTTCAGTATAGTAATGTCAATATAAATTAAATTACAGGCTAAACTTAAGTTAGGAATCAGATAGTGGTTAGTTTTTTCGTCTTACAGTCGATGTTAGTTGAAATGAACGATGGATGATATAGACTATGATGAAAATATATACAATAATCAAGTCCCATCAACCAAAGACAATATCTTTAAACCTTATAGAGAAAATAAAAAAACCCACAACCGTTATAATAGGTAGAATACATCAAAAGTGTGTATTATAATTCAGGTAAAACTTTCAATGCATCAAAATGCTGTTAACGTATTTTCATAAGTCAGTGATCGCATGTGCATGTGGCACTGCATAATCAATAGTTAGATTGTTTTATATCGTGTAATCGTTTGAGATTCTATTAGTATGTACGTTAAAGTTAACGAGTTTATTAAACTTTTTTCGTGTGTTACCACTATTCTTAACTTAATCAGATATTTTGTTAGTACCTTATCCAAACATATAATTATAAAAATACAGGGGATGCAGTTGTGCCACACGTCTCAAGACGTCGCATCAGAACTTCTTGAAGAGCTGAATCATGTTATTTATTTCTACATGGCCTAATCTCAGACGTTTAAAATTATCACATTTTTTTAAATATTGTTTGCAATGAAGAGGAAGGATATAAGAACAAAATATTTGATTTACGTTATTTGTTTATATACGTAATAATGTGCACTGTTCAAAATTACCAAATTTTGATAGGAGGGACGACCATATTGTTAAAGTACTAGGTCAGAAATAGTAAACCTTTTTATGCTGCTTACAACAAAAAGGTTTCTGACGGCGCTGCGATATTTCGCTTATTGGTAGGTAAAGAAAGACAAATTTCTAAAAAATGTTAGAGGAGTGTGTGTGTGTGTGTGATTGCAACAGAGACGGGAATAGCTATTTCACGGTATTCCTGTGAACCGTTCAAAAGTCAACAAAATTGTATTGTTTGGCTTAGGTTTGTTACCCCTAAGCAAGTTTAACAAAAACCGAATCTGAATCTGTACCTAAAAGTATCTTAACATAAATATTAATCTTTTTAATGTTCTACACTTTTAATTTAAAATACAGGTTAGGGTATAACCCTACAGTTTAAAACACATACATTTGTGACAGTTCACAAATACGACCAACCCTAAAAACTGGGCAACAGCTCGTCCAGGATAAATCAGTATTATTTGCAATATTTTTAATATTTCAATATTAATATTTTCGCCTATTTCACTTACAAAAATCACGAGTCGCAACTGACATTTACTACAAGTATGTTAATGAAGAAAAAATCGTTCAAAAAGAAACGCATATTGTGCAATAATTTCGCACGCAATTTTAATTTTCATTCATAAGTCGAAAATAGAATAACAATAATACCGGAAAGACTTTGAATACCCTGAAGATGTATGAGAATATATAGTATATAGTATTTACAATATGTTAATCCTCTAGTAGAATTGCGAAGTTAAAAAAATAAACCTTAAAAAAACAAAGGTGAAATTATTTTTTAATATGTTACGAAGTAATGAGCTAAAAGAAATTATACATGCAATTATTACATAATCCCATATTTAGTAAAATGAAAATAAATGTTGTAATTTTAGAGTTATTACTTAAGGGCGTTGATACACATGAAGATTATTCTTAAGATTAAATCAGTTTAACTTTTTTCATGCTCAGTATAATCTTCTAATTAGTATAATTTGAGGTTAAAACATTGCATACTTATTTTGTTTATAAAGTAATATAGAAATTGCATTTGTCGGACATTTAAACGAAACCAAATTAGTTAATACAATAAATTCATTTAATACGGTGACTAACAGTAAACTTTTGGAATATTCATGGAAATACAACTTTAGTAAATACGTAATAAATAACTTTTGTTTATGAATGAATTTACAAGAAAAATATGTTATATACGTCAAAATGATTTAAGGATATTTAGAAATACATTACTTTAGTAATAAATTACAGGCTGGCGCACTTTCAGTCATACTTAGCTTTCGGTGTGGTCCAATGTGGATCAATGATTTGGTAAATAAAAAAATAAAGATTTCAGTTACCGATGGGCTTTTAAATTAAATATTTTAGGAGAACTATTGTTAAGTCACTAATTAATTTTTATTTCAACTGTCCTTGAACAATTTAATATGAAGTTGATCTAACATTTTTCAGACGAACAGCTATCGGTATCTTTTCACATTGACAGTTCTAGGGCAAGTATATCGTTTAAATAATATATACTTAGAGAGGTCACGTATTTTATATAGAAAGTGACAGTAAGAACAACATAATTCTGCGTATAATCTCAAATCTGTACGCTAATTTAATAAAAAGATCGTGAAATCCGTCAATTGAAAGGCACAAATATGAAAAGGTTTCAATAAATCTTTGAAAAACAAACTTTTGCATACATCAATAACTTTTTTTTTGTGATAATTGGATACACTAAAATGGAAATTCGTATTTGTGCAACAAAATTTTACAAATTATGGAAATAAGCATACTTCTAGCGTCTTTTTTCCTTGATGGACACGTTTTAGGCTTAAACGTTACTATATTAATAAATTATGTGTTTTTGTTAACTTTGCTGATTTAATCTTGCATAACATACATTAAGCAATATATTTTGATAAGAAATGGCCTGTATTTTAATGTGTGACTAAATGCTCAAAACAAATTTTTAGAGCTGCCTTTCAAAATACCATATAAGTATAGTAATGCATCCGATAAATGTCTATAAGTTTCAAGAAACTATTTTAGTGTTTCCACCAGCGCTTCTAGCAATTGGCTTACTAAAGATAAAATAGCTGGTTCTTTTATTATTATTTTACTTATGAATCAACATTTCTTTCAATATCCTTTAATATTTTTGACGAATATATCCCACTTAACAACATGTAAATTAACTCAATTGAAGGCAAAGAATATTTTACTATTGTTTAAATATATATATACAAGGTTTATTTATGGAAATATGTTTTTACTAAATTTACAATAAGGTTCTTCAATTTTTTTATTGCATTTTTTTTTAATTTGAAATTAAAAATTGCATTTCTCGATTTTCAATCTGTAAGTTTTTTTAATATGTATTCACTTTTAACGATTACAATTTACAAATCAAATAGTTTCGTTAATATTTTTAAGCTACTTCGGAATAAATATAAAATCTAAGAGTTATTTATTTAAAAGTTGATTAAACTTTCACTTAAATCAACAAAATTCTAATAATTCCAATATATTAAGTGGAATCTTGCGCAATATGTAAATTGTACAAAAATTGTATCATGAAAGAGTAACACCTGTACAATTTTAGTTACTCTCTGTTAAAATAAAATGGACAGATTCTTAAAAAATATTTCAAATATGAACGTACGGATCAATGCTCTCATATCTTTTAAATTTAAGATAAAATACTGATTTGGATAATCTTATACAAATTTTAATGTTGATATGTTCAACACACATTTAAAATTTTTCTGGTCTAAATCATTTAATTATTTTTATTAATTATACACCACGTGAAAGTTAAGAAAAATGTAATAAAAAACAAACAGTCGAGGTTAAGTTTCCAAAACTGATATTTTTTTGGTATTCTAGGAACTCGTCGATCGCTTATGTTGTAATAAAAAGTATTTGTTATATTATGTTAAATGAATTTTAATTATGCATTTATTAGGTTTGATAAATGATTGGTAATATCAACACAGAATACCAAATTGTAACAGAGAACTCAGTTTCAGTTAATATGTCAATTTCATTGGGAAATTACACGGAGATTATTTTAAATTTAGTGTAGCAATCTGTAAAACTTAAATTTGGAAATAGCGTTTACAATTTCACAATCTTGTCAAAATAAGCATTGAATGAAAATTATGGCAGTGAACCGAATATTTGAAATAAATTTCACATTTCAATTAAACAGTTAAAATTAGACTTCTTACCAAATCAGCTGGATTAAATCGAGAAAATTGTGATAAATTAATTTGTCTTTTAACTATTGGTGATGACAGGACTACATTACATAAAACAAGGCCCAAAAGGGCGTAACACGTCCAAGGTTGCTGCCTCATATTTCTGAAATCAAACAAAAAAATATACTTTAAAAAAATTATATTTAGAAACGATCTCTAAATTGGATTCAATTTCATTGAGTTTAGTTTAATAAATAACTTGATTCAATATCATAAATTATTATCTCATTTTAAAAATTATTTGCAATTTGCACATAAATAATTAATTATTACTGTAGAATTATGCAAACTAGGTATATAAAAATGGCATTATTAACACTAATTATGGATACAACAATTATTCTTCTTTTAACTGCATGTTTATTAATCGACACGCTAAGAAAAAAATTATTAAAATAACGTATATTTTATTTTAATATTTCCCAATTTCACACTTACAAAAAATTTTTTGAATGTTAAAATGATCATATCAATAAAACCACCCACGTGATGATGACAATATCGCATGCAAACACGTATAGAAAGTTAAGCCGGATCTGAAGAAAATTCTTTCCCAGTTTCTCGTCTAATTTGTATCAACAAAGGCATAGAAATTTTAGAAACATTTTTAGAAGCTGTCTGGAATTGAAACCTAGCACGGGCTTTTAGGGGTTTTCTCCCTTGTTAGTTGGTATGGCTATTCATCTCTAGCCTTATAACACGCAAAGTCTCTGTCTTTCTCTCTGTTTGTTTGTATTTCTGTTTGTGTGCTTATAGGCTGAGAACCACTAAACGAATTTTCCCAGGTGTGTTTCTGATCAGGCTTAGGTTATATACGCTCGGTTAAAATTGAACCCATGGGTGGAAAAACGGCGTAAAGTAGAATATGCCTTTCTTGCTAAGATTGGCTATTTATAAAGTAGAACATATGTTTTACCCTCAGGAAAATTTTTAAATACCCTTGAATGTGGTGTCTAATATGCCTTTCTTGAATACGTTATATTGAAAGGCTAGTGCTAAAAGTAATAAAAAACAGGATTTTAAGATAATATAGTTCGTCATCCAATAGTGATATCGAACAATGTTTTTCATTTTGATTGCAGAAAGAAAGTTATTGTTTTAATATTACTTTCTGTACGTAAATTTGGAGTTAAAATTTAATTTTTGAAAAAAATTATTTTGGGTTTAATTTTACGTTAAGTGAAAAAGTGTAAACATGATTTCAAGCGTACTCACGTAAAGTAACTACAATATATACAACAGATTTGAAAATAATGCGTTTCAAAAACATATCAATTATCAACTTTAAAATTTTTAAACTGATCCTTTTTCCACCTATCGGTTCAATTAGTTTCGTAATTACCAAATATATATTTATCTAAACGTCTAATATGAAAATAAATTGACGAAATATATTTCGCGTTTTCATAAAATTTTCAGTAACAACTTCTATTTTATTCGTAACGAAGTTTATACATGATTTAAACTTTGTTTAGAATTGATAACAAATAGTTCCGAATTTTTGCTTGCGAATAATATTCTAGACACTGATGATCTCAGGTTTTGAGCATTTATAATTTACAATCTCTCTCTCCCTCTAATATTTGATTCATATTTTCCTTAGGGAAGAAAAAATGATAATATTATATTTTAAATAAATCGATGTTAAGGACAATTCAAGTTGCGAGTTTTATATGTAAAACAAAAAATATTTAATTATTTTGTCTAATCTTTATCTTTTCGTAATATTTAAACTACTTCATATTTAACTAACAACAGTAATTAGATTTAACTGCTCGCGCGTGACGACAAAAAGGTTAAATGCCATCTGTACAACACGTTGCTGTCGAAATGCTTTAAGAGAAATGATGATCGCGTATTTCATTTCCTAGTAACATACAAATTAATATTGGTCGTTCTGTTTTCTATTCCTAACACAAATATATTCGAGGCGCTTGAACTTACGTCTAGGTTTATGTGCTTTAAATTTTTTTATTTATTTTGCAATAATGAGCAAATAATTTCTTCTCAGGTGGAAACTGTGGAATCGTTTTGCTAGCAGGAAAAATATGGTCTCTGTTTTTAGAATTATCTAATTAACGTTTCAACTACTTCATTTATCGGTAATAAAACACGAACCACAGCACTACCGTTCTTTGTAGTTAATGTAAACTAGTTAACAATACGTTTTGACAGCTGCGCAAGAGGATTAATATAACTGACTTCGGAGCTTTAAGTCACTTCCGACTCACACGAAGTCATACTTCCGTGACAGTTCACCAAATCACTTACAGCAGAAACTTAAAAACTGTAAAATACGATTACGTTTTTAAATAAAAATTTTCCAATATTTATTTTAAGAATATTTTCGCTAATATATTGATTTTAAACCGGAAATAAAATGACTCATTAGAAATACGAACCGGTTTGTCTTATGTAATACGAAAATTAACGCAGTCTGTAATTTAGACCACGTAATTTAAGACGTGTCTGCACAAGTGCTAGGCCAGCAAATTGTTACCATTATGCAGATGACGCTGATGATGAAATATTAAACATTAAAAAATGAGTTCTGGAGATTTTGAAAGTGAATATTAACGATATTGTTATAATACAACTTTCTACAATCGATTGTACACTCTCAAGTTTTGCTTACATATTTATATTAAATGACTTTATCGGATGTTCAAATATTGTCAGCACGATTTATTTCGTATTGTATGGGCGCTAATAATTTATTAATGATGGGAATCTTCATTTCAATTGTAAGAAATATAAATTTTTAGAAAGTTTTACAATTTATTCTACGCGTATTGGCAACACTTCTCGGAAAAGAAAATATAAATATTTTCTTACACGACCCCCTATAATATAACTGCTTTTAATGCAGTAAAATGACTATTTTTTGCACTAGTAGGTAAGTAATGTAAAATAAAAATGATTCTATTTCATCAATCTAATACTCGTAATTATATCTCTGTCAGTTGTCATTTAAAACTATATAAACGACAGAGAAGCATAGTATGCACTGAAAAGTTAACACAAATATCAATATGATCGACCTTGAACTGTCAAAAATAATACAAATATACTTATTATGATGTGAAAATCAGCTATTCGATATGGGGCAATGTCGCAATGTCGCAACTCGTCATAAAATAATGCATTACAAATTAGATATCACATCATTACTTTTAAAGAATATTTCTTTGAGTGAAACATCGATAATGCTTCTTTTTTAAATTGTTCCATAACCAAACTTGATTAAAACTCTAATGGAACAAAACTAAATTCGGACAACTATTAATCTTTTATAACAGTATATTAGCTTTCGGCCGGGACGTTTTTCACATAAATATCGATTTTAAGAGGAATATAAGTGAGTATTCGAATGAGAATAATGCCATATATTTTAAATTTAACTACCAATTAATAGTCTTCAAAATTTTATCTACATCTTTACAGTTATTGTCATATAATTTTGGTACAAACAAAAAGTGAGACAGACCCGTACTCCGTCATATAAAATCCTCGAAAAACATGCAGAACACCACATTATAGACTTTCGTTGTTTATACCAATATAATTAAATATTGTACGCATGCTACATCAAAACTCAAGAAGTGCTGAATCAAAATTCTTTTACTGTTTGAAAACTCATTCCTCAAGGAGTAATATAGGCTCTCTATTTTTACGCGATGGCAAAAAGGGGATGAACAGTAATTGAAAATATCGGGCGAAGCTGAACTGGACAACTAGTATTCTATCAACTGTTTGATGCTATGCAGTCAACATTTTAGAACGCTCAGTATGTCAAAATATAATTATAAATATAAATAGCTATATATTTATGCATATAATATGTCTCTTAAAAACGCATGTAATATACTTGTGTATAAAACTTGTTCGCCAACCACATGTCTGATACTACCAGCAGAGTAGTTTCACTTTCTGTACGAAAAAATAAAAGCAATCACGTGCAGAACTGCTCGATAAAAATACGTTAAAATATGTATGTAGGCATCTGCAAGATCTACTTTTAATAGCTCTATGTAAGAACAAGTTTGAGTAAAAAATATAAAAAAACTTCAAAGTAGGAACTATGTAACTAACAGAATAAATTTTAACAGACTTAAAAATAGTCAAATTAGTGGGGATGATGGTTTGTTGCTTCAATTACCGTAGTTCGCGTATTAAGAGTACTCGCTTTGAAAACTCTTATATCAATAATCATTTTATAAAATAAATTAAATTTTTATAGGGGTTTAAAATCTGCCAAGATTATTAGGATACAGTTTTTAATATACTGAATGTTTTCATTCTGTTTTGGAGTATATTTTATCGGTAATAGTGAAGGTCTAAAGAATACGATTAATGTTAAAGCACATTTGTAAAAGTTGTATGATAATTTTAGTGCACTTCCCTATAAATTAATATCATGTCAATTAAATCGTTATTAAAATATGGATGAAGAGCCAATGTCTGTTTTTACTTTTCATACAAAAATGTTACCAACTTGGGATTAATAGAGCAGTGTCCGACAGTTAGAAAACTATTAATAAACAAATAAGTTTTATTATTATTATTATTATTATATATAATCAACCCACGTAAGAAATTTTGATAATCATTGTCCTCTCTTATCATACTTCTTTTTAACACTAGTCGTCGTCTTTTGACCTGCACCTACTATCACCCATTAAAAATAAGTAGACCCAAAAAATCTGGGCTTAAAATATGCACTAATAAAATTCAATTGAACTTCCGAAAATAGTAAACTGAAATTCTGAACTGGTATTGGACTCAGATAACCCTACCAGTTGGTGATCATAAAACATTTTTAGACTGACATTTTTGTACACAAATATGCACTAATAAATGTTAAAAATGTGGAATATATTTTTTTATGTCATTATACAGATCAATTTTTCACAAATATTTCAGTAAATGCAAATGAATAACATCTACAATTTTATTTTGTTACTAAAATAAAAAAAACTTTAAAGGAAAAGCGTGGTTAAAATTAACAATTTTATAAAAAAAATTCCGGTAAAATTCGTAGCAATAACTTAATTATAAGTCAATGTAGTTAGGAAGTATATGATATTGAAATTAAACAGATTTTTTTATGAGTATTATAAAAACAATTATTTTAATTTTGCTGAGAAATATTATAGCATATTTTGGCATATTTTACGGTGGTAGACAAACATACAATTACAAATATTATTTAATGTTTATAGCACAGTTTCTTAATTGTTAAATAATTCGGTAATTGAAACAAAAAATCCAAAATTGTGTTTGTATATTCGTATTCCATTATTTACTATAACCACTAATTCACATGTTATAATCACTTCGAAGGCTGACACCTTTCCAGACAAAAAAAACACTGTACAAAAAATTATCCTTTGTATCACTAGTTTAATCCTTAATGTACGTATCCTAGAACGCCACAGTTAAAATTATCACGAAATATCTCCCCCCAATAAAAAAAATGGCGGGTGATTACGAAAACCAGATATAAATAAATAAACAAACTAAAGCAAAAAAGCACAACGTACTTTATTTTGAAGTGATTTACCTAAGTACGGCTATGTCTGAATAGCGAATGAGATAACGCTTTTAAAATTCGGCTTATTTCTAGTGGCAATGTATGTAGGTCACACTATGCGAGGCGAGCGGCGGACACAGCGGCCGCTGTAGCTCGTGGAGAGGTAAGTCTTAAAGGCGGATTCGCATTTTCTGCATTTACAATGAAAGTTGAATATCAGAAGGTCAACGATAGGTATAGGTAGGTACTAACAAATCTGAAGCTCATCGAATGTCCGCTTTCTGATCCAGACTGGCGGGTTTCTATTAGATTTTTTTATAGAAATCCACTTTCTAAGTTTGTTTTTCAATTTTTATCTTTTTTCAATTAATAGTTCAGTGTGCACTAGAAGTAGTTAGACAAATTGACAACTGGATTATTATTGTGATCGTCCGCTGGAAAGGATGATAAAAGTAGATCCAGTCGATTCTCGATAATTGGACACTCAAAGGACCAGAGAAAAATTTCAAAATGCCAAGAGTTCAAAATAACAGGGGTTTAAAAAAAAATCATCGACAATGTCGATGGTAAAATGCCAAACTGTTTAGTGACATCTTTTTTTAATTGTCCATCCTCCACAGCTTGTTCCAAAGGCTTTTTTTCATTTATGGAAAGATACTTGTTCTTTCCAGATTTCATTTTAATAACATAAATAAAACATTAACATGACTCACTTTAACGTTTCAAGGAAGACTGGAACGCGAACTGCAAACTCACTCATATCTCATTTGTGTAAACAATCGACAGGTCTATGTATGATAAACGCTTCAAATTATTGCATTTTGGCTGGCAAGATACTATTCCTTCAACTTCAAATTACCGAGTGGATTAATTAATTTTGATTTTATTCTATTTATCGAGTATTTTTCAAGGGATCGGGAAAAAATTTCAAATTATCAAGAGATTCAAATTAGCCGGTGTCAAATTATCGAGAGTCGACTGTATTAACATAGGTATATAAATATCTGTTTATTAGTCGATTAAATTTCAATTTAACCAGTAAAATTCCTACAAAACATTTAAAGTTTGTAATTTTATATAAAAAAGAAACATACCTAATCCTAACAATTTTTTTAAGTTGTTTCAGGTTCGTCGTTTTCACATGCGTTGAAATCTCCACATAATAATATATTACCTACATATGTTTGTGAACAAATTTATCCAAAACACGTAAACTAAAAAAAAATGTTTGTCAATTATGGTGTTTCATACTTCAATACCTTATTTTTTAGGTTGACAATATTTTTGTAACAGACATCACTAAATTATTACTCTAATATATATGGCATTTATGTAAAAAAAACCCTTTACGGACTTTTTGCAATTTAAAATAATATAATAAAATATAATAAGACAAAATCTTAACGCAGTATGTTTTACTGAATAGAATAATTTTAAATTTAGTTTTTATGACAGTTAACATAAAATAAATTGTCTACATTAATATACATATAGGTATTTATAAATATTTTCACTTTATTTCAGCTATCCTAAACATTATTGACTCGCTATCTTACTAATTAATCGTGCTTTTAGTTTTCATATTGTAAGTTTAACGCCTACATTAAGTACCTAGTAATCATTTCCAATTTTTGCAGTTTTCATCTCTACCTACATCGGCCTTTAAGGTTAATCTCCTCTGTGAGCATTAAAATCTCTGTACATGATTAGCGATACTACTTCTTTAATGCGAACAATACAACAATGCGAGCACGGCTTTAGGTTAACCGTTGTTATGTGAATCTTAAGCAGTGCAGCAGGAGTGCATATAAGGATATGTAGATGGACTCTTTCACTGCGGCGGCAAATTATAGTCATCGAGGTCAAGGGGTTCAACTCGAAGTTCATTAATATTGGATTCTTTGATTTAATAACAAATTATACAGATATAATAATAACGTGACACAAATATTAAATAAAATATTATAATGATTCTGAGTTAGATATAATCAGTATCTATTCAATAAAAATATAAAATGCAAAAAATTGTTTAAATTTGTTTTCTTTGACACCATTTTGTATTACAACTTTGAAATGCTTTGCAACTTGCATACGTCTGTTTTATTTTTGTCATGCACCGAATAATTTATTGTTTATATATTATAGAGGCTCGACTACAAAGATTATTACTATCTTAACGAACGATATCAATTTAAAAAAAAACCCGGGTCGCAGTGCCAAAACCCTGCCGACAATATAGTGTATTTGCTTGTATAGGACCGTGTGGTTTTATACTTTTATTATGTGAAATTAAGTTTGTTTTTGGGCAAAATAAAAAATTTAACCCCTTAATACACCACTTAAAATAACATTTTTTTCTTAATTGTAATATTATTATCAATCTAACGTCTACACCGAATTAAATACACCCTTCAATAAATAAGTCACTATCTGCAAACTAGTGTTTTCATAAAATTTGTAAATCCGGTCCTGTCGGGCCGATATTATTAAAATTGTGGGGACACTTTTTAATCACTACCAGAGGGTTAAATTTCAATTTTGAAACGATTTTGAGAATTTTTTCGGTATTTTGGGGCCCAAAAACAGTTTTCAACCCCTAAAAACTACCCTTAAAATAGCCCGATTAGGCCCATTTTAAATAGGCTTCTTGCGGTGATGGGTTTCAACACGTGGCCCAAATTTCGTTGAAATCAATTAACTCTTTCGAAAGTTATCGCGCGTACACATATATATATATATATACGTATATAAATATATATATATATATATATATATATATATATATATATATATATATATATACATATATATAAACATTTTTAAAACTGGTGCCAAAGTGTTTAGGAGGTTATGAAACGTCGAGAAATTTTGGTCCGACCCCTAGGTCCCGCCATCCGACCGACGCCAATAGTGTATGTTGCCATATGGCAAATACACTAATGACATCCCAAAACATTCATGAACGGATTCACTTCGAAGGGTTGAAGATTTTTTAATTTTTTAGATTACTGTAGGTTCAACCCAGACTGTATACCAAATTTCAGCTTTCTAATACTACGGGACGTCTTTGATGATCATAATGATCATCAGTGAGCTTTGTGTAATAAAACCAAAAGTAGTGATGCAATAAAATTTAAATTTGACACGTTACATAAGCAAGGTAGCCTCATCCCATTCCGAAAATTTGAGATCTGAATGGTTATCCAGACCGAAGTTACGAGGCTTTAAAAATAGGCTGAACCACTTCGAGATATGGTTCTCGCCTTGGCGGGTGTACTACCGTACACCTAGAGGGAAAAACTGTCAACGACGGCATTTTCGGTTCTAAACTTATCGGAAAATAAACTATGGATATTCTTGTTTGATTTCAATTAAATACTAAAAGTTTGTAAAAATTATACTTAATTTTAATAGAATTTTTTTGGAAACTAGCTTACAAATTTTATTTTATTCAAACTACTAATCTAGCATTTTGAATTAATTGTCGTATATTGTAACATTATTGTTAAATGCTAGATTAGTAGTTTGAATAAAATAAAATTTGTAAGCTAGTTTTCAAAAAAATTCTATTAAAATAAATATATTCTAACAGCTGTAATAAAAACAAAATATTATTATAACAACCAAGTATTGGACTTCGGTTAATAAATGAAATTTACTTATACATTCATAACTCTCGTTTTAGAGACGATGCAGGTCTAGCAGTACCTAGATAAAAAATCAGCTCTCGTATGAAGTGAGTTTAATGTTACAGTTTGCTATATTATGAAGAATTGAAAGTTTAGATATCGCACCGTAGAGTAACGGATAACTCATTCCGCCGCGAAAGTGGAAAGATTCTGATTTGAGTCCAGACGGTGTTGGTGGATAAAAATAAATTTTTCTGATTTAGCAGTGTAACAATTGAATATTTAACATTTAAAATAGACGTTCTGCAGTTTGTAGAAAAATTTAATATTTCATCTTCTCTTATATTTACCTTTGAAAATATACAGGTATTATTAACAATAATGTTACAATATATACGACAGTTAATTCAAAATGCTAGATTAGTAGTTTGAATAAAATAAAATTTGTAAGCTAGTTTCCAAACAAAATCTATTAAAATAAATATATCCTAACAGCTGTAATAAAATCAAAATATTATTATACTTAATGTTTTTTAAGTGTTCAATTTATCGTAAAAATGTTCAATAAACTTTCGCATTTTTTGCAATTCGAATTAAAGACGTATCAATTTAAAAGTTAATATGATCCATTTGTATACCTTTATTGTAATCTTCATGGTTGATTAAAAAAATGAAATTAAATAAGCAAACAGAAGTGGATTATTTATTAAATGTTAGAAGATGTATTTGTATCCCCAAATAGTAAAGTTGTTCCATCGATAAATGACTTTTGTCGTCTCGTAAGTCAAACTGAAAACATATCGATACTGTCTTGAGAATGACGTTTACGTCTCGATAAAAAAATAGTATCCTTATGTCCAAACTACAATTTTGTTGATGCAAAAATGTAATCGACACAAAATAAATAAAATGACAAATTTGTATATATGAAAAAACAGATTTGCGGTGTTTTAGGCTATAAAAACCGTAGTGCTTCTTTTTTAAGAAGTATCGTAAGGAATTCGAATTTGAGATTTAAACATTGCCTTGAGTCATGTTTTGCTTGAGATTCAAGAGCGTTTATTAGTGTATTTGCCATATGGCAACATACACTATTGGCATCGGTCGGATGGCGGGACCTAGGGATCGGACCAAAATTTCTCGACGTTTCATAACCTCCTAAACACTTTGGCACCATTTTTAAAAATGTTTATATATATCTATATATATATATATATATATATATATATATATATATATATATATATATATATATATATATATATATATATATATATATATATATATATATATATATATATATATATTTATATACGTATATATATATATATATATATGTGTACGGGCAATAACTTTCGAAAGAGTTAATTTGGTCCACGTATTGAAATCCATCACCGCCAGAAGCCTATTTAAAATGGGCGTAATCGGGCCATTTTAAGGGTAGTTTTTAGGGGTTGAAAAATGTTTTTGGGCCCCAAAATACCGAAAAAATTCTCAGAATCGATTCAAAATTGACATTTAACCCGTTAGTAGCAATTAAAAAGTGTCCCTAAAATTTTAATAAAATCGGCCCAACAGGACCGGATTTACAAATTTTTCGAAAACACTAATTTGTAGATAGTGACTTATTTATTGAAGGGTGTATTTAATTCGGTGTAGACGTTAGATTGATAATAATATTGCAGTTAAGAAAAAAAATGTTATTTTAAGGGGTGTATTAAGGAGTTAAATTTTTAATTTTGACCAAAAACCAACTTAAGTTCGCGTAATAAAGCCACACTGCCTGTATAAGCAAATACACTATATTGTCGGCAGGGTTTTGGCACTGCGACCCGGGTTTTTTTATTTATTTTATATAGTATTTCGTAGGTATAACTGCCAAATGAATAAACATTAGAGGATGAATATGTTTGGTAGGCCCCTTATTTGAAATAACTTTTTCGAAAATGTGCTACCCTTAAAAAATAGTCGTTCTAGGTAGCTATTTCTTAGCCTATACAGAAATCCGTCTTTGTGTGTATGACAAAAAAATGTACACCCTACAACTATCGTGACTACATCGATATCAGCTGAAGTTAAATTTCAAATGTGTTTATTTCTGATTACAAAACGGATTTTCACTTTGGTTAAAAATGAAAGAGAAATTTCATCATTAAAAATTACCGACACATCATAAGTCTTCTATAAAATGCGTAAATCCGTTACTAAGATACCTCAACGTGTATGTAAATTCCCCACAAGACGAAAATACTCGCATTTCCGGTTTGATTGAAAGTTACGTCTATTAATATCTGTTTTAATAACCGAGATTTCTAGCGTAGGTAATAATGATAATTAGACAATGACAACAGATGTTATGTCAATGACAAATTCATCACTAAAATAATAAAATATTACCTAATTCTTTTATATTTTTAAAATCTCCATTCAGATCAAACAATAAAATGCTTCATTAGTTTATCAAACCGATGATGAGTTATCGAATTTGATTACTGTTAATACAATCTGTTCTTGGCTGATGAAATCAATGCGTTGCAAAGAATGTTTTTATGACAAATAGTTTCGACATGAACTGTGATTCATATGCACATTGTAGTGATTGGTGGCAATCTTTAAAAAACCACTGATTTTTGAGATTCCCACCTCAAAAGGAAAAGCCAGAACCCTTATAAGATCACTCACTTCCATTGATTTGTTACAGCTGATTTTCTCAAAAATTATATGACTTAGGAATTTGAAATTTCAGATAATAATACATCTTATATGCTCTAGTTAAGAGTTTAAAGTATTCATATAAGAATTAAAGCAGAGGAGAATAAAATACACGAATTTAGTATTTTTTTTTATTTTATACAGATGTCATGGAATAATATTATTTAAAAGGACTTGTTACAAGGATTACTAAAATATATTTTTTTATAATTTTATAGACCATCCCCATCTCCCTTATTTTTGCAACTACTGAACCTAAAATTAAAAAAAAACAAACAGGAAATATAACGCCTTAAATTAAAGTTCACAGGAGAACTATAACGAAAATTCTAGTTCTTATAGATTTCTAGAAATTAATTTCACAGACTTATCATTTGATAATATTTTGTCTGTCTACTAGGAATATTTGTTTGTAATAGCCGTTTCGAAAATAGAAAAGGGATTTTGTAAAATTAATACGAAACACGGTATAGAATCCTACGCAAGAGAGTCGAACTCGCACTTGACCGTTTTTTAGGGTTCCGTACCCAAAGGCTAAAACGGGACCCTATTACTAAGACCACTGTTCGTCCGTCCGTCTGTATCTCATGAACCGTGACAGTTAGACAGTTGAAATTTTCACAGATGATGTATTTCTATTGGCGCTATAACAACAAATACTAAAACGGAATAAAATAAATATTTAAGTGGGGCTCCCATACAACAGACATGATTTTTTGCCGTTTTTATAGATAATGGACGGGACCCTTCGTGCGCGAGTCCGACTAGCACTTGGCCGGTTTTTTTTATATGTAGAAGGCGGAAAATATATAGCATAGAAGCTTAACCTACACCATGTTTGTTATAAACCTTAGCAAAATTTGAAAAAGGATTCAAATGTACAGCGAAATGAAGGAACAAATTGGTATCTTAGTTTGTAAGTAATTCTTTTAATATATTAGTTACCATAGTTGAAAATTCTGTTAAGTTAGTAGTTGAGAATAATAGCTTCTGTCTGCTATAATTGTTAAGAAACATTTATTGTTGTAGCACTATATTAAAAAAACTTATTATTCCAACACGTCACCGTCGGGATTTAAACCCGAATCTTTCCACTTTCGCGGTGGAATGAGTTAATCAATTACTCTACGGTGCACACCAATTCAATTTTTAATCCTTCATAATATAGCGATTTACAACACTCAAATTCACTACATGCGAGAGCCAATTATTTTTTAGCAATAGCTAAACATTAACTCTCACAGTAGCGAGGGCTCTTAAATGAATTAAAGATGAACTTTCCATTAGTAGTCGTAAATTACTCGATTATTTTTTGTGGAACTTCCATTACCGATGGTAAAACAATACTATAACGACTCAGATGTTCAAAAATATAAAATGGCAACATGTAAAATAATCAATATACAGAATAAAACCAGATTTTGATCTCATCCAGAACATTCAGTTGGTTGTATTTTAAATTAAAAAGATCTTTTCAATAATACTAAAGTTATGCATTACTTTATATTCAGCTATTAAAGAAGAAACACTTTTTTTCTATTTAGTGCAAAATTAAAAAGTGAACGGAGAATAAATGTACTGCTATTTTTATTTGTATTCTTATGAGAATTATTTACATAATATTATTGTCAAACATCCTCAAATAACTTTTTCTTATTAACCACAAATGTAATTTTACTTATAATTAACTAATTTCGAGTTTAATTTTAAACAATACGTTTTTTAACTATTGCAACTTCCTTTCATACATTAAAACCTTCAAATGAAAGAAAAATCTACTAAAATTGAAATTATTATGAAACAATTTCTAGGCAGAATCAAGTCTCACTGGAACTAATGCAAGTTATAAATGTTAAACACTGAACCAATTTTTACTGAATTTTATTTAGGGAGTGACGCTGGATATACGATAATAAAATGGCAGATGTAGGACGTTTACTTTAACCATGTAAACATATTAAATACATCAGAAAACTCCGCTACAGGTAACATAAAAGTAAAACACAAGCTCTCAGTAGGAAAATCAGTCGGATAAAAATGTAATAATTTCACGAATAAAACAATAAAGTAGCCGGTGTTCTAATAAATTATTTTGAATTATCGAAAACTTAATTGTTTTATTGCATGCAAATATGATAATTTTTTCTTTCCATAAATAAAATGTGTCCTTGAGTATCATCTAATTAAAAAATAAAAAATAAATAACACTACTCTTGAATAATAATCATAAATACAATTTTTACGTAATCAATTATATGCTATGTTACAATTATAAAAACTGTGACTTTTTATGAATTACATTCTAAAGCTGACCGTGATGAGTCGACAGAATAACTTAATGTAACCATGTTAAAGACCTTCAAATTAATTATATTAACAAAAAGTTAAATTTGATTTCATTTTCGTAGTTTTTGTTGATTTGTAGCATGCTTTAATACATTTGTATAATTGGTTACAATTTCACACAGGAAATAGTTCGACCTTACCGACTAGACACGATGATTTTATTACTATTTAATAAGATTATACTATAAAGTCTTAATAATCCGGATAAAAAAATAATCATATAGGCATGTAACATTAAAAATTTTAAATCACAGCACATTGTTGACTATATACTTTTTTTAAATAGAAATAAATCAAACAACAATTTATGTCACGGGATTTTGAATAAATTAATTGAACTAAAACTGTTCTTTTCCAGTTTGCGACATGTTAGTTCATTTCATTGGTCCAAAGTCCCGAGATATTAGTTGCTTGATATTCAACAAGAACATGTTATGGAAACAAATATTTTATTCAATAAAACAATCTAACAGGTGTATTTTAAAACTCAAAATTGACATTAAAAAATCGGCATGGATAACTATACATAACTTCCACGTGTCAAATTAATTTTTATTAAGAAAAATTTCAATAAAATTTACCCGAAAATTAATTTTCAACCTGCTGGGACTAACGGACATATGTATTTTCTACTTCTGCTTCATCCTTACTCAGTGGCAGTCATGGATCAAAGCTTTATTAATTTCAGATTAAACGTTGTCAAACGTATTTTTGCCGTTGACTGAGAGTAAAAACACACTTTGGGTGAGAAGAAGGGACAAAAAACTTCAAAATATTTAAGCATAATCTGTTGAAAATAGATGGTGTTGAAAATATATGAGTTCGACTGTAATTCGATTAAAAGCGTTTAGGCAAGATGATTGTTTCTATCACCTCGGCACAAAAATTAAGCGGAACATGATTTGATCCTACATATATGTATAAGATAATTAATACGCTTGAGTCATACTTGATAAAAATATTTATAAAAAAACAAGGAAAAACCAGTTTTGCCAATAATAAAATGTCAATATACATATAATTTTGTATCCAGTTGCATTAACTATAATGTTTACTTAAGTGTCAATAACTCCTTAATTGCATACTCGCTCTCTGTCTTGTAATAGCTGCATGGTTTAGTTCGTTATAGAACTTTAACAATACCGAACCAAATTTACTAATTCTCTATGACTAAAAGTCAAAACTTCTTACATCGAATTTGTAGTAAAATAAGATAATGTTAAAAATCCAGTTTTCTATTAGTGTATTTGCCATATGGCAACATACACTATTGGCGTCGGTCGGATGGCGGGACCTAGAGGTCGGACCAAAATTTCTCGACGTTTCATAACCTCCTAAACACATTGGCACCATTTTTAAAAATGTTTATATATATTTTTATATACGTATATACAGGGTGTCTCACCGAACGTTGGCTAACATGGGTAACTTTGTTATTAGTGGAGATAGAAAGTCGGTTAAATGGGCAAAGTAGTGCAGAAAATTGGGCTCATTAACGTCCCGTCGAGAAAACAATTGAATTTTGACACCCTATGAATTTATTCAGACAATAGTGAAAATTGCCATTTATGAAAACTGCCCATAACTTTTTTATTTATGAAGATATTTGAAAATTTCATTAACCATTATTTGATAACTTTTTAAGCTCTTTTCAGTGGCGTAGGCTTAATTTTTTTATTTCCACTACATAATGAGATATTGACATGAACTTTGGTTTTTCTTATGGACGGCATTTTTGATTTTCAGATATTCGAATTTTACTTATTTTTCTGAATAATTTGACATAGCATATCCTATATCTAAACCAATCAGAAGCTACAAAAATGACCAAAATAGCTTTTTGGCGTTATCAAAGTGTGCCGTGTGAAACAAAATTTGTTGAAACAAATACATATCGACAGGTTAACAATCTGTCGAGCGATCGCTACAGTTTTGCTAATTCATTTTGTATGATTTACTCTCTAAGATGGCTCAAGCATTCTCAAATTTGGAGAAACAGGCTATTTTTGCGCATACATTCAGCGTAACAAAAATACCACGTAGGCTCAAGCAGAATACTTGAACCTTTATCCAGAAAGGCGACAGCCTTATTCAATAACTTTTAGGAACTTTTCTCCATTAATTTCAACGTTTACTAAAACTAATTCTTCTCCGCAGTGTTGAATGTTGCCTTTTTTCTTTGAAAATGAACCGTATACCTTTAAATTTCTATTTAAGTTCCTAAAAGTTATTGAATAAGGCTGTCGCCTTTCTGGATAAAGGTTCAAGTATTCTGCTTGAGCCCACGTGGTATTTTTGTTACGCTGAATGTATGCGCAAAAATAGCCTGTTTCTCCAAATTTGAGAATGCTTGAGTCATCTTAGAGAGTAAATCAAACAAAATGAATTAGCAAAACTGTAGCGATCGCTCGACAGATTGTTAACCTGTCGATATGTATTTGTTTCAACAAATTTCGTTTTACACGGCACACTTTGATAACGCCAAAAAGCTATTTTTGTCAGTTTTGTAGCTTCTGATTGGTTTAGATATAGAATATGCTATGTCAAATTATTCAGAAAAATAAGTAGAATTCGAATATCTGAAAATCAAAAATGCCGTCCATAAGAAAAACCAAAGTTCATGTCAATATCTCATTATGTAGTGGAAATAAAAAAATTAAACCTACGCCACTGAAAAGAACTTAAAAAGTTATCAAAAAATGGTTAATGAAATTTTCCAATATCTCCATAAATAAAAAAGTTATGGCCAGTTTTCATAAATGGCAATTTTCACTATTTTCGGAATAAATTCATATGGTGTCAAAATTCAATTGTTTTTTCGACGGGATGTTAATGAGCCCAATTTTCTGCACTACTTTGCCCATTTAACCGACTTTCTATCTCCACTAATAACAAAGTTACCCATGTTAGCCAACGTTCGGTGAGACACCCTGTATATATATATGTGTGTGTGTGTGTGTGTGTACGCGCAATAACTTTCGAAAGAGTTAATTGATTTCAACGAAATTCGGCCCACGTGTTGAAATCCATTACCGCCAGAAGCCTATTTAAAATAGGCGTAATCGGGCCATTTTAAGGGTAGTTTTTAGGGGTTGAAAAATGGTTTTGGGTCCCAAAATACCGAAAAAATTCTCAGAATCGTTTCAAAATTGACAGTTAGCCCGTTAATAGCAATTAAAAAGTGTCCCTAAAATTTTAATAAAATCGGTTAAGCAGGACCGGACTTACACATTTTTTGAAAACACTAATTTGCAGATAGTGACTTATTTATTGAAGGGTGTATTTAATTCGGTGTAGACGTTAGATTGATAATAATATTACAATTAAAAAAAAATGTTATTTTAATGGGTGTATTAAGGGGCTAAATTTTTTATTTTGCCCAAAAAAAAACTTAATTTCGCATAATAAAAGTATAAAACCTCACGGCCCTATACAAGCAAATACACTATATTGTCAGCAGGGTTTTGGCACTGCGACCCGGGTTTTTTTTCTTTGCAAGGAAAAGAGACAGCGCTGCCGATCTGTCTGCAGATACTTTCCAAACGATGAGCCGAATGAAATAAGCTGAGTAAAAACTTAGTTCAAATTTAATACTTTCTCTGTTGGCTTTAAATCTCTACTTTGAAACTAGACGGAGCACTACGAAACGAGAGAGTGAGTGGTAAACACGTGATCCAGTGGCGTATACAAATATATAATAATCAAAACTATTTAAACTTCTTTATTTCCAAAAACAAACATTTTTTTATTTAAGTTAATAATTATAACAGAGAATTGTTAAATAAAGAGATGAACTATTTGAATAAACTAAGTACATTATTAACGAATAAGGTTTTTATCGTTTACTAGTTACAGATTAGTTTATTCATGTTACGGCACTAGGTAAAGTCTATGGCGGTGGGCGCAGTAAATATCTCCATGTACATACTAATACTCTCAAATCTGACACATAATTTGATTAAACACGATTCGATGGGTTCCTCACCTTTGTATTCATAACGATACGTTTCGTGGCTCCTAAAATCGGGCTTGAGAATAGCTGAGCGTGCAACCACGCCGTTGTTTATGTGTTTTTTACTTGCTTTATCTATTACAGGTCTCAAATTTTCACATTAGGACTGGTAAAAGTTTTAAATTGATTTTCAAATTAATAAACTTATGAAGATCACAAGAAATCGGTCCAAACAATGTAGAAACGTATTCGCTCATCTAGATATCATACGAAAAACTAGAAATATCCTTAAAATCTCTTATCAAAATGAAATTTCACATAGAATAAAATAGAATATATTTTCACATAAGTATTGAATATGAATGTTACGTCAGAAAGTACAAGTAAAAAGCAAATTTATAAAATGTAGTTGTATTATAAAAGCAGTTGCAAGTAAAAAACAGTTTCAAATCTTTCATAATTTTTTATTCGTAGGCAAACTTTGCGTATGTCTAGGAAGCTTATTAAACAATAGTTACGTTGCTGTTTTGTTTATAAACCGATTTAAACGACGAGAAAAAATAAACACGGAACAAACTGATTCCTGACCGTGTAGACAAAAATTTGCATTTAAAAATTCGCTCACATTTTGTTACAACTTTCCAAAATTTGCTATGAAATGATTTCATGATATTAAGGAGAGAGTTAGTTATTTTGTAAATGGTGGGAAATTTAAACGTGGACTAGAGTTAGTTACGTGCCGGGTTTAAACATGTAGCTTTATATCCAGGTCATGGACTTTGCAAGACACTTGACTCCTACCCTCTGGCAGATCACTGGGTAACATGTTGCTTAATTATTCTGTACGCTTAAAACATTAATATATAATGATATTAATTTATTGATTCTTGGCAGTAAAATTGTTGTCCTTTTGCAAATTACAATGTGTATAATAATTGCTTATTGTAGTCCGTCATTAAAACTATAATGGTTTTATGGCTTTGTATTTAGTTTATATCACCGCCGCACAGAATGCGCCGATCAAGTTCTCGCAAAGCACTGTGCTATATTTGCACGAACCATTTTGAGCTCTCCTCGGGTCCCCTCTATTTCCGTTACAGAACTCATATTTCCAGGGGGGTTAATTTTACCATAAAAAATCAGTATTCCAAATTTCATACGCCTATGGTGAAATAAATTCCATGATATGAGTGTTTAAAGATCACGATTTTGGGCATTCACGCCCTGACTGATAATTAACAATCGCTATAAAGTGGGTCATTTTGGTCGATTCTGCGTCCTCCTTTATCTCCAAGCAAACATCAAGCCTCAAAATTGTATGGTTGAAGGCATTCTTTTCAATTGATTCCTTTCAGTAATGCCCGACAATGCTTATTTGGAAAATGTGTGAGCTAAAGAGCTTTGGGATAATCCTTGGGAGTTGATTCTACCATCTCAAGGGGTGAGAAATTATATTTATTTCTCGTTTCAGTTCAAATGTTCACTCTACCTGCTTTTGAAAATGCCTACTGACCTCTTCAACGCCGTCAACCGGTGGAATCCTTAACGACTGCAAGAGAATGCAATTTAAAAAGTCCGCGAGTTCATTGGAAACACGAGAATAGTAGAGAAACTAAGTGTCATATTTATAGTAACTATAGTAAGTCATGAAGACAACGGATAATTAACAGTCGAATAGATATGAAAATTAATGTAATATCAATTAGGAAGTCTGAGATATCTGAATATATCTTAAATTCATGACTTACTGTATATCTTCACTTATTAGTGACTATGTCTACTAATATGACATTTGTGCCGCACAGAAAAGATGTGGGTTTTGGCCGTTTGAAAGATCTGCGCTGGACAAAAACTTCGTTATCATCTATTCACGTTCAGCATCTCCGAAAACAGGGGGATTATTTTTGAAGCGGTAGGAATTTGTAATATACCAATTCGACGCAGCGAGTTCAATAAAATGCCAGAAATCTTATATTGTCGAAAAACTAGAAATTACAAGATTTTTTAGCTTTTCCAAAACCAGTCCAACAATGCGAAAATTAAATATTAAATTTAACACAAACATGTTCACGGCAATACACAAACAAAAGTACAATGTATGTTTTCATATACAGGGTGCTAAATCGACGGGTGTAAAATTGTATTAATAATTTTATATATTAAATCACTATTTTCTCCTCTCCCGGTTGTTTTAGAGCAAAAATTCCTTAAATTAAAAATGATCACTGTTGAATTGTCTATATGATAGTTATAACGAAAATAATTTTTTTACAATGTGGTTATAAGAAGTGCAGTTTTTTAACGTTTTCATTATTTTTGTCAGACAATGTTAAAAAGTGATGTATGCTCTAATACGTAAAATGCGTTAATTACATCCGATATAGCTCTTTTAGTATACGAAGAGGATATGAAAGTTTGAGTTGGGACAAGAGGCCTAGTTGTCTCACCATTTTACAGGTCGAAGCGAAATTTTAAATTTAAAGTTTTGAGGGGATTCCTGAAATAGATCTTTCTTATTTACTCTCTGCTTCCCTAAATAAAGCAGTTTACTGATAGACAAAAATAGAAAATTGCGATTCTATCGAAAACAGCATAAACTTAGTCCACTATACTACATAAATCGATATATCATTAATAACTTTACAATACGCCGCCATTCGTTCGTGTTTCGAAAAAATTCAGACTGAAATAATAGCGCAATCTTATATTTTTGTTCATCAGTAAATTACCCTTATTTAGAGAAGGATAATTTTTTTCTAATAAATTAATAACAATCAAACGTGTGCAGTTTTTGAAAAATTATTCTCCTGATGATTAAGTAACCTATAATGTAGAAAATTTAACAATGACCATTTTTCAATTAAATGTATTTTCATTGCAAAAATATCACGAGAGCAGGAAATTGCATATTTATGATTTTATATGTTAAATCTCTATTTATACATGAGCAGTTCACCACACAGTATAGGGCAAAATCACTGAATGTTAAAAAAGTTGATAATTTTCGCATTATTATTATTTACAAAATGTAAATCATATTGCTGTAAAACAATAAACACACCATTTCAGACTTAAAACAACAATAAAAATTTAGAAATAAAAACTTGTAGTACGGAACGAAACACCATTTTATTTATTTCAATTATTTTTTTAATTACTATGAAAGTGTAAATAAATATAAAAGTGTAATTTTACTAGAAACTGTTTCATTTTTTAAACCTTTTTCACTATTAAAAACATATATTTGAAAGTTTTCTCTAAATATAAAAATAATTGGACGCAATCAAATTATTAGTAGAGTGCAAATTATTCAAGTAAAGAGTTCGTATAACGGTTTTAGATAGCTTAAGATAAAAACCATGATTTATGTTGCTTTAATTTAATTATAGGAAAGGTATGTTTTTGTTTACAAAAATTAGCGAACAAAGGCTAAAAATTTAGTGATTTAAATAGATCACTTTCTGTTTTCAGGTTAATATTTTCGTAACTTTTATACCAAGATAATGATTATCTGTTAATATTAGAAAACCTGTTAATGAAAATTTACGTTGAGGATATAATGTCGATTTGGGATAAAAAATTATTTATATGTACCTTTTCATCTACCTTTACGGAAAAAAATAAAATATGAGTAGAAAGAATCTAAAAACAACCACATAATTTTGAATTATTTAGGTTCATTTTTAAAAGCATTGAGTGTAATCTCTAGGATTATTTATTCGTTACGACCCGCCCTTTTATAAAAACGAACCTAAATTATTAAACATTATTTTTTTTCCTTTTTAGTACATTTCAATAAAAGCTTGTCTTCAAAAAAATTTTTTAACTGTTTTATTTTGGTCTTTTTAGTCTGTAAATTTTTTTTACTAAGACATTAATGTATTACAATTAATTGATTATTTAAGTCTAAAAACAATTGTCAGCGAGAATACATATGTGTACAAAATTTCAAATCGATCGGATATGTGGTGTCCGCCACGTACGTTATTGTATTTCAGTCGTCAAACTCTTTCATTTGATATCCATGTCAAGAAGGTTGTGAATAAAAAAATAGCCCGCCATCTTGAAACATTCGCCATATTGGATTTATGTATGCATTGTCTCCAATACACGTATGCAAAATTTCAAAGCTCTAGCTTTATTAGATCCAATCGACATTTATTGCAAGCTTGTAAAAAGTACAAGTTTCATTGATAACTTAAATTTGAAAAAACCTGGCAAATATTTGTGCCTCAATAAGGTTTGCTATTCTTAATTAGGCATAGATGTTTTCAGGAATTATTATTATGATAAAAACATTTGATATTTTATAATTACTGCAAAAACTAACCTCCAAATATTTCAAATCCAATTCAAAGCCAATATGTCACTTTTTTTTTTTTTAACACAACAGCTATGTACAAATTCACTCAATTCTATAAAACCACTTCACTGAAACAATATTATTTTAGTCCTACAAACAAAATATTTTACTTCATATCAAAACACTATGATGCAATGCAGTAAACAATGGTAATTGGAATACTGATTATTTTTAATAGAAAACTAGAAAATAGGCTTCGTTATAAAACGCGCTTGTAAGACTCCAACCAGAACTGTTCCTTTTTGTCATTCCGTTTTATTATAATATCAAAACGTAACTAAAACCAATCATTTCAACTAGACAGACGCAATAATAATTTTGGTTTATTTGAGAGGGGTCAATTATCAGGGCCATTAAATTGATTTGAATTATTACTATACATAAAGGAAATCCGAAATAGTATAAACTTCCTTTTCAATGCACACAAAAATTATTTTTAAAGATAATCAAAGATATAAAATCGCAAGACTGTGTGTTTATTTAAGTAATTTTCATTTTAACATTATTTAACAGACATTAAGAAAATTATGTTGTCATTCTTTAAAAAAAATATGCCTGTAGTTCAACGATTCAACCTTACAAATAGTCTTTGAACATATACTATTACCATATTTGAATTACGTAATTGTATATCTACAATTTTGACAGTTTTACGCGTCAAATAAGGACAAACTTATTCAAAAAGTATATTTTTTCACGACCCCCTATAAAATTGCAACTTTCCATGCCTGTGTAGCGGGTGTAGAATGACCTATTTCGCACTAGTGCGTAAAGTACAACAAAAGAAATGAGGAACGTAATCGTACTACCATTTTCATAACAAAACAATGAAAAAACAACGCAGCCTACAAATGAAAGTGAACTTGCTCAAAATTGAACTATTAAATATTTGGAAAATTATGTGAAAATCAGCTATTTTGCAAGGAATAGGTACAAAAATATTTTATGTGCGTGATGATATCATGGCTATTATGACTTTTAGAATTCTCTGGTACTCGTTTTTAACATAAAAACAGGTTCGTCATATTGCATTATGTCATCACGTACTAGAAAAATAATTAATTGTAAAATACAAATTATAAGTAAAATATAACGCAAAAATGCAAGCGTGACATAAACAATAACATTCTGTTCTAAAAAACGAGTTATGAAATAATTAAAAAATGTATTTAGATGTCAAGGTTAGAGTATTTTCATTATTTTTATTATTTAATGTCGTATAGGTAAACAAATGATATTTCAAGCTTTTATTTAATATGATATGTTTGTCTGTAAGTCAATCAATCTGTCAGTGTGTCAGTTTCAGTCAAAACTTGCAATCAAAATTGAGATTAGATCTAAGTTAGAGCTTTGAAATTTTGCGCACGTCTATAAGTCCGGTGATAAGGCATATATCCAATACGACAAACGTCCTAAGATGGCAGATTACATTTTTCTTCACAACCCTCTTGATATGAGTATCAAATGAAGGAATTTCACGAGTGGAATATGATAAGCTGTGTTACGTCATTGTAAATCCAATATGGAAGGCGCCCCAAAATGACGGAATACCTTTTTCTTCACAACCCTCTTGAGATCGGTATTAAATGAAAGAGTTTGACGAGTAGATCTGCGGATACGCTATGTAACGTCATTGTAAACCCAATATGGCAGATGCCACATATCCGATCGATTTGAAATTTTGTACACATAATATATATTCTTGGTGACAACACATTATTCAGTTGTTGTTAGAATTAAAAAATCAATTAGATTTAATAAATTAAATAAATTAATGTATTAACAGAAAAAAATTTAAAGAACAAAATAAAACAGTAAAAATAAACGTCTTAAAGACAAGCTTTTATTGAAATGTACTAATAAGGAAAAATTATTTTAATAGGTTCATAATTATAAAAGTGCGGATTTTGACTAAAAAAATAACACAGAGCTTACAATCCTTGCTTTTATAGTTATGAACCTAAATCTTTTAGAATTATTTTATCTTTTTAGTACTTTTCAATAACAGCTTGATGTTAAGAAAAAATACTAATTTTTTTTTGTTATTATGATCTACACGTTAAATTTAATATTAATATTTGAGAATAATAGCTTAAGTCTGCTATAATTGTTAAGAAACATTCATTGTTGTAGCACTATATTAGAAAAATTCATTACTCCAACACGTCACCGTCTGGATTTAAACCAGAATCTTTCCACTTTCGCGGCGGAATGAGTTAATCAGTTACTCACGGTGCACACAATTCAATTTTTAATCCTTCATAATATAGCGTTTACAACACTCAAATTCACTACATGCGAGAGGCAATTATTTTTTAGCAAATGCTAAACATTAACTCTCACAGTAGCGAGGGCTCTTGAATGAATCAAAGATGAACTTTCCATTATTAATACAGTCCTAAGTCACAGAATTTGTCTGTATCGTTTTAAGACTGTTTAATGCGGAAAACGACAATTTATTATTGGTGAATTGTCAACACCAATTCTAATATTAGTAGATATTTTTCATACGCTTATAGCTACGTACCTGCTGAATTAATTGAGAATAATAGCTTAAGTCTGCTATAATTGTTAAGAAACATTCATTGTTGTAGCACTATATTAGAAAAATGTATTATTCCAACACGTCACCGTCTGGATTTAAACCAGAATCTTTCCACTTTCGCGGCGGAATGAGTTAATCAGTTAATGAGTTAATGAGTGTTGTAAACGCTATATTATGAAGGATTAAAAATTGAATTGTGTGCACCGGTGAGTAACTGATTAACTCATTCCGCCGCGAAAGTGGAAAGATTCTGGTTTAAATCCAGACGGTGACGTGTTGGAATAATAAATTTTTCTAATATCGTGCTACAACAATGAATGTTTCTTAACAATTATAGCAGACTTAAGCTATTATTCTCAATTAATTCAGCAGGTACGTAGCTATAAGCGTATGAAAAATATCTACTAATTAATATTTGACTTTTTGCTTTTTTTGTCCTTGGTAATTAATATAAAATTTATTTGTTGGGAAAACAGGACACTCTAAGTAAACACATATTTGTTAATTTGCGACGTTTCGTCCCTTTATTGGAACTTTTTCAAGCATATAACATTAAATGTTCTGTTTAAGTAGATATAAAAGCTAACATGTAGAATAAATTTTCGTTAAACAATTGTTCAAAAAACTTTTATAATAAAACCGTTTTTTAAAAAATTTTTACAGTTGATGTTCAAATTAATGTATATATATTGACAGTCAATATATATATTAATTTGAACATCAACCGTAAAAATTTTTAAAAAACGGTTTTATTATAAAAGTTTTTTGAACAATTGTTTAACGAAAATTTATTCTACATGTTAACTTTTATATCTACTTAAACAGAACATTTAATGTTATATGCTTGAAAAAGTTCCAATAAGGGACGAAACGTCGCAAATTAATAAATAAGTGTTTACTTAGAGTGTCCTTTTTTCCCAACAAATAAATTTTATATTAATATTTGATTTCAATGTGTTTAAATTTAAAACTCAAACGCATTAATAATTTAAATTTATAAAATTTTATGCAAAATTTTAAATTTTAATGCATAAAAAATCTATTATTATTGCAGTTTTATTTAGTTATTCTCAGCGTTTATTTTAATGAATTATTAATTTTCATTCTCTTTTTCGGAAACAACCAAACGCGAGGCTATCTATAAAGGTTAATAAAAAATTTTATTGTACATTTATAAATAGCAATGGAAATACAAGTTTATTTTGTATTTCAGATATCCGTGTTCGGTAATATTTGTAAAGTACTAGCAGTGCGAGACAGTGCGAGACTCACGCGCGAATTTAATCATATTATTTGCCTTTGAATTTCGAAAACTATCTGCTAAAAACATCAGTATTTGTTCTCCTGTGAAGTGTATGTAGGCACACCTCTAACACCGCAACTTTTTCTAAATTTTAGCTATAGGTACGAGTATTGGCAGTAGAGAGGGTGGAATCAGTTTTCGAGATGCGTTTTCAGAAGAATCTCGAAAAATCCTTAACATAAAATTCTGAGGAAAATTGTTGTAAAATTCTTAAGAAAAAGCTCTTTTAAATAAGGTTACATACTTCTCCGATACAAATTTTTTTGAAATAAAATTTCTTTTGGCATGGTAGGGTAAAATTGATTCATGAGTCTGAAAATGTAACGATCGTGTTGTAATATACCTATATACTTGTGAAACATTAACTAAGGTGGCGACGAGGTTGAACGATTGCCACGTAATCTAAAGGTCGTATGTTTTTTTACAATTATAACAGTTTTACTTCTGTAGTGTGTAGTGTAAGATACACAATCTCTATTTTTTGTATTGTCAACTTTCGGCCCTCCTAAATTTACAGTAATTTTTTTTAGGTTCTGACTATTGGACTATATAAGAGCTGGTAAGCATTATCCATGTATGCTATGCTTCAGCTTAAAACCTTTATTTAATCTAGAGACATTTTATATGTGATAGACGTACAGATGGACTACGGAACCTTAAAAGTAGCGGACAGACGCGCAGTTCATTTGTCTGTTTTTTTTCTTACTAACAGAACACCTGCAAAGTCTAGCTTCTTAGGTTAACAGGAATCGGACATACTTTAGCGCCGCGGAGTTTTTTTATTCGACTACGCTCGAGTTAAGACAAAGTTTCTGTAAAAATTAAAGTTTACGCGAGGGACGCATCAATACATTAATTAATCTTTAATACAAAAGGCTACAAACTATCTCGTAAACCTGATATATAACGTCCGTAGTTCTGCTTGATTACAAGTCGGTTAAGCGATGGTTTGAAATTCATAGCATGCTATGTTGTTCTCATTTGATTTTATTTCTTACTGCGATTCAAGATATTAAAATCCACCATTGTTTCTTTTTCTTGAACACGATCTTTATTACCTCTGAATACACGTGAACGTTTGCTTATCTAAATAAAACAAAACTTTAAGCCAATCACAGCTGTTGTTATATCACGAAAAGGTTAACCATGGAACAGACATTTTATAGACACGGTTATAAATATGCAAATGATTGGTAAATGCGAAATAAATATGTCAATGTCATCACAAGAATATTTATTTATTGCAGATTATAAACGCCCGACAACTAATAGCATTGGCGTCTTATTTAACAGATTAAAACGCCGTCACAAAGGATCCGTGTGTGGAGATGAGATTCGAATCTACGACAGTCTGATCTAATTCTAATGACCAGCTCAGTAAGCATTACACCAAGATGTCTCCGCATATCAACAAAATGAAGTCTGACTGTTTTACCGTTCCAACTCCACTAGTGAGGAATGGTACTAAATGAGTACCATTCCCTCGAATCCAAAAAACATATTTTTGGAAAAAGTCTGTGCGTCTGTTTGTCTGTGAACACGATACAGGTCAAACATATGAGCAGATTAAAACCAAATTTTGGAAGGATATGCAAATATAAAAAAACTCTTTTATTTTTGTGGAAAATCCACGCATGCGCAGAGGATATATATGCTATAACGTTGTTTTTTGTATTATGATGATATAGGTACTTTTTATAACGATTTATTTTATTCTATTTACCGAGTTGTGTAGAGTAGTGGTGACAGCACTAGACTCGCATTCGGGAGGTACCGGGTTCGAATCCCGGCGGGGGCAGATGTGGCTGGGACTTTTTCCTACTGCCTCTCGCCGAGAAACGGTAATTCCTGTACCGGCCATCTTGATTGAGGTATCCATGGTTTCCCTCAATTAATTCCAGATAAATATCGAGATGGTTTCTTATTTGAGGCCATGGCCGATTATCTATCAAACTCCTAGTTCAAAAATTACTTACCTTATCCTAATTTCCTATAATGCCTTCATTCGCCCATTGCTATTACATAAGTTGAAGTTGTAAAAAATGTAGAAAAAACCGGGAAGTGGTAGATGAAAAAATAGTAATGGTGCGAATGGCATCTGTTATGACATAAAGTCGAGAAACGGACGTTAAATGCATTATTTTTATTACTATTATTATTAGTGTATTTGCCATATGGCAACATACACGGTTGGCATCAGTCGGATGGCGGGACCTAGGGGTCGGACCAAAATTTCTCGACGTTTCATAACCTCCTAAACACTTTGGAACCATTTTTAAAAATGTTTATATATATATATATATATATATATATATATATATATATGTGCGGGCAATAACTTTCGAAAGAGTTAATTGATTTTAACTAAAATTGGTCTGCATGTTGGAATCCACCACCGCACGAACCCTGTTTAAAATAGGCCCAATCGGGCTATTTTAAGGGTAGTTTTTAGGGGTTGAAAAATGTTTTTGGGCCCCAAAATACCGAAAAAATTCTCCGAATCGTTTCAAAATTGAAATTTAACCCTCTGGTAATAATTAAAAAGTGTCCGTAAACTTTTAATAAAATCGGCCCTACAGGACCGGATTTAAAAATTTTACGAAAACACTAGTTTGCAGATAGTGAATTATTTACTGAAAGTTGTATATAATTTGGTATAGAGGTTCGATTGATAATAATATTGAAATTAAGAAAAAAAATGTTATTTTAAGGGGTGTATTAAGGAGTCAAATTTTTTATTTTGCCCAAAAACCAACTTAAGTTCGCATAATAAAGCCACATTGCCTTGTATAAGCAAATACACTATATTGTCGGCAGGGTTTTGGCACTGCGACCCGGGTTTTTATTATTATTATTATTATTTTATTCTATTTATTTTTCCAAGAAAGCTTCGTAAATTTTTTTTCTGAACTATACCTATAGTTTTGGAAAAATTTTGAAAATAAAAAACTTAGCTTTTGTTCTGAAGATCTATCAAAAATAAATTAGGTAGCTTGGAGTATGCTTTGGTTAATTTTTACATGCGAAATCATATTACACAGACATACAAAAACGAATAGCAAATTTCATAATATTTATTACCAATCGTTACCTGCGTCACTGCTTGCTTTAACAGAAATCTGTTATAATATGTAAATATTTTTAAAACTGGAATGATTTTGTCAATATTTTTGAAGTTGGAATGGTCCTGTCACCCAAATGGCTGGAATCTTATTTCATTATTGGATGTACATTTCGAGAGCTATGCTCATAATTGTTTAATACTCTGTTTTGGTTAGTAACGCTGGCGTGTTCGCGTATCGACTTTGTTGCTCAGCGTCTACAATATATAAAAACGCTGGCATTTTCGTACCAGAAGTAATTTAACTATCGTAACCCAAAACATAACTTATATGCTAAAGTATTACAGCTATATGCGACTAATAAATTACAATAATGAAAACTGTTTTCGAATCACGCCTCTATCATTTTACTATCACAATGTTAATTATTCATAGTTTGGAAATGCGGATTTAAACTCTGCAGTAATTGCTGATTTTTTTTTCCATAAATCGTAAACAGCATTTACATTTCAGTAGGTTTTTTTACATTTTTCAAGCGCGTAGGGGTGCTGTTTTAATATATTTATTTTTACACCTGTAATATTAGCTTATCTCAAAGTAGCCTTTACAATTTTTAATCTCGATATACTTTACGCATGACAGAGAGAATTTATGTTATTGATTGGCTAAAGCCAGGGTTGTCCTAGGAAAGAGGTACCGTAATATAGCGGTTGTAACGTAACGGTGACTGACGTAACAACAAACCTGTCCATAGAAATAAATTAATGTGGTTTTCTCGGTAGCGGCACCACCACCTGTGAGCAAATGTTTAACCTACAGGATTTAACGAATCTTATTCGAAGTGATATTGTTCTATGAATTGAGTAATGCTTTATGTTATATAAACAGCGTATTAATATTGTGGAGATTGTAAACGAAGCATTCTGTGCTAGGGATAGGGCACAGTTCATATCGATTGTATTACTGAATTGAAATATATATTCTTTAAGAATTGAATTCTTATTTATTTATTGATTGATTTCGTCATTTACTTCTTTTATTTATTTACTTCTATGCACCCGTTTTTTGATATGTCATTTACCGTCATATTACGGTATCGCTTTGCTGGGAACCCCGGCTTAATGAAAAGATCTGATAAAACACTGCAACACCACTTATTCGCGCTGTTGGCGTATGGATTTACAACAGGCGACGCGACTATGTTCTCACCATGCTTTGCTCTAGGGATGTTGATATTTTTGGGCGATATTTAATATTTCGATATAAAATTCCGAGTATCGAAAACCGATATTTTTTTCCAGTAGCAACACTTGTATGTACTACCGCGACTGACTATGGTCGCTTAATTATTCCGAAAATATCGAAAACTCCACTGAAAAAGAAACATGTGTTTTTATATAGGTATGTTTTTGGAACATACTTTTAAGTGTGTTCCAAAAACAACAACAGTGAATAAAGCTCATGTAAAACACGTTTCTCTTCACCGTATTTTTCGATATTTTTGGAATAATAAAGTCAAAATAGCGATTCATGCAATATTTCATTTCATTTCTACAGCATCTAGAATATTTTTAATTATTTCGATTTACACCTCAATACATGCTGCACCAACATTTTTCTGTCAAATGTCATCTCTGGCACGCATGCCATAGGTTCGCCATTCCTGGTTTTATTAATTGCTCGATTAATGTCTAAAATTATCTGCTTCTAAATGTATTAGACGTTTGATTAATAAACAAAAAAAATTCTTATCGTTGTTTTTGATTTCAGATAATCATTTATTACTTGAATGTCCGTTAATTGTTATTTGAGATTATATTAAGCTAGCCAATATGTATACTAAATTTCTCTTTCAAATATTACCGATATATCGATATTTTTATAAAAATATATCGGTACCGATATCGATACTTGAAAAAAATATCGATGCGATATATATCGGTACTTTTTAGCACTTCCGACATCCCTACTTCGCTCAAAAACCAGTACCTCACAGGTGCTCAAATACAAGAGCAATGAGCATTCGTCGTCAATCAACTCATGCACATTTAAGTACTCACTCAAGTGTCTAGAAATTTCCCTTCTGTAGTGTGCAGTGTAAACAACATGGTCCATTTTTAACATATTTATTTGGAAGATGCGCTTAGTTGCAACGGCTGTATGCTCGACTGGGAATATATGAACACATAGGGCATCCAAAAAATGCGGGTGCTTACACATATCACCAGTTTTGTTTATATAAATATTATGCCTTGTACCTTTTACTCATCATAAACGGAAATTACACAATCGTTTTGTGTTTAGAGAAGTGCATTAGCGTTTTGATAAAAAAAATATTCTTTATGACAGGTATAAAATGTTTCATTATTATTAACAACACATTGTTGAGTAATGTTTATATAACATGGTGACATGTATATGATTAACGAAATAGAAGCATTATAGACCTATTGACAAATCAATAAAGAATAAGTAAGTCAATACTTTCGACCAACATCAAGGGGGATTTCCAGATTTGTTATTATAATTGTTTGGTTACCAATAAACCGGACAGACCTAATTTATATTAAGATCCGTTTGATCGTGACGCGAATGATGTGCAGTTCACATAACATCTGGAAATATTGCACTTATTTATGAAGAAACGGTTAATATTATGAATCAAGATTAGAGCACATATACACAATGTTTGTTTTTTTTTTTTAAACAACAACAAAGAAGTGTGCTTCAACCCTTAAGTTATTATAGCACTGTACAATTGTAAGTAGTAATTTTACATATAACGGTAAGTATATCAACTATAAGTAAGTATACTAGAAGTATATTATATAAGTAATATATTATTAGGTAATTAGTATATTATATTTACATTATATTAGTAAGTAGATTTATATTATATTTTTTGTATTATTCGAGTGGTTTCGAGAAATAATAATAATTTTTTAATGTTTGTTTCAGCATTGTTCAGGATTGTTCTAAGGTCTGGTGCTAGATCTGCTGCGATCCTGTCGGGGTCATATAATGGACAGTCTACTAATAAGTGTTGAACGTCTTCTCGGGAATCGCAGGCACTTCGAAGGTTCTTCTTTTTTAAACAGGTAAGGTGTGTCAGTAGCGTATGACCTATTCGTAGACGAGTAATTACCACTTCTTATTTCTAAACAACTTAAATATTATACCAGTTAATTTTAAACGTTAACTCCGAATAATTCCTACAAGCAATAAACTTACGTAGAAAATAGTTTTGTGCAGTAAGTCGCATAAAGCTACACTAATAAATATTTTCATACAAAAAATAAGCTAATTTTGTAACTTGGAACATCACCGCTGATGGCTGACTGTACAAACAAAGGTCAAAAAAATCTATATTAAAAAAAACTTGGAACTCGATCTGTTTCCTTGTCATGTCTTGTCATTTTAAAAGTGTATAAAATATCCAATAAAAAGAAAAAAGAGAGACCACATGATATTTCTTGACTAGTTTACCGTGTTATGAATATGAATAACATAATCGATTAATACAAAAGCTATGTGAACATGGCCTTAGGAATATAAAATACATGGGTGTTTCTACTTGGTCACTTTCACTGACCGTCCACATAAATAGTTCATAAAGCATGTGATATAAACATTGACCAATGTTAATCTGGACAACTTATTTTTCATACAACAAACGTCCTTACTCCAGTAATTGGTACTGTTCTTTGTTAATGGAACCATATTATGTATGTCCACACACCCATTACCGGCATGGAGAAACTGAGAAGTAATCATTTTATAAATATGTACATTTGGACCGAAATAATTTTTGGGTAAACCCAGTTATAAATAAAAAAGAATTTTTAAAATTTAGTTTGGCTCACCTGTTTTCAAAATGTTTGCTGTATAATAATAACTAATAGTAGTTTATATATCTAGTAACGTAATTGAGTTTATTACTCACAAATAGTAACATTATGGTGAAATGAGCAACAGTAGCTTTAACGGTCACACGACTATTAGATAATAATATTTTCAGCTCGCTACGTAGATAGATAGATACTTTATTGGTGTTATTAAGTAGGTTTACACAAGTCAGGTACAGTTCAAAATTTAAAATATAATATTAAAAAAATCGTCTATTGAGTAGAGACTATTCTTAACAAGATGCTTTTTTACACGAGTTTTAAATTGTTTTTTTGGCAAATCTCTAACCGACTGTGGAAGAATTTAGGACTATAGTAGTTTATTTCTGTTTTAATTTTATGGATACGGTAAAAATCTATATGTATGTACTATGTCCATATTGAACCTTGTATTATGAGAATGAAAGTTACTATTATTATAGTAAAGCGGTGAAGAATGTAAATGGACGGCACAGTCAAAATTTTAGAGACTGCATAATACTCTTTACAGTCCTGTCTATAAGGTAATGAATGAATTATACGCAACAATCTCCTTTGTAGACCAAATATTCGATTTGCATGAGGCGAATAACCCCATACCAAAATAGCATATGCTATTACGGATTGGATAAATGCATGAAATGCCAATACCAGAAAATTCTGAGAAACAATTTTGGCAAGATTTCGAAGAACAAAGATGCTAGATGTTAACCTTTTAGAAATATATTCGACATGTGATTCTTAAGATAGTTTTGAATCAATGTAAACACCAAGAAATCTTACTGCATCCTGTTCACTAACGTGAGTAATATTTCGAAGCGAAAAGTATAAAATAGCCGTTTTGTCAGCGTTTAATAACAAACTGTTATTACTAATCCAAACAGCGACTTTCATCTGTGTTTCGTTCGTAGATCTTACTATCTGCAAATTGCATAAACTTTGTATTCGGACAACTAAGTGATAAATCATTAATATAAATAAAAAATAGGTGTGGGCCTAATACCAATCCTTGAGGGACCCCATGAGGTACAGGTAGAAAACTTGAATTTTTACTATCAATAATTACTACTTGTTTTCTATTTTGCAAATATGATTTTATTAAATTTTGACTTAATATGGAAAATTGATATTTTTTTGATTTCTCTAGTAAGATATCAAACGAAACACAGTCAAAAGCTTTGCTTAAATCACAAAACAAAGCGCCCACATAATTCCCATCATCGAATCCTTTGTTAACAAACGATACTAAATTGTTTATTGTCATAGTTGTAGATTTCCCATGCATAAAACCAAACTGAGTTTTGCTAAATAATGCGTTGCTCTCAAAATGTTCAAGTATTCTAACTTTTAATACTTTTTCGAAAAGTTTGCTCAATATCGGAGCTAAAGAAATCATTCTGAAATTTGTTAATGAACTAGAAGCGCCCTTTTTATGGACAGGAACCACACGGGACAGTTTTAAGCTAGTGGGGTAATGACAAAATTTATGTTAGGTCGAGGAACTAAGGTTACGTATTATTATGCTCCGAATGAATCCGGGGCGGACATCTAGTTAAATTTCTAATATGAAACCACAATACGGACTTATGTGCGGTCAACTTATAATCTGCAGTTTTAATGCAGAAGTGAAAGGCGGTGAATCATGTTCAAATATGATGTCAAGTGGATCTCTGTTGCTATTTACATGTATTATCTATGTTATGTTATTATAACTATTAAGGTTCATATTATGTTTGTTACGTGTGTGAAATGTCCACCGTAAAACAGTCTATTGTTGTATAACTTGTTTTTACAGCAGCTGTGGCTTAAAATGCATAAATCAAAATAAAGAAGAGTTTTTTTCATATAATTCAACTGAACTGCATATTATATTTTTACATCATAATTTATAGTAAAACATAATGAAGTTTTTACATTTCTAGTTATAAAAGATATTGTTTAAGACTTTCTGAAGCATTAAAAAATATTAAATTACTTTCTTTATTGAATTGTACAGATTATTGACTCGGCATTAATTTAACTATAAAAAAACCGATGTTTAGAATGACTTTCAAAATGACTTTTCAAGATAATTTTCCATAAGAATAATATCAATGGAACTATGCATAAACGATATTCTCAAACAACTGATTTAATTAGTACTAAAATAAAATACGTCTAGACTCTAGACTCTTGTGCGTTTTAAGGGCAGTAAAAATAAAAATCAAATCACTAAAAACATAGAAAATCGTAATGTATGAATTCACATAGTTAAAAAATGTCATGAAATATTTATTGAGGGTCACGATATAATAATAATAGCAATTTCATCTACTCTTGTGAGAATATAAATGTTACGCGAAGCATTGTTAAAGAAGAGATCAATGTCGAGGCTACTGAATAGAATTATTCAAATTAAATGCTAATCATCAAACTGCAAACAATGACTAATCGAAGATCACGGTTCATTATTTTCACTCGATTGATATTCATGTACGAATGTAATCAACCATTCACACCTATTTTGGACAACATTATCAATTTAACGTTTTCCTGTTTTCCTCACACGCAAATAGAAACGGGAAAAAAATATTAACATCCTTCAAAAATGTCACTAAAAAGAGAAAAAAAAACCCGGGTCGCAGTGTCAAAACCCTGCCGACAATATAGTGTATTTGCTTATACAGGCAGTGTGGCTTTATTATGCGAACTTTAGTTGGTTTCTGGGCAAAATAAAAAATTTGACTCCTTAATACATTCCTTAAATAACATTTTTTTTTTCTTAATTTCAATATTATCAATCGAACCTCTATACCAAATTATATACAACTTTCAGTAAATAATTCACTGTTTGTAAACTAGTGTTTTCATAAAATATATAAGTCCGGTCCTGTCGGGCCGATTTTATTTAAATTTTAGGGACACCTTTTAATTACTACTAAAGGGTTAAATGTCAATTTTGAAACGATTCTGAGAATTTTTTCGGTATTTTGGGGCCCAAAAACATTTTTAACCCCTAAAAACTACCCTTAAAATGCCCCAATTACGCCCAATATAAATAGGCTTCTTGCGGTGATGGATTTCAACACGTGGACCAAATTTAGTTGAAATCAATGAACTCTTTCGAAAGTTATTGCCCGCACACACACACACACACACACACACATATATATATATATATATATATATACATATATATATATATATATATATATATACATATATATATACATATATATATATATATATACATATATATATAAACATTTTCAAAAATGGTGCCAAAGTGTTTAGGAGGTTATGAAACGTCGAGAAATGTTGGTCCGACCCCTAGGTCCCGCCATCCGACCAACGCCAATAGTGTATGTTGGCTTATGGCAAATACACTAATAATGAAATTCGGAGATCAACGAGTTTGTGTTTGGGCGGACTAATCTCAGAAATTCTTGTATAGTTTTTACCAATAGAAAGAGGGATTACTAGGAAGGTTAGAGGCTATAATTTATTAACAGTTTGCAAAAATAAACTACCAGTATGATGATATTTGTGAACGAAGTCGAAAAAAATCGTCCCTTTGAGAGCTTCCGTAGCGTGTGCTGCGCAAATAGTTAAAGTTCCACGCAAATAATGAAAAAGTTCTAAAAAAAAGTCCGCGATAGCATATGTCCATTGGTACAATAACTATGATTTTCAAATTTTGTCCAAAAGAATGCTTTATTTGCGAAGGTGTATTATACCGATATATACCTTTTTAAACACCTTAGGCTGTCGGAAGCTCTGAATTTAAGCCACACTACGAGGCTAAAAAATGCTGTTGCAAGGGTACCGTTCTCAGTTGATTACTCTAAATTTTGGAAATACTTTGAAGATTTAAAAAAGTTTTCCGAAAAAGGAAGAGTCTTTAGGTTTGTGATGGAACAATTTTGTGAAATAAGTACGAATAAGTTCGTAGTGTGACATTGAAAACGTGTGTTTTTTATTATAATTAATGGCAACTTTTTTCTAGTAAATCGTACACAAATTTCAAAAGTAGCCCATTAGAGACCTAGATTTGTCCTTTATTTTCTTTATAGAGAAAGAATTTTTGCAAAACGTTGACGAATAAGCCAACGATCATATATCAGCCGAAGCCCTATTTTTGGCTTAAATTCAGAGCGTTCCGACAATCAAGTATTTAATTTAGACCAAAATTGGACCATTTAATTTAGATGAATATCTTAGGAAAGAATTAAAATAACTCGCGCAACAAAATAACATCTTAACGACGCCGATAATAGTGCTACCCGTGCGAAGCCGGGACAGACCGCTAGTTGAATCTAAATTCAATTAGTCTCAGCGCTAGTACTTATTCTATTCATAAGCAATGGTTACATTATAGAAGAAAGAGAACGTATTTATGAAAAAATTGAGATGCACCTAAATAACATGGTCATTTTTTTATCAATAGTAAGTAACTATTATTATAGATAATACAAATAATTATACAGAAGTGAATGGATTTTGGTTTCCAATATTCCAATATAAATGCTAAGCCTTGATGAATTCGCGCAAGGCCGTGTTCAATCGTTGACCTAGATGGTTCTTCCCTTAACGTGCATTCATTATAAACGTATGAAGTCAGAATATAATTAAAACTAATTTTATCGCAGCTTTGATCTTAATGCAACACATATTGTGTTATAAACGTAACACTGACATGTTTTGTTTTGTAGTTTTTTTTTTAATATTCCTAAATAATAAAAAATTTTAGTAAGCTGAAAGAAATGTTTCAGAGTTTTTTTTATCATTCTCAATCATTTTTCTTTACATATCAATATCGTAAACTGGTTATTCTTTTTTTATTAACTTCACAGTACATTGGGATTTTATTGTATTGAATCCGAAATTTTTAAACACAAGGTTCCTACAATTTTTTTTTTACTATTTTTTAAAAAATGTTGGGGGCTCTCTTTCTCTCTCTCTGTTTGTGTGTGTGTATGTAGGTACGTACGTTCCTATGAACGTGGTCATTTCTTTTGAGAATGAAATCTCGAGATAACAAAAAATTATATTGACTAGGTTAGGATATCAATCGACTCGTATTAACGTATTTATGCTCTTAATGAATGCTTTTCAAAAATAGGTCCAGCTATTCTTTTGGTTACAAAAATATTAGATTCTACACGATATTTTGCAAATAAAAAATGTTATCGACTCCGTTAGAGTCTTAACCAAAAAGTGTTGACGCAAAACAAACAAAAATACCGCAAAAAGATTTATCGAATGTGTGGTAAAATTTTTTTGTATGATAAAAACGGTCACTTTTCTGTCGTATTATTATTGCTAAAATCAATAATTAACTGGAAAGTTTGTCACATTCAACCCAAGGCAGAATTTTAAAGCTAGATTGCGTTCAAATTTAACCCTATCTTCTCAAAAGCTTGACTTTTTTTGCTTTGAGTTTTTAGCCTTGGAAACATTTAATCTAATTAAAATTTTCTTCGAAATTACTAACTTTACAATTTTTTGTGTCCTTACTGCGTCGATTATGACGCTCTAAACTTGATTATCGATATTGATTTACAGCAATATCAGAGAGACGGTTCTGTTCAAATCCGTCTCTGATCATCGTTAAGTTTACATTCTTGTTAAAAGTCAAATGAACTAGTCATAATGAAAGTAAAATTTGTTAAGTCAGTTAACGACATTCCATCAACTTTCATTCGCATCATAACATTTTATTCTGATTAGAATTAAAATTGTTTAAATTACGTGAAAGCATAGAGCAATACATACTAATTTTATATTTGTTCTTAGAGCGTTAAAAATTTAAAATAAGTAAGGCACTAAAACTTGAAAATTCAATTTTATGTTATGTATTATGTTATTAATGCAGGGAAAATTTAATATTGGAAAAACGTTAAAATTTGAAAATTTAGTATGTACAAAGCATAACATGTGTTAACCCATTACGGACCACTATCATATATTTTTAGATTTTTCTGCAGTTAAAAATTGTTTCTGGCATTGTGAGCAAAACTATTATTGTTACGATAAGTAACTACTTTTTTCAGGTCGAAATACATATTTTCTAAGAATTTTTTTTAAATAAACTTTTTCTGACTACGCGGCCATCAACAGGTTAAATTATATTTTCTATATGCTTTTATGCGGTATACCTACATATCGAAAAAAAAATAACAAGAACAAATTGTAACGCATATAGCCTCGATGCTGCGCGTTTAAGTATAAAAAAAAGAATAAATAGTTTTTATTTTGTAATACTATGTACATAAATAAATAAAATTGCAAATAATTTTGCAATGCTTAACAACTTCATTAAAAATATAAAAATAAATGAAATATGCAAATACGTTGAAACAGGAGAAAATGTTTCAGGAGTAATAATTGCCATTAGCGTAGATATAGTAGCCCGTTACAAAAATAATTGTTGAGTATAGCTTACACAGTAAAATAGAAAAAGAAAATTAAAAGATTATTGAAAATCCCTAAAATCATTCACGGATCTCAAAGATCATTGAGTTGTGTACTCGTATGCAGATAAACCACGTGTACCTACTAAAGTCCCAAAACCGGTATAATAAACCAATTAACATTCTAACCTATAAATATAGATATGTAAACAAACTCACTTAAGGTATGTAAATTGTAAATCAACAAGCGTCTTTCTGGAGCGTTCCAATGCGTTCACCAATCACAGACCACTAATTAGCACAGGAGATATAATTTCACCCCCAGTTTTATTGATCACTCACTGTTATCACTAAACCACCACAATAAAAAACAGGCTACTATCACCGCGCACCTCAAGCCGATGGTACTAATCTACAACTTTACCTGTTTGTAACGTCAGCGTGTTGTAGGCCCCCTCTTGTCAATAATGTAATGTCAGCTGTGACGCCCCACTTTCGCTACAATCCGTGTTACCTGCTTTACTGATTCATATTTACGCTAAGCATTTTTGATATTTATCACATTTTTCTGAAATTTTTAATTTCGGAGTAATCAGTATCAGATATGACGTTATACCAACTTAAATCAGCGGTGTCCAACTGGCGGGTCTCGATTTTTTTTTGCAACCCACACTGACTCCAAGGAAAAAAATATTAAAAAATAAAATAAAAAAGGTACTATTGAATCAACTTTAAAACAAATATCAGAATGCCTTTCAAAAAAATTGAATATTTCTTTTCGTTGTTTTACAATACTTTTACTTAAATGCAAGCAGGAAAGCTAGAGAAAGTGAGAAACTATTTGGTTTTTAGAGGTATTCTGACTCGTTTTTTGAAGTCCGTTTAATGTTTTTAGAGCAATTTTTAATCACACTTGTGTATTTGTGTTTTAATTGATTCCGAATCGCTCACATAAAGCTGGACAACTGAAATACGCTGGGTTGCAGAAAGCATTGTCAAAAGTTGGATAATGACCTTAAATTATGATCATATAATTATCTGAAGGAGAACTCTAATATCGTTGTCAAACTCCCTGTGATGTAGAAAATTAGATTGTACGCACAGAAAAACAAATGACTGATCTACATAGGAATAGATCGCTTTTATATCTAAATTTTTATCAAAATGCGCAGAAAAATGGTTTTCGAAGTGTTAAAAAAAACTATGTAAAATACATAGATAACTGCATTAAACAACTAGAAAACATATCTTTCAGCCGATCAGTTATTTTTCGAACAGGATCGATTTAAAATTCTACAAGCTTTTCTTATGGCGAGACATGGGTGGTCACAATAAACTTATTGCTAAATAAAATTTCCTGAATATGCTTTCTGCAATCCAACACTACTCTAATGTCCTTCCGCATATAATCCTAATTTTTACATGGGTGACAAGGATATCCCCTAGAAAGACTGACAGACATTAATGCCTAAACGACAATAAAATGTTACCTTAGCACAGGAATGTTTCACGTAGACTTTCTCTAGTAAGTCTGTTGTGTGAAAGAGAAATGAGGCTACAAGAAGCACATTTTGGGGAAATTTAAGTCTCCTGATGGTTTTACTTCAACAATAAATGAAATATTAATCAGTTTAATAAATGAGTTAAACATGAGTTCTACTTACACGGGTAAAGAATACTTTCAAGTGAGAGTTTAAATGGAAAAACCAAAAGTTTAACAAAAAAAATACTAAAGCATAATACTTCATACGATTATTGTATAAAATTGCAACAAGCATACTAATTGATATTCTGCCTGACCATACTCAATATATAAATAAATTTGCATGAGAACAAGAATTGCAACACGACTTGTTATTATAATTATTATTGTGATAAGTGAAGAAATTCCCATCGTATGTGATTCATAAAAGAGTTTAACCATAATGTGAGCTTTGCAATTTTCCTATTTTTTTCGCTGAAGAAGTTGCTTAGAAAATAAAATTAATCAAATGCACGCCTTATCCTTAATTAAATAAAATTTTTGAATTGTTTTCTAGATTTTTAATGATGAATTCTTGGGAGCACTATAAGCTTTAAACGACAAATTGACACGAGATATCGTTGCAAGGACTGTTCCTTGCAGTATTTTTTTATTTATGTTTCCTCAATGAGCACAATTCAAAATTTAATACTCGTTTGTCGTCATATCCTGCAAATATTCTTGTTTTACCTCTCATTGTTTCATTGTTCAAATTAGTAAGAATTTTATTAGTATTTTCGCAAGTTTGATTTTGTTTCCTCGTTCTCTAGAAGTCCATAATATTGTAACCAAAATTTTAAATAAAAAAATTCCTCTAAATACTAATTTATGTAGGTACTTTTCCTTTTTATGAAATACCTGTTTTTAATTTTTCTCGATTTGTTTTAGAACATTTTGTATTTTTTATTAACAATATTTTTTCGGAGTTTTATATTATATTTTCATGCAGCTTTATCAAATAATATGTTTTAATTTTGTAATTACATAGCTATTTAAATACCAAAAAAAAAATTCTTTCGTAACATAATTTAACAGAACAGACGCTCTATGTCGTGGTATCTTTTTGTTACAAACGCCGAGTCTAATAAAAATCGTTCATCAACGAAGCTTTTCTAACACGTACGTTAATGAATTTTCATTCGACTTGGCGTTCGTCATACTCATTAGATATTGTGATTGAGGGTGTTGTCGTTTTTTTTTTTTTTTTTTGTTATGATAAATGGGCCCACGCATTTCATTTTCATTAATTAAAAAAACTTAAATAATATTAAAAAAAAAAATCCGACTGAACAAAAATGAGGTAAAAGGAAGAAAAAAAAGTTGAAAAACGCAGCAGGAACCTAACTTGCCTCTTTCTTTCGTTTTTGAATGGGTCCCCTATTGCTTCGTCTTGAGGTTTTCCGATTTGTAATCGTCTTTCATTTTTGTGCAATCGGGCTTTTGTTTTTTAAATATTTTTTTACATAATATGTATATAGCATAGTCAAAATAACAGAGTTAAAAAAATATGACTGAAAATAAAGAGAAAATAATATTACATTCGAAACAATTTTTGGCAGTGGACATTTATTTTATTCATAGAAATATATAGTAAGAGTATCTTAGGGGAGCGCACGTATGCCACTTTTTGTCGCGCGATTTTGCGATTACGTCGTTTGGAGATCATCAGTAAAGCCGCACACTTATCGAAGAAATTTAGAATCGTGGAGTAATTGGTTATTCTTAAATAGATATAAATATACCAAATCGCGCGTTTGCAATACAAAAATTAACATGTGTGCCCGAGTTTTGGTGTTATTAAACAATTCTGAAGAAGCATCCAATTTTTTTTTAAATGTCCAAGAGTTCAATTAATTTCTTTTTCTCTTTCTAAAGTTATGGAATGTGTTCTATGATACATGATTTAATTTTGCAAAAAAATTAATATAACTGTAATTTATTTTTAATCGCAATGCTTTCTCTAATACAGCATTTCATCGCGTGTTGTATTCTGCACAAGTGTATTATTACGTACTTATGTGATGTAAACTATTATATTATTATATCACTTAGACCTAGGTAATACAATACTGATTAGTGCAGAACACCCGTAACCGTTAAAACTTAAATATATAATTATATAAGTGTTTTTTTTTTTCAAAATCATTTTCCTTGTTTTTTTCGTCATAAACAAAGAGGTCTATGTTTCTACTTCTTAACCCGGCGTGATGAACTAGGGTTTTTAGTACCCACTAGTGTATTAAAACGCCCACACTTGTCATAATGGATGGTATCCTACCTCCTGCGCCTCGGTAGCTACCATCTTGGAAATAATGCGTCGATTGTTGAATATTACTCAGTGTTGCGCATGACGTCGCTGGTGATAGGAGAGTTCAAAGTGCACCTGGGCATATTTTACGCGGGTTCATAGTTCGCGTGCTAAACATTTTTAACGGCATTTTTGTATTTTCTCTTATTATTATTTTTTTTATTGTACATAATAAATAAGATTATTCTTGTTAGAAAACATTCATTGTTACAATGCTAAATTAGAAAAATTTTTAGTTTTTATCCACTGTCACAGTCAGGACTCAAACCCGAAGATTCGGGTTTGAGTCCCGACGGTGACAGTGGATAAAAATTATTTTTTTTTCTAATTTAGCATTGTAACACTGAATGTTTTCTAACAATTATCATTAGGCATCATCATTTTATGTAGAGATCGTACGTACTATAAACGTAAGAAATATATTTATCAAAGATTATTAGTGTATTTGCCATATGGCAACATACACTATTGGCGTCGGTCGGATGGCGGGACCTAGGGGTCGGACCAAAATTTCTCGACGTTTCATAACCTCCTAAACACTTTGGCACCATTTTTAAAAATGTTTATATATATATGTATATATATATATATATATATATATATATATATATATATATATATATATATATATATATATATATATATGTGTGTGTGTGTGTACGCGCGATATCTTTCGAAAGAGTTAATTGATTTCAACGAAATTTGGGCCACGTGTTGAAATCCATCACCGCAAGAAGCTTAGTTAAAATGGGCCTAACCGGGCTATTTTAAGGGTAGTTTTTAGGGGTTGAAAACTGTTTTTGGGCCCCAAAATACCAAAAAAATTCTCCGAATCGTTTCAAAATTAAAATTTAACTCTTTGGTAGTGATTAAAAAGTATCCCCACAATTTTAATAAAATCGGCCCGACAGGACCGGATTTACAAATTTTATGAAAACACTAGTTTGCACATAGTGACTTATTTATTGAAGGGTGTATTTAATTCGGTGTAGACGTTAGATTGATAATAATATTACAATTAAGAAAAAAATGTTATTTTAAGGGGTGTATTAAGGGGTTAAATTTTGTATTTTGCCCAAAAACAAACTTATTTTCACATAATAAAAGTATAAAACCACACGGCCCTATACAAGCAAATACACTATATTGTCGGCAGGGTTTTGGCACTGCGACCCGGGTTTTTTGTTATTTTGTTCGTGATGGAAGACGAAATGATTATACGCCATTTGGAAGAATGTTCTTCGGACGAAAGCTGTCCATCGGGATCGGATGTTGATGAAGAGGAGTGCATCAGTCAAACTTACAGTTTCTTCATAAATAAACAGTTAGAATATTAAAAATGTTTTATTATTATTCATTTAGATAAGAAAAAAACTATTTCAAGCGAAATATTTTGAAATCGATAATCGGGTAAAATTTACCCTGGTTCATTGACGATGTGATTGAAATGAGGTTAATTTACGCCGGGTTAAACTCAAAACATTGGGATTAAATTCCATCTCTGATTTGCTTCCTATACAAGAACATTCACAAGTTTTATGCACTAACTTAATTATAATGTTATGCTATAGTTCCCAGTTTAACTTTAACTTCCTTGAGTCTTACAATATTAAAATTGAACAATTAAAATGTGCCGGCACATGGAGATCTGCTTCTGAAGCCACAGGCGTTGAGATTACTGATTTCTTATTATAATAGGCTGATAGGAATTTGGTAATTAGCACAGGACAGTAGAGATGAAGACAAGAGAAAACAAATTCCATTAAACCCAGATCCAGCACTTATTGCATAACCATTAGCAAATAATTTGCGTAATAATCAGCTCAAAACTATGCAGATCAGTGAATTATTTATATAATTGTTTTACATGGTGCGTTGTTTAAAGACATATTGTGCGTTTAATTCCAATAATTTTATCATCTATATTGAAATATTATATGTATAGGTATATCGTTTTTTCTGACGAAAGGTAATCTTAACTGTTTCTTGTCTTTGTAATTCCAGCTCCGCTAACAATACACAAACTTGTTTACATTTTCTACTTCAACAATGTATAAAAGTTACACACACACTTTTTTATATTTAAATTTTTACCTAAGCTTTATTATAGCGTTCAATGCGATCATCAGATCGGTTAGTACAAAATTGAAGTCTGTGTGAAGAAATTATTACATTAGTCATAATTTCTATTTAAAGTCTTCATTTTTTTATTTCGTAATATCAATCATTAAAACGTTGTTAATAAGTATATTCAAATATTTTGTTTTATTTTATCCAAAAATTGCTTCCTATATTATTAAATTGAAAAAAATAGTTTAGGAAACAGAAAACTATATAAATTAACACGCAGTTAAAATTAGTTTTACAACTGCCATATATTCGCAAGAATAATGAGCCACACCTATTAAAACTATTACCTAGGTACATATCTATTTTTTTATAAATTAGAAAAGTTGACATTAAAGAAACATGAACTTATAAATTATGTAGAATATTTTCGAATGCGACTACTTTCTCAAGTACATTTTTAATTCTAATCTATCATTAGCTATGTGATATAATTTAATTAATAACGGAAGTGTTCCAGCGTAATTTTCAAGTTCTTGTATCGAGTGACTCCGCGTTATGTAACAAGACGTGTTTATCAACCACTACTTAGATCACTAGTTACTCATAAACAAGCGTCTCTAGAATGGTGGTGATATCATGTAAATTATTGGATTAAGTGCTGGTGAAACTTTCCTTATATTAACTAAAAATGCATCCATGTATCTATAGTTATTATTATAAGAGTCAACAAAGCATTTTTGACCTCACATATCATTTAAAGAGCACAGCTAAATTATTGAACTTTAACAAAACGTACAATGTTTTTGAGATTTTGAAGTTTTGTTCGAATTGACGTAATATTTCAGTTCTGCATAACAAAAATGTAAAGCAAAATGCTATTTTATTAAAAGGATTAGTGTCGACGTATTTTTTTTTTATTTTTTAATCAGCTAATTTTAAAAATATAGCTTCGGTTTACTTATTTGTCGGTGTGACTCATCAAAATTAGCTTGAATAATTATTAAATTCAGTCACCCTGCAATTAACAATACTCATAAACAATAAACCATTAGCTACCTCACAATTTAATTTTAGTTTATCGCATTCAAAGAGCCATTTAAGGTTATAAAATTATATAAATATTTTATTGATAACTAATAAGTTGTAAACAATTAGTTAAAATTGATGAAAAAAAACAACGACGTATGAAATTAATTACATAATATAACTAAGTAGGTAATTAATAAAAGAATATTTGAAAAAAAAAATTATTATTATATATTATTGCCTTTTGTTTAAGTTGAAGCTGAATGAAATTTCTTCTCAGTGACTATATAATATAGGCGGAGAGCTTATGACACCCGTTTCATAAAGTGTTTGATTCAGATAGAAATTTTATACAATAGTATATATACTGGTAAGATGTATAGTGTTTGCCTGGGTACGCCAGGTACTGCGCATACAGGAAAGATTTAAAAAAAATGTATGCCAAAAAAGTGTTTGATATAAAAGCCAACAAGTACCTACTATTCGAAAGTTAACTTGATTTTAAATAAATAAATAAATGAGGCAACTACTTTTGGAGGGGTTAACATTAAATCAAAATATCCCAAAGTTGAATTTTCAAAAATGAAAAAATAACTGATTGATTCACGTTGAAATTTTTATAGCAACTTCATTAGATATATCTAAAAATATTTGCAAAAAGTCAGACCCTTTTTTCGGGGTTTAAAAGTATTCTTGGGAAAGTGTTTAAAATCGTGCATAAGTACCCGTAAATAAGTTTACAAAAATAGTCTTAAACGCCGGAAAAAGTGTCTGGCTTGTTGCAAATATTTTTAAATATATCTAATGAAGTTGCTACAAAAATTTCACGGTGAATCAATCACTTATTTTTCCATTTTTGAAAATTCAACTTTGGGGTATTTTGGTTTAATGTTCACCCCTTCAAAAGTGTCTGCCTCATTTATTTATTTATTTAAAATCAACTTATCTTTCGAATAGTATACTTGTTGGTTTTTGAATCAAACACTTTTTTGGCACATATTTTTTTTTAATCTTTCCTGTATGCGCAGTACCTAGTGTACCCAGATAGGACAGGCAAACACTCATTTACCTGTATTTACTATTGTATAAAATTTCTACCTGAATCAAACACTTCGGATGTCATCAGCTCTTGGACTAATACTTTAATGCGATGTCCGTTTGTTTATTTTAAATGCAACAAGTTTTCACTTTCATGGATCACTTGATTCCGTATGTACCGGAGATCCCAAACAAACAGCTTCCGCTTAAGGTGTTGTTACAACAAAAACACTGAGGTTATTAATATATTAATCCACATCTGTATAATATAATTTCCTAATGTATGCCTGTCTGCCTTTTCAGGCTCTCCAGAAGGTCTCCGTTGACCCAACAAGTACAGTTTGGCACACTTATACGACACGGGGTAAAACCTAACGGAGCCGGATTTTCGATTTCCCCCCTGGAACAGATATAAAGAGGGGGTCTAAAAAATACGTTAACTTATATATTATATTTTATAAAACGTTATTTTGGATTCTTGGTATTCTACGAGTATATTGCGCTTGGCGAAGACACCTTTAACCACTAGTTTGACAACAAAAGCTCCCTTCATACAAATATATTTTTGTTGCAAATTATATGTTTTTCTGAATTAATTATTACATTACTTCAAAATCTCTTTCGAAACCACAATGTATTAATAATTTTATTCATAAAAAACATTTTAAAAAATCCTGATTTTCATGAAATAAACTTACGAAAATATGATATGGTTGCTATTTTTTGTTATTGTGATAGGAGCTTTAGATCATTTTTGTATAACGAGGCGTGTTTTCATGACAACAACATACTTGTTACGCGTCACTAATTTGCATCTCGATTCTTTCTCATTTTCACGATCAACAATATTTGATTGCTCAAAATATTTATACTTGTGGCTCATTACTTTCACTTTCAACAAGCATCATACATAAGTGAATGCTTGAGGCAGATGTTTAAAAAATAATAGCCTACCTACAACAAGATTTGCCGCACTGCAAAAATTACAAATTGAACAATAATTAACAGAAATTTAATCAGTATGCTTCCGAAATAAGAATCATTGAAAATTGAATAAATGTTTTATAATTTCAGAGGATGTACCTTCTTTTTTTAGCTTGCCCTGTTTATTTATTTGGATCAAATCTAGTAATTAATTTAGAGTACACTTAAACTGAAATACTTCATCTAAGGATGGCAAAAGACTGTGGAATCGGGTGTCCAGATCGAATTCCCGTTCATCGATAATTTGATATTTTCAATATTTTTTTTTTAATAAGCGCGCAGCAACTAGGCTATATGCGCCAATTTTGTTAGACTACGATAAGGTAAGTAACATCAGGTAAGTATTTTCAATAATTGGATACGATAATATACAAGACGCATTTAATTTTTATTAAAACGTCTCTAGTTGTAACATTGTTGTGGAATTATTTTGGAAACGAGTACAATATTTCTGTGTGTAACATAGGTATAGCTTTTAAAAAATACTTGCAGTTTTATTTGGAGTTGTAAAATTCATGAATAGATTAACAATAATTCTCAGTGGTTTTCTACAGGTGCAATGATGTGAGAATGAAACATGATTAAAGTCAACTTTGCTCAGACGGTTGAGTAACTTTCAAAGCCTTGACATTTTATTGGTTTAAGAAGCAGCTGTGGTAATAATTATTTTATTTTTTTTTTCATGTTACACATTTTCGACCTTACACCAGATTTATTTAATAGCAACACATCGTGTCTGATTAGCTTTTGGCAATTTTTAATGAACCAGTTTAACGCTAAAAACCACTCATTTGTTATAATTTGACGTCTCTGATCCGATCTTATTAAAATGCTCATAAAATATATTAACGGTTTATAGCAGTTTGGACAGATTATTACTCACAAAGAATTTTTGTGAAATCTTGATATCGGAAAAAAAAACGTATGTGTGTGTGTGTGTTCCTGTTTTAAACCATATTTACAGACAAAACGACAGACCGAAATTGAATTTTTCTTTGAAGTTATGCATATGAAATCGGATTTCACTTTTTTAAAAATAAAATTTTTATTGTAGTATTTTTCCAAGGCGTATCATATATAGGCCGGGAGATGGTGACACATTTTGGTAAGTCATTTCTTACAGTATGGCGCTTTTAGGGGGGTTCATATACGTAATAAGTGAGAGGAAAATGATGTTCTTACCGGTGGTGCGCGGGACGCAATGGCAGAATAATTAATTGAAATTGCTCGAAAATCCGGAGGTGCCAAACAATTTCTTTCACAAAATTTCTTCAATTTATTGTTATTTAAACAAAAAAAAACCCGGCGATCGCTATATGCCATACTTCTCCGGTGGGTGTTTAGGCCCGCCATACTTTTTTGAAAATGTTTTTTTTTTATTTAAATTCATTTCTTACAGGCTGATTTTTTTTAAACAATTGTTTTTTATTAGTCTTGTACCGAAATCACCTTGCCATACCATTCCGACGGTCCAAAATACCCGCCATATCCCCTCAAACATGTCAGTTTTCAAAATTCGAAAAACCATTTCTTTCAGTATGGCAGTTAAATCGTGGTCAGTTTATGGTACAGTGTAAATATGATGATTATTATGTAAAAGTGACATGTTTGAGGGGGTATGGCGGGTATTTTGGACCGTCGGAATGGTATGGCAAGGTGATTTCCATACAAGACTAATAAAAAACAATTATTTAAAAAAAAATCAGCCTGTAAGAAATGAATTTAGAAAAAAAAAACATTTTTAAAAAAGTATGGCGGGCCTAAACACCCACGGGAGAAGTATGGCATATAGCGATCGCCGGGTTTTTTTTGTTTAAATAACGATAAATTGAAGAAATTTTGTGAAAGAAATTGTTTGACACCTCCGGATTTTCGAGCAATTTCAATTAATTATTCTGCCATTGCGTCCCGCGCACCGCCGGTAAGAACATCATTTTCCTCTCACTTATTACGTATATGAACCCCCCTAAAAGCGCCATACTGTAAGAAATGACTTACCAAAATGTGTCACCATCTCCCGGTCTATAATGATTAGTGAATATAACATTCTTGAATATTTTTACTTTTAAAATTATTCTATCATTTTTGATAGGAATGTAGTAGAGAAAAAAATGATTTTTTGCGACATATAAATTATTTGGCCAATATTAACTACGATTCGTTATAAATGAAATTTTGATCTCTGACTAACATACTTATGCATTATATAAACGGCGCGGTTTTTATGCATATGGAATCTTTAAGCGAGAATATTATGTTTTACATTGTTTCATTGCTTTGCCGCTCCATTAGATTTTTAGTAACTAGGTATTAGTCACTGACTATTATTATCAAACTTGATTTTTTTAGCACTGAAAAGAAATTTCAGGTATTAAAATTCAGTATGACTGGTCATTTCATAGAATCATTTCATGAAGTGCTTAAACATTTCAACAGACATATCGTGGAATGCCCAGTTATCCTCAGGGTTGACAGAACTGTTCACAAGAAAGTAGCGAATCCTTACGGAAAAACCGCACACTAATAAAAAAATCACTCAATGTTTAAAACTTTATATCTTTTCTTTTTTTATATCATTTATCCTTAAAAGTTTTTTTTAAGAAATGTTATAAAAATAAGAAATTTAAACAAAATCAGAAAAAATTGTTAATTCAAAAATTTTTAATAATTATATGGATTATCTTCAAAATAGCCCAAATTGTGGAAAATAGCCCTATAGAAATTTAGACGCCAGACATGCTCGAAATTCGCCCAATTCTCGATAAATTACCCAATTTGGCAGGGTCTGGTTATCCTAGAGGGCTACGAGGTATACATAGTTCACAAAATGTCCAACAGAATGCACTAGATGTTTCAGAATGTAGCACGGTGAAAGTATGTGAGAGGTCATCAAGTTATTCGTATAGACGCGATGCCGCACCATGCACCGGTTGGTTACGCAACTCGTGCGTATAGGCGATGACCTTTACAAGGTGAATTGGTCAGTTTCATAACACTTCCAATATACTTAACGTGAAGTGCCCGTTCATAGGTCTTTGATTTCAGATAGCTGAATGCGTATCTGGACAAGGCTACCGAAAATGTTTGAAAGTATACTCGTATTTAGTAAGGTCAGGGATAATATCAAGATGAAGTTTATAAGTTATACTAGCGGTTTGCTCACGACTTCGTCCGCATGGTGTAGATGACATATACGACCCAGTTAAATTCTTTTATATAATGTATTCAAAAGATCGTTGAACATTCTTTCTTTATTTTTTAAGAAGAGTATTTTTTGTCCACGTTTCCTTTTTAGCTTAAGCAACTTCAGTGATATAGCATATCTTTTATGAAAGTTTCTATCCCTTTTGGAATACGATTTCGATAATGTGTTGAACACCGATCTCTTCGATTTTAGCAAAAAATCCTCCAGTCAAATTTCGTGTTTCTGACTCAAGCAGTTTTGGAAAAAGACCATTTTTATAGCTTCCATTTCCACCTCCTTAAGCCTTGACAAAAAAAGAACCTACTTTCCAAATTTCACGTTTATGGGCTTCATAGTTCCTGAGATTTCGTGATGAATGAGTGAATCGGTCAGTGAGTGGTGTTTCGTTTATTAATGTTAAGATTATTGCAGACAGTGCATTAAAAAAGTGCTGTTCACGTAAAAGAGTATTTAGAGGACAGTGTGGTGTAATGGTCAGCATGCTGACCTTTAGATTGGAATGTCGTGGGTTCGAAGTCTCCATCTCCTTTTACGGATTTTGTTTATAATTCCGTTTAGATCCATGTTTAATATATTTTGATGATATTGGCCAGGTACTGTATATTATCAAAACCCATTCCTCAATTGACTTGTTTATTAGGCTCTGTACATATAGACGGAAACATAATTGAATATATAAAAAATGAAGAGTATTTCTCGTCATGTTCATTTGTTCTAAAACGGGCTGTAGGCTCTAATCAACATTAGATTGGTTGACATAAGTATGTTGACATAAGCATGTATGAAAAACGCATTTATTTTTGTCCTTTTTCAAGTATATTCAAATATTTATATTGCCTTAACGGTTACAGTCAGGGGGTCACTGTTGAAGATTAACTTTTCGGAGCCTTATTTCAAATTACAATCGATTTGATAACACAATATCTACTGAGATATAAAGCCGCAAGAAATCCGTTAATGGCGTAAAGTTTGTTTCTAACAATAAGTGTAACAAACTTACGTTAATCTGATCCGTTGGCTTGTGAGTTTTATTTAATTTATTTATTTTAATTTTTTTGGAAAATCATTCAGATTGTTCAGGCTTGGTATGCTTGAATAAAACGGCAGGTATACTAATAATTAATTAATTCAGTGAATATACCAGACATTAAACTATTTCCTATCTTTAAGCGACTAGATGCGGCTAAAGTTCCTAACTACGTAAATAATTAAATTCCCAATGTAGTTATGGTTTCTTGTTCAATTTATGAATTTATTAAAGATAAGAGCTAATATATGAGAGATATAATCGTTTTGCGAGTTTATTTGGATTTATAATGGACGTAGGTGAACAAATTTCCATTGATTTGTTTGGTAAAAGGTATCAACGCTTTTTCATTGTTGTAAAAAAAACTCCAGGCTAAGTCATTCTAAAGGTAGCGGTTCGCGCCGCGACAGAGACCGGAGACAGAGACTGGAGACCGAGACCGTTACTTGACCTTAGGTTTTCTGTGTGTCAGTTCACGAGCGAGACCGAGATAGAAGACCGCGACGCGAGACAGAAGACCGCGAGACGGTCTCTAGCCCGGACTAGTACTGTCTCGCGTCTCACTCGAGACGTACGTGCAAAATTGTGAAAAATGACGTCGTTTTCTGATGAAGACACCGATAAATTGATTGAAATGATTAGACAACATCCTACGCTATTTAATTCTCAATTTGACGCATACAGAGATGAAAATTTGAAGGATAATATTTCGTGGTCTCTATAGTTGTATATAATTTGTTGATAGACATTCTTCGTTTTGTTTTATAATAATAATATAATAGCAAGTCATCATCTTCTTCTTCTTCCAATAGTAACTTCATCACTGAATGGCTTTCCATTACGCTGTGGATTAATAATTTTCCAGAACATGACACGATTGACTCTAACGACTCAACAGAACTGAATGAACAGAGGTCTTTACTCTTTAGTCTCGGTACACAACAGACCACCGGAAACGGAGACATTTGTTTCGGTCTCCAGTCTCTGTCTCCGGTCTCGGTCTCCTGTCGCGGCGCGAACCGCCACCTTTAGATCGGAATTTAAATTTAGAATGTAGAAATCAAAGGTTATTGGACGCTTATAACTTCCTTTGTCAAGCGTTTATTATCTACAATATTTGTCTATATAAAATCAAAATAAAACACCTATTTGAATAATATTAAAAGTTTGACATAAATAATTATATAAGATTCTTCGTGATGCGCCAGCTATTCGGTTTCAGGCTATCACAAAAATCATTGAGAATCAACACGCGGAAATAAATGAACGTCACATTTATTGTGATCACCGCAACATCACACGTGTACTTTCTATATCAAGAATAATAGCTGTGCTGTGATAATGATATGTATGTTAATATTATTATCTTCTGTTACATAAATGCCCATTAATATTTTTTTTTACTTTCTTATACAGACGCGTATTAAGTCAGCTACAGGTGGCTTATCATTACCAGTGATAGCGCTGTGCTTTATGTGCAAAATGCAGGGCCTTATGCAATGTTTAGGTTGACCTTGAATCTTCACTCTAGAGCAGTGACGTATACACACAAATTTATTAATCAAAATAAAGTATGTCAATGAAAGAATTGTACATTAAACATTTTTATTTCCCAGAACAAACATTTTTTAAATAAATTATTAAAACTAACAGATAATTTAGATTTTTACCATTCCAATCCACTGATGAGGAATGGTACTAGTTTAGGTCAAAATTCACTATTCGAAATCTTACAATAGTTTTTAGTTTTGAAGTCCTCTAGCTCCAAAAAACACATTTTTGGAAGAATCTGTGCGTCTGTTTGTCGGTTTGTCTTTGAGCACAGGTCAAACGGATGAGAGGATTGAAACTAAATTTTGGGAGGATATTTAATATGCAAATACCAAGTGTCCTATTATTTTTTAGGAAAATCGACGCATGCGCAGAAGAGAGTTGTTTTTTGTATAATGATGGTATACTTTTTCTATGACTAGTTCACTAATTTTATTTATGTCAAAAATATCGTTCTGTTTCTTATTTTAAAATCATGGTATTGACATTATTGGATCAAATGTATTAAAGAGATTTTATTTCAGGATTATTTTTAAGCTTAGTTTTTTATAATATTTTTTACAGAAAAAGTACGCTTAATCATAATAAAAAAATCAAATTTATCATAACCGAAAACTAGTCTTTTTGCCTTTATTTTTAAAACCTAATCAAGCTTTACTAACCACATTAGGATACTGTTGATACATGACGTATTATATTATATATATTTATATTATAAATTCCTTGTCACGACTCCGGCAAATCGTTCAAAAATACCTTTCAATCTTCTTTCATCACACATATGAAACGTTATCGTTATTAAAGAAAATAGATTGATCATTTCAATAAGCATATAATTTCACTTATTTGTGTGTACAATAGAAGTACTTAACTTAAAAATAAGAAACTAGTTTTTAGTTTATTTTTATTTTATTCTTATGCCCGTGGTCTTAAAAAACAGGTACGTAGCCTCGCAATGGTGCCGATGCTTTTATCATAATTACCGTTCATAATACTACAATAACAGCGAAGTTACCTACCAGTCCTTTTAGAAGACGGGCGTTCGTTAGTTTTTTAATTAGCTAGAGATCAATCAGTATGATTTTAATTTTCATTAAATGAGAAATTGCAATAACTATAAAAATGTTACATTTTAACGGGCTATTATCCTCTTTGGTTAATGTATAACTATTTAATAGCTAAAATATACTAAAAATAAAAGTAAATTAATAATACATGACATTAGAAATAAAAATCGTTCAATAATTTATCGTTAATTTATCATTTCTATTGCTAATAATAGCGTGGTTCATAAGTATCAATAATCTATATTGAAACGATAATATTTTTTAAAACTGTATACACCTGTGCAATTTTATCTTCGAGCCAACATTTTCCTTCGCATTTTGATAAAAATTTAGCTTGTCAAGCGATCCTTTTTACAAACATAGATCATTCATGAAATGTAATATTCTATATAACAAAAAGTTTGGTGGCAACACCAGATACAGTCGACTCTAGATAATTTGACAGTCGTTAATTTGAATCTCTCGATAATTTGAAATTTTTTCCCGATCCCTTGAAAAGTACTCGATAAATTGAAGAAAATCAATATGAATTGGTCCCCTCGGTAATTTGAAGCTGAAGGAATAGTATATTGAACGCCAACATGCAATGATTTGAAGTTCGGGCTCTCCGACTCTCTATAATTTGAAGCGTTTATCATGCACAGACCTGTCGATTGTTTACATAAATAAGATATGGGTGAGTTTGCAGTTCGCATTCCAGTCTTCCTTCAAACGTTAAAGTGAATCCCGTTAATGTTTGATTTGTGTTATTAAAATGAATTCAAGAAAGAACAAGCGTCTTTCCATAAGTAAAACAGCGTGCGAGTCAAGCTGGAGAGGATGCTCAATTAAAAAAAGACGTCGCGAAACAGTTTGACATTTTACCATCGACATTGTCGATGATTTGGAAAAACAAAGATCGCATCATCGGAAGTTTAAAATAAAAAATCACAAATTTTGAACAAACTCTTGTTTACTTGATTTTTTCCTCCCTCGCTCTTGGCTATTTAAATTCCTGTTATTTTGAACTGTTAGTAAATTGTAATTTTTCTCTGGTCCCTTGAGTTTCAAATTATCGAGAGTCGATTGTATATTAAAACTGGAAAACATATTGACAAATTAGATTTTCTGACAATGTGTTCTGCAGCTCAGGATCACTGTATGATACTATCGATAGAAACAAATACCTCTCTCGATTTGATCGATAAATCTGACATTGCAGTTTAATGCGAGCAGTTCTCGATTTACTTTACACTTTCACAACTCAAAGAGTTTCCGACCTACACAATATTTACGAGTAAAAGTTGCAGAAATCAATAAAATTAAACGATTAATGACAGACAATTGAAAAACATAACTGTCATTAGTCGTTTAATTTTATTTATTCTAAATAAATACAGACATTAGCAAAGTACAAAGCTTACAGAAATCAGATGATCATGGTGACACATTGAAACAAATGAAGCGACATCCCTCTTCCAGTCGTCCACTTGTCGTTCAGTGAGCATAATCTCGTATACGTAATGTACTACCATTTTTGTGTCTCTTTTATTTTATTATTTTTAGCACGATGGTAGATTTTTATTTGAAGAAAAAGGTGAACCATTCTGTAAGTGTGTATATTTTCTCTATTTGCTTATGATTTTGGAGGATGGAGGATGTCCTTACGAAAAATTCAACTTAAATTCGAATTTAGGAGTCTTAAGCATTACATAAATCGACAACTGCCCAACGTATTTTAAGATTTACTAAAGAATATAATACTTTATACCACTAATATTTATTTTGTTTTCAGTCAAATTTTTTAATAATTTTGAATATATAAGTACCTAAGATATCAAACTGCAATTTATAAAATTAGGCTGAAACGAGACATTATAGAATACTCAGAAGGTTATGGCATCATCTCTTAAATGATCAAATTATTATACATATTTGAGCCTGAAAAATATTTTAGGACTTAAATTATTAGAATTAAGTTACCACAGCAACAATAGAATTAACGAAATTATCCATGGGCTGACGAAGATGATAGCAAACTGGTCACAATTGAAAATATTGATCTGAATATGGCCATTTTAATCTGAAATATAATTACAAATATCATGTTTTGTCAATTCTTGCCTTGATTAATATGTAAGTTTCAAGCACAACTTTCTGGAGTGTTATGTACTGTGGGAGGTCAAAAAGTCAATTTGATATGGGCATAATCAGTATTCAAAAAGTACTATCATCCAGAAAGCCACGTTCAATCACAAGTGTAGCCAGAGAGAACAAGGACGTATTTACATCCCTCAAAAATAGATTTTTCGATTTGCTATTTTATCGATAAAAAATTTAAACAACGTCCGATTTTCGATAGATTAGGTTAAGAAAAATATCTATTAAAATGCAATTTAGGATTTTTGACTTCAATATTTACCTCGAATACTTTTGATAAAAAACTACTGCTTCCTTCAGCTTTGTTTCCATTTCCCTGTAAATATAAGTTTGATTTTGTTATAAAAATCATTAGAACTGTCCTCTGTTCTTCATATTAATTATATATTAATAAACGTTCTCTGAGTTATTAAATGATTAAGTAATATACAATTAGTCATCATACTGATAAATAATTTGCTGAAATTATTTTGATTTTTTTCGCTTTATTTTTTCAAAGAAAGGTCAAACAAGACACGATACAACCTGACAAATAGAATCTAATACCTATTTGTTATGTAATTTCATTCAAGACACGTCTGATAATATTAATTAGTTACGTTTAAAACATTTTATCTGATGTTGCATGTCAGATTGAGATGCCTTGAAGATAAATCATAAAAATAAAATACACATTACAGCGGTCTACTTCTGAACAAAAAGACGTTAATACATTAATGCTCAAAATGAGGTCAGTGTATTTTAAACAAGTCATCTCATCTTCAATCGTCTCTTTTGTTCGAAAATTTCTACCGATTTGATGCTCATAGGCTAACCATTAATCTTATTAAGTACTACATTAAAAATTGATAATAGCTTTAATTAGTAGGCAGTTTTTTAATCGGCAGTTGAAGGTTGAATCAACAACATAAAGGAAGATTCAAAAAGGACGTGAAACAAATTAAACAAATCAAATAGACTTGACTAATCCTCATCCTAAAATATTAAAGAAATCGGCGGACTCCTTTTTGAGGAAACAATAAAAAAGTTTTAATAGGAAAATTGCATTCGCCACTAGAGAAGTAAAGGTCATAGTATGTGCTATGTACGGGCTAACTAAATACATGGCGTGTTTTACGAATGTTGAAAAAACAGACGTGGTTTTGTGAATTTGGCGGAAATTCTGCAGAAGAACGTAGACGATACACTAACCGTTTTCCCGGATATTCTTGAACCATGCACTTTTAATAAAACTGTGCAACATTAGTGAATTTATGCATTCTGTTGTTTAATAAAGTTTAATAAAGTAAGTGCATTTTTTCTGTATTGTTTTTTTCATTAGATGTTCGTCTTGAAAGATTACAATTAAAGGATAAAATACATTAAAGTATTGCAAGTCAAAGTTGCTCAGAGTTTGAAAATTTTTAATCTCAGATATTCGATAACGAAGCGTGAAACTACTTCAATAGTTAATATGACTATATTTTTTTTTTTTCTTAAGACATTAACGGTGATCTGCCGTTTTCATAAAAATTATCAGTAGTTTTACATCGCATTAGCTATGGTCTATGGATATTAACAAAAAAACACAAATCCGTTCATTATAATTTTCCCCGCTATCTCTGTTTTAAGAGTCTTGCATTCAGACAAAAAAATTGAAAAAGATTTTATTTTTATTACGTTGCTACATCAATTAGTTTGTAGGTACCTTAAATTTATGAAACAAAAATAACACAATTACTTCGTTACACCCACGTTTTTCTCGCCTCTATTTTTGAATCTACCTGTATATACAAAAAAATTTAAATAATTTGTGTGTCATTTTTCTCTACTTTGTATACGGTAAATGATTAATTCTATTAATTTAATGTGTATTATTTATAATTTATTTGAAGATTTGAAGACTGCAAATTTACGGGTCTAATGTAGCATTGAAGTCTCTCAGTTTACAATAATAAATAATGTTTTTAGATTTAACGATAATGCGTGATTGTTAAATGTCTTGACCGACATAGTTTGGTTGTCCAGTTATCTCATTCACACTTCAGCTTTATTTGATTTAAGATATTCATTTACATTATTAAAGGTTTTTATTTTCTGGAGAAATTGAATAAATTGAGATTTTAATTTTATATTGTAGGTACTATGTGACCGGGAAATGTCTACTTGATCTGAAATAAATTGCCATAAGAAAGCTCTTGAAATTGGTCCAAATTCTAAGTACCTGTTTGAACTCGTTTCACGGATGCGTTATCCATTTTGTGATGCCAAGTTTTCTCTTATACTTCCCCACCATTGAATTATTACCCCTTATTTTCGCGTTATCAAGGTTTCTTGTACATTTCCGCCGCTAAACAAGTTTCACTTCAAAAATAAATTTTTTTAATCTACGTAGATCTGTCAGTCAAGTGAAAATATGTTCCCACTGTTTTAAAATTTTTGTGACAGACAACGGCGGAAAAATACAAGTAAAATTACTTACACCTCCACCGCCACTAGAACTAGCAACGAAATTTGATAGCAGTCCGACAAAAAATCCTGCAGAATCTTTTCCCCCTGCGTTTGCGTTGTTTTCGTCATCGTCTCCAGCACCGGCGGGCTGAAATTTTTAAAACAAATATAAATATTTATTTCCGAAACATATTTGTTACTTCCCCAGCACCGATGTGCAATTTAAGTGCTCTTGGTGGTATGTAAAACACAATAGCTTTCTTAGATTGTGAGCTGCGAGTATTAAAATAAATTGACTTCTTTTTCACGAATCTACTGTTTAAACAAAAAACTTGCCATAGGGCTACCCTGAGCCGTTAGACAAACCATATGAATGGTAGTTTTTACAATCCGTCGCAAGATCCACCCTGCACCATCCAACATCGGATACAATAAGTTAGTAGCAGTTCCAGTGTCGAAACTGCAAAATTTGCAAGGGATAAGACTTATGCAAGCATCCTTGGCCGAGAAAAAATAATTTAATGTTTATTAAAATAAAAACATTGTAACATATTCTTTATCAAAATCAGTTTGTAGTTATTTTATTACACGTAGCTCACAAGCAAAACATTTTTGTAATATTTCAAGTCTTACATGAAACTCAAATAATCATTTTTTACTTCGTATAAAAAGCATTTTTTAAGCATAAAATAAATATTTTCTGATTTAAATGTAAAATAATGAATCAATTGTGTGCAACTTGTGAAAGTACAATTCCTGTACAGCCTGAAAAAAACATAAGCAAATACATTTTCTTAGTAATAACTTGTGAAAAGTGGAAATATATACAGAATAAAGGCAGAACACACATGATAAATGAGGTGCTACTGTTCTATGCTCAAATTTGAACTCGAGAGTTCGGAATGTTTGTAAAAGACCGTCGAACGTTCAAAAATTGAAAATATTTTTTGTGTGTATGTACCTACATTAATACTAGTGCAAAGTTTAAATTAATTTTCCTAGTAAATGCCGGAAGCTTGCAATTTATAAAATTTATTGAACTTTCTAAGAATGTTGTTATAGTTTATTTATTGTTAAAAAAGTAGTGCAGCTGCATAGTGCAATATTTTATATACATCTTTTATTTACCGCACTTAGACCAGGTAGTGTGGCTGCTAATAAATTTCCCAAAAATTCGCCAACACCTCGCTGAAATTATATAAGAAATTTGAGATATAATATTATGACTCCGGGAACCATTTTTGAAATTTACATGCAACTGTATTCATGAATTCCGCAGTTCCATAAATTAGTCTACATACAACAACGGAATATGTTCCCTGAGCGGCTTAAATTGATAAGAGAAGTGTAGCTGGATACGCGTTATAAAAGCAATTAGGTTTCTCCAAAAAAATATATGACAAGTTTAAATAGCGACACATTTGCATACACTTTCCGAATGTTAAATGAACAAGACTTAGGTCGAGCTTAGAGTTTTTCTACAAACACAGTTAAAATTTAAAAACACGAATTATTTTACACTTTTTTAGTTTGGTCTTAGGTACTAAAAAATGTACACTAATGATAATATGCAAAAGAAAATTTTGTATCTATAAGTTAAAAACGATGCATGTTCAGAGTCAAAAAATCTTTGGACGACCAAAATATAGGTAGGGTAGTCTAAGAGATACGTTTTTTTTACGACCATAAAAAATTGGAAAATATCGAAAAAGTTTTTAATTTGGTCAAAGTTGCAAAAAATGGAACTACAGACGGAAACCTCGTTACTGTTTATTATATTCGTATTGATTATAATAATATTTTAAAAATGGAACATGAATACAGCACATGATATGTAGTCGAATTATTTACCGGTCCCCTTTCGCCAGCAAATCCCCTAAGAGCTGCTGCGGCAACACCGCCAAAGAAACTTCCTACATCAGAACCACCGTTTCCTTCTGCGTCAGGCTATATTATAATAATATAACAATTTAAATACATTTACAACACGTTTTTGTTGTCTATTTACAAAAATATATGATACACTACCGCAAAGAAGCTCGAAATTATATTCGTCAAACCACTAAAATCATATCCTCCATCTGGTGTTGGCTAAACAAAAACGCAAATAATGAGAAGAAATGATTACATGAATAATATTGGAAATATTCAACCATAGAAGAGCTAAGTAATTTAAAATGAAAAAGTTCTTCTATAGCTGGTTTCTGCAATAACGTTTATAATAATAAATAAATTTTAAATTTATTCAGTAAAAGCAATAAAGTCATTATCTATTTTTGATGAAGCAGTTAGTCCGGAAAAGTTCAATTCACATTTCTCACTACAACTATTTTCAGTAGGTACATTATTTTGGATTTTTTCAGAATATTTTTGAAATCAGTTTCAGTAACTCGGAACAATAGAACATTACTGCTGCATAAAATCTATGATTTAAGAACCTTTTTTATATCTAAAGAATAATTCAAGGCAAGAAAAACACGCAAGATGAAATTTTTAATATGTTTTTGAACCGATTTCAATTAGAGATTTTGATTTCAATAAGAACAGTACCTAACGTTATTGCAAAACATTATTGTGAAGAGATAATTTACCGCACTAAGACTTCCGATTAAAGCAGCAAGTGTATCCAAGTCAATCCCTCCTCCTTCGCCCTAATGTTGAGAAAAATTAAATTAAATTCAAATCACTATCTAATGCACTCATGTTATATGTAAAATTACCCCGCTAAGAGGAGCAAGTAACATGGTTATAAGACCTCCAATGCCACCCCCTCCTTCATCTTCGTCTTCATCTTCACTGTCTTCAGTTTGACGTCCCAATTCAAACTCAATTAAATTTGGTTTGAACGTTTCGGTTTCCTCACGCAATTCACCGGCCGTTTTGTTTAATTCCTTACATATAAATGAAAACCATTAAGATAAAAATATATCTACAACTAAAATTGTATTCAATATTTCAGCTCTTAAAGAAATATTATGACTGGAATATTTGATTTGTTTGAATAAAAAAAGCATTTTTCTAATAAACTTTTTTCATTCAAATACCACGACGAAGCTCTTCACGACATAAAATAATAATTTCTTTTAAGATCCATAGTTTCGGAACATTCCGTAACCCTCACGGTAATCAATTTTGTCAGCCTCCAGCTTTTTATGACGGAAGTATTTATAAGTGAAAGTGTTTTTCAATGTTCTAAAGAAACTTGTAAATAGTTTTAATATAAGATTTACCCATTGGTTTTCATTTTTAACAATATTCCCTTATGAAAACATCATCTCCAATTAGAGACATCTTGAAAACATCATGTTCTGATTAATTGGTCAATATTAAACACTTACAATATGTCAACCATTTGTTATGCGGAACGAATAAGAGAAAATGTGAGATAAATGAGTAAATACCCTGTTATTACACAAGTTAGTTCTAATTCAGTGAATGGTTTTTTTTATTCATAATAATAATAATATATATTCTTGCGGTGGTCCAACAAAAGTTAATAAAAGTTTATAACTACGACAACCGCTAATTGACAAACGAATATTTTGTAATATTATATCAATTATTAGTTATTATCTCTCGGATAAGCATGTGCAAAATGCAGACTACCAACTAAAATATAAAATATCAACAATCAAATATGTTCAGACTTCTCAGGTTTTTTTTTTGTTGATCGATCTTTAATAATAATTTAAATTATATTTTGTAAAATTTAAGTAATGATATATTGATGTGATTCAGTATTTTCAAAAAAAAAAAACATATCTATCTGCATTCTATTTGAATAAGAATAAGCAAACAATCTAGACGAAACGTAAAAAAATAATTGACATAAATATTATTGAAGACAGTCTTATGATTTGCATAATCATTAATAATAAATTATAATTGCACAGTAATAGAAAAATTGCAATTGACCTCATATAGCACCAGTTGTCAATTTAACGACTGTATTCATTTCAAAATAATTCAGACGCGAATGACCTTAGTTCTTGGGCATCTATAATTTACAGTCTACTCTCAAATAGTTTGTATAGCACGGGAACACTTTAATTATTATTTGACTCCTGATTTAAAAGATTAAATAATTGATATTACACTTTCGGAGCTAGAATAGGGCATTTTTAAATTTTAGAATAGGGATTTTTCATTTATTTAAGCACATTATTTATGTTTAGTTCGCATGTTTAGACACTCCGATATATTGACTCGAGAAGTTAACTTATATAAAAAAAAAACCCAACCTTACCACTTAGCAAACCAGTGCCTGTAGTTCGACTAGAAACAGGAATATTTAAGCTCGACATTGATGCTTAACTGGCTGGTGAACCATGTGAACAGACTTCCCAAAATTTGTCTTATTCGACTGTAGGAAATAAGTTCATGGTCCAATTTGAATTTCAATTGAACAACCGTTCAAGTTAAACATCACAACTAACCATCAATATTAAAAACATCGAAAGAAAAAAAAAAACATCGATAATGGATGTTTGTGAAGTGTCGAATCGATGTAATTCAACAATGTACATAATTCAATGATCCACCAACAAGGTATACTGTTTTATATTTTCATTACATAAATTAAACTCGTAAAGCTTGTATAGTGAGATTTTTCCCACAAAATTTAATCTTACCGATGTTACAAAAAGATCAACATCAAAAATGAAACATCGATGTTTTCAAATCATCGATTTTTGATGCTCATTCCTACACACTACAGTTAAACCGATTACTAGCTGACTTACGCACTGGCGTAGATTCGTTCGATTTTTAGTCACGTCAATTTTCTGAGATTACTGTCATTTAATATTTTTTTTGCACAACAAAAAAACCTATTAGTTTATGTCGCATTAAAATCAATTAACCAGCCTAAAATAACTTAATGACTTCTTTTAACCTTGCGTGCGTGATTAATAGCTGCATTGCTAATTAATTACTTTTTAAGTAGTATTTTTTTATTGTTAGCAATAACTAAACAACTTAACGATATGACGAACTTGACATTTAAACAAATGAATTATAAAATCTGTCCTTTTATTTGACATGAATTTCTTTTCTAATCACGCACATTTTAGCTTCACCGTTTTCACATAATCTTTGATAATATAAAAATCAATAAAACATTAGGATTAACATATTAATAATTTAGAAAACAGTCCACCGTAAACTTTTACTAAAACTTCATGAAATGGTAGCATTTTAACTCTTCAATTCCCATGTCCAAGTTAATAAAGATTTTTGGTTTCTTTTTAAATAAAATACCTTATATACATTTGGTTATGACAAGAAAAAATATAAATAAAAAATAAACTACCCCATTTTTCTTTTATGGTGGTGTCACCTACAGGTGACACTGGGCGTTGTGAAATTTGGACTCTGAAGCAGACACAGATTGTTTCTTATTATTACGGTAGGAATAAAACGTCAGAGTTTATAATAATTTTATTTATATTTAGATATATCAGTTCCTTTATAATAAAAATAGTTTATCTGAAAGAAACAACACTTATTTATACTAATATTATAAAGCTGAAGAGTTTGTTTGTTTGTTTGATCGCGGTAATCTGAGGAACTACTAGTTTGAATTGAAAAATTATTTTTGTGTTGGATAGTCCATTTATCGAGGAAGGCTATAGGCTATATAATATCTCGCTACGACCAATAGGACCGGAGCATCATCGAAAAATGTTGCAAAAACAGGAAAAATTATTCCTTTTGAGAGCTTCTGTTGCGGCGTAAACGGTTATTATAATACCCAGTGTCACCCGCAGGTGACACGGCATATTTCCAACGTCGCAAAAAACATGTTCAAAGTTATTTTTGTCAATAAAAACATTTGTGCAATAGCTTATTTATTCATTTATTACATGCAATAAGAAAAAATAACAATAGTTACGATCTAGGCATTTTTATTTCACTTTTTATCGCAAGAGATTACACAAACACAGACTGCTCGAATTTCGCGCGAAACATCTGATTGTATTTGACAGATGACATTTGGTTAGTGTTGTCAGAAAAAAATAATTAATAGTTTTACTTATTGGCTTTGCAACAATGGTAGTGGAATTTAATAATAAAATCTCCGTGTGATAGAAAAAAATATTAAACTTCTGCTACAAGTGACACTGGGAATTGAAGAGTTAAGCATCTAAAATCTCTATAGTCTATCTATTTTATATCTGATGATTTTCTCCTCTAGAAGTACGGATATATAGAAACTTCGTCACTAAATGTCTCATTTAAACAGATTTTCATTCGACGCTTCACTATAAAATTGTCATCACTTCACAAAGTGCACAGAAACTTAAATATCATGCCGAATTTCACTGAAAACTTACGCCATATTTACTTTAAAAGGCATTGAACTGACCAGAAGTAATATAACAAAACTCTAAAATATAAAATCGATACTGTACAATATGAAAAAATCAATTTAGAATAATATGAAAAGAAATGCTATGTTAAATATACATTCCTATAGGTGTGCATAGTAGACATATTTTCCTTATAATTAATTATTGTACAACTTTATACATTCAAAACTATTTATGTTACGTAAGATGCATGAAAGTGCGTCAATAACTTTATAAATTCAAGATGCAGGCATCAGAGCTAATTAATAATATAAAAATTTTAAAGTGTGTCAAATTCCTGTTAAAGATATGCAATGTATAGATTAAGATCAATCGTTGACGTCATTAAAATCGACTTTTTTCTGAATATTGTGAAAATTAATACACTCTGAAATAAAAATCGAATCTTAGGCTGTGTATAATCTTGCGTATTTTTTGACAGTGTAAATTTTTGGTGAGATGATTTCTATAATTTATTATTGCTTTCTACACCCCCCCCCCCACTCTTATAAAATAATGGCTTTGCATAGCTGTATAGCGATAGTAAAAACTAAAATGACTTATTTAACACTTGTGCTGTAAACTAAAACAAATAATCCTGCAGTAATTTTCAAAAGCGACCTGTCATTTACCATTTAACACTACAAGAGGAACAGAGATAGCAAATGAGTGTAATTTCCGTAAACAACCCAAATAGAATGCAAATGGCTGTGAAAATTATTGAAAATAGCCTTATTATGATATGAAAAACAGTTATTTTATAGGAGGTAGTTGCCGAAAATGTGTTATGAGTCTTGAACGTAGTGATGTTATGACTCCTGTGACTGATAAAATTCACTGATCGCTCATTTTTTCAAAATGTCACAGCTCGTACATAATAACTGCAATCACTAGAAACATAAACTACTATTGCTTACATTTCAAATTCATTGGACAGAATCAAGTATTTTTGTTTTTATTTACGTACTCGAGTAAAGAATCAAGTTCTCATTCGAATACTATGTCCTTTTCTAGCATGTGATACTTGTGCCAGAATATTAACATTCCATGGACATGCAGACATCACAAACTATTTTGTGATTAATTCGTTTTTAAATATTCGGAAAAAATAACATCTGTATTCATTTTAACCTTTTCGCGCCGAAGACCGTATATTCCCGTGATAAAAAAATGTGACAAATAGTCGAAGACCGTATTTATCCGATTTCATTATATTTACGCGACGAATGCCGGACGCTACCGTTTTATGTGTTAGATATGTTTATTTCTGTTTATAGGCAAGTTTAACCTTGTCTATTATTTTATTTGTCATGTATGAATCTGGCAGTAGTAGTTCTTATTTCATAGTGGGTACACGAACCACTGAAATAACAGAAACGAATCCGGAATTAGGAAAATCAGGACAAATAGTTTTAACGCTTATGAACAATTATCTTCATAAGGGTCATTGTTTGTATGTAGACAATTGGTATAGTAGTCCGCTATTGTTTAGATATTTGCATCAAAATGAAGTTAATGCTTGTGATACTGTCAAGAAAAACAGAAAACACATGCCTAATTTTTCACAAAAATTGCGACAAGGTGATGTAATTTTTAATTCTTCTGGACCAATCCTTGCAATTAAATGGTTCGATAAAAGAGAAGTTTACATTTTAACAACTATGCATGAAATGTCAATGACTGTTACAGAAAAAGTCAATAAAACAACAAAAGAACATATTCAGAAACCTACTGCAGTGCTCGAGTATAATCAAAATATGGGTGCTGTGGATAAATCTGATAGAGACGCCGATTACCGTACTTTTCCGATAAATGTATGCTATAACGACGAAGACCATACGATTCCGCAAACCTCGAAAACTGCCCGTCTTATGGACATACTTAATAGGAAAATAGCACGGCGCGAAAAGGTTAATACCCACATAGATACTTAACATTTTAAGTACGTATCGAGTACTTTCTGATTTTTGTATTCGATTACTCCTATTACCACTTATTGACGCATTTTAATCTATTTCTGCCTGCATCTAGAATTTGAGACTACAAAATTACTAGGTGCTCAATTGTAATAGCTGTCGAGAGTCTATAATTTACAATCTTTCTATCTAAGTAGGTGCTCAAGCATTTATAACAGATTTAAAGGTTACCTCTCTGCGAATTCTGTTTTCTTCACGATTACCGTTGGTTACCGATTTCTGTAATGTTTGCAATATTTGTGTTTAACAACATCTAGAATGCAGCGCATGTAATTTAATTTATTAATCAATTAGCATAAACAGGATACAAACATAAGAATTAACATTTGAATGTAACGTTTGTTCTTTGATGAGTCAAAATAATATTTACTGAATAAAAATTATGCAACTGAAAAAAAATTGTGAGAAATTTTTTGACGTAATTAAATGTTTGTATAATAATATGTAGAATATTTTAAATAGCCATTGAACTGAATTTAATAACATATACGAGTACGCCTTGTTTAAGTGAGAATGGTATATTAGTAACTTAGAATAAAATAAAAAAATAAGTCATTTACCTTATAAAGCACTTCTATATTGCTTTCAGTACTTGGATGAAATGTTGTGGTCGATGGTTTATGGGACGTGTGATCCTAAAAATCGAAAAAATGTTCGTCAGAGCTTTGAACAATAGTGTATATGCCATATAACAAATACACTGACATGTTTGATAAATATTTTATACGTTTATAGTCCGTAAGAATTTATTTCTACATTAGCTGTAGATGGCTAATATAATTATTAGAAACATTCATTGTTACAATGTTAAATTAGAAAAATTTATTTTTTATCCACTGTCACCGTCGGGACTCAAACTCGAATCTTTTCACTTTCGCGGCGGAATGAGTTTTCAGTTACTCTACGGTGCGTTATCTCAACGGTCAATTCATCTGAATAAATAAATTGTAACATTAAATTCACCATATGCTAGAGCTGATTTTAGCAAGGTAACGCTAGACATGAACCCTCTTAGTAGTAAGAAAGATGGAAATTTCATCTGTTTCATTTGTAGCTCTCACTACTGATAGGGTTCATGTCTAGCAGATGTGGTGAATTTAATGTTACAATTGCTTTATTAAGATGAATTAACTGTTGAGAGTAACTGAAAACTCATTCCGCCACGAAAGTGGAAAGATTCGGGTTTGAGCCCCGACGGTGACAATGGGTAAAAAAGATTTTTTTCTAATTTACGATTGTAACAATGAATGTTTTTAAGAACAATAACAGTAATAATAGTTTTTGTGAAAAATAAATCTGCATAAAAGTAAAACCGACATTATTTGTATTTACTGTGGGTAAATTAACACTCATTAACAAAACGGTGTAAAAAATGTGATATAAATGTCAAATTCTGTAAGCAATAATACTTTCGCAATTTATGAGATAATCACTAAAAGCTGTTAAAGTTGTATTGAAATATCCCCAAATTGGAAATAATTCCAAACATGAATAGCCAAATCGATTGAATCAGATTTATTAAGTTAATTTTGATAAACAAAAATGAGTACGATTTAAAATTAATTGCAAACTTGGCCAATCCTTTGTAATAAAACTTACTGAACCGGGAAAATATGTGCACAAAGAACAAAGGAATTGGTTTTTCTAATCAGCAATCAACAATAATTATTGTTAACGTTATAATAAACGATTAAATATTCCTATCAAAGAATTAGTAACGAAAGAATGTGTGAGACGTGATCGCAATTCTATTGATTATATTACTGACTTTCTGGGAACTTTCAATGATATTTTTAAAATTATTTATTTCAACTATGATTATAAATACTCATCGTAAATTTATAACATTTAAGGGTTAAGCTACTTTTCCTCGTTGAAAACTCAAAACGTAAAACTGAATCGTAAAGAATATATTTATATAATAAAACGTAGCGATAACACGTAGTGAAACCTTCGGCTCCACCATATTACGGTCTAGTGGCGAGTATAAAAACCTTCTCCATGAAAAATGTCAACTTTCATGTTGATCGGTCAAAGGGTATCGAAGTTTATTAATCTCAAACAGATGTACCAATATCCATTTTTATATAATATTGGTCTCCACGAAAAACAGCTTTATTTTAACGCGATAAATATAGCCAATGTCCATCCTGAAGGTCCATTCTAAATATTGGTGAAAAAAATTTTGAAATCGGATGAGTAGTTTCGGAGATTACCTCCTACATTCAAACTTACAAACTTTACCTCTTTATAATATTAGTATTTATTTGTTTGTAGGGGAAGGTACTTTAAAATGGGATACTTAGGTAAAATGGGATACCCTAATTATTTTTAAATATACCCAATGCCATCTTTTGTAAAATTCACGAAATACACCTCACTTGATAAGCATTCATATGTAGTACTTTCAGTACGATAGTATTACAAGTTTCAAATTTAAGCAAGTTTTTAAGTTTTCAACAGTTTTGTTATAAGAATACTGGTATGATAAGGTAAGCATTTTGCCTAATTGAGTAATGAGATTATGACGGCGATATTTTTACCAGTTTTAGTGTCAAAATGTGTCACTTCGTATATAAAATTTCCGCGCCAATTTTGTAGTTTATAATAGTGCATGCTGTTTTTTACATAGTGTAGATACGTTGATAAAATGGGATATGGAGTATATTGCTAAAACGCCGCAAGGAGCAAGTGGTAAAAAAAAGCGGTAAAGAAGACGAACGCAAAGACAAACGGTGCAAAAATGAAGAAGAAAATAGAAATAATTACCATTGAAAATAAAAAAACTGATAGTGAAGAAAATCCCGTATGCTTTTATTGCGACATCGATTTTTTTAAAAGTAAGGCCAAAAATGGGTTCATGAAGCATGTAGTGGAGCAAACAGTGATGATGAACACTTCGACTGTGATCTTTGTTTATAATTACGTACACTAAACGCAATCCCATTTTAGCTACATAATGAATCCCGTTTTAAACACACAGTGTTACTAAAATGGGAAATAACCATGTGACAAACAAAAACATTTTTTTTTAATTTGTAGTCTTTATATTTTTGTATTTTTTTAAAATAAAGTTATGTCAAAACTGTCACGTATCAAATTTGCAGTAATTAACTCTCTGTAATTTTTTTTCAGAACTTATAATACCTTAAGTATCCCATTTTAGAGTACCTTCCTCTACTTAAATCTACAAAAAATGTTAAATTATTTGAATCTAGTAAAATATTTAAAAACTGAAATAGTATTTCGTGTTTTTATAACAAATTTAAGTATGTAGTAGCTCTCAGGATTCTTAAAGCATTCGACATCAACCCTTATTTTTAATGTTTGAACATACCCGAAATTTCGCGTCTGTATTTGGGCCACCATACTCTATCTTTTTACCAAATAACAAATTTTTTTGTCAAATAGTTTCAAAGAAAATTGCGTGCCACAGACGGACGGACTAATGAACGAGCACCGAAGTGATTCCATAAAATATGTTTCATTCTGCGCGGAACCCCAAAAACGTCTTTTATGTGTTTGATTTATAAAAAAAGGACTTTTTTTTGTTTCTGTAATTATTTCTGTAATTACTTACCGGAATATCGTTTTCTGCCATATCTACCGTCGCATTAACAGCTCGTCTTCTTCTGTCACGATTTGTTGTTGTTTGTGTCTCCATCATGGCAAGTAGTTCCACCAGAACTGGAAGAATTTCTATTTCTTTAAGATTCTTTAGTCGAATTGTCTTCTTCGAAATGTCATCTTGAGCTATGAGACGTGCCAGTTCTTTTTGCAGCAACTAAAAAAAGAATGCAATTTAGAAAATTACGTTTTAATACAAAGCTAAGTCAAGTTCACGGAGTTGGGCCTAGTCACACAGTTGTGTCTTAAATCATATTTTACTAGTAATAATAGACCCCATTTTTTATGATTTTAGTTAGGTATCGAATAAGTTTGTTCAGATATATACAAAATTTCTTATATTGTTCTGCTGTTTTGAGTTTCAATCGACCAATCAGATCTATCAGGTGTTGATCACGCAGTTTTATTTTCTATATCTGTTCATGAGATAGCAATATAAATGTCAGAGATGTGAAAATCGGATACCCAAGCTAAGATCGCTCTCCCATAAGTACCCGACTTTGACGCTTCACTGACAATGTTCAAATGAGAGCAGCTTCTTAGGAATCAGGAATCTACGAGTTTCACATCTAGGTAACTCTGAGAAAAAATCTTATTGTCATTACGGCATCACCTCGTATTGTTGATAGAAGAGTATTATTTTTTTCATATACAATATATGAGACAAATGATTATCATCTTATTTTGAAAATTGACCTCAATATGCCAACTAAAGTATAATACTTAAAAGAATAATTTTCATTGAAAACCGCACTGAAAAAACAATTCTTGCAAATTAATAATAATAAGGCGATCTGTAGCTAAACATCTAAAAATATTTTTTATCCTACCTCCTATTAAATAGCTGCTTCACATGCATGTTCACAGGTAAGTAAAATGGCCAATTACACACTGGTGCTATATACAAATTTCATAGTAAATCACTGTATGACTGTCGGGTTTTTTTATAATTTACTATTGAAGTGATGTTTGTTCAAAGTGAACTGTCAAAAAAAAAATTAATTATATGAAAATCAGCTATTTTATAGAAGGTATATTAAAAATACTCTATGTATATATCTTGTGCATAATTGTATTACAACTCTTAAATACGTAGTAAAACTCGCTGATCTAAATCTTTACAAATTAATATTAAGAACAAAAAAATATAAATCGTTTTAATAAAACTGAAATACTTTTTATGTTTTTTTGCAAAATAATCACAAATCCAAATAATATCTATTGACTAGATGTTTATAAGTAAAAATGGAGTCTTACTTTTAAGTTCATCGACTTCTTTGAAACTGGAGCTTCACTTTCATTATCCGCATTGTCAGGTGACCTTTGTGTCAATGGAAAGCTTGAGGTCAAAGTAATGAAAGACGTAATAACACAACAAATATAGATTAGCACTCTCATTGCGATACCTTAAAAAGACAACAACACTGTAACGGCACAATATATTCACAATACTTATTGATTTCCATTATTCTATAAACATCTATGCATAATAAGATGTTTATTCGTTGGCGTCATGATTTAAACGGTCCTGCCAAACATAATGCTGCTCACTAACAACGAAATAAAACACGCTTTTACCGTACTTGCGTTACACTAAATGTAAATTTGTAAATCTTCGCGAAGAGTTTAAATGTGAAGTTCTCTACAATGCTTATACAGAGTGTTCGAAAAAAAATGAAAATCAACAAAACCTTAAATTTGGAATGTTTATCAATTTATTCAACCAGGGTACTCTATATACGTAGATCATTAAAGTGTAAAAAACGAACAGTGGTTTCACTGGCATTAATGTCGATTTTATCTACAGCTCTGTTCGCGTTAAAATAGTTTTGATAGGAATATTTTCATTACCTATGGATGGCCGGGTAAACATTACCCTCTATTTTAATAATAATAATAATATATATTTCTCTATTGTATATACAAGCCATAGGCTGGAGAGGTCGTTATAACAAATTAAAACATTTCATAAAAATTTCATAAAGAAAAATTTAAAGAGTCCATATCAAGGGTCCACATCAGAGGCCATAAACTCATTAATGGTATAAAATACATTTTCTATAAAAATGACTAATTTTTTTTTAATTTAGAAATATTGTTTTCGTTTTTTAAATCTATAGGCAACTTATTATAGAATCGAATGCAGTTGCAATACATATTTTTACTATACTGAGACAATCTGTGAGATGGGTACCAACTGATAGTGTAACAAATTACATTAAAAGCGATCCAACCGCTTTCGACTTATGTATCCCCTCCGAAACCCGAAGAAATCCGCAAGAAAACTAATTTGCAAGACAGAATATCGTTACCTTCATCTTTAATGTTAATGTGTTTATTATTTTTCGAGCCGAATCGATTTAAAATTCTACAATGCTCTTCTTATGGAGCAGTCTACGGTCATTGTCTAATCAGACAAGCCAACAATATGTTAGTCTTGTAAGGACCAAAAAATGTCAATATATTAAAAAAACCCGGGTCGCAGTGCCAAAACCCTGCCGACAATATAGTGTATTTGATAATACAGGCAGTGTGGCTTTATTATGCGAACTTAAGTTGGTTTTTGGGAAAATAAAAAATTTGACTCCTTAATACACCCCTTAAAATAACATTTTTTTTTTCTTAATTGCAATATTATTATCAATCGAACCTCTATACCAAATTATATACAACTTTCAGTAAATAATTCACTATCTGCAAAGTAGTGTTTTCATAAAATTTTTAAGTCCGGTCCTGTCGGGCCGATTTTTTTAAAATTTTAGGGACATTTTTTAATTACTACTGGAAGGTTAAATGTCAATTTTGAAACGATTCGGAGAATTTTTTCGGTATTTTGGGGCCCAAAAACGTTTTTCAACCCCTAAAAACTACCCTTAAAATAGCCCGATTACGCCCATTTTAAATAGGCTTCTTGCGGTGATGGAGTTCAACACGTGGGCCAAATTTCGTTAAAATCAATTAACTCTTTCGAAAGTTATTGCCCGCACACATATATATATATATATATATATACGCATATATATATATATATATATATATATATATATATATATATAAATATATATATACATATATATATAAACATTTTTAAAAATGGTGCCAAAGTGTTTAGGAGGTTATGAAACGTCGAGAAATTTTGGTCCGACCCCTAGGTCCCGCCATCCGACCGACGCCAATAGTGTATGTTGCCTTATGGCAAATACACTAAAAAGAGAAAACTTTATTAATATCATTTCATTTACATTACATCCCTACTATTACTATTTCATAAGGAAAATGAAATATTTACTGATAGCTAATTTTAGTTTTATAAATCAGAGACCCACTTTCGATTTTTTTTAACCATTTTAACACAAAGACTCAAGCTAGTAGTGTTTGTCGCCTAAACTCTCATTTCTAGTAAGTACTCACTATAACTATACAATAGCAGTTCGTAAAAAAAAAAACATTGCACCAGTTGCTTACCACAAATAAGATAAATATTATCATTATCGCTTTTATTTTTATTATAGGTATCGAACATTCAGTAGAATTTGTCTTCTTCATCGCATTTAAACAATAATTTTAATAACATTGTTTAATGCTACATAACTATGTGAGCTCAGTTATGCTCAGCTTACGAAAATAATTACCTAATTAGAATGCGTTACTTTCTTCGTTTATTGCTTACTGCAGTCTCTGAATGTTTATTGTTATAATTGCTCGGTTACGATTTAAGATTCGCGTCAAAGCCGTGTAAACCTTATTATTGTTCTCACATTAGCGACCAAATTTAATGGGATTATAATAAATGTACTACACAACGCAAACACAAAAGATTGAAGTATAGCAATTATAATCAGGTTTGAATTATATTATGGCAATACATCTTTTCGTCATTGTATTTTAATCCGGAAAAATCATCGTATGAGTACTTTGAGTTTGGGTAGCAGTGGACACATGTAGTTTATTACAATTGCTCTAACCATTCTCAAGTGATAGATTGATATACAGACATAGAGAAACAGATAAAAATTTTAAAAACACAATTTCCCAAGTAGGTGTCCCAAAAAAAACCCTAAACCTGTAAAAAACGAAATTACTGCTTTTAGTAATGATTTACTTTTCACGTAGGTATTAATAGATCAACGAGGAAAAAATGTATACCAATTTAACTCAATTATTTAATTGTATTTTGATTCTAATTTCTAATTTTGTTCCGATTCATCCAGCAATACGTTTCATTTTCGAAGTGATTCTCAAACGTTATACAGAAGTAAAGCTAACTAATAAAAAAAAAAGCATCCAAAGCGCTACTCTTATAAGCTTATGTTGATATTTGCCAAATTGTATAAATTTACAATTAAAATTATGTGTTTATATTATATACGAGGATTTTTGAAGTAAATACTTTTTATGCGACATTATACAACCAACGTTACATAAGTAGCGTTATTCGTTCTGGGAAAAGCGTCATGCATAACGCGTTATACGGTTTACTATTGCTTGTTTATCATTTGTAAGGTTCAGTCGATCAACTGACAAATTAGACCAGTTAGTCGCGGGTGGGATCCCCCGTGACCCAAATAATATTTTTGTTTTTTACGATGTATTTTATATATTTTTTTTTTGTATATTTTTCACACACTGAACAATATTTACATAAAACTAATATAGTTTGTTTGTACTTATAGTACTACTACTAAATAGATAAGTAGGTTAGAAAATCCATTAAATATATAGGTTTATAAAAGATATTACTCAATTAATATTTCGTAACGAACTGATATAAATCTGACACATGGTCTTTTATGGTTGACAAATCATCTTATGGATTTCGTAAATATGTTAAAAAGGTAAACGAAAACACTATCATTCGTTATAATGGGCACAGTCTATGGGTATTTCGACTATAAAATCGACTTACTGTGGGGTTTCCATCAAAACCAACATTTAAGGATATGGGATATTCTGAGGGTGTTTAAAAATAAATGTTAAACATTACTTTAAAAAAATCATCTAAATTCTAAAATGAAATAAAATATTAGAAAAAAAGCTTTTTAAAGACCAGTATTTATTACACTGTATTAAAAAGGCGAAGTATTTTTTATGATTTTGGTTCATAATTATAAAAGCGTTGGATGCAGTTAAGTATTCACGACCCATGCTTTTTATTATGAACCTAAATTATTACGAATTATTTTCTTCCTTTTTAGTATACTGTATAATAAAACCCCGTCTTTAAAAAACTTCTGATATATTATGAGCACATTCTTAGTTATGTTTTAACATACGCATTTCTCATAATGGAAAAAAATAACTATCGTATTATAGTTGTTAATCCTTTTCATTTGATGTGCATGTCAAGGGAATTCTAAACAAACAAATAATCCGCCATCTTGGGGCCGCCGTATTGGATTCAAAACAATATTAAACATACTATATTGCATTGTCACCAAACATATCCACGAGTGCAAAATTTCAAAGCTCCACCTTAATTATAGAACTAGTTAAAATTTCGATTGTAAGATTTGTCCCAAACTGACTCAGTGATAAACATATGAAGTTCAATAGAAATTTGTAAAAATGTATGGTGTTTTCGGGTGAGAATCATTTTCTTCTTTTAACACTTTAGAGTAGGCCGGAACAATTTCTAATAGGTTTGTGAAATATCAAATTGCGAATGTGTTTCTATATTATAAGCATATGTTTATTACCTAGTTATTTGTTTTTGTGCGTGATAGATAATTGTCCATTTTGCAAGACAGATATAAATTATTACATTCCAATCTTAGATGTTGTGTAAACAGAAAAATATCACACAGTCTCTAATTTCTTCAAATTTTCCCTGTCATCTATCTGAATAAAATGCGTCGACAATTCTGAGCTTAAGAACATTTGATATTTTTTTGTGAGGGCACGAATTTGCTCTGACATTTTGTTCAGGTAACAAATTAGAAATTTTTTCAAACTCGAAATACGCAACTTTTAAATCTGTGACAGCCGAACTGTACGAACGCCGCGCGGTCTGTTAAATAGCTCCAGACACAGTGATTCTAGTCAGACATCAGGAGTACAAAATTGCATGTAGACAAAGATATATAGTTCTGCCAGTGACGCTACAGCTTGAACTGTATGAATGCCGTCCGGCACACAGTAATATTATTTACAGATTACGTATGTGAAACTGAATCGGATCGGATTGGCTTGGAACGGCAGTGTATATGCACACTGGATGTTGCCGAGTCGACCCGTGCGGACTAGTGCGTGAGAATTCAATTAGCATCATGTATCCCAAAGCTGTCAATTGTGTCAAGTGGATCTGATCCGGACCTTTACATTAACAAAATCTACATGTAAATGTAATAATGACATTTACAGAATAATGTTTTGCCAACAACGTTGTAATCTCTAACTCTTAATTGTAATTCAGGAAAATAAGACAAAGAACAAAATTTCAAAAAAAAATCCGACCAAGCTACATTTTTCTGTCGATCTTTATTCAGTTTTTAAAGATATCGATCTGGGACAAAAACACGTCTAAAGCGTTCTTTGCTTTAGGAATACGCGTAATTCAATTTACAATTCGATAAAGAACATGATAAATAAAGCTGCTGAAAGGAACATTCAGTTTTAGCCATAAGTTTCCAAGGCGACAAAAAGAACTTTCTGATCCTTTTTTTGGCTATACCGTTCCACATATCCAAAAATGTGTAAGACCCAAATTTTTAAGAATTTTTAAGAAGGTATAATTTTCGTTTGAAACTCTTTTTATATATCTAATAGTTTTTTAGACTTTTGCAGAAATCTATGGGGTAGTTTTACCACCTCCATTGCCTTCATAGGCTACAACTCACGTGTCCCAATAAACAAAATAAAGAAGTACTTAGGTACTTATATGTGCCAAATTTCGTGCTTTTATCATAAAGTGCGAAATACTTAGTCTTGGGTAGTTCGCGAACGACCTAGGTGGGAAGAGCGCTCCTTTAGGTGAACTGAGCGAACTAATTCGTCAATGACGTCGCTCTTAGTTCTTTTTATATTTATTTCTCTGGCGTCCGTTCTATTGTGCAGTGACGCTACATGACCAACCAAACGATCACTTTTGCTTTTAAACTAGGTAGTATTTTATATCTATTCATGTAATAATTCGAGCTAATAACTGTTTAATTTATACTATTTTAATAAAATTCGAGTAATTTTTCACCCGAGTCTCTTATTAAAGTATATAATTTATAATGTAAGGTTAAAGTTTTATTAGTTCACAACAATTATTGCTGGTTTACAAAATTATTAAAAAGAACTAAACGAACTAAAAGAGCGAACTAGTTCGCCATAAGACTGCGAACTAAATTGAGTGCTCCCAACGGTGACCGACCATGCCCAAGACTAGAAATACTGCAATATTTTTGGTGTTTTCGGCTCCACTACTGTGTAAACAGCACAAAGTAAATAACTAGCATACTAAGCTAGGAAGATGCTATCATGCTACCACCATAGCTGGGCACCGTTAATCAAATACTTAACTTCGTTAATCGTTAATCCGTTACTAAAAAAGTTAACTTCGTTAATCGTTAAGCCGTTAATCTTGCAGGTTAACGATTAACGAATCGTAAATCGTTAACTCGCGATAGAAATTCTATTTTATATTTAATGTTAATACGGGCTATGAAAGTTTAGGCAGGTCATGAAATATTAGTGAAAGAAGGATGTATCATTAGAGTTTTTAATAATAAATGTTCAACTCAAAATACAGCTAGTCTGACATAAGGTGCATATTCCCCTTCATAAACAACAATATATTGAAGTTTTCGTCGGAAAGTGAGGCTCTTTTAGGCGTTAAAATGTTTTTTCCCGTAGAAAAAAGGCGTTCGACTGCAGCACTTGACGGTATAGCAGTACTATATTTAATAAACAGATTTATTATTATCTGTTCTCCGAGGAATGCCGCATCGTTAAAAGTCTTTTGACTTAATGTCTAGCCACATTTTGACGAGACTTTGAGCTTTAGTTCTTAAAGATTTGTGACTTTTAGACTTTTCTTTACTTTGAGTGACCGAATTGTAGGTACTTAATTAACGATTGAACGGACTTATGGCAAGTTAACGGAAGTTAATGTGTCCGTTAACATTTTTTAAAGTTAACTGAACAGTTAAATCGTTAAGCACTTTGTTAACTTCGTTAATTAACGATTAACGGATTAACGAGTTAATGCCCACCTATGGCTACCACTAACATCTAAAAACTTTCTTCGTGGGAAAGTAAGCGAAGAGTGCAACAGAGGCTCACAGGCACCGCGTAGTTGAGGGTTAATGAGAGTTCGCGATAATTTTGCTAATATCTAAAGAGCTAGTTAGCGAAAAAAAAGAAGACATTTACTACGAATACATGGAATTTTTAGAAAAAATAATTTGATACAAAAAAGTGTACTTACAAATTAATAATAAATTTAATGTCAATACTAGATTCACACTCGTAATGCATGCGTTTGTTTCACACTAATTCGTTAACTATAATAAAGATAAATCACTTTTAAACAATAATCAAGATGAGCGATAAGACGCATATTACATAAGTCTAGACCGTTCACATGACTTCTTCTGTGTCGAGCAGCCGGCGGCGATTTTACATATAGAAACAGTTTTTATTCATGCATAAAAATAATGTCTGGAGAGGGAATATGTATTTACAAACATTGTTATTAACGGTTACAGCTGATCAGAACCATTGGAATGATAAGTCTGTACATCTTGGAATGAGGATTGTTCCACCGTTTTATTGCAGCTTGTCGTTTTTAATTCCGCGTCAAGAGAAGTCTATATAAAGTCGGTATATATTTCTGAAGAGCAGTAGCTTCCAGAGTAATCAGAGGATATTGAACTATACTTCTTTTGGCGCATTTCGATCTTACATCGCAAACATTCACTCTCATTACTTGAGAGTGAATTTTTGCGATGTAAGATCGAAATTTACAAATTGAAGCTGCCGACTGTAATATCAAAATTAACGGTAATTGATGAGGACTCCTCGTGGCGTAGGGATCGAATAAAAGCCGTATTTAATTATTGGTTATTGCTGTATTATTCTTACGTTTCGGCTGAGTTCCAAGCCATCTTCCCTACGCCACGAGGAGTCCTCATAAAATTTTAACATAAGTTTTACGGATCATAACTTCTACTTTATAATAGCTCAGCTTAACAAATAAAAATTAACAGGATGACGTTGCTCGCTAAGCCATATGCGTTGAACTGTTATTTGATTTTAAGCACGTTTACTAAAAATTCGCCTGCTGGCATAGCGATCGAAGATATAAAATTGTGAATATGACAGATGTCAGGTGATGTTTTATTTCAATACGAATAAAAATTGTATATATGCTTATAAAGTTTATACAGTAGTGATCGACAGAGATTATTGGTGAATATTATGGGAAACATTTGTTAGTTGTGAATACCAGTGATATTTGACTCGTCTTTTTATTATTTTTAATTCCAATAAATCATTTGATTGCAAATTAAAATATTAGTTTTTAGAAATATAATTAATTATTATTTTTTAGAATAAGTTAAGAACCTAATTGATACACTTTCATTATTTTCTTGGTAAAACCTAGGGTAATAGACAAACCAAAATTTTTACGATTTCAGCATTTCCCGCGTCCAAATTGCCATTAGAATAAGATATGAAGATGGATTTCGGGTAAATTTGGCTCCGATATCCCAGAAATTTGTTGAAAAGAACTATGTAGAAAAAATAAGTGGAATAGATAATTAGCAAAATAGACATCAAAGCGTGTGTAATTGCAACAATGCAGTAGTGTAGCTTATTACTGATGACACGTGAAGCTGAAGACGCCAGTGAAAGCTGACTGGTCAACTGGAAATAGACGTGTATTTTGTCCACCCAGGTACTTTATTGACTCGTTAGATTGTTAAGCCCATATTAGATTATAATTAATACATTTGTAGGATTTATTCATTGCCATATGAACGTTAAACGCATATTTATTACGTATTATGTTAAACAAATAATACTTTTATTATACCCTAAATTTTAGTGAATATATTCTAATGAAGACTTTATTTATCTATATTGTTTTATATAACTGGAAAATTTAGAAATTAATTTAGACATATATAAAATACAACTGTTTTTTTATAATTATTCGCAGCTTTATTAGTGTTAATGTTCGCTTTATCAGAAATCTTACCTACACTATCATAATCGGTCAAACCGCTCTCGAATGATGCTGATACAGACAGTTGAAGATTTTAGAGACACGAAATAACAGACAGAGATGATGTTACAAGTATTTTGGAACTAAAGAAGAATATTATTTATAATAGAAATAATATGCTATATTGACTTTATTTCTTTTTTGTCCTTGGTAATTAATATAAAAATGATTTTTCGGGAAAAAGGACTTTATTTATAAATAAAACACTTAATATTTTATTTTCAGCGACGTTTCGTTCCTTGTTTGGAACTTTAACAAGGAACGAAACGTCGCTGAAAATAAAATATTAAGTGTTTTACTTATAAATAAAGTCCTTTTTCCCGAAAAATCATTTTTAAATATGCTATATTATTCTGAGCCACCCATTGTGGCAATTATAATGGGAATTATAAAAATTGATTATAAAAACAATATTACAGTCGGGACATGAGCTCGAAACTTCCACTATCGTGGTGGCTAAAATTACTTGGTTATTCAGCCGCTGAATAACCAATTATTCCGCAGTATAATATTTAAACAATCACCATTTTTCATACCAATTAGTAAAGCATATTTGCAACAGTATTGCACATCTCTCGAGAACTAATTTTACACCATTAGAATAGGAACCTTTACTCAACCGAGAGCCAAGCGTAATTGTGAATCAAAGATGAAATTTTTTCGTATTATTAATTTTTGTGTAAGTCATAAGGGTTTTTCTATATCGTTACACTTCTTAACATGTGACCGTAATGAAAGCATTGCTATTATTTCTCTATGTTTTCATAAAATAGGTTTTGGCAATAGATAGGCACAATTTTTTTTGATCTGTAAAGATTTTTCCTGGCGTCTCTCTGAAATTTTTTGCAAGGGTATCTAATGTCACCAAATTATGTCACGGAAGTGATGCAAAGCTTTCACTATTAGCAATACTTTACTTAATAAGCTGTACCAAATCAGTTACACATCTCTTGAGTGAATATTCCAATATTTTTTTTAATGACAACCTTGAGATTATTTTTTGTAAATTTGATTCTAATCTATTAGGTACCTGAAGTTAAACCTCAGATTTATTTTGTAATAGAAAATTGGCCTTGAACATTATCATATTTTAATTCCTTACACATTTCAATATTTAAATAAGGTGTCAATTAGACAATAAGGAAGCAAATATTTTTTATAATCTTTGCAGTCACAACTTTCCTCAAAAATCTAGTTTGTGATTTTATAGTATTTTAAAATACAGCCGGATGCATCTGAATTTAAAAAATTGGTCGTTAAGAAGCTGGATGGGCTAACATTTTTAGACATAATTTCGATGTTCGAATTTTGTAAACATATCAAAGAATACACTATGACAGTGGTTTCCAAGCTTTTTCAGTTGGCGACCCATCTTTCCTTATCGGTCCATGGTGGAGTCACCTGTGTGACTGTGTGAGTCATCTGGAAGGGATGTAGTGGTTCTGTTGTCTGCCCCAGATGCCACATATCAAGAACTAAGAAATCAATCAAAACACGTTTCGATTTTTCTTATCTTTTCTGATGGTTTTACTCGATGGTTTCTGATAGTTTTAGGACCGAGTTGCGACCCACCCTAACCGTTCCGCGACCCACCGGTTGGGAACCGCTGCACTAGGATATTACACTACGATATGAAAAAATAATAAAATATCAAAAGATACAACTTTTTATAAAATAAATTTGAACCCCTATCAAAAAAAATCCACTAAAAGGACAAAGATATTAAAATTTTGAGGTCTGCGCCAATTTAATTCCTAAATTTTTTATATAAGTACTTACTTTTATTAAATTAGCACAGACCTAAAAATTTGTTTGTTTTTAATGACTTTTTGAAGGAGGTACTACAATTTTTTATAAAAAGTTTTCTGTTTAATCGTTTAGTGGCTTTGCACGTTATATTAATTGACTTCTTTCTTGAATTTGATTACCAAATTGTAAAAAAAACTAGAGAACCGATGAAATTAAAAATTATATGGAACGACTTTGATATCTTCCTGAACACAACGAAGTAAAAATCATTAAAATCGGGTAACCTCTCTAGAGGTTGAATCTAAACAAATGTTTAAAAAAAAATTATAAATATCATAAGCTACATATCTTCTAAAAAGGGATAGAACTTGTAGAAAATTGTAAAAATTTATGTATCTAGTTTGTAATGCATTATTTTAAATGACGAATTTGTGACATTGTGTTAATAACGAACGATTAGCGAGCGTTAGCAGTCATTGAGTCATAAGATCATTAAAAACAAAAAAAAATACAGTAGAACCTCGACAAGTTAAAATCCAAGGGAACGTTAAAAAATTTAAGTTATCGAGTTTTGTACTTATCGAGAGTTGAAGTTAGAGAGGTTGTCATAGTAAAATTTGTAACTTGCCGATATTTGTGGATTTTATAGAGGATATAGTTAGTTCAATAGAGGTTACATAATTTTTTTTATCTATTCATTTAGAATCAATTATTTATTTATTTAAACAATAAATTATTTAAACAAAGAAATCAGCAAAGCGATTTAGTGGATTTTGTTTGGATATTTACTAATGATGACGTACTGATAATACTTTAGCTTATGGAGATCACCAAAATATTATTTTAAGTTATCGAGGGCGATGCTCAGAATATGTGTTTAAGTTAGCGAGGTTTTGTGATTTAACGGATATTTTATGTTTTCAGGGGAAGGGAATTCAAAAAATTTTTTAACTTACAGAGGTTTTTAACTTTCGAGGCTCTGCTGTACTACTTTTTGCACGTACCTCCTATAAAAAAGCTGATTTTCTCATCATTACAAGTATATTTGTATTCACGTTCGGCCATATTGGTATCTGCGTGACTACGCTCACTTTGCTTCTCTGTTGCTCGAATGGATTTAAATGGCAATTGACAGAGATATATAACTATTGAATTGGTAAAATTACATTGTTTTTGTTTTATTTTACGCACTAGTGCAAAAATGGGAAATTTTACTACCACTATACAGGCATGTCAAACAGCTATTTTATAGGGGCTCGTACATGATATCATTTTATCCCCGATGTAATATATTCATAATTTAAACCTCAAAAACACCTGTCATTTTAGTATATATTATAGTGAAATGATTTTGTTTTCACCTCTACACGGCCCAAATATGTTGATAATATTTTTAAAAACATTTTAAAAATATAACATCCAAGGATGAATTTGTTTATGTAAATTTTTTCTTAGATTTTTCTACTTATAGCGTACATATTAATAGTAAATAAATAACCTATTTTCTGTCATTAAAAACAATATTAATATTCAAATAAGCAGCAATATTATTACTTAAACTCGTAAATAAATGGAAGTTTAATCAATTCACTTACCTGAATAACAACGAACAATAAATCAAATATTTCACAACCGTTTACAAATATCTAATAAATCTTATTTTCATTACAATGCAGTATTATATCTGGTAACCCAAATCCACCTTTTTTACAAAAAAATAAATATTTCCACATTCCAACCAATCAGAATGAGACGTCTTCAAGGCTTAGAAGAGATGAAATAATACATTTTTTAGTCTGATCTAAAAAAACTGTTAAGCGTGCTCTATGGCATCAGACCCGTATTTCTTTAGTTATTTTCATTTTCAGAAAAATCAAAACGAAATTATTTTTAATGAAATTTGCTAAATGGCTATACACCCCCGCCCCATTATTCCATTCACTGTGCCATGTACAAATGCAATTTTTAAATAGTGACAATCCAGATATTTTTACGTTAGTTTTGTTTCTAGATTCGCATGACAAAAAGGTATTACTCAAGCTAGACTTCAAGTTTCAATATCTAACGACAGTACGTCTTTCGTCAAAAACAATTAACTCATTTTCAAATGTGAGTGATACAAATAGGCAGATATACAAACACTCTGGAAACTCGGTCTCCCGTCTAAGTATCAATACTCAAAAATCTCGGAAGAGAACAAAATTACAAATAAAGGTCTCAATAAAATCTAATGCATAAATTTTTTTAAAGATAGTTAGACTCTGTGTAGGCATTATAAACATATCTTAGTTTTGTTTCCTAGAAAATAAAAGTAAACCTTGATTATTGTTAATTTTAACTTCTGCAAAAACTATATTATATATCCGTTTTAACACAAAGACGACAATAATGATGATATTGAAAATCTTATATAGTCACTGGCCAGAGTTGTGACCTTTCTTGATGCAAAAAATACAATTATGGATATTTATTTACTTATGTATGATACAAAGTATGTAGGTAAAATAGTCGGATAAAACAAGATTTATTAATTCTACTCGACATTTGAAAGACAGAAAATGAAATTAATGGAAAATCACTTTTCATTTTTGCAAATAAACTAGATGCAATAGTAACTCTTATATTGTACAAAGAGTGGCGAAAAAATTGTTTGTGTCCTCAGAATAGTTAAAGAATCTCACAATGTGTGTTATGCATAAATAATATTTTTCCATATGATTTATTAATTTTTTCGAATTATTTTTTTCATAATATGGTATAATATATATCGTTAATGAACCTGTTAAATAATACCTATTAAATAATATGTAGAAAGGGTATTGTTTCTATATATTTATTAAAAAATTTGAATTGTTTACGAAGACAAAGCCTGCTTTACTTCTCTGTTGCTCATATAGATTTAATAATAGCAGCTGACAGAAATATAGTTATTGGATTGGTAAAATCGCATTACTTTGGTGTAAAAAGGATTTTTTTATATACAGGCTGTTCCACGACATGACTGCCATAGCCTGGGACTGTGTTACTGGGGTGATTTCAAGTCAAAAATGTCTAGTGAACATATACCCGGAACGCTATTCTAACTGAGCTAGAAGCATTTGAAATTTTAGATAAGTAGTAATAGGAATTCCCTACTAATTTAAAAACCATTTAAAAAGTAATCGCTTTATTGAATTAGTTATATAATGCCACACCAAACATTCACCGAAAATCTACTGATGAAGCCTCATTCACCCGAAACGGCATCAATAACACCAGGAACTCACATTGTTGGGCACTTCAAAATCCACGACTAGCTCGGGAAACCCATTTTCAAGATCGATTTTCGTTGAATGTTTGGTGTAGCATTAATGATGACAGCCTCATTGGTCCGTTTATAATCGAAGATCGTCTCACAGCCATTCGTTATTTACGTTTCATTGAAAATGATCTTCCAATATTACTGGATGAAGTTCCTATTAATGTAAGACAACGAATGTGGATTCAGCACGATGGCGCACCTCCACACTTTGGTCGACAAGTAACAGAATTTCTGAATCAAAATTATACAAACCGGTGGATTGGAAGAGGTTCTGCAGTTCCTTGGCCAGCAAGGTCACCAGACTTTATTCCCCTAGATTACTTTTTATGGGGAAGACTGAAAAGTTTAGTTTATGCAGGAAATATTGAAAACAGAGAACAGCTAGTAGCTAGAATCATGGATGCCGCAGAAACTATTCGTGCTGATCCTGAGACTCTTCGCAGAGCTACCACTTCAATTCTAAGAAGAGCTAGACTATGTATACAGCAACTGGGTGGACATTTTGAGCAACTAATTCAATAAATGTTTTTTAAATTCGTAGGGAAATCCTACTACTACTTATCTAAAATTTCAAATGTTTCTAGCTCAGTTAGGAAAGCGTTCCGGGTATATGTTCATGAGACATTTTTTACTTGAAATCACCCCAGACTATGGCAGTCATGTCGTGGGACATATATATATGCGTATATACATATATATATATATATATATATATATATATATATATATATATATATATATATATATATATATATGCGTATGTATATATATATATATACAGAAAATGTGAACATTTAATTTTATATTTATGTGATAACGATTTTGAAGATTACGTTTCGACACATTTTACTGAACCCTTGTTAAATCAACTTTGTCAATAATGCTTACTAACTGACCATGACTGTAAATAGGTAATTTACGAATTGCGAAGTACTTCAAGTTACTGAAATCATATTTAAATACTACTTGCATATATTAGTAGTTAAGTGGATATCAAATATTTCACAATTAGTTAAAAATCTATTTGTAATAATATACAAACTATACATTAGAGACTTCTATGGAGAACAATATACTTGTTTTCACAGAGTGCAGTGGGAGAAATGAATGGTTAAAGCATTTTTTTTATCAAAATGTACAACTGGATGTCTCATTTGCCGAGCATCTTTAAATCACAATGTCTCACCTATATTATGTATCAAAATTACTGCGACATTACTGACGTCAAGTAAAACGCAACTAACCAGTAAAGTAAATAAAATATTAATGTTCAGGAAAGAACAGCGTGATGATTTTTGAGAAACAAAAAAAATGTTGTAATGGTAAAGTACACAGCCCAGAATCTACGATTTTTTCGAACCGGGGCAGAACTTGATAGTTGCTCCCCCTCTCCAGCGTTTGAGATAAATTGATTAGAGAAACTCTCGAAAATATGTAATGGGTGCAAACAAAGGCCAAAAAATCTATATAAAAAAAATGGGTGGCGTTTTTATGACCGAGAGGGGAGAATAAGAATCCTTTAATAATTTTTTTTAATAATTTGTTATCAATTTTGAAACATGTTATATTACTAAAATTGCCGTCCGGGCAGGTCTCCCGGTTTGTCCCCCCTATAGATCCGGGACTGAAAGTACAGTTGCATCAACTGACTGTTGCAAGTCGTATGATATGTAACAAAAAAAAAAAAACAAAAAAAATGCATTGAACATAAACGATTAGAAAAATAATTCATAATTATAAAACCTTTTGTCATCGGTCGAGCTTACAACCCACGCTTTTATATAATTATGAGCCAGAATTATAAAAAAAAATATTTTAATTTTTTTTAGGACACTGCCATAAAAGCTTGTCTTTAAAACGTTTTTTTCTAATATGCTATTTTGAAATTTTTAGTTAAGTCTTAGCCTATGCATTTCTCATAATGAAAAGGTAATCCGTCATCTCGGGGCACCTACCATATTGGATTTAAAATAACGCCACACTTGTCATAACCTTTCATTCGATACCAATATCGAAAGGGCAGTAAAGAAAAAGGTAATTCGCCATTTTGTTTTGTCCGCCATATTGAATGTAAAATGACGTCACACAGCTTACTGTATTCTACTTGTCATACTCTCTCATTTGATACTCATACCGAGGGGGTTGAAAAGAAATAATGATCCGCCATTTTAGATTTGGAATGAAGTCCCACTGCTCATTGTATTCTACTTTCATTTGATATCCATGTAGAGAGGGTTGTAAAGAAGAAGGTAATCAGCCATTTTTGGTAGTGCCAGTCATATAAGATCTACCATAATATTCAATATACTATATTGTATTGTCTTCAGAACCAAAGTTCGGATATCGAAAGATTTTTTCCTGACAGACAGAAAAGCTTGTAATAAAAATAAATGAGTGTGTAACATTGTACTCATTAAATTTAACACGGAATTTTTCATCAGCATAAGTGCATAAGTATTTTCACAAAGTTTGAGAATAGTTTCTTCCTAATTTGGAGTGCGCTCTGAAGATTATATTATGCCTTTTATCTTTCCAGTGTTTTAGAACTGCTCCATTAATTTGGATTTAACTCCAATATTATTTTTATTATACCACTCTATCATACACAAGGGAAATGGTACAAATTTAGATCAAAACTCATATTTCATAGTTTTACTAAATTTTTTCGTGTTAAGATACCTAGAGCCAAAAAACATATGTTCAAAAAAAGATAAAGTTTCTTCATCTGTCAGTTAATCTGTTATTCTATTTGTCGGTAAGCACGATACAGATCAAACGGCTGAGCGGAGCGAAACCAAATTTTGGGTGCATATTTGAAATGTAAATACCAAGGTTCTATTGATTTTGGAAGTATTTATCCGTACCAAATTTCTGAATAACTTTCTGCCAGTTCTATACTGCATCCGGTGATGTGCAAAGACCACAGTTTGACATCATCATAAGAATTATCTAATGCACAAGTTCCTTATTGCTCCTTATTGCCAATCTGGCGAAATAATTGACTACTAATCAAGAATTAATCAAGAGCTTACCAAATTTATTGAATTTCTTTAGGAACATATACCTGTTACTAATTACAAAATCGAAAATAAAATTTCTTCTGTAGGGTCCAATAACTCTTCCGGTTGAAAAATAACTTGCTTACATCTGAGTTATTATTTTCCAATTAGGCTATATATTTACAAAACATTAGGATGTAACTACAAATAGACATATTTGTAAAAGTAATAATTGTATTATTATCTATCACTGTTTGGCAATGAACTTGTTTTAAATAAAGGTATTATTATTATTTCTTATCTATGTAAAAAAATAAAACAGACAAAAAATTTATTTTTGCTACAACATTATTATTCTTAATAATGTGATTCGCTCTTGTGCAAAAATATACATTTACTATTAATATTTTGCATATTTTTCGAGTTGAACTACACATTTTCAGCTATAATATCAGAACTAGGATCTTCTGTAGCAATTATATTGCTCTGAAGATCATTCTGTATATTCTCAACAGCTTTCATCAATTCTTCGGCTGCTGCTGTGTAAGCTGGATCAAACATTTTACCTTCTGGATTTTCTTTAAACAAGTACTCAGCAAGATAATCTACAGGATCTTTCGGACGTATACGAGCTACTTCCAGTAATCCACGAGTAAGCGTCGGGAACACAAACTTCATTAAATAGTTTCTTAATGGTTCTCCTTGAACAGCCATAATTTCTTCTTCTTCTTTTTTAAGTGCTGCCATCATATCTGACCATTCTTCCATTTTAAATTCACGCTCTTCTTGTAATTTCTTTTCAATTTCCTCTTGTTCAAGCTTAGCCTGAAGCTCTAGTCGTGCTTTTTCTTCTTCCAAAAGTCGTTGTTCCATTTCTAATTCTTCTACAGATTTACCATAATTTCTTGGTTTACCAATTTTCGTTATAATTTTTTCAAAAGTGTTAGTCATTTCAGAATCATAATCGTCCATTGCCGATATTATCATAGGATGATTTTCCCTTTCGTCAAAATAATTTAATACAGTGTCATCCTCAGTATTGTTCTCCCTAAACAATGCTAACCTTCTAAGCATTGGTTCTTCCGCATAACGCGTTTCTTGCACTTCTTCTTCTGGAAGATGCATCACTCTTTGACACAGAAGATCATCATCAGCTTGCAAACTAATAATCAGTTCTGGCATTATTTTCTTATTATATTTTAAGTCCTCATTTTGTTCTTCTCCTTCTTCCTCAGCCTCTTCAGCTTCTTCATCGTTTTCATCATCTCCAGCTTCAAAGAGTACTTTTGCCTGTTCAATGGTTTTTGGAAAACTGTCTAAAATATATCCTTGATTTTGACAGGCATTGCTCATTAATTTCTTTTTTAGCAATCTGATAATTATTTCATCACTTAGTTTTCCATTTTCATTAGTAGTGAGCCCCGTTTCAAGTTCTTGCAATTGTTCTAGCCACTCTTCTACTGTTTCTCCTTCTTCTTCTTCTTCTTCTTCGTCTTCCTCCTCTTCTTCTTTTTCAGCATCACCTGCTGCTTCCTTTTCTTCGCGAGCTTTTTCCGCTGCTTTTGCTTTGTCAATATTGTTTTTCAATGTCTCGATAGATTCATCAATAATGGTTTTAATATTTATATAATGTAATTTATAGTAATTACACAATCTTTTTGCAATTCTAGTTTTACCGACTGCCGGTGGTCCATGAATTATCATTTTTATAGGTCTTAGAGCTCTAGCATTTTTATATTCATTGCAAATTGATTTAATATTTTCGGCTAAATTAAGATCTGATTGCCATTGTATCTCCAATTGTTCAAGTATGTAATTTGGTTCCATAGTCAAATTAATACCGACTCTGTCGAACATTTCCTGAGTAACATAACTGAATAAAAATGCGTCTTCTTTTGGCACCACCTTAGTATGACCAGTTCCAATTGCTTTAGATATACCTTTCACTATTTGTTTCAACTTTGATGGAGACTGCTCTAAAGCTAATATGTACTGACGCTTGCCTAGACCCTTCTTTATAATACCACTTACAATGGAGCAAAGATCTTTGATGTGAATTAAAGGAATAGTATTATTCCCTTTGTTAAAGATAGGCAATTCTGGAATTCCCTCCCAAGCGAGTCGAAATAAGAAATGTAAATCTTCTTCTTCAAATCCATATGTAATTCCAGACGCGATAACTAATGTCTTGAGTTTTTTTTTATATCTCTTTCCAATTTCAACAACTTCTTTTTCTAAAGCAATGTGATTTTTATAATTTGGATGAGGTTTTCGTTTACGATAATCAGTTTCGACAAATGGAGTTTCTGGATCCTCAGGATCAATAGGTTTTGTTTGTGCCCATGTCATTACAGTTGATATCAAAATGAATACTCGTAACTCGTCCAAAGATTCGTATGTTTTTGGAGACTCTTCTTGCAGTTTTGCCAATTTCAAATCAATACCTTGTAAAACCCACTGTGCTTCCTTTATTTGTTCTGTGTCACTTGTAATATCGTAGACAATGAAACCACACTTCCATATTCTGTCAAAAAACTCTTCATTTTCAACACAAACAGTTTCTTTCACGTGTTCTAATTGTATTTTTGTTCTGTCTCGCATAGTTCCTACAACTTCAATCATTGTAGGTGGTGGTTTTGTATCTTCAGTTTTAGTTTCATTTCCTTCTTCTTCTTCGTCGCCAGCTTCTTCTTCTTCACCAGCTTCTTCCACTTTACCAAAGACTTGTTCTGAAAGAACAGTGGATAAATATTTTGTGTTGTAGTAATCCACATGATTTACAAAAACACGATGAGGAATGAATGCTGGTTCTTCTGGAATCATAAATTCTTCAGGATTTTCGAGTCGTCGTCTCGCTTCAGAGAAACCGATTAGTTGATCAAGACTAGAAATGGATCCGTTTTCCATGGTATTCGGTCTTCCATGAATGTCCGTTATATCAGTTCGCGTTTCAAATGATTTTTCCGACATTTTTACTAGTATTAATTCAAAAATTTGCAAAATAAATGTCAAAAAATATATATTGATATTTTTGTCTGTTGCTAGGATTTAAAGTTCATTATTTTATCAGAAATTACTTTTTTTCAAATATTTTCATTTTTCATTATTTTCAAAATTGTTTTTGTAACAGTTATAAACCAGATAATTCTTCAAAAAAATTTAAACCAATACATAGTTTTTTTACATAATCAATAAGTCAACGAAGCTATTACTTAGTGATTATTAAGTTGAATGATTAGGAAATCTTTAATTAAATGATGTATTATTTATTAATGACAAACAAATACTATAATAATTCTTAAAAATGATCAGAAACTAAAAAAAACATATTAATTAAATTGAGTTTTTAATTTCTTTTTCGCCTAAAACCAGACTTATAAAAATCGGCGCAGTTGGTTTTTTAGGTAAGAAACTAGCATGTATTCGTACAGTAATGGCATTCGCCTAAGGCACAAACCTCGGAGGGCGACAGAAGGTTATTTTATTTTAAATCATGAATCAAGACCGTTGGCAAACTCAAAAGTGTACAACTCGCAAGTCTACCCTATATATCAATTATCACGATCCATTCAATTTTTGAATGAAGCTATTCTCATAGACTTGTCAAATACGGAAAAGATGTTGTTAAAAGACAAATAAAATTCAGTGATGGGGGAGCGGTTAAAAAAAAATTCCCCAGCACATCATAGACATAGACTGTTCGTAGTTCAGAAATACACTGTTCTCTCCTTCCACTGTGTTACAATAATCTTAAAGATTGAAAAGCAAATGAAATAAACTCTTAATTAGATTTATTACCCAAAGAACATCACTGCTTATAAATGTTACTTTTGAATGTTGAGATATACCTATAATATATAAAAGTAGGCTAAGAGCAAATATATTACAGTATGACATTTGTCATTTAATTATTATAATCTTTTAAGTAAAAATATGTACATTGAATTGCTGTCAACGAACTGATTGTGTAAGAAGTCACGCATCCTTTTTATTCGTTTCAGGGTCGTATCTAATTTAAGAACTGGTGAATATACAATTTGTATTTTCCATGTATTATAAAAATTAATTTAATAAAAAAATGAAATGTATGTTGGCACTTGGCATACATAAGCCTGTCAGTTTAAACGTATGCTTCCATTTATGTCACTACATGCCCCGCCCGTCTTTGCCCGGGTAGCAATTTATAGTTAACCAATACCTACTCGCTTCACCCGTTCGCTAAATTAACCAAATCCATCTCCTAAATTTTAAAAATGTTTCTGTGGCTAATATCTATATTCAAGAGTTTCCCTTTAAAAATAGTATACACTTTAACAAATGACAAATAATAAATAAAATCTAGATTTTTCTTTGAGTTTCAGGCCCTTGCGATACCAGGACCCCAAGAACACGCGCGGTGATGTTATCAGCTGTTTAGCGTCTATAATTTACAATCTCTCTGTATCTCTTTTTCCAAACAGTCAGTTGTGGCAAGCGCTGATTCGTCACTGCATGTAAGTCTACCTGATTGTTGTAAATACGAATGTTTGTAGTCCCATCTGTTAGATGAACAACAAAGTTTCTAGTTTAGTAAAAATTCTTGAAAACACTCAACAGGTGTACAATTTTCCAGTAGTACATGCGAATCAATAGCCGCGGCGCTGTCCAAGTTGAATTTATTATTTGACGATTAATAAATTATATCTAATATTTATAAGCGTAGTGCAGTTTTGTTGAATTAGAATATAAATTTATTAAGTTAACAAATAAATTAAATTAAATAGGTACAGTACATACCGGAATTATATAATAATATTCAATTTAAAGTTTCAGGTATTTTGTAAAGTCAACAAAACGAACTTATTATATTATAATGTCTTTCCCAATATGTCATTGTCAATAAATATAGACGTCAAGGGCTTACAATTTAGAATTTATTCCACGTTGGCTTATCAAATACGATTCTTTACAGTATTTTGTAAAAATATTTATCTATACGTACCTATTAAAATTAGTTCCATCTTTCTTTAAAGAAATACCTACATTTAGAAAACTAAAACTATATCAATACTCAATAAAGATAAAACTAACTTAAAAATATACACACAAAGTCGGGTAGTCGGATAGTGCCAATCGTCGAAAATGTGTTACTTAAACCACACAAATTGTAAACCGATTTTTAATATTGTAATAGGTTCGACAATCGATATCAAAATTTTTCAGAAATTTTTTTGATTTTCTAGGCCTCTACAATATTATTACACTGTCTCTCTGTGTGTATGTACGTACGTAGGTAGATAGGTTTTCTTTCTTGTACGGAATACCGAGAACAAAAAATGATAATGACTATACGTTAGGGTGCCAATCGACACATATTCCCGTAAATATGATAAGAGAAAGTTTGTCTAAATCTTTTGCCATTTTCTTTTCTTTTTCTTTTTTATTTAAACATCAAAATCTTTAAAAAAGGCTATTTTCACGAAGGTTCGCGAATAAAAAATGATATCGATTCCGTTAGGGTGCCGATCAAGGCGTATTAAAGGGGTTCACCAGTGTAAACTTTTCAAAAAATTGATTTTTTTTGTATATTTCTTATTTAAAACATGTTAGAAATGACATCCTAAAAGGATTTGTATGTAAGTCTCTGAAAACTATGTTTCATAGCGTCCTTAAACTTCAAAAGCATTTTTCTCAAAACTATGTTTTTCATGTTGGTGTGCAGGATTGCGCTAAATGTATTCAATGAAACAAGTTGAAATTTTGTGTGTGCAGTTTTTATACATTACTCAAGGTACACTGACGTAGGGGATTTTTAAAATTTTTATTTTTACATTTTTTACAGCTTATGTCAAAGAAAACTACGTAAAAAACGGATTTTTTTTCCAAGGTCCGCCATTCTGTTAGTTTTCAAAATTTTGCAAAACCCTTACGTCAGTACCTCGGCAAATCAATTACGAATAACGAGATATTTTCATTTTTCGTTCCAGGCAACCGATACGTTTTGCATTTTGCACACCGTTTGGCAGTGTCACTTTATGGAAGTCACGTTTCAGCCTTTATCAGAGGCACATCAATTTGATTACACTTTCAACAAAATGTATGTACAATACTAGATAATACACGGACAAAATGGCTTAAAAACTGTTGAAAAAACTTTAATAGCTCTCCCACAATAAATTCCTGAAAAACCGCTCGATAATCGGTCGTTACACTGGTGAATCCCCTTAATGTCAATATGATCCAAAATAAATTCTATTAAAAATCGGTGTAGACATTTTTTTTTTAACACTACATAAAAGTGCATCTTATCTTTCTTGAAAAAGATTTTTAGGGTCTAATTTATTAAGATCATGCAGTGTAAACTTCACGAGTCGTACTTGCAGAGTCCTAAGATACGATCCACCTGAGAGTCTGCTTGTTTTCGAATTATAGCGTCTGAAATGTTCTACAAAAAAAATTCAAAGATGTTTTCTATTTACTTCCAGAATCGTTCTAATGTGTAAACAATAAATTAATGATATTCTCCAACCGCAAAGACCACAAAAACACCATACTTCTAATTTCTAAACTGCCAGCAGATGTGTTGTTTAATGTGATAGCCTACTTGATTAAACAACTTTTAAGACGTAATTAAAAAATAAGAACTGGATCCTATTCGCTATATAAACAACAGTATGCTACGCGCTCGGCTCTTCTTAAACCCTTATACATTAATTATTTAAAATATATATGTGTTTATGCTGTGATAAAATCAAGAATCTCAACCAGGAATTGAACTTTTTCTAGCATTGTGGTGAAAAACTAAAAAATTTATTTCCTATTCCTACCAGAAACGAGACTTGTTTAGAAAACCAGAGATATTTTCTTATATTATGTAACAAATTCTAACTCTGCACTATTAAATCTCAATTGTAATATAATTAGCAGCTACCGCTAGCGTATTTATATAATTAAGTAATTAAAATTATTTTTATCAATTAGGTATTATAAAACTTTCTTCTCGCTTGAAAAATATTGTTATAATCATGATGTTCCGCCATTCCTTAGCAAAGCTAGAATTTCAATATCAGCACTATTAATTTCATTTAAATAGTTCTAGAAATAGTTCTGTAATATAAAGTGTTTAGTTAAATGAAAAAAAAAATACACACTAACAAAGCGATAACAAAAATTTTCTCCACAAAAGATATTAACACCACAATTTTTCACTAATTTAAACGTTGATAGAGCTAACTATGATTAAGATGTATTAAAGACTGCGCACGCTATGTCTGCACGGACCAGTAAAGCCTATTTGTATTTAATGGAGCAGTGCACATTAGACCAGCACCTACACATACCAACGACCGTCAGTCGGTCACCTGCAATTTATGTGTCGTCCAATTGGCCAGAAATTTTAGATAGGATTTACTTATCTTTACATCACGGTGGTATAAGAAAGAATGGTAGTGTATCTTATATTCTTTTATACATGGAAGGGATGAAGTCCTTATTGGATGAGTATACGGAGAGCCCGCGGAGTAGCGCTGCGGCACACCAGCAATGCTTGCTGTGTTAAAAGAGATGCGTAACGGGGTTGTCTATGCATTGGCGTTGCATAATCTACTTTGCAAATTGAATTTAATCTTGTTACTCTTTTTATTTAACACAGCAAGCAATGCTGCTGAGCTCGTAGCGCTACTCCGCGGGATCTCCGTATACTAGCCCAATAAGAGACTCGCCTTTTTATGTGGGAGATACACTCCCATTCTTTCTTATACCGTTCTGTACATAGTGTAAGGGTTTCGGCAGAAGACACTGTCCTGCGAAATCTCGTATTTTGGTGCTGTAGGCGAGGACGAATGATACCAAGAGTTTATAGGATTTTTGTTATGAGATTCGAAAATACTGAAAGAATTTTTGATGATCTCTCTCCATAATTCAGAAAATAAATGATGAAATTCACCATATTACTTCCTCGTTTCTTTAGGAAAGCAAAACTTTCTTTTTTTTCCTGGTCTCTTCCTCTTCCCCCTCTTCGAACAATATCGTCAAAATAATAACTTCTTCCACCGAACTCTGCACGTCTTTGGATGTATGCAAAATGTCTGCCGCAAACGTAACCGGCACGAAAAGCTACTGGGTCCATACCGGTCCATGGTGTGAGCAGCGTTTTAGACTTTGCAAGCTATGTTTTTCTGAACACCAACACACTTATATATGTAAACATACTTGCATTTCTTACACAGATAAGTTTGTACAGAAAATTCTTACACAATATTCTCCGTGTTAATGTTTTGAAAAATATGTCCAATGGAGTAAATTTTAATCATTTTATGTTAATGTGATGCAAGTATCAAATTTATATCGAGCTTTAAATAAAACCTACCTATAGCTAAAAAAAAACTTTTTTTGAGTAATAATAATAATGCGTTTAACGTCCATTTGTCGACTTTTATGTCATAACAGACGCCATTCGCACCATTACTATTTTCCATTTTACTACTACCCGTTATTTTCTACATTTCTAAAACTTCAACTTAACTAATAGCAATGGGCGAATGAAGGAATTACAGGAAATTAGGATAGAATAGGTAATTTTTGAACTGGGAGTTTGATAGGTAATCGGCCATGGCCTTGAGTAAGGAACCATCTCGATATTTTTCTGGAATTAATTGAGCGAAACCATGGAAACCTTAATCAAGATGGCCGGTGCAGGAATTATCGTTTCTCAGCGAGAGACAGTAGGAGTATTTCAGCAATGAAAATATATTTTTAGCCTACGACACTCCTCGATAGATACATTTTGCACAAATCCACATAAAGTAGTGTCTATATAACTGTTCATAAGAACTCATTTAAAAACTAGAAAAGCGTCGAAATGTCTGAAATCTCATGAATGTGTGATGAATATGTTAGTTTACATTATAAAGCGAACATATTTTTTATAAAATTCCCACTATTTATTATGTGGTAAATAAAATTAAAATTAGGCAATAACCTTGCAAATAGCTTGTAATCGAACCTGCCCTGGCCATAGGCAATGACAAAAAAAAACCCGGGTCGCAGTGCCAAAACCCTGCCGACAATATAGTGTATTTACTAATATAGGCAGTGTGGCTTTATTATGCGAACTTAAGTTGGTTTTTTGGGCAAAATAAAAAAATTGACTCCTTAATACACCCCTTAAAAGAACATTTTTTTCTCAGTTGCAATATTATTATCAATTGAACCTCTAAACTAAATTATATACACCTTTCAGCAAACAATTCACTATCTGCAAACTAGTGTTTTCATAAAATTTGTAAATCCGGTCCTGTCGGGTCGATTTTATTAAAATTTTAGGAGCACTTTTTAATTGCTATTAAAGGGTTAAACTTCAATTTTGAAACGATTCTGAGAATTTTTTAGGCATTTTTGGGCCCAAAAACTTTTTTCAACCCCTAAAAACTACCCTAAAATGGTCCGATTGGGTCCATTTTAAATAGGGTTCTTGCGGTGGTGGATTCCAACGTGTGGGCAAAATTTCGTAAAAATCAATTAACTTTTTCGAAAGTTATAGCGCACACACACACACACACATACACATATATATATATATATATATATATATATATATATATATATATACATATATATATACATATATATATAAACATTTTTAAAAAGGGTGCCAAAGTGTTTAGAAGGTTATGAAACGTCGAGAAATTTTGGTCCGACCCCTAGGTCCCGCCATCCGACCAACGCCAATAGTGTATGTTGCCATATGGCAAATACACTAATTACCGGATGACTGTCTGTCGGTGAATGTTTTACTAAGAACGCATAATCGAATGAGATAGATCAATATATCAGACATGAATAACTTCTTAACTAGACGTTAAAAAAACCCGTGCAGTGCTCTAACAAAAAATGTAAAATAATAACTTATCTAGTGCTTGAATGATTATTTTATGACGCACTATAACATTATGTCAAAACGAGCATCTGCGAGTTTCTCATAAAATAATCACGCCTGAATATTTTTGCACGCATCCCCTATAGAATAGCTGTCAAAAATATTGGTAGTTCAATTGTAGCAAAAATGCTTCTGGGTGCGTTCTAGTCTCTTGTGGTTAATTTATATGATTTGCAATGGCAATGGTACTACGCCTACGTTTATTTTACTTTATACAACCTTACAGCACTAGTGTCAAATGTGTCATTTCACGACCGCTATACAGGCATGCAAAGCAGCTATTTTATAGGTAAGTGTGAAAAAAATTATTTGGTATTTAAATTTTCTGTTTCAAATGGCAATTTAATAATCTACAAAAAAAAATCCAAATTTTAATTATAGTTGAAAAACGAAATTCAAAACCCAATTTTACCAGCGAATTTTTCTCTAAAATCAACAAAGATTGAAATGCATATTATGTTAGACTTCATCCATGATTGTTCAAGATGCTCTGCATATACATTCAAATCGGCCCAACCTATACAGCATCTGACGTTTACCGTTTATATAACAATACAATTTGATTACAATATCAGAAGTCCAGGTTCAAGTCTTTGTTGTTGTGTAATTTGAGTCATTGGATTTTGTGAACTTGTAACGTAACTTTCGCTATCTCCTTTCACCGGTTTTTTTTTTTGCTACAACAGATGTGGCTGGTTTTACGGGATATGCACTCTTTTACTTTGTGCATAAATATCCTATAATGCTTCTGACAATTCAAAGCAGCGACAACAAAACTGTTAGGGCACCAAAAATAAATCAGCACATAATATACCAAAGTTATGCGTACCCTTCAAGAAAAAGATCACTTCCGTTTTCACTTTCTAGAAAGCAACTCATTGCCATTGAAAAATTCATCGCAAAAACGTATTTTGCAATAGGCCAATTATTTTCTTGCCACGTCTCCACTTTTTTGCTGAAAATTTTACTTTTATGTTAATAATTGTTACAGGTAATTATTTATGCCTATTTTCAAATCAGGATTACATAATTTAAATTTTCGTCTTTTCGATTTAATAACGAACAATTTTCAAAAAAAAAAATCTACCACTTTATACCCATTTACAATTTAAATGTACAAAAATCCATTTATTGTATTAGAAGGCTTAAACATTCCTAAAATTTATTGGATAGATAGATTGTAGATTTTAGACGTCAACATCTGAATTCATCAGCGGCTATCTGAGCTTTCGGCTGTGTGTTAATGACTCAGTCAGGCAACCAGCCAGTCAGTAAGAACATTTATTTTTTATGTAAAGATTAATAGTGTTTGTTATTATTACAATTTTCATTAAATAATAACAACAAAAAGATTATAAGCAACCAAACCTGATATTTTTTTTTATTGCATTTACCGGTTTTAAAACAATGCACAGCTTGCAGCTGTTTTGAGTGCGCAAACTTACCTTCATCTCAATGAACTTTCTGATTACTAGCTACAGTACAAATACAGTCGACTCTCGATAATTTGATATTCGATAATTTGAATCTCCCGATAATGTGAAATTTTTTCCCGGTTTCTCGAAAAGTACTCGATAAATTGCATAAAATCAATCTTAATAATTGGTCCCCTCGGTAATACGAACTTGAAGGAATTATATCTTACCCGCCAAAAAGCAATAATTTCAAGTCAGGGCTTCCCTACTCTCTATAATTTGAAGCGTTTATCATGCACAGACCCGTCGTTTGTTTAATACACACATTTAATGATTTATTCGCAGCTCCCACTTGGGATGTCAGAAGTGCCAAAACGTATCGATATTTTTTTCAAGTATCGATATCGGTTCCGACATATTTTAAAAAAAAATATCAATATATCGGTAGAAGTTGAAACAGAACATTGGCACTCTAAGAAATTTAGTATACATATTGGCTAGCTTAATATAATCTCAAATAGCAATTAACGGATTTTATTTCTAATAAATCAAATAATAAATAATTATCTGAAATCAAAAACAACAATAAGAATTGTTTTGTTTATTAATCAAACGTCTACTACATTTAGGAGCACATAATTTTAGAGAATTATCAAACAATTAATAAAGCCAGAGATGGCGAACCTATGGCATACGTGCCAGATGTCACATTTGACAGAAAATTGTTGGTACAGCATGAATTGAGGTGTAAATCGAAATATTTAAAAATATTCTAGATGTTGTAGAAATGAAATGAAATATTGCATGAATAGCCATTTTGGCTGTACAAAATAACAGCAGTTTAAATAACCAAGGGGGAGGTTATTTAAACTGCTGTTATTTTGAACTCTTGGAAATTTGAAATTTTTCTCTGGTCCCTTAAGTGTCAAACTATCGAGAGTCGACTGTATGAATACTAACTCATTGACGTATTAATTAATTATTAGCAACTTTCAAACAATTTGACTGGAAATTCGCTTTGAAGGACTGCGGTAATTGAACTAATAGAAAATATGATCGCGTTTTTTTTTGTTGCTTATCAGATATCCATACCTTATAAATAGCTGATAATTATCACTATTTACATCGATTAACAAGTAAAATGGGATTCAAAAAGTGCCATTAATACTAAGTCTGCAGAATATATTCTAATCATTATTTCTTCCCGTTAAAGAATATTTTTAAAGTAATCAAGTTCAGGAAATAATTTATTTCAAAAAATGCAAAACTTAGAATAATCTTTGCGTCATGCCTCTACCACTAAACTGTTATAACCTTAATAAGAAAAATATCATGTCTGACACTGGCTGACTGTGTAAATGAAAACGAAAAATTTTTTATATTAAAAACCCCCTAATTAAACAAAAAAAAAATCGGCCAAGTGCAAGCTATACTTGCACAATTCGTGTTCTGTGTCACCAGCCCCCAGTTGTGTTTTAAGCCAAATTTTGGTTCTGCAGTTATAACAACCAATCGCGCCAGATTTTTTTATGATGATTTTTAAAGTGTGATACCCCTCGTATATTCTTAAGTAACCCCATGAAAATAATCATGTATTAGGAATTAGTACAATTTACCACCATTAAACTAGTCTGAAGCCCTGATGAAAAAATAATTTTTGAAACGTTGACCACAAGCGAAACATTGTTAACTGATTTTATTATTCCTCAATCAAACAGAATAAAAAAAAATGTACAGTGAACCACTATTTCGCACAAAAATCACATCAATGACCGACTAAGTTTGTAAAAAGATTTCTCTAAACTGAAGTGTAAAGATTTGGACTAACATAAGTATAAATAGGTGTTTGTTTTAGATTTATTTTTGTTACTAATCTTTTGGAAGGTTAAAATTGTTACGGAAGTTGTTCTGAATTAGTTGATTGGCTTCCATATTTACAAATAACATTTATAAATAAAAAAAAAATCTTAACCAAGATTTTCGAACAATATTATTACTCAAGCATTCATAAAAAAATATTAGAACCAATAATTTGCAATAGGTGTACTGAAAGAATGGCGATACAGACATTTGAAAGTGAAAAACAGTAGTGCATAATATAAAAATCGTTTGTATGATGCTAATTTTTAATATTAAAATAAAACTACACGAACAACATGAATGGATCATAATTAATAAGATTATTATTTGATAGCCTTAACAATTCATTCTTTCTATAATGTATGCATAACAATATAGCCTTCAGTGATCATTTTACTGTCAACTTTTCATTCAAAACTTTTAATAATTGCAGTGTAAATACATTGCTTCATCGTCGCCAACTAAATTCGCTGTCTAAATCTTAGTTAAAAATAACAACCGTCAATTAAAAAAATTTGTAAAACAAATATTTATATCTAAAAAACAATGAAGTTTAGAAAGCAAAATGTTCTATTTTTGACCTGTCCTTCTTTTCAGTGCTGGTGAGAAAAAAACACAAGTGATTTTATTTTTTAAATACCTACACTTTTGAAAAAATCGGTCAAGTATCAATCCTATTTACACACTAAAACATTTGCCATTAGTAATCGTGAGGGCAAAAAATATGGTTTCGAAATAATGCGATTAGAAGGTTGTTACAGACGGACAAACCGAGCATACATATTTATTTATTTATTTTAATTTCAACAATAGGATTTAACCCTATTTGTGGTTAAAATAATAAACAACAAAAAATAGTATATACAGTGTGTTTCACTTTACATGAGGATACCAAAATAACTTTTTCATTTTAAAAGCAATCATTATAAAATTTTCAGCAGTTATGCAGGTCATTAAGATGCATCTTTTTTGTAGGAACAACATTTTTCAAAAGTTAAAATCTTGCCAACTACGATCAAAATAAAAAGTAGGGTTTCAAGTAAACTCCGATGTGCAATCAAGATAGAGCAACATTTTATTAAAAAAAGTTGTTCACAATCACAAAAAACTCCTTAGTATGAACTTTCGTCAAAAAAAATAATTTATTAAATTTCTCAAAATATGAATGCATAATTTATTTCCTATTTTATTAACAAGAGTGCCATGAAACAATAAAACAATTGAAAATTGTTTGAATTACAATTGAAAATATCAAAATATCAGTTTATAAAGTACTTTTATATTTTATTTCATGGCACTCTTGTTAATAAAATAGCAAATAAAGTACCGATTGCATTCATATTTTGAGAAATTTAATTGATTTTTTTTGACAAAACTTCATACTGAGTTTTTTGTGATTCTGAACAACTTTTTATGATAAAATTTTGCTCTATATTGATCGCACATAATATGAGTTTACTTGAAACCCTACTTTTTATTTTAATCGTAGTTGGCTAAATTTTGACTTTTGAAAAATTTTGTTTCTACAAAAAAGATGCATCTTATTAGACTGCATAACTGCTGAACTGCTCTTAAAATGAAAAAGTTATTTAGGTATCCTCATGTGAAACACACTGCATAGTGAAAACGATTCCACTCTTTGGGTAAGGATTTTCATGGTTAAGCCTACAGAAAACAAGTTCTTAAGGCTGTCGGAACGCTCTGAATTATGTTTGTGCTGAGACCCAGCGGTAAGGGGCGAGGTAGGCAAAAAACATATTGTGGGTGTGACCTTCTTTAGTTCTGTCTCGCTCAAATCATCCGCACGTTTCAATTTTTGGCTGGTGCCAACTACGAGGCTAAAAAATTTTATTGCAAGGGTGCCGCTGTCAATTGATTACTCTAATTTTTGGAAATATTTTGAAGATTTAAAAAACTTTTCCGAAAAAGGAAGAGTCACTTTAGGTTTGTGATGGAACAGTTTTGTGAAATAAGTACGAATAAAGTCGTAGTGTGTCACTGAAAACGTGTGTTTTTTTAGAACAATTAATGCCAAATTTTTTCTAGTAAATCGTACATAAATTACAAAAGTAGTTCATTAGAGACTTAGATTTGTCCTTTATCTTCCTTATAGACAAAGAATTTTCGCAGAATGTTGACGAATAAGTTTACAATCAGTTGACAGCCGAAGCTCTATTTTTGGCTTAAATTCAGAGCGTTCCGACAGCCTTAAGAATGTAATATGCTACTCACAATTAATGTTCTCTGCGCTCTTCATCTCAAATCTTCAACCGTTTATAGTTGATGCAGTAAAAATAGAGGTTAATATTTAGCAAATTCGATATGCAGAACCAGTTTTACAGAGATCATTAGAAGAATGAAGCCTGCGGGGGTGTTAGCATCACATGGGTTGGTTTCATATTATTATATTACGTAATTTTACTTTCACCGTTGTGTCTCGCCATCTGCAGAATGCGTCACATATATCACGTGAGCGATTAATACGACCGGATATATTTTGTCCCACCAAAAACATAAATGTGAAGAAAGGGCCAAGTTCGATACCAAGAACAAGTGGGTTTGCCGAAAAATAGAAGTTAGATTTAAGTGTCATGTTTTCACTTGGCATGTTTACATACACAAGTCATGTATTTATCATATAAAACATAAAAACGTGTCAAATGAAAACTTGGCACCTCTTTTTTTCGGTAAAACCGGCTAACCCACTTGTGTTTTTGTATTGAACGTGGCCATTTTTTCACCTTTATGTTTTTGCTGGGATCTCAGTACTTTTCGTAAAAATATATTCTTACTTATTAAATTATTCTACTTCAATATTATCTAGACACACAATATTATAGTTATAAACCACACTTCATTATATCACACGACTAGGTGCGAGTAATCTTCGGACGACCGATTGATGCATTCGGGTCGATGCTTTCACCACCTGCTAGATACTTGCGAATTATGGTGATCTCTCAGATATCTTAGAAACTGTTCCACTAGACGTATGAAATTTGGAATACTGCCTAATGAAATTCAGATCTGTAACGTAACTAGCCTTGGAGATAGAGGGGGTCGGAAAGGGCTCGAAATGGTTCGTGTAAATATAGTGCATTGCAAGAACTTGGCTGCCGCACTCCGTGCGCTATAATCTTCGCATGTGTAAAAAAAAGGAAACGATCTCAACCTGTTTATAAATAAAATCATCATTTGAGCTTTTTGCTATAACACCGCAAATTACTAACAGTACGTGACTTATAACTTGTAGGTTCTCAGGCTCTATACATTAATATATACAAGAGATGTCGGAAGTGCCAAAGAGTATCGATATATACCGTATCGATATATTTTTTTAAAAATATCGATATAGCGGTCCAATTTGAAAGAGAACATTGGCACTCGAAGAAATTTAGTATACATATTGGCTAGCTTAATATAATCTCAAATAGCAATTAATGGACATTATTTCTAATAAATCAACTAATAAATATTTATCTGAAATCAAAAACAACGATAAGAATTTTTTTTTGTTTATTAATTAAATGTCTAATACATTTAGGAGATAATTTTAGAGATTAATCGAACAATTAATAAAGCCAGGGATGGTGAACCTATGGGATGGGTGCCAGAGGTGACATTCGACAGAAAATTGTTGGTGCAGCATGAATTGAGGTGTATATCGAAATAATTAAAAATATTCTCGATGTTGTAGAAATGAAATGAAATATTGCATGAATAGACATTTTGACTGTTTATTATTCCGAAAATATCGAAAAATTCGGTGAAAAAGAAATGTGTTTGATATGTGCTTTATTCACTGTTGTTGTTTTTGGAACGCACTTAAAAGTATGTTCCAAAAACATATGTAAAAACACATGTTTCTTTTTCAGTGAAGTTTTCGATTTGTCGGAATAATTAAACGGCCATAGTCAGTAGCGGTAGTACCTACATACAAGTGTTGCTACTGGAAAAAAATATCGATTTTCGATACTCGGAATTGTATATCGATATATCGAAATATTAAATATCGCCTAAAAATATCGATATATCAAATAAAAAATATCGATATATCGATATTTTTTCGACATCCCTAATATATACCCAGAACCCCCTCTAAGGGTGGAGAAGGTGACGTGGCCATCCAGGTCGCCAGGTTCGCGGAGACAGAGGAAACTGGAAGGTTACATTTTTTTTAAATACAAGTCAAAATCGTTGGCAAAGAAAGTCTTATCCTGAATCCATATAATAATATCATGATTTAGGTAGTTTTTTTATTCAGCTAACTCCATAAAGTGTCCTCATATACAGGTGACCCCATGATATATAGTTGTTTTTTTTTTTTGTAGTTGCAATATTATTAATTTGACGTGAAAGTAATGTTGCATCAAGTTGTAAAACCCTTTAAAACTGAGCTTTGGCTTTGGTGCTTCCCCTTGACACAGAGTCGCTCTAGTGAAAAAAAATCATTATTTTTATACATATTTTGTATAATATATTATGCATTCATATTAGGAGATGTGAAAATAAAAATTAAAAAAATAAAATATTTTTATTGTAACGAAAATATTTATAAAATCTACCTATAACTTCAAGGTTATGGATAACTTTGAGAATTGTGGAACTACCTATATAGCCGTTAGTATAAAGTCGAAGTTTTCCTCCAAGTTGATATTAAACCGATTAAAAAAAAACTTGTTTCTTACTAATTAGATCCGTAAGCTCTTTGGGGAAATTTCATTACTGTTTTGTATTAAACCGCTCTAAAATATATCTCTGCAAGCATTAAAAAAATTACTATAGAGGGATATTTTCATTCCTGTGAACCATAATTTTTAAATTGCCTGCAGCAGACCTAGTTGAACATAAATTATTTGCTAGTGCTACAAGAAAAATAATTGTTTATTAATCATCAAGGTATTTTCGAATGGTCATAAAATCATTATAACCCATTTAGCTTTTGCTATTATTTTATTTACAATACTAATTTATTGCCATCATTAATAGAAGTACTTCTGCATTGAGAATAAATATCAACCTTTTGAAACTAATTACTTTAGTATGACATAGATACTGCCCGAAGTACTACTTTGACCTATTCAGTACAAAGTAATCACTAAAAAAATCACATCAGTTCTCTACATTATGTTTAAATTAGAGTGGATTCGAAGGATGCGAGATTTAATTATATAGAATAGCATAAATAATTGATAATGCTAGTTCTTGGCCGCTATGGTCATTTGCGTTAATTAATATTTTCGTAAGTAACTGAAAAGTACATTAAAACTTGACAAATGAGAATTAGTAATTTAGATTTTTTACGGTAGATTATGTGTACAGTTTCCGTTTTGAAAGATTTTGGTTATTGATAACAGTTGAGCGAATTTTGGTGAAACAATATATTAAGAATTACTATTTTTTATCTGAAATATTCAGGTTAAAGTATGGTTTCTGTAAACACCGACAATAATGTAACAACGGTTCGCATAGCGTAAACTGCAAAATACGAATTTCAGTTTAACAAAAAAAAAAATAGATCAATCATAATAATATGTAAACAATAAAATGTAAACGACGTCGTAAGCCTGTAGTTATGGCAATTCCGTATTCTAAACATAATTCATATAATAAAGTATTACATAATTGTGAGATGAACACTTTCTGATGCACATATTTTACCAATATTATGAATTATAACATAAAATTACGATTGCGGAATGAACTACATATCAAATATTTTTACAGCTTATTTATTATTCGTTACACTTACTGTCATTATAATTGAAAAGTGGGACACATTTTTTCTGATTATCTTCATCAAATAGATATCGCAAATTGTTGTTCTGTAGACACGTTTCCGCTGTGGCAAAACCATAAATAGATAGTTATTAACCCTGTAAGTTTCAGTATTCTCCATGTAGTCCAGTCATTGAAGGTAAAATACAGCGAAACTGCATAATTTTGCCAAGTAGCAACGATTTGCACAAAAATTTGGATTTAGGTTCTACTTACCCTCTACTTCAAAGTTGACCCTGTCAAAGCACCCCCCCCCCTCCGGCACAGGGTCAACTTTGAAGTACAGAGTAAATAGAACCTAAATCCAATTTTTTATGAAAATTGACTGGACTAATGTTTTTAATGGGGATTGTTATGAAATTGAAACGAATCAGATCTAGATTGGTCTGAAATTATCAGTCGATGACATGCTTACATACATTTTAGTTTGCACAAAAAAGACCGGGCAGCGGCAAGTAGTGTAATCCAGTTTACATTTCTAAGCTAAAAGTGGTTAAATATTTATACGTTAATATGCATATTATTATAAATTATATATTTTTAGGCCGGATACGTTCTAGTAGAATTTCAACGAAATATAATGATAAAAATTTTTATTTTATAATACCATTCATAACTAACGTATGTCACGATTTTTAACTTACAATTTTGATTATATTATCCGATAAAATCATATCATATTTAAGAATTAATAGTAATAGTTCAAGAATACAACTTGAAATTTCTTAATTATATAATAATCAAGTTAAATAAGCAACCTTTATTTATCATTGGCCAATGCGTCGTCTTTTGTCAAAATTGCATTTATAATTTGTTGAAAAATTCAATATTAGCTAGAGTTCTATTTTAATCTTCGAAGTATTAACATCAGTTAATTTATAGTAATTTAAAATAAATTACATCTTTCGGCGGTGATTTGTAACGTGGCGAGGCTTGGTCCATTATTATTATCCACGTTAAAATAATTACACCAGTAAGAGAGCAGTGCATATCTTCTATATTAATTAATTAAACAAACGTAAAAGGAAAAATTATCACCGTATTGGCCGTCGACGTTATGTCCACCGGCGAAGGAAGAATTGTCGTCGTCTTGTACAATAAATAGTAAAAAAATATCTTCGTCTTTCAATTACAACACCTTTACTTATTCGAATTTGATCCTGCCTTTTTTTAATATAAACAAGGGCAGGAAAAATTTATAATACTATCTTTGCGATAGTTGTTATACCATATAGACATAAAAAACTCGGTTCACATTGCCCAAACCTTCCCGATAATATAGTTGTATTTGCTAAAACAGGCATAGTGTGACTATTATGTTTGTTTTTGGACAAAATAAAAAATTTAACCCTTTAATACACCTCTCAAAATAATATGTTTTTCTTAATTTCAATATTTCGTCTTTGCTTTATCAATTCATTATCTGTACAAAATTACCTTCAGTAAGTATAATTCTCTTTCCTAAATTTTGTAAGTTCGGTTCTGTGAGGTTGATGTTATTAAAAATTAATTGACACCAAAAGGATAAATTTCAATTTTGAATCAATTCCAAGAATATTTTCGGTATTTTGAACCCCAAGACAATTTTCAATCTCTAAATACACTAGACCTATTTTAAAATAGGCTTAGTGCGGTGATAGATTCCAACATTTTTTTTTAAATTAGTGGACTCCTTCGAAAGTCATTGCCCGCACGCATACACACATTTTTACATATACATATACAATATATCCAAAAATGGTACCAAGTTGCTTAGAATGATGTGAAACGTCAACAAATTTTGGTCAAACTCCTAGGTGCCGCCATCCAACCGGCGCCAATAGTGTATGTACCACATATGGCTAATAGACCAGGGTCGATAGCTTTGAAAATGGTAAAAAGTGAAAAAAAAATATAGTAGGATGAAACCCATTGGAAAAGGTAGAGAATACAACAAAAATGAAAGGAAAAATAAATTACGGTCGATCTGAGGTAGGGAAGGGAAGGGGGTGAGTTTTTAAGGGTAAAAACGGTTTATCTCGATTTCCGGCAAAACTACAAGTCCAATGAAAAAAAGTTAAATTGCAAAGTTGAAGGTAATAAAAATATCTACAACGTTTGTTTTTACACTTTTTTCACATAACTTCAAAATTTATGTGAAAAATTCAAATAACCAAGTTTTTGGTTTTTTATTTTTATCTTTTGCAAAAAAAATTATTTTTCACGAAATTCGGTGAAAACTTACCTTTTTATGTCCCAAACACACAGTAATTTTTTTGATTTAAAATATTCATTTTATCACCTTATTTTGACTTAATATCGAAAAAGCACCCTAATTTTCGATCGAAAATTCTCACGTCAAAATATCTGCTTTTTTAAAAAAGTCGGTAGGCTTTTTGTTCCTTGAAATCTCTACTTTCTGATGGTATGAAAAAAAATATACATTACTACGGTAAATGTTCTCAGAAAATGCAAATAAGTTATCTTAAAATAGCAATAAATAGGCATCTATGCATATAAAAAATGAATATTTTAAATCAAAAAAATTACTGTGTGTTTGGGACATAAAAAGGTAAGTTTTCACTAAATTTCGTGAAAATATAAATTTTTTTGCAAAAGATAAAAATAAAAAACCAAAAACTTGGTTATTTGAATTTTTCACATAAATTTTGAGGTTATGTGAAAAAAGTGTAAAAACAAAAGTTGTAAATATTTTTACCTTCAGCTTTGCTATTTAACTTCTTTTCATAGGACTTGTAGTTTTGCCGGAAATCGAGATAAACCGTTTTTTACCCTTAAAAACTCACCCCCTTCCCTTCCCGACCTCAGATCGACCGTAATTTATTTTTCCTTTCATTTTTGTTATATTCTCTACCTTTTCCAATGGGTTTCATCCTACAATAATTTTTTTTGGTCTCTAAAATTATCGACCCTGGTCTATAATTCACTAACCAGTCAAAAAAATATATAGATAGAAATTTAAAAGAAACTCAAATAAAGTAATCAAAGCTCAAATTAAACAGAACTATAATACATCTACTCAAATTAGCAAACTCAACTTAACCTACAATATTCCTCTTACCACTTACGTCTATGCTATGACGCTGCCAAACGTCAATCATTTGCAATACCAATTTTTACTTATAGTGTTGCAGAACGTAGTCAACACTGACCATGCAAAAATAGAGGGACGCTGTTTCTTTTCGGATTAATGTTTAGACTTTAGGGATCCTGGAATATATTTTTACGGTAAAATATTAAAAAAAAAAAACAATTTTTCGCGAAACACTCAAAAACATCTTACACAAAAATGTTACAGACAAAAAATAAATTGCGTTATTTTCTTCCATATAATCCTTATCATGTATGACTACTTATATATATAAACCAAGTATGTATGGCTGGGTTATAACAGGAATGTTTTAACTGAACTCAAGTATATTCCTTTAATATAATATTATCAGTGCTTGTTGTCGATGAATATTCTGTTTCCGGTTTTCTTATGATACTGGTAAATTATGCATTTTTTAGATATCACTGAGGTTTTGTTTGTTTCACATGAGGATTGTATGCATCAGTGTTTCAGAGTAATTTAATTTCCTCCGCGCTGCTCTAGCCGGCCTTTCTCTGTCCGGATAACACGTTCCGGTGTATATATTATCATAAGTGTGTGGACTGGAGTGGCGTCATTATTCTAATAACAAATCATAACTAGAAAAACTGTGTTACATCATAAAAAGTCGAAGTGTAACAAGTACACTACGTTTCATTCATCTTAATGGAAAATTTTAGCAGATTGAAATTTTTTAGAGCTGCTTCGCTGATGAGGAAATTAAAAAAAATATAGTGATGCCCGATTTAGAGTAAAAAATTACCGCGATATTTAATTATCTGTAGTGATTCTTTAAATCATAAAAAATCCTGAAACGAAGTTAATCAGCAACAGAATTAGCTTGTGCTTATTTTGCTGTTGAAATCCATGCTAATATTATAAATGCGAGTCTCTTTGTATGTTACCATTCTACGAGTAAACCGCTGAACAGATTGCGATAAAATTTAGCAAAGAGATAGACTGTATCCTCAAAAAAACGAAGGTGGTAAAATAGAGAATGAAAGTCCGATTATTAATCCATCACGATATCTCCAGAACTATTAGATCTACAGACTTGAAATTAAGCAGGCATGTTGAGTCGAGATCCGCTAAGAACTATTTTTGTAGAAATCGATTCGCAAGGGTGGGAACTTGGGGTTGCGGGGGCGATATAGATATAAAATTAACACACTGCAGTTCCTTGTAATTTAGCTGCCGAGTAGGGCCCAGCCCCGTACGGCAAGATTGTAAATGGCAGAGCCGAAGGCTTCTCTACTGTTGGTGCTGTCAAACTAAGCGCAACTCCGCTAGGCCAGATTGCAACACGGCGAAGCCGAACGCTCCACTACTGTTGTCGCTGCCATGTTTCATCTAGATCGCGTGCGAATAATTCTGTATCTATCTGTTATTCTAATATGCAATCGGGAGATCTCGATCATCTATATTTTTATATTGCAGAATTTTTACTTGCTCGAATTTCACAGATGAATTCGTAAACATGTCAGACAAACTGCAACTGAAATTTATGAATTAGGGTGTATTGAAAGCTTTTAGTGAAGATTCGATGCTGTAAATTTTGCTTTGATAACTTATTATTTAAACTGGTGACCGGAAATTGAAATAAAACATCGTATCAGTGTTAAAAATTATTAGCTTTCGAAACACCTCTACGGAAGTGTCCTGACAGTATAACCATTCGATCAAATTGATTTTGACATGAACAAAAACAAATGATCAAAATTAAACAGAAATAAATTCCATTTGATCGAATTAAAACAAAACTCCACTCGCTCGCTCAATAGTATTGGAGCTAAATGGGACGTAATTTAATTGCAAGATGTATGACCGACTATAGGTATGCCATACCTGATTATACTATTGTTTTGCAGTGTTTAATACGAAGCTGTACTATGGAAAAATTCGAGCACATTTTTTTAGAAAGTCGTTATATGCGATTATATTTTATTCAATACATAATACAGGCTTGGATTTAAAGTATTTCGTCACTTGCAGTTAACAATTTTAACGTGTTCTAGAATATCCATATATCTGCAATAACGTATAAAATATTAAGAGTTAATCATAATTGTAATACGGGTTTTTTGGAGCTCCTGGAAGAGCTCTTTGCAAGGATCAAATTGGAAGAAAATATTTTTCCCCTGATTGGGGGGTTGCCTAGGTTACTCTTCAGTAATTGTCTTCCATTTTGTAGACGTTTTTTTAAATCACTCGGGGAAATCTGGGCAAAACGCTGTAGCCGTTTAACGCAACGCGCCAGACCCCTACTCGACAAGCCGGATTTCGAAAAGGAGACTCGAACTGAACAAAAATATGCTTTTCTTCCGTTTGGTAATTACAAGGCATTTCTGTCGCCAAGGCCCTAACTGTATATCCATACCACGAGCATAAACTGTGCCAGCTACATTACATCGTGAAGTATAATTAGTGTATGACTCACTCATGAAAAATTAAATATAATTTTACTATAAATTAAAGTCACAATTAACACCTAACTTATATGTGAAAAATAAAAATTAAAAAAAAATTATTCCAATTCCAATATTTTTTTTAAGTTTTGTAGAATAGCTTTTCATGACTAACAAATTAATTCCAAAATAAGGCTTCTATCTAAAGCGGTTTAGCTAATATAAAAAAAGCTACACTTGCACAAATAATGTTCCGTTCAATCAGCCTTCCACTTATGTATTTTATAGACAAATTGTTGTTCAGAAGTTGTAAAGAAATAAACAATTAAATTGTTTATAACATTTTTCAATCATGCCAATTGTTTTCGTTCTTCTTAAGGTTCTGAATAATTTCCTAGCTTTTCCTATCTTGAATGTAAAGTACAGTGTAAAATATACCTTCTTTGTTAATATTAATTTCTTCTTTATTGTATTAAATATCCTTTAACCGTAAGAAGTACAAAAAAAAATTGTCATGACTAAAAAATTCTATGTAATCCTTAAAATGTATTTAGCGCAATTCTGACACCATATTGCACATCGGTATGTCGAAATTGGTGTTTAGATTGGTCGATTTTACCTGTGGAGGGGTGGGTAGTGTTATATGTATACATTAGGATGATAGATTACAAATCCTAAACAATTGACATAAGGGGTAATTCTCATGTGAACGCATAAATTTTACCTCTTGTTAGGGAATTTTTTTAGACGACAATAACATTCAATCATTTCAATTTTTTTATGTTTTTATTTGTATCTTAAACTGTATAAAAAATTTTTTTTTTCTCTTATTTTACATTTTTTATATATATTTTTTTTTAAATTAAATTAGACACTAAAAAAAAGCAGGTCACTGGTCATGGTAATAGCGGCTATTCATTTTGTCTGAAATAAAAAAATCGAATGGATCATTGTTCAGTAGGTATGTCGCTATTGGCCCTACCAAAATTAATCAATTTCATTAAAAAAAATGGCGAATTGTAGAAAAAGTGTTTGTTTTTTGTTAATTTTTTTGTTAAAAATCGTTTAAAAAAAATAAGAAAATATTTTCGAAAATAAGCAGTTTTGGTACGGCCGATATCCATTAATGAGTAGAAGAACATATATAAATTTCAAAGCAATCGGTTGAATACTTTTTTTTAGGACCATAACAGTTTTATTTAATAGTATATTACTGTTGGTAGAGTCAATATTATTAATTTAGAAAATAATGTTTCCGGAAAAATGCGTTTAATTAAAGTTTCAAGAGTCGGCGACTATGAGTTGTAATGTAACTTATTTAAAACTAGGAATTTCGGTCTCTATTTTTCACAGCATATTTTCGATAGGTTTTACTATTGAAATATGAAAAAAAATATGCATACAAATATGCACTCTGGATATCTTTTTAGAGTTCCGCACATTCGATGAAAAAACGGAACCTTTATAGAATCGCTGTCGTGTCTGTCTGTCTGTCTGTCACAGCTTATTTTCTCCGAATATAACGAATGAAAAAAGTTAAAATTTGATAAATATACTAGTATATAAATTTAGATGACCCATTCACGTACGTATAGCGTAAATAAACGAAATCTAGTTTTGAGGATAAAATTTGGGACCCAAATTAGAAAATAAAAAAATATATATTTTTCATCATGTGACACAGCGAAAGAAAGGGCTCGTTATGGGAAATACAAGAAAATTTTTTGTTATAATTTTAAAATGCATAGCTTAAAAGATACGAAAATATATGAAAATTGAGCATACCCTTAACTCCAAAACTACTAAGCATAAATTAAAAAAAATAAGGATTATAAGGTCTCATTCATGGTTTACAGGACAACCTAAACAAAAATCCTGTCCTTAAGTTCTCACGGAAAACGGATTGGTACGGAACCCTCTCCACGCGCAAGTTCGGCTTGCACTTGACCTGTTTTTTTAAACTCGATTCGAAATAGTTACTCGGTTTGAACATAATATAAAATATATGTATTTATAAATAGAGAACACTATAATTTCAAATATGTGCAATTCTGGTGTAAAAAAAATTTTTAGCACTCCAAACCGCGCGCTGCGTGCGATTAGGGACGCTAAAAAAGTTTTCACGTATTATCAAATGCTATAGAAACATTATTGTTAAGCAGATTAATTTTTTCTGATTTTTAAATTTTTGCGCGTAACTAAGAAAAACGAGCTAGACAATATTGCATTGGAAAAAGAACGAAATAATGAAACCAATTTGAGTACACGTTTGTGAAAAAACCGTCAATTTTATGACATAATCCAGTTTGGCTACATCGTTGGCATATCGAACCCAAATGGCACTGTTTACTATTCCAACTCCACGGGTGAAATTTTGATCATCTGCGTTGTGAAGTTCCCGCAGTTAAAAAACGTATATTTTTAGAAAAATCCTCTTCGTCTGTTAATCAGTGTCCTGTGAGCACGATACAGATTAAACCAAAGTTTGGTAAGAAATTTGACATGTAATGTCTATGTAATATAATGTTTGAAAAGCTCTAGTATTTTTGGGGGGAAATCGGCATATGCGCTATAACGTTGTATTTTCTGTTAAATATTTATTATTCTTTTTTTTTAATGTTTTGTAAAAAATGTTATTTCTAAGCCTTAGAGCTTTAGAAATATTTTGAAAATGAAAAATATCAGCTGTTATTTTGTTCTGAAGATCTATCCAAAAGAAATTAGAAAGCTGACAAGCATGCTTTGGTTAATTTTTACATATTATGTGAAACCATTTTAGGTAACCATGCAAATTTCATAATACTTATTTTCAGTTGTTGCCTGCGTTTCGCACACGTTAACAGATTTTTAGTGTATTTGCCATAGGCAACATACACTATTGGCGTTGGTCGGATGGCGGGACCTAGGGGTCGGACCAAAATTTCTCGACGTTTCATAACCTTCTAAACACTTTGGCACCATTTTTAAAAATGTTTATATATATATGTATATATATATATATATATATATATATATATATATATATATATATATATATATATATATATATGTGTGTGCGCGCTAAAGCTTTCGAAAGAGTTAATTGATTTTTACGAAATTTTGCCCACATGTTGGAATCCACTACCGCAAGAACCCTATTTAAAATGGGCCCAATCGGGCCATTTTAAGGGTAGTTTTTAGGGGTTGAAAAAAGTTTTTGGGCCCAAAAATACCTAAAAAATTCTCGGAATCGTTTCAAAATTGAAATTTAACCCTTTAATAGCAATTAAAAAGTGCTCCTAAAATTTTAATAAAATCGGCCCGACAGGACCGGATTTACAAATTTTATGAAAACACTAGTTTGCAGATAGTGAATTATTTGCTGAAAGGTGTATATAATTTAGTTTAGAGGTTCGATTGATAATAATTGCAACTGAGAAAAAAATGTTCTTTTAAGGGGTGTATTAAGGAGTCAAATTTTTTATTTTGCCCAAAAAACTAACTTAAGTTCGCATAATAAAGCCACACTGCCTATATTAGCAAATACACTATATTGTCGGCAGGGTTTTGGCACTGCGACCCGGGTTTTTTTTTTATTGTAATATGTCCAATGTGAACATTTTTGCAGTCGGAACGATCTTGTCACTCCATTGGCTGAATTTTTTTTTGACTATCATAAGAACGTATGCAAACTGTCGAGAGTTGCACGTATTTAGTTATATCTATTGCATCTGTAAACAGTAACATCTTGTGGCTAGTCGTTAGATTTTATTTATTTAAGTCTGGTTCTGCATTAGTGAGAGCAATGTTACAATGTCGGGGATATCTCCAGTTTCCGCACGCATACTGACCAGTGACCACTAAGATCAACTTTTCTATTTTTATTATCAAGGTGCATCTACCGAAAACGCCCAAAGTACCTGTGCATAAATAGTTTTCTAACGATGTTCTGTATATAAAACAGTTAAATAATAGTAAATTATTAAAATATGTACTTGTTTTGAAAGTAAATAAGATATTAGTACAAAAACTTTTTAAAGACAAGCTTAAGGTACGAATGGAAAAATGTTTGGGGTATGAATGAAGAATGATGATTGGAGAACGATGAATGGAGAAGGATGAATGGAGAAAAATGAATGAAGAAGGATGAAAGGAGAAGAATGAATGGAGAAGGATGAATGGAGAAGGATGACTGGAGAAGAATGAATGAAGAAGCATGAATGAAGATGGATGAATGGAAAAGAATGATGGAGAAGAATGAATGGAGAAGGATGAATGGAGGAGGATGAATGGAGAAGGATGACTGGAGAAGAATTAATGAAGAAGCATGAATGAAGATGGATGAATGGAAAAGAATGATGGAGAAGAATGAATGGAGGATAAATGAAGAATGCTTGAATTCTAATTTTTAGTGAGAAGAAAACTTCTGAACAATAATTTCGAATAAAGCTATGGCTAATTGTGCTAATAAGCATAGAAGCCAAAAATCACGGATATGAAAAAAGACAAGCTTTTATTGAAAATGTACTAAAAAGAAAAACATATTTTTTAACAATTTAGGTCCATAATTATAAAAGCATGGTTTATGAATTATGACTAATGAACTATCACAGAGCTTACAATCCACGCTTTTATATTTATAAGCTTAAATTATTAATGATTATTGTTTCCTTTTTAGTACATTCCAATAAAATTTTGTCTTTAAAAAGTTTTATTTTATTGCTTTTAGTTTTTCAAATTTTTTATTGTTAATACGTTTGTCTATTAAAATCGATTATTTAATTCTAAAAACGACTAAATCATGTATTGTCATCGGGAAGATATAGGTATGCATATAAAATTTGAAATCGATCGGATATGTGGCGTCCTCCGTATTGAATTTACACGTCACATATTTTATCGTATTCCACTCATCAAATTCTTTCATTTGATACCCATGTCAAGAGGATTGTGGAGAAAAAGATAATCCGCAATCTTAGGATGTTCGCCATATTGGATTTTGATTATGTCACACAGCTTATCGTATTCAACTCATCAAACTCTTTCATTTGATACCTGTCAAGCAGTTAAGAAAAAGATAATCCGCCATCTTAGGGCGTCCATCATATTGGTTGTATGCATTATCGCGGAACTCGTGCACGTGTGCTAAATGTGAAAGCTCTAACTTAATAAGATCTAGTCTAAATTTTGATTGCAAGTTTTGACACAAACTGAGCACTCACAGACAAACATGACAAACTAAATAGAAGCTTGTAAAAAACTCGACTCGCAGTACAGAACCCTGTCGTCAATATAGTGCATTTGAAAGTACAACTCAATGCGGCTTTATTCTATTAACCTGAGTTTATTTTCGGATAAAATAAAAATGTTAACCCTTTAATACACTCTTAATATGATATTTTGTTTAATTACAATATTATTATCAATCCAATAACAACACCTTTCCGTAAGTTAGCGTTATTAAAAATTGTCGCACTGCCTTGGTAGAACGGAAGTTCTAGAAAATAGCGTTATGGAAAACTGCAGTGATATAAACAGTCAAGAAGCAAGAATGGTGGTCTACAGTTTCCGTTAATACCTAATAACGATATTTGAGAATATTTGGTTGCTGATTGAAAATACCTCCGCTAATTGCATTATATAACTGCATAAACGTAGGTACTACACATTGAATTGAAAAATCGGTAAAAAATAAAATTCAGAGTGATTGAAATAATTTCAACTTCTTGCAACTAGATCTTTCGCTAAAATATAATATTACCTAAATTTTGATATCTTTGCCGGTATTAAGAGTACATTCACTTCTATGTTAAAAATATGCATGTATAAACTCAATCAATTTTTTTGTGATGGCATAGAAATAGTCCAAATTTACATGGTCTTACTGACGCCAAGGTAATCACTTATTATTCTACGGTATAATTGATTTACACCGGACGTACATAGAACGAATGAGTAATTAAAATAAATGATACTTTCTGTTTATTAAGTTACTAATTGATACATACTATATTTTACCACTAATGTAGCAAAAGTGTCAACTAAAGGTACATTCATAATACGGCGATCGTCTCGGATCTGTTGCTCGGCAAAATCGATCAGTTTTATTGAATATTAGTCGTAGTTCGTACTTCCACGGCTAGCTCAGGCCACAGCCATGAAAATGTACGACGAGAAAGACATTCTAGTAGCCTCAGTTGCATACAGAAATCACATACGATTGCACACTCTGCTTATACTGAAGCACTCCGCGTATTAACCCGTCAATTCCCATGTCCAAGTTAATAAAGATTTTTGATTTCTTTTTAAATAAAATACCTTATATACATTTGGTTATGACAAGAAAAAATATAAATAAAAAATAAACTACCCCAATTTTCTTTTAGGGGGTGTTACCTGCAGGTGACACTGGGCGTTGTGAAATTAAGACTTTGAAGCAGACACAGATTGTTTCTTATTGTTACGGTAAGAATAAAACGTTAGAATTCATAATATTTATTTATATTTAGATATATCAGTTTCTTTATAATAAAAATAGTTTATCTGAAAGAAACAAAACACTTATCTATTCTAATATCATAAAGCTGAAGAGTTTGTTTGTTTGTTTGAGCGCGGTAATCCCAGGAAATACTGGTTTGAATTGAAAAATTATTTTTTTGTTGGATAGTCCATTTATCGAGGAAGACTATAGGCTACATAATATCAAGCTACGACCAGTAGGAACGGAGCATCAATGAAAAATGTTGCAAAAACGGGAAAAATTATTCCTTTTGAGAGCTTCCGTTGCGGCGTAAACGGTTATTATAATGCCCAGTGTCACCCGTAGGTGACACGGCATATTTCCAACGTCGTAAAAAACGTATTCAAAGTTATTTTTACTAATAAAAAAATTTGTGCAATAGCTTATTTATTTATTTATTACACTCAATAAGAAAATATAACAATAGTTACGGTTTAGGCATTTTTATTTCACTTTTTATCGCAAGAGATTACACAAACACAGACTGCTCGAATTTTGCGCGAAACATCTGATTATATTTGACAGATGACATTTGGCTAGTGTTGTCAGAAAAAAATAATTAATAGTTTTACTTATTGGCTTTGCAACAATGGTAGTGGAATTAAATAATAAAATCTCCATGTGGTAGAAAAAAAATATTAAACTTATGTCACCTACAAGTGACACTGGGAATTGAAGAGTTAAGTGTTTCCATTTTCAGCCGAAAAGTACTATCTTGAAAAAATGACTTCTGTAGCGTGACCGCGGACAAATTTTCCAATTTTTTGTTGTAATGTATAATCTAGTCGAACATGGAAAAACCGAAAAATAGGTGAGAAAATCCGACATCATGTAATCACGTAATCTGGAGATAACTACCTCAATAAACTTGACTTCAACTAATTTTGAATTAAGTAGATACTATTTGAAAAAAAATCATTGAGTTTCGTGCTAAGTCTGTGAAAACTTAACCCTTAAATTATGACTCGATTATCTGTTCACTGTCCGTCTGTCTGCAGTTACACGCCATTGTCTGCGAAACGGTTTAAGCTGACTGATAATGAGTCATCATTTAACTACCATTTAAAACCGTTGCGCCGATTGCGTTGAGGCGTGATTAAGTAAGTAAGAATATATATTCGTAGTAGCGGCCCGGTTCGGCTTCGCAAGGATGTAAATTTAATCTATAGACTATATAATATAGATTTTACCCGCGATGTATTATTATTATTGGGTACAGTGAACTGCCCATCATCCGATTGGTACTTATAGATGATGACCCAGTCAAATTATGTAATATAAAACACACCCAACCACGTTTGAACAGTTTGTTCAAAAGACCGTTGAACATGTATTTTTAGTTTAAGCACTTTTAGATATATCTTTCATGAAGCGCTCTGCCGTCCAGGTAGGCATAGTTAGTGGTGTGCATCCCCAACTTCACCGGACGCATGCGTTTCAGTGTGGCGCATGGCAAGCCTTACGACGCGTGACATTTGCGTGGGAAATTTTTTCTATTTCGTTTTATAATAAAACATTCCTCAGGACGCAAGCTATCTCTTTGGCAAATTTTGTCCAAAAATGTACCAGTGGTTAGTATGAATATTATATCTCCCGATGAATTATCCAATGAATATTATTGGCTGAATATTTTTAAGTTATTCCAGTTTGATTTTCAATTTTTTTTGAGCCACATATTTCGCTAAAAAATAAACGAAAGATTAATTTTTTTTTGATAGTTCACTGGCGATAAAATAATTGATTACTGATTAATATATTTCATCAATTAGGTATATAACAAAAAATAAATTCCAAAGCTTTCTTAAAAAAAGAATTTAAGGTCACCATTAAAATATAATCACGATATTGAATAAAGGAAAACAGTTTTGCAACATAAAAAACTTCAATTTTTGTTATAAAAAAGATGTATTATTATATAATCAAATATTATCACGCTACATTATTTTATGTTATTAACATTGTAACAATCAAAACATTACTTTTTTGCAAATGGCTTGAGACTAATTATAAATATTGTTAATCAGCGCAAAGTTTCAACGCAATCAAATGCACTTTCACCTCTGCAATTAATTATCTTTTGTAATAACTTTGTTACCTTGAAACTATAAAGTTACAAGGAAACTAACCCCTGATTGCTGCAAATTACTAATTGCGCTTTATAAATATTAATTAATATTCTTGCTGAGAAAAATTAATAAAAATATTGTTCAAGAATAAAAAAATATATTATATACAGCAGTGAAAGTTCATTGCCTCAAAAGAAGTACTCGATCCAAATCACTACTACAGTCCATAAATAGTATATGGTACATACACTATTGACGTCGGTTTGATAATGGAACCATAAAATCTTGACGTTTCACATAATTCTGAATAATTTGGCACCATTTTTGAACATGCCTGTTGAAGGATTTATTCGATTTAAACGAAATTGTGTACATATTGTAATACATTACCACAAGATGCTATGTGTGCATTCGAACCATTTTAAGGATTGTGTATTATGTACTTAAAAATGTTTGACACTGCGTTTTTATTTATTTTTCAGACTACTGACAGCCAGAGTAATTTAAGCCTAGTACTAATTCATATATTTAACTGAATAGATGGAAAATCCAAGTGATAGATTTACCAATTGTATATTAGAAAGAAAATGGAACTGCTATGTAAACAACGACATCTCTACACGCTCGACTATTTTCAAGACTGTTTTTAATTCTAAATCTAATTAACACTTTCACCTGTTTTTAGAATAGAACTGGAGCTTGTATTATGTTATTTTGAGATATAATTTTAATATTATTGAAACAGTAAATAATAAAATACTTTTTATTAATATACGGAAGATATTTTAATTTTTATATATGAACCACAACATTTGCAAAAACAATTAAAAGTTAAACTTGCAAGATTTACAATGAATTATTATTTCTACAAATCAGTTATTTATAAGATCTAGATATTCTTTTTGCAAGTTTCTTTATCGTAAAGGTTAAGTGTGCTTTAAAGCATGCAATATTTATAATACTACGTGATTTGCTAGATAAATATATCCGTGAAAAATATACTGTAATTATATTTAAATTGTTATCCTTATCTTTAGTTTAAATCGATTAAAAACAAAACATTTTTTCATAAAAACCTTGGTATCTGTGACTAAAAGGCATAACCTCTTATATTAATTTGCATAAGCAATGTCTAACTATTAAGCCTATATAAAGAGTTTTTACCAGTCGAATGAGCTCCGTCTTTCTTAAAAAATACTGTTGGATTTTTTTGTCTGACACTTAAGGCCCAGAGCACTCTATTTTTCCGCTCGAGCTGCTGACGTCACCAACTACAAATAATACAGCTACGCGATCGGCCTTAGTGCCGCAGCAAGTATTAAAATTTAAAAATGTGTATATACTTAACGTATTGAAATAAAATAGCCACAATTATATTTGTGGCAATGATTTCTTATAGGAGGCAGTCATATTTTTATTTGTTTTTTTTATAGCGTTATTGGCAGTCGTCATTGCCAAACTATAGAGATGTTGACTATTTAAATAAAAACATAATTTTAACTTAAATGATAGTTTCTATAATAGAAATACTAAACAACACAGTATATTTTTCCTTACTTTTAAGGAATTTAATTAATATTTAATAAGTAAAACATAATAAAATCACTCTCATGAGTCACGTGACAACGAACACCAATCAGAGTGCATGACGTCACTGGGCTCATCAGCATCATCAGAGAAGGACGCTGTTCACGCTTCATTGGTGGTTAATATTTAGAGTGTGTAATTTATTCGAAAATTTCTATGACAACAATTACGAAAAAACCTATCACCTCATCAGTTTAGCAGAGTTCATAAGCCTGCGACGTCACGGCAGTCACGTGACAAGTATTGGCTTTTTGGAGTGAATTTTGAAACGGGATTTAAAATACATGATTTTTAAACCTTGAGTCGTATTTAAATAAAAAGCGTAAATATTTGTGGCTATATCAGGTACTTATGCACGATTTAAAACACTTTCCCAAAAATAGTCCCCTGTTGTAAACAAAATCTTTAACACAGTATTGGAACTGGGGCGCTGACTGAGATCTACATTAAGTTTTGCACATTTAAATAGAGTTAAATTTGAAAACAACTAAATGTAATAAAATTTCTGGGAATTAATAATCAAGAAATGTTTTATTTATTTAAAAGTTTTATCTTATGAGAAATAATGACAATCTTACATTAAGGATTAAAGTATATTTTAAGCAAATTTCACAGGGCGGTACCACAGCTCAAGAGCTACATAGGCCTACTATAACAAACGTGGACGAAGGAGCGAGAATAATTACAAATTTCCATACTAAAACATAATTTTTTTTTTTATATAAAACATCGTCCCGAAGTGGCACTAGTGTCACCTATTTTAAATGCTATTTTATGAGGTGCTAAGGATAACAATAAAAAAGAGTTAAAAAATGTACCCAAAGAGAAGAAAAATCACTTAAAAATTCGATACACACGGTTTTATCTTTTCGTCGCAAGTTATTTTAAGAAATTTATATTCGAAATAGATTCAACTTTTGAGAAAAAAATTATAATGAGCCTCACCTTCATAAGCTCACCTAAGAAATTTAACTTCTTTAGTTTTAATATTATTGCCAAGTTTAATTTAATAATATTTACACACTTCTGTCCTTTTCAGATTCATGTAATTTAGGAGACAAACTAACTTCCCCTTTAGGGGTCGATTTTTTCACCTCGATTTTTTACTTTTTTCAAACAGCTACGTCGCTAAAGAAGTTAAATTTCAATAATGACAGCCTTTGACAATATTATGAGGAATTATTTGTTGCATAGTTATTCCATGTCATCAATAAGCGAGCAGTTTGTGTTTTCACTGGGTCTAGGTGAACAAGTTTGGTTGTCACTATTAATTAAATTTTAATTATTGTATTGAACTGAAATAATAATCCTTTATATCTTTATATTGTACGTGAGATTTGTGTATAATTTTATTTCTTTTAAATCAATAAAGCAGTGTTGATAGAATCGAATAAAATTAATTTAAATTGTTGAAAAAAGTTCCTATAATAGTATGTTGTGCAACTAGTGTGCTAAATACATCTTTATGCGTCAGGGCACGATGTTTTCAGCACTAATATGTGACCTGCAGATGCGCACTCGACAAGGATCGTGCGTGATCGCTTACTACTCGTGATGAAAAGCATAAACATTTATTAAACTAAACTTTATTCAACATATGGATTGCTTTAGAGCTTATTGAAATGAGATTAGATTCACTGGTATCTAATCAGGCACAGACCAAAGACATGGTTTTTATTTCTTCGTTAACTCATTGAACATTGCCGTTAATATAGTACATATTCAATCACTAATTCGTTTTGTGCACTATTTTCCATTCAAAAAAAAATATAATGAACCTCATTCTCATAAGCTCACATAAGACGTTTAACTTTTTTAGTTTTTAATTTTATTCCCGTTTAATTTTTTTATGTTAAATTTCTAATTAATAATATTTATACATACTTAACAAATTCTATTTATTTTCTGTAGGATAATAATAATAATAACTTTATTTAGGGCAAAACAAAGCCAGATGGCTGTGTAAGTTGTCCCTTTGAAAATGAACGTACAAGTTCATACAACATAACACAATAGCAAATATTAATCATAAAAAGTAAATTCAAATATATAACAATTTAAGAAATAGCCTTACAAAAAAAAACAGAATTAAAATTAGCACTTATAATTATCATTACGTCTATTGGACATCAATTATTTATACTGTTTAATAGGTACGTAAGACATTTGTTTCTAAACAAGTTGTGGTTGGTTAATGATCGAATTTGTAATGGTAGTTCATTCCCCAAAGGAGGACCACACACAAAAAATGATATGGAGCCAATTGATGTCCTGCGTATCTAATGCCAAGTTGTCCCTTACTCATGGCGAAACTTTAAAATATGTAAATTCCCAAAAATTTCGAACTGAGTAACTTTGATATCCTATTATTGTAATTAGTGTATTTGCCATATGGCAACATACACTATTGGCGTCGGTCGGATGGCGGGACCTAGGGGTCGGACCAAAATCTCTCGACGTTTCATAACCTCCTAAACACTTTGCCACCATTTTTAAAAATGTTTATATATATATGTATATATATATATATATATATATATATATATATATATATATATATATATATATATATATATTTATATATATAGGTATATATGTGTGCGGGCTATAACTTTCGAAGAAGTTAATTTATTTTAACGAAATTTGGCACACATGTTGGAATCCATCACCGCACGAAGCCTATTTAAAATGGGCCCAATAGGGCCATTTTAAGGGTAGTTTTTAGGGGTTGAAAAATGTTTTTGGGGCCCAAAATACCGAAAAAATTCTCCAAATCGTTTCAAAATTGAAATTTAACCCTTCGGTAGTAATTAAAAAGTGTTCCTAAAATTTTAATAAAATCGGTCCGACAGGACCGGACTTACAAATTTTATGAAAACACTAGTTTGCAGATAGTGAATTATTTACTGAAAGTTGTATATAATTTGGTATAGTGGTTTGATTGATAATAATATTGAAATTAAGAAAAAAAATATTGTTTTAAGGGGTGCATTAAGGAGTCAAATTTTTTATTTTGCCCAAAAACCAACTTAAGTTCGCATAATAAAGCCACACTGCTTGTATAAGCAAATACACTATATTGTCGGCAGGGTTTTGGCTCTGCGACCCGGGTTTTTTTAGTCTTATTATTTTATCCTGATGATCGTAGTCAGGAAATGGAACAAACTTATTAAGTCGTTGTATTGTCATCGGTCCTTGATAAGTGTACAAAGTTTCAGTTTAATCTGACGTTTTGAAGTGGGTGAATTTCACGTTCAAAGATTCCATTACAAACGTACATGTGAAGATAATAAAAGCGTGTTAAAAATAACAAAAATAGATATGCTAAGATTACGCCTTAGTGAATGGGGCTGAACTATTGAGGATCCACTGTATTATATTTTAGATCAAAGCATTTACTTTCTTTGTTATTTTAACTTAAAAGAATTTTAACAAGAATCATATTTTATTAACAAACGAATTTTTAAAAAATATATTTTATACTTTGTTCCGTTTATTTTGACAAAAATGAAATGTAAATAAATTATCAAATCGAATTCCTACATATTGCTCCATACTCTGTATAAGCACATTATTTAAACATTGTAATATTATACAATAATATGTTTCAATTAATTTGTAAACCAACATGCATCAACGTGCTATTGAACTCGCATGGCTAACCATTCTTCTAACTAATAAATTTACCGGTAGTTGATAAATTTGGTACACGTAAAAGGTGCGGACAAGCTCATTAAGGGGGTATTCTCATGTGAACGCATAAATTTTACCTCTTTTTAGGGAATTTTTTTTTAGACGACAATAACATTCAATCATTTTAATTTTTTTATATGTTTTTGTTTGTATCTTTAACTGTATAAAAAAAAATTTTTTTCTCTTATTTTACATTTTTTATATATTATATATATTTTTTAATGAAATTAGACACTAAAAAAAAGCAGGTCACCGGTCATGGTAATAGCGGCTGTTCATGTTGTCTGAAATAAAAAAATCGAATGGATCATTGTTCAGTAGGGATGTCGCTATCGTCCCTTCCAAAATTAATCAATTTCATTAAAAAAAAAAGTGGCGGACTGTAGAAAAAAAGTTTGTTTTTTGTTATTTTTTTGTTAAAAATCGTCTAAAAAAAATAAGAAAATATTTTCGAAAATAAGCAATTTTGGTACGGACGATAACCATTAATGAGTAGAAGAACGTATATAAATTTCAAAGCAATCGGTTGAATACTTTTTTTTTAGGACCATGACAGTTTTAGAAAATAATGTTCCAGATAAATGCGTTTAAAGTTTCAAGAGCCAACAAGACGCTTATACGGCTCGTCAGCGACTATGAGTTGTAATTTATTTAAAACTAGGAATTTCGGTCTCTATTTTTCACAGCATATTTTCGATAGGTTTTACTATTGAAATATGAAAAAAAAATCGATTTTTCGAAGTGATCATATGAGAATACCCCCTTAAACGTGGCCTAGCTTTTATAAATTCTGAAACGAATTTAACTATTATGATATATCAAAAATAGATTTCTTAACCAAAAACTGTGTTATTTGGAGATAGATGTGAATTTGATTTTAAAATAGATAATTGGTGTATCTCTGGATACACTTGAAAGTATGGCTATATTATTATTCTCACTTATTGTCGCTTATTAGAGCTGGTCTCCAGCGTTTTATGTTCGCGTAGAGTTTCTCTAGTAAGACAAAGACGCCATATAACCAAAAAAATGGAAAAGATTGTAGTGAACATAGATTTTCATGGTAATGAAAACTTTTGGAACCATTTTATTGATGATAAACAAGTAATATTTTTTTTTTCTATGTTCCCAAAACAAACTTTAAAACTATACGCGTTTCACTTTTTTGCACTGACAGCCACTGAGACAATTATGTTATCTAGGAAACAATCAGGAAATTTAAATTTTGGCTAAAACATATGACGGATTGAACGAACCAATCAGAAATCATTACTTATTAGAGAAACTCTACGTTTACGTATCCTAGAGCCTAGGTCATTTTTTTTCAAACCTCCCATTGTCTTCAGGGATTTAATCCCATGCGCCAGACACAATGTGATAGGGATTAAACAAACAAGGTATAAAAGGAATCAACACCTTTTCTCGCCACAGGCCCACGCAGCATTACGATCCCAAAACAAACACAGGACTCAGACCTTGGAATAACACATTAAATGACTACTGTAAGCTCATATAATTATACTCTGTTTGGCACAATATTCGTTCAATATTTCGTGTATTATTTCGAAGCTAACCGAACTTAGGCCGTGACTTAAGCTAAGAGGGAAGAAGAATTCATTCTCTTGTAAACGATGCCATAAATGTTCCGGAGCAAAATTTTGGCAAGATAGAAAAATATGTTTTAAGTCTGCCACAAGTGAGTTATGTAAGCTGTGGACTGGGGAATTTACGACGCCTATTCTAAATAAATGTCACGGAAATAGGTCATCCTTAGTTATCCTTGATTGCGTTTTTCTTTTATCTATAGGTGCATATTCTCGAAACTTCTTTGTCTTCTCGACTCACTCAGTTCTTCTCATTGGTCGTGCTTACCACTGCAGGTTTATCCTCGTATTCCTAAATAGTCATTTACATGTTAAAACCAACAACATTACATTGACACATTTCATTTCAATAAGAAGCTGTTAAGCATACGTCTCAAAGGAAATTGTGTTTTACCGACTTATTATTGCAGAGGGTTCTTTCAATAAAATATATAAATTCTTTGTTCATTTTATTCCGGCGGTAATTTCATTTCCTTATTACAATATGTTAATTTTTGCGAAATCCATAATCAATAATATAAGCACGCGATTAAAGTCTTAACAAAATTTCGACACTTTTTCACCGGTGGCAAAAATCATTAAATAGGTAACAATTGAAATAGACGTATCCTGTTGACAAATATTACTTAATTGGTTTGTAAAACACATAATATTTGACCTTCTCGTTTTATTTTAGAAAATTATATTTTTTATTTCTGCCGCAATGCTATCAAACAACGATCATTCTAGTACAAATGTTATAATAATAACATGTCGAGCGTGAAGCAAATTATCTGGAAAACACAAGGTTGATCTGAGAAATTAAACGATCCGTTTTATAATAACTGAAAAAGAATTATTTTATCATAATATCTGCACTAATTTTGCTGAAAAAATGTTTTTATATAATATGTTTTCGACATTAACTAAAACTGAAACATCTACGGGATAGAAGATACAATAGAATTGAATACAACGTAAGGCCAATTTTGGCGAAGTCTGTTTTAGTCAACTATCTTTAATTTCTAGACACAGTATTTTACATATGCCTATAAAAAATTATAGTGCCTATTACTAACCTCTCAAAAAATAGAAAAATTAAAATGAAAAATAGATTTATAAATAGTTGGTCTTTACAGGTTTGTTGTTTTGGAAACAATTCTGATTTGATGTACGTTGATACAGGCTGCAGCTTTGAGATAATTTTATATCTTTACCCTATAAAATGGCAAAAATAATGTAAAAGTTATTTGTTTACACTCGCGCTGTTTTAGCGTATTATGAGACGTCTGTTGTTTATGTATCGTGATCATTAATTTATTATTAACCCATCATACGCATAAAAACATATATAAGAAATTAAAAAACGTCAATTTTTTTCGGAAATTTAAATGCGAAGTCTGAAGATATTACGAAAAATTAAGTATAGGAAAAAAGCATTTATTTATAATACTTTTAGAGTGTCAAAAAAACGAGAAATTGGCATTTTTTCAATTTTTAAAAATTAATAACATTAATATATTAACTTTACAAAAAAGGTTTTGAATATTTTTTGTTAGATATTGATAAAAAAAACAAAAAAAAAATGTGTGATTGAATATTTTTTTCTTCTTATTGTTATAAAAAAAATGTATTAAGCAATATCAGACCAGGTTACCCCATGGTATCATGTGTTTTCATAATCAGTATGGTCATCTGAACTGATTGCAGCAGAAAACTGAATTCGATAGGATTCAGAATGGCAAAGCCGTTTCTACCTGGTCTTACAATTTTTTTAAAAACGTAATTTTTGAAAATTTTGTACATAGACATACTTTTCTGTTGTAGGTAGCTTCATAGATATTATAAAAACAAAATATAAAAAAGTATTTTTATTCAAACTAATTTTAGGTGTCCATAAATGGAGAAAACTATATTAAATTGTAACAATTGTCGTTAAAAAGGAATGTAAATTTAATCACAAAAATTGATATTTAATAAATATTTAATCATCTGGAGATTTTCCATGGAATAATTCATGAATTTAATCCATAAATCAATCCTAAATTCATAAATCCAGGAATAAACTCACTTGTTAACCTTTATAATTTTTATTTAGTTAAAAAAATATTTGAAATATTGCAAACTAAGGAGTACATGCTTATAAATTCACAATAATGTAGAGTAATTTCAAATCAAACAAAGAAATAAAGCAGTATTGTTAAATCCTTTCTAGACACACATTTTACTACTATAAAATATAATTAGGTACGTGCCTTCATCGATCGTTCATATCTTCAAGGGTTTCAGCACTGCACTAAACACAATTCGCATAGCCTCATGTTTCACTGATAAACATGCAATAATTTGAGATTATGTCTTTACGAATGACTGACGTTTGATTATTTTAAAAATTAAATTGCTCATGGGAATCAAAATATTTTAAAATATTATTACTACTCAGGGATTTGTATTTATCTATATTACAATGATTCAACAAGAAACTATTATTTCATTTGAAGGGTTAGTTATTCAAAAATCTTTTAAAATGTCCAATAGGTTAACACGACTTAGTTTTTTCTAATTATGACAAAAATAGTGGCATATTTTTGTACTCATTGTCCATAATAACAAAGAATGCATTACCAATTATCATTTTTTTACTTACGATGGTTGAAATAGGGATAAATATAGATTTTAAATAAAATTAACGAATGGCACTCCCAATTTTGTTTTAGGAAATGAGAAGTACATTTTTTTAAATGAGATATAAGGCAATAATTTCATAATTATATAGCTTAGATAATTATTTAATATCTCGTTTTCTTATTATTTATTTATTTCTTCAATTACACATCTAAAGTGCTTAAAAGAAATTTAGACCGCAAAATTGATTTAATTTATAGATTAATCAGGAAATATATACAAATCCTTTTTTTGATTTTTTATTCAACTGTTTTTATACAAAATCGAAATAATTAGCCAGTTAAATAAATATCACATACCTATAATCAGGAAGCGCTTAGTAGGTAATTGAAAACGCGTTCTACAGCGGTTATATTTGTTGATGAAAAACGATAGTTTAGTGTCAAATCAAGACAACCACAGAGTTTCCGCTTCTCATGATCAGAATGTTATTATCAATAATATTCCATCGATCGAGCTGTCATTTTAAAAACTATATCAGAGTTAAATAATATTTTAGAATAGCAGATTATTATGTGCACGTCAAGTCATAGGCGCCGGATCTGGGAACAACTGTTTTTGTTATCTTATTTATAGAAACCAACTGTCAAGAGGTAATCTGATCTAAGGTTACTATGGAAACTCAATAGTTTAATTACAATGACGTTTGGGAGGACCGAAAGCCAGCCCCTTAGATTTGAATCAAAAACCGACATGATGTTAAAATTTATTTGAAGTAAAGACTGTTTAGTGGTACATATTTCAACGAAACAGAGGAATTTTGATTAAAAAAATAATTTCGCAATTCAAAATTCTGAAGTATAAAAAATGTGTACGTATAAAAAACGTTTTTTTTAATACTTATTGCTTTATTTTTAGTCAATTTTTCCACACGGGCCTCGTAATCAATTATATTTTCTTCTACCAAAAGGCTAAACTTAGTTCACCAAACTCATGCTCTCTCGCAAACTGAAATAATTTCATCAGAATTAGGCTAAGCATTAGTCATAGCCTTTTTTTGTTAAACGTTACGATTAGCGATTTGACTACGTTTCCTTCTGAATGCCGGCGTTTAAGTAACGGGCTAGCCTTCTAGTTAACTGAACAATTTAACTATTGGGCTGCGGCACCACTACCAATAAATTTAGATGTTAAAATTCCTGCATTAAGTATTATTTTATGAAATTATAAAATTATCTTTTTTGTTTAGAAATATACAGTTATTTATATATCAAATGTGTCATTAGAAATACCTAACAAATAATTAACAAAAGAGCGATCGCATAAGAAAGGAAAAATGAATTACTATTGACCTTGATTTATGGGTAAATATCGTCGCAGAAGTTTAAAAATTGTGTAGACCAAATCAGAATTGACAAGTAAAACAGGTTATACAATTGTGCGTCAGTAAAAAATCTGGGGAAAAATTAGTTTTAATTAAGTGCGAAACATGGATGAATCATTTAATACTTTTTTCCCAATTCTTAATTCAAATTAGTTATTTTATTTAAAAATATTTTATTCAAATTTTAATATGTTGTATTATAATATAAATTCAAAATTATAAAACAAAATACTCTTAATAAAATGCGTAAATACTCAGCTTCAATTACGACAGCTAGGTCATATCTTCAGCCTCAAAAATTTGTGAGAACCAAGCGATATAGTCACTCAAAATGACATCAAAATTTATTTTCATTATGAAAACTAGATGTGTTACTATTGACAAAAAATTTCAGATAGATGTTTGGAAAGTTGAAAATATATACTAGTCCTGTTTCAAGAAAGTCATTAAACATCTGCTTATTTAATTTTTATTTAAATGCATCGTCGCCAATGATTTTAAAGAAGTTGCAATTATAAGACAAACAAGTGTGTTTATAGATTATAGTGTGTATTAAAAAAAGAAAAATTAAATAAAAGCAACTGAAATTAACCGCTGTTACGCAGTGTGAAAGTAACGTTACATTCTCATGATGCTCAATATGTAACCTAAATTATATATTACTGAACAGCTGTAACCTATCGCAAATACATTACAAGAACAAAAAAAAATATGTATTAACATTATTAATGATGCAATATATTGCATTATCTAAAAGTTACTTTAAATTTATATCATGTTTAGTTTATTGTTAATTAACTTTTTTAGAAAAAATAAATGCTAAAATATTTTCAGATTTTGGAGCTATTCTGCATGGTCAGTTTAACAGCACTGTTAAATTTCTGTCTCACTTTAACTTATGTAACTTTAAATTAGTTAAAAAAATTACGAGCACTGTAAATTCGTATATTGACCTTACAGAATAGCACCAGTTCCTAGTGGTTCAATTTTTTTTTCACTGATACATGATAATTTGTTGTTGCCTTTGTAATAGGAAATCTTTTAAGATAAATTCACATGGCTTAGTTTATAATGCATAGTAAGCTACAATTTGAAATTAAACTTGATTTTGGATATTTCTAACAATAACAAAATACTGAATTCGATAGTGATTTAGTAATATAGACAATTTATTATTTACACAAGACATAAAAAAATGAATCAAGTACAAATTTCGTTGGCGCATGCACAAAATGTTGCGTACTTACAGTCACCATATCTCACGACTTTCTATGCGGAAAATAAAAAAATAAAAGCATTTGCCTGACTTTGAGCCATCAACTTAATATTCATTATCTTTGCACTTCTAGTTTAGGAACTAGAAGACTGTGACTGATTGAAAATGATCGATTTAGACAAATACAATAAAGATTATAGACGTTCGACAGCTGAGGTCAACAAGAACTATTAGGATCATCTTTGATGAGCTTATTTTTAGAGCGAAACGCTCTCGTCAATGTAGAAATAATAGAAAATAGTTTGCTATAATACTTTCAAATATCCATTATTGCAATTATAATGCGATATTAGAAAAAAATACGTCAATATTTAATGTTTATTAAAAATACCATTTTTTTCTGTGGCAAAATTAAAAATTGACTTAAAATTGTAACTTTTTTATGAACAGTTTGTTCACCTTTCAATAATAAAGTCTGAGTGAATCTTGAAGAACGTAATAATTTATCGCACATGTTATGAGCAAGTGTTCATATGTTTAATTTTCATTAATCATTATATGTGTTAGGAATGTCCTATATTTTGTTATTTATGTAATGAAATAAAACGAAATTATTGTTCTGATTGTGAAAACATGTGTTTTCAAAGTTAGTTGACAGATGAATAGAACTGCCTGTGATAGTTCTCTTTTGCAATACTTACATGTCACTTTGACAATAAAAAAACATAAAAAACAAATAGGTTGAATAATAGATTAAATATGGAATAATTATATTTATTTATAAACTAGTCGCTACCCGCGGCTCCGCACGCGATTGTGAAGAAACAATATTTTATGCAACAGTAGTGGATTCGTTACAATAGTAACTACCTCGTGACAGTGACAAGAGTAGTAGAGCAAACAAACATTAATTTAAAAAGAATAAGAACCCATATTTAAATTTTCCAATTCGTGTAACTTGAAACTTCCTTCGAAAATAATTTTAAATAGGCTAATACTTACTTCGAGCTGCGGAAAGCATTGTCAGAAAATCTTATTTGACAATGACCTTAGTTTGTGACAAAACATATTTCTCCACAAAGCATGATAGAATTTCAAACGAGTAAAAACATTGACAGTAATTGTTCTCAAAGAAATAGTATATATTTTGGTATACAGATTTAGAAACATTTTCAAAAATGGTGACAATATGTTCAGAATTATGTGAATGATGGTCCGACCACTAGGTCCCGTCGTTCGACCAAAGTGTATGTGTTAGAATACTACGTAAAGGAAATACATTTACCGGATAATCTGGACAACCATTGAAGAGATTTAAATGCAGTTTTTACTATTCAATAGCTTATTTTTTGGGAAAGATCTAGGTCTCTAAGAACTACCCAGTCCAGTTTCAAATATAATTGAATTCGATATACTAAACAGTTTCGAATGCGGTTTTTACCATTCAATGGATTAGTTCTGGATGAATATTTAAACCTTTACTAGCTACCCAACTTGGATTCGCCCGAGTGTAAATCAAGTTTATGTTATAAATCAGTGTAAAATATACCTAATATTATGCCTAATAATAATAAGTTGCGGACAGTTATTTAAAAATCAAGCGAACGAGCGAAGCAAATCGAAAACGTTTTAAATAGGTAATTATGAATTCGAACGAACAAGTGAAGCGAGTGCACCCTGACGAAGCCAGACAGGACCTTTAGTATTATATAATATTTCATTCTGAAAAAACCTTGGAACTTCTAATATACGATTTACGAAATGCGTTCAAGGTCATGATAGACTAAAAAACGATATTCTTAATATCTCTAGCTTTCTTTTATTTATTCAGTGTCAATGTTTATTGTCCTCTTTTAAATTAACTAATAAATCTGTCGGTGTCAAGTAGCTCATCACTATTTTACATTTGAATGTTCCCTTATAAGAGACATGTTTAATGATTTGTCTTAGATATAAAACTGTTTTATTACAATTGGAATATAATAATGTATACTTATATAGCTACAATATTATTTGCTATTATAAAATTGTATAATTCTTTTCTTTTTTGTTAATCTGCCAATGCAATAATTGATTTTTTTTTTAGAAAAATCGATCAAGGTTTTATTTCTAACACAGATTTAAACACATTTGAGAAGACGGTTTATTATTTTCAGGACTTGAGAAACCGTCTCATTTGTTTGCTTGTTTCATTCATAAGTTCCTCTTCAATGAAACAAAAGCATTACGAGTCGTTGTACTTACAAATTGCCATTATTTTATCATTATAAATAAAGTTTTTATATATTTCTCTGTATTACGCATATTTGTCTCCATAATATACCGGAATTAAAATTATTATATTATGTGTCAACCAGACAAAACTTTTTCCTAGTTTTCTTACATAAATATAAAATGTATTTTATTCTGAAAAACAAAAAAAAAATAGGTCAGTATGTTAAATATAATGGTTAGTTAATACATCAAAAGCAAGTTCCTCAATTTTACAAAAATAAAGTAACCCTGTGAAAATAAAAAATATGTTTTTCAAATTAAATGAATATACAATGTCTCTTTTTTGGGAAAACAAAATCTATTGATTTTTATCAAAATGAAGTGTTCATCATTTCACATTAATAATTGATGATTGTAATTTTTTAAAGGTAGGATGATAAAAAAAACGCCCAGTATTTTGTAAGTATAACAACTATAACAAATATAAAGAGAAAAAATTAAAAAATGTGAATAAAGATCTGTAAAATCTTTGTAAAAGATAGATGCGAATTTTATTTAATAGTAATTTACGGGATTTGCGTGTGTTCCTGCGCATGTGTTATGAAAATACAGATAAATCGAAAATCTTTTCCACCTTAGTTTTTAAATATCTAATATTATATTATCTTAATATTATATTATTGGCTTAGTTGTGTGCAACAAATCACTCAAAGTTTTTAAAAAAAATAAAAATTTTAGAGCTGTTTGAATGTGTTTGTTTAATTACAGTCTAGCTTCAAAATAGCCAATGAAATTCATTTATTAAAAAAAGATGCAGCGTACTTTTGTTTTGTATAATAAATAGAAGGTATTCAGCTATAATTTAAAACAATTTAGATTCCTATTCTTAATTTAAATAAAATAACTGACGTGCAATTTTCTACACTTGACGAAACTTTGACAAATTAGTTCTGTTTAAATGCCAATTGTTTAGTAGTACAATGATATTGAAAATGAATAACGTCATTGTTAATTGTTAGTTTTAATAATTCAACTCGATAAACAAATGAACATTTTAGCGCTAAATATCAAAATCATTTTATGAATTAGTACTGATCATAAACCTTATCGGTCAATGTCCGAAGAAAGATTTTTGAAGTTATATTTCTTTTGGCGCGTTTGAAAAAAAAATACGAACGTGATTTTTTACGATACGCATGTACACAAGAGAAAATGTGGTTACGTGGTTTCCTTAGTGTCCAAAACAATGTTTTGGACACTTGTTTCTACGTTAATAAAGAAAATTTGGTGCACTCTCAGATAGACTCACGATCGATCGACGTCGGTAGCGTTCACACAAATAGTTTCGGGTATACAGCGTGGAATTTTTCAAAGTCAAAACTCACTATTGTATAATCTCGGATGTAAAGGGTTAAACAGAATGAAATTGCTCGCAAAAGCGCGCGACACTACAACATAACAGCATAAAGCTGCTCGCAGAAAAAGGCTAATAACAGATTAGAGGTAGGGACTTACTCTAGTGGACATGCCTTTTCCATGTCTCGTAGTTATTTTTGGTTCACTTAGTGAAGAGGATAGAGTATGGTAGAAACCATGTTCACATGGGCATGACGTCTATTAACTGTATTTATGCTAATCTCACTCCAGTCATATTATTGTTTTATTGCATTCAATTATTAGTTTTTAATCACGTCTATGAAGTATAACTTCTAACGCACTTAAATGAGTACACGCAACCATTTCTTTTTGTTTTAAAGGTGGCAGTCACATAGAGCTCGTATTTAAGATGATGAACAAAAATTCAGTTATCAAGTATTTTTACTTGTGTGGTGCTGGTCCATATGAAAATTTTAAAGCATGGAATTCTTGTAAAATGATAATCAAAATTTAAATGATAAATATTATAGAATTATTTAGATATCGTAAAATTATGACCGCTTAAGGATAAAATGTAAAATGATTTCTTGGTTTTAACACTTTATTTTTAAAAATCATATATTCGATAATAATTAATTTCTTGACAACGCAACATCATATATAAATAATTACTATTTCATCACATAATACAAATTTAGCATTAATGCAAAACTAATTATATCCTGTTGAATATACGGCATTATTTTTCATCGCATACAATCTAAAAATTTAGTTCAAATTTTCGTTTCAATTTTTACAGCCTAACCATTTTTAGAAAGATAGTGGCATTGACAATATTTTTTAATTTCTATAATTTAAAATACACTATTTGATGCTATTATTGTACACTTCGTTTAGTGGAGCGACAAACAATGTAAAGTATACCAGCTCCATACATAAAAACTGTGGCACTTATATTACATCTTAAAGAATAAGTGTTAGACTCACTCCTTAAATTTTAAATTTATACTATAGTTTTCGTATTTTGCACCCAAACGAACGGAACGATCGTAGGTAGTGTTGATTTTTGTGAATACATAGGTTCCTAAAACTTTCTGATACAGCCTGCATATTTCGGATGTAATTTAATATTAAAATGAAGACCGCCTTTCAGTGAGAATTACTTCCTTGTAAATTGGACCAAACAATATTCATCTGCATTTATTTTATTATCTACATTCACTTCGTGTGTACAATTTAGATAATAGTATATCATTTCCAAAGATTTATTGTCTATGTTTCAGAAAGTAACTAATTATTTTCGGAAATGAATTTGTAATTCATATATATATTTGAAAGCTCATATATGTGCTCTGCAGCCCAGTGAAAATTTATTTTAATTTAACGAAAAGAAAAACAATCACCTAAATGCAAGATTACAAAAGTTACGCCACAGCAATGCTTTTTTTTACAACGACAAATCAAATTTGAAATTCCCACGGAACTTCAGTGAGTCATTGTTTCTTTGAGCAACACTTAATAACAATAACAACAAAATAAAACAGTTTTTTTTAGAAATGCGTTAACGATGCCAGAAGATAATTAACACGTTGACCAAAGCCGAGTGTTATGTAGATGATGTTACAGTTCCGCTTTTCATGTTATTCTTTCACTTACGGACAATCAACAGGGCCTAAGTAATACCGCCTCTGCGCACTGCACTTCAATGTACATGTGCAGCCAACATAAAAATAAACCATAACAATGAAATTTACCATATATTACATATTTATTACATTATGAATTCTTACGATCGCTCTCTTTTTATTAAGCCATTTATTCAAGTACATTACTCTTTACTGACAAAATATAAAATTAATCAAATTTTTACAAATCGTCTTGAAATTTAGAAACAGCAGAACGTGTCATTTAGTATTCCGTATCAAAATTGGAAAAATCCAACAACGACGGTCACTCCGGTGTCGGTCTGTTTGTCACAAGCTCCCAAATCTAAACTAGATTTGAAATTTGATATACTTAAAATTTCTTATGACGCAATACTATTAGTGGAGTAGATACGGCTTTAAAGGTTAAGTACTGCACGATTATAGAATTTTTTTCTCCCATTGATAAACTGGGCTTCGACAGTTTAAATTCAAGGTAGGGACAGGAGGAAGGAGAAAACAATGCACCAAAATTGTGGAAAACCGATTTTTCTAATGTAACTCGACTGCGCAGAAATATAGTTCAGTTTGTAGAGCTTAGCAAAGTGCATAAACTAGCGTGAAGTTTTGCGAAATCGAATTAGCGGTTCATGAGATACCGTGGTTTTAAGTTGCAAAAAGTAAAAAGTTTATATCAATGACATCTCAAGAAGGGGTGAATGAAGCCGCCATATTTTTTTTCATAAAAAGGGCATAATGAAAGGATGAGAAGGCCGGACATTGGAGGTATGTTGATAAAAAGGAAGGGTGGTAGGGGGGTCCAAGTTACATCCTTATGGCCTTTGCACTGTATCGAACGATTTAAAAAAATCAAACTTTATTCTCTTCGCTTATACATACACTTCAAGATTATGGCATGTGATTTCCATTTTGAGGCGCACAAAAAGCGATTTGAATGCTTTTTCAGTGAGCGTTTTTAGCATGAAAGAAGAGGGTCAATTGCATTTTTTAATCTTTAATTTGACCCTCAGTCCGTTAATTAGGAAGGAGATATGAGACTACAAAATTATTATTATTATTATTAATAAGAATGGGTGGTCAAACAGGTTATGAAAAAATGAAAAAAAATAGCCCCTTCGAGTGGGCTGTGTGTCCATAATGCCAATATTGATTAAAAAGTATAGGTAACATTGTCAAGTTAAACTCCCCTTGTTGGCGTATTGAATTCAAGATATGAACTCAATTAAAAACGCGTGGGTGCCTCCCCTCATATCTCAAAAAATATGGCTCAGAAAAATCTAACAAAAATCAAGATAATTGAAATTATCAGCATTGTCATATATAAAATAACTATTGGTATACATATATAAAACAAATTAGAAAAATCTTAATAATAGTTCGGTTTGCACTCCACGGCTTTTGTAAGAATTTACCAATATCTTCTTCCGTATTAATGTCAGTTTTGATAGATTAATATCTTAATTGATGGTTTACTAAGTTTCAACAAAATTGGTTAAACCGTTCTTGAGTGTTGCTGATATAAACAGAGAGACAACAATTCTGGAATAATATATTACACGACAAGGGCAGAAAGTTGAAATTCCTGCACTACGCGTCATGATGCCCGAGGCGAAGTCTATGTGATGTATATACTGTGATGTATATACTGGTTTTCTTTATACCTGGTCGAAAGTGCGTTTATTATCAAAATTTTGAATTATTATCATAAAAAACAGAACCACGTTCCAGCAGGCAGCTTGTTATGCGGTCATGCTTAATTCTTGTTCCTTATTTCAGCGCTTTTTTCGGGTATTCACAATGCAGTGCATTTTTTCTGTCTTTCTCTAGTTCACTTACCGGATATAAAGAAAAAAAATACTTTCGTTCCGCTGTTACAGTCTAAAAAGCATAAATGTTAGGCTTTTTGCCTTAAAAACGAAGCCCAAAGTACGTACTTTCGACCGGGTATAAAGAAAAAACGTTTTTCCATCTAGGTGCCATACAAAATAGGCTTAAAACACTTATTTACCCATCGAAATCACATTAGTACTCAATATAATATTATTTTATAATGATTACCTATTGCATGCGTCTTCGCTCGCGTTAATGTCAATTTAGAGGTTATTTAAAACCTGAGTGTATAGTTCTTTTGGTAAAGGGTACAACAAGTTTCATCAAAATTAATCCAATCGTTTTCATGTTAGATATAAAGAAGCGAACAAACACTCAAGTATTATACAGAATATCCGGAAATCTCTGAAAACCCACAAGGAAACTAAAAATTTGCAAAATCAGGTCAATTAATGAACAGGAATATATTTTGTCAAAAGGGAAATTCCTCTGTTTTTAAGCGATTTGTGAAAAACTAAGTGGTTAGATAATTATAATAATTTTATATATAGGTACCTATTTTTAATTAATCGGGAAAATCATCAAATACTCTGAATATACAAATTTCAGTAATTTAGGAAACAAATGATGAAAAAATTGATTATTTGAAAATTAAATCCAATTGTCTTAGAATTTTCAAAGATAAATATTATTTTGTATCGTCGTTAACTGATGTTCAGGATAAGTATTAATGTACTACAATTAAGGCTGTCGGAACGCTCTGAATTTTGTTTGTGCTGAGACCCAGCGGTAAGAGGCGAGGTAGGCAAAATACATATTGTGGGTGTGACTTTCTTTAGCTCTGTCTCGCTTAAATCATTCGCACGTTTCAATTTTTGGCTGGTGCCAACTACGAGACAAAAAAATGTTATTGCAAGGGTGCCGCTGTCAATTGAATACTCTAAGTTTTGGAAATATTTTGAAGATTTAAAAAACTTTTCCGAAAAAGGAAGAGTCACTTTAGGTTTGTGATGGAACAGTTTTGTGAAATAAGTACGAATAAGGTCGTAGTGTGACATTGAAAACGTGTGTTTTTTGGCACAATTAATTTTCTAGTAAATCGTACATAAATTATAAAAGTAGTCCATTAGAGACCTAGATTAGTCCTTTATCTTCCTTATAGAGAAATAATTTTTGCAGAATGTTGACGAATAAGTCTACAATCAGTTGACAGCCGAACCTCTATTTTTGGACTTAAATTCAGAGCGTTCCGACAGCCTTATTGGTAAGTTAACAGCTCTTAAACAGTTGTTCAGGTTAATTTTTTAATTTATTACCTAATGTTATGAGCATATATTATTTGCTCTCCATTAAGGTCTATATTTTTTTAAGTAAAACTTCTTTCGGCACGATAAGGCATTCCTGAGATTGAAAATGTAACGAACGTGGCGCAATTTACATATACCATATACTATGAAATTGGGCTGTAGAACATAAAGCTAAGGTGTCTAAGGTAAAATACTTGCCTCGTTTTTATACAATTATACTAGTTTTACTTCTATAGTCTAGTGCAAAATACAGCATCTTTTTTCATCTTAAAGTGCATATATCGTGTAATAATTAGAATACTATAATTATAGTAAAAATGCAAATATAATACAATCAAAAAGTTATATAATAGTCAACGCAAGAATGTGAACATTATTTGTCCAAGAAATATATCGATATTCAAAATAATAATTTACTTCGACTCCCTAAATTGGTTTCTCCAATCTTATCTGATGTATAAAATAATTATTGTTCTATGCATAAATAGCTTTGTACTACAGGTAAACACTATTTTATTCGCTTGCTAAATAATGTGGAGTTTTTGGTTGAAAACCACAAAATTTCTATGGATTAACAAGTCCAATGTACAGGTATTGACGTACCCTCTCTCTTGTTAAAAACCTGGCCATATAAAAACATGGCTAACCAGCAATCGACATTCATTATTGAATTGTTTGTTGTACAGTGTGCCTGCAGATCATTTGCAGAGTTGGCTGTGGAGAAGACAACAGAAAGTGTTCTGTTTTAGTGCAGTGGAGTGTGTATTGCATATGACGTATCTATACGTCACAATATAATTTTATTTATATTAACATATAGGTACCTTACCTATATCTACCATAACTTTTAAGTGTTATTTTGTTGTTTTTATAAAGTAAGTACCAGTGTATTTTGTTTGTTTTTAATTGAAAGGAAAGTGTGGATTTATCAGTGATTAAAAAACGCGATTATTATTTTTTGCAATAATTATTATATTGGATTTTTACTTGTGGTAAAGTGAATTCAAGTTTGGTTTGTTCATCGTATGGAAAATATGTATAAAAAATAAGAAGCTTATGATCTCTGTTGTCGCACGTCTATAATTTACAACAGCTATTAAAAGAATATACTTCCACATTTTTTCTTAAAATTTATTTGAATTTGGTGTTTTCTATTATCGAAAAAAAATGAAGAAATTTTCGTGCTCTCACTTTCTGTTCCGGATCCGTGAATTCATATTATTTACTAATTATAAATTTATTGACAATGAACATATTATTTTTTCTTCGGAATCTATTTTTATGTGCAAAAATTTATTTTGAAGCTTGGAAATTGTTAAAACGCTTTCGCCCTTAATGAAAAATATGCATCATTTAAAATTGAAGAAACTTAAAAAGACTGGCAAGAAAATTTTAAAATAATGCAATTTTGCTCTAATTCATATCACTGCAAAAATATATATTCAATTTGCGATTTTGCATATTTGACTGAGAATTTTAATGACACAAAAAATACAGTGAAATTCTCAAAACATTAATACGAGTTTCTTTCTTTTCTTAATGGGGACCGTTTTTAGAAATATGCTATTTTTCATATTTAAAAGTTCGGGACTAAAATTTTGCAGAGGGGATGAAGCTTTATATCTTACATTTAGATTACACAACTATAGAACATGTTATAATTTTTTCAACAAATCGAAATTTATCTACTAGAAATTTCATTGAGCTTTTGATTTTTTCAAAATAAAACTATTTTTATTTTAACATACACAGTGAAAGTGAAAGAGCATTTAGAAGTGATTTATTTAAGACATGTGTAGAGAAATCGTTTAAGCATACTGGTTTTTAAATATCAACGATCTATACTTTGGTAATAGACCTATTAATGCCCAAGTCAATATATTATGTCTCTTAGAAGATTTTATCGAATACTAAATGAAACATATCTACTTTGTTATTTAACACGGATGCCTTAACGCTAGCTAACATTCTAAATTCAATTATTTTCCTTAAGAGTATATTATCTCTACAAATACCCTCTGCACTCTTTATCTAAAATTCTCTTCTTTCCCCTTAAAACCGTTACAATTCTTATGACACCATATTTAAAGCAAACGTGTTCCGATAAACACTAAGTAAAGTCCTAAGAATCACGCTACAGGCGAATTTTTTTAAAACAGTTTTGACTACGTGTGAATGACGACGTAGCTTATAAATTTTCTTTGAAGCTGTAAGTTTCTCTAGAAAAAATCTTTTCAATTTTTCGCTTGTAGGATCTGCAGTGTGATTCTAGGCCCGTGATTTGACGTACATTCGAATCCTTCAACTTTAAAAATAGTGTCGTGAGAGCTATAACCGCTTTTAGGTGAGGGGAAAGGATTTGAGATGAAGAGTGCAGAAGACAATTGTATTTTTTCGATGATCTAAAAGTGTTAGTGGATGTATTTTTTATTTAAAAGTTTTTCTTTTATCGAATTTGAAATAGTCGTAATCAAAACGTAATTGATTATTTTATAGGCGAATTACTTTTTTAATAAAAAATAATCTTTCTATCACCGACGTAACAATGGTAGGCATGCCCTCTCGCAGAGTACCGACCGGCCCCTCTGAAAATTAGAATAATAAAAAAAATTATACGCGTTCTCAAGAAAAACTTATCATACAGACATACTGAGAACAACCTCCTCTCCAACTTCAAATCATAATTAAGTCAATGATTTCCTTTACATGCACTAATGTAGTGTTGTCTCTTTCTATAGTACTAAAAACCGTTTACAAAATTATAAAAAATAATCTCCACGAAAGAAATTATTACAAAGGACTGTTTAGTCTAAAAAAAATTAATCAGCTTGAATGTTATCCATTTAATATATTAAATTTTAACCCAGTAAAGAAAAATCGTACATATAAAATCGATCGTTTAATATAATTTGTATATAAATTAATATTCACTAAAGTTCTATAACAAACCTTTGGTAATGTGTTGCCTCGGCGTTCTTTCATAAAATTAATGTTAAAATTTTAGAGAATTATGTAGGTACTATTGTTTCCTAGGTCAGTAATAGGTAATTTTGTGTCTACTATTATATTTCTAGACAACATATTGTGCTACGATAGGTACGTTAAAATACGTTGTGTAATTTTAGATTCGTAATTATTATTAATTTATCGGTCGTTTATACAACTTTTGTAGCCTGGCCTACATTTAACATGTCTTTTTTGTTTCTTTCCTGTATTAATTTAAATACAAAATTAATAAAAAAAATATATTTCGTTTGATTGACGTTTATAATTATTTATTGTCAATAATAACAATAAATTCCATTTTTAAAAATTAATATATTACTACTTCCATCAAATATTTTATTTATCTAACAGTAAATTCATTCAAGAAAAGCTGTATTCTTTTCAATTGTTATTCGTTTGTCCGAGTATTATACAAATCTATTAATAAACATAAAATTATATTATTTTACTGCTTACCCAAAAATGTTTAAGAACATAAACAATTATATAATTTGCACTTAAAAGACACGTAGTGAATTAAGTCACTGACTCATTATTTTTAAATTTCTGTTTTGGAAAATCCAGATATTTGTGTGTAAGTATTGAATGAATCACTTTTGAAAAGAGGATCTTAAACTATTGAATGTTATTTTTTTTATTATTTTATAATAAAAATTTACTTAGCTTTAAGGATAAATGGCCTCGGCATCAGTCATTGTTATTAACTCATATAGTATCCTACAAAGTTTAGACTATTAACTCTTTCAACAAATGTTAACTGGAACGATTATGCTCTTACATATTTAGTTTCAATATATAAAATAATGTGAAAATTATTCATTTGGCAATGGATGTTTAACTTTCGTCAATTTAAATATCTCAGATCAAGAACAGTATGTACTATTTTCTAATCCAAATTTTACCTAATAGCCACGATAAAACGTTGTATTAAGCCCTAACATTCAAATATCGTGTAGTCTAATCTTCATTTCAATTCCTTGACAGTAAAAAATTATACGTCTTTATTCTATATATCCGTTTACTTATAATTACACTAAAATTTCACGGATAGCAAATTGTGCTTATCCATGACCTTAATGATACACAATCTATAAGATTCACACGATATAATTTAATGGTGAAATAATTCATCCTAAAATTACAAGAATTAGATTTTATCACATCTTGATTGATTTAAGTAAAGGTCAAAGACATATTTAAATTTTACAAACTAGGGAATGATTTATAGGTTAATAATAAATTTGATAGTGTTGAATTTCACAACCTGACTAGGTTAATTGTTAAATTATGGAAAATATGCATATAAAGATCATGGCGTCTTCTCTCATATTTATGGACATTTAGCACAGATCTATATATTTTTTAATTGAATCTAGTAATAGACTTGCATTTGCAGAACATGGCTTTTTGTTTATTTCCAATTAAAAAAACGCTCTTTATATCACCTTTCTTTAAATTATTTTAACGCATATAAAAATTGATTAAAGCATTTTTTTATCGTGTCTACCACCCTCTCAGATTCAGCTTTCGTCACAATACGTTTTGCAATGACCATTTTTGTGGATAGCAAATTATATTCTGAAAATATTTTCATTATCACATGATTTAAGTTCAATGGTAGGTTATGTAATATGTATCAAGTGCGTGAATTATTCTTACATGACGCAGTGTGACAATATGGTAAAACGAGTGTCTAATGGATTTTAACATAATCACACACAGGATATAGGTATATGGTATTTTTGCACACACCTCGTATAAAATAACTGATTTTCACTTCATAATAACTATCTGACAGCTGAAATTTGGATTATTTACGAAGACAGCGCCTACTTTGCTATCTGTATTGCTCATATGGATTTAAATGACAACTGACAGATGAGTTAATGTTGGATATTTTTACTTTACACACTAGTCTGAAATTTTGCTATTCAAACATGAAACGCAGCTATTTTATAGAGAGTAGTGCAAAAATATGTTAATATCTTTCATTTATTTCGCTCATTAGGGTTAATTAGAACTACCATAACTTCTTTTTCAAAAATAAGGAAAAAACCCAATTTGAATTCTTACTGTTAAGAAAATATCTGTATTTGGGTTTGAACGGTATTTTCATCGTTTTTTAATTCTCAGAATCCAATCATTGTTCCACTCTTTAATCCTTCATTTCTTTCTTAATCATCACTTTCTTACGTCCTCGCATCTATGTCTAAGTCTTCCTGTTTTTCGCTTTCTCATATGAGTACAGTAGTATCTTCTTTAATACTTTCTGCAATATGCCCCGTCTACATTCACACCTAACATAGACCTCAGTTGTCGAGATTGATAATCTACAATATCTATGGTAGTTACTGGAAAAGAATACAAATCAATTGCTTTAACCACACTGCATAATATATAAGAAACATAACATTGAGAAAATTGAGAAAAACACGATGGTCATAAATTATTCAAGGACACCTTTTTCAAAAAAAATAACCTTTTTCTTTACAAGTTTTGTGGTAATTATTTTATTGTAGTTATGTGATATATTAGAAATATACATCCATTGCGAAATGACATAAATTACAAATGTGATAATTATTTCATAATATTTCAATGAAACTATTCTTAACAATATTGAAATATTAGTGACTTTTGTACTCTAACGTTGTCTATACTCTATAAAATCAACAATATCGTTTTTTTTTTATATCCGTATAATAACGAGAAAACTTTCTCAAGGCTTGAATAATTTTTCATTTACTTTTTTTATTTTTAATTACTCTAGTACTTCAAAGGTCGAAGGTACAGTTCTTGTCTTAATTACTACGAATTCTTCCTAATACTAATGAATAAATTATTATTATAAAGGTTCTCTGAGAAGAGCAAGTCAAGGACGACCTTACATATTTTTCTGAATTAACGAAGCCGTCAGTATATTATTGTGTTAATAGTAAAAGAACTATCCAGTAAATAATATTAAAGGATTGAATTTAAAATCAATTTAATATCTATTTCCTTTACTAAACCGACAGTTTATTTAGTTTTTATTTTTTCCTCAAGTAAATGTACGGATATTTTCTTCGCGTGTTTTTTACTTGTTTTTTTTATATTTAAACTCTGACTGCTGTAAATTGTCCAGTAATTATCTATTACTGAAAAAAAAACAGAAAAAGTCGCATAATTTTAAAAGAAACTCATTCTATAGGTTATACATCAAATAGTGATTTTGAAGAACTTTGCATAAATAGAAAATTACTAGTTTTATTTTCTCTTGTTTTGTGGGTGTAATCATGCGATATATTCCTTCTAAAGAAATATTGCTGATAACGAAAACAAAATTGTAAAAAAACGCCCATGCCCCACTTTTTCTTTTTTGTAACTGAAATATATTCAATCCCGAACGGAAGAATAAATTATTAATATTACATCAGTTTTAATAATTTTGTAAAAAAATATTTGGCAAATGAATATATTTAAACCATTTATTGCATTAATTACAAACATGTACAGTTTCCTAATTATCTTGAAATGACTTAAAAATTTATTTAATTATACACTTTCTAAATGTGCAGTAATGTAATATGTAATAAACTTGATAAACGTGATGAAGATAGCTATAAAATCTGTGGTATTTATTTTTGAATATTTTGCATGTTTTTCAAAAATAATTATTACCTTTAGTTGTGATAAAAAAACATTTACACGCAAACTAGGAAAAAGAAACACTCGATTCGAGTTTGAAACTGCAACCAATTTATAATAGTAGCTAGGGAACAAGTAAATACGGTTATACTGCACTAACTTTCTCGCCCAACTGCTTCGACCGCAAATTTTCGTTCAACAATAAACAACCCTCTGGATTTTTTCGAGACAAAAAATGAAAACATTGGAATCATTTTCGAGAAAATCACAATTTTGAGTTTGGTAAACTGCTCTTGTTTCGTTTCGATCTGTTGAATGATTCAGCTTTCCGTACGTCATGTGGATGAAAGTCTAATACTCGCTGTTTCTATATATAACGTCTAAATCGGCCTAAAATGTTTTTTCAATTTTTCATACCATTACAAAACTTTCTTTGCTCCTGTATTCAATTAAGTCTGTCGGAACGTTCTGAATGTAAGCTACACTACGAGGCTAAAAAATGCTGTCAGTTGATTACTCTAATTCTTGGAAAGACTTTGAAGATTTAAAAAAAAATTCCGAAAAAGGAAGAGTCACTTTAGGTTTGTGATGAAACAATTTTGTGAAATAAGTACGAATAAGGTCGTAGTGTGGCATTGAAAACATGTGTTTTTTGATACAAGTAATGCTAACTTTTTCTAGTAAATCGTACATAAATTACAAAAGTAGCCCATTAGAAACCTAGATTTGTCCTTTATCTAGAGAAAGAATTTTTTCAAAATGTTGACAAATAAGTCTACAATCAACTATCAGTCGAAGTCTTATTTTTGAGTTAAATTCAAAGTTCTGAATTAAAAGTAAAACGCTCTGAAGTAAAAATTATCGGAATCTATTTATATTTTTGGTATTTTTTGTTATAACTTGTTTGAACATATTATTTGTAAAAGAAATTCTGTGTTGATAGTAAAAACCAAAAGTGATTCTAATATTATTTTCAGGTGCTTTAAGCAAAAATAAACATTCGTATAACGAGTTAATTTATTATCTATTTTCACAAAAAAGTCGAAATATATTGAGAAACATTTCCAAAACGATGACTTGAATACAAAACGTATTATTATTCAATTGTAAACAATTGGTTGAATAATATCTAATCATATTCTATGTAACATTTTTATGTATACAAAATTGATAAATATTACAATAAAAATCCGGTATCTACGTGAATCTAACTGCCTCATAACATACGAATGCAAATTATAAACGCGCTCAGTCGTAAGTTACATAAACAAATTTATCACAGTTTCACTGACACGATATGGTACTAAACTGTGGAGAAACATAACTTTCTTAAACTTACTTAGTTCTATTATAAATGTTATAAATTATCGAGATCGGAAAGAACAACACTTGGCAAAAGAGAATAATTAAAATGCATTAACATCTCTATTCTATTAACAAACCTTCAGTTACGCCTTTACGCACTTTAATATCAATTTTGAGAAAAACCGTATCTTAAAGCTGTCGGAACGCTCTGAATGTAAGCCACACTACGAGGCTAAAAAATGTTGTTGCAAGGGTGCCGTTCGTTGTCAGTTAATTATTCTAATTTTTGGATATATTTTAAAGATTTGAAAAACTTTTCTAAAAAAGGAAGAGTCACTTTAGGTTTGTGATGGAACAGTTTTGTGAAATAAGTACGAATAAGGTCGTAATGTGACATTGAAAACGTGTGTTTTTTGGCACAATTAATGCCAACTTTTTTCTAGTAAACCGTACATAAATTACTAAAGTAGTCCATTAGAGACCTAGATTTGTTCTTTATCTTCTTTATAGAGAAGGAATTTCTGCAAAATGTTGACGAATAAGTTTAAAACAGCTATCAGCCAAAGCCCTATTTTGGGCTTAAATTCAGAGCGTTCCGACAGCCTTAACCCAAGAATATAAAAATATCCGTTACTTTAAGTTTGGATACCAGGAGGCTGCGTACCAAAATATAAAAAAATGGTCAAGCCGCTTTCGACTAATACTGGTACAACGACAAAAATTCTGCAAACAATATTCCGTGTTTTTGTGTATTATGGTTACTTTTGTCGTATTAAGTTTTCAGATGAATTTATTTTTGTGGAGTTTTCAGGGTTCGTGGATATTTTGTCGATCCTTCTTCAAAATATTCAATTATAAGGAAAGGTTAGATTAAAATTTTATTCAGTGTTGATATTACAAGCAGTCCAGAACTTGTATTTATCATTTACCTTAAAAATGGGAATTAGAAAATTCAACTGATTTAATCTTTACTTAAAATTTATCATTGGTAGGGTTTTGACCTCTTGAGTCAACTCGTTTAATATTGGTTTTACAAGATGATATTTGTTATTATAATAGTAGTTTATGAATCTAATTTGTAATGCATTATTTTATTATGAGCTTTGATATTATGACATAACCATCAATTAACGAATTTTTACCATCACACGAGTCATAAAAGCATTACACTCGACATACATACTACATTTGTTTCACGTCTTTCCTATAAAGTGCTGATTCTCACATCATAGTAAGGTCATTTATAATTTTTTTGACAATTTGCGATGTATCCATATGTAGAGTGTTAAGCGCCTACTTTGCTCCTCTATTACTCATATGGATTTAAATGGCAGCTGACAGACATAACTATTACTATTGCTTTACCCATTAGTACGAAGAAGGGTCGTTTCACAGCCTTTATTCGGGCATGAAAAGCAACTATTTTATGGGGGATCGTGCAAAAATACTTTCCTGATTTTTGTTTTGTTTTTTAGAAATCTTTGAAACGCTCTATACATCTACTCATTCGTGATGACGTTGGAGAACGGACACGTTTTTGCTCTTTCGTCAACAAGTGAATCAGCCCATACATTCTTGTGATTTATTGGCGATACAATTTACAAAGACGGGTCCGGTTACTAACGCGTAAATGTGTAGAGCGCTAATTCGTACCTCGCAGTTGTAATGCAATGAAAATTAGATTCTTTGACGTCACATACTTACGTATAGTTTCATAACGGTATAACCTGCAAATGACCTTGTGAGATAATATACTTAATTTTAACGAGGCGATGATTTTTTGCACTCCGGTTTTCACTGAATAAAACTTCCATAAAAAATAATTCGATATAATAAAAATGATGCAATTGTATTGTTTAATTTAATAATATAAATATTATATTCGCTCCAATAATTTATAGTGTAACATCAATATGATAATACATAATTATATTACATAAGTTCTACATAATCTTTAGACATGGAATACTCGTACTATTACAACGAAAATGTAACCTGAAGGTTATGTATTACCTCAAGTATATTTGATTTAATTAACACTTAATTTAAGTACCTCATCCGTGTATAATTTTAATCATTGAAATGTTAAAATTGTTTATTCTAATGTAGATTTCACTGTTTATTTATTTTGCAATTTTTTTAAATTATCCGTGGCCTGAAAATCTTGATTTTTAATATGAAATTGCATTTACAGTCCGACCTTCGCATCGAATTATTTTCTATTAAATTTGTCTGAATGTCACACGCATAATTTTTAAAGTTCATATTAATTTTCAATTTGTGGAGTATTCTTTAAATTTATTTCTATTACCTAGATGTCCTCAAACAATATTAATCAGATAAAAAATCGGTCAAGTATCAACTCCATCTGTTTACAGATATTATATCTTACGAGTTTCTGATAATATTTTATGTAAGTGAAGTACGGAATCCCGATAAGTACGAAAGTCCGATAAAATGCATTAGTGGTGAGAGTTGAATCAACGAACTATTTAAATTAATAATTAACCGTTCTTCAAAGATTCAACTGTTTCTATTTTTAGAATTAACTAGTTGACAGTGCAACTACTTCATCTATTTAAAAAAACAAAATGCAAAGAACTCCTCCAACCAACGAACGAAGCGCATATCGAAACGAAACCGATACACGAACTACTGCACTTTAAAAAAATCTTAAAAAAGAAACTTAACATTTTAAAAAAATATAATGTTTGCAAAAGGTCTATAAATACATACGCTGGATTCAAAAGAGCTTTTTTCGAAAAAAATAAAACTTTTGAAGTTTAAATTTGTGTTCTACTTATATTGATTTTTCGTAATCATCCAAAACAACTAATTTAAAATAAAAAGTGTTTTGAGTGCTAGAGACATATTTTTATTACACAGTCTAAATTCCAACTTCCAGTTGTTGTTTATTTAAAAAAATAGATACATTCATTAGACTTAATGATTTCATTTCGTTGCCATTTTAGAGAAATAGTTTTATAATTCTTGGTTGAAAAATCCTGTTAGTTTGAATGATATTTTTCTCAGAAGTAAAAAAACGCAAATACGTACAAGATGTTACTATTTTGTGAATGGAAAAAGCTTTGAGAATACAAATGAAAGACAAACGTGACATATGTATTATATGCAAACTAAGTACCTAGATATAACTCATTTATTCCTCTCACTTTTCATCATTGTTTTGTTTTCAATAGATGCCGTCAAACCACAAAACAGCTTACATGCCTTAATTTGCATTTTCAATATAGATTTATTAGTAATTCGTTAACATCTGATTCTTTATAAATATTTGTAATTATTTTTATAGAATTTTTTTTTGTTTATTTTTAGTAATATCTCAAGAAGGCTCAAACTTGTGTTATAAATAAACTCAATGAAGTCTGATAAACAGTCGTTAATTCAATTTGTTTATAGAATTATTAGCTATGAAATTTTTTTAAAATGTCCTGATAACAAAGTATACACAATTATTTGTACGTATAATATAAACTACACACTAATTGAAAAGAAAATCAAATTTCTTAGAACAATATTTTTTGTGAAATAGTATAATACCAATGTTTGATTACGTTTTCTTGACGCTTTTTAGGATTCTTTGCATAACATTTCGCTAGATATGAAAATGTGTTTCCCAAATTTTTGTCTGTCATTGCTTCTTTTAAAAACTTATAAACCGGTTTTGATAAGATTTGGTACTACTACTTCCGACAGCCTTAAGTGATATGTTTCATGTTTTTCAAGCTCCACTCACCGACGTTTTGTGATGTCGTGTAATTTAATTTATTGTAATTAGATGCCAACAGCCTTAGTTGCCGAGCATCTATATTCTTAAAAAAAATATTGAAAATAAAATTGCTTGAGAATATATTATAGTTATTTCTAGTTCATTTAAATTGCGAAAATTGCCGATTACAAAACTGAGTTCGTGTCGCCCATGTAGTAACTAAACTCTAAATAATAGTGCCTATGTCGAAACAATATCAGTATGAATGTCACGCGGATTCTGACGAACGAGAGGTCACATGACCTTCGCATTAGAGCTTTGACTCGTTGCTAATGTATTCTCGTTGTCTTAACCATCGTATTGTTATGATGCGAATAAATTACTTTTTAAGACCGTGAAATTGTTTGAATCGCTTAAATTATTCTGCACTTTCCATCAACAATTGAAATCTTAATTTCACAATTATACTAAGCGAATAGCGTAGTGATAGAGTACTGGTCTCGCAGTCGAAAGATAATGAGTTCTTATCCCGATAAAGGCAGCTGATGTCACAGCCCTCCTAGAAACGATATTTCCTGCACCTGTCTCCGACGGTTTTCCTCAATCATTTTAGACACGTATCAAGATATTATGATTTTTATCCGAATTAATGCATTCAGGATAAATAAAATTAAACAACTATATAAACAGACAAATGAAAATTTAATAAAAACCCGGGTCGCAGTGCTAAAACCCTGCCGACAATATAGTGTATTTGCTAATATAGGTATTATGGCTTTATTATGCGAACTTAAGTTTGTTTTTGGACAAAATAAAAAAAAATTGAACCCCTTAATACACTCCTTACAATAATAATTTTATTAGTTGAAATATTGTTATCAATCCAACATCTGCACCAAATTAAATACGACCTTCAGTAAGTAAATTCGTATACGCAAACTAGTGCTTTCATAAAATTTGTAAGTCCGGTCCTGTCGGGCCGATTTGCTTATAATTTTAGGAGCACTTTTTAATTGCTACTAAAGGGTTAAATTTCAATTTTGAAACGATTCTGAGAATTTTTTCGGTATTTTTGGGCCCAAAAACTTTTTTCAACCCCTAAAAACTATCCTTAAAATGACCCGATTGGGCCCATTTTAAATAGGCTTCGTGCGGTGATAGATTCCAACATGTATACCAAATTTCGTTAAAATTAATTAACTCCTTCGAAAGTTATTGCCCGCACATATATATATATATATATACGTATATAAATATATATACAGGGTGTCTCACCGAACGTTAGCTAACATGGGTAACTTTGTTATTAGTGGAGATAGAAAGTCGGTTAAATGGGCAAAGTAGTGCAGAAAATTGAGCTCATTAACATCCCGTCGAAAAAACAATTGAATTTTGACACCCTATGAATTTATTCAGAAAATAGTGAAAATTGCCATTTATGAAAACTGGCCATAACTTTTTTATTTATGAAGATATTTGAAAATTTCATTAACCATTTTTTGATAACTTTTTAAGGTCTTTTCAGTGGCGTAGGTTTAGTTTTTTTATTTCCACTACATAATGAGATATTGACATGAACTTTGGTTTTTCTTATGGACGGCATTTTTGATTTTTAGATATTCGAATTCTACTTATTTTTCTGAATAATTTGACATAGCATATCCTATATCTAAACTAATCAGAAGCTACGAAACTGACAAAAATAGCTTTTTGGCGTTATCAAAGTGTGCCGTGTAAAACGAAATTTGTTGAAACAAATACATATCGACAGGTTAACAATCTGTCGAGCGATCGCTACAGTTTTGCTAATTCATTTTGTTTGATTTACTCTCTAAGATGGCTCAAGCATTCTCAAATTTGGAGAAACAGTCTATTTTTGCGCATACATTCAGCGTAACAAAAATACCACGTGGGCTCAAGCACAACACTCGAACCTTTATCCAGAAAGGCGACAGCCTTATTCAATAACTTTTAGGAACTTAAATAGAAATTTAAAGGTATACGGTTCATTTTCAAAGAAAAAAGGCAACATTCAACACTGTGAAGAAGAATTAGGTTTAGCAAACGTTGAAATTAATGGAGAAAAGTTCCTAAAAGTTATTGAATAAGGCTGTCGCCTTTCTGGATAAAGGTTCAAGTATTCTGCTTGAGCCCACGTGGTATTTTTGTTACGCTGAATGTATGCGCAAAAATAGCCTGTTTCTCCAAATTTGAGAATGCTTGAGCCATGTTAGAGAGTAAATCAAACAAAATGAATTAGCAAAACTGTAGCGATCGCTCGACAGATTGTTAACCTGTCGATATGTATTTGTTTCAACAAATTTCGTTTTACACGGCACACTTTGATAACGCCAAAAAGCTATTTTTGTCAGTTTTGTAGCTTCTGATTGGTTTAGATATATGATATGCTATGTCAAATTATTCAGAAAAATAAGTAGAATTTGAATATCTGAAAATCAAAAATGCCGTCCATAAGAAAAACCAAAGTTCATGTCAATATCTCATTATATAGTGGAAATAAAAAAATTAAACCTACGCCACTGAAAAGACCTTAAAAAGTTTTTAAAAAAATAGTTAACAAAATTTTCAAATATCTTCATAAATGAAAAAGTTATGGCCAGTTTTCATAAATGGCAATTTTCACTATTTTCTGAATAAATTCATAGGGTGTCAAAATTCAATTGTTTTTTCGACGGGATGTTAATGAGCCCAATTTTCTGCACTACTTTGCCCATTTAACCGACTTTCTATCTCCACTAATAACAAAGTTACCCATGTTAGCCAACGTTCGGTGAGACACCCTGTATATATATATATATATATATATATATATATATATATATATATATATATATATATATATATATATATATACATATATATATAAACATTTTTAAAAATGGTGCCAAAGTGTTTAGAAGGTTATGAAACGGCGAGAAATTTTGGTCCGACACCTAGGTCCCGCCATCCGACCAACGCCAATAGTGTATGTTGCCATATGGGAAATACACTAATGAACGACGTTTTAGTTTGGATTTGGTTCTTCTTCAGATTCTTAAGAAACAATATACAATAAATATGTATTATGATATACATATGTGAATTGAATTGAATTCACGTATGGTATAATACGTATTTATTGTAAATACATTTTTTCTTAAGAAGATCCAAATCCGAATTGAAAAGTCATTCATTATTAAATTTTCATAATCGTTTAATTTTATTTATTCTCAATAAATACAGACGTGAACGAAGTATACTCGTATATTTAATGTGTTTAGGGTTTTAATATTTCAAAATTAATAAACATTGACCAACGATGCATATAGTTCACAAATAAATTTTAGTTTTAGGATAATAAAAACAAAATATAAAAATCATAGATCAAAATAAATTATCGTTAAGACTGTATCGTTTCAGTCTTAACGATAATTTATTTTGATCTATGATTTTTATATTTTGTTTTAAAATAAGTAGATCATAGGAAAATTTTGAAAATTCGAAGTTCTAATTATGTTTTATTTGCTTCCAGGTCACCAATACTAGTCCATCACAATGCGCTGCAGTATCCTAAGCATCGTCTGTTGTTTTGTAGTTATGTTCACCCTATTAGGGAGCTGTAGGTCGTATCCCGCCACCCTCGATCAAGCCGAGGTTGTAGAAATCGTACCAATTAATGATAAAGTAAGCAATTTTAACTGTATTCATTATTCGTATTCAAGTTTCTTTCCAACTCTATTTGCCTAGGGGTTTATATTAATTATAACTTTTTTATTTATTTATTATAGGTACTTACATATGAAACTTGTTTTTAAGTGCGTGGTTTGTGAGATGGACACTAATAAATTTTCCATTTTTTAACCACTAATGTTCTTACACAGAATTTTCTAGTACCAGTTTATATTGTAGAATGTCATATAAAAGTTTTCAAAACAAGTCTATCAATTATGTGACGTTTAACTTTTGCACTTTCTTCAAACAGAATTATTCTTTTTTCGTTCAAATGACTTCAAAGTATATGTATATTAATATAATCAGGTTTGAGCTCAGATAAAATAGTGTACGACTATTATGCAGAAATATTTTAACTAAATTTCTTTTCAATAAGAGTAAATTTTTAAATTAGATTTAGTAACAAAAAAGGTAAATGCCCATAGATGATTACACTTTTTTGTTATATTTTTTAGCGTTTCTTAAAACAAGTAGACTCTCCCTACTGATGAAAACCAATGATATCAAGCATTAAAAGATTCTTTCATAAAGTGTGTACGTGATATGTTTTCATTGAATGTTTTCTAAAACATCTTATCTGTGAATCGTTGTTTCTTCGTGTCAGTAACTGCAAAGAACAAGTCAGAAGTCATTTATTTCTAACTGACACTGAAAGAGTACGACCCGTTTTGTAACTGCTCGTATTATAATAACCTTGACACTAAATCTAGAACAATTAAAATAATGTCTATCATTATTATTAATTTTTATCAATACCTACATCAAAAATATATAATCTCATTTGACACAGAAATAAAAATTCAAAACTAATTTGTCAAATAATGTAATGCCTATTGAATGGGGTCGCCCCACGTATCAGATAATTTTGAACAGCGTGTCTTATTCCATATACATATAGACAAAGAATGCAAACCAATTTTTTCGTTCTAATATATCCTTCCTCTTAATTACAAACAAAAATTAAAGAAACATATTTTAAACGCTAAGCATAAACCACCATCACATGACGACATAGAAGACAGTCACACTTTTTTATAGATGTTGGTATATAAATTATTATATTCCTTATGGACCAGTGAGTGTGACACACTAGATTTAGTCAGCCAATCGCATGCTAATAATTATCCACGTCGTGTCGATAGCAGCACAATTCTGTACAAAATTCCATTGAAAATACACACTTTCTGGAAATTATTTAAAACAGAAAAAATTTTCAAAAAAAAATGCTTGATAATTTCCCTAATTTACCTATTTATAATGTAAACAGATTCCAAAAAAAAAAATGTGAGACGACCCCACTGTTTTTTAGCTAAAATTGAATCGATTATTCGTTTACTCTGTAGATAGTAAATGAATTATTTTGAATTCGCATTTTGTAAACACCTGGACCTAGACAAAAAATATTTTTTTATTAATTATATTTGTTATAAAAAGCAAGTGAAATAAACTACATTATATTTTTAGAATCGTTAAAAAATGCCTATTTATTTAGTTTTGCAGAAACCTACATTTTTTGTAGCCTGTAGATACACATACCAAGTTTTACATAACAGAACAGGTTTCTTTGACCAAAACAGAATCAAGTCACTTGTCTAAAAGTAGATCAATCATCAGTTAGTACTACAAATAATAACGCTATGTGTTTTAGATACCGTAAACATACTATGGCTGATTTTTATCTTTAAAAAAGTCATTAATTTTCAGTCAGGTGTTTCGTAGAGGGGATTTATGCTTGTAGATCTTTTTGTAAGCTTTCTGCTACTTTAAAAACCAACAGATCATAGAAAATTAGTAAATAAAGAAATTTAAAAAAGGCACACGTTGTATTGCTTTGAATATAATTTAATTAAACATAATTTATCAATTCATAAAGGAATTCTTATATAATTTGTTAAGTTAGGTATGAAAGGTATGAAGTATGAAATAGTTTTTAAAAACTCGGACGGCAGTGCTAAATGGTACGATAGGGCTCATTTTAAATAAGTTTTTGCGGTGCAGTGATAGATTCCAACGTGCATACAAATATTTGATTAAAATCGAATTAAGTATTATCGAAATTGGCCATAAACTTTCTTCAAAATCTAGTGATGATTTCAAAGTATAGACAAATGATATTTTGTAAAGAACATTTCGCTATATCGTTATTTCTTAATAAAAAGGAAAGGCAATATAATTTACACACAATTGTTGTCTGATAAATTAGGTATTAGGTGTGGTGATTACACAAAAAAATTATAATAATTTGTTGCCCTATAAAAGCGCATATACTTCCGGACCGGCTTTATTTTATAAGCTGTTATAAATGTAAACCTTACATGCAGATTGTATTGCGAAGTCGTTTTCAAATATACATAATAGTAGAAGTCATAAATAATTCAAGAAATCGTGAACATGAAGCTTTTAGTTAGACACGTAACGATTGGTGAAGTGGAAAGTCATGCTATAAAACATACTGTATTTTTGTACAGCAGGTATGTTATGTTGATTCCTTCAGGAAACGATAGACTAGTTCCGATAATTGAGCTTTCCCTTTCACGAATCAACCCGTCAATCGGTCAGTCACTCTGAATTAAATAATTTAACATTTTAATAATTTTGAAACAAAAATAAATATGAGAATGCATCTGTTTATAGTTCAAAAATTATTTATAACAGAAAAAGTGGAAATCTCGGGTATGGCTCCCGACGGTGACATTGTTTGAAAATCTTTTTTCCTATTGATAATGCTACCTAAAAATATATATATTTACACAGATTTTGCTATTTAAAAAAATTACAGCAGCTGGACGAAGTCGGGGTGGGTAGCGTAATGATGCATAACCTAAAGCCTAAGTCAGGATGTATATTCCAAATTTCTTCGAAATCCGTTCAGTCGTTTGAGCGTAAAAAAGATAACTAAACGTACAACGTTTCACTCATTCCAAACCATATTGTATAAAAATTACGGCGAAGTCGCATACGAGATGTACTATAATATTCATATAACATAGTAGAGGTTTCCGTTCTATACATGTATTGAAATCACTGTAATGTCGGCTAATATCAATGATAATCTTAAAACTACTGAACCGATTTTTTAAAAAATCTCACTTTTTGATAGACGATACTTTGTTTTAACTGTCCGGTCCTGCTTCGCTCGGATAAAAATAAAAAAATCGGGAAGTATACCTAATCTCAAAAACTATTTAGCGAATTTATTTTTATTATTCATATATGGTATGATGCTTTACTTCGTCCGGATGAAAATATGGGATAATCTCTGAAACTTGTGAACCAATTTTAATTTTTTTACTGTTCGATAGGTGATACTTTACTTTAGGACATAGGCTGTAATAACTGGCCGGCTCTACTTCGCCAGGGTAAAAATTTGGAATCATCTCAGAAACTTGTGAACCGATTTCAATTTTTTTACTGTTCGATAGGTGATACTTTGCTTTAGGCCATAGATTATAATATCTGGCTGGCCCGGCTTCGCCCGAGTAATAAGTCGAATTGAATTCACTATATCTATTATTACCTACAAAAAATCATTATTATACTTAAGCTACCAATTACTGTCTTTCAGAAAAATATTTACGTACACGTTCAAATTCTGTTCTTTTTTTACTCTTCCATAAAAAATATTTACTAAATGTTGTCATTGCACTTAAATCTTATTATTTATTTCAGCTTACACAGACAACTTACGTTAAACGATGATTGTTTCCTAACAGCAATAGCAAACTATGGCTATCAATTTGTAATAATAATGTAGCCCTACGAACTATACTGTAATAAAGAATTGATATTAAATCGTAAGTTCATTGTATCTCAATAAACTGAGAGCAAATATGTAAATTAGTATTTAAAAAAAATATATTTCATTGTACATCTCAATAAATTGAGCTCTTCAAAATGAACACCGTGCAATTCTGTTTACGATTCGAGAACGACTTACGCTTTTGTAAATTAATATTGAAACCGTGCTTGTTTGCAGGCAATAGGGCCTCCTACTATCACTCAAGCGTAAATAGGCTGTCAGGTCGTGTTTAAATCTAGGCCTTGAAAGTAAATATGCATTTAAAAGGTAAATAGTACTATGAACTCATAGCTTCAATTTCGGTTGACGCGATGTTACAATATTTGCTTAAAAAGAACAAATTAAATATTACAGATGTCTCATATTACATAAATATGTAACAAGAAGAGCCATAATTATGATAATAAAAAGTGTTAAAGTCATTAGTAGAGTCTTTATAGAGAAATAAAAACTCACATTCACGTAATTGCATAAAAGACAATTTTTATACTTCTTGTGTTCCCACAGCATAGATTACTTAATTTTAACTATTTACCAGCTACTGAAATATTCAAACATAACTTTAACTCTCAGGTGGACACAGCTAGATCACTTCTTAGTTTATTTCACAGATATTAAAAAAAAATAACACTACTTTGGCTTATAAGTACACTGAAGGATTAAATGTGTCCGTAAATTAAGATTATCTGTCGTTCTAATTATTCGTTTGATCAGAAAACAATAAATTGAAAATATAGGTCAGTTGGTCTCGAAATAATGATGTTCTCGTTTTTGGGACAATCAACATTCATGCGATGTCGCAAGCAAAAGTTAATACTTACATAATATCAATATTTTTTTAAACACATTGCGATTATCAGAATTTTATCGAAATCGGTCACCATCATTTGCAAACACAATTGTCGTTTATTCAGACATAATCTGATAAAGTGACAAAACAAACACGTATCGCAACAAGCAATCAGTTAGTATGATGTGCAATAATGAAATGAATAACAAAAGTATTACAAAACGGAACAAATGATGATATAAAACACAGAAAAGCATTTCTCTGCTCAATTTGTGCAACATAATCACAGATATCCGTGTCTGAATCATTGTAATCAACCGTCATTTAACTACACTCACGCGAGCTATTAACCGCGGCCGCATGGGCAGGTCGCGTCGCATATCTGATCTAACATTCAGTCGGTCTGTTTAGTCTTCTCTATGCGAAGCTTTATATGATGTGCAACATGAAGCTTTTTGAAATCACGCTTATTCAGCTCATTTCTAAATTATAACGAGACCATTAGCTGGAGAGCTCTTATGTATATTTAGATAGGTAATTGTGGTAGGTACTGTGAAAAGTGTACAATAACTCTTTAGTAATACCTGAATACAAAAACACAGACCTGACTGAATAACAGCGGGGCTTAACCGAGCCTCAAGTTTTTAAATTAGCAAAATTTTGGGCGAAAAAAAATCCTTGAGGCATTTTGAAATTTTTAGTACTTTGAAATTTAGTATTTAATGAGTTGGAAAATAAAAAAGCCAGATCTTTAAATCGGGTCTAAAACTTAGCCAGGTGCTTGCAAAATTGTATGTTTTAAAACTTAAAAAATATATTTGAGGCACGTTGCAATTTACACAGAATAATATTGATAACTAAAAATAGATATAATCACTAAAACAGGTCCTTTCGCTGGGGCATTTTATACCTAACAGGCGATTGATATGTTTATGTAAGTGCGAGTGAACAAGTGCTATGGGTAGCTTGAAGTGTAAGAGACACCGTGCCGCTTAGTGAATATTAATGCTTTAACATGGCAATTTTTAAATTATCCTCGTCCCTTCGTCACGTTTGTTATAGTAGACTTACGTAACTCTCAAGCTGTCGTGCCGCCCAGTACAAATATGGTTCTGCGATCGGGTTAAGATAAGGGTTCTGCCAAATCCGACAAACGGTAATGAAGCTACGGTTAAAGTTCGTAATATAAAAATAATGCTTTTCATGTCTGTATAGCGGTTGTAAAATGACCTTTTTTGCACTAGTGCGTAACGCAAAACAAATGTATCCCGATTTTACTAATCGAATAGTAATGTCTCTGTCAGACACCTTTTAAATCTATATGAGCAACAGAGACAAGCATTGTAGGCGTTGTTTTCATAATCAGTCTACAAATGATACCAATAAGGCTGAACGCGAACTGTCTCAAAAATATTACAAATATAGCTATTACAATTACGTGACACGAATTGTAATGTGAAAAATTGGTGTATCGAAAATTATTACCCCGACTGCCCCGTAAGAGACTTTATAACGCAAATATGTAATGTAGGTATTTCCATTCACCTTATATTGATATTAATTCATAAAAAATGGGTTTGTTCTTCCGCATTTACAAATTACAATCATAACATCTTCATAATGAATCTTTTAAAAACCGGAAATACTTCATTTATCAGTCAAACGTCACAGCTGTGAACTAGGTGTTAAAAAAATTCATTAACATCAAATCACAATAGACTACGTTAAACAAATAACAAGAAAGTTGGTGTTTAAACAACGTTAGTTAGCACTATTTTATTGTTATGTTATTCATGTAACTTCAGATAGACACTTGTGATAAAAGTACTCTAGTCGGCTTTAGATTATCCAGAAGCCACAGCGCCAATTAATTAATGCTGGGTGCCACTCGCACTATAATAAGCTTCAAACCGCATATTTGCCCATTTTTTATTGTTTTTTCCAAATATATGTGATTATTCTGTATTATCAATCAAATGGAAGCTTATTTATTATAAAGATTGTATAATAACAAATATTTGATAGAAAAATGAAAAAATCATTCAATGACAGACCAAAAAATTAGGTAGTAGCGTTGTTTTGTTTTATAAAGAGAGTGGTGAGAGAGATAGAGCAAGAGAGATTGTAGATTATAGACTGTCAATCTGCAATCTCTCTCTTTTTCTCTCTCTCTCGCCAGTCTGTTCATAAAACGATACTACTTTACGTCTAATTCTATTGATTACTTCTAGGATAATGTTAAAACACCTTTACTAAATTTCAGAAGCGTAGCGTGCCTTGGCGGGGCCCCGTATAAAAATTTGTTTGGGGGCCCTTAGGAAGGGTAAAGATTTCTCACAAAAGAAATCTATCTGTCACTTTTTCCAAAATTTTTACTAACAATTCAAATTGAATATACACTCTCCTTGCCTTTTTTTCGGCAAACTGATTTATTAAATAATTTATAGCTGATGATAGCTAGCTATCTATAGGGGAAATCCCGCAGCCTGCGATAACCGATGTAGGGTGTTGCCAACTTTTGAATGCACGCTTTACGCGGGAAAAAAAGAAATTGCTTTTTTTGACTTTTGTCATTTCTGAAATAAAAAAGTTTTTATTAATTTTTGCTTACGCATGTTGGGGGCGCCCATGGTCCGGGGGGCCCCGTATAATTGATACGGCATATACGGCGGTAGCTACGCCCCTGCTAAATTTGCTTTAGTTTCTAAATTAGTTACTTTACCTTTTTGAGATAATAGAATTCGGGGTTCAAGATTGCCAACTAAAATAAATAACTATAATTATGCTAAATGCCTAAAAAGAGCTTGACACAACTAATTTTAAAAGGAAAATACTTTTGCTATATGATTGAAAAAAAATACAATATAGAGCGAAAAAATTTTAAAATTTAATTCACATATATACATGCTGCAGTACCTATCTACTAACTAATCGATATCTTAATTCCCCCACACGGATAACCGAAAGTCGACTGTGATGTCACATAATTTGGTATTGCTTATTAGTTAGTCAAAATCAAAACAATAACAATAAAACCGCTGTTATATAACATTAAAATTTATAGAAAGTGCCGTTACAAAACTTATTTTTCGATCGTAAGATGATGTATAGGTAATAAAATTATCAAGTTTTCTGTGTTTGTCAAAGGTCGCGATATTGCTTTCAAGTTTCAAGCAATCGTCATTTACTTAATATTTCGTTATTATAGAGAACGTGTTTGAAATTGTTATGTTTAATAATATTTTATGATTACATGTAGCAAGTGTAAACATTATTGGGTTCGCTGTCTATGTGATCATTAAAGTCTTTTCTTTATGGTTGGTTTAAATATACTCGATTTTTTTTACTCGACTATTTTTTTTATTTTTTATTACTTCAAACTATCTGAAAAGTGTTTCAAATACAAATATACAGAATACTCAAAAATATGTTTTTTATATGATTAAATCAAAAAAATATTTGAGGCATTTAAAATAATCCAAGAAACAAACATATTTTTTAAACAAATTTTTAACTGTAGGATTTTCAGATACCTGATAGCGTTAGTTATATAATGATTTTATTGTAAGCCAGACATTATTTTATTATTTTATCGAATTAAAATTTTGATTTGAAATAATTCTAGAAGGTGTTCCTTCACGTAAAAAAAGATTTCTTACTACCCTATCACTGAACATTTATAATATGTTTACCTTCGAAATAAAAAAAAAAAAAACATTCATTGATAATTAAGCATCGTTCCGCCCTTTTTGAGAGAAGCAGCAAACATATTATGTGAACCGTGTTGTTTAATAAGCTAGTAGTAGACGCCAGAAACCAAAACAACCTTACTTGAAAAACGAGATTTTTATTTTAATGTCACATTTGGCAAATAAAAATTACTGCTATTAATTGTAAAAACCGATCGCGAGTTTTCAATACAATGCGTTTTTGTTAACACGGTCTGATTTCAAGTTTATTCATTAATATGTTGGTTTAAAGTGTTCTTTGGCTCTAATGGGTTGAAGTGTCGATAGCAATAAGAGATACTTAAGTTGATTGTATCGTAAATCAGGTCATCGCGGTATTGTGACCTTCCGCCATCGACGCGATGGTCACTTGTCTCACTCTATCTTTCAACAAGTGCGACACTACAGATTGTCTTTGATCACTTTCACTAAGTCTTCTGTAAGCCATAGGTGCTCGCATACCACCTTTACTTTCTTTTCTATGTATCAACAACAATAAGTCGACAAATTGTAGGCCCTATTCCACAATTGTCAATCTTAACAATTTCTGTTATAGTGACTCGCTGAAACGTCTTATCCGAGAAGTTTTAGTTAAGCATTGATTAGGCCCGAATAAGGCATACAAAATTTCTAAGTTGCGTCAAATGAGGCAGCCAAATAAGGCCAAGATCACGTTAAAATCACGAGTCCCCGTTAAATTGGCTTCTAGGCAGCAGTTTGGATATCACACTTGCTGGTGACAACCTAAGCCTAGTATGGTTCGAATAAGCCTTGGGAAAATTTATCAATTTCACAAAGGCTTATCTGATGTGACATTAAATTTTAAAAATCTATGTTATTCACTCTGTAGTTAATACAGAATATCAAGAAAAAACGCTACTTCGATGCCGATGTCAGTTGTAGACACTCTGGTATGTGCATAATGTTATCGTATTCGCATTCATTACAATTTTCTTTAAGGGTTGGGAAATGTCCTACGGAATGCAGTTTTGTCACTCAGCAATATTTTTGTCTTCAGAAATATAGTGCGCATGTAATTTTTTCGGTTGACTGGAACACAGATTGGCATAGCAGGCATTCTATATTGTGTCTGTTCTCATTGAGTATACTCATATACAAAGCATTAAGTATTACTCAATGACCATTCTTGTGTCTGTAAACTGGTGCAATGGCCGTCTTTTATAAACCAAAGCTAGACGATATACCTGTCATTAAGCGCCCCCATTATAATAAAAACCACATATTGTATATTGCATTGAAAAATGAACTAAATCAGGTCTTGTTCTCTAAATATCCAATCGAACTCATGTATTTTCAACTGATTTTATGCATGTTTTCTCAAGTTTATAGTCCTCACATGTCACGTTGTGTCTCCTACGCCGCTCAGATAATGAAAATATTCGGGAAAGTAAAATAAAAAATTAATTTGAACATCAACTGTAAAACATTTTTTTAAAAAACGAAATTATTATAAACTTTTTATTAATAATTGTTAAATTCAAATTTATATTCACATGTTTATATTAACTTTTATATCTACTTAATCTAAACATTTAATAGTTATTAAAGCTTGATAAAGTTCCAAACAAGGAACGAAACGTCGCTGTAAATAAAAAATTAAGTGTTTACTTTTCCCAAAAAATCATTTTTATATTAATTACCAAGGACAAAAAAGAAATAAAGTCAATTCGGGAAAGTATCAAAAGAACTGAAATGATATATGTAGATATGAGTTTTCTACATGTATGACGTAACATTTCAAACCATCGTGGCAAACAGCGTTATCCGAGATGTCAAAAAATTGCAATTTTAAAATTGAAATAATTAGTCAATCTCGTGTTTTTGTGAACACAAATCGATAATTTCTGACTTCTTATTCGATGAATTATGTTTTCACATAATTATCATTTATTTTTTATAGTGTCAAATACCCTATTGAGGGAAAGACGCGTATGTTTACATATTACTCTCGTCTATTTGACTAAGTACCTATTGAATTAAAAAAACGTTTCTCGATTTTATTGTCAACATTTTTTAAGTAAGATGACGTCTATATACACAAAGTTTTCCGTATCTAGAAATAAACATTAGAGATAAAAAATAAATTAGAATGACGTCCGTTACATAATTAAATTAACATATTTAATTGTACTATTGTTTTAAATAAAAATAAAAGAATTTAATGTAAATATAGTTATTAATTAAATATGACTATTCTGGTTTTTTTCTTTAAGAAATTCTTTGAACTCAAGTTTAAAATCTTTTTTCTTTTTAAATTTAATTTTTTACTGAGCTTCAACAGTTTTCGATTGATGTATCCAGAGCTAAATAGATATCTTTTTACTGATTTTACTGAGATGACTATGTTTTATACATACCTGTAACCTGTCGGATTATTTTTTGTTTTTGTTTTTTGCTAAGTAAATTTTCATCAAACAACTTCCCAAGTTAAAAGATAAAACGGCTTATCTCCAAAAACCATCAATATTCCAATGACATAAAAAATGTCATTCTCTCCTGGTTGGCTTTGTTTAGGTAACGTGTTTTGAGAAAAGAATCAAACACAGCACTAAAAATTAAGTGAAAAATCTATTGATTTTTAAATTTCCTGTCACCGTGTGCTCAACTTTAAAATTTAGTGAATGCAATGATCAGTCGGTCCCTTGTGCCGTTTTCTCCAAATCGTAACTTTTCATAGGTGACAGAGTTCCAGAACTGAATATCGTATCTAAAACGATACTCTCAATATAAAGAAACTTAAAACTGTAACTTTAAAAGGCTGTACGTCTGACAGGATGAACTTGTGTATACAGATAAATTGAATTCTGTCGTTTTAATATTGTCCCGTGAGTCTACTGTCAAGCGTTGTAGCTCATTTTAGAGACACCCACCATTGTACTGATATAATTTAAAGTATCTTCAGAAGATTTAACGAAAAGTTGTCCTCTATAATTAATAACAACAAAAAAAATAAAGCGGTAAAAGTTTTGAACACAATTAACAATAAAAACACGACACTTTTACTCAAAAAAAGAGGAGGGCGTGCAATATTATTATTACCTTAGTTAGTAGGTAAAGTAAGTAACGAAGGTAATAATTAAATGTGAGTTACCATTTGTATATAAATATAATTTATTTAATTGTATTAATAATAATGCAGTAGCTGTTTTTACGTCAACCCAAATGTAAAGTTGAGGTTTTTCCTCATAATTAAAGAGCGGTACGTAATCTTTAGATTATTGTTTCGTAACAAAAGAGATGCGCTGAAGTGTCATTCACACTTGTCAACTCAATTAGTGTGTTTTATATTAACTTTCATTTTCTTTATTGTTGCTTAAGTCTGCAGTTACTTACGCATTAAGGCAGTAATGCTACACTAATTGGTTATTTGTAAATTATTGATCGACACTGATTATCACGAACGTTGTCAGTGTGTTGTAGTAAAGTAGTTTTTTTGTGCAGTAATAAGAATGAACAACTGTAAGCAGCTCGTATCCTGAGCCACCCCACAATTTTTCAAAATTGCAAAACAAAATTATTGCTTGAAATTTTTTCATACGATCTATTTAAAATAAAAAAGCATATAGGCCCAGTCCTATTGACAGGCGGTATTAAAGTTGCTAATTTTGTAAAATTGCATTAAACACATTTAAAGTGCTTTTATCGCCTGGAATTTTTCCAGAAGATTTTCAATAATGTTGAAAGTCAGACGGATCTGGCTAAAGTTCAGAAAAACGTATTAATATCTCAAGCTAGCGAAGTTTCTACAACGAAAAAACTATCTTTCAGCGAAATTAATTTCAATCGGTAGTCACAATATGTGAAAATGTCACAAGCAATTTGACTATAACGTTTGGCGAATCAATTCACAATCGCAAGAGGCATGTGCCTCAAATCTCAAAAAATCAAAAGAAAATTAGATTTTTTTATCACTAGTTCAGTTTATAAAAAAATATAAAATATTTAGAGGGAGGTTTAAAATTAAAAAGACAAAAGAAAATTAACGCGAGTGAAACCGCCCGTTAAAACTAGTAGAATATAAAATAAAATAATTTATGCCTGACACTATAGTATTATATTCTTCTTAAAATATTTCATTCAGCGGCAAATCTTAATTTCTGTGTACAAAAAAGGTTATCTTTACAGTGGTAACCAAAGCTATCATTTAAAACCAAAAGAAATATTCTTCACACGTAAAAGTAATAGAATGAAGAAATCTTTGGATCCTCAATAAAACATATTCTGTACAAGAAATGCATTAATACCACCATTAATATGACATCCATGTAAATTGCAAATGATTTGGCCTACTTTAGGTTCGAGGTCCCCTCTTTAATTAGACCGAAATTATTATTTGTTTAGTACTGTAAACTATAAGTACGCTATAGTTATGACATAATATTAGAATCAAAATTTCTAATTAATAATTTATTATATTACTATTTTCTAATTATCGAAAATTATACACAGACATTGGGATTGAATCAAAACTTGTTAGCACATGTGAAAAGTTAATGATTTATTTTTCCTTAATTAAATTAGTCAAATTGGTTTTAACCTTCGTTTAATAAGTAATTTATTATATTACGTTCTGCACGTACTGTAGTAGACATAACTAGGTATTTTAGTTTCAGATACATAATATAATTTTGTAAGGTCTATGGAGTAATAAATCGTGCATAGTTATAAGACAGTAGGTAGGTACTAAAAAAACAATAAACATTAGTGTTGGTTTATAATCCTGGGATTCTATATTGTAAATTTTAGCGTTAACAATGTTGTTAATTCTTTGTCAATTTAAAATAAATTAAATATTGCATAAAGAGAAACAAAAATAAAACAGCAATTTTTAAATGAATAGGATATTTTTTTTGCAATTCTTTCTAAAACACCGAAAAAACCCTAATGCTGATCGTTTTTTTAGAATTATTGAAAAGTAAACACTATACGACCACGCACACTTGTCAAGCATAAACCAACACAACCAGCATAAACCACCAAACAAGCACAAGCCAGCAAATTTTTTACAAGCTTTGTGATATAGGGTAGAGATTTTGCAGTTTTCAAGTAGTTTTATCAATGCAAATTAATTAATCAAAACGCCATAATATCACTAACGCACTAGATCGCTCCAACACGGCGACATAGAATTTGCAGGCTACCGACTAACGGTCGTACTGTTGGTTGCAGAGGATGGTCTAATATGCGCTACTTCATTAAATTTATAACATGGATACTTCACGAACAGGCTCCGTTCTGTACTGGTCGCTTAAATTACACTTTATTTAAAGAAATCTCAGACATTAGAGCAATAAGAACTTCAAAGCTAAACACGTCTTATACACTTTAAAATTCTTGAAATGAAATGAATCTTCTAGTCTGACTCTAAAAATAAAAGGGACCATCGCAAAACCCATACACTTTCAAATTTGAGTAATTTTTTATGTTTATTTTGTTAATCAATATGATTTGAAAGCTCAGAAAGCAATTATAATAGCTTTCAAAAGCTGCTGTCATGAATATTGTGAGAAAGAAAAGTTTTTTTTAGTTTTGATTTCAGATTAACGACTATATAATCAATTGAAAAACACATTTTACTATTTTTTCATAAAACCCAGTTTTCTCTAATGTTTTTGGATTCCCTACCCCTCAGTGCTAATTTTGTTGACTTTTTGACAAGTCCGTTATACTTCAAACAACTAAAATAATTTTTATTATTAAAACGAAAAAAGATTCAATTTTCGGCTAACTACATTTAAATAATTCTAAAAACACGTTTCTTATACATATTCGTCTTTTTCAGATTATTGTTTCATTGCAGTTTTCTCAAAACATTTGCAATAAGAAACTTTTAAAAAAACTATTGCAATCTATTTCGGGACCTATACCTATAAATGATAAATCATAAAAACATTGGAGAGCAGAAAATTAACAAAATTGAAATTACATTGATTTTCGCATGGATCTAAATCAAGTACCTGACCCTATATTCTATAGAGCTTTCATATTTCAAAAAAATGGACTTGACAAGCAAACCGGTATAGCCAATATCACTTTGTAGATCGATTCGCTATATTAGTCATCACACAGTCAAATAGTTCCATTATTGCAATATTTCTCAACGAATTTGCACTCATCCGTTGCAAAAAAAAACGACAAATTTAATTATTTAATTAGAAACGGTTCATAGAACGTGCAATTTTATTGCCCAGTCGACTACAGTTTATGATCAGGCACTTCAGACTATGAACATAGGTGTAAAATATAATGAAAAATATAACTGTTACTTTTGTAACAATTAATGATCTCCGACTCGAGAGAAACATGTTTCAAGTAATTGAAATAAATTGTTTGTTTGATACTCATTATTATACTTGTTCTACCTTTCAGAAATAATCCATTCCGACATAATTTCGAAATGTCGACCATTAGTAAAAGATACTAAAAATACCAACATCAAGCAAACGGTTTCAATTATAATTTATGATCTTATTGATAATATTAATTATAACTTATTTTTTATTTACGCTACAACACATTAGATAGTTATAGATATCTAATAATTGCAAAATAAATATTTTATTTCAAATCAAAACGCATTGAAATTTTGGTCTAACATGTGTTTCACTGTTAGCATCGTCAAAAAAATAATCATACACAATTAAGAGGTGCATCAAGAAAATAATTTGTCACTTAATTTTAATTTGTTTAATTTGCTAGGAATAACATAAATTGCACGTTTTTGTGCATCATCGTCGATTGTTAATCTTATTAAGTACTGCCTGTCCAGTCATCATTTTTGCATACTTATCATCCCACTCGTAACGTAGCGTAATATAATATATATCTTATGGTATTTGCGAAATAAATTATCAAATCGGTTCAGTGGGTTTCGAGTTTTAAGGTAACATAGACACAAACTTCTTTTTTTACTTTAGAAAAAAATGCAATAGTTTTCAGTAATATTGACGTAAAAGTCATTTATTTGTGTTCTTGCTTATACCAGTTAGACATTAAATACTAAAAACCCGGGTCGCAGTGCCAAAACCCTGCCAACAATATAGTGTATTTGCTTATACAGGCAGGGTGGCTTTATTATGCGAACTTAAGTTGGTTTTAGGGCAAAATAAAAAATTTGACTCCTTAATACACCCCTTAAAATAACATTTTTTTTCATAATTGCAATATTATTATCAATCGAACTTCTATACCAAATTAAATACAACTTTTAGTAAATAATTCACTATCTGCAAAGTAGTGTTTTCATAAAATTTGTAAGTCCGGTCCTGTCGGGGCCGATTTTATTAAAATTTTAGGGACACTTTTCAATTACTACTGGAGAGTTAAATGTCAATTTTGAAACGATTCTGAGAATTTTTTCGGTATTTTGGGGCCCAAAAACGTTTTTCAACCCCTAAAAACTACCCTTAAAATGACCCGATTACGCCCATTTTAAATAGGCTTCTTGCGGTGATGGATTTCAACACGTGGGCCAAATTTCGTTAAAATCAATTAACTCTTTCGAAAGTTATTGCCCGCACACATTTATATATATATATATATATATATATATATACGTATATATATATATATATATATATATATATAAATATATATATATATATATACATATATATATAAACATTTTTAAAAATGGTGCCAAAGTGTTTAGGAGGTTATGAAACGTCGAGAAATTTTGGTCCGACACCTAGGTCCCGCCATCCGACCGACGCCAATAGTGTATGTTGCCATATGGCAAATACACTAAAAAATGTAGTTATATAATCACATGTGCAGTAGATTTCGTGTCAACGCATGTGAGGCTGCTAGGGAAGAAAACTTGATAGGAGACTCCGGTTTTTCTTAGTCAAAGCCAAGCATACTGTGAAATACAACTCTAACTGACAGTCTCATCACGGTATACCATTACCTCGTGTCTTACTCAGTGATGGGAGTATTCGAATGCTATAATCGAGAAGTATCCGATTCTCATAAGTTCTCGGTGTTCTCGAATACTTTTTTGAAAGTATTCGAATACCGAGTTCTCGTAAGAAGAATTGCAAATAAAGCCTGAATCGACTGCAATCGGTACTAATCGGTAGAGTCCGTACAGACTATGGTATTATGACATTGTCGCGGTGCAAAGAAATAAGAATATCACAATATGAGAAGCGAGAACTGAGAATATTATGGAATAATATAGGTATTATATTATTCATAATATTCTCAGTTCTCGGTTCTCGAATACTCATTCGATTCTTAAAAGTATTCGAATACCAGGTTTTCGATTCTTAAAAGAATTCGATTCTGACCATCACTAGTCTTACTACAGAAGAATAACATAACATTGAAACTAATTTATTATATGTCCAGTGGATTCTGTGCTTGACCCCTATAACATAATATTACAAATACTTCTTTCATAATATTTGCTTGCTCATAATTCAAATAAAGGTCTTTTAATAAAAAAAACAAAATGTTTAATTCACTTACAAGCTTTATCGCGTGGATACCAAATGATGACGCACCAAGTTTAATCTGCTTTTGAGTGAAGCTTATGCAAACGGAAACAGAATTAAATTCTGGAAAGTTTCTAGACGTCATACAAAATACTCAAAAACATATATTAATATAATAACTCAGTACCACACCATTTTTTATAGAATTATTAATGAAAAGTATAGAAAGAAGAATTTTTAACAAAAAATATTTTTTCAATATAGTTATGAGAAGTCTGTATATAAATCTAGGGAAATAATTACCTACTAGTATTAAAAAATAATAGTATACTGCGCTTATTGAGTAGTAATTAATGTCTCTCTCTAGTTGTCATACGAGACAAAGTACAGTTTGTAATACTGATAGTTATGTGAGCCACACCCATTTTTAAAACTAAACTCCGATTTAACGCGTATGAGAATTACAATTTACTATTCTTCCTTATCTAATTATACTTCATTTGTTTTGAAAAAAAAATATGCAAAAAAATTATATGATTAAAATTTAATCGATTTAACTGTCTATAATTATTATAAATTTAAATAGGGCAACACACTCCTTGAGTCGTACGCAACAAGGTCAAATAATATTAATAATCAAGTTGCAAATTTTCCTCATTTTTAATTTAAAAGTATAAAAAATTGGAATGCTGCGTAAAAGAAAGTAAATGTTAATAGGAAAACACTGACGACCTTAGCTGTCGAGCATCTATAACCTGCAATCTAGTATCTACTTGCCTATCTCTAATAGTTTTAAAATAAAAATATTGACGAATGAATTGATATCCGAGTAATCTGCGTGAAACAAACCATTATCGAAACCATCCGTATTGAAAAATGTTTTGTTCTTTTTGCCGCAGCGATTCTATATTGCTGAATAATTTATCGTTTCCTTAGAACGTTTCAAAAATAATAATTTTAATCATTATTAAGACAGTGAATTCATAACAGCCGATAATTACTCTTTGTGATTTCAAAATATAGATCTCTTCATTTGTATTCGCTTAATACAAAGCAAATTATTCCAAAAACAACTTCTTTTTTAGAAATTATTAACGATTTAATATTCTTTTAAAATTTAATAATAATAATGCAAATACGATCTCATGTCAATGTTTTTATGGCGATTATATTTTTACGTCTTTCTGCACAAGAATTACGCATTGTGGGAGTCGAATGTCTGACCTGAAACATGTTAAGGTCAAACAATGAAGGACTTGAGCATGAGATTATCTGCAAACTGGTTGTACAAAATTAGTTTTATCTTTTAATACGTACGACGCAAACATGCAAAAAGATATTCGGTATTTGATTTCCGAAGATAAAACATAAATAGCTGCTACCGGAAACATATATCGAAACGCCAAATGAACGCCTATAGTAAAGCAAATTTTTAATTTTACAGTGCAGTCGTTCCAAACGTTGATCACAGTAGCCAAGTGTTTAGACTTTCCACCAAAGCTGGTAGACACACTTCCGTTTAGTGGGTGTATTTCCGATTTAGGGGAATAGTAGAAATCCTGGTGAATTCTCAAATAATCTGGTATTTTTCCCCATTCTTCATTTAATGAATAAATTACAAAACAATATTGCTTTGAAACTGTACTATTTCGATGTTTAATATTATATATTACGACTTGAAAGAATATTATGATTTTCATTAATTTACTAATTTTGACTTGTCAGAGTCGACTGTGATAAATATCAATATCAATATATTCTGCTGCATAATAAGCAATAGAAGTAGTCAGGGAATTACCCTAGCACAACAGATCTTTGCTTCTGACGAAGGAGATTTCACTGCATACGAAATTTTTTTTAGATATTGTACTAATTGCTGGTTCGGGACTTATCGTTTACTTTTTTGGATATTATGTAAGAATGTTATTAACTTAAACGTAAAAAATTCGATCAAACGAATTCATACCATGGATCTAGTAGTTATAGAGATGGAATATACATCTGCGGGGAGGAATCTATTGATTCAAAACATTGGTACAAAGTAAGAATGGTGTCGACTGTTGATTGGCCGCCGCATTGTGCTGCATACAAAAGAAATTTTCTTTTCACACCATACTTCCAACATGTCACTAGACATGTGCAGTGCGCTGGCAAATGGCAAACAGACGCCACTCGCGTCGTCGAGTCCCTTAATCGGCTTTACCCCCCTCGTCTAAAACCCTAGTGCATGTTCTGTCCTATATTCCTATGTCTATGATTCATACATATGTTTATTTTTCATTTTAATAGTCCAACTTCTTTGGTAGTTATAATGGGTTGTTGAAACAGTATTTAAAAGAGTAATGTGTGTACTTTCTTAGTGGAGATTGTCTTAAATTAATACATGTAAATGTTAGACAACTGCAATTATGTTTTTGCTATACTTAGTCATGACGAAAACGTGTTATATTTTTTTTGCAACGAAAACTAAAAATACTCGTCATAGTTTCGTATTGTTCATCGATTTGAATTTGAACATAGCTGCTTGTTAAACATCGACTAGTGGACATGCAAACGTTTAACCAGCCTGTATTAAATTGAGAAAGTTCTGCACTCGACTTTTAGTGCACTCATTTAATTGTAAAAAATGGTGTAACCAATCACTGGTGTAGGTAATACATTGATTGCAATAAATACCACTTTTACCTTCAACACAAAGCGATGCATAAAAGAGTACAGCTACAAGATAAGTTATGGAAAAAATTAAAACTAAAAATAAATATTCACCAAAACTGCGAAACATTAACACTATTATTCAATTGTTTCCATGATTCACCTCCCACTAAATTTCCGTTTAAACAATGAAAGAATCTTTGAAATTGATAGTTTCTAAGAAAAAAATTCCAGCCATTTAGTTAAAATTAAATTTCTGTTACCGCGTGCGGTGACGCAGGTAACGACTAGTAATAAATATTAAGAATTTATTCTTCGTTTACATGGTTACATAATATGGTTTTGCGCATGTAAAAATGAACTAAAGCATGCTTATACCTAGTTTATTTTTGACACATCTTCGGAGCAAAATTAATTTTCAAAATATTTCCGGAACTATGAAGCTTAGAAAAAAAATCTTACGACACTTTCTTGGAAAATTAACCGCTATGAAAAGTATTCCATCATTAAATAAAAAAAACAACGTTATAACTTATATTTTTTTTGCGCATGCGCCGATTTTTCCCAAAAACAATAGGGCTCTTAATATTTGCATATTAAACAGCATCCCAAAATTTAATTTCAATCCGCTCGTCCGTTTGACCTGTATTGTGCTTAAGTATACGAACAAACAAACTTTTTCCAAAAGTGTGTTTTTGGACCTGGGGAGCCTCAAATCGAAAAAATATTGTAAAATTTTTAAAAGTGAATTTTAACCTAAATTAATACCATTCCCCACTTATCGAGCTGAAATGGTAAAAAATGATCGGTAGCAATAACCTCTGAACTTCAACCTTAAAACATTACACAAAAAATATCATTTGTCAGCATGATATAAACCGCCTCAGGTATTAGAAATTAACTACGTTACCTTCGTAACAGCACAAGTCCAAGAAACAATGGATTTTTTCTCTGAAGGGCAGACATCTGGTATTAAACAATACAATACATCTTCGTAGTATTGATCCCATTATAATAGCCAACTAAACATTAATTGCAGTGAATAAAAATAATATACTTCCTAATTCATATATTAATTAATTTACTCATAAAATTAGTAGCTAATAATTATTATTGGTCACTTTTAAAAAACACTTTAAAATATCATAATAACCCTTTTGCAAAATGAATTCATTTTTTCGTCTTTTATAAATATAATTCTATTTTATTAATGAAACACTTGAGCTGAAACTTTGATATCAAAAAAGTATTTTAATAAATAAATTTAAACGTACCCATTTCCTTAGTACAATTTGAAATATTAATTGTCTCTATTTATTTTTATTTTTTATTGTGATCCGAACAAACTCAAACATATTACCCAATATATTTTCAGTGGCTTTTGTAGAATATAAAACTGTTTCAAGTTCTACATTTTATTTTTTGTGATTTCTTAAAGTTCCAAAAAAAGAGAAAAGTTTTTCAAGGCTGAGATTAAAAGTTGCACATATTAATTCAGGAAAAATTCATTAAAGGAAATGTAATTTTATACATAATCTGAATACCCTCAAGCTAATTTAATATAAATTTAAAAAAATATCAAAACAATTTTGTAAAAACACCATAATTACTGTAGTCTTGTACAGATTTTTGAGAAAAAAATTGAAAGGTTATTATTGTAAGAAGAATTACTATGAACAATGGTTAACAAAACAAAATATTACAAATTCAGATAGCATTTTCGCGATATAAAATATTAATTAAAAACCATTTTTTATAAGCATATTAAAAAAAATATACACTGCTCGAATCTTCCGATTTCTTACTGAGATATACAACAAATAAAATAATATGATTAATTCATAATTGTTCTAATTTTTGTTACAGGAAACGGTGGAAACGGAACAACAACTTATAGAAAGAAACAAAAGAACGATAGGTGTGCTTAGACAGTTATTCCCCGGTTTATCTCAGGTATGAATTATTTTTTATGATTAAAAAATTGAAAACGTATTTTAACGAGTTACAAAGCTGATTTCGATGAACAGTTAATAGTTAATGAGTATCAAAACTCGTTAATAATACTTGCAAGAAAAAATATCACAAAGTGCATAAATCCATAGAATATGTTTTAAGATAAAACAATTTAAAACTCTATAGGGTGCATTATGTTTCGAAAATGTAACATACTGACATGAGACGGAAAACCATATTATCCATTTCTATCTGGCTCTTGTAATATTATGGTAGTCATTTGTCCGCAGAATGAAATATAACATATATCTCTGTCTCAAATTCTTGATTACAGAGTGTGTCAAATGAAATTGAGCCTAGAAATTTTATAAACAATTGTTGACTTCGTTTTTATTATAAAATTTAACACAAAAACGTCGTTACTATAGTGACCTTTATAACAAAACGCCACTAATTGAATTCATTGAGGTGTAGATATGGAGTGCTAATGTACTACTGCGAAAGCACACGGTATACGTATGCCTCTTTCTGACCCGTCTTGTTGTATGTTGTTGAAGAAACACGGAATGGCTATCGCAATTATTGCTATCTCTCTCTGTCATTTTTCTCGCGCAGCCCAGTCTAACGTTCATATCTATCATTAATTTAATCAGCAAACAAAATCAATGTAATTTTTAAGAAAACAAAAATGTCTCATCAAATTAAAATAGGACAAAATATTACCGTAAATGCAAATTTGAGTATCGTCATCCTCGCAGTAAATTGGAATTAATAGGTAACTGCAATAAAAATATAATCGTTCGCACTTTAACCATTTAAAACATGCCGCGTTATTAGTGTATTTGCCATATGGCAACACACACTATTGGCGTCGGTCGGATGGCGGGACCTAGGGGTCGGACCAAAATTTCTCGACGTTTCATAACCTCCTAAACACATTGGCACCATTTTTAAAAATGTTTATATATATATGTATATATATATATATATATATTTATATACGTATATATATATATGTGTACGGGCAATAACTTTCGAAAGAGTTAATTGATTTTAACGAAATTTGGCCTACATGTTGAAATCCATCACCGCAAGAAGCCTATTTAAAATGGGCGTAATCGGGACATTTTAAGGGTAGTTTTTAGGGGTTGAAAAATGTTTTTGGGCCCCAAAATACCGAAAAAATTCTCAGAATCGTTTCAAAATTGACATTTAACCCGTTAGTAGCAATTAAAAAGTGCCCCTAAAATTTTAATAAAATCGGCTCAACAGGACCGGACTTACAAATTTTTTGAAAACACTAATTTGCAGTTAGTAACTTATTTATTGAAGTGTGTATTTAATTCGGTGTAGACGTTAGATTGTTAATAATATTACAATTAAGAAAAAAAATGTTATTTTAAGGGGTGTATTAAGGGGTTAAATTTTTTATTTTGCCCAAAAACAAACTTAATTTCACATAATAAAAGTATAAAACCACACGGCCCTATACAAGCAAATACACTATATTGTCGGCTGGGTTTTGGCACTGCGAACCGGGTTTTTTATTTTGACCGTAAAATTAAAATAATTAATTTCGTATGCAACAAATAAATAAAGTGAATAAACTTAAGAGTGTTATAAAATTGTCATCTGTACACTAATTTAAAAAGTAAACAATATTTCCTTGAATAATATACACAGATTTTTCGATATTACAAAAAGTTATTTCGTGTCAAAACTTCATTGTCACTCACATATAAGTGTAAAGTCAAAAGTTGACATGAATCGGTTTATTATAATATTATTACAATTTTACCTTCAGTTTATTTGAATACCAAATTATTTGTCAATGCCTTGCACAATTTTGTCTGCCAGTTACTACCTAGTTCTAATTAGCTGATTAGTTTTTTGTCAGTTTAATTTTCGCAATTATTTTTGGTCATATATTCTGTTACGTACTTCACGTTATTTAAGACATATACAACTAGTTGCAGATATATGTATAATATATTATTGTATATATTTTTTTAATTTTTAATTTTTCTCAGTTAAGTATACATTATTTTATTCATCACAATTCAAAATTAAAAAATTTGAAAGCAAAACATTAGACTATTAAAAGGTTAATTTCTAACATTTTGTAAATAAACTTCCGTTATAGATTTTTCCAATTAGTTAGAATATTTTTTTAAGCATCGCAATGGATGAATTTTATTCTAAATTTTTATCGTTTCATTAAAAATTACCCTGGAATGTTGTCGTGTTACTTTAATAATTTTTATTCAAATTTCTGTGTACCAAATAGGTATATTTACGCGTACAATAATCCAAACTATTTATCTAAGTGGTTAATAAAAATTAACAAATCATAATAAATGACTTAATTACACCAATTAATTTAAATAGAAAACAAGGTCAATAGAACTTCACCTGCCGTATGTTGTAGTCTTTAACATTTTATTTCATGCTTTTTAAAAAAACTAAACTCAAATCTCACCATTCGTTTTAAATTAGTAAATTATTGAGCAATTATATAATCTCCATTTCAATATATAACACCGTATATATACTAAATACTTCGGTTACATCATTAAATTCCACATTTTTTCCTTACTTTCGATTGTTTGTTAATGAGTCAAATATTTCAATGTGAACAATAATCGGTGTAGTAATTACGTAAGACATTTTTATTATGCATAATACCTTCTGTGAGACTTTAATCGGTAATAGCTCCGGTCATGGGGTATCAAAATTACAAAACATAACCCCAGTAAAAAAAACCATTAACATAGCCAATATATTTCAAAGAAGAACTGTAACAAATAAAAAGTAAACTAATTGTTGTTAAATGTTTAAAGATACCTTAATTTAAAATATAGCATACTGTATATAGCTTCCTGTCCAAGCTAATATTTATGTGAGCTAATCTGAGCCTATAATATACAGATATAACGCGAATGAAGCCGCGGATTTATAAAATAACATTTCGAAATTAAAATGGGATTGTGTATAATATAAATAATCGTGCCATGCATGTCATATTAGTCATTGATTTGACCATCATTTTTTATAACTAAATTGATCATAATATAAAAACATTAAAAATTTCGAACGGAAACATTAAGGGCAATTAAAAAATTATTCATTATCTTTCAGTAAGATCAACGTAGGTATATTTACGTTAAAGATTATCTTCTATTTATTAAAACCCAGCGACCTTATCACATTGTAATTAAAAATGATTGACCAATAACCTTGATCGATATTCAAATTGCTTTAGGCAAAATATTCTGATTCACGAATTTTCAAGAAGCATTCCAGTAGTAAATATTGCAGTTCTCTTAGTTTTAATATTTAAATGTGTAAGTTGTTTTCACTACTGTATACAAGTAAATAACATTAAATAATAACAATTAATCGTTTTTAAATGTAAAAAAACATTTATTTCACAGAAAATGTTTGAATAGTTAATTAAACATTAAAATTATACAGAAAATTGCATTGAATACAAATTTTATATTGGATAGTGTCTTACCGTCTCGTTGCCTCTGAGTATTAGTTTACTTGTTTCTGCGTGTACAGTTGGCGATATTGTTCAATAATAAAGTCTCGTGGATAAAACTATATAATACCAATTTAATAACGTATAACGATATGCTTTACATTTTTTTTGCAAATTATTCAAATTAAGGTCTCACGAAAAATGATGGAAAAACACAACAAAATAGATTTCCTTTTGTACAACATTTTTGCACATACCTACACTGTGCAGTATAGATAATATAATATTAAAATATGTTTTCGATGTTCTATACTGTGTTTCTTTTGCAAAAATTAATTATCAAGAAATATAGAGTTTTTATAAATAACTCCGTGTCTACGTATTATTTATTTTCTGGCTTTGTTTGATCATAAGTAAAACAATTATTCAAGATATTATTTTATTTTTTCTAATTATAATATGCTGTCAACTACTTCGGTTATGTTTATTTCAATTAAAATGCTTAGCTATAAACATTAAATATTTCACAATTTACAGATTTAAAATGCCCTTTTCTTGACCGTGACTCAACCACTTTTAATGTCATCGTTACATTTGATAGAACAAACTGATCAGGCAATAATAATTTTATGCCGCTTTAACAATTTCAGTTTGACCTCTGATATGTAAATACAATTAACGGTTGGATTGATTTTGAAATTAATGACGATAATTACTTAATTAAAATACATAACGTTTAAAGCTCTCTGATTGGCCTTATAAAATACTTAATGAAATAAAGACCTATTAATACTATTATGTACTAAACTAATTAACTTGTTAACAAAAACAAACTCACAATCGGGGTCATAATGTGAATGACTTTATTCATATAATAACTTAATGCATTTCTTTAAAAAAACTGCCAACCTTTCTATGAACGAAATTTAAATATGAAATTGACTGACACTGTCGATTGAAAACTAGATTAGAAACTGATATCATTAATTTAATGATTGTTATCAAATGATCTATAAATCATTGTCCTCTTACTAATCAAGGTTAATAATTTTGACACTTTAGGTGAATTTGTTTCTTTTTTCAACATCCTATTGAAATACTATACGATGCAATATTACATATTATTTTTTAAATAAAATATTCTCATTTGTAACCGTTTTTAGTCGGAAAAATAATATTTATTACTAGCCGTTGCCCATGTTCTTGCTCACGTGAAAAGAAATATTATTTTATTTATAAAAATATGTCATAATTCAATATTTTTGAAATTGGAATGGTCCTGTCGCCCAATTGGCTGGAATTTTTTTTATTAATTCAATTATTTTTTTTACCTCAGTAAATACTATTTACTCATTTCGTAAATACCAGAAATATTTCGCCCTAAGTGTAATCTGCATTGTCCTAAACCCTGGCCTAGATATTGAACGGTCAAGAAATACGTCTAAAAATGTGAACGAAGTATGTCATTGATCTGTAAGCCAACATTGATGATTTGTTGTATAAAACTATTCAAATAACCTTCTTTGATAAACTTGAATTTATTTCGCATAAAGAGTTATTAAATTTTATAATAATTATCTAAAATTTAAATAAAATATTCACCATGCCATTGTTTATTCAACACATTGATATTTTTTGCAATTCATTAAAAGTGGATAAATTAAATGTGAAAGGAAAAAACGTCTTACCGAAAATTTATCAGAGAATGGCAATGATACTCCTGCAACCTTTGCGTTCATGAACAATTATTTCAAAAAATTATTCGACTGCATTTTAATTTAAAATATAAAAAGAACTATCTAATAATAATCACACATAAAAATTAGTATTTAAAATCTCTATTGCGTTATAATATATTTTATTTAATAAAATGTGTTATTTCATTTAAAAATAATTATAAAATAAAACTACTCCGGCTTTTTATATATTTAAAAAGATAAAACTAATTATTAATGTTTTTTAAATGTATTACTTTTTTAATCGTTATATTACAAAAACTTTCGCTTAAATATTTATGTTTATTTGCGTAAAATAATAAAAGTAGCTGTACAAATTTCATTGTCACGTTCAGTTCTATTGTAAAATGTTTTATAACACATAGGCTGTATTCTGTTATATATTTATGCAAAACTATTGAACGAAAAATATAAGGAATTGCTACAGAAACTTATAGATAAAATACGCATCCCAATACATATATAAAAACCTACATTTTTGCTCTTTTTTTTCACAATATCAAAGCAAATAATAAAATTAAATTATTATAAAATCGTTGGTACCCTTATGAAAAAAAATATCGCCTAAGCAAACAAAGTTTGGAGCTAGTCGAATAATGACATGAAGAAACTATAACAGAGTAGTACGGGACAGATTGGTGTGCTGGCCTTTGGATCAGACTGTCCCACTTCCGCACTTCTTGAATCTTTTGTGATGTATTTTTAATTTAATGTAATGATAAACGCTGATGACCTTAGTTGTTGAGCGTCTATTGTTTACCATAACTAAAAAAGACAGGATAGTAGTGCGTACACACATTAGATATCTCCTATCCTCAACTGTTACGAATTGCAAACGTGTTTGTCAGACTAGATTGACATTATATTTATAACGCAAACCACCGAGCTGGGTAGAGTAGTGGTGACAGCACTAGACTCGCATTCGGAAGGTCCGGGTTCGAATCCCGGCGGAGGCAGATGTGGATGGGACTTTTTCCTACTGCCTCTCGCCGAGAAACGGTAATTCCTGTACCGGCCATCTTGATTGAAGTTTTCCATGGTTTCCCTCAATTAATTCCAGATAAATATCGAGATGTTTCCTTATTTGAGGCCATGGCCGATTACCTATCAAACTCCTAGTTCAAAAATTGCCTACCTTATCCTAATTTCCTATAATTCCTTCATTCGCCCATTGCTATTACATAAGTTGAAGTTTTAAAAATGTAGAAAAATAACGGGAAGTGTGGTAGATGGAAAATAGTAATGGTGCGAATGGCGTCTGTTATGACATAAAGTCGAGAAACGGACGATAAACGCATTATTATTATTATTATTATTATTATTATTATTATTATTATTATTATTATTATTATTATAACGCAAACCGTTTACTGTGTGTCCTTCCATCTTGTAGCCATATTGTCACGTTACTGACTGAAGATGTCAAGCGTCTATATTCTGCAAGCTTTCTCTCTCAATAGAGTATATAACCTCACTTAATCAATAAAGTCTTTTTTTGGCGCCCGTCTGTATGTCTCTGAATGGAAAATCGCTGGACACTGGGAATGATTAGTATATAATTTAATGATGATCTTGTAGGATAGGGTACCCTGTAGTTTAAGGATCCAATTATAACAGCAGTATTTATAAAATGCTATATATTTCTAGAAATATATAGCATTTTATGAATACTGCTGTTATAATTGGATCCTTAAACTACAGAGTACCCTATCCTACAAGATCATCATTAACCAAAGAACGGGATCGCACTGTCTACGTATAGGTAGAAAACAAATTTTTATAAACATATAATTTAATTATAATACCATCACACTATGTCATGGGAGTGCATTAAAAGTTACTAGAGACTAACGATATCGGTTTTTTTTTGTAAGTTCCAAGATTACTTACCAGTAATTTGACATTGACCATTTTAAAATGGGAATCATGCCATGTCATAAAGACTTAGGAACTGTTTTAAAAGACTCTGTACAAGAAATAAATTAACACAGATCTAAACTCAATTTTTTCCTTATAAACAGACATACACTGTAATAATTATAATCGGAATTAAAGAAATCTGAAAATCAGCCTACAGAATCGAACTTCCAATAGGCGTATGCGCTGTGTAGTACCATGCTAGCAATTATTAGTCTGTTACTATAGAGTCTGACCAAGAGTTTGGCCTCAGTATAACTATGATATACCACTTTCACTTTTGGCATAAATGGAACCCCAGCTTGGCGGATAACAAGTTGATCCGAACGACTTACCGTTTACCGCAACCTGCAAACCGTACGTCAGTCTGTTACCTACATTACTTTAAATACACTACTCACATGCATACAGATTGAGTCATCTGTACCTACTATAAAGTGTTCAGATTTGCTATCACCCGATTAATCCTTATTAAATTCACTATCATGGGAGGAGCTTCCTTGTGACGTATTCAATATGGCAGCATGAAAGGGGTAATTGTAAAATCAGTACAATTGGAACTATAACATTTTCATATTTATATTTTTTTTGCGATTAAATTTAAACAATGTCATTGTCTTAAAAAATAAAAACTGGTTTGTTCTTCTCTTTTAGTTAACAAGCTTTATTTTAATAAAACGTAATAAATCATTATAAACAAATAAATCATAGAAATCAATCAAGCATATACCAGTAACCACATATAAATCAAACAATTTGCAAACGAGTCATTGATTTAAATCTATATAGCTAATTTGAACAATTTATAATTGATTTGGTAATCCAAGGTGCGAGCAACGAGTTTGTTTCTAGATCACACGAGGGTGTAACAAATAACGTTGCATTAAAACAGAAAGTAAAATATCGTTTGTTTTAATATAAAATGTCAATGAAAAAATACAACAGTATATGTAGGTAGACACATAATAAATCGTATTTCGCCACTTTTTCAACTGTATAAATCCTTTTTCTGTTAAATTATTATAGTACAGTTTTCTGATAAAATTACACAGCACTATAAAAGAATTGAAGCATTGACGTGGCATTACAGTTGTTCAAGTTGTTAAGAAATGGCGGGCGTCGTTAGTAAAACGAATCAATTATAATTTGTTAGGATATTGACGAATGGTTGAAAGAGATTATAACGTATGCGGTGCAAGTTGCCGCGGACCAAATATTCGGTGGTGACAGAAGATCTGCTCAAGCTGCCAACCAAGGTATCCAACGAGCAAGCAATAATAAAAACAAAAACACTAATGATAATTCAAATAAGCCAACTATAGAACACACCACAAACCAAACAATAGAGACATCTATACAAATTGCTACTGAAACAAGTACCGAAATGAAAAAAGATCGGTCAATTTCAGTAACTCAAGTCAACACTCAAATATCTGAAACTGAGGTTGATCTTTTTACTCAACTAGCACAGCCCGATTTGGACAAAATTAATACAATAATCAATGATGAAAATTAATTTAAAAAAAAGGTTTTGAGTTATTTTGGGTTTTGTTTAGCGTTAAGCACCGGCACAAAATAATTATTCACTATTTTGTTTGACGCACGTGTGTTTAGTTTTACATAATATTAATGTAATCAGAAATTTGCCAGAAAGTCGACGACAAAGTCAAGGAATTAGTTGAATATATTGTGGGTATAGCAGCCGATGCAATTCTGAATGGTGGAATTTTGGGAAGAACTTCCGTTGAAGCAAACGGGACGACGATTCAAGGAAACAGTGCTAAAATAACGATTGAACCAGTCAACAAAACGCAACCAATCAGAAGAAGACCCGGCAACAACAACAACTATAACAACCGACCTAGAAACTTTAATACAGTCAATCAAACTGTAAACAACAGAATCAACTTGACCGTCTATAACAATTCAACTGAAAACAATTTATTATCAAAGGCTAGACAAAATTCTAATGGAATTTTATTGCCCACTAATAATACTAGTAACGACAATAACAAAATTCCTCGTAATAAGAGAAAAAATCATCAGACCCTTCATAAAATCGGTATTGGAAATGAGTCATTTATAATTATAGTCAATAACCAAATTAACATTGGAAAACATAAACATATCAATTATCCATTGACTGGCAACATTTTTGATACCGATTTGAGTAATAAAACCATAAATCAGACGGAAATTAAAACTGATGAACTGTCCTTAGGAAATGAAACTCTTTTGCTGAGCTTAGAGCCAGTTAGTTTTAATTTAACTGGTAATAATAATATTTCTACTGAAAATAAAACTTTAAAGTTTCATGTTCAACTTCCATGTGGAAACGTCAATGTATCAAAATTATTGGAATTATTTAATGATACAAAAGCGCTGAACTTTGATACGACGGAGCCTCTTGTGTTTCCGATTGAACCTGAGGACGCAGATGATTCTATATTATCGGCACCAATTGGCATGGATTTAATCAATAAATATGGTAACATAACCTTAGTTTTGGATGGGGATGAAACTGGTTCAAGTACAGAAAACATAACTATACGTAACATGATGGATGCCAGTGTTATATTGAATTATATACTAAATATAGATGCAAGAAACGTCCAAAAAAGAGACGTTAGCAGCAGTGACTTTAATGAAACCGATGAAACCAGTGAAGAATCCAACGAAGGGCTCCTATTTCCAATCAATGATTTTACTAAGGAAACGCTTTATCAAATAGTGGTAAATTTTATATGAAATATAAGAATGAAGAGTGTTTTTGTGTGTTTTTTATATGGAATTGAGAAATAATTAACGCGGTGTTAAAAGGGAAGCTTATCTGACTGCAATATTTGCTTGAATTTCAAACATTTTAACTGCAACCTTCTATTGAGTTATTAGAATATTAGATACACGGTAAAACATACATTTTACAGCAATGAGTGAACACGTTTTTTCACAGTTTTTTCTTATTGCATTGCACACGCACTTTTTAATTTCAAGTAGTTATTTGAATTGGTAATTAACCATTTTAAAAACAAACATCTTCAGTATTAGAAAATCACTTAACATAATCATTGAAATTATAGTCCAAGGTCGAAAAGGTAATGAGATGAATTCATGTTATACAATTATTTCAATTTTTCGGCCTACTAGGGGTTAAGTTATGTGAGTTTTTTTATCTGATAATAATGGAAATGGAAATTTTAAGCTCACATATTTTCTCGCATCAACTATAAGTTCCGAATCACTTACATCTTTTTTTTTTACTATAGACGTTTTGAAGAACATTTTCATCAATTATCTATTTAGGAAATAAATAATCAGGTCTCTTGGCAATCAGCGAAAAAAAAACATTGTGATCACCAACCAATTTTCACCTTTTTGTCACTTTTATCAAAGGTACAAATATAACCAGACTAGAGCTGAAATGTATCAAATGTACAGCACATTTGATACATTTAATCCATATAATCTACGAGACTAGCACACTTGATAATAATTCATCTCTCGTCGTTACACTCTTCGCTTGCAACCAGTCTTGTCGCTGCACTATATTTGTATCCTAATAATTTTATTGTCGCAAAAAATAATTTTATCACAGTCAAAATGCATACATAATAAGATACTTTTACAAAATTTAAAGACAAATCACGGTGAATACATTTCGCATAAATTATTCACAGATCTATTTCTCGATGAAGATGAATAACAGTAATTAAATGGCGAAGTTAATCCTACATTTATACAGGCTTAAGAATTTCCAGCTCATAAGGATCAGGGTTTCCTACAGTTCCCAAGTTCTAATACTAGAACTAGTGAAATACCGATTAGATTTTCAACTTATATTAAAACAAAAATTAATTCAAATAATTATGAATTGATACTAGGATAAGATTAACCGTGAAAGACAAACATTTTATATTTTTAAGAAACTACGTCACTAGACTTTACAATTCACATGCACGTGATTCGTTTTTTAGCACCTGTTTTTGACACTTGTCCATGCATATGTTTTTTTCAGGATTTTGTACATATAATTTATTACAGCTGCTTGTATGTAAATAATTTCTAGAAAGTCGATATGGTAGTTCAAGAAATAGTGGCGTATCTATTCCGGATAATTAGCCGTCAAATTCTGAGCGGCGGTTTGTTTGGAGGCGGCGGTGGCGGCAGCAGCAGCGGTAGTAGCAGCGGCTCGTCTGGCACCGTGTCGGCCGGAACCAGTAGTGGAAGCGGCGGAAGTAGAGTTAGCATTACTTTGCCGACATATCCTCCAGATCTAGAAGGCGATGATGATGACGACGACGATGACGCGGATAGCGCGTCGAGCGGAAGTAGCAATGTGGTGTCTAACACAACGTCAACCTCTGACAACGAGGTTGGCGAATCGACAGTTGTACAAAGCGTGACAAACACAACATCTAGAAGAAGGCGCGATGATCACGCTGCGGTAAACAATGATCCGTTTCGTGGTTTTTGTCGATACATCACGCATTTCGCCACATCAAATACGGATTTGGAATTTTTAACTGGCTTATTAAAAATTGTTTTTTGTTAAAAATTTTAATTGTCAATACATGCGTTTTTCAAAATTATTAAAAACAAGTTTTTAAGTTTTTATCCAGTGTTTTATTTTTGTAGTAATATTTCGAAATTAACGTAAAGCACGCTTAGAAATTAAATAACGCATGTTCTAGATGTTTGGGATTATCAAAATTTATTTTCCAAATTTTAAAATATCAATTAGGAAACGCATGTTGTAGATTGTGTAGCAAATCAAAATTTTCCAAATTTGAAAAATCAAAATTCAATCAGGCATTACACATACCAACATTCACAGTTACATAACATTAAGGCGATAAAAAATTCATCTGGAGCAAAACAGTGTTTTAACATTCGTTGTTCGTTTTTGTTTTGCTGTCTAATCGTATCTAACGTTTTTCATCCATTGTTGTCGATCCTGCCACTAAACAATTGCAGGAGATTTTTGTTTTAACATATTTTGTTTTTCGTGTTATAATCTTCATTTCATTCATGTTATCCCATAAGGTGGACTTATATGGGACTTGTCGTTTCGATGCATATCTTTAAGTGGAAATACATTACCACTGATCGTTTTCGTTCATTGTTGTCGTTTAGTTTTCATCTATTTGTTAGCAATCACTTTCGTTTTGGTTAAGGATTTTCAGTTTTTGTTGTTTTTGTTTTCCATTTTTTCAGCTAATTTTTTCAGGTTTTAGGCTTTGACTAACAATTTGTTTTCAGTGTGCACTGCAGTCATGAAATCACACAACATCAAAGCATATCGAATCATGAAAATTAAAATAATTGCACCTTTTATCAACCATGCATCTAGATGTAATCTGTATTTGTGTTTAATAATTGTTGTTTTTTAATTTTTAACCATTAATTGTTACCTTTGATCTTAGTTGTATGTAACAAGAAGTTCGTTTTCTTAGGAAAAAATTGAATTATTAATTAGTTAGACATTGATTTAGGTAACCATAGATAGTGGGGCTAATAACACCAAAAATATTACCGCATTGTGCACTTTATGATAAAAGAATGAAATTTGGCACAGAGGTACCTCTTTATATTGATGCACGTGACATCTGACCTCTGAAGGCAACGAGAGTGCTAAAACTATCCCCAGAGTTGTGTTTCTGCAAAAATCTGAACTCTTAGATATACAACAAAAGTTTCAAAAAAAATCCCATTGTTAGATCTTTAAAAAGTTGGTTTTCGAGTATGTGGAAAAGTAAAGTCAAATATGGACCAGAAAGTTGAGTGCTTTTATCACCTTGGAAACCAATGGTTAAAACGTAATGGCCACATACCTGAAAATGTGTAAGAATCAAGTTTTTAAAGATCTAACAATGGGACAATTTTTGTTTGAATCTTTTTTTATCTATCAGTTCTCGTATTTTTTGCAGAAAACATCTGTGGAGTAGTTTTATCACCCCCATTCCTTCAGAGATCAGATGTCTCGTACTTCTATACTCTATATCTTCTATTTAATGCATTTATCATAAAGTGCACAATCATTTGGCTTAGATACTATATTTTTTATTTTGCTGTTGATGAACCGGTTCGATGCAAAGGAAGACTATGTTAAATTGTAAAGTATTTAAATCTGACATCCAAAAAAATATTCTATTCAAACTGTAAGAGTGATTTGCTTTGTAATTAATTAGAGCATATAGAAAAACCGTGGTTTCTATATAGCGTTTCCATGACTCAATAACAAACATTAATTTGAAAACTGGGGGAAGTGTTAACTGAGTTGTAAATTTATTATTAAAAAAATATGAATTGATCGTATACTCAGATAACTCTTAAACTTATAAATAAATCATACACTTTTATGGTACCACAAAGTCGATAAAAAATTGTCAGGCACTAAACTATGCCTATATTCTTCCTTTGTATTTGTGTAGATAATTTCAATACCAGTATCTAATTCGTAGTTAATTCCAGCGTTTGGATGGGTAGTAAAATAATCTTTGTTTTCTGAATTTTTAAACTCTATTGAGAATATTATTTCGCAGAACTTCATTAGGACAAAACTTTTTTGTTCGTAAAAAATCAAAGGTTATAGAAATGGCAAGAATGTAAACATTTTTGAAATAGTATAAAGGTACGACAAAACTCTCTAATAGTAGTGATGTATACTATAACGTGACATGACTGTATTTGCAGCAACTGCAGACAACTGTCGACAACGAAGACAATGCTTTGTCTGGCGCTGAAAGTCAGCACAACGAGGTAAGGGTGCGTCCTGATAACTCAGCAGCTGCTGATGATCAGCAGGACGACCATGATCAGGAAGCTGCCGCTTCAGGCGGAAATGGGCCTGATCCTGAAGAGGACCTCGATAACGTCGAAGACGATGATGAGAATCGTAACAAGAGATTCCTTTCTTTCGGTGTCGGTGGTGATGCCAGTGGCTCGGCCGGTGGTTCAGGAAACTTCCTCTTCGACATCATCAGGGTAAGTCGACATTTACAGTGAATGTAATGTATAATAAATATACTGCGTCTTATGAAGAACCACGGCATATAGATTAATCTATTGGTTATAGTTTTAAAATAAAAACACGGAATAGGAAATTGAAAAACTTTTTAATAGAGTCATATTTTTATATTATTATATCAGTTTCAGAAGAGAATTGTTAATTCAAATATTTGTTAATTTTCTATTCCGCCATAATTAGAGAGTGATTTAGAAAGGCGTATGTAAACTGTCGAGTTAAATATGTTAGGGTAGTAATATTCGTATTTTCAATAGCTAACTCAAAAATACTCAAATAGTTTTACAACATTCAAATTGAAAAAATACGGTCAAAAAATTACATAAAGTTGTATTTGAAAGACAATTTTGAATATTTCTGTATGTAAATTCTTCACGTATTTAATACATCAACTAGAAAGCATTAATTAGATTTGTGTGGTAGATACCTAGATTAGTTTACGAGCACACCTTTCTGAATCACCTGTGTAGAAAAACGCCGTCGGACGTCACTTGTTTTACTATCGTTAGGAAAAATCGTTATATAAGACATATAATTTGAATGTTCATATTATGTACAAATAAGATAATATTAACTTATCAATTCTATGGAGGAACTAAAGACTTGAGTGACGTCAATAAGCGTTTAGTTCGGAAATGGAAAGTGAATGAAATTTATTATTCTTATTTTCTTTATTGCTCAAGTTTAATACATTAAAATAATCATCTGTTATTAATATTAATTTCACGTAAACGTAATAATTATTAGCTTGACTGCAATTAAGAACTACTTTTTTTAAAGGTATACATTTTTAATTTTGAAAGAGTCCGCTAGGAAAAAATGAAAATAGTGATGTTTTAATAATTAGTGGTGCATATTTTTACGATTTCTTTGAATTTGAAAACACATTCAAGAAAATTTTTTAAAAAATGGAAAAATAACTCAAAAAAGGAAAAATACATTTTGATTACCCAATGTGAAAATACTCTTATATTTTAAATTCTTTAGTAAAAAATGTATGCATTCTAGCGGATTCTGTGTAAACAAATAGTGCCACTCGGAATGCTTATTCCATAAAAAAAATTGCTCGCGTTTATAAATATTTCATACAGATCGAATCAGGAGGAAATATTATAGTTTTGAGAACTTAGTAACTACAATAACTCAGTAAAATTTGACCATAAAAAGGGATAATTATAAAAAAATATTAAGAAATTAGATTTTTTTATGACCTTGTATTATATTTTCCTGATTTTTTGTTTTTATACGGGATGAAAGGTTGCCAGATTTTATAGCTGAATTCTGATTCATTCTGTATGTTATATTAAACAAATTATTAGTTAATTAATAAATTTTTACGTGCTAATTATCCAAATATATTGATCGGGGAATTCAGTTATGCAATACGTGTTTTGAATATAATGTGGCAGTTTTTTCTAAAATGCATGTTTATTGTTGCTTCAAACTGTACGTTGTCTGTTCAAAAAACGCGAATGGAACTATAGTAACTTACTTTCATTGTTGATGTAACTTTTTTTTTAACAATTTCATACCTGATTACTATAATCATAAAACTGGAGACGGATCCAGATTAATGCGGCTGACTGTGAGGATATGAGTAGTTCGGCTATTAGTTGTTTATATATCTAGGGTGGAATAAATTATATTAAATTATGTTAAAAAGAGCGTCAGCAAGTTTTAATAGTCACACGAGTGATAGTACCAAAGGATATATACTATTTTTTTGCACGTACCTGATATAAAATAACTGGTTTTTAGTTCATTTTAAAAATTTTTGACAGTTCACTTTTAAGCAAATTTCACTTTTAATAGTAAGTTATAAAAAAAACAACAAACAAACATTGATTAACTATGGATTTGCGCAAGCAATGGCGGAATAGATCACTTCAAGAACGCGCATGGATGCATGTAAAAGAGCTATTTTATAGGGGATAGTGCAAAAACGCAGTATACGAGTATGCACGTTCATGTATAAAAAAGATATATGGTACAAGCCATATTCCTCAAAATCAGTAGCATTAGTCAAATAAAATAAGTGCAAAAGTTTTTCTTTTGTTACAATTAACGTTATTAGACTAAACTTTTTTATAACTACTGATTGTAAAAGGAGAGATTACGTTCATATTGTTATAAGTAAAATCCATAGAAAATTTCTATTTTCAAAAAGCAATAATGTGCAACATTTAACACAGCAGTAATATCGTAAAGCGAAACCTGAACACAAAAACCCGTTTCAATAAAAATATTTTTTTATCTAATTTATCTATAACTTAAAACAGTGTACCGGCTAACAAATTTATTTTTCAAAAATGTACCGTTTTTCTTAAAACCCCAATTCTTTTTTTTTTTTAGAACTCAACATTTTATTCAAAATTTTTTCCAATTTATTATTACAATTAATAAAAAAACAAGTAAATGAAAGATATTAATTTAAATAATGACTTGAAGAGACATTTAAATACAATATAAACATGTTTATAACAAATATCAAAATTGTTAAGTAATTATTATTGAAAACAAATTTTTTAAAATCTTTAAATGATAGCGGACTGTGTCAAGGTAAAGTAGTTTTTTTTTATACAAAATGTGAAAGAACTAACGTATAAAGTAGACTTCCAGCTCCGGATTCTGTCTGCAGCAGTACAGCAGACTAAAATATTTTATTATAACATAGGTACTTCAAACAATTCGTAAGATACTTAATAACTTCTAAATGCACATCTAAAAACTTTTTTTGTTCAAATAAAAAAAAGGTTTTATTGTTATTCTAATTGGGTATTCAATTGAATCTCTTAACTGTAAAATAAATACAAATAATGAATTTAAGAGGCGACCAGTATAATATTTCATTAAAAAATACATACAAATGATGACGTTTTAAAACGATGCACTTTCTAAGCCTGTAGGTATACTGAATGGTTGTAGCTTAAACTTTCAGAAATAATATGCGGAATTATCGGTTATTTCTTTTAAAAAACGATAGCGGAATAAAATTCTGATCTTTAATACGTGTCCGTATTTAACATTGGTGTTCGATTTTTAAAAATGACCTTAAAATCTTGTATACCTTGTTCAATATTATCAAGTTAACTTATTGGCTTCATCTACGTATTAATATGTGTAAAGGCCATTAACTATTGAACTGTTGAATTTATTGTTATTTCAATGGTTGCCACTTTTTTTAGACAAAGTAAAGAATTCATAAATATTAGTTACTAAAATCGATGTTTTTGCCATTTAAAATTAAAAAAAATATACCTATATTTTTATAAAAGAATTGTTTAATAACATCGATTTAGACCATTTCAAAAATAAGTTTTCGTTATAACAAGTAACGGTTACGTCGAAAATTCGTTTTTAAACTCCAGTAGAAAATCTCCACCATCAACAAACATAAACTTGTCATTTTAATTAGCTGCAAGCCTTGAAGGCGAAAGTTAATAAAATCTTACTTGCGTTGTAGTATGTAGCTTAGCAAATTGTGTGTAAACAGTGTAAACCAGTAGTCACTAAACTGTTTTGGTCTAGTTCCGTTTATTTTAAGTAATCCTCATAAAAACTTACTAAAGCCCTTTATCTTCACCGAAGGAATAATGTGGAACTTTTTGTTGCTATTTGTATTAAAATTTGGAAATATTTACAAGCATATGCTTTTTTCTTCAATGTTTACTCAACTTGAAAATCATTCTATTCTATTCATTTAAGTTTTGTTTGTGGTCGTGTTTCGCAATGTTGTGGTATACTAAAACAAATCATTGTTTTTAGTTATATTTATGATGTTACTATAGCAACCAGCAACTTTCAGTTTCTATAACCGGAAACATGGAAAAACAGCATGCAACTCACTGGAACTTTGATGAGAATTTTCAGAAACACGGAGCAGAAACAAAAAATCCTCTTTTTTCCTTTGATGGATACGGACCTTAATAAAAGTAAAAATATTTATGTTATTATAAAACGCAAGTAACATTTTTACTAAGTAATCGTTCGTCAAATTTTGTTACAGTAAATTATAAATCTCTTGGTCTAATTGCTCAATTTTATTATTATTTTTTTTTTTATTAGAAGCATGTTAAAAATGAACGGTAATGACATCCGCTATAATACGACACAGTTCGCAATATTGTCCACCTGAAAGAGTGACGTATTGCAGACAAATTACATCCGCTGTTGACAAGATTTTATTTTTTTACCTTAACTAGTTAACTGTTTGTCAACTAAAGTAGTAATTATGATTTGATTGACACGAAAAGATAGGCAGACTAAGTTATGATATTCACAAACGTAAAAGATAAAAATATACATATAATTTAATACTGCGTGCAAGGTTTTTACAAAAAAAGCAAAAAGCGGTCTAATAGAATTGTAGAAAACAAATCAAGTTTTGGTTGAATTATTAACGTTTCTGATTTTAAAGGTTCTTATGCAAACGGATTGAAAATAAAAAAAAAAATATTCACTGCGAAAATGAAAACAGTTCTTATTAAAGTCAAAGTTTTTTAGAACCATTAAAAGGTGCATTTATGAATGAGGGACTGAAAAACATAATGATGTATATCAAACACACTACTTGGGAGTTTTTGAATTAGGTTTAAGAAAACAGTCAAATTTTTTCTTTTTTTTAAATTTTATTGCTGGCAATAAGAAACACTGAATACAGAACATGAAAACATTGTGTTTCATGTAATGTATTAATAAGGAGTGTTGTTAGAATGTGAAATCATGGTGCGATTTTTTTTAAATGCTAACTATAATTATCAGCCCCTCAAAAGAAGTTTTTTCTAGGAAAAACCTTGCCCATAACTACATACGCGGTAAACTGGAGTCATAAACTGACTTTATAAATTTATGAAAGTAAACGTTTAAATATCATACATTAAAGTGGGTGGGTTTGTATCTTGTAGTTACTTTGGTTCATTATAACGTGTGGTTTCCAGTTTTATTTTTATAACGGAACTTATGTAGTTCACCAGTAAGAGAATAGCAGCAGCACATCGATCTTATGAACACAAGTCACATAAAACTGAAAGTGGCAGAGCGAGTTTCAATCTAATATTACGCATGGTCAGTTATTACACAACTTGCCTATGGCTGCGACCACATTACAATCGTTCCGAATTATTCCGTCTGATCTGATTCAGGTTTATTTTTTTGGGCCTTGTTCACACTTGAGTCTAACCGAACCAAATCAAAGCCATCTAGCCCCATTTAAAAATATATATATATAAAATATTTTTGTGAATAAAAGCGGTTGTATGAACACGGAGTTACTCAAAAGAAACTGACCAGGAACGCTAATCACTAACCAGTCCACGATGAGTCAGCACTTTTGTAATTGAGTGGAACACTGCAAACGACGCAACTGCTTACTAATCAGTTGCAAATTAGTCAACTGTCGAGTATCTTATGATTTGAGTCTCGTGAGATCTACAAAGTTTTCTTGTATTTTTGAGACACGACGCGAAAGAATTTCTATAAATTAATGGGTGACAGAGCTGGCTAGTAAATTACTATTTCAAATACTTTTACAGAAAATGTAATTGTAATTGAATTACATTTTCAAATCAATCGAAAATAATTATTAAGTCCTCACATGATACTCAGAAATACCGTTTTTATAGTAATTAATTTCCAATATAATCCCACAATAATTGCAATGATGTCGAACCTTCTATGAATCATAAAAGGAATTACTAATTTTGATCACTAATGAGCAGCCACTTGCGCGGAGCTGTAGAACAGCCCGGCTAGTAATATCAAGTACAAACCAGTTCCGTTTTTTTAGTAGCTCCATGTGCATAAGACCTAATTGTTTCAAGACTGACAGTGTAGAAATTGGATCAGTGGTTTATTATTTTTGATCTAACATAGCCAGCCCTGATGAAGCTATATCAAATAAGTAAATACAAAGCAGAACGCTAATGCATTTATAACATCCGTCTTTCAAAATTCAAAAGATATATTTCGCCTTGGTATAGGAATGCAAACTGTCTATTAAAACCTCCAGGTAACGATGGCAGTTGGCAGCACGGTTTAATGAACGGAATGAGTCGGATCGGTTGAAATGTGACCGCGGTCTTAATTTCTGTCTGCACCGATATTAATGCAAATGAAGTCAGAATATTGTCTAGGCCCGTACAAATCAGCTAGCCGCTAATACGTCACAAAATACATATCGCTGTTTTTGTTAGTGTCACGTGCTCCTCGAACATCGATTTTAAAATGGAATGCCACAATATATTCATGTAATAAACTTTCACTGTATTTTTAAAAGATTAATCATTGGTAATATCAACGTATATTAAACATATATTTATATTTTTTAATTGCATAAGGATTGCGTTACCGGAAATATACAATTTAAAAAATATTAGTTCCTGTAATCTTTAAAATTAAAAAAACATAATCAATTTTCAGGGTCAGGTTAAATAAAATATAATAATGAAATTATATATACATATATGTATTTTGGACTTAGGTAACGTTTATTTTTTTAAGCAAGGGCTAATTTTTTTAGCAATTTTACTGTATGACAATGCTTGATAAATTTTGACAGAGAAAAGTTTATATTTAAGGATAATCAAATAATATATTCTATAGACAAGTGCATAATATATTAAAAATTCTTTTAAAAAAATATGACAACTGAATATATTCGCTGATATCTTGAAAGAATTATTTAATTTTTTAATATATTTACATATTTATACAAATAGTACTTTATGTTTAGGATGTAAGTAGTTTTTTTTTATTTCACACAAAAACAATGTTATACGAACACAAAACACAATAAACTTTTAAAATTATTATTTTTTTTAATTTCGTATAAAAAATTATCAATTCATATTCAAACATACATACAATCACTTCACACATCAACCACTATCAATTCAAAATTCAATCAAAGTTAACTCATTTTTAATACATAATTAATGGCTTATGTACTATTGGCCAGCGCTCGTTAAATTAACTCATAAATCAGCCATAAAATCAATTGTCAATCACGCATCAATTCAAAAATAGTTGCACAAAAATTCAAAATACTACGAGACGTACCTACATTTATATCATTTTTAAAATCAAATTTTGAAGGCAAGACTTCTTCGTTGAAATTCAAACATTTGATTTTTGAATCTTAAACATAAAAACAAAGAATCTGCAACAATTTAAAGTGCTTATAAACCATATTTATTTCTTGAATACTGAATGAATAGTTTTGTAACAAAACTTACTTGAACATTTGTTGTTCCGCATTTTGATGATGACAAAATAATTGATATAATTAAATGATAGAAGTTACATTTGAAAACGGAAACAGTGACTTAATTACTTATTGATTAATCACAATTCACAAGACAATTTATAATGAATACGTTAACCTCTACACAGACTACCAATTACTTACATAACCAGTAACTGGATCATACAGTTTAGAACAATTTTGGTCTTACCTTAAAACTGTTAAATTGGAAAGTTGGTTTAATTAGAATAAATTTACTCATTTTATAGTAATTAAAATAGTGCTTAGTGCAGTTCAGTCCTTTATACATTTGCAAATTCGCCTAAATTAAATAACATTCCCTAAATAAGGAACGCATTAACAACAATTGAAAACAATTTATTATTTTAAGTTTATCATGAAAAATCTAACCAGGAAACAGTAGATCTTAAAATAGTCTGTGATAAAAAATTTATACCAACATCTAAACCAATAACAGTGTAATTCCAAGTAATTTTTGTAAGCTGTATAATAGAACAAACACGACAAACACAACAATAACAAAATTTAGCTACTTTTTAGGACCAATCTTTCAATCGTTTGTTAATAGTTTGTTAGCTAGTAAAGTAAAGCTGAGTCTTGAATGTTATTGTTCATTGCGTTACATACTTTTTTTCAATATAAAGTGAAGCCATCAATTTATAATAATTGCTCCCCACATTCAAATCGATTTCGAAAAAAACAAATTAAACACAACTCAGTTTCAACCAAACTGGTCCGCATTTTTTTATATTTATTTTTAATAAAGATAATTATTTGTCAAATAGTAAACACAATTTCATATTCTCAACATTTCTTCGTGAAATAATTGTCAAAATAATGCTCTAAAAAAAGGAACACTAGTACAATTACTTGTTAAACAGTTTGAAACAGCTATGTAAAGCAATTAAAGCTTTACGCAATTTAGAGCGTCAACATCTATTTGGCAATATCAACCAGAAAATAATGTAAATCTTGTTAACGTCTAGCCTAAATAAATTTCCAAATTCCATTTCATATGTAATCGCATGCACAATAAAACTAGCAAAAAATCGCACAAACAATTAATGTTCTTATCATTCGCTTTAATGAAAATTTAGCTTCATTTCATATAGACTACACTTGAAAGGGAAAACATTTATCTTCAGCGATAATACATTTTAACCGTCATAAAGTAGTTCAGAACCTAATACACCCAAGATTTTAAATCAGTGGGAAATTAAAAAGTCTCCTATTTCTTGTTCCGGCTTCACTTTATTAAGTTATGTATTTTCGCACGATTTAACTAGCTCACTAACAATTATTAGACGATTGAGACATCGACCTTAAGGTGAAGTACCTAGTTCAGTTAAACTGACAATGACTTTGGACTGGCAGAGTACAGCAGACAGAGCGGCTCGTGCTGTCGGTACTGCATATCGGCTGGTCGCCGGAACTGAAACGCTTGGCCTTGGACTGACTGCAACTAGCTCCCACACCAACACGCTAGTTCCTACTGGATCCGCGCAACCGGCTCCGGCTAAACCCCAGGGTCTCCTACAATGGGTACCGTATTCTGTCTCTCTCTCTCTCTTTCTCTTTCTGCCTTACTTATTCATACGCTCTCTTTCTTTCTTGCACCAATCTGTACTATTATGCACTTTTTGTTTTGGAGTTACATCTTTTTTTATCTTTTTTAAATTATCAGCGAAATGTAGAATGTAAAAAGATTCGTTGAACTGTGTAGATTATAAAATCCGATTTTAAATAATCATTTCTGATCATAAATCCGATTTTAAATAATCATTTTCGATCGTAGAAATGTAAAATATAACGATGTATGCCTAACTCGGGAAAGACGCATCTCCTATTCTTTTTTATAATTTTCTTTTTCTATACTTTTAATTTCTTGTTATCGGCATGCATAAATATTAAAAATAATAGAGCATTCCAAAATAGAGCACGTTCGCTAGTGTAGCGGATGTGCATTTATCTTTGGTATGTTTTGTAAAACGTATGTACAGTTAATATTCTACAATCTACACGATCGTTAATGTATTTTGTGGGCAATTATTGTTGATAAAATTGTTCTATAAAATAGTTTCTATTTAATTTTGGTGATGGCTGGGATTTTTATTTATTTTGCATAATTGTAACGTATTACAACACATTAATCAATTTAAAATAACAAAATCCACCGGGAATATTAAAATATAAAAATATCTCCCAAATTTTCACATTTAAAAATACAGTTTATAAAATCTAATTTTTAGTCGTCATATTTCTTAAGTTTTGCCATACTAATTAATATTCTGAGTTTTCAATCTTGAGGAGTTGCTTCTCGCACCGCCATCTTGACAAGTGATTTTGAAAACTACCGATATTATCAAAAATTATTTCAAACAAATAAATGTTTGTCATAAAATTGTCCAGATCTTTTGTCCCAAACATTTTTTATAAGAAAATGGAACAAAACATGTAGACAAATTATGACAAATATTTTTGGTTTGAAACATTTTTTTATAGTAAGAGTAGTTTTCGAAATCACTTCGAAAAATGTCATTTTGGCCTTCATTTACCGAAGTGGTAAATATTAATTACTATGGCAAAACTTAAGCAGTTTTTTAACCTTTTGTAAGTCGAATCCCCGTTTTATTGTGCTCTATTGCTTGGACTATTTGAAGAAATCATGTCGTCGTGCACAGCAAGTTTGCTTATATGTATCATTGCTCCACAGTTAGTACTGTTGAACAAAGATATCCAAAATTATTACCAGCTATTGGAAAATATATCACCAAAATCAACCTGGAAGTGTTAAATTCGAGCCATTTAACATATCTGAGTAATTTGGTATAACTTCCAAATCCTCTTGTCATTAGCAACTAAGTGACTATAAACAAAACAAATTTTAATTATTTTAAATGTAATTTAAATCGTCTAGACACAAGTTATTCGTGTCATTCATAGTAGCATCGATATGATCAAAAATTCATTACTTACGGCGGAAAATTGTTTGTATTTTACCGGCAAAGACATTATATTATTTGTATCACTAATTGTCAAAGGCTAAATATATTCGCAGGTCTTTCAAAACCATAAAGGTATAGTTTTTCTAAACGTTAATTAGTAAAAACCTCAAAAATAAATATGTAAAAAAATTTTAAAGCCCAACAATTGAAAAACAAAAGATTCCAATTTCATGTTGTTCTTTTTTGAGTCGATTAACTTTATCTTGCATTAGATTTTGGCACATCAATTAAACACAAAAGCGTTATTTGGCCAGTCGAAAAGCATATATAAATAAATACTTTGTGTTTAGACTGCATTTTACATTAAAATAATAGTTATAATCACTTTCACTCGTTAATTATGATGTTACAAATATCCCAGATGCCTATCTACCAACTTTTTGCATAACCATGTGCATAGCATTCATTTCGCCGTCTATAAAATTGTACGAAATCTTCATAGATTATTCTGTAATGTCCATTTACAATAGCAGTAATTATAATAATTAGATGTGGTGAAACAGATTAAAATCGGCTAAGCGTCCTGTTTTATCATTGTTTAGTAATTTCAAACGCATTTTCAAAATTTTTAGAATACAAACAATTTTAATCATAAATCTCGAATTATAAAAGTTCAGTTGATCAGCACTGCTGACGATATGCTTTTGAGTATGTTTCCACTCTTATATTAGTATTTTAAATCTTATTCGACTTACTCGACTCACATGAATGATTCGTTTGTAAGAATTACGTTAAATTTAAAATGTACTTTAGTAAATAAATTCTGTTCACCGTGTCATTCACAATAATCGCGTAGAAGACGGTGCTTTTAATCCTGTGACCAAAGCCGTTATCTCTTTCAATTGTAACGAAAGATGGACTGCACTGTTAAAAGCCACATACCCCATGAATAAATACTCTTTGGTTGTGTAATGTGTCCGCCAATATGTGTTTGTGATCGATAGTAAATGTCGTCATTGTTTAAAATAAATAGCTTTGCGAATAATAATTTAGTAAAGTTTTATTTCTGTCAGAGAAAATGACACCCGATCATTGATTTTCTGATATATTATTTTACGAAATATGTAAACAAACAATTTGCTGCATTTTAACGCTTTGTCAGAAAACAATATAAGAAAACGTTACAAATATGCATTAATAGTGCTTGAGATATAGAAATTTGATAAGTGAACTGTAATTTTATTTTTTAAATGTTGAGAAAAAAGCGTCCAAAAGGAAATGTCGTGGCCCCGTATGTCAAGCACTATTCTAATACACTAAACACTCTTTTTCATTCTTTTTCATTCTTAGTTTTCAATTAGTTTCCTTAAATTAATTCTAAATAAGTTCGTCATTAATAAATCTTCCTTCATTTCTATACTATCTCAAATTTCAATAATTACACACCCTTCTGTGTTGACTTCTGTTATTAATTAATTGACTTTTATCTCCTCAAATATCCTTTCCCTAAAATTATACAAATTCCCTAAAACAAAGACATGACGGACGCTACGAACATTTAAAGAAAAATGTGTCCAATGACAACAGTTACTGCAGAAATTATCCAGATAAGTTTATGACGTTTCGACAGTTTGGTTTAGTTTATTTTCAGTAAACAAGCACTATATATTTATGTTGTACGCTTAATATTTATTTATTATTTTGTTATTGCATCTAGTGTTTAAGGTATCTTAGATTTTGAACACAGAAATATTGATCTTTGCAGAATTGTAAAACCGGTAATATTTCACTGCAAGGATTGAGAATTTAAAAAATCTGTAGGTGTAGAGGCATTGTTTATTGCTTTGTAGATATTGATTTATTATTACAGTAAAAAAAAACATCATGGCTTAATTTAAGACAGCAAAAAATATTGCACTATATTGACTTATCATATTTTCAAGCATCGCAAAATAAACCATCTCTTCATCTTAAAAAATTAATCTGGCAGTTTAATTATTTTAAAAACGTTAACATGTATCGCTCAAAATATACATGAAAACTTATGCTCTAAAAATCAATGGGTTTTATTTGCAATTGTTATTTTTTTACATTTGATTAGAAGAATTTGCGTTTTGAGGATAATAATTATTTACACACGAAAATGAAATTATTTTTAGTGGTACATTTTTTTGAAGAAATCCTTAAAGTGATTTTAAAATAATGCGTTCAATATTTTTTATAAATACAAATTAAGCATTGATAAAAACACTTTATATTATTATTTATTACATATTGCAATTATTATTTAATTGAATATCTTGTTTTAAATGTAATTATTTGCTATAGAAATGGGCTTGTCATGCGGTACATTCTAATAAAAATTTACTGCTTTGTACATATTATCGCATTCCAAAGAAACGTTGCAATTGGCAATAAGTCGGACATTAATGATCAAAATCAATTCCTTATTGCAATATTAGAACAAAATGTATAACATTTTTTTATATAAAAAGTATTGTTTTTCGAAATTTAAAGTTAGTTACGTTTGTTCTTTGCATATATTAAGTAATGATAAAACACTACTTAAATTTCTTTTAACAGTTTTTTCGAAAAATTTATTAAACTCTATATTGACCTTCTTAACTTAAATTAAGTAAGTAACAAGAAAATATGGATTAAATATTTCCATTTTTTTATAATTCAGGTACTGAAGAAACTTTTCTGTTTGTTGGCTTTATATAATATATTTGTTTTATCCTCCGAAAATGGAAAACGTATTTTTCAGACACAAATTCCAAGCGAATCTAAGGATCTATCTTGCGACTATTTGATATATGCATTGAAAAATCTAGGGCTACAAAATTCAATCATAATATTTGTGTTGATGTCCGACTGATTGTGAATCAATGGTATTACATTGCGAAAATCACAAAATCATCACTGTTCAGTCATTAAAATCATTCCATAAGTCATGATTCATTTATCATGAACAATAAACCTTTAAAGTGAAAAGAGTTGAAAGAGAATCGCAATTGTATTACCAAGTAGGTAAGTACGCTTTTTATATTTAATTTGATTTTCGTTAAAAGTGCATGCTTTAAACAACTAGATCAGTGTTTCTTCATTTTTTTAAAAACACAATTATTATTTGTTATTAGATTTAAAAAAATCACATAAACCTAGAGACAATTTTCAGGTATGAGAGGGTACCTTTTTACGAATGCGATATTTTGAAATAAGTTTCAAAATCGTCGCTTAAAAAGGAGACACTTTCTCAAATTTGTAACGCACGATACTTTTTTATAACGAGAACATGTAAACGGATGTGCGGAAAAAGTGATAGCCGTGTGTAAAAGGTGGAAAAAAGAAAAACCTATTTCGAAAAACGCCGTTTTACACGCGGCTAATAATGCAACTGTTTAGGCACCATCCGAAACCATGTAAAATAGCATTTTACATGTTAATGCTATAAAAAAAGTTTTTAAACGTAAGAAATAAAGTGCAAGTAGCACCAGCTAATTCCGCATTATTTTAGTTTTTTTTATAAAATCGGCACAGTTACTGCTATAGCCAGGTGCAGATGAGACCCATCGGGATACCGGAAAAATTCCCGATGAGCCGTCCACCAATTTTTTTAGGTGCCGTCAGGTGGACCGCTGAGCTAATTTTAATTTTTGATATGTAATTGATATTTAGGAAGAAAAAAAAATTGATTCGGCTGTTAGCTATTTTATTTTATAACCATTGTAGTTTCTTCTTGGCTGTATTGAGATGACTAAATAATTTACATGAATCCATCAGGAATGTTTCTGTGGTGGTAATGCACACTGTTATACAATTCTAGGCTGTCTTAGGAAAACATAATTAGTTGGAAACACTGGACTAGATTTTACTGTTAACAGAATATCTTGTTTAAAAGCTTATTATGTCAAGGTATCCGTATTTTGTGCGAGGAAACAAATTATGGACACAGATAATTCTTAAGCTTCTTAAATGCATGACAACTTAACTAACAAATTTAAAAAAAAACTAACATAGCATGTTGTCTAAGAATAACATTTTTTTCAAATAATTGTTTAAACTTTGTAAAATAAATTTGTAATTTTTTTTATTACCATTTTGAACTAACAAAAGCACTGTAAATAAATTGAAAAATATTTACTGAAACCGTGGTACTGATCAAGTCGTTGTTATTTGGTGCGTGGTGCAGTTGGTTGCTGGCAGTGGGTCAACAGAAGCCGGAGACCAAGCAGCAAATGGACCACTTGATGGTAAAGCTGACTACCAAGAAGCTGTTCCTGGCCCAGTGACTCGTCTTTTCGTCATCGCCAACCGTGGAATCTCGAATCTCGTACAAGATCTTATCTTGGTAATATATACATCTATTTATTTATGTTTTAACCAAACTGTTTTTTAATGTCTCTGCGTCAAGTAGATACAGTAACTTGACAATAAAAAAGTACATACAAATAAAAAATGTTAGAAATAATTAAAATCAAATTGCAACAAGTGTCAAAACGCAGCAATCTAATTATCGCCGGTATATCATTCTAAAGTAAACTCAATTAACCTCATCTTCAGAATTAGGGCAAACAGTTGCATACGATGATTTAACTTAACAATTTTTGTTTTAACTTTATTAGATTCTTTTGGCACTTAATATAGAATGATGATAGATATTTCAAGCTACTAAACAATATTATACGAAAGATAAAAGCGTGTTTTTTCTTGTATAAGCGTGCTCAATTAAAAACAAAAACTGATAGATTTTTTTATAAGTATATTTTGTCCAACACATTTTTTTGAAACACTTCTGATTTCTTTTTTAAATTCCGCGCGCTGGTAAAAAACAGTACCCTGAATAACTAAGCATACCTGCACTTCAATGTGTCGTGTAAATTAGCGCGTGCCTGAAAGAATTTATGTTATGCCGAGAGTTTCGAAACTATTGTAGTATCTGCTGCGATGTATTTATTTGGATCTAATCTTAATATGGCATATTATAATCGACACTGGATCGTTCGTATAACATTGCATAGCCAATATTTTGATTTTTTTTCTCTCTTTTTTTACAGCGTCTCGCTCAGACCAGTGAAAAGTTGGTCAACTTCAAGGCACGTTTGATCACATCTCTCATCTAAACATCTCATCGAACAGCCACTGTGAGCCATTGTCTAACAATGGCGTTAAAAAAGCTCAATTGTTGAAAATTCATTGTAGTATTTGTTATTCATTTCTTCCATTTAAAATAATAGTTTCATTTACTTCTTTAAAAAAAATAGCTCCTCCTTCATTAGGTTGATACTTTTCCGGGATAAGGCTATATTTCATTCTTATCAAAATATCTTGTCATAAATTTTCCTTTTTTATTTCTATCAAAAATGAAAAATGCAGTTAGTTGTTGATATTATTATTATGTTGTTTTTTTTTATCTTCGCTTCATTCGTTTTAACAATTTCGTTTATTTTCAATATTAACCCATTTCTGTTTATTTAATATGAATCTTTACGCCTTGCCAATTATCTTGCACTTTTCTAATGAACATTTTTGCATCACAGTTAAATTTTAATAATAAGACAAAAAAAAATGTATATTTATTCTCTACTGATGTCTCACTGGTCACGTTTAGTTTCAATTTTATCATTTTTTTGTGTGATTTTTGGGACATCTGTTTTTAAAAGTATATTCATTTAACGCTATTACATCCAAAAAATCTTTGAAAATTGAAAAATATAATTAGTTTTGTTTTTAGAGGTATGGCAACTGTACATATTTCTGCCAGTAAGATGTTAATAGTAATTGAAGATCATCATAAACGTTAAATTGGTGTACATATTATTTAGTTCACAGGTTTATGTTATTAATAAAATAATGACTGTTCCGGTTTGTTCTACGACAAACCCTGAAGTAGGATGTTTGTAAAAATTATTATTTTTCAATAAAGTGTTGTAAATTCTTTATTTTTTTAAAAACTACAAAACTGTTTCTTTTTATTAGTCTATACAATATCACAATACCTTCTCCAAATCCAACACCACAAAAAAGAAAAAATATAAAATAGTAGTTACTAGTTTATGTATCTCGTTCGTAAATGAAATTGGTATACGAGAGTGTAATATTAAGTTAAAAAAAACCCGGGTGGCTTTATTATGCGAACTTAAGTTGGTTTTTGGGAAAATAAAAAATTTGACTCCTTAATACACCCCTTAAAATAACATTTTTTTTCTTAATTGCAATATTATTATCAATCGAACTTCTATACCAAATTATATACAACTTTCAGTAAATAATTCACTATCTGCAAAGTAGTGTTTTCATAAAATTTGTAAGTCCGGTCCTGTCGGGCCGATTTTATTAAAATTTTAGGGACACTTTTTAATTACTACTGAAGGGTTAAATGTCAATTTTGAAACGATTCTGAGAATTTTTTCGGTATTTTGGAGCTCAAAAACATTTTTCAACCCCTAAAAACTACCCTTAAAATGGCCCGATTATGCCCATTTTAAATAGGCTTCTTGCGGTGATGGATTTCAACACGTGGGCCAAATTTCGTTAAAATCAATTAACTCTTTCGAAAGTTATTGCCCGTACATATATATATTTATATACGTATATAAATATATATATATATATTTATATATATATATATATATATATATATATATATATATATATATACATATATATATAAACATTTTTTTAAATGGTGCCAAAGTGTTTAGAAGGTTATGAAACGTCGAGAAATTTTGGTCCGACCCCTATGTCCCGCCATCCGACCGACGCCAATAGTGTATGTTGCCATATGGCAAATACACTAACAAGACGCTGGCGTTTAACAGTCACCTGAGTCATAATATCATTTTACGAACAAGATCCACACTCAATTTTTTGCACGTAGGTGCTATAAAATAGCTGATTTTCACATCATAAATATATTCTGTAATATTTTTGGCAGTTCACGTTCGGCCATGTCATATACTTACTGTTTATGAAGGCATTCATATGAATTTAAATGGTAACTGACAGCTATATAACTATTGGATTGGTAAAATCGCACTACTGTATGCACTAGTGCGAAAAGGTTCGTTTTACAACCACTATACAGACATGAAAAGCAACTATTGTATAGGGCGTCATGCAAAAATTCATTTTGGTAAGAAAAATTTCTACAGGATTTTACCTGACAAAATAAATTTTAAGAATTAGGCCCGAACAGGTAACCAGAGCAGACTTAGATTCAGTGACGCCCTGTCGTATTTTACGTTTAAAATTATTTTAAGAATTTTAATATTTTTATGAAATATTGACTTTCTTCAAGGTTAATTATTGTCGGTTCTAAACAATGGACCGTTCAGCCCATACATACGTTAAATGCGCTTGTTATAGCTATTTTACCGCAAGGTGCCACGCCGGCATTTGCTCGGTTGCTTGTCGGTGTTATTTTGTCTCTTTGACTTTCGCTTGAAATTTTTCATGTCTCCAACCTACTAGTAACTGTAAATTCGCCCCTGTTAATATACTTTTTAATATAAACAATTATGTAATTTTTATACTTACATAAAACGTATTAATTATTTTAATAAAATACGAAAGGCCTAATATAAAATTAACTTTTGTATAAAAGAATTTCAGATTAAAAATATTTATTCCTCGAAATTTAGTGCGTAATGATATATCTATATTATATACATATATGTATATATTATGGCGAATGTAACATTTTGTTAACAACAAGTCATAGCGAGTCTTCACAGTCACGTAAGCAATAATATCAATTCGCGCGAGATAAATATATTTTTTGTACGTACGCACAAAATAGCTGATTTTCACATAATTTTCAAAATTTTTGACAGTTCAATTTTGAACAAGTTCACTTCCAATTGTAGGTACGCTGAATTTTCATACATTTAGTGCGCAAATGATAGTCCGACTACGTTTCACACTTACTTTACGCACTAGTGTGAAATTGATCATGTTACTACAGTCATACATGCATGAGAAGCAGCTATTTTATAGAGGTCGTGCAAAAAACATGTTTGTAACTTTCTCTCAATATTTCAATTTTCAGTCTTCAATAATTAAATGCTCATAAAATGTCATCTAAAAATGCAGTTTCTGTACCAAAATCTTGAACATTATCACATTTTACTAAATTTAACAATTCATGTTCAATCAAATTTTTCGAACACAACCGATCTCCGGAAACATATTTATTCTGATCATTCTGATGATTTACTTATTTAAGCAGTAGCTTTTTGAAACTCAACTCTTTTGTCTCCTAAATTTCCGATCAAATCACGAATTTGTCTTTTATTACTCAAACTAGATGTAGTCACGATTCACAAAATATGATTTATAAATCTGACCATAGAAAATTTTAGTTGTGTTCCCAAAAAAATATATAAAACGTGATTGTAACGTTCTGATTTTTTTGTCGACTTTATTGTTAGCACTTGATCAGAGTTGCAGAGGACACTTGAAGATACAAGATATTCCTCAGCTCTCCTTAAAATATAAGCGGCATGATTTTATGCATTATTTATGTTTTGCATACCGGTCTATGCATAAAACCTGTCGCTTGTTACTGCCACTAATTTTGGAACCGATTCAAAAAACGCGATTTCCCTATTTGCTACTGCATGGTCCAAACTATCCTTATTTTGAGTTTTCATTGGGAACCTAGCCTTCAAAAAAAATTAAACATAAAAAGGAAATTTATATGCAGAATTTTGTAGCAAATATTTTTACCTGTTTTTTTATTATCCGTTTGGACACTACAATCGAAAATCGGTCATGATTACAAGTCTCAAAACACGATTTAGGGTCCTAATCGACAGTATACCAAATGACAGCTTTTCATCACAAAATGCAAGTTATTTTTAAGTAGCATCCGACAAATCTATATCAAAGTCAACAGAAGAAACTAAAATTTTGCTGAAATACGAATCTAACAAAAATATTTATAGAACATTTTCCAAAATTGGTATATTATTTCAACTTGACATTGCTGGCTATAATGTAAGTTGTTTATTTTATAATCTAAGGAAATGACTAACCAATTTTGAAGGGAAATATATATTTTAAATGAATACTGTTGAATAATTTTTATGAGCTTCTATAGTTTACTACAGATATTGTTTTTTACGAAACATTTACGTAAACAGGATCGCCAAGTTTGACAGGTCCCTTTACACGTATTCCCAAATGAATTCCCATTACAGGAGAATCGCCAGCGTAGGTACGTAATTCCGGATCAGTAATTAATCGATACCTAAAACAAAGTACATACATATTTTATTAGTGGTGGTGAATATTATCAACTTTTATAAATAGATATTTATCATGTAAAACAAATATTTAATAACTCTTAAAATAGTCAAATAGCTACAACAATTAACAAAAAGTTAACATTACAGTGAGTAAAATTCTACAACATCCATCTGTGCAAATAAGAATTAATTCATAGTCGTACATTTTATATTCGTATACTTTTTTTGAAGTCAATTGCTATAGGGATGTGTCTTTTTTTCTCAATTCAAAATTCATTTTTTTTTTCAATCTGTCTTAAAGTTTTCTCTTTTTAATTGAAGTTGTACTTATACTTGATATTTCGTCTACATTTTTTCTACTTTGTCACTTACACATCCCTTTTGCACGAGACAAGAAACATTTCAAAATGAATCGTGTTCAAAAATGGGCATTATGCGTGCCATCTTTATTTATTTGTTTTCAAATTTTGGTACTCATCATTTGATCAAAAATATACAAATATAAAGTGTAAAACGGACAAAAAAAAATGTAAGTATATTTTACGTTTTCAGTGTTTTCAAAGGCTCCATATTTTTATCCCTCATTCCAGTTTCCGGATCAATATTTGTGAAAATACATCTGTGAAAAAGCATATAAAAGCATGGGTACATAAAAAATAATCCAATCAAACCCCAATCATAAGATGCAAATGTCAAATAAATAATTAAATACATGCAGTGGCGTCGCTACGTACCAAGGGCTCCGGTGCAAAAATGAAATTGGAGCCCTATCTAAATTGGTTCAGTTTTATCGACACAGCGCCGACCACACAGCCTTATTTTCAATATTAAATGAAAAATATAATACAGATGAAGTTCCGAGAGTCGACTTTTTTTCGGAATTTTCCTCCTTTCTAGGAATCTTTTTTTTAAATTTCATTAGCATTAATAGTTTTCATGTTATTTGGGATTCTTTAATTGTTAATAACTTTTGCAATAATTGTTTATGTGTTTATGTGCGGATTTCAAACTTTTGCACATTTTTCTGGAGATGATTAGTAATTTAATGAGCTACGACACGTATTTTAACTCGCAGTAGCCAAAATTAACACGTTTTTCAACTTGTTAATCAGACTACAGGGGTCAAAGAGTCAAAAGCCAAAAATTCTTTATTCGATTAGGATATTTTCGAACGTCGATCAGGAGCCTGAGGGGTACCGTAAGCTTGGGGGTTCTGGTGCACTGCACCACCTAGCCCTTCGATAGCTACACCACTGAATACATGTGCATTAAAGGCTTATCAATAATAACAACAATAAAAAGATTATTAATTTTAACACATCACAACTCACTAATACATTTGGTGTCAAAATCTGAACTTCACCAAAGGGCTTCTAAATGCGAAAGTTGAGTTTATGCTGAATAATCGAAACTCTACTATACTTATATGGGTTTTCCAGGCAAACAGTAAGACCTGTTTCACACAAAAATAGTATCGTAGTATCGATTTTGTGTATCCTGTGACCCCGGGATTTTTTTTGAAGAAATGTGACCAGCGAAACATTAAAGCAAATTACATTTTTCGCACGAAATCTACAGTGTCGCATATTTGCTTTCATTCCGGGTCGGTTTATCCATTACTTAGGCTCTTGTCAATATATCAGACTATGAAATGTAATTATAAATTTGTCGTTTTCAATTATGAATAAAAAAAATTATTTTACTTTAACAAATTGCATAATGTGTTTTAATATTCATCCAATCTTGATCTCCTTCCATATTGAAACGCGTAATTTGTATAATAGACATCATATTATGATAATCCGAATTATTTGAACAAAGGGGATTTGCAGTAAATCTTATTATTTCCTTGGAAAACTCCATTACACTACAACCTGTAGTATTTATTTCTTTTACAAATATAAAATATGTATCAACCTTCCAAATGTGCTTCATAAAACGGTTTAAAAAATATCAACAGCGAAGAGAGTTACGCAAAATGAAAATGTTTATAAATTGATTTGTCTTTATTGAAAATTAAAAAAAATAATGTTTTCCTTTGAACAGGAACTTAACAATGTCCAAAGAATTAAATGACGTGTCAAGAATATTAATTAAATTCTATTGTGTAATTTTTCAATATAGTGCCTTTCTTCTGTTTAACAAAAACATTTATTTGTTAATTTTTGCTAAAGATTAGTTGTCAACCAGCCAGCTCTTTACCTTTCACTATTAAGCGAACAGAAAAAAACAGTGCATAATTTCAATGACTTATCTAAAAGCCAAATTAAAATTTCTATAGTTTTATATCGCTATTACAGAACTAAGTCCTACCTGGTACATGGTTTAATATTTCTGAAAATTGTATTCTTTCCTATTTTAATCCAATCCCAATCATCTTCTGAATATGGTTCAGGACCTTTAACAACAAAATTCGGCCGGAAATATTGAGGCGTGACAGTTTTTTCCATTCTAGTATTGAGATCACCAATCGAACTTTCGTTTATTAACATATAATTTGTACAATCGGGATATCCTCCCTGAAAACCATAGGTTTATAGTTATTTCTTAAAATATAACTATTACATATACAGTAAACAGCTTTAATTAAATATGTTGACATATAAGATTTCCCGCTTTTGGGTCCAATCTCATTTCAAATTCAATGCGTCGAAACTGGCCACTAGATTACTAGACATTGTTCATAAAAAATTAATGGGAGGCACCGAGACTACTGAAACCTATTTCAATTTTAAAAGCAAGTATTACGCTCTAAAAATTAAATATTTCAGAAGAAATTAGTTGAATGGTAAAAAACTATTTTAAAAATGTACAAAATGATAACACCCCTAACAGCGTATTGTCCCCTTATGAAGCAAGTTTTATTATGTCAAAGAACTTTAATCAAATCATCAAAGCACTTCTAAGGCATAAAGAATAAGAATTTTAAAAATGACATGTTATGTACTGTATAATATCTGTTTATTTGTTTGTCAATGTTAATCTAAACAAGTAGATGCTGAGCCGATTTGAAATCTTTATTCACTGTTTAAAAGCCTACTGCCTCTCTAGTGACACACTAGGCAATATTATAATTTTACACGTTACGCGCTCATCACTATGGTTGTCGAGCGTGTATAGTCTATTATTTTTCTATAATAAATACGGATAAACGAGTAAACCCAGAATATGCAAAACTGTGAATAATATTTTTACCCCGTCTGGTATTGACAGCTTCTTGAATCCAATATTTTTTTCTCGAACATTACGAACGCTTTTTTCATAGGGGTAATAAACTAACCGCAAACCAGAATCTTCACTTAAAACAAATCTTGAAATCCACTTGGCCACTTCTTCGCCACAGTCGATTGCCGGTATTGGCTCAGCTAAAAATAAAATGATTAAATGATTTCCGCCAATTTACTAATTATTGGAAAATGATTAAAATACGCACTCCAAACGGTAGTGCCCGGTAAAAAGGTTTTCTTTGTATGTAGTTCGTCAATATCGACTACAACGTCCATCATTCCAGGCGCTTTTAGCGTCAAAATGCTATCAGAAATTGATGGTGTTATCAACACCATATTTGGATAAGTTCGTGCAGATTTCATTTCACCATCCTTTCCAATTACCATGAACACTCTTAAAAATTAAGCGTTAAATAAGTATGAAACAAGATCACAATATATATTTCATTCTATTAAAACTGTTAAACAATTGAAGGATAAAATAATGGAATAAATAAAAAAATTCTGGCTACTTCCATAAATCAACAATTTTAATTGAACAGTTCGCTCAATTAAAACTATTAAAAAATAATGGGGTATGTGTAACATTTACTGTCGGTATTGCCTGTGTCCACTTCGTATTTGGCATAGATTTATTTACTTATAATCTATATTATTATTGCCTAAAGCACTTTCCGTGATAGTTGTGAAAATCAAATTGAGATCAGCTCTGTGGTTTTTGCGTTTATCACGAACATGTAACTTCCAAACAGGAAACCATGACGGAATATAATAAACTGAACTGCTAGAAAGTATGACGCTTCTTTTATAGATAGAACAATAATTTCTTTCTAACCTGTCTCGCAATTTTCCCTTCTTTAATCCAAGCTGTACACATTCCATTTCAAATTCTCGAACTGGCGCAAAAGATTTAACTGGGAAGCACATTAAATCGGAGATTTCTCCAACTTTGCGCCATTTACTGGGAATTTTGTTTCGATATCGCCAATAAATAACGGCTCCTATTGCTATGCCAACCCCGGCTCCAAGTCCTAAGAGCGTAAGTCTCGGCTGACCTTGAAAAAATTAAGCCCAAATTATCTACTCCACTTATTCAAATATTATCTTATAATTCAATTTGTAACTCGAATCTCAGTTTATAAATTATATTGACTCCAATATACAAAAACGTAAACGCGAACCAAACAAACAAATATGGAGGCAAAACGTTTACAAGCTTTTATCTGCCGCTCACGTAAAAGTTCGTTTTGACAGACACTTATGTTACCCCGGGGGTAGTTGGCCAGAAAATACTCTACACGCTGTTTAGTTTTAATAAATAGTATATGAACTTTTACTAAAATCGATCCAGCCGTTCTCTAGGAAAACTGGTGCAAACAGACATCACAGAGAAATAAAAATTCTGGGAATATGTTTTCCCCTCTAAAACAAGCTTTTATTAGAATAGATAACCTAACGTAGAGTTCTGTTTATCAGAGATTCCGTGTTATCGAATCTGTAGTCTTTTTTGTGGGAAGGAAACAACTCGAATTATGGTTACCTGCACAAAGTACTTTTAGAGAAAGATTATTTTGTGATGCTATGAAGAACTGTTCATGTTTGCACGAAAGACTTTTTTTCTAAAATCAGTTTTCCGACGATGTAATACGTACTAAATAAACAAAATTTTGTAATTGCGTGTTTTATTTCATGCAGTAATCGAAAAGAACATCCTACAGGGGTATACAAAAATTATCCATAATAAACAAATTTGAATATCGGAGGACTAGGCGGGGCAATGCACCAGGGTCTCCAAGCTCAGGAGGCCTTCTGAGCGACGTTCGAAAACGTTACTTAAATATCCTACTCGAATAAAGAATTTTTGACTTTTGATCCTTTGGCGCCTATAGTTTGCTTCACAAGTTGAAAAACGAGTTAATTTTTTGCTACTGCGAATTAAAATATTGTCATAGCTCATTGGATTCATAATTACCTCTAGAAAAATGTATAAAAGTTTCAAACCCGCAGCACATAAATAGTTTTAAAAGTTATTAACAATGCTAATGAAATTTTAAAAAAAAGATTCTTAAAGAGGAGAAACTTTTCCGAAAAAAATATCGACTCCCGGAACTTCATCTCTATTATCAATACTTTTCATTTAGTGCTGAAAATAGGGGCCCGCAAGGTCGGCGCTGTGTCGATAAATCTTAACCAATTTAGATAATGCCCCAATTTCATTTTTGCACCGGAGCCCTTAGTTACGTAGCTACGCCACTGGTTTGAATGCATTCGAGTTGTCCTTGGTTCTACATTAACTCGTTAGGCAAGCAATTGGGCCAGGGAAATAAAATAAGCAGAGATGTAATCGTGTCAGGGTTCACCAAATCGTTGCCCTAAAAGTCTTAAAAGTGGAAGGGCTCAACTCTGCCACTTCAGAGATGTGACCTAATTTAAATACAAGTATTTCAAATACAGATGTACAAGATACAAAATACGTATTTTTATATTGTATCCGAAATACTTTTTTAATCGTCATTTTGACGTGAATACGTCTTTAAATTTGCTTCTATGGGAGGCAGTTAAAAAAACTTATAATAACAAAATCGCAAGATACAGTTTGATGCTGCAGCTACATATTATGTATCAGCTGCATCCAAAGTATATGTAATTACACCACTCGATAGCTAAAGGATCTAAGAATTCGTTACGTTGAGTGAAGACTATGACGCATCGCTTGTGGTGGAGGGGGAAGCACCGCCATTTTAGGTCGTTTTTATGTTTGTTCGCAAATATTTTTCGTCAATTGTAAACCGATTAAAAAAATTTCAAAGCCGTTTTGTTCACAATTTTAACCGGATTAGTAGCTAAGACTTTTTTTGTTTAAGAGAGGGTAAGATCTCGAAGTGTTATTTGGTGTTCATTAGATTTAGTCTCAAACTACATTTACGGGCTATTTGTTGCGGTTTATTTAAGAATTTTCCGCCGAAAGGAGGCCGAAACGTTGAATTAAAAATGTATGTCATAAGCTAAATTATAAATAAACCTTAAGTTTTATCTACGAATAATAAAAATATGTTTTCAAAAAGTATTTTGTTTAGAAAAAGTATTAAATTTAGAAAATACGTATTTTGCATCTAGGATTTCAAATACCATTTCCAAAAGTATCCTATATCTGATATCTCAAATAATTTACTTAAAAGTATCATGTATTTCAGATACTTTTTATGAGGTATCTTGTACATCTCTGTAAGTATACGTTGCAAAAAATAATTTATATTTACTATCAAAATAACTTTTCTGTCAAAAAAAAATTACATCTGCGGCAATATCAGACGTCATAAAACTACCTTAAACTAACTAAAAATGTAGAACTTCTGGACAGAATCAGCATAAAAAATATTAAAATTACTCGCATGCGGCGGGCCAAAACAGTTTTCTCATAAAACGGCACTAATATTTTTAAATTTTTATCTCTGGAATTTTAAATGAAATTTTGACGACATTGCCCTCGGGATGCAGCATGATCCATATAAGTGAACATTATTTGTTATTTAAAAATGTTATTTCTCATGATTCGATGTAAAAAATTTAATTGTGTACGTACCGGAGTGAATGACCTATGCCTATGTTATCTATAACCTAATATAATATAAAAATATATTTTTAATATCTGCACAGTTAAATCTTCTTAGTGCCACATTAAGTGTCTACTTTAAAATTTAGTATTAAAAATTGAATCTTGTTGATCAATTCTAATTTATGAGAATAAAATTCAACTAACCTGCCATTTGGTTTACTGTATACGTTTAACTAGCTTAAACCACTGTTTGAATCAATCAACGCTTAAACTGAATAAATTATGATGCAATCTTAATTTATTTTTGTTGTGAAGTCGTGACTTTTTTAACCTATGCAAACTTTTATTAATCAGAGAATGATAACGTCTATATAAAAATGTTAAGTGCAATATAAACAAGTTTTAAATTCATTTTTATTCAAGAAAAAATAATTACACAGAAATTTATTAATGAATTAAAATGTTATTTATTAATAGTTTCTATTGATATTATAACCCCTATCTCTGATATTATTTAAATTTTCACTTTTACAATGCAACAAAGGCAATTTAATTATTTTTACATTTAACACAGAGAACATTTGTATAAGAAATTAATTTCTTTTCGAAATAATCATTTTGGTTTATTAATAGCAGTATACATAATATATATTTAACAATTTATATCAAATACATTAAAAACAACAATATATATCGATAAATTCATCAAAATACTTTAACATTTGGCCGAAACCTAAACGTATTTTGTGACTTAAACGCTTTCAATATTCATTCCATACTGAAGACGGACAATACCCTGTGTCGTACTGGAATGTGAATACTGTCATGTTACGGTGTTTACTATTTATGTATGAACAGGTGTTTGTAATACTAGAGGACGTTAGATGACCTTGTCGTTATGAATGAAATTTCATAGGGAATACAAGGGACGCAAAAGTTGCGACAAAACTGTGTCTACGGTGGGAATATTAATATTTATAAAAATGAAAATGGTATCTCCAAGACCGTACAGCAAATTATTTGAAACTAATTTTGTAGAAAAACAGAGTTTAACTTCAATTTAGAAGGTGTTTTTTAACATTCACAGTGGTAAATTTACAATTTTAATTTCCACAGCCCTTGTAACGATAAGAGTATTGCTATGTTTCTATTGGTGGCTTGATGACAGCAAATACTATTTTATGATTGGCTAAAGTGCAGACGCCATTACAAGACACGATAGTTAGAAATAATATCACAGGATGTCACGATAATCGACAATAATAAATAACAGAATAAGTAAATAAAGGAATTATTGGTATTTTTAATAAAAGATTATCAACTTATATTTACGTATTGAAAATGTTATTTATTATTATTAGTAATTGAACGTTGTTTACTTGTAAAAGGTTTGTACCTTCGTTCGATTAGTCATGAATAGAGATGATTGCTGACATGCGTAGAAAGTATTGTAAATTGGAACAGAGTTATCTGTCAGACGTCAGTACATCTGTTCTCTGGGCAGTATTCTAACCACGTTTTCTCGTAATTTTATGTTTTAATGAATAATTACTATATTTAATTTTAGATCGTGTTTTTAATTGTGATTCAATAAGTGTAGTATAGGTACTTTAAAGAATACAGAAGAATTGATTTCAACGGGTAAGTGCATTTTTACAACACAAATAACTGTGACCTTCCTTTGTGTAAAAATACCTGTCGTACTTAAGAAAAATACAATATAATTTTCTAACATTTTGTTGTCATTTTAGATCACAATGCCTATTTTATATAGTGTAATTTCTCGAGGCACAACAGTGCTTGCAAAATATGCTACTTGCGCAGGAAATTTTGCTGAAGTAACCGAACAGATTATGGAAAAAATTCCACCTCATAATGATAAGCTAACATATTCGCATGGAAGCTATTTGTTTCACTACATTTGCGAGAATAAAATAATTTATATGTGCATTACAGACGATGTAAGAAAAAATTTTATAACACAAAAACAAATGTGTCACTATTGTTTACGTCTTATTTTTTTGTATTGTAGGAATTTGAGAGATCGAGAGCATTTCTCTTCTTAAATGAAGTCAAACGTAGATTCCAAACTGGCTATGGGTCGAGTGCTGAAACCGCAATTGCGTATTCCATGAACACAGAATTTGGACGAGTTTTGGCAAATGAAATGAAACATTATTCCGAGTCACGTGATATTGACACCATATCGAGAGTTCATGGAGAATTGGATGAACTGAAAGATATCATGGTTAAAAATATTGGTTGGTTGGATGAACTATAATGAATTATTGGTAATTGTAGCTATTGATTGATCCAAATAAATTTTAATTGTTTTTTGTAGATAACATCGCAATGAGAGGTGAAAGGCTAGAGCTTTTAATCAACAAAACAGAAAATCTAAGTAATAACGTGAGTATATTATTACTTATTTTTTTATTTAATAAAATAAAAATCAAAGTTTTTTAAAATGAGAACATAGGAGCTACTTTTGACTTGTGTTTAAGGGAAATTGGGTACCGCGATATAATTACTAAGGCAAAGCCGCAAACGCTTATCTGCAGATAGGCGGTACATGTAGTTTTCTACATACGGAACTTTTTTTTGTATATATTTTCCAAACAACGCATCATAAAATCTCAATAGTTGCTTGGTCGTTAATTCTCAAAAATACGGTGTAAACTCCATGTAACGTCACTCGATTTAACGTCAAACTCCCTAAAACGTCGAAATTACTCGACTTTGGTTGGTTTGCCTTGTCCATACAATGATACACTCTATGTAGCATCACACCCACTCTAAATAACGACCATATATCATTATAAGGCAAATAATTTCGGCAACTTATAAAGCACATACTGTTTGTAGGTACTTTTTAAGTTGCCGAAATTGATAACTAATAAAATACTTTTTGTATAACCACGTTAATCCCACAGTATCCTAAGATATGAATAAAATACATAAGAAAATTGTTATTTTACAAGCATAACCGAATTCTGAAATATGAAAAATCTAATTTTTGAGTTACATTTTTCCTATTTGAGTAAAAGGGGTCAAAATTAGCCATTGACAATAATTTTTGAGAAGTATCTAACAAACCAAACAATTACTGCTCCATTTTTATTATTGGTCCACAATAGTTGCCTATTTTTGGGAAAGTGTTTTAAATCGTGCATAAGTACCTAATATAGCCACAATTTTTTTTTTTTTTAAATACGACGTAAGCCTTAAAAATCATATGTTTCAAATTTCGCTCCAAAACGTCAATACTCGTCACTTGACTGCCGTGACGTCATACAGTCATAAACGCTGGTAAACTGATGAGGTGATGAAAGGTTTTTTAGTAGTTGTTGCTATAGGCATATGTAATTTAACGTTTCCTACAAATAAATAATATTAAATTAACCAAACAATGAAACCTTTTGACAGCGTGAACAGCGTCCTTCTCTGTGACTGCGTCTGATAATGCACTCTGATTGGTGTTTGTTGTCACGTTACTTGAAAGTGATTTAATTACGTTTTGTTTATTAAATATTAATTAAATTCCTTAACAATAAGGAAAGATATTGTGTTTTTTAGTATTTCTATCACAGAAACTACCACTTAACGTTAAAATTATGTTTTTATTTGAATACAGTCAACATCCCTATTCATTTATAATCTATTGTATATTTATCCAATCGTTATTTTCAATTTCAGTCGGTAACATTTAGAACAACAAGCCGTAACTTGGCGAGATCTTTATTTTGGAAGAATGTGAAGATTTACTTTATGCTTGGTGGCGTCGTTATATTAATTGTATATATAATTGTTTCAATGGCGTGTGGCGGATTGGCATGGCAGGGATGCATTGCCAGTAAATAACTTTGTTGTTAAAAATATATTATATCGTTTTTAATCATCATCGTTTTTAAATTTTTAATCTTCAAGGTAAGAACTATTGGAATTTTTATATATTTTTTAATAATATTGCAGAATATTTTTTAAAACATTCTATTTAAACTGAAATCATTGTGACATTCAGATGACCAAATAAATGTGACAGTATTTGTGTCTGAACAAAACCAGATAGTTTGTCTAGCTTAACGGTCATTTTTCCTCGGTTGGCTATTACATCGGACATTTATGGCCAGTATATTGTCTTTTACCAATGCCAATGCCGGATATTTACATGAAATCATTACAAGATCTATGATCCGCAGCTCTGAATTACTTTAACATGATATTCAATGGCTAACGTGAGCCTAACATTTCGTTCATATATTTTAAGTATGGCTGACATGAACTAAAGGAACAATGTTTGCAAAAAGTTGCTCTCGTAAAGACATTTGAGGAAAACTAAATGATTTTCTTAGGTGCCTAATCAAAGTTAAAAAATATGACATGATAAGATATATTTTAATACTCGTTTCTTCAATAATAATTGTCCCTTGCATGGCGCCTGCATTTGTTTTGGCAAAGATTGACAGCAAAATGAAAAAAACGTGTGTCATATAATATCTTAAATCATATATTATGCGATTTACATACATCAGCTGACCAAAATGAAAACTCAAATGACGAGATCACTTAGGTATAAGTTTAACATCTTACACTTAAATTTATTAGAATATTACTTAATTATGTATAATTTAATTAAAGCCCCAGAGTTGCTAGACGTCCGAAAAACCTGAAAATATGGAATTGAAAGCTGTCAGTTGACTTCACCTATAGGTTTAAATCTGATATGTGGAGTCAATATGTAACTGATCCTTGGATTATTCTAGAAAAATTCAGGAAATTCTAATTGAAAACTCAGCAACTTAAAATGAACAATATTTATATTTTCTTATTATAAATTATGTTTTTTTTTAAATGCATTCTATTTGCTCAAAACTATTATTACTACACAAGTAAGTAAAGATTCAAAAATTTGTTACGGGGCTATTCAATTATTACGTCACACTTTAAAATGATCGCAGAGAGGGGGGTTAAGTGTAACGGGACGTTACGCGAATTGTTTTTAAGTGTTCTGTTGTATCAATAATTTTGCAAAAGGCAATCGACATAAATGAAATATGTATTGATGATGTGTAGTTAGAAATCTGAAACATACCAGACTCCATTGATTTTTTTTTATGAGATATCAATTTTCGTAAGACGGCTTAGAGGAAAATGTACTATTAGAGGAGAGGGATTATTTGGACTTGATGCAATAAGTGAATAGCCCTATATGTTTTCTTTCGGTATATCAAAAGAAACTTAAAGTGTTTTTTTTTTCTTTTCACGTATAATATAAAATCTACAAATATTATTTTTAGAAATGCCAAATTTTGCTTATATGCATTTTAAATTTATTTGTTGTATTATAAAATTGAAAACCAAATATGATAGTTCAAGACTGTTAAACTATAAATATTTAAGTAATTGGAAGGAGACAAACTGTAACAGTAAAATCTAAACTTTATTTAAACAACTATTTATAGACACAAAGCGCAACTTTTGCAATAAATGTTTTCAGTTTTAGTCTAGAATTCACCTATATTTTAATCTATATCATTTTTTTATTTAATAAAGCCACTTAATCACAGATAAAATGAAGTAATGTGCAAAATATCGATTTTCCGTATTGCTTCTGTTAAAATTCAATTTTTCTTCAATAACCTTTAATTGTACATGGAGTATAGACTTTAGGTTTTCTAGACGAAAGTCCGTTGGAGACTTATTGCAAATCAGTATGTGCTGTTGTGATGTTTTTCTAAGCGATTTTTTTCTTATCACTGGTTCTTTTTTTGGTCCAAAAAATGTATCATGATTTCCAAATATCTAAGAGATTTTATTGTTTATAAATATCCTTTTTGTTATGCTGGTGAAGCTCGTGAATAGAAAATAATATATTACAATAAAAAAGTACAGTAAGAATTGATTTGATTGATATTATTTCTCGTGATATACTTTTTTTCTGAATTTAAACTGTTAATAGTTATATAAATATCATTAGTAACAAACGTTAATATAGTTATAATATATTGAGTTTAACGTGCCTGTTTTGTAATTTTTCTCAGTAACAATATAAGTCTATATTCTAAACTTACGTAAGCCTTGACGTAAAATTTGTTTCGACAAAAATTTTACGATGGAAGCATGTAACGTGTCTCATCATTTAACACACACTATGCATCGATGAAAACATGATCTTACAACTTTATAGACTTATAGTGTGAAAAATTCATATAGAATCACACTATAAATAAATTTATGGACGTGGACTCTGAACAACTAAAGAAAAGGTGTAAGCAGCAAGATTGTGACTTGTTCTGTCTGTTTTAAATGGTGTGAAGTTTATTGCTGTACATTTGTAAAAAAACTTAGTCCCATCAAAATGGTAAATAAGTAATCATGGGTTTATAGCTCCCCATCAAATGGTAGTCGTTCTGTCGCCAATATAAATGTCATTTTGTTGACAGTTCCAAATAACACATTGCTGAATTTTTTTTTGTTCATCCTTCTGCCCCCCTCTGATTCAATGGCTGACGATGCCCTTGGCTATTTGTGCTAAAAATTATAATGAGCCTCAGGTTCATAAGCTCACATAAGAAGTTTAACTTCTTTATTTTTTAATATTATTCCCATGTTTAATTTTTTTATATGAAATTTCTAATTAATAATATGTACACATACTTAACAAATTCTATTTATTTTCTGTAGGATATGTAAATCCCTAAATATTTCGAACTAAGCAACTTTGATATGTATCTCATTATTGTTATAAGAGATATTAATGTTGGAAATATCACAATTTTGTCTATCAAAAATAATATACCTAATTGCTTTCACTTAGATTGAGAATCATAATTACGGAGAAATTATTACACATTTTAAGAGGACACTTTGATGTTTATGTCATGTGAAAATTCTCACATGGACAGGTCGTCACATTCATACCATAGTTTTATTTACATACTATAATCTACAGAAAAACACTTTTAATATGAATTGTCTTGTATATCAACATCATAACATCACATTATGTCCGAAAATTGTTCTGACATCTGAAAATAGAGAATATAATATTTAATATTATCTTTTCTGAATTTACATGAAATATATATTTTGAGTTCCTACTGTATATATACAAACCCATGATCTGTGTCAAGTTTGTACGTCAAATTACAGAAACTATTTTGTAATTCAATTCTTAGTAATATTAAACGTCAGATTCAACTTTATATGTTCTTCATTGTCGTACTATTTTGCGAATCAAAATGCAACACACTATAAACTTCTGTCCTTGTCAGTTTCATGTAATTTAGAAGACAAACTAACTTCCCCTTTATTTGTCCGTTCTATTTCCCCTTGATTTCTTACTTTTTCAAACAGATACGTCGCTAAAGAAGTTAAACTTCAAAAAGCCTATTTGAGTGAATAATTGCGAAAACTGGGATCTCACTAATAGTAAAGAATAACCATTATATTCTTTCGTTCACAATCTTACTGTCTTCAAAATCTTTTCGTTGGCAGAACATCAGAGTCTATATATAATACGCCCATGAATCGTACGAAAAATTATTGTTTATGACCTATAAAGGTACGAGCAATTTGTAAATATATATAAATGTTTTTTTTAGTCTGTAGACGAATGTTTTATCTTATGTAAATTTTATATTCTAGAGAATAATTATTATTTGCAATGTATAAATTAGTAAATAGTTATCAATAAACAGATATTACGAGATATTTTTCTGTTTTTCTATTCAGATATCTTTACAAGCGCCCCTCCCATATCTGAACGTTTTAATCACTTTCAACTCACAAGAGGTATTCTGTTCACTTAACCATTTACATAATATTATATTGGTCGTTTGAACTAGGTTCGACGAATGTTCCTAACAAATTTTGTTAAAATTGATCTACACATTTAGCATCATAGTTATATACCATATTTCATTATATTATGCGTCATGTATCCTACTATATTAGCGCCGAGTTGACGCGAGTAGTGTTCAGATGACCGGTTAACAGTGTTGGATCACTTTCACACAGTTTGTGTTGAGACCCAGTGCTAAGAGGCGAGGTAGGCAAAAAACATATTGTGGGTGTGACCTTCTTTAGCTCTGTCTCGCTCTAATCATCCGCACAATTTTTGGCTGGTGCCTACTACGAGGCTAAAAGATGCTATTGCAAGGGTTCCATGATTACTCTAATTTTTGGAAATATTTTGAAGATTTAAAAAACTTTTCCGAAAAAGGAAGAGTCACTTTAGGTTTGTGATGGAACAGTTTTGTGAAATAAATGCCAACTTTTTTCTAGTAAGTCGTACATAAATTACAAAAGTAGTCTATTAGAGACCTAGATTTGGGTGATTCCATTATAACTGTGAAAATTGACACACTTGTTGTTTAATATCTTAAGTTACCATTGAATTTCGGTTTAATTTAAACCGAAATTCAATGGTAAAATTGACACACTTGTTGTTTAATATCTTAAGTTACCATTGAATTTCGGTTTAATTTAAACCGAAATTCAATGGTAACTTAAGATATTAAACAACAAGTGTGTCAATTTTCCTCAGTTTGATCATAAACATTAGAATTTATAAGGTAATTAGTTTAAATCATTTGTTACGGCAAAAAAAATTAACAATTTATCGGTAAATTCTAGAAATGGACATGACACGGTACTGACATTCAAGTGATGTAGTATAAGTTTTCTTTAAGTGGCAAGTTATATTGTATAAAAATAATGTTTAAATATCTTAAGAATTATTCAATTAACACAAAATTTTTATTAATTGATTATTAATTAATGACTAGTGCGAACAAACAATACAGGACATTGAATATCACAGTTATAATGGAATCACCCATTTGTCTTTTATCTTCCTTATAGAGAAAGAATTTTTGCCGAATGTTGACCAATAAGTCTACGATCAGTTGACAGTCGAAGCTCTATTTTTGGCTTAAATTAAGAGCGTTCCGACAGCCTTAATGCATAGATAATCCCAACACCCACTAGACGTATCTGTCAGTGTGTACCCAAAATAGTGATTTTTTGGACAATGGTATCTTGAAAACTATTTCACCTAGACATATAGAATTTGAAATACTGCTTCTTTATGGTAAGCTTAACCCCCACAGAATGTGTAAACGGTCCCGGGTTAGCAGGAAAGAAGAGGAGGGGGTTTTAGTGGGTATTGCCCTAGAGTGGAGTCCCACACTATCTGCGGTTGCGGGTGTCCGTAATGGATTTCCCCCTCATTAAAAAAAAAAAAAAAACCCCACAGAAAAAAATTAGTCCTGTAACCCAACTAGTTTAAGAGATAGAGGAATGTTGAAAAGAATTCGAAATGGTTCGTACGCTATGATAATGTGCATTGTTCAAAAGTGGACTATTGTTTAACTGCGATTTGATACGTCGGAATCTTCCATCGCTAAACAAAATCATATGTATGTCCTCTGGTTATTTGTCAGGTCGTATTTTTTTTAAATCTTCTATATTGATTATCCGTTATGTTAAAAAATGAATTAAAATATTCAAATACCTACAAGTGTTCAAGTCAGTAATATTTACATTTTTGAGTTGTATTTTAACATTGTGCAAAAATAATAATACATACAATACATAACATTACAATGACTGGCACTGGAGAGTTTCATTCAATATGCAAAAGAATTCAGCTGTTTTTATAAGTTTACACTCACCATTGCAAAGGGAACGTATAGTAGGAACAAAAGTATCAAGTAACAACAACTAATGTGTATGTATCCTTTTCTATTAGATATAAAGTGCGATACGTCTGTCTCATATGGACCTTCCAGTTGAACTCACCCTGCAGTTGCACAAGTACACCCCAGAGTATTCCGAGACATTCGATTCTTTTCGTCACGAATCAATAAACTTGTTGAATCATTTAACGCGGGATTATGTTTCATTATGTTTTTAGGGTTCCGTACCTCAAAAGGAAAAAACGGAACCCCTATAAGATCACTCGTGTGTCTGTCCGCCCCACTGTCAAAGCCAATCTGCGCCGAACTACTGGACCGATTGAGCTAAAATTTGGTACATATATGTAAGTCGGTGACCATACACGGACGTGTAACGTAAATAAATGAATTTTGAACATGGGGGTCATTTTTGGGGAAAAAATTAAAAAATTGATAAAAGAAGTATTGCAAACTGTCCCGTGTGACATACCAAATGAATGGGCTTGTGGTAAGGGTCTCAAATCTATTTTTTTTATAATTTTAAAATAAATAGTATTAAAGTTATTTAAGAAAATAGATGAACAATTGACCACCCCCCCCTTATCTCCGAAACTACTGCGCCTAAAATTTTGAAAAAAATAGGGAATGTCGGGTCTCACCCATTGTTTATAGAAAAATTGAAACGAAAATCTTAAGTCTTAAAGTACTCACGGAAAACGGAATAGTACGGAACCCTCTTCTCGCGAGTTTGACATTACCTAGACCTGCAATGTTTGATGACCACAAAATTTAAAGATCTAAATTTCTTACAAAAATTTTTTTCATAAAATATAAGCAAGTGATTATACTGAAGACGAGTGGCTAGTTGAATTACTAAGAAATAGGACCTCCGGATCATATTCAATATAGTTCCAATATCTAGAAAGATCTAAAAATATATATATATATATATATATATATATATATATATGTATATATATATATATATATATATATATATATATATATATATATATATACATATATATATATATATATATATATATATATATATATACACATATATATAGTATAGTTTATTTATTCGTTGGACATAAATTGTATGGAATAAGTCAACAACAAATTCTTATAATTGCACGGCACACTAAAAGTAACATTATCGGCTATCTATAGTAATAAGAATTATTATGGACACTTCGACTCACTTCTGGTTAGCAATTAGCAAAAAAGAAAAAATAGTTTTTTTAATCTTTTTACATATTCTGCAATTCCGTAATTAATATATTTACTTACGAAATGGATATGTTTTAGTTCCGGAAATGCGAAATTTTGTAATTCCGGTATAGAAGTCAGAGCAGTACTGATCCTAAGTATACTTGCGCCAGTGTAGTTTTATTTAGAAGAAATCAATTGTACTGATAAGGTCAAAACGACCCGTATTGCACGCGAACCGCACGGCTCCTAGGATAATATCTCAAATCAGGATGCGACATTTGACCCTTAAAAATCAACTATGACCCCCAAATGCAATTTGGTAAATCAACGAATTTCTATCAAAAAAATCAGCATACCGTTTATGTAAAACTGCCTTATATAATGGTTTTTCATTTTAACTATTTTAAAGATATAGAAAAAAAAAACATTAAACAACTCTTATATAAGGAAAAAAGATATGGCAGACCACTGCAGTTGCAAACCGCAATATATCAAAGTGTAATGTTTGCAAAACCAGAATAGAAATTAACAATTATTGTAGTTAAAAGAATATTCCAAAATTAAATTGCATTTCAAAACGATACATAATAATTCTTCAAGGGTGACCCGAATCCACGTATTCCTGTAATGAAAAAATACCTACATCACTGTCGATAAAGTCCTTTGATTCTTGAGATAACTTTCCTACAAGTTCTATAAGATTTATTAACGAATAGACAACACGTTTTTGCGCGGACTTAAAATAAAAATTCGGGATTCTGTGAATGATTCATTTCAATCAGTCAGTAGTTTGGATTACAGTATGATTCGTTGATTGGTCATTTCTACCGAACGTCTCGATTCATCGATTCATGACCGAATGTTCAACCCATAGAAGAACACGATCGTAGTAAAGTCGTAAGCGACAAGCGTACGCGCAGTTGTATAACGTACGATCCTCCAGTTGAGGAATGAGCGAGTTAAACAGTGCGCTCTTCGAGTGGGTTCGAAAGAGACGGGTATATAGATTCAAATCGTATCAACGCTGCTGTAGATGCAGCCCCCGCCTTTACTCTACCAACAGAGTACGGAATAGCTGTACATTGACAAAGTTATCCGCTTTCAGTTGGACCTGTGTTTGTCGGTGATCAGATGTAAGATAAAATTACTGAAGAACAATGACGTCTAATAATGCCCGCGGTTTTTGTTTTATTGCAAAACAATGTACGGATTGTTAAAAACAGGATGTGTATTGTTGTAATGTTTATTCAGTAATATAATTTCAGTAAACAAAGCATGGATATGTTTTGTTTTTTATTTATTTTTATTAATATGTGTAAATAATAATCATCCCATTTAAATTATCTATATGTATCTGTGATTTTTTTAAATTAAAAATATGTGGCGCTCAAAATGATATTCTTATTTATATAATTAAAAATGTTAATATATTTATTATGAAATGTAAGGTTTGTTTTCGTGTTTTCCTTTTCTAAACTTAAATAAATTCGTCAACAATGGAGGACAGTTCACCAGATTTAAGTTTGAAATTGCGGAGAGGATCTAGTGATTCTAGAGACTCTTTTTATATGGATTTTGCTCAAGGGATAGATTCGGATATAGAAGACATAGCAACAACGTCGGGAGCTGCTGATGTGGGAGCGGATACTGGAGGCGAAACAACTGCCAGCCCGACAGCTCTTCCTGTGGGAAGTAAAGCAGAAGAAGGTCCTAGGTAACGATCATTAATCACTCATTACATTATTGTTATGATTGCAGCATGTATCTTGTTAAATACATGTAATAACTGTTTATAATTTGGCGACCCCGATTTCACCCACTTCCCCTACATTTGTGTTTAAACATAACAATGACAGCGATCATATTGTTAAGCCACCGTTTTATTAAATAATTGGTTTGTTAAATTAACTCCAAGGGGTAACTATTTTTTATACTATTTTCCCTATGTAATTTATTGTACCACGATGTTCTGATATTTACCCTGATATTTTATATAATACATATTAGAGCTGCCCGTTTAACCAGACTATTACTACTATAGGATTTTCCCTCAATATATTGTGTTTTTATTTCAGAACTGAATTGAAATAAAACTATGAACCACATCACCTAATTTAAGTCGATAATGCCAACAAACTTTCTATCAGAATTTAATATTATCCTTTACTTTTCATTTCAACAATGAAAACAGTTTAGATTTAATTGAGCAGATGCAATTTGAATAATGCTATTCAGTTTTTCAGTAATATTGAATATTAAAAAAATCAAACTTTGCCCATGCATACCCTATATTCCTATCTTTCCATTGTAATGTCGCTCGTTTGGTTTGTGAACGTCGATTTTGCCGACAAAGCTCGGTTTCAACAGGTAACCGAGTGAAAACTGAAATGTATTCTTAAATATTTATATTATAGTTTTCTCCACTACATTGCTGGTTCCAATGTTATCAGTTAAATTATAATTAGTATATGGCAGTAAACTCTTGTATGAAATAGAATAGTGGTAGTTTATGGATCGTTCGTAAATGGAGGACCAGCTAGTTTTAACAGTCAGTCGTGTTGTAATATCATTACGAACAAGATGCATTGATACTACATTTTTTGCACATACATCCGACAAAATAGCTAATTTTTAATTCATAATAAATAATGTATATATATTTTAATTTTTAATATCTGACAGTTTACGAAGACAACGCTTATTTTACCTATATAAATTTAAATGGCAGCTGACAGAGAAATTACTATTGGATTGGTAAAATCATATTTTTTAATTTACGCACTAGTGCGCGATGGATAATTTACTACTGTTATACAGGCATGAAAAAATCAGGAAGTAGGGGGGGGGTATACAAATATTTAAGGTTAGCTATGTACCTATACTACATAGAAAAAACGAATATCGACCTGCTATGTTATTTTCGAGAATCAATTAGAAGCAAAATCGGTCCAGCCCATTTCCAGGAATAAACAAAAATGTGCGCTCTGCATATAACGTAACTGCTTGGTTTACTTTCAGTGTGTACTACCTAATTTTGATTGATGTGGGTAATTGCTATGTTGAATTCTCTCTCAATTAATTTCGCTCAAAGGGATAAATGAAACGTTTTGCAACAAAATTACCTTTGTATTAGTTTGCGTCTTAATGCAACACTTAAGGATCAAATTTAGTTTGGACTCAAAACTGAGAAATGTTAAGTACAACTCTGTCTGAAGTGAACAACTTTGCATAAAAATCCTTACAAGCTGTTGGATCATATATTATGCAGCTATAACAGCTTATAATAATTAATAATTTTCCCAACAGAGGCTTAGACTTTAAAAGTTTAATGTAAACAACAAAAATAAAGTTCTTTGCTGTCTGCATTAATTATTATCTGTATTCTTTTTTTAATTTCAAAAAAAAATGTAACTATTGACATAAAGAATGTCTTGCGCATTCCCCACCATCAGTTCAAACTAGTCATCATTGTAATGAAAGAGACAAACTACAGTGACTGTCCAATCTCTGTTAATCCGTTTGGTTGAATTTGAATCCGCTTAATTCTGTTATCAGTTATGGTTCAGATATTGTTAAAAAAAGACGTGAAACTACCAAATTTATTGAGCAACATGTTTTTTGTCCTGTTGTGCAGTCCATTATTTGTGTTTGGGAATATCGATGTCGCGTGCAGATTTAGGTTTGCCCCTTTCTTTTCCTGCGACAAACAAAAACAGCATCGATTTGAAGCCAGAGGAGGTTTAATAAATAGAAATAATATTGGATATATATTTTGTTAACTATTTTAAAACATTAGATGCTAATGGTTCTCAGTTGTCGAGCGTCTATGTTCTCAAATTACTAACCAATTAATGTCAGTGGCGGATCTAGGATCCCGGTCTAGGGGGGCTCGAGAGTTAAAACCTCGAAAGTCACTGTTGAGTTGATTCATTGCAACTACTCATTGAAAGTTTTCAGTGCAAAATTTTTTCTTCGATAAAGTTTGTGTGAATACATATTTTTTTGGGAAAAAGTTTCGTATGTCCATGTTTCTGATTTCATAAATGCAGTACAAAAACACAGTAATATTTGAATTGATTCACATGAATTTCATGATATAATCGACGTATATTTTGTTTAAATATGAAATAGGCACATCAGTTCTTCGAAATTACAGAAAAATGTGCCTTTGAGACTGGAAAACTCCTTTCGGGGATAAAGTATTCTTGTCTTGTTCGGGGAAAAATTTATCCTGAAGATTTCTAGAAATGTTAATTTTTACTGTGCGTCGGGGGGGGGGGGGTCTTTAGCCCCCACTGGATCCGCCACTGATTAATGTATAACTTAATACAAATCAGAATTACGAGAGATTTTTACACATACAGGATTTCTTTAATTAATATACATCTGAAGCTGCGTTCTTCGATGTATAATAACCGCTATAGTACTTAATAAAATTAATAATTTTAGAGAAATTTAGCTACTTAGCTAAAAATTATAAATGCATCTTTTAATTAACTAAATAAACCCGTCAAATTAAAAAAAAATTCTCAACTAGTTTTGTTCACTTTCCATAAACCAACGAAAGAATCTTCAGCAAGGATTCGGGAGCGGAACAGTACTCTCAAAATCGAGACTATCGCGGCCAATTTAGGACGATTGGCAACTATGAATTTTACCTTATTCTTAAAATTTTTCGAATGGAGAAATATTTTTTTTGTTTAATTTCCTGTCAACGCGCTTTCGCAGAAGTATTCTCTCAATGTTTTTTTTTTTTCTTAATACAGAAATCTTACAGTTATGTATCATCTTCTATCAGATGTGAACCAGTTGCAGTCGACAATTAGAAACAAATTGTGTGAACATACAGAAAGGGGAGAGAGAAAGACAAGTTTTTTTGATAAGACTATCTTTGTGAAAGATGAACACAACACTGATGTACCAAGTACCATAGAGTCAATAAATAAGCCGGTTATGAATTGGTTCTTTAAATTTAAAAAATGCGACCTTCTTATGTTGGATGTTTTATGTTAAAATATTCACATAAATAATCATATATATTAATACGCTAAGATTAAGATGATTGCCTCCCTTTTTCGAAAAAAACGCACAATTGCTCCACATAAATTTTATATCACTTTATAATTATTGCTTGCTCTACCGACATCAACAACTAAAAAATTTATTATTGGTTTTGTTTTTGTAAATTTATTATTTATTAAAATTATATATATAGATATATAGATATACATGAAGACACAATACAGGAATGCTGCCATCTGACGGCTTTGATTTTGAAGCAACGTCAACATGTATGACGGTCGGTAAATTTTTTTTGTTTAATTTTTAATCAAAATCTACGTATAAATACTTTTCGTATGGCAGCGTTTCAGCTCAACGTTTTCGATACTTGCACCTCTATATGATAGTTTTAGAAAAATATTTTCTTGAACCGACACTGAGCTTCGTAATGTAATACAACAAAAAGAAGAAAGTTATAAAGAGTGTGAGAAATTAGAAACGAATTTTAGTGCAAATTATTCGCACAGGTACCGCTAGTATTAACATATCATTTTGATTAAATAATAATTAAATTTTCGACTGCTCTTTTTCAAATGCGTATAATATTATTTCAAATATGCCTGTGAAGTCTGTTGAATCGTCAACAGAAAAATTAGAAAATTAGTTAAATAACTACTTATCAATTAATCAAAATTGTTATACCCTACCTTATTTTAGTCATTATAGCTACACTGCCCAACTATGGAGAAAGGCAGTAACTACTAACCAACAAATTTGTGGCAAATCGACTTTAACTTTGATGGCTTTAGCCGAAGGCTTCTCAAGAGAGATTACTAATAAAACCTAGCTTTACCATTAAAAAAGGGTCTCCGAATTAAGTTCTAATGACCAAAAAATCAAATTAATGGCATATGAATAAATAAATACACATACTGCTTTTTACCGTTGATTTAAGTACGTCTTTATTCAATATTAAAAGCAGTAAGTGGCATATGCTGCCTTTTTGCGTTGCTATTAAATTTACTGCCTTTTTTCATTGCAAAATGTAATAAATATACAAACGAACACAAAACACAATTAATAACCAAATATACATCTTTTGTAAGAATTGTGGAAATCAGCCAAACATTTTAAACATTCACATTTTAACAGATTCTGTTAAAATGTGAATGTTTAAAATCATATTTGGCTGTTATTTCCACAATTCTTAACAATGTTAATTTTCACAGCCGTACTAAATTCAAATTCGTATACATCTTTTTATTTGGATTTTCTTTTATTACAGGTTTTTTTAACAATTTGGGCGTTACTAGTAACAGGCAAATTTAACCAAAATCCCTTCCTATTGTCGTCCATAAGTCCTAATAAATTTTTTATTATACCGTCCTTTTTTTCTTCAGTTATCCCACATGGAATACTGTGGCAGGCTGGATCTGGAATTTCCTTTTTCTTGTATACGTCGCCTCGTAGAAAATTAAGTATTTTAAACTCACTAGAATTTAGGTCAGACTTAATCTGTAAATCGAAAGAACCTCGACAGACCTTCACTTGGTTAATATTGGACAAAAGTATTTTTTCGTTTTCAATTGTGTTTCTTTTGTGGGCAGAAGAAAAATCTTTAAAATCATAAAAATCATCAATATTCATAACTTTTGTTGTAACCTTTCCACTGTTTGACTTTTGTATTGCTTGCACAAAGTCATTGAAATCTTGTGTCTTTTTTTGTCGCTTTAATGACAATTCTATTTGGTGATGCAGAGAATCGGCGGACATAAAAGTGTGCCCTGGCTCGAAATAGTTTACTACGATCGTCTCAGCAGCTATCTTAGATGAATTGACAATATAGACGAGAAACGACATGAAGGCCCAGTTTTTATTTTGAGCTGAACAATTGTCCAACCAGAATATAAAATGTTCGGCGTCACGATTATGAAGTATAAACTGAAAAAACGTGCTGATGAGTTCCTCTTTTCCCCGGCCGCGAATAGCTTCATGCCAAACAACTGCAACGGGCAGAACCTTTCTGTTTTTTGTCCCAAGGGGTACAAATGTTTCGTTATATAAAACGAGTCTTTGTGTAAACAAAACTTTTTTAAAGTTTTCCATTCTAGGCAGCATTATTATCTTTTCTAAATCTGCCGAAACACAAATAGTTTTTGGTTCATATTCAATAGCGGCATGTTTTTGGTATAAATGTCGCGCAGTATTTGCACGGCTTATATGGTCTGACCATTTTTTACATATGTCACATTCTGGATCAAGGTCTTCACGCTTATGGGGATGCAGGTCCATCATTTCACAGTGTTCGCACTCCTCATTTCCAAGTTTAGTGAATCTAATATTTTCAGTAAACAGTATTTTGCGGTAAGCTTCGTACCCGCATTTATATTGCGGAAACTTTTCCAAAAAGTCATCGTGCATAATTTTTACCGTAACGTCACTAGGTAAATATTTAACCCTAGGCGCATGTTCTCGACGATAGTGGGATATTGCTGGATTGAACGAGTTTACATGCGCCAATATCACTTGCCTGTCAAGTTTGTTAGGAGGTGGGTTTTTTCCTCTTTGATCCTCGTTTGGAATGATAGAACCTGCTGCAGATTTATGTAGTACGTTAAAAATCACTTTATCATTCTTGTGATGGTATCCAAGTGTCCCCAGATAAAATGTTTTACAAACTTCCACATATTTTCCAGACTCTTGCAGTAGTCTGTAGCAAAATGTCATGTTCCTTTGTGAATTGTCAGCTTTTGTCCTTCTCTTAACTGGCATCCGGGAACATGAATTCAGTATGAATTTTCTCTGATCATTCCAAGATAGTAGCCAATAATTTTGGTGTATTGATTTCCGCTGATCAAAACCTATTAATTTATTGCACCCCTTTTTGCATGTTGATTTGCAGGGATCTCGAAGTGGATGCTTGCTTCTAGCTTTTAGTTGAGCTCTTTCTTTTCTGCTCATGGTGTGTTTTCGTTTTTTAATGTTTCTTTTTACAGCATTTCTATATTCCGACAAAGGCATGTCGTCATCTGAGCTTGCCTTCCCAGCTTCCATGGGGTGTGTTTCTTCATTGTCTGCTTCTTCATCTAAGTTTCCCTTTTCAGTTTCCACCGAGACTTCCATGGGGTGTGATTCTTCATTGTCTGCTTCATTACTAAGAATATCGTCTTGGCTTGGGGATTGAGTTCCTTTTGCTATCACGTTATAATTTATGTCTGTAACACGTGTAACATTTGATATTTCAAACTCTGCTTCCTCGTTTCTTAAAGGCTCTTCAAAATTGTTTGATTCATTTTGAAAATCTATCTCAACTCCTAAGATTTTAAGTCGCTCGTGTTCTTCAGGTTCAATGGTTATTGAATCTGATATGATTGAAGGATTTGTAACCAAATTATCTGAAAAGAAAAAACATCAAACTTCTCACCAATTTTCCGAACTAGGCCGGGAAGCGCTACTTTCTCAAAGAAAAAAAGCGTCCGAGAAGCGGGTACGGTAGTCGAAAAAAATAATTCCATAATCCACTTACCGGTTTCATCTTCATCATGTATGATAATGTCATGTTTGAGAGCTTCTTCAATAATTCTCGTATTATTAACAGGAGTCATGTGTTTTAGATTGGTTATGGTTATTGTACTTTTTTCCAACTTAACTTTTTAAGAGCCATCTCTAATATAAGTTCATTTCGTGTAAGCCTGTTGGAAAAACATGATATTGTATGTAGAAAAGTTAGGTTAAAGTAGTTAAACCAAATTATTAATTAGAGTACAAAAGGCGTTTGTATATTATTATCAATATTATTACTTACCACTTTTTATCCATTTTTATTTTCTACGCAGTAGGTATAATTCAAAAACTCTGCGTTTTTATAACTAGCGAGCCGAAAAATAACACAACTGACAGCGTTTTTGAATGAAACTGACAAGACGTCAACTTACTGACAAGTAGTGACATTTGAGATGAAACTTTCGCGCCTAAGTAGTACCAACCGATAAAATCAATGTTTCATATCTATCGAACTATCATTAGTAGGTAGTTAACGTAATATTTATTACAATAGAAAACGTTTCTATTCTAAAATTATTTTTTATGAAAAAAATGTTAGTTGTAATAAAGCAGTAAGTCAAATTTAAAAATCAGCTGATGCAAAACAACAAAGCAGCATCTAACAAGCTGCACGACAAATACTGCTTTTTTGTATTGCATATTGCACTTACTGCCATTCTGACGTGCAAACGCTTAGTTTTTCCAGAAAGCAGTAACTGTTTGATCGAATTTGTGTACAAAGTAAAATAACTTACTGCTTTTTTGCGTTGAATTTAGGTACAAAATAATTTAATATATTCAATCGTATCCAAAAATGCATTTCGGTTTTTTTGTTAGTTACTGCCTTTGTCCATAGTTGGGCAGTACAGTAGAATCCGTTTATGATGACTCCGCCTATGTTGACCAACCGCCTATTATGACGTAATTACACAACGAAGTCGGATATAATGACTTCGCTTACAGTGACATGTCGCTTATTATGACCCATTTTTAATAAATTTTGTCCGTTTATAGTGACCGACATGATTCTGTACACCTTCGGCAATGTTCGTTGATTCCCGATGACGTTCGGCACGTGGCTTGTTTTTGTTTTGAATCTCAGTGAGTTACTGATAGTTGAACCACAAGAGTTGAACGTCACGCATTGTTTTTAGTGATATCCTATGTAAAAAATGTCATCTCAACGTCGTAAAGCATTTACGATTGAGGAGAAAGGTGCAATAATATGCAGATTAGAAAATGGAGAATCAAACTCATCTCTCGCAAAGGAATTGGGCGTGGGTCATTCGACAATCTCAATGATTTTCAAAAACAAGAAGCGGATTAAGCGATCGTATGCTTTGTATGACGTCCGCTTAGTATGACGTGTTTGTTAATTCTATATCTATATACTCTATATATGTATTGTTGATACTTGGGGCGAAAGCTAAATAATAAACGCTTATGACGTTAGTTGCCGAGCGTCTGTAATATCCGATACACTAAAGAAATCTGCAGTAACAAGCTTTGAAATACTCTTCCTTGTAAAAATTTTATGTTAAAATTTTTAACAAATATATTTATTGGAAGAATGTTTTGATTGAAATAAAAGTTAATTTGCGAATCAACACTATAGCTGTGCACTTGCACTCAAGTATGTTCGACAAGATATTTTTAGGATGCAATATAATTATATAACTAATGGATTTTCTAAACGCACGGTATTCTATATACGACGAAAACAAGTTTTATGGAATACCTACCACAGTCACTGTGTCACATGTTCTCTTTAAAATCGGGCCAGATTGTCATATTATGGTACTTCGATTGTAGCGTACCCTGTTAAAATGAATTAGTCCAGTGAAGCTTAAAAATCGTTAAAATTTCGTAATTCTCAAGAACTGTTCCAATTTTGATATTTTTTTTAAATGTTTGTTATAATACATTATTTGAAATCAAAACATTAAAGTGTAAAATTTAATATAATTAATTTAGTTTTGCTCAGAATTTCCTTCCACGCTTGTCACATAATATAGTTGCCATTTTACAAAATAATTATTTTCAATCTTGTGACTGAATTGACTTCAGTTGCGAGAGTAAATAATCTCTCTCTCTCTCTCGCGTGTGTGTAAATATTGCTTGTATTGGATATTAGTAAAATCGACGTTTGTAGGAATAAAGCAATAAAACTGGAAACTGATGTCATTTTATTTCATCGGAATTGAACGATTTGTGGTCATTTTTTTGAATGGCTTTTTTGACCAGTCAATCACTGATCGCTATCTTGGCAGTCACCATTTATTGTAACAAACGACCGCTCCATGATTTATCAAACATTGTTGAAACATACAAATTGAACACATTCTGTAGTTATACTTTCTACAAAAGTTTATACAGTCTAAATCTGTTATAACGATGTAGAAGGGAGTAGTCCCTTCTATGTCGTTATAACAGATTTTGACTGTATAAACTTTTGTAGAAAGTATTTGGTTGTAAAAACCGATAGTCGTAACAACCGGTGATGTTTTCGAGGTACAAAGTAGTTTTTTATTAAGTTTGTATAGTATTATTGAATGTGTAGGTTCATATAAATTCATAGATATTAATACGATAATATTCCCATTATCATTATTATTTTTCTGTATTTTTGCATTCATAAAATCTGTAATTTTAGTCTGTTTGGAACACTACTGTGCTTACGAATTTTGTTTACAATACAGCTGGTCGTTCTAACAGATATAATTCACCGAAGATATGAAGATATTACATTAAATGAAATCACTTAATGTGGCATGTCGTAGAAAGCAGTGTTTTTTATAAGGCGGTCATATAGCATTCAGCCGGGACCTATGATTCTGGTCAATATAACCGGTATATTGTTCTAAACGATGTCGTCGTAAACGGTTTTGACTGTCTTTCCAAAAATGAGCAAAACAAACTTTCAGCCTTTAGGATTTTAAAATTTAGTTTATATTTTTTTTTTTTTCGAAGTGAAAACTTCTTAAGATGCACCATGCACACTTTTTCCTGGGCAATAAGTCTGATCGCCAGGCTCTAAGACGAAACACTCATTCACAATGGCTTTCGAAGAGATTAATGCTGTAAGTTGCGTCAAAAAGTGCCCGAAACTGTTGAATAGCGTGATCATAACCATGGCAATGATGTTGCGTGTGAAAATGGATGAATATATTGTTGATACTTGTTTTATAAAATGGTGCTAAAAGAACATCGATTGCAGATTATTTTATGAATGAAGAATGCTAATACAGGCCAAAGATTATCTTGCCAGGAGAATGTGATGTAAGGAAATAAATACTGATCTTTTAATAATGATAATAAATACGTGACTATTTTATTGCATTTTTTTTTATTTATACTGCACACAAAATATGATAAATGCAGTGATGAATGATGATTGTCTCAATTTTAAAATAAAAAAAGTGTAACTTAAGATTGCTTGCAATAAATAAGTTTATTTTTTATTTGCACTACGGTTGTGTCTAATAAAGGATTGGCACTTATAAATCTTTAGATAGAAAAATTAAAAAGAAATTAATATATGTACTTTATGCTAGCGTGAGATCGTTCAATGAAATGATCGAGAAAATGAGCCCGTCGATAAGCATCGACATTTACTAAATGTTATGTAAATGAACTACACTATACCGGCATAATTGAATATTTATAAAATATGATAATTTGACAGATTCAGGTAACTGTTAGTTGCATGGAGAAGTAAACATGCTCTTTAATATTAACAATCAAAATAGACTAGTAAAGCTCTACTGCCTATTACTTACATAATATCTTAACACACAGAGTTGCCAGAATTGTCTGAAAAAAAAAAACCGTCCACGGTGACGAGGAGTCGAATACCTATATCCTATGCCAGTGTATGCAAAAAAAATAAATTGCTATTAGGTACTTAAAAATATTATACAAGGAATAAATAAATTACTTGCCCTCATTGGAAATAAAACAAGCTGCAAGTCTCTTTTCAAAACTTAAAGTAGCAGGTTATGTATTAGGATATGATGAGTAAGTGACATATTAAATACTGGGTTATAGGTCATATGGGTCATTTTACGTGTGGTATACGTGCTTGAAAAGATAATGTTATGAAATTATTATTTTTTATCCATAAATTGGCAAATAAATATAACTGAAAAAAACGAAATAAACGGAAATGATTCTTCTTTAAAACGACACAAAATATAATCAAACTATGTTTAGTCGCGTGAGAGTAAAGGAGTTTCAGTTTATAGTCCTTTTTTTCCACGGCGCGTCAATGAAATTTAAATAATATTAAAAATATATGCACTTTTATATTTTTATAGAAATAGTCTAGAATAATCAATATTAAAAAATCGCAGATCAACGCGATTAAGTGGAGATAGGGATGCTGCAACGTCTGCATCCGCAATCGCGGAGCATTCTTATCATTTTTGACATCCACATCCGCAACAGTCGTTGTGGAGCTTTTTCGGATGCGGATGAGATGCAAATCATGGCAAGATTTTCGGGAGTGAGGCGTGTGCTCCAGTTCTTTGACTACTCGGCCAATATAGGGTTTAATATATTATGAACCCTTGTGAAATCACCTTAATTCTGAAAAGGCTGCAATGTTATTGTTCATCAAATATAATTTACCAATTCTAGAATTTGATTATTGTGAGTTTCTTAAAATCGAGAGTGATATAATGATTCCCTTTTTCGTCGGATATACGGAACCCTAAAAATGATTATAAATAACAATCTCTTTTACATAGTTTCACGAAAATGTGCTATTTAGTTTATCAGCAACCGCACATTAAGAAATTACCATTCTTATTATTATTTCCACATCCGGATCTACAGATGTGGACGTCAAAAAACTCGCATCTGCAGTAAAAACCCACGTCTGGCAACATCCGTATAAAAATCAAACTCTAGGATTACAAGTTGACAGTATATAAGCTAAAAACAGACACACTGTATATTACAATAACAAATTATAATGCAGAGACCCTTTGATATTCAATGATATTGTCAGTCAGTTTTATCATTAATCACGTCGCTAACATTAAACTTTAATTTGGAAGTAAACGATAATCGATAACAAATGCATGATTCATGAATTGTGAATGGTTCATTGCTACCGGTACTGAAAACCATTTTTTTATGTGGCAGTGTTTTTGAGAGAACAGCTCAACAATTTGATGGATGCAGACCTTTTGATTGAAGCTGAGTTTTTTTGCCGTTTACGTCATTTGCCACGTAATTTTCCATTTTCCGTACTTCAAAAAGAAAAAACGGAACCTTTATGGGACTACTCGTTTGTCTGTCCATACGTCTGTCTTTTGAAAAAAAGTTTTGATTACATGTGAAAAATCACATAATTTATTTTAAAAAGTTGTAAGTTTTTTTTGCAGGAATGTGTTTTCTTCCGCTTGTTAGTTCTTCTTTGGCGTTTTCATTTAGCTTTAAAAATAACGTCGGGGATATGTAACCGTTTTCAGGCGAAGGGAAAGGATTTGATAAGAAGAGTGCAGCGGATATTTATATGTAGCATATTATACTCTTATAACTAGCTTACTGACAAATTCAGTGTTGACCTTAACTGTGTTACATAATTACAACTAAGTAATTTCATAATCATAATTATCCCTTCAACCATTGTATCACTATTCAAGTAAACAAGAGAGCTCTGTACTTCTCTAAATTATCTTCAAGATCCATTATACCTAATTAAAGTCAATAACTTGAGTGACGTATTTTTATTGTTAAAATATTTGATTTAGCATATCATGTTTCTAATTAAACAATCGTTAATTAGTTGCCGTATTTCGAATTTTTATATACCTACAGTATCTTTACGTATCACGAAGCTCAAATAATCAATTCGCATGATAACCACTGAACAGACATTAAATTTAAATTATAAAATTATAATTTGTCTGTTTTATGTAACATACTTTAAAAACGTTTCCGCCGTTGGTCTTTTGTCTAGTTGAACGCTGTGTATGCGACGTGTTTCTTTAAAAATTCGTTATTTGTATTCCAGTTCTTACAAAAATATAATCAAATGTTTCGATTTATTTATTAATGTATTAATTATAAAATTAATGATTGATTCCGCGTTTAATGATTTATATTGTGCAAAAACAATTGGAGACTAACTTGTTTTGTGCAATTAAGTTTTGTGGAAGTGTGATAGTAACATAAACATTAATACAATAGGATTTTCATATACTTTTGGACAAAGAACAATAAATTATTTAGATTACTTATTAATTAATTGATTTAAAAAAAAATAGCAATTCTAATTTTAAATGTATTTCAAGTTTAATGACCGATAAATATTGAAATTAAAAGGCACCGACGTGGAAATCTGTCAAATTTTAAAACGCTCGTAAAATTTGTTTTATGTATTCATATTATTATTTTTGAATGCATATTTTTTGGTAAGTTATTCTTTATTAAATATGTACTAAAATTTGATTTGCAACAGAAAGATAACGCCGATCATAATCACAGGGATGCGATCTAAAAAAACTGAAAAACGGTTGACCCTGCAGGCCATTCCGCTGTTTCTGTTCTATTGAGATGTGGCTTACCCCTACGGTGTTTGTTACAAGTTATTTTAAAAAATTCCAGCCAATTGGGCGACAGGGCCATTCCAACTTCATAAATATTGACATTTGAAATATTATAATAAATAAAATAAAATTTCTTTTACCGCGCGCAGTGACGCGGGTAACGGCTAGTAACAAATATGATATTTGCTATTTGTTTCCATGGTTACATATTATGGTTTAAAGTAAAAATTAATCAAAGCATTCTTGTCAGCTACCTAATATCTTTTTGAAGAACTATTAATACAATTTACGATTACGGTTACACTCCAGCAAATCTTATATAATTTTGACAGATCTTCGAACAAAAGAACATCTGATTTTTTTTTTTATTTTCAAAATATTTCCGAAATTAAAAAACTTACGAAGAAAGTTTTTCTACGAAACTTTCTTGGAAAAATTTGTAGAATATTAAATCATTATAAAAACTTTTTTTATCAAAATTTTTCTCCGACGATAGCGCTCGAACGAATGAACCGATTTTGATGCGGCTTGCGGCGATCGACGTTGTTTCATGAGGAATAGAGCTGATTAGATTTTAGAGTTAATCGGTACTGTAGTTTCGAAGATATTGCAAAATATTTCGAAAAAACTGTTTTGCAAAAAGCTTTATTTTTGACATTTCTCAAAATCTGCATGGCCGAATCAGTTCCAATTTTCAGAAACTCTAGTTCAGTAAGACCCTTTTAGATCCCGCAATCCGCATTTCGATCGGTCCACCCGTTCAAAAGTTATGAGAGGTTTTCATACACACACACACACATACATACATACAAGCATACAGACATAATTGTGGAAATGATCAGAATAGCTTCCTAGGAACTCAATTCGTCGAGATCTGACGAGAACTCAAGTTTCGAAAATCGAGGTGAAACCAATAACTTCCCAATTTTTGAAACTTTTCAATTTTCGTAGCGGAAAGTTAAAAAAATCCTACTTATGTAATTCTCTATTGTATGTCCGGATGTCTGCCCTCCAGAAGGCCCCAGTTAACCTAGTAAGAGCTGAAACTTGGCACACTTATTTTATAGAAGCCGGGACAGAACCCAATAGAATCGGACTTTTGACTTTCTTCCCGTGGACACAAATATAGAGAAAAGGAGGGGGGTAGTCGAAAAAAGTCTTTGTTAACCTATGATGCCAAAACTTTGTGCACATGTAGTATAGGACGCGGGGTAAACAAGTTAACTTCAATGTACGAGGTAACAAAACATTTTATTTTAAAATTCTTGGATATCGATATTATGGTTGACGAAGACACACAACCACCAGTTTTAAAACTAAGAATAAATAATTTTTAGTAGTGTATAAGTACTGGTAGATAGCAGAGCTAAAGTCCTTTCACTATAAAAGTTTTAGGGTGAAGCCTTGGAGCAGCCTAGTACGATTACATCCATGATTAGATCGCGCTTTGCCTATCGTGTATCGCCGATTTCACCAGGTTTTGTTTACTATACGAACGGTGCGGTTTTATGGAAGGCTTTTTTATAATTCATTTGTAGAATTATAATTTTCTGCGACAAGTTCTATACAGAAACGTAACTAGAAATTATATTTCAACCGTGTATTTTTTTTGTAATTCGTATTTCCTGTTACGAAGCTATCTAAAGCAGGGAATATTTAGGGGCGCTAGCATTCTTTATATTGTTAAAGTATGTAAATAACAATTTAACATCATCTAAGGCAGGTCGGGCAAAGAAGGCTATTGAAGTTCGGAAATGTTTAAGAAAAATCACAAAAAATCTCTTTTTGAAGAACTATTAATGCAATTTACAATTACGGTTCCACTCCAGCAAATCTTATATAAACAAGATCGTATCTTTAACTACTATATTCAAAAATATAAGAGAGGTTTGAATAAGACACTTTTTTACGAACGCGAAAAACCCACATCCTTTATTGATCAGGACATGTATTCAAGGCTGTCGGAACGCTGTGAAATTAAGCCAAAAATAGAGCTTCGGCTGTCAACTGATTGTAGACTTATTCATCAACATTGTGCAAAAATTCTTTCTCTATAAGGAAGATAAAGGACAAATCTAGGTCTCTAATGGACTACTTTTGTAATTTATGTACCATTTACTAGAAAAAAGTTGGCATTAATTCTGCCAAAAAAACATATGTTTTCAATGTCACACTACGACCTTATTCGTACTTATTTCACAAAACTGTTCCATCACAAACCTAAAGTGACTCTTCCTTTTTCAGGAAAGTTTTTTAAATCTTCAAAATATTTCTAAAAATTAGAATAATCAATTGACAGCACCCTTGCAATAGCATCTTTTAGCCTCGTAGTTGGCACCAGCCAAAAATTGAAACGTGCGGATGATTGAAGTGAGACAGAGCTAAAGAATGTCACACCCACAATATGTCTTTTGCCTACCTCGCCTCTTACTGCTGGGTCTTAACACAAACTGTGTGAAAATTATCCAACACTGTTCAGGCCCGGCAGGTCATGTTCAGTCCTTGTGGGTAGTGAGATGAAAAAAAAATTTTTTTTCGATCTAGCGGTGATTAAATTAACAAACTTCAAAGCAAGCCCCCTCCAATAAACTCATATTTATTAATATGTGAAAAAAATGTTGTCAAATTCCATGTGGGTATTTTACCCACACGGAATTTTTCGTATGGGTACAACTACCCACAAAACCCTGGTCATCCGCCGGGCCTGACACTGTTAATTTATTTACAATTTTGACTAAGCTTTGCTTACGACGTTGCTCTTGCTAAAACATCACTGCACGTCACACATGCCTCTTAGAACGGCGCGACGTTTTTGTATTACGGTTTACGTAAGACGGCAAATTAAATCCAACACTAATCTGACATAGTGATTAAAATTTTTATTCAAAAAAATAATTTATTCAAGGGCTACTTTATACACTCTTGAGAAGTGTAAATGCACTCTTGCACGTCGCGTCGTCAAGGTTATCGTACACCCATTGATTCAGTATAATCCATATAAATTTTGTGTTTTACCGCGAAAAATTTCCGAACGCCCCGATACTCAATGATCTCGTCGTATTCAGGGTCGGTAAAAATTTGCTGGTCTTCACGCGGCCCCCGCAAATGGTCATTAACTACCCCCTTTTTATCCCGTTATGATATACAGACCAGACAGTATGGAGCGATCGAATTTTTTCATGGGTTTGTGTGAGTTTTTCGAAACTGATAATTTCACACCCTCTGGCTCGTCCTTCTCTGAAACCTTCCCTGGCTCATATATATTTCGCGGTTACTGAAGTAATGGCTTATTCAAGCCCATAAATCAATTGATCATTATTATTTTAACAGATGCTGTGGTGTTGCAACCCGCCAACTTCGGTTAGGAATCATAGTAACCGTATGATGAACCAATCTATTTAGGCAGGAACTTAACGCACTGTTATGTTAAGCAGAAGTACTTAAAATAATATGTTTCCAGCTGGGGTCTCGTATACCTTACAAGAGAGTTCTCTCTAAAATTAGTACAGGCAACTCCCGTATAATTCGGTATTTCCGCAACACTATTGTGCTCTGACATTAAAAAAAAAATAGCAGTCATTGCAGAACTCTGTACTTATTAGAGAAGTCGGAAAATCTTTGCGTAACATTGTATTTATTACTCACTTTAAAAAAGAGGTTATCAATTTGTCTTGTATGTTTGTACGTATGCATGTGCGCAACCGCGATTATATCAAAAGTTACTGGAACGATTTGAGAAAAAAAAACCGGTCCAATATGCGTCGAATTCGCGAGAAGAAGGTTCCGTACTATTCCGTTTTCTGTGAGTAGTTTAAGACTTAAGATTTTCGTTTAGGTTTTCCTGTAAACTATGGGTGAGACCCGATATTCCCTATTTTTTTCAAAATTTTAGGCTCAGTAAACTATTTATTTTAAAATTATAAAAAAAAATACATTGAAGACCCTTACTACAAGTTCTTTCATTTGATATGTCACACGATATCGTTTGCAAAACTTTTTTTTTTTAATTTTCGAATTTATCCCTCAAAAGTGGTCCCATGTATAAAATTTACGTTACACGTCCGCCTTTGGGTCACCGACTTACATATGTGAACCAAATTTCAACTCTATCGGTCCAGTAGTTTCAGAGCAAATTGACTGTGACAGACGGACGGACAGTCAGACACGCTTTTTCCTTTTGAGGTACGAAACCCTAATATGGCTGTTTCTATAGTAACGATACCTGTATATTTTTAAGTCAAAAGGAGAATAAGTAGTTAGCGAACATGTTATTATGACCTTGACACAAAATACAAGTTTATCATAAAGTAAGGGATATATTTTAATTTAAAATTTAAATAAATATGTATGACTAAAAATTTAAAAATAAAAATATATTAATTAAAAAATATCACGTTTATATCAACGCATTAAAAAGTATAGAAAATAATTTACATTCTTTTCTATAACGTTTAAAAGTTTGAGGCACTCAATGAAATAAATGAAATATATGTACATGGGTATATCATACTTTTAAACTTTTTAGAGCAGAAAAAAATATTTTCAACTTTTTTAATGCGTTGATATAAGCATGTTTTATTTGTTAATTTTTTTTTTAATATATTTTTATTTTCAAATTTGAACGACTAAAATTTGAAAATAAAAATATATATTAAAAAAAATAAATTTTAAACGGCTTGTCATCTTTTAAAATTTGTATGTAAATATTATTATAGCCAACATATCAGAATATTGCATTGTTATCAATAGAATATACATATAATATACAACTGCAAAGTTCCATGTCAATTGAACACTTGAAGAGGGTGAAGATCGAGTTTCAAATTTCTAGTTTTATTTACATACAGTCAACGCTATACGAATAAAGCTAACAAAAAGCGTGTTAAAATATAAACACATTAAAATTATCTCTTCTATTTATAAAAATAAAATTATGTTTTTTAATTAGCTTTCAGAATGTACCCTCACCCCGTAACAGACTTCTTTTCTGTCGCGTATAACAAGTTAGTTTTAAAGAAACATATAACTGTCATATTGTTCTAGAGGAGTTTACTTAGGGGTTTACTGTACCTAAGTTAGCAGTGAATGATTATTTTTAATTTTTATTAGTATTTTAACAACAATTTTACATCTTGACTGCATTATGCATATACATTACCTACTGTAAAAATACGTTTTTATTTTCTCACCATATAATTTCTTGATGGTTAATAAATCTAAACTTTTTGACACTGTTTCTGAATTTCACGACAAATAATCTTAGGTTTAATCTACGGTTCAGAGTTTGATGTGCCGACATCAAGTCGGTCATTTTTCATTTGCGAGCGAACATTTTGCTCTTTCGTTTGTGCAGTCGCTAATAGAATATTTATTAACATTCGCCCTTATGCCCTTTCTTAATTACTTTAGTTCAATTAAACAAAATTTTAATAGGAATCAATTTCCATAAAAAATGTTGAGTACCAATGAGATTACTGTAATCGGTATATATTATTTCTCAAAAGTCAAAGGTGTTTTTGTCGGTATGAAATATCTCTCTTACTAATGTGTCAAAATTAATGTTTGATACACCATTTTGGAGATTTTTTCTCTCTGATAACGAAAAAGAAGTTAATATCTTGAAATTAATGTTTTCATTAAAAAATTACATTTTACAAATTCTATCAATTTCACTGCAGAAAAAAACAAATGTCGCCATCTGGTGGCAGTCTGTTTGTCGATAATATTAAGTGACATAGCGGTTTTGAAATCTCTGAATAGAATTGAATAAAATTTATTTCCACCCTAATATATTAAGTAACTGACTACCAAACGGTGCGAAGTAATTACAATAAATAATATTAGTAAATCTGTGTATTACTTTTAATATAAAAAAAATAATTTACGTTTCAAGTAATAACAAAGGTAATAAAAAGGCGACATACAATAAACAGTTTCGTAAAAGCCAATTCAGACTAGCTGTTCTCGGTTACGATTCACCGGTCCGGTTGGGAGCTCGACCAATCAGGGCGTAGTCGTTTCCGATTGCGGTTCGGTTTGAGCGTTTAGGTTCAGCTCTAATGTCAACCGGACCGTTCGAAACCGTAGCCAATGAAAACGCTTGCTGGAGTCACGTGACTAGCCATCACATCAGCCACACATCAAACGTTAAATCATATTTCGAATTGCGCATGCGCACCGAGAATAATCCTGGAACCGAATCGGGGTAGTGTGAGCAGCCTAGATTAATCGAAAACCGAACCGGACCGGTGAATCGTAACCGAGAACGGCTAGTCTGAATTGGCTTTAACGTTCTCCAGCGCCTACGCTCCCAGATCCGTAGTTATTCAAAAGTTCACTTGTCACGTGGCCGTAAGTGATGATGTTGACAGATATAGAGATTCCTTGCACATATGTTCTTTTATTTAAAAGTGAGGAGATCCAGTCAGCTTAGACAGTTCTGACAACAGCTTATTGCCAAATTCCTATCATATGGTTTTTTTTTCTATCGGTAAGGATTCTGGTAACTTTATTTTTAGAAATGTATCTGACAAAAAAACCCATTTAATAAATGTTTCGGATAAATATGTTGTTTAAACCGAATGTACTTTATCTTTGATGCTCATTGGCGTACTAAGTGCTCGAATACCCGTGAGATTTTTTTGAGGACACAATTATTTTTTATAAAAAGGAAAAACAATTGGTATGAAAATTTAATTGGAAAAATTTCAGTGCAATTTTTCGGAAAACTGTTGTAGATACTTCGACAAGATTTTGTTATAGGCACACAACAGATCGGAAATTGCGTAAGTACCTATACACTTTCAAAATCACTAATCTGATTTGCAGTTAAATCAGTAGACGCCAGAAAAACCATTCACATCGATGGATATTATTTTATAACATTTTGAGGGTAAGACAATCAGAATCTGATCTTGCCTCGGGTGTGATTTTTTTCAAGTCATCATCATACTTCGATTTTCTTACTGATCGTGGAGGTAATAAAGAAGAAATAACAAAAATACAAATTTGTTCCTTCGTAATGTAAAGAACCTTTATAATTGTAATAAATTATTTTATTGGAATCAAATTTTTGTGAGTATCCACGGGTTTCGTGTGAAACAGTCAATAGTTTGGTGAATAGTAACTAATATTATAAATGCGAATGTGAGTTTGTTTGTGTGTTTGCTACGCTTTCACGCCTAAACTGCTGAACCGATTTCAATAAAATTTGACAAGGAGATAGATTGCATCCTAAAGAAGGACATAGGCTACCTTTTGTCTCAAAATAAAAACTTAAATGTGGTGAAATAGGAGATGAATATCACTGACAGGTCATCACAATACCTTCCGGAACCATTAGACTTCCAGCTTGAAATTTGGCAGACATGTTTCTTTTGTTGAGTAGAGATACTAAAATAGTCTTCTAAGGTGTGGAAAGGGGGGAAGTACAGGGGTGTCAATGATAAACACACTAATTTTTAAAATACAGTTTCTATGGACTGAAAATGTAGCTTTGAGGTCTTGATGAAGATTCCACTACTGTTGTTGTTGCCGTGTAGCATTACAATCGCGGGCAAAGCTGGGGGAAGCGGCTAGTATCGAATATTATGATGGCAACAACGCGACGGCGACTTTAAAAATTTGGAACCTATTTTAGTCACAAACGTATACTAGTGTTTATACTTTAAATCATAGATACGTATATCTAAGCTTTAAATGATTTACATTTTATACCCTTTAAAATTCTATACTAACCTTCAGACTTATTGTTTCATTGATGAAAAATTTAGTTATGGTTTAATAGGAGATTTTTTTAAGAATTTCAACTTAGGGGCAATATCTTTTTTAACTATTAATTAAGGTAAAGCACTTAATGCTTATTTGTGGAATGACTGATTATAATTTATAGACGCATGACATCTTAGGTCATTAGCATAGATTTCTTTTTTGTTGTCGCCCCCTCTGCTGATATGTAAGTTACGATTTCTTAAGGCGTTTATTTATGCTTTGTTCGATTCAATAAAGAAACAAGTAATAATACCTACAACAAATGTGTTCAGAAAATAAAAGACGTAATGTATATACCTACACTCTACTGGGATGCATCTATTTCAGTGTTAACTATTGCTAACTTTTGGACGCGTAAACATCGTAACGTTCGCTTTGCGGTACGGACTGCATGGCTGAAAATACCCCGATGTAACGTAAATGATTGCATTCGTGTGTAGGTGTGGTGCTCACTATACACCTCTTGTCTTACGTTGTGAGAAAAATTCAATACAAAATATTACCATAGTCACAATTTTAAAATGATCTTTAAATTTTAAAAGTATTGGCGACAAGTTTTTCTGTAATATCATTAAAAACAACAAAGTTATGCTACATTAAAATTTGTATTTGACAATTATAGTCCGCGATATGTCGTTCTCAGTGTGGTTAACGTCATGCGGCACAAGTCGTATATTTACACTAACTTGTAATATAGCAAGTCATGAAGGCAACAGAGAACTAACAGTTGAATAGATATGAAAATTAATATAATATCAATTAGGAAATTGGACATATCTGAAACTGCAAGTCATAAAGGCAACAAGGGAATTAACAGTTGAATTAGATATGAAAATTAATATAATATCAATTAGGAAATTGGACATATCTGAATCTGCAAGTCATAAAGGCAACAAGGGAATTAACAGTTGAATTAGATATGAAAATTAATATAATATCAATTAGGAAATTGGACATATCTGAATCTGCAACTCATAAAGGCAACAAGGGAATTAACAGTTGAATTAGATATGAAAATTAATATAATATCAATCAGGAAATTGGACATATCTGAATCTGCAAGCCATAAAGGCAACAAGGGAATTAACAGTTGAATTAGATATGAAACTCAATGTAATGTCAATTAGAAAATTGGACATATCTGAATCTACCTTAAATTCGTGACTTATTGTGTTATTACTTATCAGGTACTTACTATAGGTAACTACTAATATAACACATAGTGCCGTTGAACATCATAATGGTCAACCAGACATCGATCACTCTCGCTGCGACCCTACGTACAAGATATTTAAATCTGCGTTGAATTTAAAGATATCGAAATAATTTTTAGTATTTTCGACAAGCATTGGAAACCTCCTAATTTGTGACTTAGGATTTTATCTAGAAGTTATGTATATGATATTGTGTTAGTACGTATGGTAAACACTGTAATAGTTGCAATCCCGTATTATATTCATTACACATGTATATTGTACGCATGAATATAATATCGGATTTCAAGAGAAAGATTGAACGTTCAAACCTCAGTTTACAATATGATGTTGCCGCTTTAGGTACAAGTCATGTAACATATGCAGGTTTACACAAAACCTATATACCACATAAACACAGTCAATGAACTGACAGTGTAAACAAAACATTTTTTTAGATTGTTTGTGGTCTAGCTAAAGGTGATATCAGACGGCTCAGTGGGATGAATGTTCATTTGAGTGAATGTTCATTTTTGTTTCAAATGAACGTTCTTTTCCTCGAAGATGTCGTCGAATGAAGTTGTGCGCCTTAGGATTCGTTTGATTTGTGATCATTTGATCGAAGAATTGACAAAAAAGAAGCAAAGTCTAAGTTTAAATAATTAATTAGAGATTTTATAAAATTTGTCCCTAATATTCTGTCTTTGTATTTGTCATGTTTGTGGTTCCAAAGTATTGATAATTTTTGAAATTCTCCAAAAACAGCAGCGTGTTTTGGTCATTTCACTTGAATACCATTTTGACTCATACACAGACAGAATATATTCACAAAATGGCCAAACCCGAATGAATGTTCTTTCTAAGTTCAGACGTTTCACTGTTCGTTCATTCGGAGTGCGAATTTATCATGCCGAATGCCGATATCTAGCGTTATTGGATCGGTTCATTAATGAATTCATTTGTTACTATATTGTTTCATTATGTGTTCTGACGTTTCACTTTGAATGAAAGACAGAAATGAACAAAAAATGAACCGCCTGATAACACCTTAAACATTTTTGAAAACTGAAATTATTGAGTCGACTTCCGCACAAAAGAAAAGGAACATGCCTGCTATATTTCAAGTCTGTCTAATAGTTCCGGAAATATCGTGATAGATTGATAATTAATTGGACTCTCATCCTCTATTTCACCCTCTTTAAGTTTTTTGAGACAAAAGGTAGCCAATGTCCTTCATCAGGTTGCAGCTAATAATATTAATGATATTAATAATAATAATTTCTTTATTATGGTTAGGACAAGCCAATGTGGCTAGCTAGTCCGCCCTCTACTAAAAGCGATATATATACAATATTAGTTTAAAACATTTATCTCCTTGCCAGATTTTATCGAAATCTGTTCAGCGGTTAAGGTGTGAAAAAGTAACAGATAGACAGACTTTCGCATAGTTATAATATTAGATTGGTTAATATTATAATCAGTATAAACAGTACATTTGCAAGTTTTCTCTAAATTAGTTTTCAATAAAAGCAAATGTTTAATAGACTGCAATGGCTTCAGCTGTCGTGCGTCTATAATCTACAATTTTGAAAAGAAATGTTGAAGGATCATTGAAATGATCGGTAAATTAAATTAAAAAAAAAACTTCAAATCTTAGTTTCATATTTCAGTTTATGTTAAAAAATTAGCACAACAAAAACTACAAAGCGCTCACAGACATTTTATTTAAGATATGAACTAAAATTTTACGTGTTTCGGTTGTGAGACATGCATTTAAGAACATTTTGTATTTAAATTCTGGGGGATATGTCAGTATTGAATTACACAATTGTTTGGTATAGCATTCGTGGTTTTCCTGCTCTACAGCATTTCAACCCTTGACTTATTTTTAAATCTTTTGTTGCTTTTCTTGCGGCCACAAATATATTCTGAGAACGAAGAAGGTTATATGTAATTCAGCCGTCAGAAAAAACAAAACAAGCGCTGGGGAAAACATTTACTATTTGATGACTAAAACGTGGTGTTGGCTCAAAAGTCAATATAATTGGGCCTCAAAACTGATTGTATTGTAATATGCCTCGAACGATTGTGTATTACTTTGGAATTTTCAGGAATATTATATAATATAATAGACGAGAAAATGCGTTTATAGTATTTTGTATTTGTTTATAATGCCATCACCAGGAATAGAAGCTATTTATTTCGAATAAATTAAGTACACAATCATTTGGTTTTGTTACCTAAACCTAGAAACCAAAAAGTATATGATACTTATAATCATGTATTCATGTTTTGCTGCGTTCATGTTTTTCCACCCAGAAAAAGTCATTGTGGACAACATTTTCAAAGAAAAATGTATAATTTGTCCGCATAAAATCGGATTAAACATAAAAAACATAAGTCGCCATTAAAAATTCAAAACCACCCCCAACCTTGCGCAGGGGTGAGGTTAGGGGTGTTTGTTTTGTTCAATCGCTGGCCCTCCCCAATTCTCATGAGTTCCACCCTCCGAAATTTTTTTATTAAGACCGTTGTTTAGACATGGAGGATTGAACGGTACTTTGGGGAATTAATTTTTGATTTCGGTATTAGAGGATGCGGGAGACATCGGATGAAAAAAAGTTCCGGACAAAAGTTATTTGATTTTTTGCAAGGAACCGAAATCTGTCACAAAAACTAGGGGGTTGTATTTGAAAATAAAAACTCAACCTACCCCCACATTTTACCACTAGAAAAGGTCTTCTCTTCAAAAGAAGCAACTTTTATCTGAGGTATTTCTCGAAAAAATGCCTCCCTCCGGACTTTTGACACCCTGTATATATATAGTGTGTGTGTGTGTGTGTGTGTGTGTGTGTGGCGCGCGCGTAATAATTTTCTAAAGAGTTAATCGATTTTAATGAAATTTTGGTCACGTGCTGAAATTTATCACCGCTCAAAAACACACTTAAGTCTACGTAATAAAGCCATAATAACTGTGTTAGTCGGCAGGGTTTTGGCACTCGACCCGAGTTTGTTCAATTAAAACTCCTCTACTTTATTTGTTTATAAAATAAATGTCAGTACAGGCACAAAAATTTCAATTTGGAACAGTAGTGCCATCTTAATTTGATGCTATATCACAGGGACATTTTTCTAACATTGAGATGGTTGTCCGTACCTATACCGTCCATAAAGTGAAAGAAGCAATAAGAATGTTGACTGTATTCAAATAAAAACATAATTTTAACGAAAAGTAGTAGTTTCTATGATAGAAATACTAAAAAACACTATATTTTTCCTTATTTTTAAGGATTTTAATTAATATTTAATAAATAAAACCTAATAAAATCATTCTCAAGTCACGTGACAACAGACACCAGTCAGAGCGCATGACGTCATATGTTCAGCCGCTGTCAAAAAACTTCATTGTTTGGTTAATATTTAGTGGATAATTTATTATTATTTGTTTATAGGAAACGTCAAATTACATGTAACTATAGCAACGACTACGAAACAACTTTTCATCACCTCAGTTTACTAACGTTTATGAGCACAGAATACGCATCTATAGGATGGTAGCTCCCGTGTAAACTTTTGAGCCTCCTTTGGTATGAACAGGTGACGTCACGCGACTAGTATTGGCGTTTTGGACCTAAATTTGAAACGGGATTTAAAATACATGATTTTTAAGACTGAGTTGTATTTAAATAAAAATAATAAATATTTGTGGCAATATTAGGTACTTATGCACGATTTAAAACACTTTCCCAAAAAGAGTCAACATCCCTATTATTTCTATCCATGGAAACAGCGACTAGGAAAATTTCATTAACTCTGTTTAAAAATTTTGTTCGTGTTTTTTTAACGAAATAACAAAATACATCGTTAACAATTTTGAGCATTGTTTATTATTATATACAAAAGCTGTTAACAGGTCGATACAAGTTTTTGGAACAGGGCCAACTAATTGTTGCAGTCATTAAAGCTGATAAAGAGCTGTTCTCAAAGGGCGTGAGTTCGGTTTACATTAGTTTCCGGTGTCGGTACTAAATTGTTTTTACTATAGTTCCTATTATAAATCACGGGTCAGATAATGTTATCACAACGGCAGATAACGAAAAACATCGTGCATGTTAAATGGTTATAATTTATTTTCGTCATTGAAAATAGTGATAAAATGTACAGAACAAAATGGCATTGTTTAAATTCAAGTTTACTTGATAATTTGAAGACGATATCGATAATGTTTAAGTAACTGTTGATATTTTTATTTGTGGCTATTTACGATTAGCTGCATTTATTTAAAAAAATTATTAAATAGCGTTTAAGTGAAGTATGTGAAGTGTCACTTTTATCTTTTAACTTTTTAATGTTTATTCTAATCAGGAGAAAACTTTTCACATTTCACATATCTCGCTTCAGTATTATCTGAATAAACGACAAACGTAAATATTGGCATTGCTGCTATTAGTTAAATGTCCAATTTTTTAAAGAAGTAGCCGTTTTTATAATGATTAAAAAGGAACGGACCGTGAAAAGTAACAAGAATTATTTGTATTTAAGTATAGTAAGTGAACGAGAGTGAGAGAGCTTTACTTCTATCGTGACGTTTTTTTAAGTATGTAAATATAACCTATAAATTTGAGTTTTATAATCAAAACAAAATTTGCATAGTGGAGAGAAAAATATGAAATTATTAGATAAAAATTAACGGAAATATCTGAGACATGCTCTTTTGGGGTCATTTTATTATTCTTAATAAAAATACTAAAAAAAACAGATTAATATCCTCTACCAATATCCATCTGCGTGAAAAATTTGAAACTATATATTATATATTGATAATATTTAATATATATTTCCTACAATTTTGATCTATTAATGATGTAGGTAACAGAAAAGTCGCTATAAATAATGATGTTAAATTATTTTCTTGATACAAACTTATGTTTACCTGAGAAACCTAAAGAAGTCTTAAAATGAAGACGAAACGTCGCTGATTAGAAACAGTTTTTTTTTTTATTTAATTTCAATTAATCCAATTCCCCGTTATATTAAAATTTAATATTCAACATGGACAGGACAATCAATAATTAATTATATGTAGATTATAGTATTTTTTTCTTTTAGAGTTCGGTAAACAGTACTCTTATAATCTGTCTATACCATCATCAAAATTCTATGAGTGTCGTCTTTGAACCTGTAAGGTCCTTTTGAAATCTTTTTTTATTAATAATTATTAATATTTCTCATGAATTATGAATAAATCTTAAAGAAAAGACAATTCTACACCGTAAGTGTCTAATATTATTGGTATTCTGAACAAATTAGGATGCCGGAAACGGTGCTTTGTAAGTGTGTACAGAATGTTAATGGAGTGCTACCGTGGTGTTATAAAAATCTTTTAAAAATAACTATATACTAGTTACTTCTTTTCTTTCTTAGTTTTAATGCACAACAGATATATACAAAACCGTCTCATTTGTACGTTATTTATTTCATATATAGCTTGCGACAGAGGAATCTGACGAAACTTTGAAACATCGTACATTGATGTTTTGCTTTCTTACTTCTATATTTCAGAAAAAAATGGTGGTATGGTGATATGTCACATACTGATTGCACTACACTTTAAACAAAGGAAAACTTGTTTTCCACATAGCGGCTAAATGTATACGTGTCTTGAGTTTTCATTCGTTAACGATAAACTTCAGTAAAAGAAGTATTAAATAAAGAAAAACGGTCAAGTGCGAGTAGAACTCGCGAGAAGATTGCTCTGTACTATTCCGTTTTCCGTATTTTAAGACTTAAGATTTTCATTTAGATTTTCCTGTAAACTATGGGTGAGACCGGACATTCCCTGTTTATTTCAAAATTTTAGGCTCGGTAGTTTCGGAGATAAGGGGGGGGGGATTATCATCTATTTTCTTAAATAATTTTAAAGCTATTTATTTTAAAATTATAAAAAATATATATATGAGATCCTTACCACAAGCCCTTTCATTTGATATCTCACACGGTACAGTTCGCAATTTTTTTTTTAATTTTCTAATTTACCCCCCGAAAATTTATATTTAAAATTCATTTATTTACGCTACACTTGCGTCTTTGGGTCGCTGACTTACATATGTGTGCCAAATTTCAACTCAGTCAGTCCAGTAGTTTCGGAGCAAATTGGCTGTGACAGATGGACGGAGAGACAGGCACTCGAGTGATCCTATAAGGGTTCCGTTTTTTTACTTTTGAGGTACGGAACCCTAAAACACAAGAAACCCAACTGCATAAAAATAAAACTAACTAAAAAGTAGAAAATCAATGGGAAAATCTCAACAAGCACCAGGTAAGGACCCATTCAAAAACAAAAGAAAGAGACAAATATTATAGATTCCCACCTGATGCATATTGAGATTTTCCGACTTGTTATCTTCTTTTTAGTTAGGTTCGTTATTATGTAGTCGGGTTTCTTGTTGTCTTTAAATAATTAATTTTCATTTTTTCCTTTTAGCTAGTCATTACGTATATCGATGTTTTTATTAGAAGAAATATCTACATATACGACATTACGCCATAATATAATATTTGACACTCTCGGGTTTAGGACAAATCTAATGCACTTGATTTATTAAAATCCATCCAGCCATTTGAATGCTAGAAGGGAATAAAGAATCTCACAAGGCAGGTAGAAATACACCAATTTAATTTTTTTTATCTTAGTAATTTTGTAAAATTTGTGCATGTTTCGTACCTATGACAGTATCTTCTGAATGGGCAGGCAATATTGGTGCTGTTTTAATTCACAAAACTACGATAACAGCACCGCTTCCATGTGATTACTGAACTAATTATATTAATACAAAAATATCGAAATTAAGACTAGTTTTAGAATCTATCAGTTAATTTCTACTGTTCAAGTAGATCGAAAATTCGCCCATGAAACGGGAAACTGTAGTCGTGGTTTACAACACAACTTGTATACTCTTTACACAAACAAGGCAGACGCGCGTACTAATACGTAAGAATAATAATTATTATACTTACTTTGAATACGGCAGACTTTTCCTTTTGTTTCAATTCGATTGTAGTTTGCATGATGGTAATTAGAGAAGAGTGAAATAGAGAACGCTTTATTCCAGCATTCTTTTTCTTCTATTCACAATTGCTAATTTATCGATGAAGATAACTTCTTTTGTCTATAGATATCTGTTGTTTATTATTTTTTTACGATTCCAAAATATCTACTGTGTGTCTTTGAAGATGCATATGCTGTTTAAAGTATGAGGGCTATTTAGAAAGTAAGTTTCCTTAATATGTTGGAAACAATAAAAAAGAAGTTTTAGGTTAAAAAATATATCTTTATTTATTCTTTGACTCTTAAACTATTTTTCTACATAATCGCTTTCGACTTGAAAATATTTTTCATCTCTGTTTGAAAGTTTAAACAAACCTTGTTTAAAAAACGGACGTGTCCGGTTTTTGGAGCAATGATTTGACGGACCTCTGGATTTCTTCATTTGAAGCGAAGTGCTGGGCACCCAAGCTTTCTTTCAACTTTGGGAAAAGAAAACATTCAGTCGATGCGAGGTCCTGAGAGTAGGGTGGGTGATCGAAAATTTCCCATTTGAATTTTTTCAATAGAGTTTTTTTTTGGGCAGAATGAGGCCGAGCATTGTTATGGAAAAACCAGACATTTTTTTGACAAATTTCCAGGGCGTTTTCGTTCGATGGCATTTTTGAGTTTATTTAGCACTTTATAAAATCAATCCGGATTAATCGTGGTACTTGGTTTAAGAAAATCGACCAATAAAACACCTAACTCGTCCCTAAAAACTGTGGCCATAACCAGCCCAGCAGAAAACTGAATTTTCGCCTCTTTCGGAGCACACACCCTACTCTTCGGACCTCGCACCGAGTGAATATTTCCTTTTTCCAAAGTTAAAAGAAAGCTTGGGTAGCCAGCACTTCGCTTCAAATGAAAAAATCCAGAGATCCGTCAAATCATGGCTCCAAAAACCGGACACGTCTTTTTTAAACAAGGTTTGCTTAAACTTTCAAACAGATGAAAAATGTTTTTAAGTTGAAGGCAACTATTTAGAAAAATAGTTTAAGAGTCAAAGAATAAATAAAGATATATTTTTTAAACTAAAACTTCTTTTTTATTGTGTTTCCAGCATAGGGAAACTTACTTTCTGAATACCACTCGTATGTATATTCGGAATGTTTTTACTAAGCGCATTGTATTTGTGTGGGCACTCCTATACAGTTATACTAAGAACATGCATGTAAAACTGTTCCTCTATCATGGGGACATTGTGTTTTAAAGCTTTTAAAGCGGTGCTGCAATACGGTGGAGCCAAAGGTCGCTGTCAAAAGCTCGGTGAGACAAGATTGTAATATGGTGGAACCGTAGGTTCTATTACTGATTGCGCTGCCGTGTATCTCAATCGCAGATAAAGCCGCGGATAGCAGCTAGTTCATTATAAATTAGGAAATGCATAAAGTTTTTATTTCCAGTGGCGACTTGATATTGCATCGTTTAGTTACAATGTTCCAGTTCCACAATTTTTCTAAAAACTTTTGTTACGTACGTTAAAAACAAGCATCGCTTCATTCGATTATTCAGTAAATTTAACATTCGGGCTCGAAAAAACGTTCGCCTTGATTTTAGTGCTCGAAATTGGCCGACGTTTTGATTAAATTTCTCATAATAAAATGCCTTGGAATAGGAAAATATTCTAATTAAGCATTTGTAAATGTTATGCTGACAGTTTCAATTAATTATTTCCAGTTGCGTTAAAATGTCTGTTATAATTCAGTTCTAATAAAAACTCTTTTATAGAGGTTGTTTTAACAAAATAGAGAATAAAGTTTGTCATGCATTATCGTAATCCATTACGGAGCTTGGCACAAGTCCTGTGTGTCGTGAAACTCTGTACTTTAATCTGCAGATTAGTATTTTGATAAAATATTCTTGCATGCAATGTTGTCGTTTTATTTCCATATTAAATTTGTTTGCATTTGTACTTTAAAAATAGTATTTATAAAGGGATGTACAATGCCGTAACTAGGCCGTGTTGCGTCCGGTGCAAGCCTTCCCTCATAAAAAGAATGCAAACGGAAAAATTACTTTATGGTTTTTTCATTACTACGTATATAAATAAACACTTTTTCAATAACAAAAACGTGGACATTTACAAACATATCGTAAAACACCGTATGGAATTTATTATTAAATATTTGGTAAATAAAAAAGTAAATTAAAAAAAATCAAAGAACCCGACTGCGTAAAAAGAGAACAGAAAAAGTAGAAACAACATCAAATTATATATGTAGTCGGATGCATCAAATATTTTATTTTTGCAGTTACTACACGTATGCCTCCGACTGCATATTATCATTTGATCTTGTTTCTATCTTTTCTGTTCTCTTTTTACGCAGTCGGGTTCTTTGATTTTTTTAATTTACTTTTTTGTTGATATCTTTTTAATTTTGATCGATTAGTATCTCCGGAAAACAATTTGCATCTGTAAGTGACTGTTATAAATAAATTTAAGTAAATAAATGAAAAATTACATTTAAACACAGAAGTTGTACATATTTTTTTGTCATCACCTTTTTATATTCTTCATTTTGATACCCTACTGTATGAATTTGGAGAAAAAAATTTTCGAACCACACATTATGACACTTAAAATCTGCGTTTTTGATTTTTTTTACGTCACCTATCCTAGGTGACTTGGGTTGCCGCGACAAATCCAACGATACTTTAATTTTAGGAATCCGTTCAGCCGTTTGGATGATACGAGGTAATAAAGAATATTACGTATATACATATCCTCCTTGGCAGTCGAAAAAAAAAGCAAATACATACTGAAAAATTTAAGATTTATTATTTAACAAAAAAGAAATGATAAATTAAAATTTATAAAAATTTCTAGTGCCATATACTTTCATTCGGAAGTAATTTTTTCAAATTTCGTCATGTACATTCATTCTGAGGATTACGTTCAGTGCGAAGTACCGACGACGACGCCACCCTAGTTCCGGCACTGGGGATGTGAAAAGTTCAAGTTTCTGAATTTTTGATCCGTTTGAAACGCGAGATAATTAATAATAAAGTTCGCAATTTTCACAGTCAGCATATGAAAATTGCGAACTTTGTTATTAATTATCTCGCGTTCTAAACAGTCAAAAATACTGAAACTACTGGATTTATTAGAAAACGTTATTTTGCGTCTATGAAAAAAAATGAGCAAAATGTGTCGAAAAGTGATTTTTCATTATTATTACCACTCTAGAACTACTTAAAACGAAATTGGTAATTTTATAAATTTTAAAATAAAAATGGAGAAAAGACATCAAAATCAGTTCACAAATGCTGGAGATGTTAGGTAATACATATTACAAAAATCTATTTTTTTTAAAGTCAGTTTAAAACGACTAAACTGACTTAAAATATATTGAACCAATCCGTAATCGTTCTGAACAAAACGTTGTCGAAATTTTTACCCCTCGAAAAGTTATGGTTGAACTAACATTAGAAAAAATTATAACGACCATAAGAGACCTTGTACATTTATGTACACGCCCATGATTAAAATTATTGTCTTTTCAAAGTGGTCATAAAAATTGTACATTAGAAATATGAACCGACAAACATACATATCAATTTACAAAATGTTTTCACATAAAAAATAATTTGGTTGATATCTTTAAATAATAGTAATTATTTGGAAAATACGCCTGCAGTGGCACGGTTAGATTTCACAACGCAAATACTGAGCATCCCCTTGGAATCAATCCTGCCGGCGCCCATTAATACAGCGATACGAACAAAAAAGTTTTATTCTCGGTTTGCTGATTTTGCAAAATAGCAACTCTTATATAATATTTCATGCTATCAACAGCAAAAATACAATGAATTGTTCTATTATAACAAGCTAAATGGCTCGTTGATTAACAGACAATTTAACCGGAGTTAAGTAAATATTTCATTGTTTTAAAATCGAGGGTTCGTTTTATAGTACAGACTGCAGTGTAATGGCACGGACAGTGCAGTTGCACGATGAGTCTTTAATAGGTGGACGTAATTTATGTATTTGCGTTGTTTCCAAAACACGTGTTGGTCATGCAATCATTAAAGATGCAAATTGAACCATGTACAGGAAACACTCGCTTTGTCCGAATTATTATTAGTGTATTTGCCATATGGCCACATACAGTATTGGCGTCGGTCGGATGGCGGGACCTAGGGGTCGGACCAAAATTTCTCGACGTTTCATAACCTCCTAAACACATTGACACCATTTTTAAAAATGTTTATATATATATATATATATATTTATATACGTATATATATATATATATATATATATATATATATATATGTGTGTGTACGGGCAATAACTTTCGAAAGAGTTAATTGATTTTAACGAAATTTGGGCCACGTGTTGAAATCCATCACCGCAAGAAGCCTATTTAAAATGGGCGTAGTCGGGCCATTTTAAGGGTAGTTTTTAGGGGTTGAAAAAAGTTTTTGGGCCCCAAAATACCGAAAAAATGCTCAGAATCGTTTCAAAATTGACATTTAACCCGTTAGTAGCAATTAAAAAGTGCCTCTAAAATTTTAATAAAATCGGCTCAACAGGACCGGACTTACAAATTTTTTGAAAACACTAATTTGCAGATAGTGACATATTTATTGAAGGGTGTATTTTATTCGGTGTAGACGTTAGATTGATAATAATATTACAATTAAGAAAAAAAAATGTTATTTTAAGGGGTGTATTAAGGGGTTAAATTTTCTATTTTGCCCAAAACAAACTTAATTTCACATAATAAAATTATAAAACCACACGGCCCTATACAAGCAAATACACTATATTGTCGGCAGGGTTTTGGCACTGCGACCCGGGTTTTTATTATTATATCGACTTAGAATAGGACGTTAGAAAAGTTGAGGCGTGTAGCGATGCCGCTGTTTATATGGCGTTTTCATGATTTCTCTATTATAAACCCTCTGTTTCCAGGTTCTAATGTGAAAAAATTGGATTATCAAATTATTAGTAAAAAATAATAAATTGAAAATGTCATTTGGTACTAGGTTCAAATAACCGTAGCTGTTAGTGGTCTTAAAACATAAAAATTAAGGTCACTTACCCACCAGACGCCAAAGCTTTTTGGATGATATTTAATTGTTAGTATAATAAGAAGACTACGAGTTTCGTGTCGCAATGCAGTCTAGGTATTTCTAGCGGAAGAAGTTCTTGTCGAAACGATGTGTAAAAATCCCAGAAGGATATAAATATAAAGTCGCGGTGGCGTCGTAATCGCGTATTGACCAGAGAGTGGTACCAAACTATGAAGACTATAGTGACATTACGATTATTTTTTATTGTTTTAAAGGTTACCAGTTCCAGAGTTAATTGTACTTATTGTCTGTCCGCACTTGAACGGTTCAAATATGTAATTTTTTGCTGAAATCAGGTTCTAGAACAGTGCGGCCAGGCCAGCAAAAAAAACGAGTGATACAGAGAGGAAAATAACTGGAAGAAAATGTAGATCTGTTATTATGTGCAGTATAATGCACTCCGTTGGCTCGTTCCTTCTTAAACATGCACTATCTTTTGTTAATTTTTCCCCAGATTCTTCAAAAACTATACATACTGCCTTGTACAGTATAAAAAAAATGCACAAAAAACAAGGTAATAATAAATCGCATTTCGTGGCGGGTTAATTGTCGCTATGCTTGGACAATTACGATCAATTACTAACTTCAAACGAAGATCTACTGTACTTTAATTTACATATTATCACACTGTTGCTGTACTCTTTGATTCCTGCTTGCACTCATTATAGTTACTCAAAGCTATTTACATAATGAACGGTCAGTGGTAACTGGTTAACGTTGAAAACAAATCCCATTACATCGTTTGCTGTTAATCGGATCTAATAATGAAGGTCGGGAAAAGCAATGTTGCTTAAAAAAATATATATCGTAAATAAAACTCATAATAATTATTTAAACCTTCCAATTGGATGAAACATTTAATATTACTTTTTATAGAAATTAGTTTCACGGGTAATTGGAATAAAAAATCAATTTAAACACTTATTGATTGCAACGTTTCGTCTTTATTAAATCAAGACTTTTTCAAGCTCTCAGCATGTTTAAATTATAATAAAACTATGATATAAAAGGCAATTTTGCATTACAAAGATCAATAAAACAAAACGTTGCAATCAATAAGTGTTTAAATTGATTTTTTATTCCAATTACCCGTGAAACTAATTTCTATTATTACATATTTTGGAATTGAACTGTAAAGATGAATTACTTTTTATGGTTAATTTACTCCGTAAACAAATATTTTGATAAAATTGAATTTAATGTTAAAAATATAGATTAATATGAAAGAGCATGAGAATAGCGTGTAGAAATGGCGTAGTTTGTATGGCCTTTCCATGACTCTTCTATTACAAGCCCCCATAGTTCTAATCTGAGAACTAAGAAAGCATCGATTTAATTTTCAATATATTACTAAAACATATTGAACTGAAAATAAGAATTGGAGTTAAACTGTTCGCCCCCAATAACTCTGGCACTAGGGGGCGTAATAATAATAAAAATATAATGAATCGGCAATCACTGGTCATCAAAAATGTCTAACATTTAAAATTGCATTTGAACCTCTGTTTATAATTTAATATTTTGCGAAGTTTTCGTGTGTTTTTTTGACATCTGAACGGACAAAACGAATTTTTAGTTTGTTTGACTGTGTACCTGTTTGTTTGTGGAGGCATAATTCGAAAACGACTGGACTGATTTGAACTCGGTACACTATATCAACTGATACGACAATTTAAATATAGAACTTTTCTGCTCACGAATTCACTTGTTGAAATTAACCGAAATTAGCTCTCTTATATGACATGGATCAGAGTTTTGCTATCCCATTCTCTGCCCTATATAAATAAGCGTTTCACAAAGAAATACAAGTCACAAATCAAAATTATAACCATAGAGAAATTAATCAGTATTTAAGCGAATTTAATATACCGACAATCTTCGATCGTAAAAGAAAGCAGTGAAAATAAAAAACTACAAAATAGCAATGTAATTTTGTATACTTATAGCTTCCATCTCCGCATTGATTGGTTATAATAATTTGTAGATCGGATAAGATACATTTCCCGGCAAGGCCGATATCATCAACAAATCTGCTGAAAAATGTATATTTGCACGAGCGAAATTGGAAATTTAGAAATTCAGTATCTAAAATTAGCTTTTATGTGTTGCGCTTTTGAAACATAATTACTTTATTGGATTGGTTGCTCTATATTCGTGAGATGCAAATAAAATATGTTGTCATTAGCATTTAAAATATAATGGTTCAATACAAACTTTTTATTCAACTTAACTTCATGTGCAAGAGTAAGTTCATTTTGATTAAACCTTTATGCCAGTAAAATCGTATGTTTATAAGTATATAACACGGAGTAAGTGGCAAAATTTCTCAGATTGCAATACCAAAAACTATTTTATGCTTTGCGACAAATATTATAAGATACGTTTTTACTATTTAGTTCAATATTTTTGTACTATTCGTCCAAATGCCGAATTGTTTTAATTTATATTATTAATTAATATAAAACCTAGATAGTAATCGTTTTTCGTTACATATTTTTGAACAAATATAGAGTATAGTACGTGCCATGGATCTAAAAGACTCGGAAGTCAGATGCAAATGGAGGCTTGCGCAGGTACAGTTGAAAAGCTACAAACTTACGCTATATTATTTTTTTTTATTTTTCTTTAATCTAAAGGTCTAATTCCTTGCATAAAGTCATCCAAAAAATTATTTTTCGTGCTTGTCTATGCAAAACTCTATTAGGCATCTTGATCCAATTAACAATCAAAGAATCAACTTAACAATAGCGTACTGGACTGTACTTTATAGCAGGAAAGCGACAATTGACAAGACAACCAGCGATAACCAATCACCGACGAGGGCACGTTCTGTGCCGGTAACTGGGAGGTGTGGGAGTCTTCCTTTCCCACTAAACAACCAGGATGGCTCTAAAATATGCATTTGCGACGCTGTTTGTGACTAACTTCAGAGCCTTTTAGAACCGTGGCGCGTATTATATCTATCATTGATGCGTAAATTAGATCCTTTAGTCTTATCCAGGAATATAACAATTAATATATCTGTTAATGGGAAAGAGTATATAGACGTATTATTGGCTCGCTAAGGTATAGTTAATATTTCTGAACGACTAGCGAGTTGTGTTGACGAGGTTGCGTAGAAGACAATTTATCATGAATGATTCAAAATGCGCTTATTTAACAATCGCAGCCGTTTTTCACAATGCTGTCCACGTGTTCTTTTGTATAGTTGTTGCGTGGGGGAACTTGGGACGGGGGCCATCGTGCAGTTGTTTAGTTTTGTTCCATTGATCTGGTCACGGTCGCGAACTGGTGTACGATGACCGGACTCTGTAATGTGCGAGTGCAACATGAGTGTGTTGTGCCAGGACTTCCAGTATAAGAACTACCAATACCACTTACACTGCAAGTATGTAGAACTATTTATATAAGAATGTAGTTCCACTGTATCTTTATAGCGTTCCGTACTAAAATTGTAAAAGCACTGCGGTGTCTGTCCGTCCGTCCATCATTCCGTTTGTCACATACTCCCAGAGCCAAACGATAAAACCCGGGTCGCAGTGCCAAAACCCTGCCGACAATATAGTGTATTTGCTTATACAGGCAGTGTGGCTTTATTTTGCGAGCTTAAGTTGGTTTTTGGGCAAAATAAAAAATTTTACTCCTTAATACACCCCTTAAAATAACATTTTTTTTCTTAATTGCAATATTATTATAAATCGAACCTCTATACCAAATTATATACAACTTTCAGTAAATAATTCACTATTTGTAAACTAGTGTTTTCATAAAATTTATAAGTCCGGTCCTGTCGGGCCGATTTTATTTAAATTTTAGGGACACCTTTTAATTACTACTAAAGGGTTAAATGTCAATTTTGAAACGATTCTGAGAATTTTTTCGGGTTTTTGGGGCCCAAAAACATTTTTCAACCCCTAAAAACTACCCTTAAAATGCCCCGATTACGCCCATTTTAAATAAGCTTCTTGCAGTGATGGATTTCAACACGTGGACCAAATTTCGTTAAAATCAATTAACTCTTTCGAAAGTTATTGCTCGCACACACACACATATATATATATATATATATATATATATATATATATATATATATACACGTATATAAATATATATATATAAATATATATATAAACATTTTCAAAAATAGTGCCAAAGTGTTTAGGAGGTTATGAAACGTCGAGAAATTTTGGTCCGACTCCTAGGTCCCGCCATCCGACCAACGCCAATAGTGTATGTTGCCTTATGGCAAATACACTAATAAGCTAGAGATTTGAAATTTGGATAGCTGAAACTTACTATAACCCAATCATGTGGTTTAGATATGAATAAGTTATAATAATGGGGGCTCAAACATGTTTTGATAAAAATTCAACTCCATTGAGTGGTGTGTCTAATAAGAACTAGTGATCTATATTTTTTATAAATTATTATGTTCCTTTTTGTTTTAGAAAAAATTAGAAACTGCGATTATTGCTTGTCCTACCCCATTTATTCGTAAATGTAATGGAAAAAATTTGAATGAAATTTAATAAGAGTATCATAACATTGATAAAACCAGCTTAAGGCTCTGAAAATGAAAATAAATTTTTCGAAACGTTGGCCACTAGCGTAACATTGGTAAAGCTTATTTCTTGATCCTCAACCAAACCTTCCTTTACTGTGACATTCTATTGGATCAACACTACTAAATTGCTCACAAATCCCAACATTTCAACATTTGAGTGTTTTTAACATACTTAAAAAAAAGAGTTACCTTATATGCCTACCATTTGTGAAGCGATTTTGATTTTTTTTCGATTTAATAGGACATACCTTCTGGGTGGTCCCACATTCAGTCTACATAAATCGGTTCAGTAGTTTTTGGTTAGCTTAGTAATATTAGTGCAAACTTCGTATTGCAAAGTCATTAAAAAATGTTTTTAAAAAGCCACTGAAGATTAAAATAATAAAATTGTGAGATCGGTGCCAATTAAATAAAAGTACATATATATGATACATAAAAAGTTGTTATAATTTTTTAATCTAATGTTTTTTTTAAAGATTCTTTTTTTTTAGTTTTTTTTTTACGAGTAGGTACTATCGTAATCCACGCGCCTTCGTTCGATTATTAATTTTATGTGTAGTTAATGCTAAAACTAACAGCGCTGTTTATGTCTCGATTTAATGTATATATGTGATGTTAATTTTTTTAGAAAGTACCTACCAAAAAATTAAATGCACTGTATATTCTTACATTAACCATATAGAATAGCACCATTAATTTGATAGGACTTAGAGCTTCACATTTAATTTTCAAACAGTTTTATTACACTGACAGCTGTCATTTCGTAAGACGCTCCTCTCAATTTTTTACAATATGAAAATCAATCGGCAGACAGTTTAAAGCATTTTCTCTTATATACGGTTTACATCATTATAAAGAATATCATTCTGCTAGCCCCTATTTTAGCAAGTAGAGACGCGCTTTTTAGAGAGAAAGTTATCATAGCCGACTGAAATATTCCGTCAAAAATGTATTTTACTGCACCTTCAGTGTCTGTCCTGCAATATTTTAAACAGTTTTATGTAGCTTGACCCCGTCTATTTGTTTATAACTATCTTTGTTTCAAATCTTGCGACAACTTTTTTACCTACTTTCCGTTAACCGGTTGAGCTGAAATTTTGCACATATTCCGGTGACAATACAATTTTATGATAGCTAGCTGACCTTCGAGGGAAATCGCATTTTTACTAAATTACACTAAAATTTAAAAAATAAATTAGATAAGAAAACTTTTAAGGTAAACGGTTTTATTTTAAATCATCAACTGTACCAAAAACTAGAAAATAATCTGGAACTTTTAACAAACGAAAATAAAAACGTAGGGCACATAAAAATTTGTACTGTATAATCAAATAATAACGACTTATCTAGAAAAATGTGTTTTCAAACCCTCTAAAAGAAATATTTCAAATACGCACCGCGTTTTTATTTTAGTATGTTAAATGTCCCAGATTATTTTCAAGTTTTCGCTATAACTGATGATTTATTAAAACCGTTTAACTTAAAGTGTTTTACCTATTTTATTTAATTAAAAAATTAAGGACGTGATCGAGGATACAAAGAAGAAAATGCTAAAAAATCATTCTTAAACAGTATTGCACTTATTTTGCCTGTTTGGTCAAAAAATAAAACATGTTAAGAAACGTAACTAGTTGTTAATAAACAAATATTGTTTTCGAAAGCATCTAAATTTCAAAAAGCTTGTTCCATTTTATGGTTGCAGTTTTCTTTTCTTTGGTTTCATAATTTTCTATCAACTGTTCTGCTGTCCCCAGATAAATCAATGTGGTGAACCGTTCCTCCTGTTTGGTTAGTTTGCTGATAAATTTCTGATCAAAATTAACGCACAACTTGGTTTTTCAGCAATATTTCTAGTGTTCAAGAAATAATTTTGTTTTCCGGTGAACACAGGGCATAAATTCAAAAGCATCGGATAACCTGTTTAACGATTTTCTGCGTGCAAAATCTCTGCAAAACTGTATGTGCGTCGAAACCAATTCTTCACCCAGAATATAAATTGGTTTCCTTGCAGAAGTATTGCTAATCTTTGTCATAGTAGTTCACGAGAATCGGGTGATTTTAAAACTTGCCCTGGTTTTATTCGATAAACGTGTGGTTTTAGAATCCAGTCCAATAATTCCTTGAATTTTAAAAATGAAAGACTGAATGATGCATTAATTTTGAATAATTGAACAGAGTACAACTGACTGTGGAGACTGTTTTATACAGAATATATGTGGCTATATGTGAAACTAATGTATAGAACGCTTTCATATCCGTTAATAAGGAAATTAATCATCACGTTGTAGTCGTCAGCTGTGATTGCATCTCGACACCCCCAACTGCATACTGATGCCATATGTCTGCTAGCTTGTTGTTCCTATATATTATTTGTAGGTATTGATATGTTACCGGCTACCTGACAATTATGATGGTCTGTAAGGTGCAGAATAGCTTAAAAAATTGAAGTATGCAAGTAATTCAAGAATTACCAGACCCGACAATTCATTATAAATATTTCATTAGCTCTGTAATTTCGATGAATATTAACTTTATGACAGTTTTTCCTATCTCATTCGTAAGCACTCCCTTAAAATTCAGTTGCGAAGGCTGCTAATTTAAAATCCACCACCATTACTTTTTTTGCATATTGAAAAATATAGAAAAATCTGATTTAAAAAAGGTATCTTAACTAATTTACACATTCAACGGCCGTTTCTTAGTCTAAATACAGATCAAATTACACGAAACTGTCCTTATGATGCCAAATATAACCCGCTATAAATTCCAGTTACTATTTGATCTCCGATTGAGATCATAGAAAATTAATGAATTCAACAAGACTAATGTTTGTAAACATTTTCGGATCATTTATAATTTTCGCCATAGTGTTTTCTCTGTGTTCTCAGTCCTATAGTACATCCGGTTAACTATCGCGCCTAATAAATGTGCAAATTTACTAGACAATTTCAAAAAAATTCAAAAAATTACTTCTAGTACCCTAAAAACTTCCAGATTTTCAAGCTAAAACTACTTAAATAGGACCCGCACTATGGTTGTATCCAACTCTAAACGGATGGGAGAGAAGCAGTTTTCTGAATTCAGCTGCTTTCAAAATTTTTTGAACAATAGTTTCCGATGATAAGTTCCAAATCTTCTAACTACAGCTTCCACTAATTACTTCTTGTTTGCGAAATCTCACTGACGGTGAATGCTTAGCATAGATAGCTCATTTAACATATTTTCACCAATAACTGCTTCAACTTGAACAGGAGTCAGCTACGGCCTTGACTCACACTGAGTCGTTTTATTTCGGTCTGATTAGTATTTAGATTATACGTATTTCAAATTCTTTTACATTTTTCGTATTACGCGTATGATAACTTGCTTGAGATGGCAGTTTTTATCCAAAGCTACTGCGTGTTGTTGAACATGATTAACGTTTCGTCGTTTATGTTTTTGCAGTTGGCCATCGATACCGCCTCAGAACCGCAGTGGCGGCAGCGGTACATGCAGCAGTCGACTGGGTGGCGGAGACCCTCTGCTTCCGTCGCCGGCTTCGCCTAGCGCTGTGATCGTATCACCAGAGACGTTGAGCCACCACTCATCTCCGGCTAGACATCAGCATCAGCGGCATAGCGCGGGACCCCGAGTTATCACGGGTGTTACGCCCTCTTGTTCACACCATGTCTCGCTATCTTCGCCTGTCAGGTATGTACTCAAATATAATTAAAATCTGTTCGTCTTGTAGGTAGGGATGTGCAAGTCTCCGAAAAATCTAGTATTGTTCTATTAGTAAAAATTACTCTTTTATTTTGTATTTAAGATAAGTGAAAAAAGTAGAAAAATATTTCTCGTCGTAGTGCTTCACTGAAAAATCGAAACGAAAAATCCCTACTTGTCAGAACGTTTGATAAACGAGAACTGACGTTTAAAATTAAATGTTATGTTACACAAAATTGTTTCTCCCGAGAAATGAATTTTCCTGTTTTTATCATGAATTGTAAGGCATTCTGTTACGAAACACTAGGTGCTTTAAAAAAAGTTTTTTTTATCAGTTTGAAACTTCGAATAAAGATATTATATTTTTATAAAATATGAACTTGAATTTTGCGATTATTCTTTTTAAATATTCGCACGACTCTAAGACAAGATATTTGAGAATATAGTCTACATATTACTGTCGTCTTTTCCCGCTAAAATGTCGTATTTGTCATGTTTATTTCAGAAACGTAGTGGTAAAAAATTTATTATTTATGAATAGATTCAAAGAACAAATTAAATAATTAACATTACAAAAACGATATTTTATAACTGATTTCTTTTGCATATATTTTTCAGTTTTTTTCTCATTATCATGTTAGATCGTTGATTTTATTAAACTCAGTGATAAAACTTATGTTTTATTTGGAAAAACATGGGTATGCGTACTTATGTGCGCATTCTTTGGTGTGATTAAAAACTAATTACCGAAAAACTACTACAACGATATATGGCAAAACTTGTTCACTAATGTAGTCAGTGGTTCGCTACCTTTATTTTGTTGTTAGCTCTTTTCTACTAGCAGCTTCATCCTGTTAATTTTGATGTTACAAATTTCATAATATGTGTTACAGTGTGCGCGCGCTTCTGCGAGCTTCTTATCCTGTTAGTTTTGATGTTACAAATATGTGTTACAGTGTACGCGCGTATCGTAAAAATTAACTCGTCATTGTTTCATAACGCACCAAAAGAAGTTTAAAAATTAAATTCAAATTAAAATGCTTTCAATCTTAAGCGAAACGTAAAAATAACTGTTCATAAAGTACAAAAAATCGTATATTGGTGACTAGTGTTTTATATGAGAGCCATTAAAATGAAATATTGTTTTGGTTTTGTTGCAGACAACTGCCGCCTCCTCCGCAGTCCTCTCCCGGTCCGTTGGCCGTGGCGCCGCTTAGTTACCACTCACAGTTTCCCTCGCAGTTGCCGGCGCTAAGAAGGCCCTCGAGGGTAGAACGACAGATCGAATGGAAACAATTGGGAGCGTAAGTATTCACAATAATTATATAATAATATCGGCAATCTGTGGATATGTACAATGACATTTAGTTTCTGTATTTTGTAAAATGATCCGGGATATAGCATTTGGCATCACTTCGAACTTGTATTATTTAGAGATTATTATTGTTAATCGTATCGTTTTCCAATAATATTTTCAGGTCTTTTTAGGCTTTCACATTACGTTTATTAACATATTTACAACTGTCTAGTCGTGCAGGGCGCCGTTCTAGACCTATAAAATTGGAAATGTTCAACCCTATCATTGCATATTGTTAAAAATTATTGATTTTTATTTTTAATTTCACAATTTTGCCAATGAATTGTGTAGAATTATTAATTATTAAAAAAATAAAATGTAGCAGTCTGCAATTCAATAGGGATGTTGACTGTATTCAAATAAAAACATAATTTTAACGTTACTTGGTAGTTTCCATGATAAAAATACTTTAAAACAATATTTTTTACTTATTTTTATTATAAGGAATTTAATTAATATGTATCTAATAAATAAAACGTAATTAAATCACTCTCAAGTCACGTGACAACAAACACCAATCAGAGTGCATAAAGTCACTTGTTCGTAAACATCATCAGACGCTGTTCACGCTGTCAAAAGCCTTCATTGTTTGGTTAATATTTAGAGTGTAATTTATTATTATTTATTTATAGGAAACGACATATAACTATAGCCCCGTCAGTTTAGCAGCGTTTATGAACATATGACGTCACAGCAGTCACGTGAGAAGTATGGGCGTTTCGGAGCGAAATTTGAAACGGAATTTAAAATGCATGATTTTTAAAGTTTGAGTCGTATTTAAAAAATAGTAATAAATATTTGTAGCTATATTAAGTACTTATGCACGATTTAACACAGTTTCCCAAAAATAGTCAACATCCCAATTAATACTTCACTAGTTCTCAGATTAGCACCTGTAATCTCTGTAGGTGTTTGTGATAGATAAGACATGGAAAACTTCTTTAATTATTTTGTTGAGTAAGCCTTTCAATTTTTTTAAGAACGAAACGAAACCGCCCGTATACTTTGAATGACCCCTCAGTATCATTGTTCATAAAATAAGTACCCTGTACTTTGAGTGTATTCCGTACGCATAGTTCTAGCATTAATATTCACATACGCATTGTGTTCTCCCGTACGTGTAGGAATAGCAAGTACTTATCTGTTGTTGTCAAGTGGTTGTTTGCACCCCTTGTTAGAGTTGTACATGTGTGTCTGATTGTTGTAAACGCAGACACTGCTCAACTGGTACAGTGACGGCCACAGCATTTGTCTAAAGGGGTTTGAAATATATATGTGCATGATAATTGTTATTCAAATTATCTTGAATGTCAAATCTCATACCAACTTTACTCAGTGAATATAGAACTAGATGAAAATACTATGCTATCCATAAAAAGACATCAAAGTAGTTAAAAAATGAACTTGTATATACATATAAAAGAATTTTTATTTTATTTAGATACCAGATAACATCTTCAAAAAATAATCTTCTGGCGCTTGTAAATTGATATACAAAATTTAAATAGAAGTCTGTAAAACTGAAAGGCTAAGTATGTACCACACTACAGTAAAGCGTCGGTAATCCGGACATTGATTCTTCGGCCATTCGTACTTTTTTATCAACATGTCGCCATTCGGATTCTTGATGCAAATTTTGCTAATCCCGATCATTTCGATGAATATTTTAATTCGGATTCATGTAGCCATGTGGATATTTATTATTCGTGTATTTAAGGTTTATATATGTCGCAGGATAATCGAAATCATCGGATCTTCGCGAAAAATAAATTAGGTAGCTGACAAGCATGCGTTAGTTAATTTTTACATGTAAAACCATATTATCTAACCATGCAAATGAAGAGGAAATTTCGTAATATTTATTTCTACTCGTCATCTTGTCACCGCACGCTTAAACAGAAATTTTATTTTATTTATTATAATAAGTATATCAGATGTCAATATTTTTAAAGTTGGATTGGTCCAATTGGTTGGAGTTTTTCTTATTGTTATAACAATGTCACAGTAGTTTAGTCTGATAACATGTTTTCATAATCAGTACGATTTCCTGAACTGATTACAGCAAAAAAGTTGTATCCGAATTCAGTTCGGAACGGCGGCGTTTATGAATTAGTGAATTCTATTTTTTTCTATATATTTTTTTTAATTTTTTAGTTATTTTTTTATGTTATTCAATTGTTATATAATATGTAGCTATCATCGTATCGAAAGTGAATTTTTACATATTTCAGTTGGGAGCTAATGGAATATTATTGCTTTACGTCTTAAATATATAATGTTCTAATAAACATTTATAATTAATAATTAAGTTACGTAACTAAAGCTTCGTTTTATTTAATACGAATTAAAAATAAAGCTCCTATTTTTTGACCCGTTACCTACACCGCTGATTTTATATGATACAATGTGCGTAAGCTTGAAACAAAAGCTTACCAACACGTCAAGAGTTATGTTCTGTACGTCATTAGGCATTAGTCATTAAACAGGGGCTTATTATTTTGGTCTCCTAGACATTTGTTGCACATGAGTGGACTAAGTGCAACATAGTTTGAAATTGAAACTAGAATAATAATGTTACATTTTGTATTGTATTCCACAAAAGTTAGAGAAGTTTCAGGGAAATTAAAAATGAGTTGCATAATTGCAAATGTAATTATGCAGAAAATAATCTGCACTAAAAATCTAGACGTCTTCACGAAATGATTGAACCAAAAACCAATAATTTTTAAATCTGAAAAGTCAATCTAAATATATACCCCGTTGTAAACAAAATTACAAAATAAGTGTCCGATATGAAAGATATGAAAACATGTTCAGTTGCAACCAGTGTTCGGCAAAAAAAAAAAATTCGATTTTAATTATCTAATTATTTTGAAAAATTAGTAATATTTCTTCTATCTTTACTAACTTTCGAAGAAATAAATAATTAGAACCTTATATTACTATTTTTTTTTTTTAATTAATAGTTAGCAAAAATTTTTTATCAATATTCGTGAAAAATCAGTAATTAGAGAAAATATTACTAATTATTTTTAAAAATTAGTAATTAGAAAAAAAATATATCTAATTATTTTAAATAATTAATAATTAGAAAAAACATTACTAATTTTTTTCAAAATTAACTGGACGAAAATATTTTTAATTCTACCGGGAGAATTAAAAATATTTTCGTCCAATTAATTTTGAGAAAAATTTTGAAATAAGGGTAATTATGAGGTGCAATGCAAGCGCTGCAAAGCAGAAAACAATGAATTTGCATTGATAATTTATATTATTTATAAAAAATATGTTTAATAAACTACGTTATTCAGTAATGATTGGTACTCAGTAATTAAACCATGTTACCTTAATGTATAAATTTAATAGTAATTACTAATTAGAAAAAACATTACTGATTATTTTTAAAAATTAGTAATTAGAAAAAAAATATGACTAATTAATTTTAAAAATTAGTAATTAGAAAAAAAAATTACAAATTATTTTTTGAAATTAGTAATTAGAAAAAAAATTACTAATTGTTTTTTAAAATTAGTGATTAGAAAAAATATACCTAATTTTCAAAATAGTTAGTAAATAGAAAAGAAAATTACCAAATTTTCTGGAAAAATTAGCAATTAATAGCAAAATCGTTAGCAAAAATACAATTTTTGCCCATCACTGGTTGCAACTCTAAACTTTTAGTATTTTTTTGTGTTCGACAATTTTAATATGTTGGAAGCTTTTTTTATACGTTTATGTCGACCGTAGTTGGATTTGTTATTGAAAAGTAACTTTAGGCCTTTTAGATTATTCATTGATAACGTTTCAAATATCTCGAAAACTATAAAAGATGTACGCATACTACTTTCGCTAATTTAGTACCTAAACATATTGTCACATGCAAAACTGCAGACATACAAAATAATGTGTGAAACATATACTTAATCCTATTTTTGGCTTTGCCGTAGTCGGGTAAAAGATGCAGACTTGTTAAGTCGTTTATTTACGACAACTCACGTTTGTCGTTATCAAATGACTAGCCAGAAATATAATAATTAGCTTCTTTCCAGGAATAAATAAGCTTAATATTATATCCCACCAAAAAAAAAAAAGATATACTACATCGTAAATAGTCCCGATGTCAGAAGAATGCGACTTCAATCCAAGTTTGCGGCATCCGATTCTCGCTGTTTTCTCTTCCCTTTTGTATCGATTTTGTCCTAAAGCACAGATTAGATGGCTTAAAGCTACCAGTTGATCCTGTGGTAGAAACTTTCCTTCTTACTTACTGTCTGTCACAGTTTCTATATTCGTTAAAAGATTTGCAGCTGCCAATTATATTAGATCTTAAACAATAGGATTATAATGCAACATTAAATCGTGTCTTAATAAAAATATTAATTATTACGGAAAACTCGGAAAGTTTATTTGCTAAGAATATCGACAATATTATAGAGTGCGCGTCTAAAGTATACCCTATTCCTCCCAACTCAACTTTTTTATTAATTGAACTGATGAGTTCAAACAAAATCTAGGTTAAATCTGATCACATAAACTATCTTTGCAAAATGAATTTGTTTTTGGAAATTTTTAGATAACATGTAGGGTCATGCTTCACTTCATTTAAAAGGTATTTCAATTATTTACACACTCGTTCAAAAAAATTTAAAGTCCAATAACCAATTATTGTTCCTTCTATATTTACAAGTAAATTCAAAACATAATAAAATGCAGGCAAGTCGAACATTTTCACGAAGCAAAACAGTTTGCTGGAAAAAATCTGGCTACGCATATCACAAACTCAGAATTACCATTTAATTGAAACTAATTCATTGATTTTTAAAATATATAATAATTATCAGTTTTGCTGTAGTAAACCATTTCATTTGTAGTGAAATAAATTATGTATTGTTGATAAAATATTTTTGATTTGGTATATCTAACTTCTATATCTATCTACATATATAAAAGAAAGTCGTGTTAGTTTCACTATTTATAACTCAAGAACGGCTGGACCGATTTGGCTGAAAATTGGGGGGAGGTAGCTTAGAACCAGGAGACGGACATAGGATACTTTTTATCCCGGAAAACGCTAGATTCCTGCGGGATTATCAGAAAACCATCCATGGCCTCCTAGATTCTATGGTATAACACGCCACGGACGAGTTGATGGTTAACGAACAACTAATTATAAATTCGAGCGAACGAACGCAGTGAGTGAGTGAGTAATGAAACAAATAATTATAAATTCGAGTGAACGAACGAAGTGAGTGAGTAAGTAATGAAACAAATAATTATAAATTCGAGTGAACGAACGGAGTGAGTGAGTGAGTAATGAAACAAATAATTATAAATTTTGTTTTTTGGCAATTTTGATTATTCTTCGATTTTTGAACATTCACAATAAAAAGCGATTGTGCAACCCATGCACCAAAATACATGGCCAATAAAGAGTCATTAAAATACTTGATTTTTTTATTTATATTTATTATCCTAATAAAAAATTGAACTTAATAAGGCGGAACAAAGTTCGCCGGGTCAGCTAGTATATTTATAAATCGCAGACAAATAAGCTTTAAAGCATACATATTTTGATTTTTAAATGAAAAAAATAGGCATGTTATACATATAATATTAAATTTAAATCGTGTAATTTAAATAAAAAAAAAAAACGTTAATAACTTATTTTATGAGTCACAAGGTTCCGTGAATTATTCACAATATGTTAAATTTAACTGGCGCTGCTTGCGGCCATAGTAGAATTAATGTACCATCTAAAAAAGTTTCTGGCAATGGAATCAGTCAGAAGTCACGCACCGACGTCCCCGAGCTGAACTTAATTTCCTTTCTGTTTAATTAAACTACTGTTAAGTGTTTTCATTTCATTCCGTGCACATTTTTCATTGCACGGGACTCTTTTTTGTTTCATTGTAGAAATAATGCTAGTTACTGGTCGACGGTCGTATCAAGTGAGTAACGGCTACATTGAAGTTTGATAAATATCCTAAATATATACCCGGCGGCTGACATATTCTCGACACCAATAGCTGATTAATATTAGATATGTTCGTTGATTAAGTCTTCGAACGGTTCTAGAACACTTTGAACTAAATCAGAATTGTTAATGGTAGTTAGAATTTTCTTTTCCAACAGCAGTTCCGAGTGTCATCTCTGCGCTGTTGATATAACATTACGTTAAAATATATATTTGTTTGTGGATGATTATAATCAGTCCCGAGATTATTATTATATCTCTACTGGAACCTAATTCAAACAACCCGTGAAGTCCGAAGAGGTTGTAGTACCCACAAACACTAGAATTCACAGAATCATTTCAGAACTGCACCAAACAAACACACTTATTATAAATATGTATGCATTTAGAATTTTTGTCTGTACGAGCAGAGAACGTCTGGATCAATTTTTGTTAATCTTGGTACTTTTTTAATTATAATATTCTTTAAAATGTATGCCACTTTTTATTGAATTATGTTTATATTATGATAAAATTCGTGTTAAAATCAACATAACCCACACGAAACCACGAGTTAAATACAAAACAAATATAATTTTAAGTGGTCGTTCATTCTATACGAAAACCGTGACCGCAAGAAATAATTTAATTTCATCTCGTAACACAATATATACCAAATTATTAAATTATATACCTAGCTAAGTAAAACACGCGTTTTTTTTTTGTTTTTTTTTTTATTAAAACGATAGGGCTTCGGTAGCAAGGCCATTACCTCCAAATCTATAACTGATCACTGTATATTGTATATATATAACTGTTTATCACTGGTTAGATTTTGTTGAGAAGTTCCGTGATTTTATTATTGTTGACTACAAACATTCACATCTCTCTAGCGGTCAGCTATTAATTCCCGACTCTAATAATAATTTTTATATTGACATTTCAACGTTTTGCCGTGAACTGTAAAAACACTTTTTCCATATACAAAGTTAACCTTTTTAAGTGTGATTTTCTCAGCTTGACCTAAATACTGAAGAGCATCGGTTACGTATGATCGTTTAAGTGTATTAACAAGCTATTACCTTTAAAAGGTGATCAATTGGTGTATATGCTGCATCAACCACGCATAGTATAATGCAATCATTGGAGCTTAAACTTTTCAGTACTGGTTCAGCTTCACCAACTTATTGAATTATATTCATGACATTGAACTCGACCAAACTGTGATGTTATGTTTATGCATCAAGCCGTAAAAGTAGGTGCTGCTCAAGTATATATTTTATACTGTTGCTGTTATGAAATTTCAGAAGACGGTGGTTTATTAGATGTGGTTGGTATCGTGCTCGTGTAAAAAGTGTTCACATTTTTGACACTATTGCGTGTGTTACACAAAAGTGTAACCATAGATTATAAGCCTAACGTACACTTTTCAGTGTAAATATCACTGAGTTATCTACACTACATTAATATACCAAACACACTAGATATTGCATTTAATACCGCAATTAGCAAAACAAATATAAACGAGAACTGTAACCTTCATAGGTTACAGTTTTCGTTTATATATATATATATATATATATATATATATGTATATATATATATATATATAAGTATGTGTGGCATACAGTTTGGGAGCTCGGATAATCATTTAATATATCGTTTGGGCTCTTTTGCCGTCTTAAGGGAGCGGCACCCAATGAACAAAATCGTTTGATTGTCAACTTTGGGAGCTTCACCCTGAGACGTCTATTGATAAAAATTAAAACTACATAGAACCATTTTGTGAAATGAGAGGTCACTGCGAGTATTATTTCAGCGGTTTTTTATGACAAAAAGTATGCAACCTTTGCAGGAATCTATTGGAGTATGGGGTATTTCATAATAAAATAATATTTTTTACTGTCAAAAACCGTAAAAATTTCTAAATGAAGTATGGTTAGGTTTCACACATAAAGAAAAGGGAAGTAAGTAGTCAAGAATAAATGTAAGTAAAATTCATATAATTCTATAAAAAAGTGAATTATTAATATAATTTACACAAAAAATAAATTTAATTATTTTCAGTCATTTATTAACGTAGAAAGACGAAAATTACGCGACAACTCAAATATACATTTGAATATTCTGATACGTTTATGAACGTAATACATCTTATAGAAACTGCCCGCAAATTTGATCTTTTTATATACAAGGAACATTTGAACAACATTAAATAAAGGTAAATATTTATTTTTATAAGTGTTTATTTCCAGATAATCAAAGCGTTGTTATGTCAATTCTTTTTAAACGGTACTAGTTACTTTGTCAAATTATCGCCAAGGCTCCCGATATCATGTAAACTGAATCTTTTCACTCTAACAACATATCAAACCCATGTCGAATATTAGATTTACATGAGATTCGTCGACAAGCGTTAAAACGTCCGTACTGACGATGCAAAACATTTTCATCTATTGACATTGGAAAATTTTCATATCGATGGAAATACCTTTCCATTCGAATAATTTCATCGAAAAAATTAACTCGAAACGATCTTAGTAATAAGTATTAATAGATCAGTGATAATTGAGAGTATTGTATTAAAATTATGTTCTCATATTCACAGGTTATTCAAGTACTATCCAACAATGGATGTTCAACAATGTCTGCAAATATAGGGCCCGAAACCAACAACGATTCTGTAAATTACTCTGTTCATGTTTTAATGTAAAATTGATATATTTGCTTTTTTTAATAAAAAACTAGACAACAGAACATATCTTTAATTTTTTCATACATTTTTATTTATTATTTATTTTGACGTAGCATCTACATTGCGGAATGCGTATTATGACTAATTAACAACGAAATCTAATATTTGATAACAGAAATAAACAAATTTATTAACGAAATGATAAAACAAAAATAGGTATTTCTTATTTCAGTCTTAACATATTTAAAAAAAACACGTATTAAAATATTGTACATGCAATTGTTGACGAAATATGTAAATAAACCGTAAGCCTTGTTTACACGAGTAAACAAGGCTTACGGTTTATTTACATACGAGTACTCGGCCGAGACACTGAACTCGGCATCGACTATTAATTTTGCTGATGAGATACTGCTGATTTTCTCTGTCGTTTCGATTCGGCTTGTACCCAGGATTTTACATGAGCGACAGTTCGTTTTTTCAATTCACTATGCTTTGTTATCGTGTCGAAGCATTTCTGCGAATTCGGAACCTTTCCTGTAGCTATCTCAGTATCAAAAAGTTTTCGCGCAACTGTCCTTTCTGGTGTAGACCATGTGTTGCGAGTCTTATCTGGAGGGAAAAAATATTAAGAATATACTATTTAAAAGTTATAATATTATAAAAAGTTATGGTAGTTTTTAACTTAGTGAGATTTCATTTAGCATAGTTTCACTGCAGCCAAAACTTAATTTACCGAGGACCAAATGCTCAATGAAAAGGTAAGAAGGTTTCACGTTCCGATGGGAATGAGCACAGGGTCCACGAACAAGTGTTTACAATGAAAAGCATACTGTACGTACCTTTCGATTTGTGTTTGTTGATTTCATTATTTATCCATAAACGAAGCTGCATTGCAGTTCATTTTTGTAAGTTATTATCAGATTTGACAATCATTTCGCATTCATTTAAAGGGAGGATTTTTCGATTTCGAATATAACCAGACAAGTATTTTCTCGCCGCAAATTTCTCTGGAGCACTCCAAGTTCTTCTAATAATTTGCGGTTTGAGATCTAGTTCTAAAAACAATAGAAAATTTCAGTGAACAATAAGATATGAAAATCAAACAGATACAAAAATATTAAATCGGTTTGTGTTTCGTTTGTTTAGAAAAGCTTTTGAAAATTTACCCAGTTCTGAGTCACTGGAAGCCGAAACGTTTTCATCGACCGGTAACTCCTATTCATCGTCAACACGATCTGCTGTTCGTTTTCGTAAGTCAGTAGTCGATTTTACAACTGTTTCACATTTAATAGCAGGAAGAAGTATTTTTTTTTTCGGAGTAGACCACATCCTAGTAATTTGGGACCTGAAATGTAATTCTAAAAACAATAAAAATTCGCAGTTGTAGAATATAGAACCGTGTTTCGTTTATTTAGAAAAGGTTTTGAGAATTTACCCAAATCCAGTGAATCGCTGTCACTCGAAGCGGAAGGGTTTTTATCATCCGGTAAATCAAGTGCGCTCGTGTCTTGTAATCTGTCCGATCTGTTTTCGGTGACATTGGCGTATACTTCGGTATTGCAGTTGATAGACTCGTTTTCGTCGACACCATACGATATGTTAGGAAGCGAATCGTTAATATAAATGTCTGTCCCATCGTCATTCGAAATAAATATATTGTCAAGTTTTGCATTTGAATCGTCGGCATTATTAGATGATTCTGACGTATGTTTGTTGACATTTTTTTTCTTTTCGGGATCAATCATGTTTATTTCGTCACTTGTTCGTGTACCGCCACGGTATTTAACGATACAAATATTTCCATTTTCTATGCGCACGTCTTTTTCTTTGCACATATAATATGGATTATGGTCTCAAAATTGAACCATGTAGGTAATACATTTTGTATTTGTTTTATGTAATGAAAGTATGGCCTTTTCAACGAGCAAGAGTAACGACGGCTGAAAAAGAAAACAAAACAGTAAATTAAAAGTGTACTGTAGTTCTATAACGTACATATATTATGTTAACCCTTCCATGCATCGTGTAGCATATATGCAACATGATATATTTTAAGTTCGTAAAGTCCTCTGTTAGAGCAAAAAGGAACACCATCATGATTCATAAAAGCAACAGCATGCGTTCTATCCATAATTCAATAACATCACATGTTTACCCTAACTTTCTTCAGTTTTTGACATTTCGATATAGTGTGTACTCATCCTTGTGAAGATTTGAAAAAAACTGCGTTTATAGATGTAAGTATAAAGCTTCGTATTGTGTTTTAAGTATTGAAAAAAATGTTTTTCATTGCTAAATGTATGTATAAGGATGTATAAATATACAGTTAATATTTATTATAAACACCGTTTGGCCAATTCCGTAATTTGATGATGTTGCATATATGCAACACTGCGCAGTCATGCTAAAGTGGACTTTTGTGTATTATTTGAAAAACTCACAAAGTATTTTTTTCTACGGAGTGATCTTTACAATATCATGGTAGATTATGTGCATAAATTATGCTACATTGTGTTAATTGTTTATAACAGAATGGATGATGAACTTGTCATCACTGAAAATGGGCGAAGAAAAAGAATAGCTCGCGAACAATTAGTTCATTTGTTGTCTATATCTCTGGAAAGTGAAGACGAATATGAAGACAGCGATGACAGTGTTCAATCCAGAGAGTATTCTAGATGCAAAAACGATAATTCCGAATTATTATCACAAAAACAATTCCGAATAGTGAATACCTTGTGTAATATTGGCGGTAAAATAGGAACGCCTAAAAGAGGAAGACCAGCTGCTCCTACACAAGAGCGTCGTGTAAATAAAAAATTATTTACACCGTTGCCTACAAAAGATGTAAGAAAAGACGCGACAGATCATTGGCCAGTGTGGAATCAAAAAAGAAACAGATGTAAACTTCCAAACTGTAAAGGCAAGTGACAAAAGTGTACTTTTGTCACTTGTCAAAAGTGAAAAATAAATTTATGCTTTAATAAAGACAAAAATTGTTATTGTACTTTTCATGAATAATTATTGTAAAACTTTTTGTTTGTGAAATAAATATAATTCTGAAAAATAATGCGAACTTTACAATCTTTTACTGATTTTATAGTGCAAACTGCAACAAATCGTTTTTCACCTCATTTCGCAATGTTGCACATATGCAACTTAATTTTTTTTTCAAAAAAAAGACATTAATATTATAATTACATTTTTTTAAATATTTTTCCCATTTTTATTAACATTTAAATAAGCTGTGTGATTTTTTTCAATAATTTTAAAAAAATCATGCATGGAAGGGTTAAACACTTACTTTTATAATTGTTCTATTATATCGCCTTCTGTTCGGCAAACAGGACAGCACAGTGAAATTCTATCGACAGTCACTGTCGGTTCCAACAAACACCCGAGCGAAGTTTGGAATGAGGTATCTCTTCCAGACACACTGGACACTTAATTTTGTTTAACTGTGCGCAATAATGTAATTTTGAACAATTATTGTGCGGACAAGTTTTGTTCATATGATAGGTCATACACACGTACACTTTTCTGTTTGTAGATATATTAGTTCCTCTCCTTTCGTGACATGAACTAAATTACAAATTGACCGGGAGCATTTAGCGCCCTGATAGTCCTTGCAAAAATGTATTTTCAAATGGTTGCAAGCACCCGAACAGTTACTGTTTCAGTAACTTGAAACTGATATAGTTAACGTAGTTTTGTTATAAAGAAACGTAAAATAGTAATATTACTTTATTATTATTATTATTAGAGAACGTTTTAATTGAACAAAATAAAGAATCGCGTATGAATGACGACGGACTTGACTTAACTGAAACTAGGAACACATTCATCAAAAGTCAAAACCTAAATATACGTAAATAACCAAGTACAATTCTGTGGCTTGATCGAAAAAGGGCCTAAGTGCATTTTTTTCATTTTTGATTTATTGGTCCTATCTTACTAATGTCGACATGCTCTTTTCAATGAAAAAGGTTCTATCTCATTATCTTTAACGCTTACCGAGATAAAAAATGTAAAAAGATCCTAACTGAGACTACGTCAATGAAATAAAGGCTTATATTCACTTTAGGCCCTTCATATTGGGGCCTAAGTGTTTTTATAATTTTTTTTCTATATTTAAAAACAACCTAAGTGACATATAAGCCCTTAAATATTGGGCCTATTTACTCTTAGGCCCTTTTCGTAATAATAATTTTATATCAAGAAAGTGCTAACTGCGACTTAGTAAAATGTGACGGTAATTGTCGGTGGCCTATGTTAACATAGGCCTTTTTTAAATAGATTTGTACATTTTGTAAGAAGACCTAAGTGTCACATTGGTTATGGAATCGAAACAAAAAGAAAAAAACTGGAAGATATCTTAAGCTTATTACCATTTATACATCCAAAAAGCAGATTATTTTATTCAAATTTGAAGAGTGATGAATCAAAAAATGACGACGATGTTTGTCCTACAGAATTAATATTGGAAATTATAGATTAATTATACTTATTTTGTCATCACGATGTCCTAAGAATTTTATTTTCATCTGCACGGTTTTCGTGTTACAATAAATACTATTGTTTATTTTTGTATTTTTAATTCTTATTCGAATAAAACCAATATTTTTGTAGAAGTGTTTTACATTTTAACTACAACCATGAATTTCTCAATATGTGTTTTCTAAGCGGTATTGTCTTATTTAATAATATTTTATCATATACTATTATTAATTTTCAAATATCTAAAAAAGGGTAGGTGAAAATCGCTTACTTTTTATACAAAGTACCTCTTATAAAAGGGCTTAAGTGCAACTACATTTAAAGAAAGGGCCAAAGTACATTATTTGGGGCCTATATGCTAGTTTTAGTGCCCTATTGCATAGGCCTATGTAACACCATATACATTTTCTGGGGCCTATGTGACAAAAACTTCTGGATTTTTTAAGAATTTTATTTTTTTTTACAAAAAATTAAAAAATATGCGCTAAAAAAGCAGTATTACAATTATCAGACATTTTGGACAGAATTTCGCTGATTTACAATAGTTTGAAAAAAATAACTTCAACTCCAATTACCTTAAAACTACGTTTTTGTAGTTAGGCACTTTTGCGACCAAGCCACAGAATTTACACACTATAAACTTAACAGTACAGCCATGTTCATAAAATACATAGTGGTGCACCAGTGGGTGCACCAGAAGAAACACAACAATAATAAATATGACATATTATTATCTGTAAAACAGTTTAGATCAGGGGTGGTCAACCCAAATGATCTTACGGACCATTTTGGAAATGCATCATAAGGGGACATTCATTAATTACGTGAGTCGATTTTGGCGATTGTTCGACCCCCCCCCCCCTTCCCCTTTGGTAAGATGACGGGCGAAACCGGGTCGGACCATAAGTACAAAAAATTTCATCAAAATCGGTTCAGCCGTTTAGGCGGAATAGATTGACAAACGCTTGTACAGAAATATTATTTTTATATACAAAAAAATATTAAATTTTCAATCAAAATTGTTTTGGTAATTTCCTTTTGACAGATCTTCAGAACAAAAAAAGAGCAGACTTTTTTTTTGTTTTCAAAATATTTCTAAAATTAAATTTAGAAAAAAAATGTGTCTCCGACAAATTTTTTTTCTAAATTTAATTTTGGAAATATTTTGAAAACAAAAAAAAAATCTGCTCTTTTTTTGTTCTGAAGATCTGTCAAAAGGAAATTACCAAAACAATTTTGATTGAAAATTTAATATTTTTTTGTATATAAAAATAATATTTCTGTACAAGCGTTTGTCAATCTTTTCCGCCTAAACGGCTGAACCGATTTTGATGAAATTTTTTGTACTTATGGTCCGACCCGGTTTCGCCCGAGTGCGTTTCGGGTCCAATTTAGAATTTAAACTATCTACGGACCGACGCAAACGCACACACAAAATTTCATTAAAATCGGTCCAGCAGTTTGGAGGAATAGAGTCCGTAGATAGTTTAAATTCTAAATTGGACCCAAAACGCACTCGGGCGAAACCGGGTCGGACCATAAGTACAAAAAATTTCATCAAAATCGGTTCAGCCGTTTAGGCGGAATAGATTGACAAACGCTTGTACAGAAATATTATTTTTATATACAAAAAATATTAAGGTAAATACCTATTCGTTAGTCCAACCTTGTATAATTTCTTAAAAACACAAATACTATTATTTAAGTTTTAAAATTTCTGTGTTTTACAAAAAGCAACGCTCGTAACTATATAAGGATTTCATGTCACGTATTTGTGAAATCTAAAATTTTTTCATTTCATCCAAAGTTACCGAAAAGTTATAATAATTCTCAAAGTCTTCATAAATTTTAGAATAATATGTTTTTGTGTAAAATTTCAAGCATTTCTGTACAAATAAACCATTAATTAAGTAAAAATTAAATAAATTATTAGTATTAAAAGTTGCCTACATTTAGAATTTAAACTGCCGCGCTGAAAATAACGAGTTGCATATCTCGAAAGTAAAGAAGTACCTTTATAAGTTTTATTAAAATTCGATTTAAATCTTTAATAATCATAACATAAACTAATTATTATTAAATTTTTAAAGACATACCTATGTTCTTTTAGGTACATATATTATTTTTAATCTTTTGACGATTATTAAGGTTATAAAAAAAGAACAGTCTAAGTTCCCTGAAACTTATATTTTCCATTTAAAAAAACATTAGACGGTGACGCAACAAAAAAATTTTTTGCCCAAATATTCATCAACTGTATTAGAACATCTGTCAAATTACCAGAAATATTTTACGCCCCCCTCAAATTCTTAACAGGTACGTTAAAATAGCGAAAACAATTATGGCACATATGACATATATATATGTATTATATCTGTAAAACAGCTTAGATCAGGGGTGGTCAACCCAAATGATCTTGAGGACCATTTTGGAAATGCATCATAAGGGGACATTCATTAATTACGTGAGGCGATTTTGGCGATTGTTCGACCCCCCTGCCCCCTTCCCCTTTGGTAAGATGACGTGAGATTTATCTCGACCCCCCCCCCCTCCACCATTAATCTCACGTGAGATTTTTTAAAATGCTTATTTTTAATGTAAATATGTTAATCGGTGCTTGATTGCGTTGGATTTATTTAATTTGCTTAATTCTTTTTTTTTCAGACTAGTATTTAAGACTTTAATTTTTTCTCATAATTTCGACAGTTAATTTTTCAATATATTTTGATGCGCAAATAAGGTATTTTTTGATACATTGATTTTCACTACTTAGGCAACTTTAAAATAAATATATTTTGTAAAAGTGCGATGAATCTCGCAGGCCGGAAAAATATTCAAGGCAGGTCGCATGCGGCCCGCGGGCCACGGGTTAGCCACCCTTGGTTTAGATTGTGACTATTATTTTGGTGTTTTGGTAACACCTACCATAACAGCAAGAGGCATACGAAAGGTCGTATGAAGGAGTTATGCAAAAAAGATGGTGATTTTACAATAAATTTCTTCGATTCACGTTATTGAATCAGTGGTTGAGTTCCACATGGACAGGTTATACAGACGTTTAATTATTTATTACCAATCGGTACCCGCGACTTCGCACACGATTGAGATAAAACAATCTGATGTAGCTTTTTCCCGTGGCAATTTAATTTTGCTGTTTAAATCTTATGTGTTATAGCGACCCGGCCCGGCCCCCGGCTTCGCCCGAGTGCGACAACAGTAGTGAAGCATTCGGCTCCACCATATTACAGTCTTGCATCGTGGGGCTGCGCCCCGCTCTGCAAGACATTAATTTATAAAGCTTTCGACTCCCCCAAATGCATATTCTCTAAATAGTGTATTTTCTGACATTTTCATACATTTTGTAAAGTCAACATAAGTCGCTAGTTGAATAACACCGTCCAAATATTTATTTTAGTAAACATAACAGCTGTATACCTACTGAAATGAGACAAGCGCACGGCATCGTTTGTAGTTTTTTCCAGAGCTGCATTATCGATTTTATACTGTTTCAATATTAAATTTTCAATCAAAATTGTTTTGGTAATTTCCTTTTGACAAATCTTCAGAACAAAAAAAGAGCAGATTTTTTTTTATTTTCAAAATATTTCCAAAATTAAATTTAGAAAAAAAATGTGTCTCCGACAAACAGATAAACAGAAACACACGAACTGACAGCAGTCACTCTATTACTCCAAACTGCTGGACCGATTGTAATGAAATTTTGTGTGTGCGTTTGCGTCGGTCCGTAGATAGTTTAAATTCTAAATTGGACCCGAAACGCACTCGGGCGAAACCGGGTCGGACCATAAGTACAAAAAATTTCATCAAAATCGGTTCAGCCGTTTAGGCGGAATAGATTGACAAACGCTTGTACAGAAATATTATTTTTATATACAAAAAATATTAAAGTAAATAATCGTTAGTCCAACCCTGTATAATTTCTTAAAAACGTACAAACACTATTATTTAGTTTTAAAATTTCTGTGTTTTACAAAAAGCAACACTCGAATCTATATAAGAATTTCATGTCATGTATTTGTGAAATCTAAAATTTTTTCATTTCATCCAAAGTTACCGAAAAGTTATAATAATTCTCAAAGTCTTCATAAATTTTAGAATAATATGTTTTTGTGTAAAATTTCAAGCATTTCTGTACAAATAAACTATTAATTAAGTAAAAATTAAATAAGTTATTAGTATTAAAAGTTGCCTACATTTAGAATTTAAACTGCCGCGCTGAAAATAACTTTAGTTGAATTTCTCTATGGGAAAGAATAGAAATACCCTAGATGACACTGACGTAAGGTTTTACAATACAATTAATTTATTATTTCAGAGAAAATACAATGAAATATTTGTCAAATAAGAAACAGTTATCAGTTATAAGTATCATTGACAAAAATACGTAAGTAATTTTATACTTCTGTCACATGTAAATTGTTTCGAATATTGCGAAATATTAATTATTCGACTGAATAAGTTGTTTTTATGTTATTATGTGTAATTTTTTCAGATTCAAACGTGCGACCCATTAGTAATGATTGTCGAAATCTGCATAAAATTGCCATGTATTGATGTGAAAGTCGTCTCTGTTCGGGTGTCAAGTTTTGAAGTTTGGTCAAAGTGATACGAATGTGCTTTTCTGTCAACGTAACGCTGGGTACGCATGGAAAAATGGTAACCGATAACAATTTTAATATTTTGAAACGAAGACAACCATTAATCAGATATAGACAGCACAGGATTCGGTTCAACCGATGGAGCTATTTACCGCTAATCTAGGATATTCGTATACCGAACAGTCATATTTTGTCATAGTCAGCTACTGATCCGAAAAGACGAAGTAAATTATAATGTACGACAATTTGAACAGCCACAGAAATGAGTATGACCTGCTTTCTTTAAATATTTTGTGTGATTTGAAAAAATCCGGCGCCAATTTGTTCAAAGCGTTCCCCATTGGGTGCTCTGAAATTTTTTAAAAAATTGGTGTAGCCGTTTTCAACTGATTTCAGAAAGAGTATTTTTTTATATCTTACTGTATATTTCCTACATTTATGAACCGATTTGAAAAAAATCGATGCCACTGTGTTCAGAACTTTGCACACTTTATGTGCTCTATTTTTTTTTTTACTATGACTTACGGCTTCGTAACAGCGGAGGTGGTTTTATCGGAACTGATAAACTCTGCCTTCGGGTTTTTGTCCTACAATGCCTTTAAATAATAAATTGTATAATAATGAATTTCATACTATTTCAGGATCGGATTGACGCCATGGCTTTCTTGATCTCACTGAACAGAGGTGAAACGACGACCTACTATCTGCCAGTTTTTGTTAAGGCAATATAACTTGGCGACGTTTAAAAAACTTAAGTCTTCTGTTTTATAGGATAATTAGCTAATAAAATATTATAATAGTGGGGCGAAAGAGATAATTGTGCACTGAACGATAAAACCACTAAATTTGAGCTGCTTTATATTGTTAAAAGATGTAGATATTAATACAAATTATATCTATTGTATCGCTTATCAGAAAGTGCACAATACTGGTATATTTTTAGTCTCATCTGTCCGACTATAAAGAATTCTAAGATAATAATATTAATAAGTGTTTGTTAATTGAATGTCAAAATAAAACTTGGTAATATATAAAAGTTTTCATTAATTGTTGTTTTCATATTTCCTTTTACAGTAGCAATAATATTTTCTACCATACGTTTTAAATGAAATTCACTATAGATAATAATATGGTAACTACGGAAATCAAAAATGCATTATAGAAAATCGTTTGTTGCAATTTTTTGTGGAACGATTTTCTATAATGAGTTTTTGGTTTCCATGATTACTATATCAACAAAACTCATGTATATATTGCGTCTTAAATGAAATTCCCAGTATAATATACATTTTTTAATCAAATCATTGAAACTTTGACAGGATTGTCAATTTCCTATTATAAAATTTATGTAGGTTTTTTCAACATTTATTAATCTTATTAAACTGCCAATTTGCTTTATTTTTTCATAAATAAGCCTTTTATAAGAAGCAGATTCTTCTGTCAGATGTTAGCTTTGAATAAAATTACAAATGTGCGCTTAAAAAGTTAATTAAAAATTGCAACAATGGATGTAATGTCTTATTGTAGATATTTCTTTTTTTATGAAAACACGGTTATAGTGGCAGATACTCAACTGTTTATTATGAATCTAATGCCTACAAAAGGTGTGGGTGTTGGTAGTATAAACAGCTTTTTTATATAATTAATGATTATTAATCTTTTGAACATAAAAATATTTTTTTAACTATTATGGGTTATCTATTGTAAAGTACGGGAGCTTTCATTTTGAACAATGCCGGTAATGCAGTTCTCGATTTTAGAGCTCCCAAACTCAACAATATATCATTAAAGTGAAATAACTTTAAAATCTATTGATGCATATTAATTTGCTCTTAATATAATGTTTACTAATTAGTTTCACGTAGTTTGAATGCAGTTTTGAACTAGGCTCCCAATGATACTGCTACACATATATATATATATATATATATATATATATATATATATATATATATATATATATATATATATATATATATATATATATATATATATATAAAAAATATCGTGACACCGTGTTTGTTATCGAACTCCTCCGAAACGGCTTGACCGATTTTTATGAAATTTTTTGTGTATACTTGGTAGGTCTAAGAATAGGTCGTAGGCTATTTTTTATACCCCTAGGTGATAAGGGTGGCCCTCTCCAGAATTTTTTTTTATTTCTTTAACAAATTTTTTAAAATTTTTTTATGATTTGCCATTAAAAATACTTATAACCCTAAATGTTCACCGTTCAATCACCAACTCCTATTTTTTAATAGCGATATTAGTATTTTTACTTTCATCCACAGATGCGCAATAGGGTTGCAAGATGGCAATATAACGGTAAATTTGTCACAATTTTTTATTTATACTAGCGGCCCGGTACTGCTTCTCCGGGATGCATATATAAATAGATAGTTTATTCTGTGCCATTTACTAATATATTATAACCTATTGGAGAAAAAACTCCAACAAATAGAGGTATTGTGATCCGTTGATTGTTAAAAATTTGAAGGAAACTCAATGGCTCGGAATCAATAAAAATTAACAATACTGATGTTAAAATTACATTTATAAATAAAAATTTTTATCTATCTATATCATGAATTATTGTAATTTTGTGGAAAAATGAAAATAGTCAAAATTATAAAATTAATTTTACCTTCTTCTTAGGAGGCAAAATTAAAAGAAGAAGAATTAATTTTATAATTTTGACTATTTTCATTTTTCCACAAAATTAAAATAATTCATGATGAATATTTATTATCAATTGTACAATATACTGAAATTTTAACCGCATTGTTGATCTAAGGATGGTGTAAAGTTCACCGAAATGTTGGCCATAAATACAATTTTAACATCAGTATAGCTTTATATCCATCCCGAGCCATTGAGTCTCCTTCAAATTTTTAACAATCAATGGAGCACCATATCTCTATTTGCTAGAGTTTTTTTTTCTCCAATAGATTATGATATCTTAGGAAATATCACAGAATGAACTACCTATTTATATATGCATCCCGGCGAAGTGGGACCGGGCCGCTAGTAGTAACAGTAAAACTTAAATTTTCAATTTTATTTGATCAAAATAATAACTTCGGAACGATAAAATACGTAGCAGAAATTGCATCATGTTCATGCAACACATTGAATAATTCATTATTTTTTTTTTTATGAAGTTGAATATTTATTTGTATCTATTAAACCTGATATTGTCCGTTCCCGTGATTTCATTTGAAATGACCAATGTTTAAATATTATATCTGCAGACTAATCGCTTCACGGAATCCAATATATACACATTCATGGTCATAATTTCTTTGGACCCGTTATATATATAAACATTTTCAAAAATGGCGCCAGAATGTTCAGGAGAAATTTTGGTCCAACCCCTAGGTCCCGCCATCCAACCGAAGCCAATTGTGTATGTGCCATATGGCAGATGCACTAATAAGGCTATAGGTCTGCAAAAAAAGAAAGCACATGAGTTGAAACATTTCAATATATTATTCTGTCTTTCACGGCTTATTTATTGAAATATATCTTTCAGCAGCTTTGCAAACTAAAATGAAACAGAGTTCAAAAGATTATATGTTAGGACAGCCATATATCATTGTAAATCCCTCAGTTCCCAGGTACTAACGCGAGAACTAGTAAAAATGTCAATTGAATTTTAAAATTATTATTAAAAATTAATACATTAAAAATATGGATCGGTGTTACGTTCAAAGAACCTTAGCTATTGACGCCCTTAATTTTTTTTTATAATAAAAGCTTTAAAAAAACAGCATTACTTATAACTATGAAATATATAAAAATGAGCACGCATATTGTGCCATAAATTGAAACATTATATACGATACATATGTATATATTCTATCTTTAAAATAGACTTCGTGATAAAGGTATTTCTATATTTTTTAAAACTTGAATAAATTAGTCAATCGCGTGTTGATACTATGATGTTTACATTAAGTATAATTATAATTGTTTATAATATCTTTGCTTATTAAATAATCTAAAATTGATTTTTATTTTGTTTTTTTCCGAAATACGCTTTACTTTTTGCTACATCCTGTGCACTTATTTTGTACAAACGCAGTTACTTTCTGACATTAAATTAAATTTGTATAGATAAAAACTTCGTTTACATTTTTTTTAAGTCGAAAATATGTATTCACCTTTAGATAAAGTGTCCAATAAATTAAATCTATATATTGACATTATCAGGCACATAGCCAGGGAGGGGGCTGAAGCCTCCCCCCCCCCGAAATTCTGGAAAAATTGAAAATTCTAGCACATAGCAAAAAAGAATATTTTGAGAAAAATAGTAAAACAATACTGATTTTCACAAGTATTAAAGTTTTTTGCGAGACAATTAAGTTCTATATTATCCCGCCCATTTTCGTTTGTGAATCTACTTGTGAGCTCTGTGACTGCAAGCGTAGAAAGATCTTTCTCGACTTTGAAACGAATCAGGACGTTCTTGCGCACTCTCAATACATTCGGACTACATTAAGTGGATCCTGACAAAGTCCTTGATATCATGGCAGCGACGAAATCTCGACGTCTGAACTTGTGAATTCGTGATTTGATTCATTAAGATACATGTATTATGGATTTATTGTTTACGTAGATTATACATTATGAAAAACCTCGTAAAAATATGTCAATGACTCATGTGTCATGCAAAACAGTGTCCTATTTGATAAAGAACATATTTGATTAATAGTGTATTAATATCAAAAACTGTACTTTTTGAACGTGCTAAATTAATTTCGAGTAAAAATCACTTTAGCCCTCCCCGAACAAAATTTCTGGCTACGGGCCTGGACACTATAAAAAACTTAACCTTTTAGTATAGAATATGCCAACTAGATAAAATAGTTCTTTTTTTAAATTTCTTTATCAAATAAATAACTTTTGAAACCACCTTATTAGTGTATTTGCCATATGGCAACATACACTATTGGCATCGGTCGGATGGCAGGACCTAGAGGTCGGACCAAAATTTCTCGACGTTTCATAACCTCCTAAACACTTTGGCACCATTTTTAAAAATGTTTATATATATATGTATGTATATATATATATTTATATTTATATACGTATATATATATATATGTGTGCGGGCAATAACTTTTGAAAGAGTTAATTGATTTTAACGAAATTTGGTCCACGTGTTTATATCCATCACCGCAAGAAGCCTATTTAAAATGGGCGTAATCGGGCCATTTTAAGGGTAGTTTTTAGGGGTTGAAAAATGTTTTTGGGCCCCAAAATACCGAAAAAATTCTCAGAATCATTTGAAAATTGACATTTAACCCTTTAGTAGTAATTAAAAAGTGTCCCTAAAATTTCAATAAAATCGGCCCAACAGGACCGGACTAACAAATTTTTTGAAAACACTAATTTGTAGATAGTGACTTATTTATTGAAGGGTGGATTTAATTTGGTGTAGACGTTAGATTGATAATAATATTGCAGTTAAGAAAAAAAATGTTATTTTAAGGGGTGTATTAAGGAGTCAAATTTTTAATTTCACCCAAAAAACCAACTTAAGTTCGTGTAATAAAGACACACTGCCTGTATAAGCAAATACACTATATTGTCGGCAGGGTTTTGGCACTGCGACCCGGGTTTTTTTATTTTGTAACACTGATGACTGTCATATTTCTACAGCTAGCTATATTTTTTACGATAAATAAATATTTATTATTCAATAATTATTTTTGTGCAGATACTTTATCTGAAGGTGGAGATGTCGAACAAATAAGGATGCTGTATATAAATAAATTAGATTTTCGTGCGTTTATTTACTGATGTGTATAAAAAATGTAAAATCCTTATTCAAACGCTTTTGGAGATGCTACAAAATTAAATTAGCATTTTTTAACTTCGCTTTAAAAAAATCAATGATCAGGGTTTAAACTTACGAGTTTTGTTATTATTAAGTATACTTGGTGGTATAATTATTTCTTATGTCGTGAAAATTGCAATACACCACTTAGAAAATTTTAATTATTTTCGTACAACAGTAGGTATAATAATAATAATTTAATCTGTATTTTCTATGATCAGTAATTATTAAAGATGTTAAACCTGAAACTGAAGAAGATCAAAAACCGTGTTATTATAATAATAAGAATATATTTTTACCCATAAAAACTCTGTAAAAACAGGTTTTTATTATTATTATTATTATTATTCATCCTGAAGATAACCCATTTGTCAAAGTATAGACTATTTGCACGAAAGGGGAAATGTAAGGGTAGCTAACAGATCACGTTTATGGTGTTAATATGAAATGATTGCAATAATGGTTTTTGTTGTTTATTTAATGATATGAAGCATTTTTTTGTAAAATACAGATATTTTTTAAAGATAAACGAAAGCATCTGTTCTGTGAGGATATAAAATTGAGAATATGTAATATTTCCTTCCAATATATCAGGTAATATTCTCTAAAAGTCGTTGCTCCAGTCTCCGCATCTATTCAAAGAACGATGAAAAGTTTTAATGTAAAAATAGTGTTATTTTTTGAGATAACATAATATTACATTTTTAATGATATGTAATCTCTCTTGATATTCTAAGTGTTAAAAAATGCAAGATTATTACAGAATACAGTAGATAAAAAATTGTAAACCAGCACAGTTTCATGAATCATGACGTTCTTAATATTCAAATTCTTTGTAAAAAATAAATCATAAAAATGTGAAAGAAGTAACAGGTAGCTGAAATAGGTTCAACGTTTGGAGTGTGGTGTTTGAGGGCTGATAGAAAAATTCTTACTATTTTTTTCAGCAAATATATTGATACGCTGTTCATTCATTTTCAAAAAAAAATAATGAAATTATTGAAACTGTAGATTATTATATTATTATTTGTTCCAAACGACAGCGTTTCAGTTACAAGAGCAAAGGATTCATGGTTACGCCGATTAATTATCTAGCGATCTGATGAACACTCGGGAGAATGTCGCTGTATCTACCAGTAGCCTAGTAGTGTTGACTGTTCTATTATAATTCACGTGTACATTTGTGTGTGGTGTGTTGCAGGGACGCTCTGGCGACCACCCTGTCAGCCCTGTACGGAAAGCTTCTGGTTGTCATGGGAACGGCGTTTCCAATGGCGGAAGTGATATCCACCTACATCCCGCCGTCGTTCTATGAGGTAATAGTCATTTCCATATACTTATCTGCCATCTACCCACCAACAGTCGCAGCCTCATCGCATACCAATCTAATATTATTTTATTACATATGCATACAAAGTGTCCGACTGAAATTTCGACCAAATTCGGTCAAGAATTAAAACTGCAGCTTTGACCAAAAATTGCACCTTCGGCAAAACATTCGGTTTCGACCAAAATCGGGCTGAAGGTTCGCCGAAGTAGAATATTGGATTTATAAACTGAATAATCGAGTATTATTTCATTCAAATCACAATCACACAACTCTACTTAATAAAGAATACATATTAAAAAAAAAAAAATAAAAAAATACTTTTCAAGCAATTGCGTTCAGCTTACATTAAAGGGTGTTTTCTTCATGCAAACACTATCGCACCAACACCACCCCGCGATCATCTTTTGACGAACTCCCCCCCTGTCCACTTCCCTTTTCACTGCGTTGGATATTGGAAATTTTTTGTGTCGGATATTTTTGTAAACGATATTTTTGTGCGGATATTTTAGGATGCAGAGGAGCATAGTGTAGTGTAGAATATGGATCACGTAATAGATGTCTGACCTTGACAATTGTTAGAACAAGTTTCCACTTTTGGTAAACCTAACGTACACTTTTCGGCGCAAATTTCACTAAGTTATCTACACTATACTAATATACCAAACTGTATTATTATAGAGCAGTTGAATTTCGAATTTTCTGTTACACCGTTTATATCTGATGCAAAAACTATAAACAACGCAGATCGTAGTTTATTCCAATATATTTTATACACACCGTCGTGTTTCAATTCACTGATGGGATCCTCTATTGAGGTACATAAATATAGCTCTGAGCCGAGTCGACACAGGCAAACTGTTAAGGGTCCAATAAAGATCCCATTTCTCGAGTAGAATTTAATGTGCAATATGCAAGCATGCATTAACCTATATTAATCTCCGTGTTTTATTATTCATATGCGACCAATAAAAGCTCGAAACATAGTATAATAGCATAACTACTACTCAAATGTATTTTTTGACTGAATAATCAAGCGCGTAAAATTATCAAAAGTATATCAGATTAGAATACTCTGTACCAAAATTATTTCGGCGAAACCTCTCCAAATGGCGTTTTAAGGTGAAAAAATTCGTTTAAAATATATTTTTTTGGTTCTAACATCAAATAATAAGAACACAATTGCATACCAGGAATCTTATAGAGCAGGAGTGGCCAAGCTCCTTGATAGTCCGAGCCATTTTTCAAAATTTGAAATTTTTCGCGAGCTGCAATTAAATACGTATTTAAAAGATATGCAAAAAAGGTATTAAAAAAATGTTTTTACAGAAATTATATTTATTGAAAACATATAAATAAAAGTACAAAATATGTGTATTGAATTTACATTTTTTTAAATATAATAACACAAAAATGAAAAGGGAACTCGGGTACATTTATCGAGAGCCACATAATCCTTCAAACAGCCAAAGGTTGCCCCCCCCCCTGTTATAGAATATAAAGTTTTCTGCAAAAAAAATTTTCAACGACATAAGTCTAAACTCAGTAGCTAGGAAATGCGGGGTGCCCGAAATGATTACGCTAAGGTACTAAATATGTCGCTTTTTGTCAATTCTGGCCATTTTGGTTGAGTTCTGGCGCAGTAATTTTGGAGAATTTTACCTGATACATTTTTAATAATTTTGTGAATTTATCCTTACTTTGCCGAATTTTGACAGTGTAATAATTAATTGTTACTTTGGTTTCAGTGGTACTACCTGTATCTGTACATAGGAAGCATGTTATTTCTTCTTTATATGTACGCCATGCTACTCGGAGCGAAGAAGTCCGAAAAAGCAAAGGAAAAAAGTAAGAAATATATTACTTCAGTAGATAAATTAATAAAAAATCTATTATTAAATCATCGCTATTTTGACTCGACTCGATTGTAATTAGATTAATTACTGAAAGCCATCAGACAACATACAGGTTGTAAATATTATTTTGTGAATAATATTTTCCGCAGCTTTTTTTATCTCAGACTGATAGTGCTGAAAAATAAAAAAAATAAATTACTGGGTAAAAGAATGAGCGTATTTTGTTTTCTAACTGAAATTAAAAGTAACTGTGTACCCAGATGCTTAAACATTCAAATTCGGATTCGATGACAGCTACATTATTTTAACCTTTAAAAAATTGTATAAGGAGGGAACTGACAGTGGTGATTTGTGTCACTTCCGCGACACACCATGTCCATGACACTTCAATCGAAAATCATTTAATTAAAATTCGTACAAAACATTTTGAGATAGATAAGATTTAAGCATCGCGTGAAAATCTGATTTGACAGTGACTTTAAGTTGTGACCATAGATCCTTTCTCCATAAGAAAATTTTGTAGAATTTCAAATCAGTCGTAAAATTATTGATTGATTGAAACGATATTTTTTTGAATTGTATATACGAGTATGTTATAGTATATGTGATTAACTGGTGATTATATATAATAACCGGCAATTATACATAATCACCATTAATGCCGGTAAACATGAAAAATAAATGAAAATGTATCAAATTAACAAGTTAACTTGTGATGACAAATGAAATTAATATCATGGCTGATTGAACTAGTAGAATACAGTGCAGTTTTTTGAGTATAGTTACCAGTCAGAAGGATATTTTTTCGTTGAACACTATGCCGTGAGACGTCGCGAATAGGTTTATAGAAGCCAAACAGATGCGCAAACCGAACGAATTTTTGTAAAATTAAAATTTTTATCATGTTTACCATTATAGTTGGAAACTATGTAAACAAACCAGTTAACTTGATAAATTTGTAAATATTTGTCATATTTACCTAATTTAGTGGTGATTATGTATGATAACCGACAATTATTCATAATCACCAGGTTAAATACTTTTACCGTACCATATACATATGCTTAATACGCATATTGATCTTTCTCTATGTAGATCAATCATTTGTTTTTGTGTGAGTACAATCTAATGTTCTGCATGACAGGAACTTTGAATACGACTTTAAACTTGCACATATAAAAACTATAATTATATGATCACAATCTAAGCTCATTGTCAAATTAAATTTTTTGACAATGCTTTGTGCAAAATTTAAAAATCAATTTCTTATATAATATTTTGAGTTTCCTTATAAAAATGGTATAGATAGGTACTACACCCTTATATTCTTTTCCAACATGTATTGAAATTAAATATTATTTCAAAGGGAATACGCTTCGATTTGGAAAAATTGATTTTCTGAACTCACATACTACGTATAACGAGAAATAAAATTCAATAAACGGAAAGAAGATTCTCTTTACTTCTTTATTCTTAATTCCCATATTTTCAGGGAGGAAAACTTGTTAAAGCTGACAAAATTTAAAAGTTTACACAGTGTACCCAATTTCATTTAAACTTAAAAAATTTAGTGATTTTCTTGCAGTTTTTATTTTATAGTGATAGATTAGTACGTGTTCTAAAAATATATCTTGTAAAAATATGTTTGATGGTATCGTTTTAATTAGCTGGCGAAAGACAATAATTCTATTAGTTAAATTATCCATATACTCCAAAAATATGTTTTCTTCGAGTCTATAAAAGTTTGACTTTACGAAAATTACAATGAAATTTCGAATACGTGTTTTTAAGACCGTTAACAACCAGGATTTTGATTTGAAATGTAGTAAATCTAGTAACTGAGGGCTATTGAAAGTATTGATAAGGAAAACCATCTCTTACGGCTGTTGTACTGAAAAAGTGGTCACCTAAAAGCGTCAAAAGAGTGGCGCTAGTGAACTAACGAAGTTCAATATAAAATAAATAATGCTACTAGCCAGAGCCGCGAATTGATCAAGAGCCTATGAAAGCCAGACCTTCGTTATTTTATAAAAGTTGAAAGTTTGTCAGCGCATGCTTCCAACACAGGTAGGAACCATGGGCTACTATGAACTTGGGGTCATCGTGGCTTTGGTTAGTAACTGGTAGCAAAGGTGTATAAAATACCGACTTAAATTCATAAAATTATAAAGCGTAATTTTCTTACATTTTTGTTCAGAATAATATTAGAAATCACGCCCTCCATTGCCAGACACTTAATATCGTGGCAACCCCTTCAAGCTTTAGTTCAGATTTTATAATTACAATTTTTCTTTAGCGAAATATAGGAATTGTCATGTTTACTTTCTATTCATTTTTTTCTGATAACCTTTTGACCGTTTGTGACACATAAACAAAATATATTGTTTATTTTTATATAATCATCAAGCGAATGCTTTTATTCCATACTGCATTTTTAACTTTATTTTGAAAATCATAAAACGATTTTGTAATAAAAAAAAGTCGGAAACAATTTTCTGAATCGAAAGATGAATACAACATGGTGTTGCAAATCAAAGAACGAGATGAGGCGAAGAAAAAATTGAATCAGTAGAGGTGGATTGTTGCAGAAGCGCGAAAGAATCGCGAGATGTCCGTATCCGACAGTGGAGAGGAATCAGATCGAGATAGCGGCGAAACGAGCAAGCAAACGGACTCGCGAAGTACAGGTTCGGCTTCACCGGCCGACAAAAGATTCCGCCCAAGACGTGGTTCCATCGCCATTATGCCGCCCAGTCGACAGTATCACTACGGAAGTTTTTATCTTAGAATGGGTGCTGTCGGTAAGTAGACTATAAATTAAATAATTCTGCTAAATATTAATTTTAATATCTTGCGGTCCACTGATGTTTAATATTGCTTATAATATTAGTAACAACTCTTGTCGGATAATCTTGCAATAGAGCTACAAATATAATAGATATAGGGAGTTAATAAAAAAAGGATAGAAAGTTTGTCTGGATGTTTCATTAAAACGACATTTGCAGTGCCGGATTATACCAAGTGCCGCCTGTACGCTAAAACAGGGTTGCCGCCCACTTAAGGCTAGCGTTTTCCCGAGTTTCTCTAGGTTATCTTTCCATCATTCTGCATATGGTTGCTTTAGTAGCCCGCAAATACACCAGGTTTGAACCAGGTTCTCATTTATCCTACCAAGACTCATGTTCGAGGGAAAACGTCGCCTCCCGCCCCTGATAACGTGCTGTGTATATTATATCAGTTAGTAATATCTGATTCCGATTGGAGGCTCAAGACAGACCCTCATTTCGTTAGTTAGAAATCATTTTTTTTTTTTTGCGACCGTCCCTGCCGCCCCTCCGACGAGTGTCGCCCTACGCTTCAGCGTAGTTAGCGTATAGGGTAATCCGGCCCTGGACATTTGTGTATTAGATGTGACAGATCTACATTCCATGTATCTGTTACATAAATAATAAAGTCGCGTTTAGACCAAATAGAGGTTAGTAAACTGTTCGCAAGCTGTTTACGAAGATAGCGCTTACACAAAAAAATAGATATTCTTGTTCACAATAATGAATAATTCTGGAGAGCTCGTTGCGAATTCGTCAAAGGGTCGCATATATAAAAAATGCCACTAAGCGAAGAAGATACTTTGACAGCTTGTACTGCCATCTTATTTTTGCAATCTAAATGTTTTTGGTCCCACAAATTTGGATGGATTCTTCAATTAAATTAAATGTATCCTCTGTTTCAAATCTAAATGTTAATTCATCTGAATAATAATAATATCTGTTCACGAGCACCGCAAAACAACAAAATAACGTTTAGATCGAACCCAGCTCAGAACTGATCTCTACTTAATATGTTCAAAGCGAATCCTTTGATGCACTACTTCTAGAGCGAACGCAACCGAACTTGTAAGAAGTTAGAAACCAGTTCCCGAACACTCGTTTGATGTGTACATCAAGCTCGCATTCCACTCGCGAATCGTTGGTCTAAACGCGGCTTAAGGCATCCAAGGGAATGCATATATTGTATTAACACTAATAGTTAATAAGAAATTAATTAATTAACATCTATAATGCTGATGTGGTGTGATTTTTGCGAACAACTCAAACAACGTCTTTACGTCACCTCATTGTACCGAAAATATTCTATATTCAACCAAAACAATACTTTTAAAAAATCGTTTTATTAATAAAAAATACAGATCGATCTGGCCGTAAATTATATCTGTTATTAGCGTTCAAACTTTATGAATGCTTTTCTTATAAGAGGTTTATAAGTGTATTTATCCAAGTCACACTTGTTAGTTAACTCATCTCTTATGTACTAGTTCATATTTCATATAATAATAATAATAATATATATAATAATATAATAATATATTTGGTCATATGACACGGTGTATAAATATTTATCAACTTATCAGAAACGCGGATAGCAAAATAATTGTACTCTTTTGGATTGATAAAGCCTTATGCACGAATTTGTTCAGAACTTCACCTCATAAAATTTCCTATTTTTTTAAATACCTAATGGTGACATTTTCTTTCTAGCATTCGGTATTGGTAGTATGATATACTCTGGATTAGAATTTGGACAATATTTCGAATTAGAAAGAAACACCAAATGTCATAATGTGATGTTAGCATTAACTCCAGCAACCCGGATGGCTTTCATATTTATCCAAATGTATTTCATCTTTTTAAATAATGAGGTGAGATATAACCAGAAATAAATAAAGTTTTTATTTGCATCGTTTATTTTTGGTTTTCTTTATTGAAAGTTAGAATTTCGTTGTTATTTTTCAGCAAATGAAAGTTTACAAACACAAAATCGCCGCTCGGTTCGGTTTGATGCACATGATTGGCACAAATCTTTCAGTTTGGTTGAATGTTTTAGTACAAGAAACAAAACACGAAATTTTAACATTCTACAATCCTGAAAATAATTCATTGAGAATCTCGCATCGACTTGGTAAGTATAAAATCAAAGTTTAATATGGAAAATGCTTCTTTATTTAGAATCTTTCCTTTTTCATTTTACTAGTGAAGAGCTTTTCGTCTTTTACTTTCTTCTTACTACTTAGATATAATTTATTTCTTAATTACATTGAATTTGCATTTACAAGATATAAAAGCACAATAATTCCCTTTATTTTCTTACATTTTCATTTTCTTTGCACTTGAGTAATAATATTTTATTACCATTTTATTACTTGATTTCCAAATACCTACTTTCTTTAAAATGAGTGCATGAAGTATGAATTTTCAATTGCCAGGCATTTTATGTTAGGTCTTGTGAATAAATAAAATACACATTTTTTATTCGCAATACCACTAAATTTAAGAAGGTAAATTTTAATGAGTAGAGAATATACATTTATTGAACTTTTACATCAATTACATCCATTTCCTGCTTTAATGAAAAGAGGCAGCATTATCATAGCCGAAGGATCTTTCTACTTTGCTAATGATTCGGCGAGTCAAATGAAATTAATTCGCCAGTATACTTTCTAAATCGAAGTTATTTCATTTTAATTAATCATCCTATTATAGAAAATTTTAAAGGTACGTCCATCTGTGCTTGTATTTTATAGGATCATACCTAGACACGATTTTTTTTGCACAACCCACTAAAAATAGTTGCTTTTCATGCCTGTATAAAATGACGCTTTTTCGCAGTAGTGCGTAAAGCAAAACAGATGTAAATCGATATTATCCATTCAATAGTTGTAACTGTGTCAGTTGCCATTTAAATCCATTTGAGCGACAGAGAAGCAAAATAGACTTTGTTTTCGTAAACATTCCAAACTTCCAATATGGCCGAACTGTCAAATATATAAATAATATTAATATATAGCTACTTATTTAGAAGTGAAAATCAGCTATTTTATACGTGGTACGTGCAAAAAATACTACGTATATCTCGTGCAGGATTATTTTATGACATGTGTGACTGTTAAAACTCGTTGATCGCTCGTTTTAACATAATGTCAGCGCTCTCGTATAATATACTCATTTAAGAATGATATACATAAACTATTATTTCAATATTTTTTTCTTTCTCTTTCTTTCGGAATCATTCGTAAACGGCTGTGGTGATTTGGATTAAAGTGGATACTTAATCACTTAGTGCATAAACTTATAACGTATCTAAAATTTCAAATTCTTCTAGCCCAGTTAGGATAGCATTCCGGGTATATGTTCATTAGACATTTTTGACTTGCAATCACCCCAGCAACACAGTCCCAGGCTATGGCAGTTATGTCGTGGGACACCCTGTATATCTCGGTTGTGATAATATTTTGGTTCGTGAAACTGTTAAAATTCGCTATCGTTCGTGAAATAAAATTTCACAGCCCAGATACATAAACTACTAATTTGTTTTCTTATAAATATTAAAACGAGGGTGAAAATATTTCAAAGAAAGTATGTTTATTTTTACAAATCAATTTTTAATTAATACTAAACAAGTTTTTTTGTAATACAATCGAAATAAATAAATGAGCCTGAACTAAACAGCTTGTAATATCCAGTAGCAATGAATAAATGAGATAATAAGAATTCAGCATAAAGTAATTTCTGACTAACAAGAACATTTTGTTTCTTTTTCTAATTACTTCTGTGAGCTGTCAGAAACAAAAACTAGACTTTTTCTTTTTACTTCGTGATCTGGTTTTGTATGTTCATGCATTTAACAACACTCACTTTGCTAAATGCTGCCCCACTAGCTTCTTCAATCTAACCATTTATTTTGTCGAAAATTTATTTGTACGAAGAAACAATGTTCGCGAATGCTTCTAAACATTCAATAATCTTACGACACCATACTGGGGTCCAGTTGATCCGTACAAAATCCACAAAATTATTGGATTTTCACAACATCCTTCGCCAAAATCGATGTATAGTTTGCTTTGAGATCTTTTGAAATATTTTTTTTATATACAGGGTGTCCCATTAAGAATGGGACATAGAACAACCGCAGATTCTCCAATTCAAAATAAAACGATTAAGCGAAATATGCTTAGATAAAATGTTACTCGTTTCCGAAATACAGGGTGTTGAAGTTGAAAACTGAAAAATTATTAATGTTCATAATTTTTTTAATACACCGTATAATTTTACTCAAATCGGCACACTTGTTAAATATCATAAAATGCACCTAACAATAAAAAAATTAGTTCAGTACGCTCTACCAGTGGCGTACGGCAGGAGTAAGTAATGCTTGTACCCCTTCTAAATGTTACGCCGCTGTCTAAATTTTAATTTTGACTATAATTTTAATTTTTTTGATATTTTCTAAGTCAATAATGTACACTTGTTAGTTTGTTGTAAAGTCATTGGTTTTCGAGATATTCGCAGTTAAAGATAGATAGACATGTACTTTTTATTTGTATTATTATTAATAATATTCATTTTTACAATTTTGTCTTAAAACCAAACAAAGTAGAAACTAATGTAATGAAATTTTTACTTCAACAAATTTTCAACGTGTCCACCATTAACTTGTATACACTTCCTTAGACGTTTAACTAAAGACTGTCTCACTTTAAACAACTGATTTGCTTGATTTTGTCGAATTGTAGCATTAGCATTCTGAATTTTGTTCCAAAGTTCCTGACGGGTATTTATTGCTTCACCGTAAACAAGCTTTTGATGTAGCCTCAATAATAAAAATCTAAAGGATTAAATTCAGGACTGCGTGGTAGCCAAGCAATTTCGCTTCCACGTCCAATCCAACGATGTGGAAAACATAAATTTAGGTAATTCCGAACATCTAATGTGTAATGGGCTGGCGCACCATCCTGCATAAACCAGAAGTTATGACGTAAATTTAAAGGAATATCATCTAACATGCCCTCCATATGGTTTTGAAGAAAATTGAGGTATTCTATCCCATTTAATCTGTGTGGAAGCTCGTACGGACCAATGATGTAATTTCCAATAATACCCACCCAAACATTTATAGAAAATTCTGTTTGGAAATGGTTCTCCCTTGGCAGGTGTGGATTTTCAGTATTCCAGAAATGACTATTTCGCCAATTATAAACCCCTCTGCGAGTGAAAGTTGCTTCGTGAGTAAATAAAATTTTATTTAAAAACATGGGGTCATTAGTGTGATTATTAAGAAAATCTCTACAGAACTGCAATCTGAACGGAGGATCACGTGCGAGTAAATGTTGTACTGGCATAAAGTGATAAGGATATAAGTGTTCTCTTTTTAAAATCCTATGAACAGTAGAGCGGCTTATCCCAACGGCTGTAGATATTCTACGAGTACTTAGCTGCGGATCGATAGCCACTTGAATCAAAATTTCATCCTTCTCATCTACTGTAATCAACCTAGGTCGTCCTGTTTCAAGTTTTGGTCGAAATGCACCCTTTTCACCCAACCTGTCATACAGACATTTGAAAATTTTGTGTCCTGGTTGTTGTCTATTTGGATACAATTCTGAATATCGCCTAGTAGCAGCTCTACCATTAAAATTATTCTGGGCATAAATACAAACCATGTCCCTCATTTCTAAATTGGAAAATTCGTTATGACGTGGCATTTTACAATAATATTATAGTTATTAATAACAATAATCACTTATCGGCAACAGATAGTTACTACGAAAATGTTTAACTGACAGTGACAGAACTTCATTATAAATCAAAGCCTACTGTCAAAATTTTCAATTATAAATTAATAAATATTCTCACAATCGCAACGTGCCTATTAGGAACTTAACATTACAAATCAGAACAAAAAAATTAAAAAAAATAGGATAAAGCTGTTTGGTCGCGAATCTCATTAATTGTAAAAATGAATATTATTAATAATAATACAAATAAAAAGTACATGTCTATCTATCTTTAACTGCGAATATCTCGAAAACCAATGACTTTACAACAAACTAACAAGTGTACATTATTTACTTAGAAAATATCAAAAAAATTAAAATTATAGTCAAAATTAAAATTTAGACAGCGGCGTAACATTTAGAAGGGGTATAAGCATTACTTACTCCTGCCGTACGCCACTGGTAGAGCGTACTGAACTAATTTTTTTATTGCTAGGTGCATTTTATGATATTTAACAAGTGTGCCGATTTGAGTAAAATTATACGGTGTATTAAAAAAATTATGGACATTAATAATTTTTCAGTTTTCAACTTCAACACCCTGTATTTCGGAAACGAGTAACATTTTATCTAAGCATATTTCGCTTAATCGTTTTATTTTGAATTGGAGAATCTGCGGTTGTTCTATGTCCCATTCTTAATGGGACACCCTGTATATATATTATTTCGTAAAATTCTTTCAAATGAAACATGAATGAGAAAAATTGTGACAAAGTAAACGATTATTTCTTTTAATGCACAATTTCTTGCACAAAATAGTTTTGCCAGCTTTTTAAAATTATTTTCAACGATTAATTTAAAATTGAAGTACCTAAAAACTCCGTCATCATAAAGGTAACCACGAACTTAGAAAACTTTGAAATATATGTAAATCTTTGAAAAATCAAGAAACGTGTAAAAGTCAGAAAATATGAGTCATGATCAAGGAAAACCCTGAAAATACTATTTTTTTTTCTTTTACAAATATAATACAACTGACACTTAGTGGCGCGGATGTGAGATTTATTCTATTTATTTATTTATAAATTGTAATTTTTAAAACAAGTAAGACATTCCTTGCATAATAAATATTGAAAAACGGATCTAGGAAAATTGTACTTTAGGTAAAACATGTGTAGGTACTGGAAAACCTAAAAAATCAAGGATGTTCAAGAATTTCCAAATATGTGTGGGAACTTAGTCTTACATATTTATTTAACACTAGACAGTGACTAAAACATTCATCTAATAAAAAAACTGTCAAAACATATTGGTTCTGACCAGGAACGTTACAGATGTGAGTTTTACTGACATCTGCAGATGCGGATGCGTATTTTTTGATAATAATAATAATATTTTTGACTTCTGGTTAGTAAATATTAAATTTTCGTGAAACTAAGATAAAGAGATTGTAATTTATTATCATTTTTATTAATGAACTCATTATTTTCATTAGGTTCTTAATAATAATAAGGTTTATAATATTACAATCCTTATTGGCCAAGTAGTCAAAGAATTCGAGAAAATACCGGGCCCATGTCCCCGATATTAATTTTGTTATGATTTGCACTGGATCCGCATTCGAAAAAGCTCCGCAACCACCGTTACGGATGCAGATGTAAAAAAATGATGCGAAGAATCCACGGTTGCAGATGTGGATGCAGACGTCTTCACCATTCCTCGTTCTGAGCGTCTAAGACGAGCTGTACTAACAAAACGAATCTGTGCTCTTTGTATATTACGTACATTCGTGCGTAGAACTTGTGTGTTTGTATCGTGTATCCTATTTATCATTTACGTTTTTTGTCACCGCACAAACGTATCAGTTGTTGCGGCGCCGTTAAAAAAAAACAAGCTGATAAATGGCTCCGATTTATAACAACGAGAAAAAACATTTTATTTTCCCATCCGTTAACCCATATAAATGAAAAATCAACTACTGTACGATTTATTATGTACAAGTAACGGAAAATTATTGAAACAATTTTCGCTTACCCTTTTTCAGATGAGTTGCATATTTTTGTATTGTTTTATTTTTACGTGATTGTGAGTGTTTTATATTTTATCTTAATACTCTGCATTCTGCAATATAATGGTTGTTTAAATAAAAAACCAACGAATAATATTTGTATTAAACTGGGGTATGAATCCAACTAATTTAAGAGGTCAATTTTTCATATTTTTGAGTTTAATTTTCTTAGGAATCTTTCTAGTATTTTGTATGGAAAAACGCGTTTCCAAAAGAGTCTGTTTGTACCGGCACGACGAGGGCTGATTGATTTTGATGAAATTTGATACTATCAATTTGTGCACAAACCGCTACGCTTAGATTACTATTACCGTCAAAGCGGAGCAAAAGTTAATTCAAGTCTAAAGAACCTTGTAAAGGACAACGCAACTTTAAAAATAAGATGAAAATTTGAGAACTCGCGAGAAGAGGGTTCCGTACTTTTCCGTTTTCCGAGAGTACTTTAAGACTTAAGATTTTTGTTTCAATTTTCCTGTAAATTATAGGTGAGACCCGATATTCCTTATTTTTTTTCAAAATTTTAGGCGCAGTAGTTTCGGAGATAAAGGGGGGGGTGGTCAGTTTATCTATTTGCTTAAATAACTTTAAAAACTATTTATTTTAAAATTATAAAAAAATATATTTGTGACCCTTACCACAAGCCCTTTCATTTGATGTGTCACACGGGACAGTTTGCAAAACTTTTTTTTTAATTTCCTAATTTTTCCCCAAAAATTACCCCCATGTGTCCAATTTATTTATTTACGTTACACGTCCGTCTTTGGGTCACTGACTTACATATGTGTACCAAATTTCAACTCAATCGGTCCAGTAGGAGCTAAGGGGGAGGGGGGGGGTAAATAGTAAATTTTCATCTAATTTCCTAATTAACTTGAAAACTATTTTAAAATTATAAATATATATATATATATATTTGAGACCCTTACTACAAGCCCTTTCATTTGATGTCACACGGTACAGTGTGCCAAATTTTTTATTTTAATTTTCTAATTTACCCCCAAAAAATTACCTCCATGTTCAAAATCCATTTATTTATGTTACACGTCCGTCTTGTGGTCACCGACTTACATATGTGTGCCAAATTTCAACTCAATTGGTCCAGTAGTTCGGCGCAAATTGGGTTTGACAGTGGGACGGACAGACACACGAGTGATCCTATAAGAGCTCCGTTTTTTCCTTTTGAGGTACGGAATCCTAAAAATTAACAATCTAGAACGACTAGTTCCTGCCAAACTGAAAAAATAATCTATAGAGATTTTAACTCAAACATTAATACATTAAATTAAAACTTTAATGCTTGTTTAGCTAAAAAAGCTAGAATCGTATGATAGGCATCTGATGATGCTAACGAAAGACTCATCAAAGTTTTTATTTAACACGGTAGTGTCTGAGATTGTCTACCGCTATTTTTTGTGCATCATCATCGAATCCAACGAATCACAAAAATCCAATCCGTTGTTTTTTTTTGGTCAAAAGATGTACTGTTTTTATCTACCTAAAAAAAGGTTTGCCATAAAAAGTGAAGAACATCTTGACAAACTTATTTAGACTCAGTCAAGCAATATACGTGAATATTTGAGTATAACTTACAATAAAATGTAGCCGCTATTGATACTAAACATTTATAGATGATCTTTTACTTTTTTATTGGTTTACTTTTTTCATTGTAAGTAATACAGTAGAACCTCGATAAATTAAGATCCCAGGGAAACGTTAAAAAATTTAAGTTGTCGAGAGTTGAAGTTACAGAGGTTGTCAGAGTAAATCTCTGCTATTCTGCGTCTTTTGCACTGAAGTCCGACTCCTAATTCTTGTTTCTTCTACAATTCACCTTTATTTTTCATAATAAGTGACAACGTACTCTCGTAAATTCCAAACTGACCAGCGACATCTTTTCTTCTTGAACTACTTTTCACTGCTTCAATAGCTCTTAACTTATCAGAATACGTTAATGTGTTAAATTTTCGCTTCATTTTATGTTTCTTTCACTCGTTAATTAATAATTATTGCGCACAGTAATACGTAAAGCGATTTAGTGGAAGACTAAAGTGAAAATCAATTAAGTTCTTGGCAAAACATTTTGTTTGGATACTTACTCATGATGACACTGATAATACTTTAACTTATGGAGGTCACCAAAATATTATTAGTGTATTTGCCATATGGCAACATACTATGGCGGGACCTAGGGGTCGGACCAAAATTTCTCGACGTTTCATAACCTCCTAAACACTTTGGCACCATTTTTAAAAATGTTTATATATATATATATATGTATATATATATTTATATATATATAAGCGTATATATATAATATATATATATATATATGTGTGTGCGGGCAATAACTTTCGAAAGAGTTAATTGATTTTAACGAAGTTTGGCCCACGTGTTGAAATCCATCACCGCAAGAAGCCTATTTAAAATGGGCGTAATCGGGCCATTTTAAGGGTAGTTTTTAGGGGTTGAAAAACGTTTTTGGGCCCCAAAATACCGAAAAAATTCTCAGAATCGTTTCAAAATTGACATTTAACCCTACAGTAGTAATTAAAAAGTGTCCCTAAAATTTTAATAAAATCGGCCCGACAGGACCGGACTTACAAATTTTATGAAAACACTACTTTGCAGATAGTGAATTATTTACTGAAAGTTGTATATAATTTGGTATAGAAGTTCGATTGATAATAATATTGCAATTAAGAAAATAATTGTTATTTTAAGGGGTGTATTAAGGAGTCAAATTTTTTATTTTGCCCAAAAACCAACATAAGTTCGCATAATAAAGCCACACTGCCTGTATTATCAAATACACTATATTGTCGGCAGGGTTTTGCCACTGCGACCCGGGTTTTTTTTAAGTTATCGAGGGCGATGTTCAGAATATTTGTTTAAGTTACCGAGATTTTGTGATTTAAGTAATGGAGGTTTTATGCTTTCAGGGGAAGGGAATTCAAAAAATTTACAGAGGTTCTTAACTTATCGAGGTTTAACTTATCACGGTTCTACTGTATATGTCTTTTCTATAACTCCTTTCTTGCAGTCGTCCCTTGATTCTTACGTAAGCGAACCAGTCAGTGCAATTATATAATTTGATTTCATATAATCAATTAAAATTAGGGTGAAGCAGGAATTATTTTGAGCCAAAATGTATTTTGGTAGAAATATCATACAAAGTCGCTAAGGTAATCCGAGTTGTGCTATAATCACCATCTTGACAAAATTATTACTACGTGTTACTATTACCACGTCTTATTATATTTGCGATATTTTGGTACTGGTACTATTTTAGAATCGGAAAAGAGTTTAGAGTCAAAAATTTCAATTCGAAATTTATGACGAATAACAGATACCCTGTTTAAAATTGATAGAAATATACGGTTCCTCACAAAACAAATACATATATTCAATACTAGAAAATTTGAAACGTACACTTTCCGCATCTACGAAAAATGAAGATATTTTAGTCAATTATGTATAGACATCCGATTTATACATTTTTTATGGTAAAAAAACTCGATAAATCGCAATTAAATATGTTATTCAACCATCATTTCAAAACATAATAACCGAGCATTAAAGCCAAACGTAACAATTTTTTATAATTAAATAAACTCTAAATCGGGTACTTTTTTATTATTTAATTAGTCAAAGTTCAGCACTTATATTATTGACGAATTAAAATGTTTATTAATTTACAAAATCTAAATTTAGTCCTATCTTTTAAAATAGTTCTCGAGCCTCAATAAAGTATAATCACTCTTAAACATAATAAAATTAAGCTTCGTTATTGTTTGTCGTCCATCATATTCAATTCAAAATATTGTGTGACAAATCTCAATTACAGCCTTTACCTGTTGAGGTCAAAGGTCGTTGTATTTATACTATTGATTCAAGTAGAGTTCACTTCAAGGATTGTTTTCATGTCGCTATCATTTTAACCACAACCGCGTGGACTTTAGTCCTTAACAAGCGTCGCGCTAGTTTTCACAATCTGTGTAAAGTAAGTACTACTTGCACTGTCTTATAAAGAAACGACAAGTGCCTAGCCATTATTTAACAGTCTCTTGATATCACTTCAAACTTAAGTGTTGTGTCTTTTCATTTTACACTTTTTTTATTTGATATGACTTTTTTATTTCACAGACATTAATTTATACTAAGGCTGTCTTAAATGTATAATAACCATCTCTACAACTTTATTCTAACTCGAAATTTAGAACTAGGGATGAAATAACAGTAAAAGTTATTTAATTTATTAAGGCTGTCGGAACGCTCTGAATTTAAGCCAAAAATAGAGCTTCAGCTGTCAACTGATTGTAGACTTATTCGTCAACATTCTGCAAAAATTCTTTCTCTGTAAGGAAGATAAAGGACAAATCTAGGTCTCTAATGGACTACTTTTGTAATTTACGTACGATTTACTAGAAAAAATTTGGCATTAATTGTGCTAAAAAAACACACGTTTTCAATGTCACACTATGACCTTATTCGTACTTATTTCACAAAACTGTTCCATTACAAACCTAAAGTGACTCTTCCTTTTTCAGAAAAGTTTTTTAAATCTTCAAAATATTTCCAAAAATTAGAGTAATCAATTGACAGCGGCACCCTTGCAAAAAAAATTTTTAGCCTCGTAGCTGGCACTGCCAGCCAAAAATTGAAACGTGCGGATGATTTGAGCGAGACGGAGCTAAAGAAAGTCACACCCACAATATTCTTTTGCCTACCTCGCCCTTTACCGCTGGGTCTCAACACAAACAAAATTCAGAGCGTTCCGACAGCCTTAAAATAGCAGGTACCAAAATAATTCTGCTATTGATCATCGTGTGTTATTTATTTCTTTTCGAATATGATTGCTGTCAAGTGTCAATAAATAATAATTTTCACGATTATTTTAAGAACCTGTTACTTATTACTTATACGTCAATTTAAATTGCTCATGGCAGTTTTTGATTTTTTATGCCAATTAGAATACATTAAGCTATGTGACGTCATATTAAATCCAATATGACAGCTAAAAAAATGGTGTACTACCTTTTTCTTTACAACCCTCTTGGTATCGGTGTAGAATGTCCTCTGTTAGTTTTCACGTACAGGGTAATCGTGTTACTAATTATTTTATAAAATTATTTTTATTTTTAACTTCCCGCTACGAAAATTGAAAATTTTCAAAAATTGGGAAGTTATTGGTTTCACCTCGATTTTCGAAATTTGAGTTTTCGTCAGATCTCGACGAATTGAGGTCCTAGGAAGCTATTCTGATCATTTCCACAATGATGTCCGTATGCATGCTGTATGTGTGTGTGTGTGTGTGTGTGTATGTAAACCTCTCATAACTTTTGAACGAGTGGACCGATCCAAATGCGGATTGCGGCATTTGAAAGAAACTTGCTGAACTTAGATTTTCTGAAAATTTGAACTGATTCAGCCTCGTAGATTTTGAGAAATGTCAAAAATAAAGCTTTTTGGAAGACAGTTTTTTTAAATATTTTGCAATATCTTCGAAACTACTGAGCCGATTAGCTCCAAGATCTAATCAGTTCTATTCCTCGTGAAACAACGTCGATCGCTGCAAACCGCATCAAAATCGGTTCATTCGTTCGAGAGCTATCGTCGAAGAAAAATTTTGATAAAAAAGTTTTTATAACGGTTTAATATTCTATACATTTTTCCAAGAAAGTTTCGTAGAAAAACTTTTTCCCTAAGTTTCAGAATTTCGGAAATATTTTGAAAATAAAAAAAAAATCAGATGTTCTTTTGTTCGAAAATTTGTCAAAAAGAAATTAGGTAGCTGACAAGCATGCTTTGATTAATTTTTACGTTAAACCATATTATGTAACCGTGGAAACAAATACCAAATATCATATTTGTTACTAGCCGTTACCCGTGTCACTGCGCGCGGTAACAGAAATTTTATTTTATTTATTATAATATTTCAAATGTCAATATTTATGCAGTTGGAATGGCCCTGTCGCCCAATTGGCTGGAATTTTTTAAAATAATTTGTAAGGGTAATTTGTAATTTGTAGAGGTAAGCCACATCTCAATAGAACGGAAATAGCGGGAAGTTTCAGGGATGGCCTGCAAGGTCAACCGTTTTTCAGATTTTTTTTATATATTCCATAACTATAGTTTTGGAAATATTTATATTTGTTTTTCAAATATATCTTAATTATATCTTGAACTCATTTACCGAAAATAATACTTTCTTGTTGAATTGTAATTTACTTATGGTGTTTTATTAATTCCAGCACTTAAAGGATTCCGCTGTCTTAATGTAACCGATCGGTATTGCATTTCATGTAACCAATCCTTCGGGATAATTTATGAAATTGCGTTTACCTATGTATTTTTAAATTAATTCTAGGATTCAAAACACCACATAATCCCCTACCGTCGTCAACAGTGGATACATCTCACGTACACCACATCGTGGCTCGTGGCCTCAAAGGACCTCACAACATTTACGAGTGCCGTCGAACAAATATTATAGGTTCTTTGGTTCAGGACGCGTCGCCATTCCTCTTCCCGTGCACAATTGAGTACAGTCTGATCTGTGCAGCCATATTATATGTAATGTGGAAGAATATATCCAAACTTCCAACAAACACCGCTATAAGTGCCATTGGTACCAAAACGAAAATAGGGGGTCTAGCGTACAAAAGGTCGCCGCATCATTATTCGGTTGACTGCGCACGTGCCCATAAAGGTCTATTCGTCGGTATATTAATATTAGTATTAACAATAATATCGTTAATTTTATTTTTTGTATTGATATCGCGTCCTGAATTTGTCAGTTTAGCTGTAATGGAAGTAAATATATGCGAATTGACTTTATACGGTATGACTACTTTAGCTACTTTAATTGGAATGGTACAAGTGAGACAGCTAAAGTACGATGGAAGTCGTAACTTGGAACTGGATAATATATTGTTGATAGGGGCACAAACGGGAATGTTTATTTATAGCACGTTCACAATTATCGGTGGTCAGTTCACGATAGAAAAGAACACTGTTTTGGTACTGATTACTGCTCTGATGTCGCTGCTACAAACGACGTGTCAAACAATGTTTGTGTTAGACGCGTCGCGACGGTCCTGTGTAACACCCGATCAAATCAGACGGAAACCAGGAAGGGAGATAGTTACTTTCTTGCTGGTTACAAACTTAGCTATGTGGGCGATCAACACACTGGAAAAGTCGCGTGCCGAATCACACCCAATCCAGCTGCACTTTTATGGACTTTGGGCTTGGACCATTATTACGCATGTGTCAATGCCTTTGGCTATATTTTATAGATTCCATTCCACTGTTTGTTTATGCGAAATTTGGAAAAGAGCGTACAAAATGAAACCGACATACATGTAGTGTATTTAATTTTTGGAAGTATTAATTTTTAAACTAAACGGATTATTTTTGGTAGTACAGTTGGACGTTTTTGAAAGACCGGGCACACTATACCAGCACAGCACGATCCAGAAAAGCCTGATCGTGAAGGTATCCACGTTATTTAACAGAGTAGCGCACATTAAACCAGCACCTGCAATTGGCAACTTGCAACGGCCATTAAAGTAAATCGTGTCTGTCGGGGTCATATACGTACATAATATTTACTACTATACCAAGGATTGCCTATTTACTCAATGTGCAGTGAGCGAAATCCACAAATGACGCAGAAAATATATCACTGTTTCTTTTTTTTTGAAGTAATTCCTTGGTTATTCCGGCAGTATATTATCTCTCTTTATTAAAAGCTCTATGTCTTTATCAATGACAGTAGCCAATCAGAACCAACAAACTGTTACCACAAAAAAGACAAATATATGATTGCACCCTAATTGTACGATTGTGATTTTCGTATCTACATGGTCGGGGTACAATTCTGACCAGCAATTTCCAATACTAATGTTGTGTTTTGGTACTGTAGGTGAAATACAAGAGCTCTTAGAATTTATGTTGACGTTCGAAAATATTGAAAGAAATTTTGATGATCCTCTCCAATATTCAAGAAATAATTGATGATATATTCACCATATTGCTTCGTCTTTTCATTGATGGGGTGAACCCAAAACTTTCTTTTTTCCCTGACTTTTCTTCCTCTTCACATAACATCGTCAAAATAAAAACGTCTTCCACCGAACTATACACGATCATATTGCACACTCACTAGTTAAAAACTACAAAATTACTGCAGTACATGAAACCTGCGTTAAAAGTTGCTGATCCGTGTTCTGTTAGTCTGTGCTGTGCTGGTCCGTGCTAGTATAATAAGCGCGGTATTTAGTCGAATCTTAAGGGCGACATCCAAAAAAATTCGAGTTATGAGGTAAAAAAATACATATTAAAAATTTATTCAAAATTTGAAGTTCAACTGTATTTTAAAAAGAATTTAATCCATAATCACAATATTGTTCTAAATTAAAATTGACGTTCCGGTAATAATAAACATACTTTTAAAATGAGAATTTCTATATAGACACCGAAACGTCGATGTGTTGTTTAAATGCTTTTGTGATTTATTGATCGTATTTCAGGAGTTAATATTGTTAATATTCTTAGAAACTCGTAGAATTTTAAATACCGTTAAATGAATCATAATTTTTTTTTGATATGCTATCAAATAAAAATTAATTTTTTTATAAATTTATTTAAAATCCTGCAAGTTTTTACGAAAGTTTTGTATCAAAATTACGTATTAATTTAAATTATTTATTAGAGGCAGTCAGTTCAGTTCCTAAAATAGTTAAAATATAATATAAATATTTTTATTCCAACGATATATTATTATCAACATTTAAAAAGGCAGTAGAATAATTTTTATTCTATAGTTTCTATTATTTTTACTTAACGCTTTTTGTAATTAAGTACTCAATTTTAATACAATTTCCAAAATATTTGCCAAAACGAAAATATTTAATCTTTTTTCGGTTAAATATGAAGCTTCTTTGTTAAAATTATTAAAATTAAATTTTTAACTACAATTTTATATTATCAACCGTTAATTTTGTGATCATCAGTGCGCTTAAACGAAACAATTATTATTGGTATTCATTTTTTACTTATTTAAATTCATTTTACACGATCTTCAACAACTCCCTGAGTTATCAGGTAAGTCTAAAATGCTGTCTTTGTACACGAGCGTTTTTTGCCCTCTGGTCGGTAGACGGATCCAGTTACAGCAGGCGACAATGGTTTGGCACGTGGTGCATATCTCTGAAAAGGATATGTACCCTTCCAATAGTAGATGGTAACTTCAAGCGAACGAAAATCGACCAGACTGAAAAATTGTTTGCGTTTGACTTCGGCGATAATTACATCCCGTATTAGCGCCCAATACCATCTAACATTCAAATTACCTATAGGTACTATTATGATGTATTTCTTTATTTATCGATTTTGTTTCTATTTGTATTTTGAAGTAAAACTTCTTTAGGCATGACCTAAGAATATCTGCTAAGACGTCAGATCTTTTTTCAAACGGAAGTAACAAGTAACGTTTTTAGACAGATAAACGTTTTTTGTACAGTATATAGTAGAACAGCTATGTACTGTACGATTAAAATAGCTACGATATCAGTTGAGCTCTGTGGACCAAATGCTTAGTACGGACAATGTCGCAGGTTCGATTCCGGCCGACATCATTAAATTAATAATTTAATTGTTTGTTAATATCATGCCTCAACATCAAAGAAGTTTTTCTTCAACCGCGCGTAAAGGCTACACACACTCAGTTTTATCAGAAATAAGTTGCTTCGTGTTCTATTGCTGTTTATTCTTTGTAAATGGTAAATATTCGTGTCCTGAAAATTGAAAAATAGTTGGAAAATTTAACAAATGCTGCCTATAATTTTAAGAACTTAAGTTTCTGTTATTGTTAGTTATTCTAAATCCTTCGTGAACCGTTCATTAAGAATTTTCTGAAACTAAATTTTTCTTTAATTGAAACAAATAATCTAGTAATAAAAAAGATAACTATACATTTTTAATTTAATTTTTAGCAATTCCTTTTCAAAATAAATTTCAGTAATCACATATTTTACTTAAGATTTTTTATCATGGCATTTTTGCGTGACTAAAAACGTTTAACGCGTATGTTAACTCTTGCCTTAAAAATACAGAGAACATTGTTTATAAAAAGTCGTTATTTAAAATAAAAAATACTTTCGAAACATTTACTTTCTCAAAATACAACTGTTGAAAAATATATCGCATACACTTTATAAATTGTAATGCTTGTTTCAGTAAAAGTCGAGAATCGATCAATAAAATTAAAGACAAAGAAAGACAATAACAGAGACTTAACTTACATCTCTTCGTCTCCGTCTTCCCAAAAATTACAGTACAAAATAGTCAATCGTCTGCATCACACAAGTATACAGGTCGTCCAAGGAAAGATTCTTAAAATGCCGGCACGATATCGGATTAAATTCTAACATTGTGAATCCGATGTTATCTGGCGTAAATTGTATTATTTCAATCTCTCAACATTTCATGAACTATCCATTTATACCACATAACCATTTCATGATATGTGTAGTACACTAGATGGTAATTTATTGAAGCGTCTAAATAGTTTATAGACATTTCATGACCTTTCCAACTGTGAGAGATTATCCGATATCATCTGGTTTTGGGCGATCTATTATAATATTTTAAACTAGTCAGTGATTATTAAAATGTTCAACAATTAGTGCCGTCAGAATTTAAATACATTTTACAGATCACTATTATTGCAATTTTACAATCAAATATTTTTAATTTGTATCACTTTTTTGCAATGCAATCTCATACTCTGTCTTGTACCTATCCATTTAAATGTGCTAATCGTTTCTCATTTATACGAAAAAATAATATATACTACCGAAGCTGGGTTTGGACGCAGTCAAAACCGATCTGTAAAATGTCTCATTAGCATGCTCAAATATCAACAGTTATAATAATATGTCAAGCGTCTAAAGTTTACAATGTGTATCTAATGTAAATTGACAAGAGCGCTTTTAAATAATACTTTTAAATCAACTTTATTATCTAAAAGTCGTGTTATTGTCCAATACAGCCGTGAGAGGGATTCTTTATTATAAAAATATTACATTAAAGTTAGTTGATAAAGTGAAATTCATGATCTGACTATAAACACTTTTAAGGTTCCGTTCTATATTGAATCTCTGAAAGGTTAAGATATTTTATACATTGCTGGAATAAAAGTTAGAACTTCCATTTTACTGTTTTACTCTTTCAATAATAGTAATTAAACGATTATTATTTGAGCTAGTTTCAATAAAAATCAACAGTCTACAAACAGCCACAACTTTCAATTTGTAAAAAAACGCAGTCGCAGTGTCTGTGAGATTGGCGTAATGAAACAAGGTTCGCGCTCCATCCCAGCTTTATGCATTAACTCTACAATATTTGTTAGAATAGATGAGATAAGACTTATTATGTAGATCTGAGTTCGTTACGAGAGAAACATGAAATTATATTAACAAATTTTAGATAATTTTCGCTTTCACAAGTGTTTTTTTTTCAGTTTCAATAAATTATAAGTGAACTTTAAAATCGTCTATTATATCATTGCAAATGCACAGTTATGTACACAAAACAAAAGTGTATTAATTTATCATTACAAAAAAACTAATTACGTTTGCAGTATCGTTTAACATAAATAATAATGCTATTTATTAATCAGGACTGCTGTTTTTATTTCAATCAATAATAATTTCTTGTCGCTCTCAGAGGATTATTCTTAAATTGAAACGTGAACTTTATATCACATTACCAGCAGGACGACAGTAATTTGTATAGGCCTTAAGCACGAACGTATTTTTGACAGAACGGGCAAGCGAGAGATAACTCGTTCTTTCGCAAAAGTATCGAAAGTATTTAGATCAAGATACTTTGGACAAAAATTATTGCTTGAACTTGTTTATCGTCGGACAACCGACACGAACCGCTCAAGCAATCACTGCCAACCGCACGAGCCGACGATTTCATCTGCTCGAGGTGCTCGCGTTCAAATCATGTGCAATATGGATTTTGAGACAAGTTTTTCTATATTCTGCGTCACGTTATCTAGATAGCCATGCTCACGAGCACTCGATATATTATATTATGTTGAAACTACTCTATATGAAATTTCGCCGTGCTGCTGTCTGCTCGGTGCGATCGCGACCGCTCGAGCAGTCGTGTGTATGTTCATGGAATATTTTCTGTGAACATATGTAGTGTCATGCAGTCAATGCTTTAAGCAGTTAGTTTCAACGGCTTGAAGCTGCCCGAGTACGGCCAGCCTTACAGTGACGAAAGTTGTAAAAATGTATTTTTTCATAGAACAAAATTGCGTACCATTATTATTATTTAATATATCCTACCAAAAAAGTCCGTGACGGCACATATGTAGAATGAAATAAAAATGCAGGGCGCTCGAAATTATCGTACAAAGTACGCCTATTTTTGACATGTTGCCAAGTTCCGATGCAGAAATTTTGGAGTATTTATATATATACTTTAGATATTTTTGCGACAAATTGGTTGTCGGTGATTTGTGTGCTTGAAGACTTTTACTGTTTAAACTGCATGCTTGATATGAAGATTACTGTAGGTTATAGACACCCGACAAGTAAGCTGCTGCAGTAATAATTCAAATATCATAGTCATAATAATTCGTCTTGTTCAAGTTGCAATTTAAAAATAATCGATTTACCGTACTATAAAATAAAATATTTAGATTCTGAAGTATGGATGTGAGCCATTATTGTGAGTGCTTTTGGTATTAACTATTTGAGAGTGGTATTTTAGCAGAATCTGAAACTATTAATCATAATCTTAAACATTCTTAGAACTAGAAAAAGAAACGCATATTTAATGTGTTCATATTAAGAAAAAAACAAGATAATAATCGTGATTGAAAATTTGTATGCGATTTGATAATAATTAAAATACGGATTTTTAAAGAAATATTTTTATTTAAATTTTTATACACGGTGTAGAGTTAGCGCATTAATTATTATTGGAACGTATTTTTTGGTAAATAACAAAAAATTATTTTTAAATTTTTTTACGTAGTACAAAAAATAGTCATGTCTAGAATATACAATAATATATACAGGGTGGTCGTTTAAATCGTCCTCACTACATTAGACTATACAAATCTAGAGCCAAAAATTAAACGATCAAATTCAACAATAATTAGAATTTAAAACCATTACAAAGTTTGTTTTAACTTGTGGATTGGATCAGAAGTTTAAATGAGAACTTCTAAAAGTAAATACTAATTATTTGTGTAAGTGCAATAACCAAAAAAATATTAACTAATTTAAAAATACAATTAAGAAACTGATCATCTTGTACATGGCATATTTTTATTATCACTTCGGGATCAATATTTCGTAGCGTTTTAGAGTGAAACATACTGAAGGGGTACAGTATTATAAATAAAGAAAAACTTTAGAACTTTTAAACATTACCAAATCTTAAACATATTTTTCCAAGCAAATTAAGTTTACTCTATTTTTCCAGACGTTCAAGTAATTTTTAAGATTCAACTAAAAAAATATTTTCCAAGCTAATTTAATACACAGTAAACATAGGTCTTAAAGAAGATTACACATTTTTTTAAATTAATTTTCAAAATACATTTTGAAACTGTTAGGTTGAATCTGTAATTCGATGATCATTAATGGGTCACTTGTCTTTGCCGAACTTCCTGATCAGCATATAGATAGCCTATATAGTTCAATATTTTCATGGTGCATTATTTGTAAATTTTTCATTTCATATGATACTACCTCGAACAGTAAAATTATTTTATCAGCATTTTTTTTTTGTACGTGTGACTTACTTTAAAATACACTACTTTAAATTTATAATTATTAATATATGATAATTTTTATACGACAATTTACAAATCTTAATTATTAGTTATCCACATCTTGCTTGTAAACATCATTCCGAGTTTTTTTTTTCGGTGACAAAACAATAATAATATTTATAATGGTTTTTGAGTACTTATTTAAAATGCATACCCAAAAAAAAAAGAAATGTGGCATAGTTAGATGTTATCGTAAAGTAGTTTTATTACATATCTTCTCACATTCAGCTGTTTACAACTTCTATTTTCTAAGTGAATGTTATCATTTTTGATGAAAATCGATTAAACTCGTATATATGTACCGTAGCAGTACATCATTCTGAACTAAAATAGTTTTATGACCAACATTTTACATATCTGTTAAAAAAACTGCGACCAAATATTTCTTTGGAAATTTTTTTATATTACATGTATTATACATATAGATTATAGACATAATCTTAAATTTCGATTTTAAATTTTGGAAAAACTTGAGAATTCAACAAAAAATATTTTTTTTATAAATTATTATAAGGAAACTTTTAATATACTAAAATGTGATTGCCACATGTAGGAAAATATTACATATCTTTAATGAAAACATTTCAAATTCTTGGAAGTCATCTAAAATTCCTTTATTTGAATATTTTAATGTAAGTCATAGGTACCACATAATTAATTATTTTTGTGCCATAATATAAAAAGACTCAAGTCATTCTAAGTGGCATAATTATTATAATAATATTGTTAACGCTATGACTGCCGTGTTTTAGGATATCTTAATTTTAGAAAAAAAAATAGATTTCTGCTACATGATTTATGAATCAATTTTCATTTTGCCTTCGATAAAAACAAAGTGAAATTGAAACTATTTTAACATACCTCGTATTATATTGTATTCCCTTTTATATAACATTCATATTAAAGACAATGTTGACATCGCTTTCAAGTTTTAACACGGTAGTCAACGCGTTAAATATTACGCGAAATATGTTTTCTGTAAATATATTTGCATGTTTTTATTTGTTAAACGCTTGATATATTTTATTGTAAATAACAGACGTTGTAGATTTTAGTAATTTTTGTTTTGTTGATGTTTACGAATTAAATTATAATATTTAAACAGAATTTACAACTTTATTGTTTAACCTACCAATCATATTTTTCCATACCTAGTTTTAGGAACTAATGGAGTTATTCTATATGGTCAATATTAAAATTAACAACGCTGTTAAATTTCTGTCTCACCGTAACTCAAGTAGCGTTAATTTAGTTAGAAAGTGACTAAAAATTACAGCATTTTGACAATACAGAATAGCACCATAAAAGGAGAAAGGACATTAAAGTAGGTAAGTGTAATATTTCTCCTTAACACGTAGATTGTAGAATCATTTCTCCAAAACCACACGGGATCATATTTCTAAATATAATCCAGCGGAAAGTGGACAATTCCGATAATGAATTTGAAATAACCCAGGATGATCGAAAACCGCTGCGACTTTTAAGTAGGAATCCTATTAGAGGTTTAAAAAGAATGTTTTAAAAAATGGACTCCAAAGTATCTACAAAGAATACTGTTTCCTGTAAGCATAGCGAATAATGAATACCTATGTCGATGTAAAATCTAAACTTGTGTTTACTACTACAGTCGACTCTTGATAATTTGACACTCAAGGAACCAAAGACAAATTTCAAATTACCAAAAGTTCAAAATAACAAGAGTTTAAATAACCAACAGAGAGAGAGAGGAAAAAAGCATGTAAACAAGAGTTTGACTTTTTCATTTTAACGTTTGGAGGAGACTGGAATGCGAACTTCAAACTTACTCGTATCACATTTATGTAAACAATCGATAGGTCTGTGCATGATAAACGCTTCAAATTTAGAGATTAGGAAAGCCCGAACTTCAAATTATTGCATGTTGGCGGACAATATACCATTCCTTCAACTTCAGATTACCAAGGGGACCAATTAATATTGATTTTATTCAATTTATCGAGTATTTTTCAAGGGACCGGGAAAACATTTCAAATTATCGAGAGATTTAAATTAACGAGTGTCAAATAATCGAGAGTCGACTGTATATTGTTATCTATGCATAACGTGTATTTGCCTCAATGTGTCCAAAATTTATGACCAATCTGTAGAAAATGGCATGCTGAATTATTCGATAAGCACACGTCCACTAATATATATCTCAGATTAATTAACATTTAATGTCATATAGATTACTGTAAATGCTGTATTATTTATATTAATTAAAAAAAAAAACAAAACAACCATAGTCATCAAGAACAATAAAACTATGAAAAACGCTTTCCCCCTCGAAAATCTAAGTAAATTTCAGTACCCCGTGGAGAATTAGTAAATACCAATGCATTGTTAGTAATAATACAAAAGATAATTAAAATGCTGATCACAACGCCAGATGTCAAATATCCGAGATGCGATTGTGATGAATAGATTTTAATCAAATAACATTTTTTTTTTTATTTTTCTGTCGATGTGATTTCTGACAGTAATTCTATCAGTAAATTATTAATATGATTTCTTCCTGACAGCGATATCCGTGTGTAACATTTTAATATTCAATTCATGATATTTAATTTCCTTTATCAATCCTCACGTACTGCGGATAAGCATGTCCATTTCTCACATTGCGACGTGTCAAGGCATATAATAAACGCATTTATTGTACATATTATCATATATTTGAAACCCATATAGGTAAAGCATATGAATTATATTATAGTATTGGACATAAAATATTTTCTTTATACCTGGTCGAAAGTACGTACTTTTTTGCTTCGATTTTAAGACAGAAAATCTAACATTTATAGACTGTTGGAATTACTCGCATGGTCTGTAACGGCGGGCCGAAACAGTTTTCTCGTGTACACTGATACGAAAGTATACGTACTTTCTACCGGATATAAAGAAAAATAGTATACACCATACGGCCAGAAAGTTGATATTCCTGTCCTTGCGGTGTAATATTCTATTTCAGTCGTGAGTTCATTGCCTTGGTACTGCCAACTCTTAAATTTTTGAGTCGATATCAACAGAAGATTCACACAAGTTTCCATTTAGCAGCTAAAGGTCAAGCTTCTCTAAAGTACTGATTCTTTATTCAAAACTACTACCTACTGGTAAAATTTCAAAAAAATATAGTGGTGTTATCGTGTCAAAGGTATACTTGTACTTTACAGGAATAATAATATTTCCAAAAGCTGCTATAGTTGTTGAAATTCAAAAGCAAATAATATGATTGATGCTGCAGAATTCACAATAAGCTAATTTTTGAAGTTTAACTTCTTTAGCGATGTACCTGTTTGAAAAAAGTAAAAATCGAGGGGAACTAGAATTGTCCCCGAATGGGGAAATTAGTTTGTCTCCTAGATTACATGAAACTGGCAAAGACAGAATTTTTTAGCGTGTTACTAAGTACATGTGCATGTGTAAATATTATTAATTAGTTTCACAGAACAAAAAATTAAACTTGGGAATAATATTAAAAACTAAAGAAGTAAAACTTCTTATGTGAGTTTATGAGGGTGAGGCTCTTTATATATTTTTTTTTTATAAATAATTTGTACAGTGTTGTACAGTTCAAATATTTTAATATCATGCAGATCCAAAGTCTAGACGAATTGTGTAGAAATAGAAGAGAGATTTTATTATAAAGCTGTTTACGTATTTTTTTGATCGCATCTATTTCTGAAACGGTTATAGATGTATAACCTCAGAGTATGCTTTTTGAATTTAGAATGTCGTTATCTATGAATACCGAATTTGAAATGTATCCGATACGTATTCTAAACTTTCCAGAAAATCACTTGGAAAAGATTTATCACCGAAACGGTAAGTGATAAAGCGCAACTGATGGGTTCGATGAATTCAGTGTGTCATTTTCTATAAGCATGCCGAATTTGAAAAGAATTTGATACATTTTCCAAAATTGTCCAAAAATATACTGACAAAAAAGTTGATTTCGACAAAATTCAAAAACTCGTTTTTTGTTTCCGAATGGCTTATACAACTTTAGACTAATATAAAATGATATACTGAATCTAAAAATAAGCTCAAGTTTGCGATCTGTGACCTAAGCTTTTTTCACTTTTAATTTATTTTTATCGACTCTATCTTCAAAACGCTAATAAATACAGATCTCCGAGAATGCTCCAATGAATGTAGAATCTCGTCTTCTGTCAGTATACCTACCAAATTTTAAAAGTATCCGATGCATATTCCAGACCTGCCAAAAAAAGCTTTGAAGAGCGCGGTCTTCAAAATCAGATCTCTGGGTGTGCTCATTGAATTTAGAATATTGTTTTCTAGCTGTTATTATTATATTATTGTTCACCATAGTATATAACACGCTGTTCCGTTTTCATTCGCACACTTTCTGTGTTTTTTGACACTAAATTCGGTAAATCCGTACAGTAAAGCAAACTTTCATTGACTTGTTATTGACGAGACATTTTGACACGAAATGAACCATAAAAAAACATGTGAGCAAGACATTCTCGGCCTTCGCGCACATTTTTTGAGGAACTCCCTGCATCCGTACTTTTTCACCTCGAAAGAAACGTCGTCGCATCAACACTCCCTTCTTGAAACTCTCCCACTGCGAGGAAGTCTGTCCCTAAGAGAAACAACACCCCGCTAGTTTGGTTATAAAAAAATAATAAACATATATAAATAAATATCAAGAGGAATATGAATTATTTGTAAAAAAATAAAAACAATACTGGTGTTAACCTTCTGCGTACGAAGCAAGCGCCATATTCAGTGATATATCATTACAGTTCTGTTTATAACTATTTTTATGATATAGTATAATAATAAATCACAATATGATAAGACTTATGAAACTTCGGGGATAATGCTTCCAATACCGACTAGACGCAAACATACAGTGTAAACTCCATGTAACGTCACTCGATTTAACGTTAAACTCCCTAAAACGTCGAAATTACTCGACTTTGGTTGGTTTGCCTTGTTGTCCATACATGATACACTCTATGTAGCATCACACCCACTCTAAATAACGACCATATTATGTCATTATAAAGCAAGTAATTTCGGCAACTTATAAAGCATCTACTGTTTGTAGGTACTTTCTAAGTTGCCGAAATTGATAAGAACTGTAACTTTATAGTCTAGCCCGTATTTACCTCGACTGTCGGCATCATACGGACCGAAGATTCCAAGAAATTCGTTCTTAAATTTTATGCGTTATTATTAAGTAATACTATAATAGTAAAACAATATTAATTTTTCTTTCCCTCTATATAATGACAACTCTATAACGCCAGAAAATGCGCAGTCTCTTCAGCGTCGCTATCTAGAGTTTACACTGTATTTTGGCAGTCCGCAGCGCTGCAAAAGAATGTCAGAAAGTGCCGCTACAAACTGCTCCGTAATACTGGATTTGTGATTTGTTTTCCTTTTTCCTTAGTCCGTGATAATTCTCACACCGCCACGCTGTCTGGCAATGCATCGTGTAGTTGGCAGCACAAGGAACGTGCTGTAGTCCTCTTTCCCCCGCGCCAACGTTGTTATGTGAACGTGCGCGTCGTTTGGTGCTGTTGCTATGACAACCCGTACTGTGCGACCTGTACTACATAATATGTTCAGAAGAAAGACAAAAAAAAAACACATAGCAGATAATTATATAAAGCATAAATGAACATGCAAAACGAATTAAACAAGACGGGATTCTGTCGACTAAACAGCATATTTTGATTGAGAGAAATCATTGACTTACTGTCGTGAATGCTTCTTTGAAAATTTGTATATTTGTTACAAAAGGAAGCTATTATGATTTGGAAACCCATTAAAAAAAGTATTTACAATGAAAATTAGGTTCGCCAAGAATGAAATAGAATAAGTAAAAACATTATTTCTAATTTTATAATAATCAGAAACTGACAAGTTCTTAAAGCATTTAATTGAAAACTGGTGAATTTGTTATATTGTATTTCGAGTTTGACTATATACAATCTGTCCAAAATAATCGTTCAAGCAATCATTTCATGAACAAATCTGGAATTTTTTTTTGTTTGTAAAACGATTAACATGAAAAATAATAAGTCGATTTAGAAGAAATCGTCACAACGAAAATATGCAAAGGAATTTGCATTGAGTTCAAAGATCTTAAAAGTCATAAGAAAAGAGGCAAATGAGATAAAATGTAGAGCATTTGTTCAAGAGAAATCTCTGAAACATCTCCAGACCGCGTAAACTGGAAGGAAACAAGGGATGTAATGGTCAGTCGTCCATAGTCTACAGAAATCAAGACATCATAATATGATCATTCATTATTAATGTGCAGATGTTTTATAAATAGTGACGTCAGTGTTCACGTGTGCGTGACGTCGCTTCCCTTCTGTGCGTTACAACACATGCATCATGCATAGCAAGCATCCCCCGCGTAACTGCATCGGTAACGAAGGGGCACAGCGCTAACGGCTAACCGCATACCCGTTCCAGAGCCGGCCCATAAATCCAAAAGAAAGTCGACCCGGAATGGTTACCGCAGGGCACGAAAAAAACAGCCAACTTTTATCATCAGTTAAATAGACAAAAAATAAGGGTTGACGTTATATCTGTGTATAGAAGGGTAATCCTTAAAAAGAACCCATCTGGCGAGCTTCTTTAATCTGCAATATTTTTTTGTTTGGCCACTTCTTAGATTGGCTCCAAATAAATGAGAAAATAAGATCTATATACTATCATTCCAAACTTTTTCTGATTTTAGTAACATTATTTTCAATTACATTTTCGACCATTTTTTTTTTTGTAAACTCGTCATATACTCAAAAAAGTTCTCAATTCGCAAGTCAAATATTTTCTAATTTTCATTAGTTCCAGGCTGCTCATTCCACTTAGTCATCGGTTTCTATGCTATGCGATTTCTAAGCTAGCAAGAATTTTTTTTTATATACGTTTTTACCATTCCAACCCATTAGTGCCCCCGAATGGTACTAATTTAGGTCAAAATTCACTTTTCAAAAATTTTACAATATTTTTTTGTTTTGAGGACTCCTGAGTCCAAAAAACATATTTTTTGGAAAAACTCTGTGCGTCTGTTAGTCTGTAAGCACAATACAGGTCAAACGAATTGAAACCAAACTTTGGGAGAATGTTTGGTATGCAAATATGAAGAGCTCTATTGTTTTTTAAACATTGTTCAATATGAAAGTAGTACGTGTGCAACGCAACAAGAATACTATGTCAAAATATTCTTTTTTGTTCTGAAAAATCGTCTCAATTTTGGCTGTTTCAACCAGAATGACCGTCAACTCGACTGGTCCGCAACGTCTTTTATACCGCCCCTGGACACAGAACTTGCTGGGGTTGTCATGCTTTTCGCTCTGCGTTTATTGATCAAGTGAACGAACAAACTGTATACAGTACAAGCCCGATATACTCATATTTGCCATTGTCTTTCAATTAATTTACGGGTTACTGTAACATATCTAGAAGCAGTTCGATTGTGATTAATGTGTTTATTTACATATTTGCCGCAGACACGATGGTTGATGAATCAATGTAAAATGGATGCAACTATTTCAGATAGATCGAGATTGGTAGTGACACAGTTAATTAATGAAGAAATAATGCACGATTCGAAGGGAGCTTGTAAAACAAACTATATAGTTGATAAGTAATCGAAATAAGACGTTGTGATTAAATTAACTGGTTAAAAATGTTTTTCTGTTAATAAGTACAAAGAAGTGATCTTTGATTTTGAGAAAATGACTATCAATTCATCAAGTTTATGTTAATTAATATTATCTATTTAAAATATTCCAATTTCGGACTTTAAATTAGTATACATAGTTCGTAATGTTCATTAATACTAATTATTATAAAATAAAAGTCTCATTCTGGTTTGTCCCCTGAAAACAAAATGGATTTGAATGTGATTTTTACCATTCGATAGCTTATTTCTTATGGAAAGTTGAGATCTATAATTTTGATTTATAAAATAATTAACAATCAAATACAAATTTGAGTTAAGTTCCCAGACTATTTCCTTGAATGATTTCTAGTTATTTTAGACCGCCCCCAGATGGTGTAAAACAGAGATCCGCCCAATGTTTTATCCATTTGACCTTTATCAATTTAAACTTGAAGAATAAATGGTATTTTCATCACAGTAGTCAAAGCACATTTTCCTTAATAAAACATACAATTATTAGTGTATTTGCCATAAGGCAACATACACTATTGGCGTCGGTCGGATGGCGGGACCTAGGGGTCGGACCAAAATTTCTCGACGTTTCATAACCTCCTAAACACGTTGGCACCATTTTTAAAAATGTTTATATATATATGTATATATATATATATATATTTATATATATATATATATATATATATATATATATATATATATATATATATATATATGTGTACGCGCGATAACTTTCGAAAGAGTTAATTGATTTCAACGAAATTTGGGCCACGTGTTGAAATCCATCACCGCAAGAAGCCTATTTAAAATGGGCCTAATCGGGCTATTTTAAGGGTAGTTTTTAGGGGTTGAAAACTGTTTTTGGGCCCCAAAATACCGAAAAAATTCTCCGAATCGTTTCAAAATTGAAATTTAACCCTTTGGTAGTGATTAAAAAGTTTCCCCACAATTTTAATAAAATCGGCCCGACAGGACCGGATTTACAAATTTTATGAAAACACTAGTTTGCAGATAGTGACTTATTTATTGAAGGGTGTATTTAATTTGGTGTAGACGTTAGATTGATAATAATATTACAATTAAGAAAAAAATGTTATTTTAAGGGGTGTATTAAGGGGTTAAATTTTTTATTTTGCCCAAAAACAAACTTAATTTTACATAATAAAAGTATAAAACCACACGGCCCTATACAAGCAAATACACTATATTGTCGGCAGGGTTTTGGCACTGCGACCCGGGTTTTTTTGTTCGTGAAATTGGTAGCAAAAAATAGTTCATCAGCATTATACCAAGTCTATATGTATTTACATCGTGGCCATATCTTAAAATTGATAATTTCATTATGTGGCCGACTAATTCATGCAATTTCCTTTCATAAAATACAGCCATTTCTTAAATTGGTCGGCCACATCATGAAATGATAAATTCTAAGATCTAGCCATGACATATACATATATAGGAGAAAAATAACTCCGTGAAAGATCATAACGACATCTCCAGAACCATTAGATCGACAGACTTGAAATTTGGCAGGCATGTTTAATTTGTTGAGTAGAGATCCTCTAAGAACGAGTTTTGGGGAAACCGACTCCCAAAGGGTCCAGTGCTGTTGTCCCAGTTGAGCGACGAGACCTTGCGTGGCAAGATTGTAATACGATGGAGTCTTGGGTATTGCGGCTGCCGTGTTTTATCTCAATTAGGTAGCGACTATATTATATAAGACTTAAGAATTATGTTAACAAAATTAAATTACCACGGGGAAATCTATATAATTATTATTTCATCCCAATCACGTGCGAAGTCGCGGGTGACGGCTAGTATAATATAAATCGCTTGTGTGAACCACTTTGTATTGCAAAGACATTCAATTAAAAGAATGTAAAATGTTAAATTTATTATTTAAAAGAACTTTTCTGTGAGTTGAATTAGTGGATTCACAACGACCATACAAGTTCGCAATAATTCAAAGACTATTGTAATAATTTGTCATATTGTTCCCAATACAGGAAGTCATCTGTACAACTTTATACAGTTACTCAAAATTTGAAAATAATGAAGTTATACCATCTATTAATGGCTGATAGACTGTATACCTAGTTAAACATAATTATTGTTCAAAATCTAATTAGGTTCTAAACATAATTAATTTATACTTACTTAGATAAAAGCAATTACTGAAATTCATTTGTAACTCATTGATACAACGTTATGTTTTGAGCATCAATTGACTGTGAAACTGAATTAAGTTTTATTATGAATTTAAAAAAAAAATATTTGGTGTATATACTTATGGACTTGCGTTTGAAGTTACACTTCTTTTGCGAACTAATTTTTAATATACATGCAAAGAATTTACTGAAATTAAATCTTCAAAAAGTTTAAGAATACAAAAAATTAACCTTAAATATTTCAAAACACTTTCAAAATTCTATTTGGGTTTTTAGTTTTTTCCATCTGAATGACATTTAAAACGACTATTGGTACTAATCAAAGTTATAGTAGTCTAGTATATTACACTGTTTCCAGATGACAGAAAGTGCACTAATTTCGTCCATCTGTTATTTCAATCTGAGCCTCTTTTGACCAACCTCATGCTGTGAAATTTTCGTTAGCTGCCGTGCACATATTCGTTGTCTGCTAAAATTTCACTCTCAACGCGCCAAGAGAAATATAACTTCAAAAATTCTATTTGAAAACATGCATTCTCAACTTCTATATAAAAATATTTTGGATCCATTTATTAATAATAAAAGTGGTTGCGTGTAGTTTGTACGCACGTTAGAAGTTACACTTCTTTGGCCTAATTGAAAACAAAATTTTAATTTGCTTACAAATAATTTATTAAAATAAAATAATAGAAGGACTAGAGTGAGATTAGCATTAAAACAGCCTATTAGACGTTACACACAAGCGAACATGACTACCTCTATTCTGTCGCTAGTCATTTTCTGCGAGCAACTTCGTCCTGTTAATTTTGTTGTAACAGTTTGCGCGCGAATCGTAAAATTCACTCTCATAATTTTTTCATAACACACCAAAAGAAGATAACTTTAAAAATCTAGGAATTTGGCAAGGTAAAGATTATGTAACAAGTTTGTCTTACAAAAAATCTTCAGTTAATGACGTGCATTGGGAGAAATGAAGTGATTAATTCACTGTGAGAAAAATTTAATTGTATATAAAAATTATGAACATTTTACGTGCAACTTCTTGGTAAGTATAACATGATTGTCCTGGTAAACGAACCGTTTAGAAAGTGCAGAGTTTCTTTTTTGTTTAACTTTGATCTAGAAGTGCAAACAAATACATGAATTATATTCGTGACAGCCTGTATACTATTTTAAGTTCATATTTTAATATCAATTATCACCGTTCCTGGAACGATAACTTCATTTTAACGCAGATATATGACAGATGACTGTTGATATATTTACTGAAGAAAAATCGATTTTTAAAACTCCCATAAAATGACGGTGTTCCCTTTTATCCTTTGGCGCAGCTGTACAGAGAACTGGGACATAGTGGGAAGTATAAGAAGCTTCTTACCCTGGCAAACCCTCGGCAGCCCTCGAAGTAATAACTAGAAAAAAACAGCCCTTATGTGTTCGTAGTCTAAGGGGTGCTATTTCGACTACGCACACACACATACATAATTTGGTATAATAGCCATAGGGTCACAGCTTGTATATATTCCGATGCATCGTGAATGAGTCTATCTGTCCTTCTCCTCTCAACAAAGATACGTATTTATTTACTATAGTTTCGTAGAAAAGGATGCAAACAATAATAAAAATACGTATGTCCTGTATATATCGATCTGAAAAATTTTGATACCCGGGCTACAAACATTTTGAGTTTGAAAAAAAATGTCATTTGTACCGGAAACAATTTGATACTCAAATATGCATTATAAAAATATGTAACTTTGAGAGAGACATTGAACTATGCGATAATATAATCCATATTGTGGTTTTAAACAAACTGTCAAACTCCCCCTTCCTATTGATCCAAGTAGCGATAAAATTTTCACGTGAGTTCAAAGGTCACCAACAACGGTTTTTCATGAATATCTCCTTAACGAAAAATTACAGAAAAATTATTAATTATATAGAAACGATCCAACATTAGTGAATCTTTGTTGGAATGTAAAACTGTTGTTTTGAAAGAAGTGCACATTTCATGAGCCACATAAAGACAACAGCTCTGTAAATCTAAATGTATCCAAAACGGTTACTCTTACGAATAGAAGTTATAATATGTTTTTTGTAGGAAATTTCCTAAGTTTCAAATTTGATACTAATATTTTTTCCGTAAAAGTGGTCGCCAACAAGATATTCACATTCACAAAACACCGTTTTTGGTGATCTTTGATCGAGCGTGAAATTTTTAGTGGCACTCGGATGGATGGGGACTTTTGACATTTTGTTTAGAACCACAATATTAGGGTTCATACCAAAATCGAGGTTTTCAGAAACTTCCGAAGTTGAGTCTTTCTTTTGTCTAGATTCCTTGGATTAAATAGAGTAAATTGTAAATTTAAAATGATAATGTGCAATATCTGGAATTTTGAAAACTGTGTAATTTAAGTGATTTAATCGATATTTTAATATTGTCTTATTTCTTGATATTTGAATAGTACACTAGAAAAAAACAACTGAATCTGTTGAAACAAAAATTGTACTGGATCACCTCGAGGTTCGACATCTTCCTGAATAGAACGTAGTCGAAATCATTCAAATCGGTTAGCCTCTCACGAACATAAAAAAAAATATATTTGATTAGTTGGAAAAAAAACGGATCTAAGGCAAGTTTTAAGAGGCTAATCGAACATCTTCCTGAACATAAATTCTTTTCAAAGACATGCTTTTTCTTAAGTCGGTCCAATTTCATTTTTTTTTTTTTAATTATTATCCGCGTACAACTTGTAATATTCTGATATTTATGTAAATTGAACAATTCACAGGTATTTTAAAACTTACCATCTGACTTGGAATTAAGATGAAATCATCGACTGACCCACGTAGATCAAATCATACGGGGGAATGTTATAAGCAGTACGGCGGCTGCGCGGTGCATTTTTCAACTTGATCTCGTGCAACTGTTTACAACTGAGTAAAACCGGCTGTGTTCATCGACAGACAGAAGTTTTCACTCAAACCACATGTAGGTAGTTGCTGTGTATTATTCTGTGTTTTTTAAATTAATATATTTATTATTAATCCAGTTAACAATTAATTATACTTTTGTAATTAATTATAATAAACAGAACGCGAAAAACTTAGTACGTATAGAGTTCTTTTGTATTTCGAAAAGTGTAGTGTGTAAAAATGTGTTGATACTTTATATCAAATGCTCTATATTGGTGCGATTACCACAAAATGGCAATGTAAGTACCTATTGATGTATTAAATTTTATGGTTTATCTATTTTAATATTCAAGAAATTAGCTACTGTTTTACTATTACTGGCCAATTATTGTGAAATATTACATGAAATATGACATCTACTATCAAGTGATAAGAATAGAAGCCTCACACTCTGAAACGGGCCCCTAGACCTTAATCTGCCCCCTCCCCGTTATTGAGACGCGCACCTATAATAGTCCTTAAAAATTCGCAGCCAGACGACGTGCGCGATTTTGCGTCCGTGTGTTCGGCTGGTCACCCCTTTGTGAGAATGAGGGTGTGATTTAAAAAATCCCCTTTTGCAGTAGAAATAATTAGTTAATACTTAATTATTATGTATAACGTGTTATTAAAATTAATTCCTAATAAAGAAGTTCACAGACGCTCAGTATTCTTTGTCAATAACAAATATTAAGTACTTCATTATATACCTAAAGTGGCCCTCAGACAATCAATATTTATTGTCAGTATTTTATTATATTGAACAATTATACAATATTAGAATAATAGATAAATTTATTTAAACATTTGTTTTCAAAAAACAAACACAGTACCTATTTCGATTTTTAAACTTTTTATAATAATAGTAAGGCACATTTTATATTAATAAAAATATTTTCGTTAGCCTGTTCCTCGATTCTGATTACATTTTACAAAAGTTTAAATAAATGTTTCGAAACTCTGCTTCTAATTTGACGGCAAAAACAAAGATTTAGTTTTAAATTTACTAAATACAGTTGGTAAAACAACTTATTTTTCAGTTTCTAAATAATATACAGGTACGTATCGTAATGAAAATACGTATACATTTATACACGCCCTATCGATGAACATAAAAGCTACGTCCTAAATTTTAAATCGTGACATAATACTTTATTTTGATAAAAAATAAAGGGATAAGGGCTAACAGTGTTTTACTGACCATAACGAAAAAGTTATATATCGCTATAGTGGCAGTAAATCACCTGGAAAATACCTGTTTTATTTGCTTTCTGTAATAAAAAAATCGGGATAGGCTATACGTTTTTGTAACTACCTGTATTGTGCAACATGGGAGCTGTATAATGTACAATACTCCTTTGTTTATATAGGACAGGGTAATGCCATCTGAACGTTGTTGTACTACTAAGAGCCGGTACACTAGTATCGCGATTGTGTAATTATGTCGCTTGTAGATTTCCAGAGGCATCTATCAACAGAATAAGACCACATTTTCGGTGAAATATGCACCCGCTGTATCACGAATTATCGAAAACAAACGCATCGATCACTGGATTGAACGCATACTGTTGCGATCGAACGATTAATTTCGAATAGTTGTGTAATCGTCAGATCCCGATACATTTCTTAAATTGCGCGTTTTCGATACAAAAAAATGGTATCGTTGTGTACCTAAACTGATTTTTAAGGGATTGTTGTCTACTATATACGTGGACCATAATTCTCTGAGGACGAAAGACGACGGGGAGTTAAGCAACATACTAGTTTTTACTTGCTGCTTCGCATACATAAATTTCAGCTTTGGCTTAAACCGTGTCGTAACTCAAGCGTTAAGGCGGGTTGACACGGGTAGTGAAGTTCGCTCGTGGCTCACGCTTTCGTGGACTACGCGTCATGTCAACAGCAGAGTCGTGAAAAAAGAATGGAAACGAAAGGCGCCACGATCGTGATCAAGCAAATCAAACATGTTTGATATTTCACGAACCATTCTCAGTAGATCCAGTCGTGAAAAAGCAGTCGGCAGGTGAAGGTGTATGAAAATGACTAGCGGAAATCTACGAATGAGCGACGCAGAAACGTTGAAATTCTTAGAATATTGCATAAGTGACCCTGCTCTATAGGACCCTACAAATAACGCATATAAAAAAAGGCAAACGCGCGCTGCAGCTGCTCAACGAATTGCAGAAGCTTTGAATTTGCCAGATTTCACAGCTCCAGACCGGTCCTTGTTTTTAATCCATTCTCTCACCCAGCATCTGCACCATCTCCTATTTTTTTTAACCACTCCAGTACGATTGATAAGTTGTGAAACGATATAACGTCCTAATATTTCACATACCACTGCACAGCCTTCTGCTTTTTACGAGCCATATTGAAGACTGACTCTTTGCCGTGTAAACAGAATACGATCGTTGGACTATTTTCGTATTTCACGAGACACTTTTGTCTCTAACGAAAGCGTGAGACACGAGCGAACTTCACTACCCGTGTCAACCCGCCTTTATAGTGGCATAAAAATATGTTCCTGTGGTGAAGTTCTGGTTTTGTCGTATGTCCCATATGACAAAACCAGAACCCCGCCAAAGGAGGATATTTTTATGGATGTACCATCGCAATATTGTGGTTTTTCAGAAATTGTAATGAAAATAAATTAAAAATATTAATTGAAAGTAGGTTTATTTTTATTATAATTTCTGAAAAACCACAATATCGCCATGGTACATCCATAAAAATATCCTCCTTTGGTGGAATTCTGTTACTAAATATGATGACATGAAAGGGTTGATAAATTAAAAATATTAATTAGAATTAGGTTTATCAATCCTTTCATGTTACCATATTTAGCTATTCCCATATGTCGAATTTCGATTAAATTTTTATTAATTTACATAACAATTACTGTCTTATTAAAATGGGACATATTTCCCTTTAAATATAGATCTAAAATTTCATATCGCGATTCAATAAATAATATATATATATATAAAATTTTAACGGAATCTCTGTGTATTCGTTTTCTTATAACCATTTTTTTTACTTTTTTTTACCCGTCTACGCGCAGCTAATCACATGTGTCAGTCACACATGCCTCGAAGTACCTTCAATGCAATGTCAGATGAGCCTGACGGGCGACTACTCGAGTGAAATAAATTCAACATTCAACATACATTTTATACGTACATATATCCATGGCTGTTTAATTCGAAATGCCTATTGCGGGATGTCAATTCTTATTCGCTTCGGTCATTCCATCAAACTAATACGGAATCTCCTCGCTTTGTTTAATTCGCTCGTTCAGTATTTATATAGCCTGTGACACACGAGAAGAAGTGTAGGTTTTTTTAAGTCATCAAATCACAGCGAACATTCTTTCAGCATCCTTCGCAAACGACTGAGCTGATTTTGATGAAAATTGTAAGACATTCAATGTAATTATAGATCCCTAATAAGGTATTTTTGCCCGGCTTAAGCTGGGGGTCTCGTCGGAACCGCCACTAACGTGGACACGTCCACGCAGGCAAAGGCGCGAAACACTTTTAGAGCTACAAAATGATTTAGAAATATTATTTGTGTTGTACGAAGCGAAATGTCATTATCTTGTTTGTAGATAGACGTGCGGGTAAAACAAAGCCGTTCGATCGACGATGCACGGTGATTCAAGCGTCGTGGCGCAAGGCATCGCTCTTTGTTCTTCCTTGATTACAACTGAAACATATTATTTGAGGAGAACCAGACATTCACAAACCTCTCCGCTAACAAAATAGAGTTCAATGATTTTTTCTCCTACTTTTTAACTTTAAAACAAACATACATGTGCCTATTCTTTGCGCATAGAATGCGCCATTTTTTTCCTGAATCGTATATTCCCTGAAAACCTACTAATATCGATTTTTTGCGTTTCCTCTAAAAATCGTTTCATTAACTTTCTTGGGCATTTTTAAGTGTGCCTATAAACTTTCAGGTTTTTAAATTAGAGAGAAACTATAATCCCAATTTGATACTATGGATTTCAAATTTTATAGCTGCCAAAATATACGTGACGATATGCAAGTGGTATTTCATCTACACTGGACTTTTAATATCAAGCATTGCTTTTTAAAATGTCTGCGTAAATAAGGTCATAATGAGTGTGTGTGGTATCGTGCTTCAGTGTAAAAAATGTTAATAATTTTAACACTAACGTTTGGTATACAAAATTGTAAGACACTAGCCTGTTTCATATTTCAGTGTTGGAGTAAAATTGTAAACACTAACTGTCCCGATTCTAGGGTAGGGGAACGTAGTTAAGAGTAGAACACGTGATGTCTGAATTTGACAATTTCTAAAACACATTAATAGTTTTGGGTGAACTTAACGTACGCAAACGTTGAGGGCAAGTTTGGCTCATGAACAATTGAAAAAGAAGCTTCACCGGTGTTTGTGGCCAACTTATACATTTCAGTGCAAAGTACACTATATATATACTATACACGAATATATACTAAACACACGTAATATATCGATTTTTCTTGATAGAAACAGAGTATTGTAATATTTATTTGTTTAGATCACTGTTACAAACAGAGTTGAACTATATAAAATCACCGTAGAGATAAATTCTAAAAAATTGGAGTTACCAAGCTAGAAAAAATATTTTTAAGTAGGTTTTACACGCATGCAAACTGGTTTACATAAATTAATTTAAAAAAGTCCACCTAATTGAACGACATGACCACTCCAACTTCAAAAATATTCCCGAAACTATGAAATTTAGGGAAAAAATTGCGAAGCTTTCTTGAAAAAATAAATAAAATAATAAACCGTTATGAAAAGTTTACCAGCATTATATAAAAAACAATGTTACAGCATATATCCGTTCTGCGTATGCGCCGATTGTCCCCAAAAACGATAAGGTTCTTCAATCTTCATATTTGCGCATTAAATATCCTCCCATTTGGTTTCAATCCGCTCATCCGTTTGATTTGTACCGTGCTTTTTGAAAAATATTTTTTGAATTCAGGGAATCTAAAAACGAAAAAATATTGTTATATTTTGAAAAGTGGATTTTGACCTAGATTAGTACCATTCTCCACTAGTAAAAGTGGAATGATAAAAATATATGTCTATATATCTGGTAATTAACTTCGATCAATATCTGCGGAATGTGTCATTGCATAGGTACAGCAAATGCAATGTTCAATAATACTCGACAATGGTATAGAATATAGATTAAATATTGAACTGGGTCAGAAACTCACAACTTTCGGTGTCTGCTGAGTCGCGTGTTACAACTTACAGTTCCGTTTGTCAGTTCCGAATGGGTGCCAAAACGGATAATGCAATTTTAATGAAAATCGTTTCGTAGTGAAATCTCCTACAAGTTTTGTACAAGTTACCTGCATTTTGTTTCGTTATTAGCCCTTCCCTCTGAATGAGACTATTTTTTATTTATTTTTTTACAAAACTGGCCTTGCAGAATGTTAGTAATTATGATAATAATAGGCTAAGTTTCTGGCGGGTGATGACATATATTATAGCGAATGTGACAGTACGTTAAATCGACCGACAACGAATTTTAACAATCGCATGAGCCATAATATCGTTACGCACGAGAGACAGTATTTTTTGCACGTAGCAGATTTTCTAATAATTTTAAATAATTTAACAGTTCAATTTTGAGCAAATTCACCTCCAATTATAGGCTGCGTTTGATTTTCATACTTTTACTATGGAAATTATAGTATACGACTACGTTTTACATTTGGAAAAAAACGTAAACCGCCATGTTGGAGCATCCGCCATATTAGATTTACTATAATGTCACATAACTTATCGTATTTCATTCGTCAGACTCCTTCATTTGATACCGGTGTCAAGAGAGGTGTGAAAAGAAATATAATACGCCGAATTGAATTTATGCGTTGTCATGTGCAAAATTTCAAAGCTCTAACGTAATTAGATCTAGTTTAAATTTTTATTACAAATTTTGACCCAAACTGACACACTGACTAATTGACAAATATTATGGCAAGGTAAAAAAAAGCTTGTAAAACTGATTTTAAGAGGTGGGTGCACACTATATGGCCAGTAATTCGTTGAACATGCTGTATAACATCGATTGTTAAAATAATTAAGATATCTAATTATGCAATTTTTTAATAAACTTGGATCATATGTGGCAATATATAAAATAAATTGTTGGATTGTTCCCGTCTTATAAATCATAAAGATATTTGATTTAAAATAGCGACCATTGTTGGTAAACACGAGTGCGTGACCAGAAACAACAAATACAGGTGGATTGTCAGTAATCTATAGGTGGCGTTGGTTGAGCAAGATACTGCTATGGACACATTATATGACCATTACTTATACAGTGAGCTGTTCCGTCTTTACAAACCGCGAGAGTTCAGTGGCTTGCACATAAATTAAACGTTGTAGCATTCTCTTTTTATGCGCCTTAAAAAAGACATAAATTATGTTCTTCATTAGATATATATTTAAAAATATTTGCAAAAAGCCAGACACTTTTTCCGGGACTTAAGACTTTTAAATTGTGCATAAATACCCATAAATAAGTTCCCAAAAATAGTCTTAAACCCCAGAAAAAGTGTCTGGCTTTTTGCAAATATTTTTTAATATATCTAACGAAGTTGCTATAAAAATTTCAGCGTGAATCAATCACTTATTTTTCAACTTTGGGGTATTGTGGTTTAATGTTAACTCCTCAAAAAGTGTCTGTCTCATTTATTTATTTATTTAAAATCAACTTAACTTTCGAATTGTACTTGTTGGCTTTTGAATCAACCATATTTTTTTAAACCTTTCCTGTATGCCCAGTACCTGGCGTACCCAGGTAGGACAAATACTCATTTATCTATACATCTTACCTATACTATTGTATAAAATTTCTACCTGAATCAAACACTTCATGAAACGGGTGTCATGAGCTCTTGGACTGCAACGTAGAACAGCAAAACGAGTACCAAAATTTTCAACTATCCCTAAGAAGTGTCGATCCGATATCTTCATATCTTTCAATGGGGCGGCTATTTAGATAGATATTGTAGATTATAGAGACTTGACAGATATTTGCGTCAACAGCTATTTAAATATGGAAAAAAATCATAATTTATGTTCTGGACAATTATAGAAGACGGGGACGAGGATCAAATTGCTCAGCTCCTTTGAAGAGGGTTCTTAGAAAAGTTGGCACCTAGAAATGTTTTTCGAAATTTTTTGAACAACGGAAAAGTGTGAAATAAAAATAATTAAACAAATTTCAAATAGGAAGTCAGAATGTCACAGAAATGGATAAAATAATTTTTTCTTCGTTTTTTAAAGTTGACTTAGTTTTTTTAATTTTACCATTCCAAATCCAAAAGTGGGATTGGTACTAATTTAGGTCAGAATTAACAATTTCCTCTTTAACGAACGTCACTGCTACGGATTATTGAAACCAAGTCAGCCATATATGCGTGTACATTGTACATTATATGCACGTAAATATGCGGTCACTTTGTATCCAATATGGCGGACGGCGTCGAGATGCTACCATAACAGGTGGTCTGACGACGCGCTGTCTGCCAATTTACAACCCTTATACACAGAGCATAGAATAAGTGGGTCTGCGTCCATAAGTTGGTGTGTAACTGTGAGTGTATTATAATAACATGTATTTATGTATATGTTTATACAATATATGTGTGTAACTTGCCAGACTGATCCCATTTTTTAGATACTACACAATGCCGGTTTTTAACATTTATTTTATATAGCATTATTACGTAGGTAATTATGTACCTGATGCTATGACATTAATCTATATTAATAATTTCGTTGAAGGGTACAAAAAATGTTACTTTCGAATCGGCAACGCATACAGTGGCGGATTTAAGTTCGATGCCGCCCTAGGCCCCGTCCGATATGGCACCCTTTTTGCTCTATGAGACGGTGATTATTGAAATTAAACATCTAATGAAGCCAGAGAACCGTAAAATTGGACAACGGATGATAAATAAATTAAATTAATTTTTAAATTTCAACTGCCCTAACATTGTTTACTTTTGAAATTTTGTCGTCTCTAAAATTTTGCCGCCCCTAAAATCATACCTGGGCCTCACGGGCCTAGGCGTAAATCCATCACTGAACGTATATCAGCATAAAATTTGAATTATCATATATATATGTATATATATATATATATATATATATATATATATATATATATATATATATATATATATATATATATATATATATATATAATATGAATGATAATTATTTCATACACACGCCATATGGCTACTTGCCCGTCTCTGTCAATAAAATAGTTTACTGTCGAATGCTGGTTTATCTACTCGATAAAGTGGTTTATAGGTGATGCTTCGTTGACCAAGACCTTGTCTTAACTCAATCGTAACCGAATGAAAAGTGGCATATACCAGTACATAATATTCTAAGTTTTTATCAGAATCGGTCCAGCTGGTCGGACTCATAAAAAGAATTAATGCTATGTGTGACTAAATTGTCATCGTTACTATCTGAAGTGCAGTGGGTATGTAGTAGAACTAACGTAATAAAAGCTTGAAGCAACTCTCGAACTTTTTCCAAATATTTCCAGAATTATGTCGATATTTGAAATTAAACATTTTTTAAGTACAGATGCAGTATATTATATAGATGAAAATTTTGTGAACGCGGCATTTGTATTTTTAACCATAAACCGCCCGATTTTTTTACTTGCGAAAATACTTGGTATGGAAATACTTATACGCAATCGCACATTAGTTGCGTAGGTTAAATTGCCAGAGGGTGTTAACGTCGTCTGGATCAGTGTTTTTCAACCTTTAAAGTTCACAATTTCTTGAAAAAGAATACAAAGTTTTTACATACGCGTACAGTTACAATACTTGTATTGTCAATTTTTGAATGCATAAGCTCTCGGCAAATAAATGTTTTATAAATGTGTTATTGAGCTGTTTTCTATTATATTCTATATATAAATACCTACTGCTATTTTCAAGTCTTGAAACGTATTAAAATATATGACCCTTTTTGCAAAAAATAAATCCATATTCAGTGCTCCTCACTCATGTGTGGCCAATTTTTATATCTCTCAAAATGTTACATAGAAATAGGCCACAACCATACATTACCCTTTTTAGTCGTGTGAACCCGCAATACAACTACAACTGGAATAAGTCGAAGGTTGTTAAATATATTGACGTATGAAGGTCCCAAATGTGGTACGTCAAAGTCGAAGTATGGAGAACATTGCTCTAGAGAGAGTAAGCAACAAGAAAAATATTAAATATTTTGTGTGATCACCAAAGACCAGGGCTCTTTTAGCGTAAAACCAAAGGATATTAATTTTAATTTATTATTGCGTTTTAATAATAGATTTAAAGTTCTTTCACCGGTTCTCAGTTTAGTGGGTGCTTGTAATAGATGTAGACAACGACATCTCTACGATCTCGACTATTTGGAAGCAGTACCTATGAATATATTTATGTTTCTCATTTATTGCTTGTTTTCAACAGGCAATCGAAGTATCCAAAGAAGATCTGCAGTACCATTTTAGAATTCACGCCTTTATTTTCATTTATTTTCATTTGATTGTGTATAATAAATATTTTGAACTACTGGTCTACGAATTGTAAATTATATCGAGACTTGTGAATTTTGTTATGTTGGCATGTTCAAAATAAAACTGAGCCACAAACTGTTTTATTTGCTTTAGGTTATTGATCTATAAAAAACATGAAAATCGAAAACAAAATATTATGATTCAAATAAATATAGCACACTTTTATTTATCAGTTCATTCAGGACTGTACAGATATTTCAACTGAATTAATTTCCGTAATGGTTTTATTGTGTTCACACTTTTGATGTTTATTTTTTTCCATATATACTTTAATTAATTTTAATAGGTATTGCGGGCTGGATGGTTTATAATAAACTATTTCATTGGGTGGGCCTCGTTGGGCTTAGCATTAGTGTTATGTCGACTTGCCTGAAGTAATCAATATATAGCGATTGCACTGAAAAAAATATTAGCTGAGTAAATAAATCTGGTCAAATATCTGTAATCATTGAAACAGCCAGGATTACTTTTCGAATTTGGCGCTAATCCATATTAGCAATCTAAATTCTTTAAATGTAAATTGAAAAAAAAAACAATTGATACTTTTTCCAGTTCTCGGATTAGAACCTGGCAATACAACCACATCGCTACAGACTCAACTATTTTTAAGCTCAATATTGTAGATTATAGACGCTCAATAACTGAGGTTCTTAGGCCATTAGAGGTCGTAAAAATCGTTCAGATATGATAAAGAGATGTAAAAACGCTACAGTGAACACTTTCAAATCTTTATATAAAAACAACAAACAAAAGAAAATTATATTAAAGAACGTTATAATGTCATCATTTTTTAAATCTTTGTTGTCGTGTTTTGCCCATTGTATACGCTATCTATGCGAAGAAAGTTCAAAAATTTAATTTGCCGATAATTTACACATCAAGGAAGAGATGTCTTACTAACTTGAAAATTAATATTTTTTAATTTTTTTATTCGCACTAACAGAGTATATTGTCAATCAATTGCCTGTTGGCAGCTAAAAATAAAGGTTAGTTACAACAAACACGAGTCGCGATAGGCAAAAATCGATGCCTTTACATTTGTATTAGTTTAAAAAATTATGTTTCTGTTCCTTTTGTTGTGTTTTGTTCCATGGTTTTTGAAACAGTCTGTATTAAATATTGATTAACCAACAATCGCACTGTGACGCTCCTACGCAACAATGGATATCTGTGGGTAGCATTCACCGTACTTACAGTATGTTCCAAAGTTAAACGAACTCCAGGTCGACTGCCTAAAGTATATACTGAATACCTAATAATTATTGTTGGTCTAGATTTTTAAAATGAAACGCCAGTACCTGGGTAGAATACCGTAAAACTACTGATTTTATTTATATATTTTTTAATTAATAGCCTCGTTGAATATTAAAAAAAAATCAATAAAACGGATAAGATTTAGTATTATATTTCATATTTAGGAAGCAATTGGAAACCCATTTCCTGAATTCGGTTATATCACTTGTTTTTTCGTAGGTGATATTTGTAGTACATACATGCAGAAAAAGAATAAATCGCGGTTCAAAATTTATGGATAAAAAAAAATTAAATTCACCAATCGCCGGACTCAAATATAAACCTCCTGGATCTTTAGATTACAAGGCCAGCTAAGCTTGAATATCCTCCCTCCTGTTTGTATAATAGAGTTGCTATACGTATATTGCAACCATTTCCGTTAAATTTTCAATCTAAGGAATCAAATCCACCCCAGCGTGCCAAAAGAAGTTTTACTTCAAAAAGAGTGTCAAATAGGATCGTTATGCTTATTATTCCTTATAAATATTATAATAATATGTAATAATATTACAAAGAATAAGCATAAAGGTGCCTTCTATTCGATGTATAATAGACAATATGGTAACGACAGGACTAAAATAGGACGAGTGGTGAGCGGCACACCCACCTTTGTACGTCGTGGCGCGCGCATCGAGCGTCGGTTCCCGCCATCGGCCGCAAGCGACGCACGGTGTAGCCTGGCTAGATCGGTGACGCTATCTATGTATGCCGTGCTACGACGTTCGTAGCTACCTTCTTGCCGTTACACAGTCAGTGTGTTTGCTTGTTATATTATGTAGTTGGGACTGGGGTATACCACCTCGTGTGTATTGAGGTGTCTTTCGCGGACTATCGCATCGACTCGTTCGTTGTTGTTCTGTGTTGACCCTATAAGCTCTCGATTTTCTCTCTTCACAACTCTCTAACAACAAACAGTAATTTCATGTTTGTTTACGATACGAAATTTTCCGATACGATTTTTTATTTTATTCACGAATTAGTTTTATGAAACATGTTTTTTGTTGTGAGTGATTGCCAGATTGTGCTTTTTGATGAGACGAAGTTATTTTTGACACAAAATTATTGTGGTGCTTTGTGAAATATGCTTTTGTTCGTAGTGCTTTTATAGTTTAAATATTTAGAAGTAGCTCATTAAGTATTTTTAAGTAACTATACTTAAGTACTTTAGGTTTGTGGACCAGAGGTAAGTTTAAAATATTGTTTGGTCAATTGTTTAACTATAAATAGCTGAATTTAACAATTTATAGTATTACGATAAGTCACTGAAGTTTCCAAAATATTTTTATTAGAACAATGTTTCTAAAGTTTTAAAGGTTTTTAATAATTTGGAACATAAATGTGTACAATCAGTGACAGTGAAAAAAGAGAACAATACTCTCTCCCATTGAAGGTTTTCAGTACAATATATAAAATTAATTGACTATTAACAGACAATTGAAAAATTTAATAGTGAACGACATTTCAGTCCGGATTTGGATCTTCTTCATTCGTCAGGTTGATAGTCGAATAATTTTATTAGTCTAAATAAATACAGACGTTAGCAAAGTGCAAAATTGTCAGCATAATACCATTGTATTTAAAAAGAATAGGACACGCAATGGTAATACATACAAAGGCAATGTTGGCTCATTTATTTTTTTATACTCACAGGTATTATTCACTGTATTACTAGCTTTGGCCTGTGAGTTTACTCGCTTAATGTCGATAAAGACGGGAATTGAATCTTAATTAACAGAGCCGGATAAAGATATAGGGTTTTAACGAATATCCGCATTCGCAATTGCAATATGTTAAAGATTTGCAACTTTTTAACATTTATATTCAAATTCGCAACTTTTATTGCGGGCCCGTCACTTGACGTGTACTCGAGTGCTTTGACTACTTGGGCCAATATACGAATTAATATACTACGAACCTTTGCGAAGCAGCGAAATCGCTTCAATCCTGAAACGGTTGCAAAGTAAGCTTCAAATATACTTTACCAATTCTGAAATTTGATTTTTAAGTAATGAAAATAATTACTTTCGTAATAAAAATGATAATAAATTACAATCTCTTTTGATTTAGTTTTACGAAAATGTAATATTTACCGATCAAAAGTCACAGGTTTTGTTAAAAATATTATTATTCTTATTATTAATTTCACAACCGCATCCGGATCTGCAGATGTGAACGTCAAAAAAAATCCGCATCCGCATCCGTAGATCTCAGTAAAAGCCACATCTGTAATAATTCTAATTTTCAGAAATGTTTAATACAAACATTTTTGCAGAGTTCCTTGGGTAATTGTCAAGTTCCAAATCTGTAAGTCTATAGCTGGCCACAGTCTCCAGTCAAGATAATGCTCCTTTCGAAACAACGCAAATACATTTGGGGCCAAAACTCAAACCGCGGGCAAAACCTAAAGTCTTGTTAATATTGACTCGTAGTCTCTTATGGGGTTGATGAACAACTAAAATGTTATCTGTCGTGAATTATCCTCCATTAGAAATGTATGCACTTGCACTATCCTGAATCAAACGAGAAGGGGAGCATGCTAGCATGCAATACAAGATTACAGTCCTATTATCTTTACAGTATGTGTATTGTAAATTTGTATGGGCACGGTAAATAAATGAACGTCTACTGTCTATTCCTCCTGCATAGCTTTTCAATCTTCAGTAGCGTGCGCAAGATCGAAAACTACCCATTTCCATATCTATCATAAACGTCGTATATTGGAGTCATTTAATTAGTTTTTTTGTTTTCAAATATAATAAAATTCATGCAATTCCATCAGATTGATTACAATACTCCAATTTTTCCTATATCCGTCCTCACTAAAACAAATTGGATCGCGCGAAATCCGCAGCACATCTTTTTTACAAACCGATTGATCGATTCGAGCTCATCTGAAAAGGTCCTCTTTTTAAGCAGAGGTTCGTGTAGTTCTAAATAATCTTACAAAAAGCTCAAGGGCCGTCGTGTTGAATTTAGCTTAAAGTGTATAAAGCTATTGAGGTCTATTTTACGAGAAAAGTCCAGTTGATATTGTCACCCGCAGTTGAGCGTCTATATTTTTGCCAGTAATTACTGAAATTTGAAATAGAATATGAAAAGTACTCCCACCATATAAACAACGATATAATTTTTTAGAAATGTCTATGGTTTGTCACTGCTATATGAAAAAAGAATGCTTTTATCAAGTTTTTCCTTTTTGTTTGAATATGAACAAAGTTTTCATCTATATGACACAAAAGAGATACTTTATTTAATGGTTTGCATAACTGTAAATTTTTCTGGCGTCCTGCCATACAGGTGGAAGTATTATTCAAAAGTTGTAACTTGTAAACGAAAAAAAAATAAAGTACGAAAATTCAGTTTCCATGATGAAAGTACTATTCACCAAACAACTTTAAATAAGATTAAGAATTTAAAAAATGTAATTTTAGGAGATTGTTTGTCTTAATCAAACACTCACGGTTTTCTCTGTTCTGGGCACTTAAATTTTACAAATCGAATACGCTAATTATAAATCAATGTTAATGTATTTTAAATTTTTAACATTTCTCTCTGTAATTGCAAGATTTTCTGGTATTTATATGGTATCTAAAGCCTATCTGCCTGTTTGTTCTAGTATCAGTAAATGTTCGGTTTCTGGTCCGTAAAATCTACTTTGAAGGTAGAGTTTACGTTCAAAATCTACTTTAAAACTGGATTTAGCGTTGAAAGTGGTAGCAAAAACTCAGTATAAAAAGTAAATCAGTGTTACGCTGCATAACACGGGTCTATATTTTGCATCATTCGTTTATGTTTTCCCACTGAACTAGAAGTTTTTAAAGTTGGGATAATATTACAGTATTTTTTAAGTGACAATTTTTTGCCCGCGTCATTCGCATTAATAAAGGGTTTGGCCTTATTTTTTTTGCGATTTTATATAGTGAATCAAAATATATTAGTCATATTCAGCTAATGTCACAAAAAATGTGAAGAACAATGACATATTCATTTTCACAGCACTTTTTACAACGATTATAGTAAAAGTTGCCGCATATCAACAGATCAAAAAATTAAAAAGTAGCCTCAATCGAAGCAAAAAGATTAATGGAAATGAGACTAAGTCCAGGTCACTTTTATTTTCATTTAGGTCCTTTTTTTAATGTCGGACGTCTAGTTTTCAAGTAATTAATTATTAAAAATGTGATTTTTAATGTATGTTAAATTAGAAAATCACCGAAAATGAATATTATTAAAACTAAGCCAAATTGGCTTCAGGAAAAATTTGAAAATTTGATTAGAAAATAAAAGAGTCAGAAATATATTTCAAGGGTGGATCGGGAGGTACCCACAAACCTCTAAAAATTCGGACGTCCCGCGCAAATCAGGACACATTCTAAGGATTATAAACGACGCAAAATCAGCTTTTGGAATCAATAAACTGACATTAATTTTATTATGTTTATATAGCTTAATATTCTTGCAAATGAATCGTAACCTTGATACCTTGTACCTGTGTCATGTGGGTTGCCAATTGATGAAAACACATAAATATTATAGTGTTACGTAGACAAGCAGGGAGTGTCATAAATACATTATGATTTTATTTTGAATAACATAAATCTCTATATATAGAAACGATTAGATCTACCTGTTGATTTATTAATTAATTATGACGAAATTCAATTAGTACCAATTTAATATTATGATAATATAACAAGGAAACAAAGACACTGTAAAATCTTACTATTTTTTTCTGTTCGCACTAGTTTGATGAAAAAACTGACACGGTTAGTACTTAGTTGGATCAAGTGTTGAGTACCAATTCATAGTTTCAATGTGTTGTTACTTTCAATAATTAATTGAAAATTCAAATGATATTTTCACGAATTATCTGGTTACTGAGCCTGAGAGCTGGAGGTTTTAGTATAATCAGAAATCTTGTGTACATTAAACGTTATTTTGTATGCGATATTACCATTGACTATTTCATTCGGAAGTGTTTTATTTTAAGAGTGATTTAGTTCCGTTCTTACGCCTAAAACATTTTTACACGCTCCTAGTCGTTTTTGTTCATCCGAGAACAGATTTTTCTTTGCATCAAATTAAAGCTAATGGTTTCCTCTTGGGACGCTGCAGGTCACATTGCAAAATTGATGTGTTACGAACACACAACGCCCTTCTGAATATTAGATGGTTTTGCTTTTACGTCAACTCTACAGAAAAAGTGCTTTGTATCGCGTCCAGACTCATAGTTTGTCATTAATTTGACACCAAAATGAACTATCCAAATTTTAAAAATGAGGTCGGAGAGTGTTGAACAGTCAAAGTATGTTTTTCACCTTTTGGGTTACAAGCGACGCGACGTATAATTTTTGTCCTTGGCAGCTGCATTTAAACAACATAAAGTATATTTTTTAAGTCATTTAATCAATATTTTGCGTGTAAGGCCATCGACTTTTACAAATCAAATAGTGTTTTCTTAACGTGTATACAATTTTTTTGATGAAAAAAAAACAATCTTTGTACCATATTATGATCAAAATATTAATTATATATTTTTGTATTTTATGAAATAAGGAACACGAAACCTTTCTATCTTTCTCATTTCCGTAATAACGTTCTATATTATTTGTGAAAAATATGATAAAGTGCATTTTTTAAAAGAAAGAAAATAAATGTTCTAATTCATCTCTTTTTACTGCCACTTTCGGATTTATATCGTGGAATGAATGGCCTATGCCGTACGAGATAAAACTGTATATAAATCCCTATTCCCCGGGATTTTCTGTTCATATTAAAATAGGTTATGTAATAATACATTTATGTAATATTTATTATAAAAAAATTATTTTATTCATATAACCTTATGTTTTACTGTATCAAATACGTCAAAAGGTTACGAATATAATTCAAATACGTTATTATTATTTTAAACTGAACATCTCACATCATTTTAAAAATTTAAACATAAAAATTAAATAAGATAACCATTATCCTTTAATTTTATTACTAACAAAATATAAAACGTGTTTTTCTGGTTTTATAAAAAAGTAAAATTACCTTTTTTCGCACTAATGCGTAAAGTAAAACAAAAGTAATGCGATTTTACCCGTTCAATAGTGATATTTCTGTCAATTGCTATTTAAATATGTATGAACGACAGGGAAGCAAAGGAGGCTTTGTCTTCATAAACAATCTTAATTTCCAACATGGCCAAACTACCAGATATATATCTAAAAATAGCATCATTGTTATGAAATGAAAATCAGTTATTTTTGTAGGAGGTACTAGCGAAAAATGTAGTATGTATCTTGTATGTAATGCTATTATGAATCTTGCAATTGTTAGGATCGCTTTCGTTCGTATAACGTAGTGTTACACTCGCAACAGTAACTACAATTATGTCCGAGATACATAAACTGCGTTTTTGAGAATGTTGAGTACCTACACTCACATTTTTAATTTAACTACATGCCTTTTTATTTTTTTAAGGCACTTACTACCAGAGTTATGTGGACCAAATTGGTGTTTTCATTTCGCATTATTATTGTTTTAAAGATAAACTGAAAATTAGAATGACGCTTTCATCAGCTCTCAAATTAGAATCTGGAAACTGAGAACTTTTATTGAAAGAGTCGTGGGATACTGCATCTCTACGAGCAGTCAGCTATTGTGAAGTCCTTTTGTATGATTCTATTGTTACGAACCTGATATATGCGGGATTTTTATAGTTTCTTTATTGGTACCTATATATAATAGGTACCATTTATTTGTCGATTGTTTGACATTAATACTAATAAATAGTAGCCTGTGTGTAGGTTTATGAATATTTTGTGTAATACGTAGTCGGGAAAATGTGCTCTCCGAATTTGCTCTTGTTTTTTTGATTTTTTTCAGTTTGATTTGAACCTGTTCTCGACGGTCGGGCCCTGTATATGAACTATTGATACAATTAATGGAAACGCATACATAATGGGTGTTATGTAAAAAACTTCATTTCGTATGCGAGTAGAGTACCTACCTATAATCTCTCTCCATAATACCTATTTTGGTTTACTGATTTAACACCACATTTAATATTATTCACTCTCAGTCACTTGAAAATATGCATCTGCAGTAATGCGTATGTAGGCACTACAAACATGCATAATATTGCATAAATCCAGTTTGTATTTTTATTTTGAAAAGTCGTTAGATCCTTTTTAGAAAACACGTTGCAAAATTTTACTTTATTGACTGGTCCGAATTCTACTGACAATGTAAACAGAACTTCACAATACATAATGCTTTTTTCCTATTTAGCAATTCCATAGGATAGATAAGGGAATCAAAAAATATTTGTCTCCACTGGAATTTTGGAAAAAAAAGTTAATAACCGACACAAGTAGCTTATGTCCAGTTTCTAATTCAATGTTTATATTTTTCATTTTTTTTACCCATTTATTGCAAATCTAAGTCAACGCTTTCAGTGTTTTTAACAATATTACTGTTTTTTCTAGAAATAAAGAAACTTCAGCTTTACCGTTTAACGTATTTCATTCTGTGGTTGCTATAAAATTGAGCCACTTAAAGACACTGCGAAATTGAAAACAGCTTGTGTTTGCTATACTAAAATAATCATCACGAAGACAATCTACACTAATATTATAAAGAGGAAAGATTTGTATTTTTGTGTGTGTGTATGTTTGTAATGAATAAACTCAAAAACTACTGTGCCGATTTAAAAAATTCTTTCACCATTAGAAAAAAACTACATTCACCCTGAGTAACATAGGCTATATTTATTGCTAGAAAATATTAGGAATTATTACTAAAACTTTAGTAACGTAACCCAAGGTGTAAAAAAATGCCATAAAACATCTTTCGTCGCATGCGCTGCGGAAACTATTGATGATAGAACAAAAGTATGTTCTACAATATTAAAGAACATATCAATAACTACAAAAAACTTCGGGATACTATATGTCCAGCTATTATCGTTATGTCACAATAACCACTTTTTACATATTAATAATCTATATAGATAAAATACGATGTATATGTATAATCTATGGACTCCAAACGGGAAGACCATTTTTGATGAAATTTGCAGACAATCTTTAGATTAGCCCAGCGGGTGATCTTCTGAAGTTTGGTAGCGATCGGATCAACAGGATTTTTTAAATTTCTTTTTGGGAAATAAGATTTTTCTCGATTTTTAAACATTCACAAATAAAAGCGATTGAATTCGCGCAAATTCAATACATGTTGAGAATTTAATGATAATGATTCTCATCTTTTATCTCCTATATATTACATTTACACCCGGGCGAAGCCGAACTGGGCCGCTAGTTATTGTATAAAGCAATTTTATTATTGATATTTTTATTTGATAATCTCTGAATAAATCAATCGTTTGAGCTTCAATGCTTGTTTAACAATGGTCTAGTTTTATAAATCGTTAAACATACTGATTGCTATATAAATTGTGGTGCAGAGTACCGACTATTACAATATTCGATTGATAAATTGTGAATTATAGCCCAACCCTAAAATCGCTTTTGTTGCGCAATAATAAGTAGATATATGAACTTTATTTTGTGCAGGATAATGTAAGCTTTAAGTTGGATGGTTTATGAGATTTTTGCCAAAAGTTGAAAAACATATCCCTTTCCGAAACCCGACTGTCTTTTTGCGAAGACTTTTTACTACATTTGGAGCAAAGGATAATAAACAAGTTGTGATATTGATACCTTTGTTTTTTGAATTTTACGGATTGGGGGTTTTTGTATTTAATTTTACTGTACCTACTATTATCATAGCTGTAATAAATACGAATAAAAATTAATTGTGCACATTATTTTGTTTTATTGAAGGATAAGTTTGAATAAAATCCGTGGCACAGGATCAATAAAACACAATACTGAAGTTAAAATTGCATTCTTACTAACGTTTCGGTGTGCTTTACACCATCTTCAGAGTTAAAGCACACCGAAACGTTAGTAAGAATGCAATTTTAACTTCAGTATTGTGTTTTATTGATCCTGTGCCACGGATTTTATCCAAACTTATCCAACAATCATCAAGGGTCACAACCACTCTAATTAACTTCTTTTAATTACTTAGAGTCAACCTCGTATTTTGTTTTATTTCTAAGAATATCAAAAAATCTTTAAACTAAGCAAAGCATGTCTCTTATAGGCAATTATATGGTAAGATTTTTAATTTGTCGAACCAAAAAAAGTCTTTTTTTTATCTTAAAGTTTGAGGTAAGTTCTGGAAGGGGGGTAATTAAAAAACTTTGTGTACTGCCAATCCAGAAATGAATGTCCATTATCCAGTATAATTATATATTGTGCTCATCAACGCTAAGTGTAAGTAGGTTAGCAAGCCACGTGCGGCTCGTTCAAGTTTATGATGCGGCTCTCATATCATAGGCACAAAAACTCTCATGAAATATGAACATTATTTCTACTACTCAGATTTTATTGCGTAAAAATAAATCCTATCAAAAACATTTCATGTAAAAATGTAGTCAAGTCTCGGGTTGATATTTCACTAAAAACATAAGTGTCAAAAATCGGGCCATATATATTCGATACAAAAAGAATTGAGATCTAAAAGCTGCCAAGTTTTCCTACACGAGTCATTTATTTTTAATATAAACCATAAAAACCTGCCAAGGGAAAACTTGGCACCTTTTTAGATCTCAATATCGAATATGGCCCCTTTTTTGACTTTTATATTTTTAGTGAAATATCAACGCAAGACATGGCTGCAATATTTTTGAAGGATTTCAATTTTTTTTTGTAGAATAATAAATACAATATAGAAATTTTTTTGGGTCGGCTATACCCATAGAAATTTACTCCCCCTCTTTGAGGGGTTGGGAGGGGAAATAACATGTTTTTAATTTTTTCATTATTTGCACGTGAAATCCAGCCTGCATACAAAATTTCAGTTTTCTACGACTACTGAAAGTAGGTATCCTTTGGGTATTAATAAAATCCAAAGTAGCACGACAGTAAAATTTAAAATTGGTACCCTACATAAGCATGGTAGCCTCACCCAACCTTGAAAATTTGAGATCTGAAGTAATATCCAAACTTAAGCTACGAGAGTTCAAAAATACGCTGAATCACTTCGAGGAAAAGTAGGCTCTGCTCTGCTTATTTAGAATATGCTACCTATAAATAGCCTCTGCACTCTTCATCTCAATTTCTTTCCATTCGCCTAAAACGGTTACAGCTCTCTCGACGCTATTTTTAAAGCTAAAGGATTCGGATAAACGCCCAATCTAGGATCTCTACAGGCGAAGCTGCGTTTAAGTATAAAATTTGAAGAAATTCCTTTTTTAAGATTTATTTGTAAATACCTACCACTTATACAAACCTAAACAGTAAAAAATAGCTTTCATGAAAAATTTAGAAAAAACAGTTAAAATATTGCGACATAATGTAAACACCATGTCAATTCTAAAATAATAACAACAGTTTGAAAGTTTAGTTTAGTGTAAAATCCAGTATAAACATCATTCCGAATTATCTAAACGATTTTTTGGTGTTTACTTAATTGTACAAACTATTTGAACGTAATTCAAAACTATGCGTTAAAATATAGTTTTGCATGGCAGGTATACTCTAAAAAACATCAGTAAAAAGATCGTGTGTTTATGAAAACTTAATTTTGACAGCAAACGTTATTTTAATAAAAAAAAAACAATTTTATTGTAAATTATAATTAACTACAGAAGTACGAATATTTTCATTGTCGCAACCTGTACATTTTTGGTATCTGTTTTAAAAATAATTGTCAGAAAAGTATACTCTGAATCATACTGTCTGAGCTCTGAGTAATATTTTGATAGGAAATTTAAAATAGAATTTAAACTTGTAAATGATTTCATTTTCACAGATTTTATTAGCAGGCAACTCGATGTTTTAAATAACTATATACTAATAGTCCAAGCTATGACAGTACAAAAGTCTATTGGACGACATCACTAAACTTTTATTATTGAAGTAGCGCCCGGATTTGTAAATTACCTATCAATCTAAATTACATGGTGTAAAGGGAAATTTTGGTCTAAAATGAATGCTTGAAATGACTAACATATTTATTTAAATAAGGAGTAATACTGCCGATAAAAACACACTCGCAAATAAAGTATTCTTTTAGACCGAGAATCATAAAAATGGTTATTGTAAGTCAACCTTCAAAGTTAGACATATGCTACCGCAGGCTTTTTTTAGAACTTTTTAAGAGGAACTAATACACCATACATTATTTTCGTGTAAGTTTAACCATTTACCCAGCGCACGCCACGGAAGTTCTCAGAAGGGACGATTTTTCCGACTTCATTCACAAATATCATCATACCGGTAGCTTATTCTCGCAAAATGTAAATAAATTATAGCCTTCCTAGATAATCCCTCTTTCTATTGGTGAAAACTGTATGAAAATCCGTGCAATAGTTTTTGAGATTAGCCTGGACAAACACAAACACAGCACAGCAGGGGACTTTATAATACGTATGTAAGTGATTTAAGAGCTAATACGATAAAAAACATCAAGTCAGTGACAGATTAGTCGATTTTTTTATCATTTTTTGTTGTCAGTCTCTCGAATACGGCTCAAATCTATTTGATTAAAGCTATGCAGATTATTCAGGCTATCGGAACGCTCTGAATTTAAGCCAAAAATAGAGCTTCGGCTGACAAATGATTGTAGACTTATTCGTCAACATTCCGCAAAAATTCTTTCTCTATAAGGAAAATAAAGGACAAATCTAGGTCTCTAATGGACTACTTTTGTAATTTATGTACGATTTACTGGAAAAAATTTGGCCAAAAAAACACACGTTTTCAATATCACACTACGACCTTATTCGTACTTATTTCACAAAACTGTTCCATCACAAACCTAAAGTGACTCTTCCTTTTTTCGGAAAAGTTAAATCTTCAAAATATTTCCAAAAATTAGAGTAATCAATTAACAGCGGCACCCTTGCAATAGTATCTTTTAGCCTTGTAGTAGGCACCAGCCAAAAATTGAAACGTGCGGATGATTAGAGCGAGACAGCTAAAGAAGGTCACACCCACAATATATCTTTTGCCTACCTCGCCTCTTACCGCTGGGTCTCAACACAAACTGTGTGAAAGTACTGTTAAAAATTTATATGGCAGACCTCATATTGAACATGTATCCATTTAGAGAAGGATCTGTAAGGTAGACGTTGATAATTGTAAATGATTTATACTTCTCTATAATTCATATAAATTTCATCAAATTATGTTGAGCTGTATTCGAAATTACTGACAAAAAAAATAATTCGTGTGCCACCGATTTGATGTTTCTTATCATATTTTCTGTTAAACTCTATAATAAAATTGTAATAGTGTTGTCCAGTAGATTTTTGTATGGTCAAGAGTTTGAACTTTAATTTGTTCGATTAAAATTTAAGCAATATTGTTTTATTTTCATGTACATATTTCATACATTCGCAATTAAAACCAAATATAGATGTCAACACTTCTGTATGGTGTCAAATCGGTCATATTGTTTTGACATTTGTTAAATAGAACAGGGAATGGCATTATGGGAGTAACCATTATACTCTTTCGTTGTAGGCCACACATACGATGGTTTCCGATTCGAACACCAGAGGTCAGCCACCTTCCTTTTTATTGCGAATATATATTTCCAAAGGATAATGATTTTTTTTTCCATATTCGTGTCATGAAAAATGGTGAAAAATATAATTAAAATGTTTAACACGGTTTAAAAAGAACGGAAAAGACCTGTCATATTTTTTGTTTTATTATAGATTTGAATTACTTGATAATTGTATGAGCTCTTTACTCGTTTGTTAGTGTATTTGCCATATGGCAACATACACTATTGGCGTCGGTCGGATGGCGGGACCTAGGGGTCGGACCAAAATTTCTCGACGTTTCATAACCTCCTAAACACTTTGGCACCATTTTTAAAAATGTTTATATATATATGTATATATATATATATATATATATATATATATATATATATATATATATATATATATATATATATATATAGGTATATATGTGTACGGGCAATAACTTTCGAAGGAGTTAATTTATTTTAACGAAATTTGGCACACATGTTGGAATCCATCACCGCACGAAGCCTATTTAAAATGGACCTAATCGGGCTATTTTAAGGGTAGTTTTTAGGGGTTGAAAACTGTTTTTGGGCCCCAAAATACCGAAAAAATTCTCCGAATCGTTTCAAAATTGAAATTTAACCCTCTGGTAGTGATTAAAAAGTTTCCCCACAATTTTAATAAAATCGGCCCGACAGGACCGGATTTACAAATTTTATGAAAACACTAGTTTGCAGATAGTGACTTATTTATTGAAGGTTGTATTTAATTTGGTGTAGACGTTAGATTGATAATAATATTACAATTAAGAAAAAAATATTATTTTAAGGGGTGTATTAAGGGGTTAAATTTTTTATTTTGCCCAAAAACAAACTTAATTTCACATAATAAAAGTATAAAACCACACGGCCCTATACAAGCAAATACACTATATTGTCGGCAGGGTTTTGGCACTGCGACCCGGGTTTTTTTTTTTATCCTGTTCTGGTTATATAAAAAAAAGCAACGATCCGCTTAGTGCAGAAGATTAAGTCGTAATTTCGGAGAGGAATATTATACAGTTGTTATGATTGGGCAGTGTATTTTACAGTTTTATATTTTGTTATTATGTATAAAAAATATTTTCATGAAATTGGGTTCCCTCACCATAAATCTGTTGTTGGATTATTTGATCCATTCTCTTCAACTGTTGATTTACGTTTATGTATGTACAGTAGGCACAAGCCATTTGGGCGTCGCTTTTCAGCGATGTCTAATTTTAGAGGTTGTATACAAACGCATCGTGCTTTTATTACTTATTCATATATATTGCGTTTTGCATATTGTGTTATCGCACATACTTATGGATTTGGACACTATGTTCCTTAAATACTAGTGAGAATTGTAATTGTGGATAAAAATATATTATGAAGTATTAAAACGCCACTCTCTCAAAAATAATACGCAGTAATATCTTTGTCTTTGTTAAACATTCATTGTTACAATGCTAAATCAGAAAAATTTATTTTTATCCACCAACACCGTCTGGACTCAAACCAGAATCCTTCCACTTTCGCGGCGGAATGAGTTATCAGTTACTGTACGGTGCGATATCTAAACAATCAATTCTTCCTAATAAAGCAATTGTAACATAAAATCCACTACATACGAGAGCTGATTATTTTAGCTAGGTACTGCTAGACATGAATCGTCTCCATAGCGAGAGTTATGAATGTATAGGTAAATCTCCATTTTTTCTTTATTAATCCAACCTCGGTACATCATATGTACTTCAAAGGTAGATAAAGAGGCTGGGCCATGATTTAGCATTGTAACAATGAATGTTTAACAATTAAATAGCAAAAGTTCTGCAGCTTGTAGAAATTAAAACATCTTATCTTTGTCTTTGTCACCGCATTTAAATCTCACATAATTTGTTTTATTGGATTTATTTTATAATCGGTATTTTTGTGTATAGTGTTTATTGAAAATATGTATTTTGTTGGCATGAGAGAGTCAGTTTTATAGATAAAAAACGCACAAGTGCGAATTAAATTCGCGGACCGAGGCTTCCGTACCATCAACCATAATATTTGCATTTGAAACATTGTCATAATTTTTCTGTACAATATGTGTATATATCCACTAGTTTAAGAGGTGAATCTTCAGAAAAATATCAAAAACTCTCCGACATAAAATTTTAATAAGTTTAGCTTTAACGACTGCTTACATTATCCAGCACGGACCAGAAAAGTTTATTCGTGAAAGTACTTATGTTATTTAACAAAATAGCTCACATTAGCCCAGAATTTGCACAAGCAGACAGCAACAACCGTCAGTCGGTTGTCTACATAATTTCTGTCTAGCATTGCTGGATCGATCTAGTGTGCTAGTGATGTGTCGTTTTCATTAATTCATTTCCGATGATAATTTTTCCTCGCTTCTTCCTCCTCCTTTTCCCACAACATCGTTAAAATAAAAAATTCTTCCACCGAACTACACACACTCACTACTTGAAACCAGCACTAAAAGCTGCTGGCTAGTTTGCGAACTCTTAGAGGATTCAGGTTCGTGCTGATTCATGCCGGATAAGTGTGTACGGTCTTTTAATAGAAATATTTTAATTACAAACCAATATCAATTTTACAGAACTGTCTTTTGTGACCAAATGTGCACAATACGTGTTTAAAAAACACGTATTGTGCACATTTGGCCACTACTTCCTTTTTTTAACCTAACTGTACACCGTGCAAGCATCACTGTACCTATAATTAATTTATTCCGTCCTGCCTTTTTCCGGACAAAATCAAATATCATGTAGGTAGCACACGCTATACGCAATTTGCTGAGCTAAAAATACGCTTTTTATGTCTTCGATAAAATATCGATGTATCATAAATTACGATTGTCTTCTTTTTCATTTCCTGAATATACTTTTTCGAAAGTAAACTTAAAATGTAATAAAAATGATTTAAGTTATTTCAGTTTCCATTAAAAGTTTTATGATTCTATTTTAAGACGCTTGTGTGTGTGTGTGTGTTTTTTTTTTTTTGTTGAAAATAGAACAAAGTTAATTAACCTAATAAATGGTTTTAAGTGCTTTATTTGAATAGTCATAGATTTAGTTCGCATACTGTATCGTTGCTTTTAAGTAGTAATTTTATGCTGACGCGATATGACAAGTATAGACTAAAGAGTTGGTTTTTGATTTTTTTTTACTTTCCTTTCGACTGAGCATAGTTAAATGATTGTAATGGCCAAAAACATAATCTAATTAGATATTTCGACAAATTTAGACGTTGCAAATATTGAATCTTCATTCGTCCGTCTGAGGTCTGACTGGGTCACAGTTCAACGATTAGAGCTTATTGTTTTTGTTTATTTTCTTTCTATTTAATATTTAATACTGATGAACGAAAATCTGCGGTGAATGCAGTTGAACAAGAAACTTAGTGCTATGGCATACCGTACCATTTATTCTGTTTTAATCAATTAAAAAAAAGACGTTATCATTTTTTTTTCTTTATGTTTGTTCAACCATAACTTTTCGAAGGGTTAATCGATTTGAAATATTTCGACACCATTTTGTTGAGAATGTTTAATACATAGTTAAAAAAGTTTTTTTTAATCGGTTCAGTGGTTTTTAACTGACTTAAAGAAGAAGGTTTTTTTATATGTTTTATATCTTCAGCATTTGTAAATCGATTTTGAGGATTTTTTTCTATTTAAGAGGACACACCTTCAGGCTGGTCTCACATAAATTTTAATTAAGTAATAAGAAGGAAGTTGGTTGATATCGCGTAAATTGCATATTGCAAAGCCACTAAAAAGTTAAAAAAAACTTTTTAGAAGAAAATTGCATCTCCTTTAAAAATGGCCACTAGAAACCGTAAAAAAATAAAGTTTTGAGGTCGCCGCCAATTTAATAACGTACTTAAAAAGTTATATTAAATTGGTGCCGGTCTCAAAACCTTATTATTTTATGCTTTTAAGTGCCCTTTTTTGAAAGAGATTCTATTTTTTATTGCTATTTTACAAGTATAACGTTGAGTTTTTGGTTTAATACGGATGCTAGATGAAAGCCCTGTTAACATTAATTAACAAGTTTGATTCACGTGGGGCTCCTGCAGTATTTATAACATAATGGATAAGCACTCGAAATGGTGTTAAAACATTCCTTCGTTTACGACTTGATTGATTTACGGCCTTACTTCTTATATAAGTACCGAACCTCTTCAAACTCTTATAATAAGGTATCAAAATAGCAGAAGTAAGTCATCATTATAGTAATGCTCGCTAAATGAAGCGGCATAGCAGTGAAGCAATGTATAGCACACCCGTTTGATGCATAAAAAACTACGTCGCTTATATTACATTGTAAAGTATATGAGTAGACTCACTCCTGAAACTTTGAATTTGTAGTACTTATACAAACAGAGTTTTCAACATATGAGTGTCTTTTCCGGGTGAAAAATGAAAACAAACCCAGACTATAAAATGTCCGGTATTTTTGAAATCGGCAGGTATTCCACAACGCAGTTTGTCTCCGGAAGGAAATATAGCCATTAAAAGTTTGATGCAGGTTGTTGAAATTGGCTTAGTGCAGTTTCCTCTAATAAAAAAAGTGCAAGATATTTCAATTTAAACCAAAAAAGAGATTTTATATATTTTTTTAATTAAAAAACTGGTAACTACGTTTAAAGAAATAAGAAAAAGCGTTCATTACTGTGGTTTACTTTTATTATAGCAAATATTTATATGTAGAAGTCTGCCAATTCGCTGATTTTCGATTTCTTTTATATTTCTATTAGAAAGAGTAAAAGATCTGATTATAGTTGAGTATTTATAAATACTGAGCATAAAATTTATATTATGGTTTCATTTTCTTTAATAATAGTTGGCACTATTATTTTATTTTATTTTTTGTTGATTGATTAATTTTTTTTAAATGTGGTATGTATTTTATGTTCATTAAAAATAAACAATGACAAACTATTATTCTTTCAAAACATTGATTCCATGTATACTTTGAATGAGTAGAATTAAAACAATAGATACATACTCGTGTTTTCACAATGGCCGTAGTGTCCAGTATTTTTCTCTATAGAGTATCTGGCAACCCTATTTATAAGTCATAGTGCCACTTGAAATGCATCCGTATCAATATTCTTCAGAGCCGTTGGTCGGAGAAATTCCTACTGTCTACTAAATACATATTACAATTTTGAAACATATTCATTATAGTCTCAGAGTCGACTGCTGGATTTCGCATGTATAGAATTTACACTTTGTCTATGTGAGCTAGCATAAGGAGCCAAAATCATTATTGTTTTTACTGCCGGAAATTTAAAAAATAGGACTTTATGGGGCGGCGGGGGTACGAACTCTCACACCCTATGATGATTAGTACACGTTGAGACCGATATTTTGATGTTCATTTTATTTATATAATCGATGATGTAAGAAGACAATTCAAAAAATGACTGGAAATTGCGGTAGTATTCCATGATCAGGCAGAATAAAAAAAATGCTAAAAATCAATTTTGCATCAAAACTATGGCAAATAGGGGATAAAGCGTAAGAACCTTTCTTGTGTAAAATTGCAAACTTTTTTCATATCTCTCTTATAGCTTTATAATTACCAGTTTTTCGATTTCACAAAAATAACCGTACCTATTTTTGGTAGCCCAGATCACCTGTCTGTGAAGTGCCATCACAATCGGTCCAGCCGTTGTGAAAATCAACCTGGACAGACAGACAGACAGATTTTAGAAACGGTCGATTAAGTTCTCAAAAAGTACGGTTATTTCGATATTACAGACACTTCAATTTTATGTACTATGTAGATTAGCTGTGCTGCCCAAGAATGAAAGCCTCTTCTTGTGATTGCGTAATGTGATATAGCCTAAATATTTGCTTTGCTGGAAAAGTTTATGAAAAAACAAATAATTGATAAAATTTGGACAAATGTCTCTTATAGCGCCACTAAAGTTGCTATTTTCGCTCACTAACCCTCGTTTTCAGTTATAGATTATATTCTACAGACTATATTACTCTGAAAGACGTAGGTATAAGCTTATAAGGTATAAATAATGAAATAATTTTTTCAAATTGGCTCAGTAGTTTGTTCGCGATTGACTAACAGAAACAATAGTATTGATTTATACTTTCTAAAGTTAGTTTGCTTTCGATTCGCTCCCTCCCCGCCGATCTTGTAAACGTAGAACGTACATGTTCGAAAGAAGGCGCGATAAAAATTTGGAATAACTGAGGAGACCTACGATAGAGCAAGTTGGGAGCCACTGTTGTAAAAAATAAAGTGGAACATCTAATATATGATGTTCTTCTAGTGCTTAGTGTCTACAAGTTTTAATTTATGTCATATGAATTTCCCATTACTGACATTGAATACCAGATGTTGATTACATCCCAGCGATCTTTTAATCAGCTTCTTCAGCTATAATCGCATGTTTTTAAGAAAGCAGATAACTTGTTTTGTGACCCCTATTAAAAGTTCACTTTTGCTTTTGATTTATGAAGGCTATTCTAATTTAAGAATAGTTTATAATCTTACAGAAACACTATTATTCTTAGTTGCAAAACTTATCTTAATAGGTTAGTATATTTAAATTTATTCTTATGGAAAGATCATTATTTAACTTTTTATTTTCGAGCGACTATAGGAGTTAAGTCTTGTAATGACAAAAAACATCGTATTCGAAATTTAGAGGGAATTAGATGCTTCATGGTTTCTACATATCTATTAAAACAGAGGCATAAGGTTGTTTTTAGAGCTTATAAGTGTTTATGTCGCAGTTTTGTAAAATGAAAAATCCTAGAGACTTTTTATATAATACTAGCGGCCCAGTCCGGCTTCGCCCGGGTGTAAATGTAATATATAGGATATAAAAGATGAGAATCATTATCATTAAATTCTCAACGTGTATTGAATTTGCGCGAATTCAATCGCTTTTATTTGTGAATGTTCAAAAATCGATGAAAAATCTTATTTCCCAAAAAGAAATTTAAAAAATTCTGTTGATCCGATCGCTACCAAACTTCAGAAGATCACCTGCTGGGCTAATCTAAAGATTGTCTGAAAATTTCATCAAAAATGGTCTACCCGTTTGGAGTCCATAGATTACATATACATCGTCTTTTATCTATATAGATTATTAAAATGTAAAAAGTGGTTATTGTGACATAACGATAATAGTTGGACATATAGTATCGCGAAGTTTTTTGTAGTTATTGATATGTTCTTTAATATTGTAGAACATACTTTTGTTCTATCATCAATAGTTTCCGCAGCGCATGCGACGAAAGATGTTTTATGGCATTTTTTTTACACCTTGGGTTACGTTACTAAAGTTTTAGTAAGGATCCCTAATATTTTCTAGCAATAAATATAGCCTATGTTACTCAAGGTGAATGTAGCTTTCTAATGGTGAAAGAATTTTTTGAATTTTTTAAATCGGCACAGTAGTTTTTGAGTTTATTCATTACAAACATACACACACACAAAAATACAAATCTTTCCTCTTTATAATATTAGTGTAGATGGACAGCAGTTTGGTCATAGAGTGTATAGAGGTCATCACCGTCTATTCGATCATAAAGGCGTATAGTTCCGTAGTATGAAACGGAAATATGCTGTCCAGCCTGTGATTCTGTTTAATGTTTCATCTGTTTTGCATTATTCGTAACGCTCTAGGGAGTCGCGATGTACATTGTACATAGGTATAAATTATTTAGAAGTCAACATGTGTATGTAAACATACAAACGATAAGCACACTTGTCTATCTAACTGTTGACGAGAGATATATTTAGGTGTGAATAGACAGATCAGTCTGGCCTGGTCTGGACGTCTGCTTCTATACAAAACTGAACTACCGTTTCATCTCAATCGCGTGAAGAGTCACAGGAAGCGGCCATAGTAAATAAAATATACTGCAAAACGGTGGATCCGAAGGTTCCATTACAGTTGCTGCTACCGAACGCGGCGTAGCCCCGCAAAGCAAGATTGCATTACAGCAGAGCCGAAGACTCCACTGCTGTTGTATAAATCATTGCTTAAACCAATCACGTGCAGAGCCTCGGGTAGCAGCTATTCTATATACTACAGCATTGAGGAATTTTTAAACTCTTAGTAAATTTATTGTTTTTTCTGACTTATGTAACATACTTTGTATGATCTACATCAATAAAGTAATACTAATACTAATACTAATACTAAAGTCCGCTGCAGTATATGTCTATCTTTAATAGATAATCTACAAACCAGGGCGAAGCCGGACCAGGCCGCTAGTATTTCTATAGATTTTACTTTGCAAATAAAAATTAAAAAATCGTTGAGAAACATGAATTTTGTAAAAGCAACATTTCAAAAACTGATGACACATTTCCTGGAAAAATGTTTTTTTTTTAATTTAATTTAAAAGCAATGTTCCGAATTATGAATTTACTTTATGAAATATTATCAAAGTCAGTATTGAAGTTTCCCGTTCGTTAATAACATTTTATAAGATAGCTACATTTTTATCTATAATTGCATATAGACTTCTCTTTTGTGTAAAATTTGATTGTAGAAAACATTCATCCATTTCAGTTTCAGCTATTGATACTGAAGTCATTTTATTGTGACTGTAATGGAATCACGTGAACTATAAATCTTATTTGGATAAGTGAACTTTTTACGGTAGACTGATTTGAACAGAGAACTCTACCTAAAGAATCGATTTGCGAATAATCGACTCCTTTTGTTCTCCAATCACACTCAAAATACTTTTACCGACAATCATATTGATCTTTTTTAAAGACCGCGCACACATGTCAAGCATAAACCTGCACAGCCAGCACGTGAAGTCACCCATTTTATTTAACGGAGCAGCGTACATTATAGACCAGTACCTGCAACCAACAGCTAGCAACGACCATCAGTTAGTCGCCTACGATTTTTGTCTAGCCGTGCTAGACCGAAGTAGTGTGCTAATGATGAGCCGTTGTTACGAGCAATAATTACTTGAAAACTGCAAAATGCCTACCGCACATCACGAAACCCGCACTTAAAGTTGCAGGTTTGTACTGGTCTAGTATGCGACATCGTACAGGGTGCTGGTTTGTGTTGTGCTGGCTTATGCTTCATAAATGAGAACCGCAACCTGAATATCATTTTTCATTGTTAAACAATTTATACATCCTTCTTTTGTTCTAAAAAAGCTTCATAAAAAATCAATTTTTTTTAAATCAGAAAAAGAAATCCAAAAACGTATTTTTACACAGAATAGTATTTTATGTATCTAGTTTGTATGACAAAATGACAATGTACCTAAGCACAAGCGATTTAGCTAAGTCACTCGATTGACATACATTACATTACAAACAAGATACATGCTACATTTTTTGCAAGCACCTCCTGTAAAACAGCTGAATAAGTGCATATTTACATATCCAACAGTCCTACCTTATTGGAAATTTGGATTGTTGTGTACGCAGCGTGATGATTTGTTACGGAAGTTGCGCACGCAGCATGCATGAGATACCATGTACTACGTGTATCGGCAATGTTGAAATCGCCAGTAAACTGACTCTTCGATGTAGTATAGTTTACTTGGTATTCACAGATTACACGTCTAATTTTTTTCTGATAACGTCAAAATAGTTATTTCATAAAACAACAAAGTTGGTTATACTAGCGACATCGGATGAAACTTCTTAAAAGCTATAGTGTTATTAACATCTTTTGACAGTTAAATAACCTTTTCACTTAAATTATGGATTCAACAGTATTTTATTTGATCAATGTACATCTTTAACGAAAATGTGAATACCAATTATCGCGATCACGCCAAAGAAGTATAACTTCTGTCGCACGTAATTAAGTACACGCGCCATTTTTTTATTTGAACATCAAATGGCTCACATACGTGACAATAATCTTCAGATTTTTCCGTACTACACAAGAATTGTGAACGTCACGACAACCAGAAGTTATTCATCGATATACATTTAAATTTAAATAAACTTGAATATTTTCCCGTAGTCTTTGCAGAATTCAGCCATTTCTAATGTTTATGAGTTTAATATTATTTGTGACCAAAATGTTGCAGTGCGATTTCACGAAGAATACGTTCATTCTTTTGATAAAGTACTATTGAATACCCAGATTCGTAACCTAGAGGTTGTCTTCTCCTAGTTTATAACTTAACCCAAATGACGGCATATCTTAATGTGATTTGATTCTAGATATTATTTTTAGAGCTACTTTCGCACAAACGCCTGTACCCACACGCATCGACTAGTGATTTGTTAACTATATAAAAGACAATATCAAACAAGATGTCAGTTTACTTCCGGTTATTGTGCAGGTACTTCCCTGTCCTGTCTCCAGTGTTATTAACAGTCAACAATGACTGTCGTGGCATGACAGAGGTTTGACGTCCACTATTTCGTTTTATGTCAATTCGACTATGTTTGTTTGTTTATGCTCGTAAACTAACTTCAGTCAAACCATTTGAATGTGAAACACAATTTTGCATATATTTTAAGTGATCCGAAACTGTTTTCGTTTTTGCGGTATACACCAGCAGTTACTAACCAGTGGGGTGTTGTAACAACCTTCTGTGTATTCGGCCCAGGTATTAGGTTGTACAAAAAAAAATACAAATTTATCTTCTCCTCACTGATTCTATTTATTATAAGCAAAATAAAATATTTCACTGTTACATTGATTATATAAAAAGAATATATGTATTCTTTTAATACAAAATTTAAAACAAAATTATATATGTTTCCTTTTAAACAAAATCATATATTATGTAGTATAAATGCGCGAAAGCAAAATATACCATTCACTGAGATGCTCGTTTTTCGTCTGCCTCTGTACCGTCATTGGCAATGATTTTATTTGCACCAATGTTGTTGATTGCCAAATCATCAATTTCTTATCTATCCTTGAACTATTGTATTGCGTTTTATAACTTATTCCTTGTTCGGGACGTTACAGTGTGACTCCCCAAATGAACTGTAAAGAAGAAAAAATAAATCTAATGTCGGTAAACAATCAATGATTCACGTACCGGAATAACATTTTGGCAATATCCTTCATTGGAAACAGTCTTCAATATCCTTGAATTGAAGAGTAATGTTTCTTTTTTCTTATTGTTTCAGAGGGAAGTGTTGTGAGCTAGGATGCAGCGGTGTCCGTACATCCACGAAATGAAGGAACGATTACTGGGACAGCCAGTTGAACAGTTGGCCATGGAGCCACTTACCAAGGATGTGGCGGATTCGCCTCGTCACGAACCACCCATCGGAACAGTTGTCAAGGTATCTACCATTCATACATGTTAAAAACACACGATGGTATATCGGATCTATTTAATAAAGTTCCGTTATGTCCAATCAACAATGTTATCCCTTATATGTATATACATGCACAATAAAGGAGCGGCTCCTAGAGCAGCCCAAGAAGCCGATCATCAAAGAGTTGGTCAGCTCTCCTCGACCACCTGAACCGCCTGTTGGTACAGTTGTCAAGGTGAGTATCTCTGTTCACTCTTGCGAGATCATCCTAATAACAATCATTGCAATAATACCTACGCCCTACACCTACAAAAATCATTTATTTCGTTTTAAAGTGCAAATGTCGACGGCCGTAGGAAAAAAGGATCATAAGCTCGACATCTTCAGTACGACCTCATTTGAATCCCTACATCGCAGTCTAATTTTTAGCGCTATACTCTGGTGCAACGCTTAGTTTCACATATCTATTTTTTTTATAAAACAACTTTTATCCGCAGCTGCTTTCGCGTAGTTTATGATTTTAATAACAGATTCGTTCGCGTTATTATTGGTATTTTCAATTTTCATCAACAAAAGTGCAGTAATTTGCAAGTGACACCGACGCAAACAAACAATTCCGAAGCATCAGCGGTACCTATTCAATTAGTTGCTTCAAAATGGTCCTTTCTACCATGAAAATGTTGTTTATTGAACAATTTGGAATGTGCATTATAGTAAAACAAAGAAAAAACTTCTACAACCATCAGATTACAGTTGGCGATATGATCAAACTCGTGATTATATCCGCTGATAAAATTTAATAATAATTATTATTATCAAATTCTATTATCAGTTAATTATGTGTCTCTGCACTGTGAACTGTTACAGACATAAACGAGTTTAAGAGAGTGATTGTAGAATAAAGACTCTCGACAACTGAGGTCATTGCGTTTAATCAGCGAGTTTAAAATGTCAGGAAAAAACCCCTATTTCTGAATTGAAAATTTAACATTTAAAATGGTTCCTTTTCTCTTTTCTCGTGTTATGAACCGTATGTTAAAAGGCTTTTTTACGACGGGATTCTCTTTTGTTTCACTTTTTACACAGGGTCGTCACTTTTTACGCATATCCGTTTAGATGTATCGTATGTGAGATAAACATCACACTTGATTTAAAACAAACATTATTTCACTCTTGTTGCTGAATATACTATGTTCGAAAAGATATTTTGCCGACGTTTTAGAAAATATAATTTCTTCCTCAAAGCTAAAAACTGAGACATTACAGTAGATGTTTACACATTTTGTTAGAAAAATAATACAAAGTGATTTTTTTTTCAAGCAAAATTTATTAACATCAACTGTAATTTCTCAATTTTTCGCCCTGAAGAAACAATATTTTTTTCAAAACGTCGGCTGTTAAATATTAATATTAAACAGGCTAAATTAACACATCTTTTAAAATGTAAGATACGTGATTGAGTCTGGGATGTACTAGTCTAATTTGTCGAGCGTAGACTTAATAATTATTCGTTAGTACAGATGCGTATTAACATAATTTATAAATATGTGTTTCTTATACAAACATTATTTTTAATTAGTAATTAACACGAAACATGTGCTCTACATATAATACGGTATACTACCCATCTGTTTTTAGCTAGTTAAAATAGCTTGCTTAAATATTTACAGAAATTTTGACAAGAATGTGAACAAGCTTTTAAAAAGAAAGCTGTAATATAATAGACTTTTATGGTGAACTTATTTACCACACATCAAATATTTCGGCTGAAACTACTTAGATTAAAAGCACAGATAATTGTGATAGGTAACTTTTTTATGGAACAGTTATTTTTATACCAAGGAGTTGTCAGAAACATAAGAAATAAAATTAATGATTTCGTATTTCTTAATGAATTTTTATATCGGTCGTACACGAATCAAGTGCTAGTAAAATGTTCTAAGGGATTTGTCAAATCCACTAGATTTTGAATTGGTAATGAATACAGAAAACACGCAAATTTCTCATATTGCATGTTTTACTATTGATTTCCTTCTTTGTTTTTTTATATCAACAACATAACTCTCAAACCATTTAAAGTATTTCTTTAATCTACACGGATATCATCATTTCCATTTTTAGTGTGTGTGCTTTTCTAACTAATTTTGTATTATTGTTTCGTTGATTTCTTAGGCAGACCCAGATAGGCCGATGGACAATTGGGTAAAGGCCAGTGCCTTACGAACCAGAAAAAAATGTGTTTTTTGCTTATTATAAACTATAGAGGCATTCAAGGAAGTTGCAAAACGGTTGCCAATCTGGACCTGTCCTTGGGTGTGAATAACTGATCTTAGATTATTGTATTTGTAATTTTAGGATATCTCGTTAATTATAAGTACCTACCTAAATATTCACTTATATTTGGTTTTAAAAAACACATTCATTTGTACAATCAAAATATTGATTCATTAAAAAAATTCCAAAATAATCGCAAAGAAAAAGAAATTAACTACATCACTGAATTACGCTAGAAAATAGTTTTAAGTTATTTGTGGTGTTTTTCGAAAGTTTTGTTAATAACAAAGTTATGGTGAATGATAAAAATAGGGTGATATTCAGTTTTCGACATTAACTCAAAAACGGATTACATATACTGCCAAAATTCTGATTTCTACTTGTTCTGCTACTGAATTTACCCTGAAAACAGCGTGTGGAGTTTTCATTATATTTACCGAGATATATTAAAAATACGCCAAAATTAAGTTACGCCGAAACAGTGCCTCATCGGAGGCATGTTTATATTTAAAAACATACAAACATGCTCGCGGATTTGATAACCTCTTGTTTTAAATACATTTAATACTACTTATGTATGTATATGTAGGTATACCTCGCGAAGTTTATCGGTTTTAAATTTTTAAACCTTATTTTGTTTTCAAAGATGGCATTAATTCGAAATTAAAAAAAGATATAGTTTCAAATTGAAAATTTATCGTCTGCTTTGTGAAATTTAAACTTAAAAGTTGTTTATTTTTATATGAAGCTTTATTATTATTAATTACGTCAGTTTGTCCTCAATTATTTATTTGTGTAATCATTTAACATATTCTTGTGCTTGCTATTTCAATGTGTGTATTAATTCATGTCCATTGAATGATTAGCTATTTAGCAATTAACCTAAAGTTTTCATTTTTAAGTTTTTTTCAGTTGTGAACTTTTAATTAATACTGCCGTACTTACTTGCAGTTAATTTACATTTATATTTTTATATATTACAGTTGAATGCGGACGGCTATGGCTCTCACACCTCCCCCACTCACCAGTGTACGCCGCTGGTACCCCACGACCCAGAAGATGACTTCCATTACTACGAAACACGCACAAGGCCAAAGAACGCTAAGTGAGTATCTACATTTCTTTATTCTATTTGCTGTCTCAAAGAAAAGACCTTAAAAGCGACGAGAAATTTTTGGGTACTCAAAAACTTGAAAATGATAGAAAATATTCATTTATGTTATATTGGATAAAACATCAAACGTGTTGTCTTAATATTTTTATTTGTTACCGCGTTATTGCCGCTTTTAATGCAAATCTTATCTTAATCAAATCGCGACCAAATAAAATAGTGTACGAAGTTTCCCTAAAATCAGTCCATCCATTTCCGAGTGATGCTGGCACAAAAAAAATCAGAAAATCTTTTGCCGTCTATATATTGTACCCAAAAACCTGAGAAAAATCACCAACGAAAAGAATATATTTTAATATTGATACTGGACATGATTTAACTTCGATGATTAATATTTGATCTGTAATGTAATTTTGGAACATTCTGTAATATCCGGCATAAATGCGATGGTCGATGTTAGGTTTGACCAAACTTGGTTTGAAATATCGTTCCCTGAATGCCTATAATTTTCTTTAATCAGTACTAACTTTCAGGGTGTGACACTATTACAACTATATAGAAGCCTATACGTACTCTATACGTACTATCAGAAGTTCCTTAATTGTTTTTTATGATTTTATCTTTTTAATACACAAACATTAACTTGGCTCTATTCACTATTTAAAAAGAGGTTCTTTATTTATTTTATTTGTGAGTAACGTAACGTCAATTATTTTTGTTTTAAATTTCCTCATTCGTAATTAGGTATAGTTTAATTTAATGAAAATCATTTTTCAAAAAATATGCTGATTCCAACTTTCTTTAGTCCTTTTAATTTTAGTTATTAACCCTCTTTCACAGACACTTCAGATTTTGACAATACAATTATCATAACAATTTTTGTTGTGACAATATTGCCATTGTATAGTGATTTATACACTGCACAGTGACAGAAAGCATGCAAGGTACATAATTTAAACTGGCAAAGAGACGACCAACTACCATACCTGTTTGGCTATAAAACACCGCGCACACGTGTCAAGCATGGCCCATCACGACCAGCACAGCACAAAACTGCAACCTGCATGGTGCCGCATACTAGACCAACAACCAGTCCAAACCAGCAACTTTTAGCGCGGATTCATGAACGACACATCACTGGTACACTAGATCCCTACTGACGGTCTTTGCTGGAGCTGGTTGCAGATATTGGTCTAATGTGCGCTACTCCGTTAACTAGCATGGATTCCTTCACGGTTCACGATCAGTACTGTGCTGTGCTGGTCATGCTGATCCATGGTTGAGAAGTGTGCGCGGTCTTTAATATGTTCTGTAATGTAGCAGTTGAGTCAAACAATTGACTTTTGTTATGACGGTGTTCAACATTATTTTATTTTTGTGTTAATTCCCGTAACTCTAAAACCAAGAGAAATGAAGACGTTTTCTTGTGCTGATTTAAATCAGGATGTTTTTTTTCCTACAAGTAGAATTAATATGTACAATTCTTCATGTTGTTCACATCCAATATAATCAATAATTAGTGAATTTTCACAAGAATGTGGACAAAAATACAACAGTTAGATTCAATATGAACAATATTTGCTCATTAAAGAACGACCGGGAAAAAATCCGTTTTCGGGACCAAAAATTTAAAATCGAATTATATGTCAAATGATTAGTTGTGATGAAACTATAATCACAGAAACATGTTGAGAATATTATTCGTTTTAGATATACGCATCAAAATCGATTTTGTAATTTTTAGGCTTATTGTAAGCGAACATACAGCAGTATTTAAGTTTACATATTGGTATAAATTTTATTTTGGATGGATCAAATGCAATATCAGAAACAGTGATGACATCAGACTAGATAAGTGTAGATTAACACTATCGCATAAAAACCCTGATTACTTATATTGGAAGTTTTTTATGTAATAAACTTCCTTGTAGTTTAAAAAGCATCCAATACTCAAAAAAAAAATTAAAACTAATTTAAAATTATTTCTAATCAAACATTGTTTGTATAGTATCGATAAATTTTTAAATTGTAATTATTAGTTGTTATTTCTTTTATTGTAAATGACGATGTTATCCACTTAGGGCAGAACAAATATATCTAAATTATAAAATCCATATCCACACAAGATACCATTTAAAAAAATTATAGATTATCAAAAAATAATGAATAGAAGAATTGACAACATGTTTCGGCCTTATGCCATCATCAGGTCATAATAATACAAAAAGAAACATTACATCTAGAAAATAAAATTATTATACAGAAATATGCTTACTAATATAATCATATGATTTATATCCAAAAAGACTTACATGTAACAAAAGACTAAATTTATATATCTAACATTAGTCTAATAAATTTGACCTTCTGTGTATTTTTTCATCAAATCTAATCACTTGACACATATTCCATTTCTAAATTTGAGTGTCTCAAAACGTGCGAAAAATACACTCGTTATTCGGTCGTATTTTGTATTTTCCTATTTTTGTTATTCTGTCGAAATTGAGTTAAGGTAGTTGTCGTGGTACAATATTGTCAAAAAGTTATAGATTATACGCGCCACAAAAGTATACTAGCTTTGTAGCTAAGTGATCCATAATTTGTACGCAAGACTGTACCCGTGGAAAGGGAACCCATACAGTATTCATATGCATGTATATACTTTTCTATAAATTGTTGAACTTTAAACCGTTATTTATAAATAATTAGACGGTCAAAAATTTTTTCTTATTTTTTTTAAACTCATAACAAATGCATTGAAAGACTGTCAGTTTTTGGAAAGTTTCTGACAGTTAGTTCTTTTTTTATAAATAAGAACTACAGAAGATCGTATACAATCAATGTTAATTATCCAATTTTTAATTGAATTTATCTCGGATCAGATACGGTCGATCGACTTCAAGTTTTCAGGGTAATTGTATTATCATGTCCTTAATAAGTATACAAAAATTAAGAATTTTCTGACGGTGTGCCTTAACCACGACAACTACCTTAAGCTGAAGAATATTATAATACAACAGTCGGTGTGCGTGTCAGAAGGTACCAAGCTCTTTTATTATAAATGAAAATATAGATTGATGAAGCGCTTGTTCTGCTTTAGATATTGTCAAATTTATGACGCAAAGCTTATCTATGTATTCTGCACTGAAAACTAGGCTAACTATAGAACTCAAACTATTGTTGAGTAACCAGCTTTAGTTAAGGATACAAGTACCCATATAGATGTAATTAGTACACCATTACTTTGGTCCTATGGCTACAAGATGAAGTCGATTATGTCCAATTTTTAGTATTTAAACTTTATTTTTTGTGCAGTTGTCTGTGAATATTTTACTCAGCAATAAAATTTGAACAGTAAAGTTAATTTGAATCGTTATTCATTTTCATTGCATTATTTAGCATTTTTCAGTTCACAAAAGCGTGTTGTTCTAGTTTTTTGAAACTCCAATTTTAATTATGACTTAAAACAATATTGCATTTGACTATAGGGTAAGCAACGCAACCTACGTAACTGTGCAGTGTGTTAGCTTGCTTGCTGTAATTGTTCAGGTTTTTTTTATCCTGAAGGTCCTGGTCAGGATAATGGGACAAACTTATTTAATTATTGTATTGTCATCAGTCCTTGATAACTGTGCAAAGTTTCAGTTTAATCTGACGTTTTGAAGTGAGCGAATTTTAAGATCAAAGATTCCGTTACATACAGGTGAAGCTAATAAAAGCGTGTTAAAAACTCATTCAAAATGAGCCTGTTCTAACGATATGTCCGTGCTAAGTATTCTTTTAGTTTTCATTTTATTGACCGCAGAGAACGTGAACATTTTTTTGGTCAAATGATTTCTGCAGAGCACATCACTCGAACTTACTACGACTAACAATTTAGAAGTTATAAACCCATTATATGACACATTAGAAACACAAATGGACGGGCAATGGAGTGCCATCATAAATATACCGGGTTTTTTTAATATAATTGAGAGATGAATTTACAGTTGTATATCTAGTTTCATAATGGGATATATTCATTATTGACGAGTACAATGATATTATGTTAAACGAGCGAGTTTTAACAGTCACATAATACCATTGCGTCTGAGATATATATGGTATTTTTTGTCATACCCCCTATAAAATAGCAACGTTTCACTTCATTTTAAGTATATTTTAAATATTTTTTAAAGTTAAGTAGTGTGGCAAACGTACTTATTATAGGTAATTGATGAATATTACTGTTGAATTGGTTTGATCGCCTACTTTTATTTTAAAGTACAGCACTAATGGTTAATGGGTCACTTTACATGCCTGTATAAAGCACGTATTATGTAGAGGGTATGACAAAAAATACTTATTGCACATATTATAATGTTATTATGCGTGCTAATCTACTTTGTTTGTGCTAAAACCCGTTATTTTGAAAATTGAGAAAGTACAATGGGTTCTTTGTTGATCTAAATGCAACAAGATTTCTACCCCCTTTATTCTTTCTGCTAATAATAAGCACCAATGAAGTTTTAATAAATATCTACATACTTACAGTTCAATGAGTTCACTTGAGTGAAAACCGAACGAACCGCGTTCGTTAACACACCACCGCCGTTTTAATAGTCCGGGTAACACTACAATTACTATGGATGTGCAAATAGAAAAAAAATATACAGTGTAAACTCCACATAACGTCACTCGATTTAACGTCAAACTCTCTAAAACGTCGAAATTACTCGACTTTGGTTGGTTTGCCTTATTGTCCATACAATGATACACTCTATGTAGCATCACACCCTCTCTAAATAACGAACATATGTCATTATAAAGCAAGTAATTTCGGCAAGTTATAAAGCACCTACTGTTTGTAAGTATTTTTTAAGTTACCAAAATTGATAAGAACTGCAGCTTTATTGTCTAGCGTTGTTGTTATTTGGGTTAATAGTAATGTTTGTTTGTAAATTTTATGCGTTGTTATTAAATAATACTATATTAGTAAAACAATATTGATTTTTCGTTCTCTCCATGTAGTGACAACTGTCTATAACGCCAGAAAATGCGCAATCTCTTCAGCGTCGCTATATAATAATATCGAAAAATATTTTTGAGGATGAGAATAAATAGAATTACAAGAATATTCATTTTGGGTAACATCAATCCGTTTTAATAATTTTTAGTGTGCAAAACGGAACACTTATGGAATAATTTCAGTGTCCGTCCGTCTGTCTGTCACAGGTAATTTTCGCTGAAACTGTATAATGTCAAATGAAAGCTTTTTGGAGCACGAATTTAACAATATATATAATGTATTTTTTTTCATTTTTTTAAAAACAAATTCGGGAGAAACTTTTAATAAATTGCTGCCTCTCACCTTTATTACCAAAGAGATCGCTTAAAAATTTTTGAAAAAAATTATGAACAATGAGAGTTAGGTGTAGATTATCAAAGTTGAAAAATAGTTGGCAAAACCAAAAGTCATGCACGTCCTGCTAAGTTTTCCACTGTATAAGAAAAATTGAAAAAAAATAAAATGAAAAAACGATTGAAAATAATATAACTTTTTAAAAAGCTTCAAAAGATTAAACAATAAATAAATACACACACACACACACATGGAATAATATATGTTCAAGTATAGGTTTCACTAGACCGATTTCTTATTAATTGTACATAGCTTTTGTCAGGGAATGCAATATTCGCCAAGAGTATTTAAGTTTAGTTTTAGTGTATTTATTTCAAATTCAGCCTCATTTGTGGCAACAAATCTCTAAAATCTGAGAAACACGGAAAATGTTGTTAAAGAACTTGAGAGCTGAACGTTTATAATAGACAACAGTAGAAAGCTGTGTAATCGCGTTATTTCTTCGGGAATATTCCCAGTCAAGAAAAATGTTCAAGAAATATTTCAGAAACGTAAATTCTCCGTAAATATGTCTCACAAATTCATCCCTGACTATAACTAGCCTAGCACAACGTTTACCCTGTAGGATTTGCATGCATCCCGTGTTAGACTATATACTCCACGACACACGCATAGGTACGCTTTGTTAAGGTTTGGTTAGTTTTATTAGAACGAAATGGGTATGGCCGATGCCGTTTAGTGGTAGCTAAAAATAGCTTTCATACAACACGCTAACGTTCGTATTATTAGCCGACCCGCGCAATATGGAACGATACGCTCATTTACATTTAATATATTGTTGTCGCTGACCGCTGAACGCATATTATGTATGTGTGTCAAGCAGGTACGTATGACCAAAAGTCAAAATCGCTTATGATGAATTGTCTGATTTTTTTATGTTAAATTTCTTTAGGCGCGTGTTTGCGAATTTCACGAAGGGACAACTCGGTGAGTTGGTGTTAGAAACAAATGTGACCTTTTGGAGCAGCCTACTAAGTCCGTTTAGGCAGTATAGCGAATTTATAAATACTACATTATGTAACAAAAATGCCTTAAATTAAATAATCAGTTTGATCAGACCAAAAAATGTTTAATGTTGATTAAACTTTCATAATGTTACAATGTTTCATCGGCCATCCCGACTTCATCAGGTATTCTATAGAACACATACATACAATTTTTTTACAGTTACCTGATGAAGTCGGGATGGCCGATGAAACGTTGTAACATTATGCCAGTTTAATCAACATTAAAAATGTTTTGGTCTGATCAAACTGATTATTTAATTATAATAATAATGCGTTTAACGTCCGTTTCTCGACTTTATGTCATAACAGACGCCATTGGCACCATTACTATTTTTTCATCTACCACTTCCCGTTATTTTCTACATTTTTTACAACTTCAACTTATGTAATAGCAATGGGCGAATGAAGGAATTATAGGAAATTGGGATAAGGTAGGTAATTTTGAACTAGAAGTTTGATAGGTAATCGGCCATGGCCTCAAATAAGGAACCATCTCGATATTTATCTGGAATTAATTGAGGGAAAACATGGAAAACCTCAATTAAGATGGCCGGTACAGGAATTACCGTTTCTCGGCGAGAGGCAGTAGGAAAAAGTCCCAGTCACATCTGCCCCTGCCGGGAATCGAACCCGGACCTCCCAAATGCGAGTCTAGTGCTGTACCACTACTCTACCCAGCTCGGTCCTGATTATTTAATTTATAATTTATATGGACCTGAATAAATACCATTATGGATGAAAAATGCCTTATTTATAGCAACGGATTACAAAGATCACATACTGCGAAAGTTGTTTTTTTAATGAATTATACAGAAGTTAGATGAATTAATACAAATAAATAAAATCATAACTTAGTATATATAATTGCACAGTTTTAAAAGATTCCTAGAATACATTTTCAGTTTTCGTCATTTTTTGTATTGTAGGTACACATATAAAAAAAACTTGAAACCTAACAATATATATTTGTTTTTTACATGTTTATGTCACAAGCTTGTAACTACTAAACGGTTATTTGTAGAAAATTGAAACTCTGCATGCTGAGAGTGATTCTGAAAATATTTCAAGGGTCGTTCAAAAACACGTGAATATTTTCATTTCGAATTCCGAGACGTGATTGAGATTAAATTCTCGAGATCTAATCGAGACGAGAAATGATATTCGAGAAAACAAATTTACGGCATATCTAAATAATTACGAAATATGCAATTATGAAACAAAACGAATGTATCAGTTAAATTTTCAATTCATTATTAAAAATAATAAATGTAAATATCAATTGTTTTTAGGACTAAATGATACTTTCAGTTAGTTGAATGTAAATGTAGATTTCCGGTAGCTGTACAAATTTCCAAACTCTGATAAGTATTTCATACGCTTATTATCTCTACTCTGGTAGAGATGCTGAGATACGTTTTCCCACCATTAATACCGTCACTTCCACCACGCGTTTTTTATTTCTATTTTTTAAACTTGTATATATATTATAGCCAAAATATCAGAATCATTTGCCCTCAAAACTACAGTCTTATCTTAGTTGGACATTTGAATATCGAGTTGCAGGATTTTTTTACAACAGTATACAAGAGGAGCTATTATAAACGTGTAAAAATGAAGATACTTAAAAAAAATTGATTTTCATATTTCCACAGTTATATGCTGCACCTATAACCTTATATACTTATAAATGCAATATTTACGATATTTCTATTCCCGCACGATAAATAATGTTGGTGCAATAGAAAAAGTTATTATTAATGACAAGGACTGTCAAGTGTCACACATTGAACTAAATGACCTAGTAAAAAGGACATAGACCTTTTTCATGTAGAAATTGGAGAAAAAGAATGGTCATTTAGAGACAATTCAAGGCGAGACGGCAATTAATACTTGTAAAGACGTTTCCTCTCTACATGAATTCCAAAACTAGGTTGCGCTTGAACGTTCCCAAAGGCTTAATACGTCATTTAATATTTTGTTTGTTTTTAGAGCTCCGTACATTCAATAAAAAAAGCAGAACCCTTGTAGGATCACTCTCGTGTCTATCGTCCATCTATCACAGCTTATTTTCTCCGAATCTACTGGACGAAAAAGTTGAAATTTGGTACAATCGTATATAGTTAGCTGACCCAATCACAGACGAGTAGCTTAAATAAACGAGTTTTGATTTTTAAGGTTAATTTTGGGGGACAAACTCGAACTTTAAAACAAAATTATTTTTCAAGTGCATCATGTGACGTATCAAATGGTAGAGTTCATTATGAGAAATACAAATATAATTTTAAAATGCATTGCTTAAAAGATATTAAAGAAAATATACCTAAATCTCGCATCCCCCCACCTTATCACCAACCGAAACTACTGAGCCTAAAATTTTGAAAAAAAAAGAAAATATAGGACCTTCCTCATAGCTTACGGGAAAACCTAAACGAAAATTCTAAGTCTTAAAGCTCTTACGGAAAACGGAATGGTACGGAAGACCGATATTTTTCTTTAACATTTCACGCTAAAATTCTGTTACATAATAATTAATTCCAACGCTTTCCGTCAGAAAATAACTTTTCAGATGTCATGATTGATGTTTTGATCTAAACATTCTATCATTTATAAAATTACATTATCATTCTGCGATGATATTCGAACTTCATCAAGGAGTTAAGTAATAAATCTTGCGTAAGATAGATAATTTGTTGATTAATTAACGACGTGTGATGTGAATTCATTCAGTTTGATTAACGGTTCCGAAATCACACATTTCCATGAATACTAATGATATATTTATCTATCTTTTCCTTGTTACCCTTCATCCGACTACTTAAACACAGTTTACTTTTAAGAATGTACTTGGGGTTACAACTGTAAAAATAATTGTGAGTTAGAAAGAAACATCACTTGATTGTAAAAGAAAAGTACGAAAATTCGGAAAGAGAATAATCCCGTACTGTCTCATAAAAAATTATGAAAACACAGTTTATCACTTTATTTAGTTTGAAATAATAATTGAGTATTTGAATTTAAAAAAAAACTACTAAATTTTTTTATTTTTTAAATAATATATCGTAAATAATATTGAAGAACGAAAAGAAAAATAAATTTAAGCCATAGGTAATTGAAACATTAATTAAAAGGTATAAAACTTCAAAAGATATTACGTGATAACAAAACGTACCAGGAATGTTTGTGACGTCAAAATGACAAAAGTTGTGCATTGTGTATGGCTTTATAATACATACTATCAAAGTAATCATGGCAACCAAGACTATAAAAACATTTTGACGTCACAGAGGTTTTTGGCGCGTTATCGGATCTTAGCTTAAACGTTATTTTTAAAACAAATATAACTTTTTCATTATGAAATTAAACAAAATAATAAAAGTAGTTTCGCTATAAAACTTGTATGTGATCTTTCCATTTATGTAAAAAAAAATTCATTCAAAAACCCAATTGCAATATCGTTAGTATTTAGAATTTTTTTTTGAAAGAGCTGTTGAAATTTTCGTTTTTTTTCATTTTTTTTATACCGAGTTTTTGGAAAAAAATATTGGGAGGGACCGATCGTGATTGAAAAAGTTCGCGCGTCACTCTTCCAAAGTCTAAAAGACGTATATTGCAGTGGTGTCGACGACACGTACTAAAAGTGGAAGTCTAGAAGAGCGTCAACAATAACCTGTCTCTGTCACGTAACTCGTAAGCGAGTTTTCTCTTCTAGCGCATTCAAAGGGTTTGTTCCCCTCTTCCTATACACAAGTACCTATATAAGCGTGTATCAATGCATATAGTGTACACTATATCGACCCTTTTAGACAAACATAATCCCTACACTTTGTCTTACTCCCGCCAATGTAATTTACGGAGGATACAAACAAAGAGAGAAGATAATGCAAATACATCTACAGATTTTTAGACCAACAATTCGCGGCTTTTCCCTAATTAAAAAAACCCGGGTCGCAGTGCCAAAACCCTGCCGACAATATAGTGTATTTGCTTATACATGCAGTGTAGCTTTATTACGCGAACTTAAGTTGGTTTTTGGGCAAAATTAAAGATTTGACTCCTTAATACACCCCTTAAAATAACATTTTTTTTCTTAACTGCAATATTATTATCAATCTAACGTCTACACCGAATTAAATACACCCTTCAATAAATAAGTCACTATCTACAAATTAGTGTTTTCAAAAAAATTGTAAGTTCGGTCCTGTTGGGCCGATTTTATTAAAATTTTAGTGACACTTTTTAATTGCTACTAACGGGTTAAATGTCAATTTTGAAACGATTCTGAGAATTTTTTCGGTATTTTGGGACCCAAAAACATTTTTCAACACCTAAAAACTACCCTTGAAATGGCCCGATTACGCCCATTTTAAGTAGGCTTCTGGCGGTGATGGATTTCAATACGTGAGCCAAATTTCGTTAAAATCAATTAACTCTTTCGAAAGTTATTGCCCGTACACACACACACACACACACACACACATATATATATATATATATATATATATATATATATATATATATATATATATATATATATATATATATATATATATATATATATATATATATATATATATACATATATATATAAACATTTTTAAAAATGGTGCCAAAGTGTTTAGGAGGTTATGAAACGTCGAGAAATTTTGGTCCGACCCCTAGGTCCCGCCATCCGACCGATACCAATAGTGTATGTTGCCATATGGCAAATACACTAATAAATCTTCCGCTATAGTTCTTGCAAGTGTGCTTTGATAAACTAATTGGTTCTATTATTCTGATGACCTAAACGACAATATCATATTTCTCTTTGATTTGCAGCATAGATATTTTAGAAAATAAGCCGATTCCATGAAATGAATTTTGATGTTAATCTTCAATCTCTAGCTGAATAAGTATATATTGAAAGTGCTCCACTAATTATTAAAAAAATCTACATGCGTGCTTACAACACTCTAAGTCAGTACTTTATTTTGCATGCGGGTAATAACAGCTAATTGTTAACTCTGGCGTTGATCTTTCTCCATATCAGATTGACCAATTTAAACATAGAGTGATAGTTTTTGAATGCTAAGGTAATAAATTTTATCTAATGACGCTATTTGTGGCGTAAACACGACGTCGTTCAGGCCCCTTACGATTTAAAGTGATGATGATGTATTTGTATTCCTGTAAAAAAGGCTTTTTAGTCTGTTCTCACGAAGTCGACCATCTAATAGTCTTGATAGCCTAAAGCACTCGAACGATATTTTTCTATAAAACAGTAAAAACCAAATTAAAATCGGTTCAGCGGCGTTCGGATAAATCGCGAACATACAGATAGATAGATGCGAAAAGACAGCATTATGTAATAAACGTTCAAATTTTCATGTTCTTTTCGTTTTTACAATTTTTTTTTAAATTTGTAATCATAGATATTCACCGGACGACATACGAATTGCAGAGCTAAATGTTCATTGATTTCTACCAATTTTGTTTTTAGTTGAACTTGATCAAAAAAATAAAACTTAGCCCAATTCCCCTTTTCAGTGAATTTCATCCAAATCGTTTCCAAGATCCGCGAAATTTATAAATATATAAATATACAAGAATTACTCGTTTCAATGGTAATATTTTAACACTGTTGGCCACAGAAAATAAACATTTGTCGTAATGAATTGTCGTCGTCCCATTGTTACAAGCCAAACTGATCTGAATTGACATTTAGATAATTATAAAGCCGAACTTTTTATAACATTATTTTTTTTGATATAATATGTTTGTCGTCTGTGTTACAATGTTACCAAAATGTAATTTTTAAAGACAAATACATGTAATATGTTATATTGACATACATATTTTTGGAAAACCTATTTTTTTTCGGTGTTCTAAAGTCAAAGCCAACCATTTCCAAAAATGGTATCAAGATCCTTAGAACGACGTGAAACGTCGAGAAATTTCGGTCCGACCCCTAGGTCCCGCCATCGGAACGGCGACAATAGTGTATGTGCCATATATGGCAAATAGGTACACTAATAAAACACCAGTCACATTTTTTAACTGACTCGTTAGAGACATTTAAATCTCATTACAGTTCTTAATCTAGCTTTATTTAATTTGATAATGTATGGTTTGTGAGAGGTAAAACATTCTTTCGGATTTTGAACGGAGCTTTATGAGCCGCGAGCGGTCGATCAATAAATACACAGAGGGTATATCTGCCGCTACCTTCGGCGTTCCGCCGTCCCTTTATTTCATCTGAGCAAAAGTTAAATAAGTGTAGCCAACCAGCTGTTTCGCCTTAAATAAAAAATTGCATATTGTATGTTTTAAAAATAGTTTTTTTAATCATTGTTCAACACAAATTTAAACTGCTATAACACACTGCAATCATAATGTTGTTTACACTTTTCAAAACAAGTATGGAAATACAGTCCGGTTTGAAATTTTATTCTAGACACAACAAATTTTAAATAAAATTGTTTACTGTTAATTTTAATCAAAATATAAATGGTAGTAACTTTAAGGTTATGATCATTTATATTATAAGTACAATTTACATTGACTTGCCTAAGGCCCTGAGGATGAAATAAAATTTTTCGAAACGTTGGCCAGAAGCGAAACATCGGTAAAACTTTTTTCTTTTGATTGTTCCTCATCCAAATTTCCTTTCAACGATTACATTATTGGAATAAAACAAATACTAACAACATATCGAAATACTACAAATTTGTTGATTACTTTAACTGAACAATAGAACGCAGTGACGATATTCTGTAAAGAGCTTGTCCCACATTAGGGTTGGAATCTACCTTACAAATAAATACGAAACTAATTTTTTGAGAAGTTCTCGGAAGCTTTTTCTACATGAAAAACATTCCTAAAAGCGTGTATTTTTCATTGCCAATTATATGAATTTTATTCTCATCGCGCCAAGATGCTTGTTTAGTATAGGAGATGCCTTGAGACATTTAATCGAACTATTTTCATAAACTGCAGAATTAATAAACCATTTTGAAATATAATTCAAATTTAGAATTTTATGTAGAAACTAGCAGTTCGGTCCGGATTTTTCCGAGTGTAAATCGTTATTTTCACTCACTCGTCGCGCTATAATATTACTAGACAAAAAATAGATTTTTTAAAATAATTTTACGCAAAAAAAAAACTTACAAAAATCTGTATGGCAAATTTAATTTAAAAAAAACGGTCAAGTGCGAGTTAGACTCGAGAAAATAAGGCTCCGTGCCATTCCGTTTTCCGTAAGAACTTTAAGACTTGGGACTTTCGTTTAGGTTTTCCTGTAAACTATGGGTGAGACCCTATATTCTCTATTATTTTTTTAAATTTTAGGCTTACTAACTACGAAGATAAGGACGAAACAATGCACTTTAAATTATAAAATTATATATTTGTATTCCTCATAACGAGTCGTTTCACTTGAAACGCCACTTGAAAAATATATATTTTTTTTAATTTTCTTATTTAGCCCCCCAAATTGTAATTATTTACGCTATACCTCCGTGATTGGGTCATCTAACTCTATGCATGTACCAAATTTCAACTTTTTTTGTTGAGTAGATTCGTAGAAAATAAACTGTGACAGACGAGCAGACAGACAGACGACACAATAGTGATCCTACAAGGTTTTCATTTATTTCATCGGATGACGGCACCCTAAAAAATACCAATACTACCTAATTAAACGTATTTGATTTTGACTTGCGGTCGTAGATACAATGTTACGAGAACGTTCTCTAGAAAAGTTTCAAATTACATAAAAAGAAAAACACCTTCGGTATATTTCTGTCTGCCAGGACACAAATTTCTCATATATTTTTTTACTGTTTTTTGTGTTCATGCATTTTCGTTTAAAAATCAACGCTGTATTCAAATAAGATTTAGACACGGAATATTAAGTTTATTAACATAATATTAGCAAAACTAGACTACCACATAACAGTAAAATATAAAATATTAAACGCAATAAATGTATAAAGCCTACGCTTTGCTAATGTGTTAATTCACCCAAATATCTCTTTGCGCACCAAAATTGAGTTTCGCTCATACAGATAGTTAAATCTAGGCTGCATTTCGCGAGAAATTGATTCAAAATGTCTGACTTAGATATTAAATCTTATTTCTCATGGAGTTTTGTAACATCGATTCTGCTTTCTTCCATCCCACATTAAGACTCTATTTTTTAGTATCCGAAATCGAAACCGAACCTTCGCCCCTCTGTCTTATTGTCGGCCGAAACCAAAACCGAAACTTATTTAGACCTACAGTGGACCCGCGGTAATCCGACAAATATTTTGCAGAGCAGTGTCGAACTATTGAATTTGTCGGATTATAGAGTACTGCCTAAGACCCCCTGTAGTCTGGAATTTTTTACAAAAGTGTACCTTGTAATCCTACAAATTACAGATCCAATGATAAGATTCTATATGTTATATATATGTACTCTGAACTTGTTCAATCATGCATTAGCGAACATTGTCAAAAAAATATTCAATAAAAAATAATAGGCCATGTCGTATTACAGGGGGTGCCGGATTAGACAGGGGCCGGATTACCGGGGGTCCACTGTATTCAAATTTCTTTTGTTTTCTGAAATCTAGTGTATTTTTTAAATTTTTACACATATACAGACAGGTAACTCGTGTTAAATGAAATAAAAAACAAAAATTGAAATAGTTATTTGTTTATGTTATATCTTATATTAACAATTTAACTGGAACAAAAATAATAAACATGCCGGCGAACTCAGCTAGCGACCATACACCAGCCACGAAAATATCCGAAGCTAGCCGAACGACACGCGACAGTCATGAACACTGATTTTCGGCACGCTCGAAGTTTCGGCCGAAACTAGATTTTTTTTCCGAAACTAACCGAAACCGAAACTGAATCTTCGGTCGAACATTAATTTTTTTTAATAAAAAAACTAATTTCCAAGTCCTTTAGTAGTTTAATGTTATCTTTTAAAGTATGTATGTTTGTTTAAAATGTTGAAACATTAAAAATAGAACTCTTTTCACGTATGTGAAACACATGGTGATAATTACCCGTCAATTTATTATTTTAGTTTTTTTTATTGTCGCTAGAAATACCAGCCTACGCGTTACAAATAAAAAATTAGAACCGTTTTTAAATCGGCGACACTAAATTAAAAGTTCAATTAGGACCAGCAAACAAAAAATTTAAGAAGAACGACAGACGAGTGGTCGCTCAATTTATGTTCACTCAGTGAAACCGAACTTGAAAACAAAAACAAGAAAAGTGAAAACGCGGAAAATAGATCGTAATACTTATTAATATCGTAATTAAGACCGTAGAGCAGGAATTCTCAATATTTTGTGACTGTAAAACTGAGCTATTTTTTTATCCCAAGAGACGGACGGAAATGTTTTCATTCTAATAATATTTATAGCTCTAATAGATTCGAAGGCAAACCAACCTACGTAATAATTTATTATACAAAGGCTATTTAGGCTCCCATTCTTCAAATGTTAAACTCTCTTAAAAATGAAATACTTTGATCGATGTTTTAAATTGTAAATAATTCACGGAAAATGATTCTTAGTTTTTAAATTATTTTTCCAGTAAAAATTAAATAGAAATGTTTTCGCTTTTTACACTGTTATCATGCTGGGTGGAAAAGTTCTTTAAAAAGCCGTATACTGGAATCAAATTTGGTTCCGGTAAAATTTGTACCGGATACCGTTCGTACTTGTTTGAGTCTTAAATTGTCGTTCTTGCTTGTATGTACATGTCGCAGGATAATTTAAAAAATCGGATTTTCGCGAAATCCAGTTTTTTTAATTATCCTACGACATATACATATACCACGTTTTTAATAAATACAAAGCTAAACATACTTATAGTTGTATATTATCGTACGTTGGATCGATTTTATTTTTCTACTGCACAATGTACATTTAATAAATAGAACCATTTCTGGAAGAGATGCGGCTGAATCTAAACAGTATTTCAGCCGGATACCAGATCCAAATCTGGTTCCGGAAAAGTTGCAGATAAGGCCAGATCACTCATAATATTAACTGCAGTTAAGGTCCTCTGCTGCTATGATTAATTTTCTGCGCCTAGTTCAGATTCGTAATTTCAGTTCATATCTATGAAACGAAAAATCCAGTGATACGTGTATTGTCTAAAATTAAAACCAAGGTAGTTAAGTTTTTGAAGAGTACACACCTTGTAAAAATAAAATATAATAATAATAATAATAATAATAATGCGTTTAACGTCCGTTTCTCGACTTTATGTCATAACAAACGCCATTCGCACCATTACTATTTTCCATTTTACCACTTCTCGTTATTTTCTACATTTCTAAAACTTCAACTTATATAATAGCAATGGGCGAATGAAGGAATTCTAGGAAATTAGGATAAGGTAGGTAATTTTTTTGAACTAGGAGTGTGATAGGTAATCGGCCATGGCCTCAAATAAGGAACCATCTCGATATTTACCTGGAATTAATTGAGGGAAACCATGGAAAACCTCAATCAAGATGGCCGGTACAGGAATTACCGTTTCTCGGCGAGAGGCAGTAGGAAAAAGTCCCAGCCACATCTGCCCCTGCCGGGAATCGAACCCGGACCTCCCGAATGCGAGTCTAGTGCTGTACCACTACTCTACCCAGCTCAGTGTAAAAATAAAATATATACAACGTATTATGGAATCTCCGTTGACGTGCCGATTTTATTTTATTCATCCACTCTAATCTGTGATTGCCTTTGAGACTTACCAACGGCTAATAAAGCATTCGCACCTGAAAGTAGATAAGAGACTATACGAAAATGTTTGTATACACGATTCGGGATAGGTCAATCACACTGTATGGAGAGGTTATATGAGGTCACTAGGTCGATTTATCCAGGGCCCAGCGTTCTCTCGTAACACAGCCAATCAGAACCGATCTCCTCTCTGCTCACGTGACGGTACTCCTGACGATGTATCTTTTATAAGGACTGGTTCATATCATAGATGCACGTACGATATTATTCTTTTCGTAGATCCAGACAATGAAATGAATGATCGTATTTTCTTTTTTATGATATCATTTTAATTCAGTTTTAGTTACTAAAAACATGGTTCCGATTAATAAAAATTCAATTTTGAAGTATTTTTTTTACTTGATAAAAAATACTACACAAAAGAACTAAAATAAATCCAAAAACTTTTACATTTTTAGAGGGGGGAAAGTCTCAAATGTGATAATAATGCAGATTTTTTTTATCGTATCGTGAATTCTAGTGTAGTTCACTGCTATATAAATAAATTGTCAACACTGAGAAAATCCAAAATAATGATTTGTTTTTGTCATCTGATTACCAAGCCATATTAATTATAGATTCGTTTCGATTTAAGTATAGGTACTTTAGTTTACTTTAAGGACAAATATTATAGCTTATATTTTGGAAGCAAAAAACATTTGTAAATTTTCTTATTTTTAATGAAATATTCGAAAGGAATTTTAAAAGTTTCGTTTTTGCTCTGATAATTAAAACCTTTTCATAAATATATAGAAGAATTGAGTTATAAATTCAAGGCAAATGTTTGCCATAATTTATTTAGAGCTAGCCTTTAATCGCTGCTTATTTTTATCTTTACTATGACTCGACAGCTGCCGGATGAAAAGTGTATGCTGCAAGTTTAGATAGCAATAAAAGATAGTGTTCAAGTTTAATCAAAATCGATTCAGTCATTTTCGAACACACGAACTATATATCTATATATATATATATCTATTGAAAAACGTCAAGAAATCAATATAGAAATACATACAAATGTCTCATTACTATTTTTTTTCAAAATATCAAATTGCCTATTAAACAAAAATATTATGGATGGAGAGAAATAATTTGCATTCAAAAAATTTAACTTTTATCTATTCTAACTTCAATTGGCATTTTGAAAACATTTACAAAAATTTTTTAGTTTCGTTAAATAATATTAAAAATTTAATTACTTACTGCTTTCTGCACTTTTGACACCATCTTGCAATATTGTTCCTGTGTATGTATTTCCTCAATTTCTGTAGTACTTTTATGGTTATAATTAATATAGTGTCTGACGCCCATTTATAATGAGCAGTCAGCGCAATTCAATCGTATCGATACGAACTGGTATAGTAATTACTAATGTATGTCGTGGATCCCTAACATTATTAATAATGCCCGAACAGTCCTATGACAACAATAACATATGACATGTTCCAGCCATTCAAAATGTGACGACGCTACATAGTCATTAACAAAAAAAATGTAATGCAAATATTTAAGAATCCTTTCTCATATTAAACTTATTCTTTTGCATCCACACATTGTTTGGCAACTTTACGAATTGTGTTCTATGAAACACGACGTGTCATCCTATTTATGATATCCGGGTTTTATCAGTCACAGTTGCCTGTGCAACGACCTTAAGGACAAACACACGAACCGTATTATATATATGACGGTACGTATCCCCACTACCGAAGTGGAGAATCCTGCGACTGCTTATACCTCCGTTGGTGTCGTCTCTCTCCTGCTTCCCGCTCCTGCTAGCCGGGTTGATGCTGTGCTCCTGTGAATGTATGGATCATTGTCTAGCCCGGGCGTTTCTATTCGCGGCACGAAAATGTGATTATTTCAACGGAGTTTTCAATATTTGACAGCATTTTATAATGATTAATTGTAAATTTACGCGTTGAGCAATAATCTGCGATCATTTTATGATCGAATTTCAACATTTTCCTGTTGTTAAAATGTAAATAAAAACTGTATACGTTCAAACACTATTTACGTCGTGATATAGAAAAAAATGGCGCCCTTTAATTCGCCGTTCATATTACGGGTACATAAATAACAAATTGTGGTCAAAATATACTGTAATTAAAGTTTAAAATACAAATCCGGCCTAAAATAAGTTTTAATAATTGTATTTTTTAATTTCTTTTTTCTTTTAATAGTGAGGTTTACAACGAATTAATGTACTTTTAAAGTGAATAGTATTTTTCTTTTGGTATTTTGTGACTGTTGAGAGCAGTAGCTTAATTCAGATTTTTAGAAATATTTATTAAAAAATATAACGATGGTGGGCGGCGGTGACCTCAAGGTCGCGACTGTTGAGGTGGAGTCAGTTGACAACATGGCGACTCTTCCGGTTTCTCAAGCTCATCGTAATGATTCAACTATTGAAAGAAATAATGTTGCTAATAAGGAAATGGAACTCAAAAATGTTCAACCGAAACCTTCCAAAAGGTACCGACTTATAGCATTATGTATAATTAGATATCGTGATCACGATACATAATCAACAGAAATCCCATGATACGCATAAGACAGAGCGGCTATAAACAAATAATTTGTACATATTATATTCGTATACAAAATTACAAGTCGTCAAATTTTTGTTCCTGGAAGTTAATATGCAAAGTCTGAAGATGTTATAAAAAATTGTGTATTGTAAAAACCATTTCTTTGTTTGACTTTTAGAACATCAAAAAATAGGAAATTACGAAAAACAGTTTTGAACATTTCTTGTTGGAAATCTGTCAAAAAATCGTTTGATTTTTTTTTCTTATTGTCATAAAACAATTGATTTAAACAATATTTTTCCGGGTTACCTCCCACCTCCCTGGTAACATGGGTTTTCATATAATCAATAAGATCTCCTGAACTAATTCTAGCAAAAAAAAATCAATCTGAATTTGATTCGAAACGGCGGCACCGAATCCACCCGGTCAATTAACAACCAATAAACTGTTCTGAACGTTGTCTATTTATTATAATGTATAACAATATATAATTAAATATAATGATTATATATATTATTTCATGAGTACTTATACCAAATTAGTGAATAAAAATAGCACTAATTTTGTCCAAGTATCCATGAAACCAGCCCCTGATCAAACCTGGGCATCTGCCCCGGGCAGCAGTTTCACAGGGCGCCTAAATCATAATATGTTTGAAAATAAAAAAAATATATCTATTAAAGGGTTCTTATTCTCCCCTCCCGGTCACAAAAAATGTCACCCATTATATTATATTTTTGAGTTTTTTTAAACAATTTATCTCAAACGCTGGAGAGAGGGGGCGCCACTATCAAGTTTCTGTCCCGGTTCGAAAAAATCATAGATCCGAGGTAGCATTAAACAATATATACAATCATTGAATAAAATGGACATGACCAACAGAAATAATTTAATATAACAGTTTAAACTTTTATTGGTTATTAAGTCTTTACCTGAATTTGGGTATTGATTTAAAAAAGGCTAGTTGTAGTACCACAGAAATCTATCAAAAATTTTAAATCCAAATGATTTAATACTGTACACTAATACAGGATAGACTACGTTTTCGAATCTTTTGTTCTTGGCGCCTTACTTAATATGTCCATCATAAACACACAAAAACTGAATACAATACTCCCTTTATCCCATGTAATTGTGTTCAGGAATGAACTGTTCATTACTTACTGCTGATGCTCTCTCAAAATTAAAGACTATTTAGAATTTTGCATTTCTTTCATTAAAAAAACTGAAAAAAATCCTGTACAATTGTTAATATTTGGAAGTAGTAGTATATGCTGTTTACTTTGATTTGTGACGCCTTGGTCTTTCCTTGTTTAATTTGTTTATATATTGATTAAATATTCGAAAATGTTTACTAAATCTGGAAACTTCAGATTAATAAAACGCACATAATAACTTTGTTTTTTTTAATCGTGGTAATTTTTGCAGTAAATTAATTTTATGGATAATTTATATAATAAAGAAACCAAACTACTAATTAATTATTCTTACATATTGATTGAGTTTTCCATCGTTTTTCTTAATTATTCTATGTAAAAGTTGTAATAATTAATTGCATTGTGTATTTAATAAGCTTTCTACCTTGTTCTAATTGTATCGTACCCACCTTATTTTAGCAGACCCATGAACGACCCTTACGAATAATGCAGTCCGCCGAGCTGTTAGCGCGATCTTCAAATGGCTAAAATGATTTTTTTTTGCATTTAGTACGATAATATAAATCTCTTAAATAATATTCTAGTTTCACAACACGATATTATTGTATTATAATGAAAGGAGAACAAGTGCGAGTAGAACTCCTGTAGTGAGAGCTCGGTACCTTTTTAGCTAATATAATATTGTTACTTTGTTGAAGTTGACAACAGTCAAACTGAATAAAAAATTTGTAACCTTATAATTTTACATAGAATATTAGTGATTTTCGGAATTTTTTCTTTAATTGTACTATAAGACTTTCTTTTATGCCAAATTTCAAGATTCTAGGTCAATGGGAAGTGCACCCTATATAGTTGTGAGTCAGTATCAAAATACGTGATTTTAGATTTTTTGAAAGATCCTATCTTTTTATTGCATTGAGTTAAAAGGCTGAATTTTTACAGAACTATGGGATTGCAGACTTTACTATTGATATTAATTTCAACTTTATACCTGTAACTGTTCCTGAGAAAAAGAATCTTGACCGACTGAGAGACAGACGAACAAAGTGACCCCCTAAAGTTTCCGTTTTTTAAGCACAAAACCCTAAAAACAAAAGTAGCGTCTCGTAAACTTTTAAAATTATTTGATTTTCAGTTCTGTACCGCTGTAAAAAGAACTGGTCATCACTATTCTAAAAAATTAAGAAAAAACTATAGTTTATTCTATTTTTCTAGTATTTTGTGTTTCGAGTCAACGATCAAAGTATTTTTATTATTCAATCGATATTTGATTTTTTTAAGTACATGTTGTGCATTGTGCATCCTTTGTACTTTGTTATCTAATAATTTTATCGACGTCTGTTAGGTCAGATTCTATTTTATTTATACTTGTTATAACGTTAAATCACAAATATAAATAATTTATAATAGTTATCGATGAGATCATTTTCAAAACAAGTAAATGAAGTGAACTTCAAAGTATTTGCTAATGACATAAGCGTACTACTAAAATAATTAACATATCTGACCAGATTTGCATTACACAATACCTATTAGTTTATTTTTAACTTAGTTGCACCTTCTTACTTTTGAAATTCTAATACTTATGTTAAGAATCCATTAAATATGTTTCATCATATTCTTTCCTTTTGTAATGTAAACTTTGTAAAACTCTTAAATAATAATTTGTACTGAATTTCTCTTTAGCAGTGTCTATTGAAACTTTACTGATACGATTACCCAATAGAGATTTTGTCTAGAACAAAATATAATAATATTATGTTCTTGAATTAATAAGAAATTAAATATCCTTGGTGATCATAAGTTTGTTTTAGATTTTCATGTTGTACCTACGAATATTGTTAAAAATCAAAAACATATTGGGTGTTCTCTCAGACAGTTATACAATATATTATATAAGACTTTGAAACTGAAAGTTCACAGCGTTCAATATATTTTCGTTCTAATTTGGAAAGTTATTTTCAAAAATAATATACAGGGTGAGTCAGACCACCCGTATCAGTCGTTTTTTTCGAAAATGGTTAGTCGTAGAGAGTTGTGTCAAAAATCTGTATCTTAAAAGCCCTAATGAAGAATCAAATGGTAATATTTTTTTCTCCCGGAAAGGTCGGCTTGCCTATTAGTTTGCTCCAGAATGTTCAGAACTCCGGAATTTTAAATGACACGATAGGTCGAAAGTGGTATTATTGAAAAGATCTTTAAAAAATAAGCAAGTTTTGTAGAACATTTTTTTTTGTTGCTCTGTAATTTTGTCCACTTTCGCCCAATACCATTAACATGTCGAAAGCTTCTAAATTCGAAAACGGCATAATTTAATAAATTATGTTAATTCAATTTAATTATAACATAAACTTAATTTATTAAATTATGCCGTTTTCGAATTTAGAAGCTTTCGACATGTTAATGGTATTGGGCGAAAGTGGACAAAATTACAGAGCTTCTGAACGAATTAATTTTATTTACAATGTAAACAGAAACAGTGAACAATAAACTGATAATTTGCTCAATGTGTGATTTTACGACAAAAAAAAGCAATTGCAATTATTGATAATTTATTGTGACATTGTCTAATTAGGTAACTAGATTTTAAATGCCGACTTTTAAAACTAAGTTCGTTATTATCACATTTCAATTTAATAATTTCAAACGAATATTACTTAACAGGGGTGACAGCAACAAAAAAAAAATGTCCTACAAAACTTGCTTATTTTTTAAAGATCTTTTCAATAATACCACTTTCGACCTATCGTGCCATTTAAAATTCCGGAGTTCTGGACATTCTGGAGCAAACTAACAGGGAAGCCGACCTTTCCGGGGGAAAAAATATTACCATTTGATTCTTCATTAGGGCTTTTATGATACAGATTTTTCACACAACTCTCTACGACTAACCATTTTCGAAAAAAATGACTGATACGGGTGGTCTGACTTACCCTGTATGTCCTTAATGGAATAACAGGAATGATAGGTTGGAACTATTTTTTCGGAATATTTGATGATTGCACAGCCATTTTTTCTGGATTATGCGCAGATTGTCCTGAAATTTTACACTATTACTAAATTATTGTTGTCTTCGCTCTGTTTCAGGACTTCTCTATTCATCATCATGAGTTTCATTTACGCTAAATTACTAGTCGTCGTATGTATAACTTACGTGATATCGGACGTAGTAACTCACAAACTGCCCCTTTATTATTATGAGGGCTTCTTCACGTATCTCTACGGCATGAGTATACTCTTTTTGCTGTACGTGTTTTGCTTCCTTTTACAAGAAAGCTCTTGTTGTAACGGCGAGAAAACTGAGAAGAAACGAAAACCGCCAAAGGAGAAGAAGCAAAAACCGACGAAGGAAAAAGAAAAGAAAGAAGACAAAAAAGATAAAGACAAGAAAGACAAAGATAAAGATAAGAAAGGAAAGGATAAAGATAAGGATAAGGAAAAAGAGAAAGAAAAAGAATCTGGTAAAACGAAGAAACAAAAGGAGTTTCAGGTAATTTTTCATATTTTTTTAAATCTTTGTATTAAAAATAACGGAGAAATTAAAGATGCATATTATTATTTTTCTTACGAATTGTTGAGTCGGCAGAACAAGATGTAAATAATTTCTCTGTTATTTTTTTAGTGAAGTATTTGAATCGGTAAAATTTTACGATCAAAATCAATCAGTTAATTTTAACAAAGCACGGATTTTTATTGTTCAAAACGCATGATTACTTTGTTTGAATAATTTATTATTTTACATTTTTAAATATCTTTGCACAAAAATGTAATTTGTTTTGTAGAAGTTTTTTTTTCTTTTACTTTAAGAGAATAGTAGAACAATATAATAGAAATCTAACCATTATTTTTTTAACGGACATATTTATATATGTTGCATGCAAATAAGATATTTGTTATAGAATTTTGCATTTTCATAAAAGAAATTATTTGAGCACATATAAAAAATTGTGAAGATTTTTCCTATGCGGAGAGACTTCCGAGGGTTCAGATCCCGTTGCTCTCTTCTAAATTCGACTCTAGCCTTGTTTCAATCAGTTTTTAGATTCTATCTTTCTACTATTCTCTCAATATTTCGCAACAAGTCGTAAGTGCAGTATGTTTAGATTATGATTATGATTGATTGATTGTTCTGTATAGTTAGGCTGTTTATTTAGTTCGCGTGTTGACTTACATATAATTTGCGTTACGTTAAGTTGTGCATGCGTTACGTGTATACTACAGCTGGAGGTGTACCCTCGTAAGATGCGCGATGTTGTCAGACTTAAGCACGAACTTCAGCAGCAGTTGCAAATGCAGGAGGCCGCTCTGCGCGCCACAGAAGCGTCGTTCAATCACAGATATGCACAGTCACCTACGGCGCAGGTAAGCGTTGTGGGAACTGCAGCCGCTGATCACTCTGATCACTAATCAGTAATCATCATTGGTCATATTCCTACATGCTTGTGTATTGTATGACAATATTCAGTGGCGTTGCCAGGGAGGTGGGGTGCAGAGATCTAATATTATCAAAACTTTATACTTTGGTAGAAAATCTGATTGAACAGTGACCCTAGATTATTATCACTTATTATATTTTTAGTGTATTTGCCATATGGCAACATACACTATTGGCATCGGTCGGATGGCGGGACCTAGGGGTCGGACCAAAATTTCTCGACGTTTCATAACCTCCTAAACATTTTGCCACCATTTTTAAAAATGTTTATATATATATATATATGTATATATATATATTTATATATATATATATTTATATATATATATATATATATATATATATATGTGTGGGTGCTATAACTTTCGAAAGAGCTAATTGATTTTAACGAAATTTTGTCCACATGTTGGAATCTACCACCGCAAGAACCCTATTTAAAATGGGCCCAATCGCGCCTTTTTAAGGGTAGTTTTTAGGGGTTGAAAATAGTTTTTGGGCCCAAAAATACCGAAAAAATTCTCCAAATCATTTCAAAATTGAAATTTAACCTTCTGGTAGTATTTAAAAAGTGTTCCTAAAATTTTAATAAAATCGGCCCGACAGAACCGGATTTACAAATTTTTTGAAAATACTAGTTTGCAGATAGTGACTTATTTACTGAAAGGTGTATTTAATGTGGTGTAGACCTTCGATCGACAATAATTTTGCAATTAAGAAAAAATGTAATTTTGAGGGGTGTATAAAGAGTTAATTTTTTTATTTTGCCCAAAAACCAACGTAAGTTCGCATAATAAAGCCACACTGCCTGTATAAGCAAATACACTATATTGTCGGCAGGGTTTTGGCACTGCGACCCGGGTTTTTATATATGGAGCCGCAGGAACAGTCTAATGCTGTAAAACTTTTTAATGTGAATATGAGAGCCCGGAGCAAATCCAAACAATTCATTGTCCAATCGCATCCAGACACCTATTTTTGGCACTGGACAGGCTTGTGTTCCTCACTACTATAGACAGGACAATATAACTAAACTCTGGCTATAGGGTCTCGCGCTAGGGATGCAAATCCGAGAGATCACAGTCAGCTTTATGTATGAATATTTTTTGAGGGTGTGAAATTAAAATCTTGTCCTGGACGCTCATGACTCTAGCGATAATAACGACCATAGACATAACACTCATATTTTGACGTCTATATATTGGGCAATTTTAGCAGAAAAATTCCGTACGGTATTTAAATTTCCTAGATTTATTTAAATTAACGTGTACTTAAATGGCACCGCGGTTTATTTTTTAATCGTTTTGACGAATCGTTGTATATGCGTTGACAATTTATTTAGAGTTCGAGCGATTTCTTCCTTAAAATTTCATTAGCATTTAAGCATCGTTTCAAAAAACGATAGAGTCTAAAATAAGTATGACAGTACCTGAAAATAAAAATATGCACCCCTGAATTTAAATTTTTGGCTACGCCACTGGCAATATCTCACGAATGTTTACTACTTACATACATGTAGATATATAGGTTGCAAATTATAATGTACACTATATGTTCTTACTTCAAAAAGTAGTTTTTCTGAGGCAAGAAATAAAGTCTCTGTGTCACATGCTTTGAAATATATTACCAAATGCCAACTTCGTCAAAACATGTCAGTTTGTATCTAAATTTAATACAGTTAGGTGAACATCGATTTACCCACATAATCCAACCTTAATCCAAGCGTATTATGCAAGTACAGTAACCTACACTGGAGCACTACGTGCAGTTGATAATGTACCAAGTTTAATCAAAATCAGTCCAATCGTTTTCGAATAATACTGTTCCAAACAAACGGACAAAAATTTTAGAAACGTCTTCTCCCCTCTAAGTATCATACGAAATAGTAGCTTTTAAAATTAACATTTTCGTATATAGGGTGTCTGATCTAGCGGACACAGACAGACCTACTGTAAAATAGATAAAACAATTCTAGCCAGAAAAGTTCTTAGACATTTTTTGATCTGATATACCGTTAATACGATATTAATTAGTTATAATGAGATAGCAATTAATTAATTATCATCAATAAATAGGAGAGTGGGCGTAGATTATTATGTAATCCCAACTTATTGGTGATAATAGACCATTGGTGAGATATCAATTAAAAATGTCTAATCACTAAGAAATTCAAGGACTCTTGAGTTCAAAGCACATAACAAATCAGTTTAGTAGATTAACGGACTTCTATGTTCAAGTTTAAAAAAAAAACTGCACATTTATTTTTATTTTCTTCATATCAATAAATTTTATTTTATTGTGTCTGACGTTTCTGCTCTGAATTGTTTTTGTCTTTCCCTGTACTGTTCGTGGGTGGTCTATCTGAGACATTCTGTATATCAATAAAGACGGAACAAAATTGCGTTTAAAATAGAAATATCCAATTAAATATATACACATAATTTAAAATGTAAAAAAAGAGTCTTAGTCTGTACAGAAAAATCAAGATGAAAAATTAAATGGAAACTATTAGTTTCTTAGTTTCATGCCCGCATATCAAAACTTTTTGAGTCATAAATCGAAAGTGTGTATAAAACGAAAAGGCCGTTATAATGAAAAACTGTATAAAGATTGGCGGCTGTATAGTCAAGTATGCCGTGTGTATTCAAGAATTCAGAGAAATCTGAACAATACAAATTTGCAATTATCTTATTTGTATGTATCAATGAGACATTTTATTTGCATTAGTAAATAATCGTGAGATAATTGTAGAATATTTCATTTCATAGTCGCTTGTAGCATGTCATTGTAATGTAGTTTTTGTGTTGTATTTTTTTGTAGATATGCTTTTTAAAAATTATTAAGATTTATATCTAGAAACGGTAGAACACATGCGATCAAAAAGAAAAAGAATACATTATATTGGATTCTATAATAGGCACAGTAGATCCTGTGACTTTAACCACTACTTGACCAAAACTTCACGGAACGGACGAATCTGTAACAAAATGTGTCTTATAACCACTAATCTGTAATCTTTCAGAAGCGAAAATTTATAAATGTGGATAGGATCTACTGTATTTGTGTTTGAAATCTTGGATTTAACCCTTTCCCGGTTAGAAGCACGAAATGTGTCGGTAACATGGAAGTAGAAGAAACCAATTCCATCGTGTTTATATATATTCACTCTGCTTAGTGTCGTATCATGAACTTTTTAACTACGATAGTAACCTATTTCGTGATTAATGTTGCTGTTTATTCAAATAGTTCATCCATTTATTTAAAAATTCTCTATTATCTTTATTAACTTATTTAAAATATATTTCAAATAAATACTTATATAATTATTTCAATGACACACTGTTCTGATGATTATATTTGTATATGGCACTGGCTGGCGTGTTTACTACTCACTTTCTTGTTTCGTAGTGCTTCGCCTAACTCCAGAGTAAGAATTCAAGGTCAATCGGGAAAGAGTTAATATAAATTTTCATGGTTTCATTACGCCTCTCATTCAGTAAAATGTTTCTCGATTTTTCGATCGCTGTATAGAATATCTGATAATTTCCAACCATATTATACTCATTAATATGTTTGAAAATTGAAAAAATATTTGGAATGTCTATAAACAACTTATTTCACAGACATTGGATAACATCCAACTATTTTTCCTTGTTTTTTTCTTCAAGAAATAACTTACGTTGATCAAAATCACGAAATGGTTAAACCTGGTATTATTACTGTTAAATCCACCATTGATTTCTTATCGCAATACGGCCAAGTTTCGTAATTCATGAGAGATCCAGAAAATTATATTAGAGTTCCAAACTAGACCGTCAAACTCCTTATGGTTATAAAGGATACCTACTAAAACAAACAGTTTATGTCGATAAATCCAATGTTCGCAAATGCGTAGTTTTGACACTGAAGTAAATGAATTAGTATATTACACAGGCCAGGAATTTCAACTTTCAGGCCGTATGGTGCATACTATTTTTCTTCATACCCGGTCGAAAGTACGTACTTTCGTATCAGTGTGTACACGAGAAAATTGTTTCGGTCCGCCGTTATAGACGTCATGCGAGTAATTCCAGCATTGCGTAAATATTAGGCTTTCTGCCTTAAAACTCATTGTTTATTTGCTTAAACTTTGGTTGATGAAGTATTAAATTATTTCATCATTGTATAGTACCGCGCCAGTTTTTTACCGACGTTGTACAAGATATTCCGGGAATATTCCATAGTGTCCAGGAATCAAAAAACCGATGATGCAATCATGGTATTTTTAAATAAGGCAAGCCGGACACGAGCTGTTTGAGCAGTAATCGTCGAAAGAACCGCTCGAGCAGTTATTGTCAACTGTTCGAGCAGTCACTGTCGACCGCTCGGGTAGTCGCTGTCAAGTCGAGTGTTTCTCTGTTCTGTGTCTCGTATCCTAGATAACCATGTTCACGAGCTGTCAACAACTCGAGCAGTCAGTATATGTGCTCGGGTGGTCGTATGTATGCCAAATATTTTCTATGAAGATTTGTAGTTCGTTGTACAGTCGATACTTAAATCAGTTAGTGTCGACTGCTTGAAGCTCTCCGTGTACGGCTGGCCTAAATGGCCAACGTTTCGAGTAACTGCTGTAAATATTAATCAGCTAAACAGTTCACTCTAGTAGCAAAATAACTCTTTATTTTAATTTGCTTGTGTTGGTGTCCTTTATAACTACTTAGTGTTTGTCGGTTTTATTTTGAGTATTCTGAACATCAGTAATAAAAAAAATAAAACTAAATTTTAGATAGGACAACAGAAATTTTAAGTTGGGCGCACACTTTAAAAGGCGAGATGTTTTTTTATGTTAAAGTTAAAGCAGTACCCCTCCATGCTAGCTGTGTCTCTGAGTTACCACAATACAACGTAAACTATTTATTTTTTCAGTGTATACTGGAGCTACAAAATAAATCATGTTTAATATTTTATCAATTCCGCAAAGTTTAATCTCAATACTTATTTCAATTTTTTTTATTCATTTTAGAATTTTTCAAATTTATGAATTAATTTGATAATAAAATTACAGCAATTTCAGAACATAACAATGAAGATTATCTTTTAAGAACACTGTCTATGTCTGTTGAAATAGTTTTACTGCCAACCATGAATAAGTCGACATTACCTACGAGATATAACAAATTACATAGAATACGCTTTTTTTATATTTCACATCAAAACATGACCACTGTGTGAAGTCACCTACACGAACAAGCGAGAATTGTTATTTTTCTGTAAATATATTACTCCTGCAATGCTACTGCTGCTGTCTTATTTTGAAAAACAATATACAATATTCTCCTCTACATGCTTTCTTTATTTTATTTTTCGTTTGTTTGTTTTTTTTTTTTATTTTGTTTGTATATGTTTTCACTTTTCAATATTTTCACGAGTGTTTTTTTTTCTCACTTCACTATTACACGAAATATGAAAATACTTTTCTTTTAAATATTTTAAATAAATATCGATTTTCAATTTTTTTGACTTTGAGTTAAAGTTATTTTTTTTTAGTTTTTATTTATTTTTTATTTTTTTCACACAACGACAGAATAACACATATCGCCGTAATTCAGAATTACTGGTTGATATGAACTTGAATGCGCCGTGTAGTTCAACTGATGGGGATAAAGGGGATGATATAGTGGCAGATCCCCTTCCTGATTCCTTCTCATCTGACGAGTGTTGTATTCCTGTTGTGCCTCAGGAGGTGGACATCGAGACAGGTGTGGGCCCCAAATCAGTTAGAAGGCGCAAGACAACTCAAAACGACAGCAGTCACGGAAGCTTCTTTCTGCGCATTGGAGCTATTGGTTAGTTTAAAACAACTTTAAATGTACTTAAAATTTTAACAACACACTAAAAAATGTGGATTTTTTTACTGTATACATCACCATGCTGTAAAAAACCATGTTTTAGACTGTTAAATTTGTTTCGATGTAAAATTTATTCGATAAGAGATTGTTGTATTTTCAGTTTTGGCTAAATTGAAGTTCACTAAAAAATAAGTTTATTAATTGTATTTCTATTGATTCTTTTGCTACTTCCAAAGTTTTGTTGGTACCTACCATTGAAGTAATCTAAGCTTTTGCTTCTCATTATTTTTTTTAGCTTTTGGTTTGGGTACAATGATCTACAACGGATTGGAATTTGGAGCATTCTTTGAAGTACCATTCACTTCACCTTGTTATCAAATACTTAGAGGTGTAAATCCAGTTCTACAAATGGTGTTCACTTTCATGCAAATGTATTTCATTTTTATGAATTCACGGGTAATTTTAATACAATAAAACACACACATATTAACATTATAAACTCTCTACTGATATTTTAACTTTTTTAGTTAAATATTCATCGATTTAAAGTGATCGCTCGTTTTGGATTAATGCATGTCTGTGCAACAAATCTGTGCGTTTGGATTCGAACTCTTGTTCTTGAATATATGAAAGAAATCACCGTTTATCATCAAAAGAATCCTCCTCATCCAAACGACGGTATTATAGCAGGTATTTATCATTTATCCATATTCTGGTAATAATCTTAATGATCAAAATTGACGAATAATTTACGATTTCAGAAAGCATACGTCAGCATACATTGAAGCATGCCGGAACAGTTTTGGGAACAGAAATAGGATCAGGTATGATTTCTGCCCTGAACTACTCACCGATAACTGATTTCTCACCGTCAACCGTGCCAACAAGTACATCAACTGTTGGAAGAGCACTCAGATCAACAATGAGAACGTTAGCTGCATTTACAATGGAAGCTGTCAGAACTACTACTCAATCTACCACATTATCGACGAATTTAACCACTACTCCGAGATCTACAACCACAACCACCACTACAACTACCAGAGGTGAAATATTTTTAGAAAAATAGAAGAAAAAGACTGCGTGGGTGTTCTGGTACTCTATGAAACTTTTTATGTGGGTGCAGAGCAGCCATGAATTTTCTGTGACCTTAAAATGACGCTTGTAACTCTTCTTTAATTTCCAAATCATGCGTTAGTGAATTTTTATCAGGCCATAGCTAAGCATTTTTGCAACATGATTTTTCCCCATTGTGAGATGTTAGAGATAATTTTATTCTGATACTGAAATCTATAAAAACAATTCTCAAATCATATAGTGTGCGTTTATAACTGCTTTTAAAAAAAAATGGTCATTAGTTACTGATGCATGTTATGAGAACATCCACAACCACTTCTAAGATTCAACGAGTATAAACTACTTGGTCTATAATATTGTTAAGAAAAGTGTTATTTATCTTATAGCAACTCCAACAACAACTTTTCGAACTACTCCAACGACAACTCCAATCACGACAACACCTTCAACGATTACCCCGTCCACAGAATGGCTTTTGGATACAACTTTAACACCCGTTAAAAACTTTTTTGGTTTCAACAGTTACTATCAGGGTATGCTCATATTATTTTGTATTTAAAATTTGAGAATGTTTAGCTATTTATTATTTTATTTATAGATTCGAATAACGCTGCCAATGGATCATCATTACTTGATTTTTATCCACAAGCATTAGTCAGCCTTAGTAATACTACAACAACTGTTGCATCTTCTCAAAGTTGTGGACGAGTTAACATCATGGGCACGATTGTTCAGGATTCTGCCCCATATTTGTTCCCATTCATTATTGAATATTCTTTGATTGGAGCTGCGGTTATATACGTAATGTGGAAACATATTGGACGTAATCCAAGGCAAGGTTTTGTTAAATATGATTATCGAAAATAGACTCGAAATCAAACGCATTTCATTTATTTCATCTGGTCTAGACAACAGTTTTTATGTTAACAAAATATAACTAAGTTTTAACATAGCGTGTGCGTTTTGATGACAATTCTATTTCCAATTTTCATCAATGTTTATCAACGACAATTTATAATAATTTCTAAATATATTAATTAGATGCGTCACTGAAGAAGACTTGGAGCACCGTTTGGAAGTTATGTTGTCTCGTAGAGCTGTAGCTATGGCCCACGCTCAACACGGCCGTGTCGATTGTGTCGGAGCATCCAAAGGTTTATTCTTTGGTTTGCTGTTGCTTGTCGGCTCACTGATTTGTCTCATATTATTCTTTGTGCTCATACATCATCCAGACCTCGGTTTGCTCGCTATTTATTTGGCGGATGTCTCTCATTGTGTTTTAATGGTGCTCAGTATTTTTGCTATCATTATTGGATTTATAAGGTAAGTTTAATAATATTATTATATAATATTACATTAATAATTCTGTTGACTTTGAACGTTACGTATATCTAATAACGTATTTTATGAAATTATGTGATAACTACATATATGAACGTTGGTGCGTTCCGTCTTTAGTATTCGTTTTTTTTATAAGTTTTCGAAGGTAATTCCCAAATATAAAAAAGAATTTTCCTCAAGATACCTGAGACACAAAGAGTATTTCATTCATATACAATATCTAAAACAACAATGCATTAAAATTAAAATCCTGGACACGAGTGTTTAACATCAAAATAATTATTTTATTTTTTTTAGTTTGGAACTTAATAGTAGTGCTTAGAATACATATGGTTTATTTTTAGAAAATTGATATGAAATACTGAGGGTTGAACGTACCTTAGAGTAGTTGCAAATTATAGAAAATCTTATATTTTATAGTTTTAAGTTTGGTGGTGAAGGAGTGTGTGCTTTTGCTAATTTTCTTCATTTAGCATTTTTTAGATAAAATTTTTTCGTTTACACAGCACACACATTTTATTAATACTTTTTACACTGTTTTATTACTCATTTTGTTACTAACTTGTGACCTGTAATGTGAGATGTTTATTATATATGAATAATGATAAACGAAATCCTGTTTCGAACAGCGAACTTCAAGAACATGGCAGTGCTCATTAGAAATTTTATACGAGATAATATTCGAAATTGTGACGAAACTAGCTTCATTCTCAAAATATTTTTTTTTCATAACAAAATAATACTTTTTGGACTGCTTGTTCGAATCAAAATGTTAAAATATGTCGCAGTCGAATTGTCAATGTAACCTCTTTAAAAAACTAACATTATGCCGAATTATGAACACATCGCGCTTTGTAATAAAGCTGGTCGCATTTAAACGTCTTTATAAAACCATAAACAGCATAAAATAAGAAACAGTTTAATTTTAGAAACTCGTACATTTTCCGTGTTTTTTTTTTTTTTTTAATAGAGAAACTAAGTGATAAATATTTTAACGAAAGTATGGGAAAATTAACTTCAACGTATTGACACGGAGACTTTAACGTTGCGTTAAGCGGGACTTCCAAAGCATTAGCTCTCATTATAAGTTTTACATATAGGTATATTTTATAGTATATATACGACAACTGACTTTTTTATAGAAATTTTAAATATTTAAATTTTTCCCATACATTGTTGCTTAAATACAACTTTTAAAGTTTGAACCGTGTTTTTCGGCTGGATCATGGTGGAAAATGCAATATTTCCACCATGATTCATGGATACACATTTTTGTTAATTGCTCACATTTAGACAGTGTAGGCATCCGTTGGCATATCGTGAATTTTTCTGAACCTGGACGTTCCTCAAAAAATAAGCTATCGAATAATAAAAACCATATTCTAATTCGTTCATTAAGCGACTGAACGTTAGCTTTTTTACAATACTGTGTCATTCGGCTGCGACATCAATACAAATATTTATATTATTATTCTTGATAACCATTACATTCTTCTTGAAATGTGTCTTTTTCATTATCATTTCATCATTTCAGTTGAACTGATAGAAAATTAAACGTCGAGATATTATAATAATGCTTAAATATATTTCGCTTTACGCGACGTCGGGGAATATTTAGCATTATGGTTGAGTAGATTTTAGAAGATCTCCGAACTCCCTTCGAACTAAAAACGACCGTCTAGGACGACTCAGTGACGTGCGGATAATAATAAAGTAGTCAATTTTTGTTACAATACAAAAAGACAGCATTACTGTACACTTTGCGGAACTTCACAAACGGCATTTTAAATCAATTTAATCACTCAAGTGCACATTTTTTATCTTGACTTTAACATTTAGCCAGTAATTAAGGTGCACCTTTCCAAGTTAGATTTAAAACGCACGTTAGTAAATAGTGAAAAAATAAATACCTAAAGAAATGTAGCTAGATTTTTCATTGTGACGGAAAATGAACAATGGCTGTGATCAGTGCCGCCGTAAGCGATCACGCACTGCACATCCACATCAACTCTTTATTAAATGACAAATTTTACTCCATCTCAACTTAATAAAAATGAAATGTGAGAAATAGGAGAATAGAAAATGCGCGCGGGCGCATAGACGACTAACCGTAACTGTGATTCATGCTAGAGATTTGATATAATAGAGGCACATTTCAAATTGGAATCGTATTAAAAAATACCTCAAATTACAGATTAAAACTTTTCATTATTTTCATATAAATTAATTTAAACATCATTTGTACATAATCAACATCAGTGGCGTAGCTAGATTGGGTCCGTTTAACTTGAAATGCCAACTTTTTATTTGCCTTCATTTATGTTAATTATAATTGTTAAATGTTATAAACCCACATTATTGAACTAAATTTCTTTAAATCCATTTTGAAGGACATTTTGTACTCAATAGCTATCCTTGCAAGATCGTTAAGATTTAATTGAAATACTTCAGTATTTTTAGTTTGTTAATCGAGTTTTCACTATAAAGATAAGATAGGATTGACTCGGCAAGATTAGCAGTTTTGGAATACATGAAGTTAAATGAGTTCCCACACGCTAAGCAGTTCGGATCGATCCGGCAACATCCAGCGTGCACATACACTGCCGTGCCGAGCCGACCCGTTTCAATATATGTGGACATTTAGCCACAATTACCGAAATACTTCGCAAAATTCGTTTTCCAAGAACTGTACATAACAGTACACTGTTTCAATATTAAAACGTTTATCAATAATAAATACTTTAATGAGTTTATGGAACCCTTCGCCTCTGGCCGTGTGGATCCATACATAATAGTAGCTACGCCGCTTATTAACTGCTTTTTATTTTTTACGTTATTTTTATTGATTTTTATTTACCAAAGCTTATTTTGGCATTGCTTTGTGCGTCTGTTATGTGTGTGCAACTGACGGATCCAGCAGATCCAGCAGACTGAGGTCCATCTACACTTGCAGGGTGCAGCATCTTAAATTCCGATCCGAAGAACAGAGTGATCTCAATGATATATTGCTGCGAGTGTCAGCTTTCGGTCTTTTTATATATGCAGTCTTCAGTGTCATCTCTGGTTCCTTGGGAGCATTTACCAAAGAGCCAAATCTTCTTGTAATGGTTACAGGAATACTAGCCATTGTTCAGGTAATTAGCCACGTATATTTTAAGTAAAGAGACATTTAGACGCAAATATAGATGGTTCCCAATAAAAATAATATACAGACAAACACGTTTTCCAGTTTAGGTGGCATACAAAATATTTAAAAAACCCCAATAAGCCGCAAGATCTCGTTAGTTTTTTTTTATATACTTGTATTGACTACGAACGCAACTTGACACGCAGTAGAACCTATATACAATATTGTAAACGTGTCATGACCAATCGATTCATGTATTTTCAGTTTCTTCATCCTCACTTCGTGGCAGTCATCAAACCAATCAGAAAATTCCTTTATTTACCGTACTTTGAGGGTAAACGTTGTCAAACGTATTTTCCATTGACTGAGCCGAGTAGGAAAACTAAAAACTTAAAAATACCGGAGTAAAAAATGTTTGAAAATAGATGCTGTTGAAAATACATGAGTCCGACTGTAATACGAATTATGTGTGAACTAAATGAAACTATATCCCTGGAATAATTTTGTATTGGGGTTTTTGATACTTAGAAATGATGACATTTTTTAGGTGGTGCTACAACTTTTGTTCATCGCAGATGTAGCCCGTCGTAGAGTACACTTGCCAGAACATGATCGATCAAAACCAGGACGTCAAGTAGTTACCTTCCTATTGATTTGCAATGTAACAATGTGGATTATATATACATTTGAAATGCAAAAAGTTGAAGCAAATCCTGTACAGTTAGATTTTTACGGTTTCATTGCTTGGGCAATAGTCCAGCGTGTAACTTTGCCATTATGCATCTTCCATCGCTTCCATTCGGCAGTTACGCTGGCCGAAATATGGAAAACAAGTTACAAAGCTAGACTTGAATAAAATATCTGATGCTGATCTGATAACTGATCGTAATCGTTGGTTAAAAAAACTCTCAGCTCAACATTAAATTGCATTTTCACTTTTGTACTGATATTTAAAATAAAACAAATACAAAATAAAAACAACATTGTAATGAAATTTCAACAAAAGTAGGAGTTTTAAAGCTACGAAAATGTATATGATTATTAAAATTATATTCTCAATCGATCGAGTTGAAAACCGTTTTTTGGAAATTTTAGTAAACAGACAAACAAAAAATCTAAATGAATGGGTAATTTATGCCCTTTCTAAAATTTTAACTGAAATACTAAGAAATTCTAGAAATAAGAAAGATATGTTTTTTGAAATAAGATATAAGTAGTCATGTATAACTTTTTCATCAAAAATCAAAGAATCGAATACTTATGACATTTGTTAGAGTTAGTCAAGAAGTCATGAACTTGCGGTTAGTTTCTTGACTTGTATTTGAAATTTTGTAATAATTTTTCAGTAAAGCTTTAATAATTTTTATCAAATGTGCTTTTTAACAATTCCAGTCAAATGCTCAAAAGCTCAAAAGTGACAAGTTTACAAATTTTATCTTAAAATTAATTAGCATGATTTTGGTCTCATAGTTATAAAATATAAAAATATTTTTTATTTTTGTAACATACTGTGATTATTACGGTGTTTGATATCAATTCTCAATTTTTCTGAAGTAATTGCAAAAAGAAATTTAATTAGTTTTTTTTAATCGCATACCAAAGTTGAGATCGAAAAATTGCCAAAAATTAAAATATTCACATTAGAATAATGATTGATATATGTTGTAGAAAGTTTAGAAAATAGAACTGAGATTAAATCGATTCTATAAAAATACTCAATATTCATTGTAAACAGTTGTTCATTATAAACATGATATTGTATATAATAATTTATTTCCAGTATAAAATGAATTTAGTTACAACAGATTCGAGTTTTGTTGTCGTGTTAACAAAGTAGAAAAACAAACATATTCGCCCAATATATCTCTATATACTTACCTATATTGAACTTGGACAGCATTAAAAGATACGTAGGTACTCGTATACAGTATAATTATTCATAGGAATAAACAGAAAATCGGCAATTCAGAGGCAGTACAAACAACAACAAAAAATTAACTACTAAGCATAGGTACCCCTGAAGCTTTTTAAAATAAATTTTTATGTGTTTTTAATGACAATATAAATGACCGATTTGTTTTTTATTCTCATGAATTGAACGTTAATATATAAAAAATATGCTACCAAAATCAAACAGCAATTCAGTAATAACAATTCTAAGACCATTAAAAATAAGGCTGAATATTGCGACACTTTTAAATTAAACATACTCTTTCAAAAGAGCTATCTTTTTTATGTGAAAGATTTTAGACATTAGATATTACTTTGTATGTTATATATATTTAAAAAATATATGGTAGCATATTATACAGATATAACATGATTATCTAGTACATAAGATAGAAATATCGAACAATAGTAAAATGAACTAGATTTTACACATTTTTACTTACATGTTTACAAATATCTTATAAATCAACAGAACTGTTTCATTGCATTTTTGTATTTATCTACTTTTATACATTTACATAAAAATCAAACAAAACAAAATTATTACCTTATTGTAATTAATATTTTGCAATGAATTTCGTGTATCACATACCGACTACATAATTAATTTACTGTTTATGTGGACCAGTTATTTCCATATTTGTTATAACATATAAACATAGTTGACAAATAGAAATCTATTAATAAGAACTCAAGTTTTGTTATAGGAAATAAAAATATTATAATATTATAAATTTATGTCACTCATACATCACAAGAATACTAGCTACTGATTGCTGAGTGAAAACTTTTAAAGTCATGTCATGATATAAAACCATATGTGATTTCTCTGCGTACGCAGAATAATCGAAAATCATAGCGTTCGTGTGTAAAATATGTGCACATGTTCTAATAGCTTCGTTCACACAACAATCCGAACCGTCAGTAAACTTACGGCGCGTGCGCATTTGCTTAAAAGCGTTTTAAGGAAATGCGCAAACGTCTTCAGTTTGCTGACTATTCCGGATATTTGTGTGAACAAAGCTAATTATTACCGATACGAAGATTTGTCGATCATTCTGTGTAAAAAAACAAACATTTATATTATATTAGAATATAGAATATGATATTTATTTTTTAGACATAATATATTTGTTTTGTTCTATCTGAAGATGTCTTTTTCCTGTCGTGTGCAATTATTGAAGATTGATGTTATAAAGTTTATAGATTTAAATAAAATAAACTGAGCATATTACAAATAATAATAAAATATCAAAGTCCTTGTAAACAAGCCATGCTTAAACTAGCTTAAAAGACATTGTTATGTTCTAAATGTGATTTTGTAACAAAAAAATTTATTGAAAATATTAGTAACTACATACATATATGTTGTGAAATTACTACTAGGTACATAATTAACATGATGAATAGCGTACCTTATTCGTAATGGATATATTTAAATAAATATATGAATATACAGGTTTCAATCAGTCAAATGAAAGTATAAAGAATTGGCTTCTTTCATAAAATTTCAACTTAATTTTGTCTTACTTTTTTTTATTGATTGAATATTTAACTATGTCTAATGTCTTTTAAATGGTTTTTGTATCTTTCAACAGCAAACATTTTATTCGACATGTTCTGAAATTTATTGTAAGTAGATACCAAAATAAGTAATATGCTAATTTGTATGGATATTTCAGCCGTTTTCTTTTAATATTTTATACATATTATAATAGACCAAAGTATAAATTCATTATAATGATTTTTTGTGTTTTTTCGAAAATGCAAACATACCCACTTTTAAATGTTTTATATACTACATATTATATAGTAATATTTTGTGAGGCGAATATTAAGGGTAATCGTTTAAGTGCAAGCTGACATACTAGCAAAGATCAGAGCGGAGGTACTAAAAAAACACGCGTAGTTTTAATAGAAGACTTTATACTTATTGGAAGCGGAAAGGAAAACTTCGATAATGTAAAAAGCAATGTTTAGGGCATTCTATTTGCTATGGAATTTCAGCCAGAATTTTCTTTATATGATATAATATGTACCAAACGTAGAAAAAATGTGTAATTTTCTAAGAGTAATTGTTTTTGAGCTATTACAAAATAAACTGTTTTTTGGACTTTTTGATACCCTTTTAAAACATATACACACCCCCCTTGAAAGGGCAAAACAGTTAAGATTGTGATATGGATAGAGATTGCAGATTATAGACGCTCTACAACCGAGGTTATAAGCGCCTTGTTAAGGTTCTGTTCCTTAAGCATCAAGCGATGACTAGCAAGAAAAATATTTCTCAATTTGTCCCCCTAACGACTAGACTGCATCTATGTTAGTATTTCTGCTAGCACAAATAAATCTATACGATCCTAAAGACCAATTATCACATGGCAATACAACGCGATAGTTATAGCCTCACGACGCGATGCGACAGTACGTAAATCTCTGAAGCGTCGAATTTTGTCGTGTCGCTTTTGTGAGAATTGCTGCATTTAAAACATGTCTTTTTGGAAGCGGCATTTTGTCGGGTTGTGTCGCCATCTAATAACCAAAGCCTTGGTTAATGTACTGAAAAATTTTGCGAAGTTAAAAAGTAATATTTCCATGAATTAAATTATTGGAGGTTGAAAATTAGGATAACCATGTTAATAAAATGTTTAGAACGTTGCCATAAGTACCTACTTATAAAATAGAAAAGATAAAACTGATGCTTGGTTTTTCATAAAGTTAAAATGAATCATCTTTTAAATATTCATCGTATGAAATGAAATTTTATTTGAATGATATTTACTGTAGGATTTTTACTGTTTATTTTTTTAGTACTTAATTTGTATATAAATAATATTGTTTTTATATTTTTTTTATTAATTGTTTTGTAATTTATTATAAAAAATGATAATTTTATATTTTGTAGCAAAACTTTTGCTCACAAGTATGTTTTTTTTTATGTATGTATATTACATACATACTTGTATGTTTTTTTCTCCTGCAGTTAAGTAAGGGCTTACACTTAACACTGCCGATTATTTTGGTTGTATACAAAAAGTTAACAATTACAAACATTTTTGAGACATGTAACATTAATTTAATAGCTACAAAGCGTTTTAAAGAAAAATTCTTTTTGATTACTGTGTTTTATGTGTTTGTAATTATTCTGAAATAAATGTAAAATATTTAATGTGATTATTTTGTCTTTTTGAGTTTGATTTCCATAATCTTTAGAAAATATTAATTTGGTAAAATCATGAATGGATCACAGAAAAGTCATTTCTCACCGGGAGTTCAAAATGAATTACGTATAACTTCTCTGATAAGCTATTGTATTTGTGTTTGGAATGTTCGTGCAGATAAAACAGAATTAATTATTTAGAAAAATGTTTCGCCACAGCCGTTTTCGTCATACCTAACTTCTCTGAGTATGAATACAGTGGTACATCGACATATGAGTGCCTCCGTGCGTCTCGAGTTTTGTCGCGCCACAGGTGAAGAACTACTTTAATACCTACAGTGTAACCTTAATATAACGAACCTCAATATAACAATTTCCTCGATTTAACGAATTTTTCTAAATCCCCTAGAACTGCCCATAAGAGTTAATGCAAAATATACCTTTATATTACGAATACTTTTTGTCAAAAAACTCTTTATAGCGAATTTTAAATCACTTCAGAATATAAATAGAAAGTATAATTTACCTGTAGGTAACGATTTTTGTCAACTAATAATCCTTTACATAACGAATCAATCACACACAATTCCACACTAACAGCAATTCATGTCTTGACAGGTTCAGACACGTTAAATTTATCGTAAGACAATCTGTGTTGTTTTATGTAAAGTAATGTTGTTGTCACTGTTGTTAGTAAATTTAAAGTTGCAATGGCTGAGAAAGGAAAAATGTGTTCTTTAACTATTGCAGAGAAACGAAAAATCATTAAGTATGTAGACGAGAATCCCACAAAGAAAAAATTAGACATCGCTAAAGAGTTCGAAATTCCCGCAAGTGCATTGGCCACAATATAAAATTATCAGGAAAGTGGACAATTATTAAAAACGCAGATAATCAATTCAGTAACGTTTCGACCTTTTTCTAGGTCTCCATCATGCGTCTTGATTTATAAATCAAGGCGCCTGATGAAGTCCTACTACAAAGGTCGAAACGTTGCGGAATTGATTGTCTGCGTTTTTAATAATTGTCCACTTTCCTGATAATTTTAAATTTTAAAAATTTATAGATGATAACATTAATATTGGCCACAATTTTAAAGATAAGTTTTCAGAAGATGGGTTGCATGAAAACAGTAGAAGATTAAAATCGTGCGAGTACACGGACGTAGAAGAATGTGTTTTGAAATGGCTAATAAACAAGTTTTCTTACCTTGTTATAACGACTCTTAAACCAACCTGACCTCTATATAACGAATATTTTCTAATTCCCTTTAGATTCGTTATATCAAGGTTGTACTGTATCATAATATGCCTCAGAATTATTGATCAGGCAGGCCTGGCTGGGTGTTACGAGGACCTTGGTCTCTGCATGGAAGAAGCTGTGGTCTGAGGCTGTAGCCAAAAGAACCTTCAGATTTGAACTCGAAGTGTCAGTGAAAGAGGAGATTGTGTCTCTGGGAAAATCCATGGGTATAGAGGTGGATGAGACAGACGTGAATGAGCTCATCGAGGAGCACTCTCAGGAACTGACGACCGAGGAGTTACAAGAATTAAGCGAAAGTAACACCTCCGCCAACATCTTTCTTAAGCTCAAATCGGCTGATTTCCAAGGTAAATACACTTTATAAAATGAGTTTGTATCTTTAGTTCTATAAAAAATCTTTATTAAGTGACAGACAACTACATTATTTTATAAATAATTATACAACATAAAAAATACAACCTTAATATAAAATTGTTTTTAAATTACACTAGGTACTCCAACCAGCGACAATATGGCTTTTCCAACAGTTAATGGACACAGAATAGTAGTGGTGGGTCATTGATGATTTTAGCATTAACTAAACGAAGCAGTAATCTTTGCCATGTCAGCTAGTTGAAAAGCACTTGATTTCGTTAAGTAGTTTACATTAGTTAATCAGATTAAGTTGCTGCCGTTCTTATTTTTTTGCCTTTAAAACACAGCAAATAGTGCTGCAATGTCATTTCATAAATTTGTTGAAGGAGTTCATTACGTTTTGTTACCGATAGATTAAGTAGGTATATAAACCAAGAAATAGGGATAATTCACTTGTTATTGGTCGCCTATTCGCTCCATGCTAGAGTGACTATAGGAAGAACTAAGATCTAAAATTTAACCTCGCATATCTAGTGGCCTATCTACAAAACTATCAGTAATCTATGGGGTACGCTACCTTCGATTTTGCTATCCCTACCATAACTACGCACGACGCGAATAATGAACTTTATAGCGAACTAGCCCTGTAAACAGTTTAAAATCTTCCCAAATATTTTCTCTCCATGAAAATCCCTTGAGTAGTTTCATAGTTAATCGCGTTCAAATAGCCTTTCTATCATCCTTTATATTATTTTTTTTTACAAAGCATCAATAATTTTTGTTATTCACTACAATTTAGTATATACGAAATAGTGAAGCGGACTTTGCCCTGTCTTATACTGAGATCCTAAAACACCTTTAACAGTTATTAAAAAGTGTGTTAATTTTAAATATCCTGTCGGGTTTATATAAAATATACATTATACCCAAACATGGTAATTTGTCAACACGGGGCAGCAACTTCATTTGGTTTAGGATTTCAACGGTGCAAATAGTATACGTGCATTCAATACGATTTAATATCGATATTTCGTTGAATAATCTTTTGGTGACACCACTAAACCTCTACCTTTTCGCGCACCTCTATAAACAGTTTCAATTATATCTATCATTTCTTGTTTATCTTCGAGTGGCCAATTAATTTTATTATTGTTACCAGTTCCCAAATCAATCATGATGTGTTTGTTTCGGAAGAAGAACATAACTGTGCAAGGATCATAAAGTTCGTACATTTTGTTAAAGTCTGGTACTTCGGTGATATCAACTAAATAAATCACGGCAAAATTTTTCACTTTTTCCGCAATATTGTACAACACTTCATCCATCTTCATGCAAGTAGGATCCCAATCATGTCCAAACCGTATTACCTAAAAAGATTTTAGTATTAACATAAGATATTTATTGAAAAATAGTAAAATAAAGTATTAGCTGATGATAACGAGAAAATAGTTGGAAATTGTTGCACCCTTGGTAATGATAAGATGGACTAGTTTCCAGCAAGGCAATTATTCTACAGTGCATTTTTAGAAATATATTGAACGCGTAATTATACGTTTGAATAAACAATAATATAATATAGTAAACAATGAAGATTTACCACAACTCGGTCCTCCTCCGATAATATGGCTTGATCTACTTGCCAGCCATTATGTAAATGTCCGAGCATATACGACATGTTGAGTGATGGGAATTTACTGCTGATACAATAAAAAAACTATTTTGTTTAAAATACAGAAGTAAAATGATATTTAACACAAAAAAATATAAATTTCAGTAAACTGTCAAACGTCACATGTGCGAAATTAACTACAGAACTACAGTCAAACCACTGAAATGATGAAAACACTAACCATAGAGTATATTTTAGATTAGGAGGACACGTAACCGGGCAGACATGAATACTCAGTGGCGTATCGTATGATTTAACAGTATTCATAATATAATTCCGAACTAAACATTTTTAAATGAAAATTACAACATAATATCTATTCTAACACTAGTTTAGTGTCAATAATAATAATAAGTTTATTATCGAAAACAACTAAGGAGGGGTCATAGGATTATGCCTATTAAGCAGCTTTCTATTCATTTTCATATGGGTAATATGTGTGACTAAAATTGAATTATTTTTTTTGATGTTTAGAAATTTTAGAATGCAAAATTTTGTGAAATGATTTAAAAGAAATATGGGAGTTACTAGTGTAATTTAAATTATCTGGTGAGCCATAGACCTGATTTAAAACATTTTTATTATTTTACGTGTTTAGGATCACAACACACAGATTCTTAATTTTTCATATGAGATACTCAAAGAATACCAATATAGCTTACGTCTGACAGTTTTACGATTATTGATTTGTCTACTTTGCTCCTAAAATGGCCGATCTTCTAATAGGGACATAGATTAGATCCATGAATAGAAACAAGTTTTGAATTCGTATCCACAATCCATCCCTAGTGTTAGATCAGTGATTTCTATAGTAGAGCTCAGTGAATTCTTTACACTCACAAGGCTATCCGCAGTCCCCCATATCTCTGAGTCTATGGTGCAAACTGTAAAGCTCCGGCAGTATTCCATTCTCCTTCAACTTCCTTTCAATCGGTATCCGGATTCGGGTGAAGTTAGTGAGGTGGCAGCAATAATTATTTTGTGTGTCGTCGGGTAAGCTACGCAGGAAGAACAGAATGTCGTAAGTAATTTTGTAATATTTTAACCATCTTTGAAATTATTTCATAAATTAATAATGTTTCTAAATTTTTTGTATATTTACCTTTAAAATCGTAATAGTATTTTCAGATTTTAACTTGATGCACGTGTAGAATAAAATTCTCAATTTTGCAGGTCGAAAGTTTCACGTGAGACTCTTTATGAGTGTGTTAATGCAGTTCTCACTAAATCAAAAGAGAAAAATCGCAAGTTTTTGGAAACGGTGGAAATCCAAATTGGTCTGAAGAATTATGATCCTCAGAAGGACAAACGTTTCTCTGGCACCGTCAAGTATGTTGACCTGACTTGAGTTAATTTTAAGGATATGTTTTCAGACAATCACTATATTATTGTGTTATTTGCCTTAAAATTATTTTGAGTATAAAATCCTTAAATATAGCTCTCTTTGTCAGGAAGCTGGGAGTTCCCTGGCGGACCTGCACCCAGGGTCTTAAAAAAACTGGGGAGGCAGAATATGGTTTTTTATACTTACTAGTGGTTGTAAATTGTAATGTATAAATATGCCATATCTACCGAACATTAGATTCATCTAGACGTCGAATCTCAACTTTGGTATGTTGGTTTTGTGCACGAAATGCTTTCTTTAATGATGGGGTTTCACAATACAATATGTAAACGTGATTTCCATTTTAAATATTGATTTCTCGTACTCCATCATTGAAGTGAATTTAGAAAAGTAATTATAAATTTGTATGATTATTTCGATGTAAATTATGCTGCAGTTCATATTTATATTATGGTTGCCATGAGGTTTTTTGATCAGCACAGTTGTACACAAATCTACAGCGTGATTAGTCTACAACTGTCGAGCATTCAATATTTCAGTCATCGCGCAGTCTTTGTCAGTTACGAGTTTGTGTAATAAATTAAGATCAACTTATTTGAAAATGTTTGTCTTTAAAGATTGAAGCACATCCCAAGACCTAAAATGCAAGTATGTGTATTAGGAGATCAGCAACATTGTGACGAAGCTAAAGTTAATAATGTACCGTATATGGATGTAGAAGCTTTGAAGAAACTTAACAAGAATAAGAAACTCGTAAAGAAACTAGCGAAGAAATATGACGCCTTTCTCGCCAGTGAAGCTCTTATCAAACAAATCCCTCGTCTTCTGGGCCCCGGTTTAAACAAAGCTGGCAAGTTTCCCGGTCTTCTGTCTCATCAAGAATCCATGACCCAGAAAATCGATGAGGTTAAAGCTACCATCAAATTCCAAATGAAAAAGGTAATTTATTGTTTTTCAAACTTTCATTTTATTTGCACACTCAAGCCAGCAGAACAGTTATATTTATCTCACTTTTCGGCATGGAAGACGTGTGCAAAATTAAATTGCAAATAATTAACTGCCATTTCATGTACTGTTGCGGTTATGGTTATAATGTTTGCGGACATTTTTCTTCTTGTTAACGTATTTGCATTTGAAGTTTAACATAACGGGTAAACATATTTCATTTTGTTATAGGTTTTATGTCTGTCGGTAGCTGTAGGTCATGTCAATATGACTCCCGATGAACTTGTTCAGAACGTTCATCTATCAATCAATTTCTTGGTGTCCTTGCTCAAAAAACATTGGCAAAACGTGCGATCACTACACGTTAAATCAACAATGGGAGTACCTCAACGTCTTTATTAAATGCATTCAATGTTTTGTATTTTAATTTTGACAAAGTGAATAAAAAACACATTATTTCATATTTGCGTTTCATTTTTAAATTTTATACATCACAGTTAAAGCTCGTTTGTCTGAGGTAATGTGGGAAGGAGGTACCTCGGATAACATGAAAGAAATAAAAAATTCGGAAATTTTAATTGATTTTTATGTATTTGAAATGATACAATCAAATTTAATCACAAAAGTATTTAAAAGTGAAAATCTAATGAACTTAGATTAATCTAGTAGCAATCGCAAAATACTGCGGGCACACATCATAAGCATAGCGGCTTTATCCGAGTTTTTTTGTATTATCCGAGCATACACCTAATTAATGCGGAGTACTTGGATCAATCCGTTGTCTCAGATAACGCGGCGGCTCGGTCAATCGAAGGCCAGGTAAACGAGATTGTACTGTATTTTTGTAAGATATATATTTTTCTTCTAAATAATCATTTAATTTTGATCAGAAGTAACTAATAAAGATTTGCTAAAATTGCGGAATACATGAATGTTAAAATATTCGAACTAATTTTGATACCAGAAAACATTTTTGGTGTCATGCTATTTTTGCAGTGATGGTGTGGATTAGTGATTGGTCAACTCGAATTTTTGCTAACTTAGTAAACCGAGTTGAAAATTTGTGTAAACCAGTTTCAAACCGTGTTGGCAGGAACATTCTGAATAGCATTTATCTGTTTCATTTGCAACTGCGAACTGAGTTAGATTAGTTATTCGGTTTGATATTTCGAGTTGAATGGGTTTTAGAGTTGATTTTAAGTGATAAGTAAAAAAAAATATTTTGAAAGAATGAAGTTTAATATTTTAAATGGTTCATAAGGTGGCGAGATTCAACGTTCGTTAGTAGTAAACCAAATATTCCTTTCTAAGAATACTTGGTTTTAGGCTATGTTTATTTCAGGAGCTTTGTATCCAAGTAGGAACTGATTACCTAACTAAAAAACTGGCCAAGTGCGAGTCAGATTCGCACACGAAGGATTCTGACACCATTATCCACTAAAACGGATAATCCACTAATGAAACTTAAAAAAAAAATACAAATTAATCTATTAAAATAAAAAATTGATTTGTCGGGAAAAAGGACTTTTTAATTAAGTAAACACTTATTTGTTAATTATAGCGACGTTTCGTTCTTTGCTTGGAACTTTTTCAAGCTATATAACTGTTAAATGTTTAGATCAAGTAGATATTATAAAAGTTAAAATACACATGTAAATATAAATTTGAGTTAAACAATTGTTCATTAAAAGTTTATAATAATTCCGTTTTTTAAAAAAAATACCGTTGATGTTCAAATTATTTGAACATCGACCGTAATTTTTTAAAAAACGGAATTACTATAAACTTTTAATGAACAATTGTTTAACTCAAATTTATATTTACATGTGTATTTTAACTTTTATATCTACTTGATCTAAACATTTAATGATTTAATAGTTATATAGCTTGAAAAAGTTCCAAGCAAGGAACGAAACGTCGCTATAATTAACAAATAAGTGTTTACTTAATTAAAAAGTCCTTGTTCCCGACAAATCAATTCTATATTAATTACCAAGGACAAAAAAGAAAAAAAGTCATTTAATCTATTAAATCATATTCTACGGCGGCATGCCATGTTGATCTGGTAAAAAAACCGAAATGTTGAATTTCCTCAAAATATATTTTAACTATTGTATTAAAAATTTATTATCATTTTTTCATTGCCGCTAATAATTCCTCAAAAATGAATTTTGATTAGTTTTTTAAACATTGATTGGAAATATTACTCGTAATAATATTAATTTGTATGATTTGGACAATTTTGTTCCTTTTAATTAATTTTCGAGAATTACATTCTGCAATATGTTGAAATGTTCCTTTTCCAAAAGAATAGACGCTAATGACCTCAATTATCGAGCGTCTGTAACCCACAACTCTCAAAACACGTAACTTATTTTCTAGGTTGAAAATTTTAGTGAAGATGTTATTCAGATTGAGTTCTATTATATTTTCAGGTTTGTTAATATCAGAATAGATTTTATCGACACTGTTAACAAAACAAACAAAACACATTTTTACGGAAAATTGTGAACAATTATATTTTATTTAGATGTGGATTGCGCTAACGTGTAATTAAATTTGACAAGGAAAATTGCGTTTTATTTTCTTGTTATCCGTAATCATACAAAGGATAGTCTATAGACCCACATAAAGATAATAGTAATTTATATAAGCATTTATTTGTCCAACAAAATAGTATTTTTTACTTTGATTTGTGACCTTCAATCAACGTACAATTGATTACATAACTTTATTTAACAGAAATTGGGTATTTCCTGCTGAGTAGGAACATTCACAGCATAATATTTGAATAGCTGGGAAAAAAGCATTGAATTTACCAGTATTTGTACAAGTGCATGTAAAATACGTATACAAACTGCTTTTAAAATTTTTGAAATAATAAAGATTTAACTGATAATTACTTGTTGGATGGTATTTACGACTAAAATAACATATTAGTGCTGAGATTGCAAGATTAATAGCTCACACGGAGCAGCTGTGTGTGTGTGTGTGTTGAAGCACTGCAGGAGGCATAAAGTGCATATTTAAAAACAACAAGTTTCTCTATTTGTGTATTGCAATGAATCATTGAACAATTAAGATTGTACATGGAAATTAAACAAACTCGAACATATTCTACAATCCCCACAAATTATTGTGTTGGTGCGATAAAGACAATACGTCATAATGTCTGATAAGAGTACACTTTTGTATTGCAAATTTTTGATAAAAAAACTTAAAAGATAATATAAGAAAAGTATTTAATTGTAAAAAGATGTAGTTTAATCAATTTATCAGTAAAAAAGTACAGATAAGTGTAATAATGTTAAAGATACAATTTAATCGTAACATATTTTATAGATGATAATAAAAATTTTGAATCAGAATTTGAATCAGTTTCAAACCATGCGTATTTGAATAGATAATGTGGTTATAACATCCTGTACTGATATCGCTTACATTTCCTTCTTAGATGTTAATTGTCGACAGTGCATATTTTAAAACCATGTGTAAATGTAAGAGAAGTTTCACTTATCTGTGTTTAGTGCAATTGTTTTTAATAAGTGTTTGTGCTGGATATGGGAATAATGTATTATCAACACGCAGTGCTGAGCTGCGTGAATTTGAACTACATCCAATGAACAAGACGGAAACGCCTGAAACTACTCAATACACAATAAAAAGTACCCACATCTTTGATACTACTGAATATTCAACGTCAAGCACAGATGTCATTTTTACGACTACAGAAATGTCATCGATACAAAGCCCAGAAATTGACGTAAATGATAAATACGTAACTTCAACACAACGCTTAGAATTCGACGTAAATGACATAGACATAACTTCGACACAAACTCTAGAAATCGAAATAAGTGACAAAGATGGAACTTCAACACAAAGTACAGAAATCTACGTAAATAGCGAAGAATTTACTTCAACACGTACAGTAACAAATGTAAACAACGAAGAGTTTAATTCGATGCAGGGGATCGAAAGCACCCGTGAATACAGCACGGAACCAACGTCGACAGAAAGTACAGAAACTGTCAGTGTATACAATACAGAGCCAACTACTTTACAGACCGTTTGTCATCGTAAGAAATTTTATTGTTCAAACATTTTTAGTATTGTATGAACTAGAAATTGGTAATTAGGATATCACATTTACTTAGACCTACAGGAAAATATTCTGTCACAAGATTTGTCAGTTTAATTTACTAGACAGGTTTATACAATATGCAATTATTATATTTGTTACTAGCCACTACCCGCGGCTCCGGACGCGGTTAAGATGAAACAATGTTTAATAGCTGTTTCCCCTGACAACTTAATTTTGCTAATATGATATAATTTTCAACACTAGTACATTATTTTAAACTTATTTAAAATTTAGAAGACCAGTTCTCAAAGGAAGCTCTGTTTCTTATTATGAAACTTATAGCTCGGCAGCGACAACAGTAGTGGAGCCTTCTACTCCTCCGTATTATTAGGCACAGGTAGACAAATCTAAATAACGTTAAATGTCCCATATCATATCAATAACAATAAATATAACAGTATAATTATGTTAGTCAGGCAATATTAAAAAATCGAAATTATATTTTTTTTCAAATAGCCTAAACTGAGATTCGAACCCAGAACTTTCGATCACGTGTCAAATATTGTTTCAGTTAAATTATTCGATCTATCTGCGTATATTTGATCCGCGCACACCAATAAAGCAGCCAAGTAAGACTTTTTCTACCAACTTGATTTACAAATATTGAGATTTCGAACTGAAAATGTATTTTTATTAAAATAAAATGTAGCCTATATTACTCGGGGATAGTGTAGCTTTTTATTAGTGAAAGACTTTTTAGAATCAGTTAAGTAGTTCCAGGGATTACCCCTTACATACACATTTTAAGTTTTTTTAATAACAGATTTTTAGACCAGGCGATAATGACAGAAATCATTTAATGAAAGTATAGTCTGCTCTTTTGAATACTCAAAAAAGAGCCTGTATACTTTAGTGAAACGATTTCTGTTATCGCCCGGTCTATAAAATTGTCACAATTATTACGCAAAGTATTACTTGGGCTTAATAATAGTTTGGATTATTAGAGTATCTATCTAGTACAGAGGTTCCCAAGCATTTTTGGACCAACGCCCGTAGTCCACAATAGTTAATTCTATGTGAAATGTTAACATGACTTTGGTTATTATTATTTGTACCTAATTTATCTGTTTATTATAAAAAATCATAACGTCCCTATGGAAAGCTTAAGCGCCCACGGGGGGGATACCGCCCTCGTTGGGAATCTGTGATCAAATACCTATCATTATTTATATGGGGTAGGTACTGTGACTCATCTAAATAAGCCTCCAGTTTAGTCCGAGAAAAATTGATTTATTAAATAAATAATATTTTTAAAATAATAGGAGCATTAAAAATTAAAAAAAAAAAAAATACAGTTGTCTAAATTATCGATAATTTTTAAGCTAATAATTATAAAAACCGAATCTCTTTATGTAGTAGACGTCCGACAACTGCGGTCATTAGTTTTATCTGTTTATTATACGCTTTACATTATAGGTACATATAAATAACTTTGAAAATGGCGAAAGGTGTATAATAAAGAGCCATAGAACTGTACAGTATAAAGACAATTATCTTAGAATTTTTTCAATCTTCCGATAAAAATCAGTATGTACTTTACAATCGTTTAATAACTTATTGTCGGCTTTTTCATTTGTCATCAATAGCAAGCTACTTGACTTTTGACACAACACATATTATTTATTTTACTTCTCATACGAGAATTATTATATCAACTTGATTTTAGTGTTTCGTACCCCAAGGATGAAATGCTACCGTTCCCATTGTTCTGTTCATCCGTCTGTCGCAGACACAGCCTTCTTAAAAAACTGAAATTGGCATAATAGACTTGTGTGTGCTTGCAGTTGGCAAGTCCTAGAACGATTCTAGAACTTTTCAGACAATGCAAACTGGATAATTAATTGTTAATATTGCCAACAAATGCCTTACCACTGTCAGAATCAGTTCTGAACTGCGCCAACACTTATGATGCTGGTCCAAGTCCCGACAAATGCCAATTTCTTTATATTTAAGAAATCCCATACATCCAGCGTTTATAATCCAATCTAATAAAAAAACAGTGGATTTAGGCAAATTACAAAAATAAATCATTCACGTTCCAAATATACTGCTTTAGTGACCTCAGATTTAAGGCCATGTACCCATACTCTGAAACCAAACTACAAAAATTAATAAATTTTCGAAATTAGCGAGTGTAACTTTGTGGAAATAAAACATTGTTTGTGATATTTTATTTTATTATTTTACAAAAATTAAAATACGAAAGTTGGTTTGCACTGTAAAAGTAATTGTCATCTTAATTGACTTTCCTACCTAACAACTTTTATGTTAAAATTATTATTTTAGATTGTGGTATTTTCCAGTTAATTACAAGAAAAAGCAAACAAATCAATTATATTTCAGTAACTGAATTATTATAAGTACATAGTATGCTTTTGTTTTAGATGATATGACTATAACTGACTTCAAAATAGTTTATAATGATTCACGAAGTGTTGAATTTAGTTGGACCTTCCCTGACTCATCATGTTTAGAAGGATACAACATTTCATATTCAGAAAATGAAGTACACTCAATTGGACCCGACGAAACTGATTTTGATTTTACGGATATTTTGGAACCATGTTTTCAATACACATTTACCATAGTTCCAATTTTTTTGGACAGTGATATTATAGGCATTCCAAAATCATTAGATCATGTAGTGGAGTCAGAACGTAAGTGAAGTAGCCTTGCCTTCCATATTATCTTATTCGGTAATAGAAAGTCGGTACTATAGATAAACTATTAAGGTAGTAGTCGTGGTACAATATTGTCAAAAAGTTACAGATTATACGCACCACAAAAGTATACTAGCTTGTAGCTAAGTGATCCATAATTTGTACGCAAGACTGTACCCGTGGAAACGTAACCCATACAATATGCATGTATACTTTTCTATAAATTGTTGAACTTTAAACCGTTATTTATAAATAATTAGACGGTAAAAAAATTTTTCTTATTTTTTTTAAACTCATAACAAATGCATTGAAAGACTGTCAGTTTTTGGAAAGTTTCTGACAGTTAGTTCTTTTTTTATAAATAAGAAACCGGTTCAGAACTACAGAGATCGTATACAATCAATGTTAATTATCCAATTTTTAATTGAATTTATCTTGGATTATATACGGTCGATCGACTTCAAATTTTCAGGGTAATTGTATTATCATGTCCTTAATAAGTATACAAAAATTAAGAACTTTCTGACGGTGTGCCTTAACCACGACAACTACCTTAATTATATGTCAAATATATAATTTTATATTTGAGTTTCGAACATAGATAAAAAAGATTTGGGACTATAAACTGATAATATCCACCCAAATGATCCACATATACGATAGATATAGATTATATAATCCAACTAAAGAATGATAAAAATATACACAAGTATAGTACTGAAATCTGAAATGTGTTCTTTAAAAAAACTACATAAGTCATATGTATTTAAACTCAAATAAGCCTACGATGACGTCATTGAGCCCATAAGCGTATTTCAGGACTTTTTATTTTTATTTCTACAATCATTTTTAATTAGTTTAAAAATGTTTTAGCTCCTGGACAAGTGAGAAATTTACAAATTATTCCTAACCATTATGGTTTAAATGCTACTTGGGAAAAACCACTTGAAGCACCGTTTTGTGTCGGTCAATATATGATAATAACTTTAGACTCCGATAACGGTCGAATGTGTTGGTCTTCAGAGGACAATTCATGCAAATCAGAAATAATTCCTGCACGGAAAGCAATTCATTTAACGCAAAACACATTCCTGTACTTTGATGGTTTGAGACCATGTACTAAATACCTTATAACAGTGATCGTGATGGACAAACAAAATCAACCTATAAATGAAACGGATGCAATGAGCGCATTTAACACAACTTTAAATGAAGGTTTGTATATCACCCAAATGTGCCAAAACACAATGTTATTAGTTCGTGTTTATTCAAAATCTATTTAAATATAAAAACACAAACATTGAAAATGTTGTATAATTAATTTGATGTATCTCTTATGATTTAGTTAGCGTAAGCCTTACAAGCGCTGTAAAAGCATCTTTTTACGACTTGATTACAAAACATCGAAATTTCTCTAGCTTTGAATTCAATATGAATGTATTATACACATAAACCTTCCGGGAAAAATCATCTAAATTATGGTGAAACCGCATTAAAATCCATTGTTTAGCTTAGAAAAACCCTTATCTCTGCAAGAACTACATAGAACAGACAGACGCGATACAGATATTATAAATAATATTTATCCCAGATTTTTAAATATTTATAAAGTTAACATGGTAAATTATTTTGCCGCTTACAATGATAAATCTTTGGTCGTTATTGTTTTTAAAAGATGTGCCTATTTGTTTAAGAGGTGAAAGAAGTCGGAACATTACTATTGATACCGTCTTTGTCTGAAATAACTGCCGTGTGGAGTTTTCCATTAAATAATAGTGAATGCGTACTTGAATATGAAATTAAATGGAATACGGGATCTCAGAGAGTGAAAAATACATCTTTGAATATCAAAGAGTTAGACGCTTGCACCAAATATACTGTGGAAGTTTGCCCTATTGATGTAACTGGGAATAAAGGAATTTGGACAAGTAAAACTACAACCACGTTAGATGATTGTAAGTATTAATAACAAACATTATCAATACGTCCATTAAAATTAGTAAGTTTTTTTTTTTTTATTTTTAACGGGAAATTGGACAATTCAAATATAGTTAAACTAAATTAAAAAATTGCGACGTTTCGTTAAATCTTTTTAACTTCCTCTGGAACAACTGAAATGATTAAAAATACAGATTAGTTAATGAAAAAAATTGTAATTATTTCATTAACTAATCTGTATTTTTAATCATTTCAGTTGTGCCAGAAGAAGTTAAAAAGATTTAACGAAACGTCGCAATTTTTTAATTTAGTTTAACTATATTTGAATTGTCCAATTTCCCGTTAAAAATAAAAAGAACTTATTATCAATACTAATATTGAAAACTAGTAGCCCGGTCCAGCTTTGCCCTGATTTGTAAATTGTATATTGAAGATAGACATATTAGGCTGTCGTGAATTTTTTTAATGGAATATAGCCCTATTTACCCGCTGTAATGAGAGCATAATGAGATATAGTCTCAAACCATCCCATATTTTATCTCGATATTCGCGGAAATCAAAAAAGTCTCTGGCTTGGAATAACTACATTATTATACTACTATTATATTATTCACACATAAGAAGCTTCACGTCTGCCATGGCCTAAAACGGACCTTCAACGTGGTCGATATTTAAAACTCGATAAATAATATATTTAGAGTTCGATCAAATAATCAGTTTTGGCGAAAAATTGCACATTCAGCTGTGAACAGAAACAAACTGGAAGTTTTGCTGAGGCCGAAGGTCTGTTTAAATTTTAATGCCTATTGCATATTATGAGCAACCAACATCAGACATGTTTTTTTTTCACTTTACTTTGGAATTATTCTGACGTACTTATTTCACGAAAATTGGTTTCGCCTGAAAAAAGTCACCTTCTAGTTCTGTCGGACTCTTGCTGCACATAATAATTTAAACATATTATAATTTTCAGTTCCATCAGTTGTAACAAATGTAACAGTAGAACAAAAATCTAACGATTTCATTATTGAATGGAATCCTCCATTGCACGCAAGTAACTGTATCGATTATTATACTGTTAGATATAATGAAAGAAATACAATCGAACGTACGACTGAAAACACATTCGTTGATATTAAAAATGTCATAGGATGCTATGAATATACTTTTGAAATAACGGCAATAACGTCGGAAAATAAGACTGGCATTGCAATAAATCATACACAAATAGCTAATGAACGAGGTAAGTTTAAAATGAATATAGCTTTAACAATATACCGTGTTGTAACAGTACCGTTTTAGATAAAGGATTCCTAGTAAAAGTTTTTCGTAAAGGAAATTTCGAATCGTTTTCTGACTTTCATTTCTTTCTTTTATTAATGTAGTGTGTAAAATTATTTTAATTTAAAATATATACTATCAAATTCTATCGAATCTCCATCTTTGAGAATTCATGTTCTCGTGAAGTCTAAAGTAGCCCAGAAAGTGGTGACTAGAAACCTGAAACGCTAGATTCAAACTATTTTTCTTTACTGAAAAACGTATTTACAGCTTTTTAGAGATATCCGAAGTGCCAAAAAGTATCGATACCTATATATTGTATCGATATTTTTTTCAAGTATCGATATATCGATACCGATATTTTTTTTAAATATCGATATTTCGATATATCGGTATGATTTAAAAGAAAACATTGGCGCTGTCTGAAATTTAGTTAATTTTCTTTGCCTATTTTTCGGAAAAAGTTCTGTACAACTCTGTACATGATACACAGAACACAGATCCACTGCAATGCACAAATTATTTTTTTACTTAAGTGCAGAATACGTGTTGAGATTATATTAATCATAGTCCGTCGCGGTAGTGCGTACAACAAGTGTTCAGTCAGTGTTGCTATTGGAAAAAATATCGATTTTTATGGCTTTTCGATACTTGAAATTTTATATCGATGTATCAAAATATTAAATATCGCCCAAAAATATCGATATATCAAATAAAAAATATCAATATATCGATATTTTTTCAACACGCCTATTTTAAACACTTTTCTGTAAATTGCAAGTGTAGTTGCACAAGTGTTTAGAAGTACACAGAAATTTGGTTATTTCGGGAAGAGTAGTAATTTTCTGGAAGCGTCTTTTTTTTGTAGGAAGTGTTGACAAATAACTTCCGCGAATATGCAGGTCCTATTAATAATTCTTTTTCATTAAAAAAACTCGAGGAAACACTGCGTAAAAAGGTTATCTAAATGTCGTTTTGTTACAGGTAATAAACTTATTTGTTATAATTTTCAGTTGTAAATGCTCCGACAAATATTTTGTCAACCGAACAGAACAAAACTTGGGCCATTTTTGAATGGAAATTGGAAAATTATGAGGATAATGACTGTGCATTACACAATATAACTGTCAATTGTTATACAGCCCATGATATATTTGAAACTCCAATTGCGACAAAAACTGAACCAATAATTTCAGGAAGCACAGAAACAATTATCAACGTAACGGGACTATCACCTTTTAAAAATTATATCTGTTCGAGTTTTATAAGCAACAGTGCTGGAAATTCAAATTCTAGTCAACCTATTGCCATTCAAACCGCGGAAGATGGTAAATAATTAATTTAGTTTCAAAATTACCTGCAACGTAGTTTTTATTTATTTATTTATTTTTTTTAGTACCAGGGCCTCCACAGTCAATTCAAATAGAGTCAGTAAGCCATAAAGATATTACAATAAAATGGAGCGTTCCCGAAAATGTACCAGGTATTTTAGAAGAATATAAAATAATAATTAGAGGGATTGGTCGACAATATAAACCTTCCAAAGACTGCGATAACGATATCGATAAAAAAATATACACATTTGATTTTAAAAATAACGGAACCGATTTGAGATTTAATTTTGCTAATGCACTGCCATATACTGCTTATGCCGTTTCCATAGCTGCAAAAACTGGGGCTGGTTACGGAGAAAGTTCTCAGCCAGAAGATGTTACGACCGAAATGAAAGGTATTTGCAATAATTTACAAGCATTTCAAATTTAATAACTTTTCCTAAAGTCAACTCGTTTGACTAAATTATAGGGAGTTCAAATATGCAAATAACCGTGTGACAGTTATTTCGATATGGTAAACAGATTTTTATTTATATCTATACAGGGTGTTTATTAATTGAGTAATGATATTTTAGGATGTGAATCCTTGTGTGATTTTAAGAAGAAAAGCTAATATCAACACATGTCCTAAACCTCTTGATTTTTAAGCTACATGGTGTTAAAGTTTTAAGAAAAATATAACTTTTTTATCATAATTTTCTTATCACTCTTTTAACCGTAAGGGGTTTGAAGTGAATATTTTCGAAGAAATAAAATGGTACGCCACTGATTTTTCTAAAAACCAAAATTATTTTTGAAATCCTGAATTATTTTGAAGCAAATTTGATTCACAGACTTACTTTCGTACGACGCACCGTTTTCGCGTAGAAAAATTATCCTTAATGATTAAAAGGTGTGTACAAAATTTCATAAAAATATCTAAGAGTGATAAGAAAATTATGATAAAAAAAGCTATATTTTTCTTAAAATTTTAACACCCTGTAGCTCAAAAATTAAGAAGTTTAGGACATCCGTTGATATTAACTTTTCTTCTTAAAATCACTCAGGGATTCACACCCTTAAGTATCGGAACTCAATTAATAAACAGACTGTATACATATATAGATGTAGATTACAGAAATATACTTCAATTTTAATTATGTATAGATGTATAGTTTAGAAGAGAAATGCATATCGATAAATTCATTTTTTTTTAGAAGCGGATAAAATAAGAGATATAAAGGTTTCAATTTTAACCAACACTTCTGAAAATTATGAAGCAAAGTCTCAGATTAGTTGGACAGAGCCATGCGATACATACGGGCCATTAAAAGAATATCGTTTGACTATTATTGGTACGCGTTATAATTATGATTCTATTATTCAAAATACTAATACCATTGAACCCAGTTATCTGTATGATCTAATACCGGAATACAGATACTCTGTAACTATATATGCTGTAAATGACTATTTTGGGAAAACAGATAATACGGAATTTTACGCACCGGCTGGCGGTAAATATATATATAATTTTTTTTTTTAATTAGAAGTTACGTCATTTATTTTCAGTATGCCTGTAGTGTTCCACGACTTTGTGATAACTTATTCCTGAGCGGATTTTAAGTTAAAATGTCATATCAACATAGGTTTGATTTTTATTTCTCATTGATTCTACAGCTTAAATTAAAAGCATATATCTCGATACTAGCTGAATTGATGGTCCTTATTGGCTGAGTACATCGAAAGTATTCTGAACTGAAGGTTCATCCAGCGTTCTCGAAATTGTGCTGAAGTTACCAAATACCATATTAATGTGCTTACACTAAGTAACGCAAAACGCATTATCATGCTATTTGGTACCTTCTACACCGTTTCAGGACACTACTGGATGAGCTTTCAGTTCACAGTTGCGAGGCCAATGAAGTAAAAAAAAAGCATTTGAAACTTGCAGTGATTTAATAATTACTCTTAAAAATGCGGTTAATAATTGTGCTTAGTTTTTTTTTGGTGTCCAGTCACTCTCGCTGCTCTTTGCATATACTCACGCTTAATATGGAATTGCACTATTGCGTTTTTAGTGTATTTGCCATATGGCAACATACACTATTGGCGTCGGTCGGATGGCGGGACCTAGGGGTCGGACCAAAATTTCTCGACGTTTCATAACCTCCTAAACACTTTGGCACCATTTTTAAAAATGTTTATATATATATGTATATATATATATATATATATATATATATATATATATATATATATATATATATATATATATATATATATATATATATATATATATATATATATATATATATATATATATATATATATTTATATACGTATATATATATATATGTGTACGCGCGATAACTTTCGAAAGAGTTAATTGATATCAACGAAATTTGGGCCACGTGTTGAAACCCATCACCGCAAGAAGCCTATTTAAAATGGGCCTAATCGGGCAATTTTAAGGGTAGTTTTTAGGGGTTGAAAACTGTTTTTGGGCCCCAAAATACCGAAAAAATTCTCCGAATCGTTTCAAAATTGAAATTTAACCCTCTGGTAGTGATTAAAAAGTGTCCCCACAATTTTAATAAAATCGACTCGACAGGACCGGATTTACAAATTTTATGAAAACACTAGTTTGCAGATAGTGACTTATTTATTGAAGGGTGTATTTAATTCGGTGTAGACGTTAGATTGATAATAATATTACAATTAAGAAAAAAATGTTATTTTAAGGGGTGTATTAAGGGGTTAAATTTTTTATTTTGCCCAAAAACAAACTTAATTTCACATAATAAAAGTATAAAACCACACGGCCCTATACAAGCAAATACACTATATTGTCGGCAGGGTTTTGGCACTGCGACCCGGGTTTTTTTTTTTTGGTGTCCAGTCACTCTCGCTGCTCTTTGCATATACTCACGCTTAATACGGAATTGCACTATTGCGTTTTTTATAAAATGAAGACTATTTTGAAAGCTGAAAACGATTAACTCAAATGAAATCGACGTTGATATGGATATGTTTAACTCAACATCACCTTAAAAAGTTATGATTACAAATTGTGGAATATACTACACAGGTATATGATATAGTAAGTTATAGTACATTCTTGAAACTTTAAATTCCACTTTATATACATATTTTTAAAAGAATTTCCGTAAATTTCCAGTTCCTCCAAAAGCACAAAATGAACTACAAAAACCTGATCCATTTAGTACAGAAAAACCGTGCTCTGAAGCATTTGTAACGTTTGGTAGATCTTTGTTTGATACAACTAACGGTGAAATCAAGTACTATTCTCTGATTGTGGCGTATGATAACTATGATTTAAAGCCTGGTTACCAATATCTCGATAGTGAGAATTCGAGTCACTGGCCACTGGAGCAAAAATGGTCATCTGATCACAAAAAAATACTGTCATATCAAGCAACTGATATAAAATGGCAACCTGAATTTGGTAAGTTTTCATACTGCGGGAAATATGTGTTAATTGCTCTTAATTTAAGGTAGGGAATCGGAAATTTAAAGTGGGGCGCTAATTTACACAATGCGGGATATTCCTGTACGTCGGTTATATTTAAGGTAGGGCACTGCTCCCCAGCTATGGCCCTGACACCAGGTTTATTGATTTTGATGCCCATCAAATTCGCTGGTTTTGAAATATATGCAACTTTGAGCATATTTATTATAACAATATTGTCCAGCAAATTCCATTGAGGTTTTTTATAATAAAAACAATTTTTTTTTAATATGATAGTCATGCATGGTTCTCTATACCGATTTTTTAAAATCATTTATAAGTTTTAATTTTATTTCAGATAGTGATAATATGACAAAATATATACTAGGTGCAAAAAAAGACTGTTCAAATCAAAAATCTTACTGCAACGGACCACTCAAATCAAAGTCAACATACAAATTAATTATACGGGCATTCACAAAAAGTGCTTATCGCGATTCTCACATAGTTACTTTTACAACAGGTATATAACATTGATAACATTTGAATTAATGACAAAAATTACGAAAAACGTATTAGGATCTATCTGGTGTACTTATGTATAATATTATATCACAACCCGAGTCATAGATCAAATAATTACAAAGATCAACAAGCTTATGGAGCTATCCATGCCCAGTAAATGTATTCACCACTGGGGGTTCACCCTTTGGTGAATACCTGAACTAAGCTGTTGAATCGCGACCAACCCATAGACTTAGAAAATTTTTAAGTGGTTTTAAGTGTACTATAGCGACACTCTCATTCCTACACGATAACTAAATTGTTATTACTCCATAGTTTTTAAACCACGATGACAATTTAATAACCGGATGTCACATCCGTAGACTACTAGAAATAAAACAATTTGTGTTAAAAACTAAGCCTTCAAAATAATTTTTTTCAGATTGTAATACCTATATACGATATATGTATATGTAACAAATTTTTATAGTGAAATCATTTGACATTGATGAAAACATTTTGAAAAAAAAATTCTTTCACTTTTTTTAAAATGCGTTCATATTTTTAATAAAAATTTTGAAAATTGATCATAAATATTAACATAAAGTCGTAATAAATTAGCACAAATTAATAAGAGAAAAGTATGTAAAAATATAAATTTACATTAACAAAATGAAACACTGACAGTTTTAAATAAAATATTATAATTATTGTTTATTGCCTATTGGTAATAACAAAAGTTTTAAGTCTTTCCTAATCATCTGCTTTTTAAAATTATATATTAAATGCTTGCCTTACACTTATTTACAAAAATAATGCTTTAGTCAAAATATAGAAATAAATTTGTATATCTACATTCTATAAACATTATTTTTGAAATATAATACAAGCGTACAGGAAATATTTTAGCGTCTTTTCTGATGACATGTATTTCTGTGTCGCAACAATCGACCACTGCCAGTTTTTCTTTCCGAATTAAATAATTTCTTTTTCCAGACATTTTCTTATTACACGTCTTATATTACGACAATATAATAATTTTCTGACACAGTACTTTTGTTTTCCGATGTTTCTATAGCGATTGTGAACTTAAAAATCTTTTAAAGTGCAAATAGATTCCAGGGTTGACAACTTGAAAACAAAAAATTGTTTCACGAGTGGTTTCATATCACTTGTCCTTGTCGCACCCACTGTGTTTGGACTCCCTTTCTTTCAAATCGTAAAGTGACAGTTATAAAAAAATTAAATATTTGGAACATTTCATTTCTATTTTTTTCATAAATTTTTGTTTGATATATATCTTGTTTTATTTTATTTTCACATGAAATAAAAATTAAATTGTTTTAAAAATAACTAAATTTGTACCTGCTGCTAACTTAACAATAAAAAAATTGTTCGTTTACGTTGTTACATAGCAATAAATGCGACAAAATTTTATCAAATACAAGAAAAATGATTTATATTTCTAAATTTGTGGTCGTTTACTTTTTCCAATTTGATTTTAATTAAATAACCTTGGTAACGCTTTTTTTTGTTTCCATATGATTGATATAGAGAAAGAACGATCAGTATTTAATTTCTAAAATATTATCAGCCATTTTGTGTAATTCGTTGAACGTAAAAATAAAATATTTTTGTTATACTGAAGTTTGGAACAGAGACGACTGTTATAGGCAGTAGATCATCTATTGATATAGGTGCTAATTAAAAACAAACTATTAAATTGACACAAGTGTTGCCACATTAGTGAATAACCGCTTAAACTTTGCTATTTATTTTTCAAATTGCAGGTTATCAAAACATCGTCACGTATTATAACCTACGATCTATTTTAAAATAAACGCATTATTTATATTGCTGCCAGTAATGTCACTGCGTAACCACATTAATGAAAAAGAATATATTTCAACTAAATAGTCATGGAGACGATTATTTTCATTTGAATTTTTAAAAATTAAATACTATAAAGAAATCGTGCTCAATTCTTCAAAAAAATTGTATCAGCCAAATTATTCCTTATGTAGACGTATTATCACTATGGAATTGATCGTTCTGTGGTTATCAGAGTCAACTGTTCTGTAAAATTACCACAGTAACCTAACCATTACGCCTAATACATATATTAATAGATGACCTACTGTCTAAAACAACCAATCTCTACTCCAAACTTCAGTATAACAAAAATATTTAATTTTTACGTTCAACGGATAACACAAAATGGCTGATAATAATTTAGAAATTGAATACTGATACTTTTTTCTCTATATCAATCATATGGAAACATAAAAAGCGTTACCAGGGTTATTCAATTAAAATCAAATTTGAAAAAGTAAACAAATATTTATTAATTTCGAAATCTATAATTTTTTCTGAAATTTGGTAAAATTTCGTCGTATTTATTGCTGTGTAACCATGTAAACGAAAAATATTGTTCTAATGTTAAAATAAATAGAAAAAAATTAGAAATACAAATAAATTTTATGAAAGCTAAAATAACACAACTGAAGAAAAGATTGAATTATTCAAAATGTGGTTTAATAAAAATGGATTTAAACGGTAAAAAAAATATGACCAATGTCCAAATATAATGATAATCACATTACACCTCTCACTGTTATGTCAAAGTATTTAACAAAAAATTTCATTTCTTCATAACTGTTCAATGGAAGGGGAAAAGTCCTTTTTTAAATTATGTATTTTTTATATTATCCACTTATAGTAATAACATTAATAACGCAATGAATTGTTCGCTGAAGTGACGCAAAAAAGATCTTCTTTTTACTGTGAAGTTTCGTAATATATAATTCAATATTTTGAAATAAAACTATATATTTTTAAAAATACAATGATACGAATATAATACACACGCACAAAAAGATTTATAAAAAATGTGTAATGTCGATTAGCTGATAATACATTTCTTTAAAATTAATATTCAACAAATCAGACAGCTACAAAATATTTAATTATAGCACATATTTTAAAATGCAGCTAAAAAAATATAATAAACCAATACAATTCCGTCAATTTTAACAAATTTTGCTCTCTTCAGATTTTTTACATTTTGAATATTATATGACATTTAATATTCAGTTATTAAAGTGAATGCAGGCGTTATTCAAAGGAGGTTCAAATATATTTTTAGTCTGCACCAAAGCTCTGACCCAATCATGCATAGATCATATTTTGGCCGTTGATTTCAGTAGCAGCACAGGCCGAGCATTGTCTTAAAAAGAGATGCATGATCGGCAAATAATGCTCGTGAGTGAAATGCACATAGTTACAATTGTGTCTTCTCTATTAATTTGACGTTGCTCGTTCGTTACTACAGACAATATTTCTCTTACTGTATATTACATACTCAATGCCCGAGTTTCACATCAGCGCGACTGAATCTGAATTGGTAAAGATGGTTGCTCCTAACTTACAGAATTTCCCACCATGCAACTGAGATTGCTTCTCAACCTGCAAACATGGTCACACACGACCGGTTTGAAACTAATTTCAAATCGGTCGTGTTTCTGTTGACCCATGTGCGACTTTCTATTTTCGATAGGTCACAAAACGAACGCATCCTGAACTTGTTTGAAACTCAAATTGCCAAAACAGTCAACCCGTGTGCAGAGGGCTTACGGTATTTACCGGTATTTTGAAGTATATCATGATTATAGAACTTCCTTTATTTTACCAAAACTTTGAAATTGATTAATTTTGTTAAATTACTATTTGTCAAAAAATTTCACAATATACTTTTTAATTGCACAATAAGCTTCCAAAAAACACTTAAAAATGTTTTATAGCTTAATTGTATTCTGGATTCTAATTCTCAAATAAACAAAAAAAAAAATGCGGGATCTTATTGGTACTCAAAATTAAAGTAGAGGGTGATTTTTATCACATTACACTTAGGTTTTTGTAACAAATCGAATTCCACGTGAATAAAGTCCTTGATAAAGCCTAATTATAATTTAATAACTATGAGCATTACAAATTTAACAACGTAATAAAAACGCTTTTTGAAGTTTAACTTCTTTAGCGATGTATCTGTTTGAAAAAAGTACGAAATCGAGGGAAAGTATAACTGACAAATTAAGGGGAAGTTAGTTTGTCTCCTAAATTACATGAAATTGACAAGGATATAAGTTTATAGTGTGTTGCTAAGTATGTGTAAATATTATTCATTAGTTTCACATAAAAAAAATTAAACTTGGGAATAATATTAAAAACTCAAGAAGTTTAACTCCTTATATGAGCTTATGAGGGTGAGGCTCATTATAATTTTTTTCTTCAGGTGCCTGTACGCCATATGGAATTATTCTTGGATCAATATTTGGAGTTTTACTAGTTGGAGGTTTTGTTGCAGTTATTATTTACTTAAAAAACGGAAGACAATTGCCTTGGTATTATTTAATAAAACCAATGTAAACGGATGAAATTTTATAATAATAATAATGATCTCATTTTAGGGGAACAAGACCATATCCAATGCCTATTCCGATTAGTAAATTTCCCGGATACTTTGTGGAACTCAAATCAAATTCAGCAAAACTTAACAATGAATATTTACTAATTACTTCGTTAAGTATGGATTTTGCATTATCCACAGAAGCAGCTGAACGTCCCTGCAATCAAAATCGCAATCGATATAAAGATATTAAACCATGTAAATATATTTTTTCTTTTGTTGATAAAAATAAGGATTTTTTTAAATACAGTGTAAACTCCGTGTAACGCCAAACTCATAGAAATTGCTCGACTTTGGTTGGTTTGCCTAGTTGTCCATACAATAATACACTATATGTAGCATCACACCCACTCTAAATAACGACCATACGTCATTATAAAGCAAGTAATTTCGGCAAATTATAAAGCACCCACTGTTTGTAGGTACTTCTAAGTTGCCGAAATTTCACTCGAAGCAGCGAAATTATTTGAAATATACTTTTTGTATAACCAAGTTGATCCCACAGTATCCCAAGATACGAATAAAATACATAAGAAAATACAATTAAAATACTGCCATAGCAAAAAACATCAGACGAAGAAAACAAATTTTACGCAATAAACGTTGTTATTTGTGTTAATGATTTTTCTTTCTCCATATAACGACAACTCTCTATAACGCCAGAAAATGCGCAGTCCCTTCAGCGTCGCTATATAGAGTTTACACTGTATTAATTACCTTAACACACCCTGAGAGAGAGAGAGAGATTGTAAAGTATAGACGCTCAACATCTGAGGTTATCAGCGTCTCGAACACAGTCAGATATTGAATGTACCCGACTTAAGGAGGCTACTCATTTATAATTTTTATATTAAATTTTAGATGATTTCAATCGGGTAAAACTAAAATCAAATCCCGACGGAAGTGATTACATAAATGCTTCGTTTATAAAGGTATTTAAAAACAATATCATGACGTAACGGAATCAGTTAATTTACCTATCGAATTTTATAGGGGTTTAGCGGAGAAAATGAATATATTGCAGCTCAAGGTCCAAAGGAAGAAACGTGTACTGATTTTTGGCAAATGGTGTTCGACTATGATGTTAGACAAATTATAATGCTTACGAAACTGGTTGAAAATGGAAAGGTATATTTTTTCTTGTAATTACAGTGAGAGCTCTTGTAAAGACCTCTTGCAATAACAGATCCTTTTGAAAGTTCCAAATATTTTCAATAACGAACATACCTACACTAATTTAACAAATAATTAAAAACACTTGAAAACTCTACAAAAATAATTATTAAATTATTTCGTTTCGGACAATAAGTCCATCCTTGTTTTTATGTTTTTATATTCCTGATGATGGACTTATTGTCCAAAACGATTGTCGAAGTAATTTAATAATTATTTTTGTAGAATTTTCAAGTGTTTTTAATTAGTTGTTATTATTAATCATGTTCTACCAAGTGCTGAGTGAAAAATCAGTGCAAATATTATATACTATTTTTCTGGTTAGAATTTCTCAATGTCGATATCTCTTGAAAAATGGTCAGAACTATATTATGACGGTGTCAAAGATTGAACTTTAAATGTTTTTAGTATAATAGCTTATGTCTGCTATAATTGTTAAGAAACATTCATTGTTGTAACACTATATTAGAAAAATTAATTATTACAACACGTCACGGTCGGGATTTAAACCCGAATCTTTCCACTTTCGCGGCGGAATGAGTTAGTCAATTACTCTACGGTGCACACAAATCAACATTTTAATCCTTCATAATATAGTTGCTTTCCGCATTTAAACATTCCTAACGAAACAGAAATATTCTGTGCCTTAGAAACGTATTAAAAATGGAAAGTTCATCTTTGATTCATTCAAGAGCCCTCGCTACTGTGAGAGTTAATGTCTAGCTACAGCTAAAAAATAATTGGCTCTCGCATGTAGTGAATTTGAGTGTTGTAAATCGCTATATTATGAAGGATTAAAATGTTGATTTGTGTGCAACGTAGAGTAATTGACTGACTCATTCCGCCGCGAAAGTGGAAAGATTCAGGTTTAAATTCCGACGGTGACGTGTTGGAATAATAAATTTTTCTAATATAGTGTTACAACAATGAATGTTTCTTAACAATTATAGCAGCATAAGCTATTATACTAAATAATTCAGCTGGTACGTAAGCTACAAGCGTATGTTAAATCTACTAATATTTAAATGTTTTGTCCGTGAAATGTGTTAAAAATTCCCAGAAATTACTCTATTCGATTTTGTAGAACAGATATATGTGAATTGTATACAGATGCATCAAATTATTACTAATATTAATAAAACTTATGTTTCAGCCAAAATGCTTCAAATATTATCCATCACGTTGTGAAACTGTGGAATTTGAAAATAATTTTGCAGTGAGATGCGCCACAGAGTTAATTTATAATTCGTATACCAGCAGAAAACTCTTGGTGCGAAAAGTAAGTTTTGTTATTTCCTATTTTGAAAATAAGTTTTATAACAAATCAAGGAATCAGTTGAAAACCGTTTCACTTCAGTATTTGAAACCAAAACTACTATTTAAACACGAAGAAAAACAACCAAAACTAATACCGAATTTGTCGTATGAACACGTATATTGGTTTTCATGAAAATTTTCGTTTTTTATTTTTACAATGGAAAAGTCCTGAGTTTTGGGGAAATCCCAATTTTTAGAACTTTTATTACTCAGTTTTTCCGTTATTCATCATAAATATAAATATAAAATTATTATTTATAATTGATTTTTTGATATTTCAATAATTTTCACAAGAATATTGTTAAAAATTGAAACCGAAACTTGATTAAACCCAAAACAAAAAATTTCAACCCAAACCGATACACTCGATAAGACTGTAACCCGAACGTTATTAGTGTATTTGCCATAATGGCAACATACACTATTGGCATCGGTCGGATGGCGGGACCTAGGGGTCGGACCAAAATTTCTCGACGTTTCATAACCTCCTAAACACTTTGGCACCATTTTTGAAAATGTTTATATATATATGTATGTATATATATATATATATATATATATATATATATATATGTGTACGGGCAATAACTTTCGAAAGAGTTAATTGATTTTAACGAAATTAGGCCCACGTATTGAAATCCATCCCTTCCAGAAGCCTATTTAAAATGGGCGTAATCGGGCCATTTTAAGGGTAGTTTTTAGGGGTTGAAAAATGTTTTTGGGCCCCAAAATACCGAAAAAATTCTCAGAATCGTTTCAAAATTGAAATTTAACTCTTCAGTAGCAATTAAAAAGTGCTCCTAAAATTATAAGCAAATCGGCCCGACAGGACCGGACTTACAAATTTTATGAAAACACTAGTTTGCAGATAGTGAATTATTTACTGAAAGTTGTATATTATTTGGTATAAAGGTTCGATTGATAACAATATTGCAATTAAGAAAAAAAATGTTATTTTAAGGGGTGTATTAAGGAGTCAAATTTTTTATTTTGCCCAAAAACCAACTTAAGTTCGCATAATAAAGCCACACTGCCTGTATAAGCAAATACACTATATTGTCGGCAGGGTTTTGGCACTGCGACCCGGGTTTTTTTGATTCGACTTCAGTCCGTGAAAAAAATTACTGGTTTTTGCAGGATAACTTGCAGAAAACTATAACACAACTCCATTTTACTCAATGGCCCGATTTCAAATGTCCAAGCACAACACACTCAATTCTGCAGTTCTGTCAAACGATGAGACATCAACACTCACAAACTCCTGGGTTAATTGTTGTTCATTGCAGGTATATTATATTTTTTTTTAATTTCGTAGCGTTTTTCTTTCATTTATTTTTTGTACACTGAGAGTAATCTCTTTCTTTCACTTCTTAGGGCCAACGCACACATGCTACGTTTGTATCGAAAACGCGCGATTAGCGCTATCTCTTGTTGTCATTTTGCTCGAGCAGCCCAGACTAGCGCTCACTGATTTAATTACTATTTACTTTTTTCAAAATCAATGACTTTTCACATGTCAGAATGGAAAGCGCCCGAAAAATATGACGAAAGTTGAGACATCCGCACACAAAATTTTCAACTATAAAAAGTTCTATTCAGTTTATTTCAGCGAAAAGTGTGCTGCCTTATGCTATTGGTAAACCGTGCAAAAAAAAGTAGCATGTGTGCGATGGCCTTAATATATTCATGGTGGGTTGTAGAAAAATTATGGAAAAATATTTGTTGAATTAGATTTATAATACTGATGTAAATTGCTTATAAAAATACACAATTTATTAAATTATACATAACTGTAACGGAGATTCTATAGACGCTTTCCAGCGCATGTTAAGTTTAAATTGTAAAATTAATCGTTATATTAATTTAAAAAAAATCAAATTTAAATAAGGTAAAAATAAAATTCAATTATAAATTATTTAATTTACAGCATTCTTTTTTCAAACTTAATGGACATAAAAAAATTAGGAAAAAAAACATTTTCAGTCTTTTGATTCTTAAAAGCTAGTGTTAAAATTAATTCTACTGCAAAGTGTTTATTCAAATATCTAGTGCAAGGGTCGGCACCAGGCGGACCGCGGTAGAAAAATGGACTGCGCTTACAGAGTTTCCAAAAAGGGAAAAAATTGTGTAAAACTGATGATATTAAATATAGATAAAATATTTCTCCATTATTCAGTTTTATTTTTATAGTTTTTAAACTTTAATTATAAAAAGCAAATAAAAAGTAGATATTAATAAATATAAATAGACTGTAGTAACCCACATTATCGATAAAAAAAAAACGATTAATATCTGGACCTCGATAAAAATTCTCAAAAATATTAATGTTATCATCCATAATTTTTTAAGTTTAAAATTAGCAGGAAATTGGACAAAATTAAAATTTATAATCAATTTAGCGATGTTTCGGTTTATTTATTAAACCTTATATTTATAAGGGATGTATAATAAGTTATTATTGTTTAACTACATAAATCAAGAAGCCTGAAGAAGATTTAATAAATAAACCGAAACGTCGCTAAATTGATTATAAATTTTAATTTTGCCCAATTTCCTGCTAATTTTAAACTTATTCTCAAAAATATTCTGGTCCAATTAAAAATTACTTGCCGACCCCTGATCTAGTGTTGTGTTCCACTGATTTTAAAACTTTTCATAAATTCGTATATATGTATTTTATAATTAGCACTTACAGATAGCAGTTCACTGTAATACTGTTTTTTATTTTCTGTTCTGACAGCGCTGGAGTTGGTCGAACAGGCACACTGATTGCTGTTGATATTCTTATGCAGCAGCTGAGAGCATCACGTAAACTCGATGTGTTTGGCACAGTATTTGATCTACGAAAACAACGTGCAAAAATGGTTCAGACAGAGGTGAATGAAAATAATATAAGTTATCAATAAAAAAAAATTCACATAAAACGATTAAAAAAATTATTTTATATTAATAGAAGTATGCCTTTTTTTTAAGTCTTAAATTTTTTAAAAGAATCCAAACCAATATTTTTGTAAAAATACTCCAAATCGCTAACACATATTGGATTAAAATAACGTATTATATTACTTTTAACTATATCGAAAAGCAGATCCTTGCATCATTATGATTACGTACAATGTAACTGAAACTGTAGTTTTTTCTTTTATTTTTAGGAACAATATCGATTTGTGTACAGTTGTCTTTACGATGCGATTAATGACCCAACGCTGTTTCAGCAAGGTAATAATATTTAAGCAGAATAATATTCCCCTTTTTAATACCGTGCAGGTAACCGCCGTTTTGCGCAAGTATGCTTTCTGAAATATCTGAGAATATTGCATCGCTATTGGGTTTACGTTTTTGATTACTTCTTTCATTTTTTATTGTTTTTTAAAGGTATATCGAATTGTATATGTCCACATACATAGAGCATATGACTATGCTCATATATAAGAGAATATCAGTTGGGGAGTGGCTCCGCTATCTGCCTAGTATCGTTAAATATAAAAGTTGGGTCTAAACAACATCACACAATTTTCATGAGCAGAGTTGAGATTCCCACAACAGTCTAATCAAAGGCCAGCACGCTGACCATTACAATACACTGTCCCCTTTCTTTTTTTCACTCTCAACGAAAATTTTAAATAATGCTTTAACCATTTTCTTGTAGAAAATAACACATCTGCACATTCTTTAGAGCCAATTTATGAAAATAACGAAACGATCACTCAGTTAAGAATTTTGGAGAGTCAAATGTAGAAGAAAAAGTATCTCAAAAAATAAAATATATTGTATTAATCCAAAGCGTACTGTGCCATAGGTATTTTCCTTATTAATTTTAGTATGCAAATGACGACTGTGATTTTAAAATGAAGGAAGACGAGAACAAGGTGATATTAGTGTACTTAAATGTGAATTTAATAACTGAAAAAATACCAATCTGAAAAGTATACTTACTATTATTTTTGTAGACATATTTGTATATATTATATAATTATACTTTTAAACTGTACACCTTATAATAAATTGTTTAAATTTTATATGACTAAATTCTGGTAATTTATTAATAAAAAAAATTGAAAAAAAGCAAAACAAAAATTTAAAAAAACCCGGGTCGCAGTGTCAAAACCCTGCCGACAATATAGTGTATTTACTAATACAGGCATTGTGGGTTTGTTTAGTTAAATTTATTTTTAGATAAAATAAAAATTTTAACATACACCCCTTAAGGTAGTTCTAGCGTGGTATAATAAAAAAATCACTTTTCGACAGATTTTGTTCATCTTTTTTTCATAGGCTTAAATTAACGTTTTCTAATAAATCCCAAAGTTTCAGAATTTAGACCGTTTACATGCTTACCACGGTAATTCACGAAAATTGCCAACTTTGTTATTAATTATCTCGCGTTCTAAACGGTCAAAAATTCTGAAACTTTGGGATTTATTAGAAAACGTTAATTTGAGCCAATGAAAAAAAGATGAGCAAAATCTTATTATACCACGTTAGAACTACCTTAAAATATTTTTTTCATAAATGCAATATTACTAACAATCTAACATCTCCACTAAGTTAAATACACCCTTCAATAAGTAAATCCTATCTGTAAGCTAATGTTTTCATAAAATTTGCAAGTCTGGTCCTGCAGAGCCGATTTTTTTTTTTTTTATTTTAGCACCACATTTTAATTTTTACTAAAGGATTAAATTACAATTTTGAAACGATTGGTATTTTTGGGCCCAAAAACATTATTCAACCTCTAAAAACCACTCTTAAAATGGTTCAATTGACTCCAAAATCTAATAAGATATGTCTCAATAAGCCCTTTCGAATGCCATAAGCCCGATCTTAATCGGTTGATTCGTTCTAAACATTATACATTTATTCATTTGCTTGGATGTGAACTGATAATGAAAATAAATGTTTGTCCCTACCACATGTGTTGCCTCTTGTGGCTAATTGGAGGCACTGGTGTCATGAGAAAGACTGATTAACAAAACTGAAAAACTTTATTACCCTGACGTATCCCATCCTTTCGGTAACCATACCAAGTTTGCTGACATCAGTCTATTAGTATTTTTGTAATTTTGGTTTATTTTTGTACAAGCAGATATAATGAAATATATTTATTATCAGTAAAAAAAATAGAGTTTAACATTTTTTAGTTCATAAGAGCGTGTTGTTTTAGTTTTTTTAAACTCTGATTTTAATTATAAAACTAAAAAACAAATTGCGTTTAACTTTGAGGTAAGCAACTCAACGTACGTCACTGTACAGAGTGTTAGCTTGCTTGCTGTAATTTTTCAAGTTTTTTTATCCTGAAGGTCCTGGTCAGGATAATTGGACAAACATAATGAATTATTGTATTGTCTTCGGTCCTTGATGTGCAAAGTTTCAGTTTAATCTGACGTTTTCAAGTGGGTGAATTTCACGTTCATAGATTCGAATACAAACAAAGATACAAACATACATACAGGTGAAGCTAATAAGAGCGTATTAATTACCTTTTACATAAGACTCTAGGCTTCGTGTTTTAGAAGTCCGACCCACATTCCACTGTCCTTGTTAGGGTGCATAGGTAAAGGACATGAAGACATCATCATATCTCGGTGAGGATCTGCCATGTGGAAAATCGCATGCTGCAGTGGCGGATGAGACGGAGGAGGGTGAGACACCATTCCCTGCGGTGGAAATGCATTCATTGGTGGCGGTCCCATGTACATTGGTTTATTGTTATTTGGAACTGATAAATGAGGAACTGGTAAATGAGTACTATCATTCACAATATGATTTATTCTAGTGTTAATATGATTCACGTGATCACTTCCAATAGTTATTCTATCATTAATTGGCGTTAATGATTTAGATGATTCATCGACTTTAGGTTCCTCATGATTCACAGTTTTTTTATTTAATATTCCGTTATTTATTGCACTGCTAGATTGATTCATAGTATTGGCCGGAAGAGAATTATTCTGATCTACAGGTAGCATTTTATCACCCGGATTTAAAAATCTCATATCTGGATTTTCAAGAAGTATTGATTTGTTTCCACTTTTTTCATAATAAAAACCCATGTCGAACATTAGTCTTCTTAGAGTCATGAGAGAAAATTTTGGGACATCATCCCTTACAATTAAATGCTTCAATATTGTATTTAACGATGGCACTATATTGCGATATTTTAAATCATAAATTACGTTTCTGATTGTCTGGCGAACTACATTATCATATTTTATATCTCTGCTATTAATATTCATATTTTTTCGAACTTTAGTTTTTGAAGGTTCTTTAAAACCCAAACCACTTGCTTCCTCTTTACGAAATTGAAATATACTTTTATCACTGCATCCAGTTGCAGTTGCGGTTTTCCTTACGATTTTGGTTACATGCAAGTGCGGATTTTCCAACTGAAAATACTTAAAGACATTTAATATAATTGTTTTTTCTTTACTTGTGTATGACATGCCTTGTCTCATTTTTTTAATATTATGTGGCGAAGATTTATTAGCTTCTTTTTTAATATTTTCCATTTTGTTCAACATGGACTACCACGCAATAAAGTTTTAAATATCCAGAAAAATGTTTTCAAAACATTCCAGCTTTGTTTTTGCTGTCAAAACCTTTCTCATAAAATTACAGAACTGCCAATGTACTTCCAACAAATATTTGTACTCTGTTTACCCATGTTTGTCAGAACTAAATGTTGACTTATGTTGGCAGCACTAAGCAAATTTTTAAGTTCGTATGGGTGGTAAAAATACACACCAGTTTCGGATAAACTTTATAGTTTAAATTCAAATGTGTCATGGTAATGATATAAATAAATAGGTAACATAAATTTGTTTTTCTTGAAAATTTGTGAAAATTACTCAGAAAACTGTTATAAATCGTATAAATATAATAAGAATAAATATAATAAAATGCTAGGAAAAAAGAATGTTTCGACCACAAAGGAAAAACTGGCAGTCGTAAATTGCTGGAAGAAATTTAAAAAAACAAATTCCTTCATTTATAATTTCATTAAGTGAATTTGATTCTAATTCAGACGTTATCAGCTTGTTTGAGTCAGAATGAGAACCACCTTATGAAGTTACAATAAAGTATGAGAGATAATGTGATAGTAGTATGCAGAGTGAATCCGGTGTTGTTTTATATTTTAGGCTTTTAACCTAGTGTCGGCCCCCATTGAAATACGTTCTATTTTTAATTCTATTTGTGATAATTTATTACGAATATGTCAATTGTCAATATTAATGATAAATAAAATTTACGAAGTTGAATCATGTTCTATAATTTATATTTTTCAATAAAAATGTGAACGCATTTTTTTCAAAGTGTTTTTATGGATATCAAATAATTTTACAATATATTTTATATATTATTATACTCTGAAAAATCGGTCCTGAACAAGTGAAATGTCAGTTTTTGACAGTTCAGTAATTTTAGTTTTAGTAACTTACCGAGTGCTCAAAAAATATTTATGTGTAATACAGTGTGTATTTTCAACAAAAGTCACCATTTAGTTCTTATATACATGGGTAAACAGAGTATACCTAACGTCATTGCGATTTACTAATAATTCATTGACTTGTATTTACCAGAGATACTACAGAAATCTTTTTAAAAGATATCAGAGCCAGAAGATGTATCTATTGTCTGGTCAGAGGTAATCACAAAGTACGAAAACCTTCGGAAACTAACAAGTTTTTCAAAAACAAACTCTTACTGTCCAAAAATTGTTCAGTTTTTACTAAATATAAATTTTGCATAAAGTGTAGGTCGCAGAATATATTATGGTTATGAAGGTTTCTTTGTGTGCATTAAAATGGTGAGTTATATTTGTTTTATTTTTTCCTTTAACATGTCACGGAGGAAAGGTTCCTAAATTTGTCAGTATTAACAGTGAGTTATGACTCATGAATAGTACATACTCTAGTCTAAAATAATTGGTAATTTTATACTTCACTTTTCACATGTACCTACTTTATTTACTTCATTAGCTGACTTTTTTACCGTAACTTGTTTTTTTTTTGACATGTAAAGAAGTAATAAACAGATTTGAGTTTTTGTGCTCAAGGGCACCTGAACGTATCGCTCAGAAAATTTCAAACATGAAGAAATATATTAGGTGAAACCTCCAGTTTGACATCTTTGACACTCACGCATTGTCTCCGGTCTCAGCTGCCAGACTGCGGTTTTTATGTTCCGGATAGTGCCCTTAATGAATTCACAAAAACTCGCGTTGAGGAAATACTATGAGTGAAATCATCAGTAACTTCCTTAACTATTATAACAACCGTAGAATGTAAATTCTACAGTTGTTATAAAACAGTTGTAGAATCCTACATTTAAGTATATTTTCTATTACATTATACATAATATAATCATGAACAACTATGTATATCTCCTGAACAGTTGTCCCTTACACGGAAAAAAAACTTATGAGGCCTTTTTGTAGCAAATTGTTTCAGGTACCTACAAAGGTAATATATAATAAATACTTTTGTCTATCCCACATACTTAACCACGTAGTTATCAGATAGATGAGAAACTCTCGTATATTATTTAGAAGCTAAATACTTGCAAAAAATCAACCTGTAACAAAGTATTTCCATGTTGCATGTCTATTTTACCTGTTTACATATACATACAAACTATAATTGAATTTTGTTAATTCAGTAATTTTGAGGAATTCAAATGATAAGCCTAACAAATTGCAACTTCAAAAGCATGTTACTTATGAGCTGTAACTTGTAACTTAATATTTTATCTACAAAGCAGATGTGGCATTATTTCCAAATCGTATCAAATAATTACTTATTTGATTTAGTGTACCACGAGAATTTTGAAATTTAAGTTTTGTAGTTTTTTTTCCAAGAGGGAGACTAGCGTTTTTCAAAAATAATATAAAAAAAAAATGTAAGTACTAGGTATGTAAAAAAGTATATCATTAGAAATAACAAAGAAATCATTAAATATTTTCAGAAGTATTTGCTACATTTTGGAAGATTTTTTTTCCATTCAAATATGTGACTTGTGTTATCTAATTTTTTTAACACTAACCTCTAGGAATTGACCAATGTCAATATCGGTAATATCCCTTTGTAGCCAATTAATTAAACAAGTTTTTTTGAGATTTATTAAAAATGCAAATCAAAAATCGTTTTATGCGCGGAGAAATTTAAAGATTTGTGGGTATTTTCTATTTAGAAGCTCAGGATTGATTTTAAAACAAAGATTATACAGTTGAATTTTGCATCACATCACCACATGTATCCCTAAGGTCGGCTCACACTATACGGTTTTGACTGTACGACAAAAAACAGTACGAGTTTTTGCCGTGACATTATTGTTTTCACATTGCACGGCTTTTTGCCGTGACCAATTCTAGGTATATTTAGTTCGTTTTTTAATCTTATGTGCGTGTTAATATGAATCGTAAACAAATTATTGCTTTGGCGAGAGGCGAGAGGAAGTACGACTATTTTACACACTCTTTGAAGATTTGAGAAACGACGAAAGTAAATTTTTTTAAACTATTTTCAAATGTCTGTTACCCCTTTTGACGAATTACATAGAAAACTTATGGATGTGTTACAGCGACAAAACACACAATTTCGAAATTTTTGTCCCAAAATATAGGCCTTACTTCCACCAAGGTTATCAAAACACAAGTTAACAACAATACAATAAAACGTAGCTGCCGATGCCGTACGACTAAAAACCGTACAGTGTGAAAGCATGCGCTTAGTCACATAGGCCACTGAACAAAGGTGCCGCACGGTCGCCGTCTAGTTTAAAGACAAGACACATCTGCTGCACGGCATCGTAACGGCATTTTACCGTCGCCGTATAATGTGAAAGGTTCCATGCTTTCCTTCACATCTACAGCCGTACGGTTTTTTGCCGTGCGATCAAAACCGTATAGTGTGAAAGTGGCGTAAGGATTCCGTATAACCGATAAAAAACGGAACTCTTATAGGAGCACCCTCGTGGCTGTCACAGTTTAATTTCTCCGAATCTATTGGACGAAAAAAGTTGAAATTTGATACATATATAGAATTAGATGACACATTCACGGACGTGTAGCGTAAATAAACGTATTCCGATTTTGGGGACCAAATTAGAAAAAAAAAATCAAGTGCATCATGTGACATATCAAATGAAAAGTCACGTTATAAGAAATACAAATATATTTTTATTATAATTTTAAAATAAGTAATTTGAAAGATATTCAAGAAAATATAGAAATTTGAGCATCCCTGAAACTACTGAGCCTAAAATTTTGAAAAAATAGAGAATAGGTATATGGCCTTGTTCATAGCTTACAGGAAAACTTAAACGAAAATCCTAAGTTTTCGCGGAAAACAGAATGGGACGGAATCCTCTTCTTGTGAGTTCAAATCGCACTTGACCATTTTTTTAAAACTTATGTACAGTTCGTGTAAACTCATGTAATAAAACTTCAAAAGTTATTTTTTAGCCAGGGTTAGGACTATAGTAAGAAACAAAATCGTACGTGTATTATAATAGTTTATATAATTAGGACGGAATGAATTATATTGTATTACACGAGTTTGTGACACTATATTACAAACGAGCGGCACTATCATTTCGCCCGAGGTATATAATACTATATTTTCTTGCACGCATTTCCCTAATTATTATTTTTCTTTTTCAGAATTTAAACGATCAATTGTATTCCGACGCAAGAGCTATCAAACAAGTAATACCAGATTGGCCATTGCAAAACATACTGGAGGAGTTAGTACGTTGTGATCGTAAACCACAGAGAGTTCAATATCTAGTTTTGAAGAGATTAAAGAAAATTAATTCGAATAAACGAACTTCTTCAATGCATCATCCGACGCCACCTAAAAAATTAAAACTCACAGTTAGAGGTTAGATATTTATAATAAATTATTATTAAAGCCAATTCCATCTCAATTCCTACTGCTGAATTTTTTCTCATATTTTTCTTTTCTGTTCTATTCGGTTCTAACCTTCGACATACGTCATTTTTTCCCTTCATTTTTTAATTTCCCGCCATGAAAATTGAAAATTTTCAAAAATTGGGGAGTTATTGGTTTCAGCCCGGTTTTCGAAACTCGAGTTTTTGTCAGGTCTCGACGAATTGAGGTCCTAGGAAGCTATTCTAACCACTTCCACAATGATGTCCGTATGTCTTGTATGTGTGTGTGTGTGTATGTAAACCTCTCATAACTTTTGAACGGGTGAACCGATCGAAATGCGGATTGCGGCATCTGAAAGGGTCTTGCTGAACTTAGAGTTTCTGAAAATTGGAACTGATTCGACCACGTAGATTTTAAGAAATCTCAAAAATAAAGCTTTTTGGAAAAAGGGTTTTTTTAAATATTTTGAAATATCTTCGAAACTACTGTACTGATTAATTTCAAAATCTAATCAGCTCTATTTCTCATGAAACAACGTCAATAGCCGCAAACCTCATCAAAATTGGTTCATTCGCTCGAAGCTATCGTCGAAGAAAATATCTTCTCACATTTTTGTTAGATTGATTTTTTTGTACTTATAAAAGTGCATCAACTGCCGCAAACCGCACCTCGATCACTTGATTCGTTCAAGAGATATTGTTGACAAGAAATTTCCAAAGAAGTGTTTTTTCAATATTACTTTCCAAATCTTTGTCAGAATTTTATAACGGCTTATCATTTCATAATTTCGGAAATATTTTGAAAATAAAACAAAATCAGATGCTCTTTAGTTCCGAAGATCTGTCAAAAAGAAATTAGTCATGCTTTGATTAATTTTTACGTTAAAATGTAATCATGGAAACAAATACATATACAGGGTGTCTCAACCGACGTTGGCTAACATGGGTAACTTTGTTATTAGTGGAGATAGAACGTCGGTTAAATGGGCAAAGTAGTGCGGAAAATCGGGCTCATAAACGTCCCGTCGAAAAAACAATTGAATTTTGACACCCTATGAATTTATTCAGAAAATAGTGAAAATTGACATTTATGAAAACTGGCCATAACTTTTTTATTTATGAAGATATTTGAAAATTTCATTAACCATTCTTTGATAACTTTTTAAGGTCTTTTCAGTGGCGTAGGCTTAATTTTTTTATTTCCACTACATAATGAGATACTGACATGAACTTTGGTTTTTCTTATGGACGGCATTTTTGATTTTCAGATATTCAAATTCTGCTTATTTTTCTGAATAATTTGATATAGCATATCCTATATCTAAGCCAATCAGAAGTTACAAAACTGCCCAAATTAGCTTTTTGACGTTATCCATACCGATCAGAGTGTGCCGTGTAAAACAAAATTTGTTGAAACAAATACATATCGACAGGTTAACAATCTGTTGAGAAAAACCAAAGTTCATGTCAATATCTCATTATGTAAGTAGTGGAAATAAAAAAATTAAACCTACGGCACTGAAAAGACCTTAAAAAGTTCATAAATAAAAAAGTTATGGCCAGTTTTCATAAATGGCAATTTTCACTATTTTCTGAATAAATTCATAGGGTGTCAAAATTCAATTGTTTTTTCGACGGGGCGTTAATGAGCCCGATTTCTGCACTACTTTGCCCATTTAACCGACTTTCTATCTGCACTAATAACAAAGTTACCCATGTTAGCCAACGTCGGTTGAGACACCCTGTATATCATATTTGTTACTAGCCGTTACCCGCGTCACTGCGCGCGTTAACAGAAATTTTATTTTATTATAATTTTTTTTTTTATTTTTTAACGGGAAATTGGACAATTCAAATATAGTTAAACTAAATTAAAAAATTGCGACGTTTCGTTAAATCTTAACAAATTTTACATACCATAAATTATTTATGTCGTTTGTCGTTTTCATTTTAGTCTACGATTTTTGGTCAAATAGTTCATAAAAAAAATTTTTATTTAAAACTAATTAAAACATGCAATCTCCAAAAACATATATTATTTCAAAGCTTGTTCCGATCTGACATGATCAGAACAAGCTTTGAAATAAGTCATGTTTTTGGAGATAATTTTTGACATTCAATTGGATAGAGATTGTATGTTTTAATTAGTTTTAAATAAAAAAAAAATTATGAACTATTTGACCAAAAATCGTAGACTAAAATGAAAACGACAAAGCAACTAATTATAAAACAGTTAATACATAAATAATTTATGGTAGGTATGTAAAATTTGTTAAGATTTGTTGTTTTTGTAAAGGATATTTGTACTTTATATGTTTTCACAGATGCCTGAAGAAAGAATAATAAATTCTGAAACGTTGCAATAAATAAAAATTTAGTATTGGCTTATTGATCCTAAGTTCTCAAACAATTATCCATCTAATATACATATAATTGTTAGACCAAAAGTTTTTTAAAAATAAGTAACTGTTGTAACTACTTGTTTTAGATACGCCAAATTATTTCAGTTGCCTGAAGAAGTATAAAAAATATTCGAAACGTCACAATTTTACAATAGTCTAACTGTTTAATTTTTGTCCACTTGCCCGTCAAAACGTATTAATTATTTTACTTAATATTTGACATAAGTTATAAACTAGCTTTTGTGTCACAAAATCCATAACTATAAATTAAAAATATTGATTCATAAACGCTATTAAATGGTAGATGAAAAAAATAACGAATTTATTTGCTACAGGTAACAGTCCGATTGTGATAAAAGATGATGAGGTGCCTGGCAGTTCAACAACTATAAATCTTACTGAAGAAGAACATACATTTGATGTGAGTTCAGTAAACCGTGATGTAAAAGATAATTTTTCTGCTATAACCAAACTGGTTGATGATTTAACTCAGATATTCCCAGATGTGTGTCGCACATACTTAAGAAATGATTTAACCAATTCATACGAATATTTTCATAAAAAAGATGACCTTTATAACTACTTCGTAAATAAATTATTAGATAACGATTATCCCCGTAAGAAATCCGTTGATTCAGATAACGGGGAAAATAATGATCGCAGGATAAGCCAAATAACTACCATTACACAATCGCTAAATGAGTATGGGAATGAATCTGGTAACAGTAATCAAGATAATTCATATAGTTTATATTCAGAATTGGCGCCAGATACCGTAGATGGTACGAACAATTTACTAGATAGTAAAAAAGAGATTCATAATCACAATGAAACTAGATCACAAGCATCAGAAGACGCCATGATTCCAACTAATAAATCAAGTGATAATCACAGTGAAAATGCTTTGCAGCCATTAAATAATGCATTTAATGTTCCAATTAATGATGCGCGTAATTTTGTCGATAGAATTAATTTAATAAAATTTGAGGTCTCTGTATTAGAGAACACAGTGGCTCATGTTTCAAATAATGAATCAGGTAACAATCACAATGAAACAAATGATACAATTGCTTATGCTCCAAATAATGAATCAGTTGAAGAAGACGAGGAAAATACTTCACAACTAGAAGACGTTCCAACATCAGATTACGATTCAAATATGTCAGATAATTTAGATGAATTCAAGGTTAGTCCAATTTTGGAACAAAATATTTCTGTTGAAATGAATGCACAGCTACCTGATACTCCAAAAGCTGAAAAAGAAATTCAGATAACGCCTCTAATGAGAAGTGTAAGGAATATGTTTCCGGATATTCTTTTAAGTTATTTGCATAGAATTTGTCAAGAAAAGGATAATACCCCGGCTGATATCAATACCATTGTGGACCATTTAGTTCAAAGTAAGTAAAATATATAGTAACGTAAATATTAAACGATTTTTGTATATTTTTGTTTATATTTAATGTGTTATAATTACTTAAAATAAACGGTCGAGAAATTTATGAATTTTTAATTACAGCTGAATATCCTAAAATGGAAGTGGAGCCTGAGAGTGATGATTTGAATGAAGAAGAGAAATATGAAATGATTCTCGAATTACTTCCTGATGCTGACCCGACATATTTACGTGAACATTGTCAGCGACTCGCTAATAAGCCCGATGAACTTAAGATATTTATAGAGGAATCCTTAATTCGTAGGAATTATCCAAAATTGGAAGAATATCAAAGGTAAGTCTTCTGAATTTGTAATTTTTGAACTGTCCACTAAAAGGTGTTATTGTTTATTTGCAGACAGCAGCGCATTTGTGCTCAACAAAAGCAATACACTACAGAATTCAATATTGAAAAATACTTAGAAGTGATTCCGGATCCAGATGCATTCTTTTTAAACAAGAAACGAATTTCTCCATGCTTTAAATCGGGAACTAAAAACGTAACAGATTTTGCTGCTGTCGGATATGTTGTAGACTTTTTTAAAAATCATTTTAATTGGCTTCGAATAAATGATATAAGTCGCGAATTCAGGCAACAACATTATATGATCACTAAAACATATTTTTGTTTATCTGAATATGACAAGAAAATGTATATGAAGTCAAAAAGAAGACCAAATCCTATCGCGCTTCTGAATAATATACCTATTCTTCAGGAAATAGCTTATATTGAACATATGGATGAAATAAAAAATTATCTAAATATTAAAAAGGAACAGAGAATATTAGCACGCGCGGAAGCTAAGCAATTGGGTCAACTATTTGAGTGCGCTTGTTGTTATGATGCGGAAGTTATGGAAGATGAAATATCTACGTGTTCAGAAGGTCATGTCTTTTGCAATGAATGTATCATTCGATCAACGGAAGTCGCTATTGGTGAAAATAAAACTGATTTCAATTGTTTAACTGAATGCATTGGCAGTTTTAATCTTACAACTTTACAGAAGCTTTTAAAACCAAAAATCTTTTCGAAATTAGCTCAACGTAAACAATGTGAAGAAATAAAAGCAGCCGGCATAGAGGATTTAGAGTCTTGTCCGTTTTGTGATTTTGCGATGATTCCTCCAGTTGGCGATAAAATATTCCGATGTTTGAACGATGAATGTATGCGAGAAAGTTGTCGGCAATGTCACGAACCATCGCATATACCTTACCGCTGCGAAGAAATTGAGAAGCCGGCCGAAGTAAAAGCTCGTAAATATATTGAAGATAAAATGACTGAAGCGCTTGTCAGAAAGTGTTGGAAATGTGGGCTTAAATTTATAAAGGAAAGTGGATGCAATAAAATGACATGCTCTTGCGGTGCTTTGATGTGCTACGTATGTTGTCAACCAGTAAAGGACTACGCCCACTTTAATGGTCAAGGAGGAAATCGGATAGATTTGTGTCCACTATACAGTGATACCAATAAACTTCATATCGAAACAGTTCGAAAAGTTGCTGTTGAAGCACAAAATGAAATCAAAACCCAAATCCCTAATATTGAACTCAAATATGACCCTCTTTCTGGTATTCCTGAACCACCCAAAGAAGATACAGTTTATCGACCAGCACATCCAGAACAAGCTATTGAGTTAGCAAGACTAATGTATGTGCGTCATTTACACAATAATTTACGAGAGTGAAGTGGACGTCTATTATTTTTAAAATTTAAAACATTTTTGTGGATAAATGCTTTTATGTGTTTACATATTTTTAAATTGTTTTTTATTTTCAACGAAAATTATTATGTTGTTTATGGTTCAGTGTTTATTAGCCGAATTAATTGATGAGAATAAGAAATACAGGCATACCTGATTTTATTGCGCTTTGTGGATATTACAAACTGGAATCTTGTGGCCCTCATTGAGCAAGTTGGTTTTTTATTGAAACTACTCTAATTAATAACAGTCTGTATAGTGGCCTCTGAGTGTTCAATGACTTATTGGAAAACTAAAATAAACGGGAAATTCAAATAAAGAAACTTTAAAGCTAGCAATGTGTGAAATATCTATATTTTAGCCATTCGATCCAGAATGAATAATCACGTTTGATGTGCTGCAATTTGCATTCACAAAGAAATGATACATAAAAATTCTTGCAGCTCGCTTTATTGTGATGGTCTGGAACCAAAACTACAATATCTCTGAGGTATGCCTGCTGAATATTTTTTCGGTTCAAATATAAATTATGAATCAAAATGTTGGAAGTTTTTCTGTTATATCTATTTTTAAATAAGACCATTTATACAATATGGCAGGTGTTCTATGCATTATTTCATTTTTACAGTTTCTATAAATGCGCCTGTAAGGCCAAAACTAGGGTAAGGGGGAATCACCAGGGTTCAGTCCCCCTCTCGCCCGAAATTTTTGCAATTAAAGGTAAACGCCGTTTACCTACTAAATTTTTAAATGTAATGACTCAGAAAACAAATATTAAAAAACGTCGCCTTCTCGAACACTGCGAGACATTTCTTACAAAATAAATGTCTGGATATTTGGCGATACATTTCGTCTAATAAAAAAGGTGCAAATGGAGATTTATAAGTTGTGTATAAATGGTCTCAAGGAATTTTGTTATTCAGATATATTTTAGCTTATTGTATTTTTCGTCATTTCTCAGTTGATCTCTGATTTTTGAGAGAGTGTTGTGGCAATTTATTAAATGCTAAATAATACTGTAATGAGGAAGTTTCCCATATTGTTTTTACTTTCAATCATAATCCTTAAAATTACAAAATGGCGAAACATTTTTTATAATATCTTTAAAAATAACGAAGCTATTGTACTTCAGTTTCAATTCTCAGCGCTATGCCGTTTACAGTTTGGATGACGTCACGCGGCACAGGTGACATAATTTGTAGTAATTAAGAATACAGTAAGTCATGAAGGCAACAGTGTAATGTCAACTTTGCAGTTTGACATATTTGAATACATGACATCTTAAATTCATGGTTTACTGTATTTTTACTTATTCGTTTCTACATCATAATGACCAACCGGGCGACCCCACGTACAACAAAAAAAAAATGAAATATCTTTGTTGAATATAAAGATATTGAAATAATGTTTCTAGCATTTTTAAAGTTTGACATATGATGGGATACTTTTATTAGTATTTTCATCAAGTGGAAATTTCCTAATTATGTAAATTGTGATACAACATCGTTCTGCAACAGGAATAATTTTTTGTATTGTTTAAAATTTAATTAATATGCGTGAAAATTTTTTGTCAAGATTTTTGTTTCCCAATTTAAATTTCTGGACTTACCTTTAAAATACAACGTTGGTTTAAATAATATTAAAAAAAGTACATCAATGTTTTTTTTGCAGTATAGGAATTATGATAAATCTGTTCTGTACTGCTGTTGTAAACAAATCAGGACATTTTACTACAGTGGTTTCCAACATTTCTGTACAATCGCCCCCCTTGCTAAAAAAAATCTTGTGCCACACTCAATTTTTGTAACAATCCAATTTTAAACATACTGTCGTAATATTTAATTTTTTTAATAAGCTACAAAACAACATACGTATCATATAGTTCTTAAACTTACCATTTAATAACAATAACGATACGAATATTACAACTCGCGTCGCAGATTTTTTTATATACACACAATGTGTATATAAAAAAAATCTGCGATGCTAGTTGTAATATTGTTTTAATTTTAAATACGTTTGATAAAGCAGTAAAACAGTGATTTCCAACCCGTGGAGCGTGCCCTGCAGGGGGTGAGCGAGACTATTGCAAGAGGTTGATGCAGTTCTTTCCAAATATAATAATGTTGTATTAAACACGTATTCAATGTTTTGTATCTGACAGGAATTGTTAAATGTAATAAAAAGGTTCTTACTTATATATAGTAAGTTTAAGAACTATATGATACGTGTTTTGTAGCTTATTAAAAAAATTAAATATTACGACAGTATGTATAATATTGGATTATTACGAAAATTTAGTGGGACACAAGATTTTTTTTAGCAAGGGGGGCGGTTGTACAGGAATTGTTAAATGTAATAAAAAGATAAGAAAATACGTCATCTGCCAAATGCCATATTATGGCATTTGGCAGATGATGTATTTTTGTGAAGGCAGGATCAAAATCAGTTGCAATACTTTGCTCAGCAATTATTGTTGATCTCACTGCCTCATGTAAAGCAAAATTAAAATTATATTTTGACAAAAACTGACGCCAAAATATGAATACATTGACTAATTATGTCGTTTTGTTTACAACATGCAAAGTAATTTTTGTATATTTAAATTTGAGACCTCATATGAACAAGTTGAATTTGTATACTGCTAAAAATTGGTGACATGATAAGTGAAAAAAATTAAATATTTTGCTTAGTATATACAATTATTTTGAACTGTTACAATATTATATATTGATGGAATACAAAATATTTTAAAAAATGGATGCAATGTAAGTAAATACAGGTATATTTCAATAGAAATGGTCAACAAATTAGATCTATTTTTTTAAATCAAAATTCAATAAACGCTTTTAATGAAAGTGAAAAACTTTCTTTTTTATATATTGTTAGTTTTACTTTTTGAGCGATAGTGATATTTTAAGCTTTGATAGTTTTTTTAGTGGAACTTCAATTTAGTGATGTGAGCCGGTTGTAGAAAAACCTAAAAAACAGTTTTTGTAAAAACTGATAAACACCGATTTTTATGTACTAAAACCAATTACTTGTGGACTCACTTGTGTTTCATTATTTGTGTATCCGAACACCAAAGTCAGATGTGCCATCATCAAAAGAGCGGGTTGCAAGCGGACGCTGTAGATCACTTCTGTTTTTTTATCAAAATTACGACTTTGCAATTAGTTATTTTTAGATAGAAGTTGTTTCGATTTTAGTTAAGTAAACTTAGAAATGTTCAATGTTTCAATACCGGATTTTTTCTGAAAGTAATTGGTGAAAACCGATTCTCAAATTTGTAATCGGTTCTCATCACTGCTTCAATTCAAACTAAAAATTGATTTAAAACTTTCTTTTTTTGTAATCGGGACTCAAACAATAAAAAATGGCATTTATGAACATGAGTTTTGCGAATTCGGTACATATTATTCTTTCAATAATTAAAAAAAGAGATTCTTGACCTTTTTGTTGAAATTTGACTAGGTATTTACTAATAGAATTCATAGTTAATTCCTTCGACTTGTAACAGATTCCATAAATATTAAGGTGAATTACAGTACCTGTTTAATTTAAAATTAAATAAATATAGTTTTATATAATACATGTTTTGTTTGTAAAAGTTATTTATAGTTTGTCATAATGTTTCTGTTAAAAATTTTTAATTACAGGGAGAAAATATTTATTATCCGCCAAAATTAATAATTATTTCTAGTGCAGTAATTCAGTACGTTTTAATAATATGAATTAATGATCAATCAAATTGTAATTTTGATGCCTTTTTCAAATTTCCTTTGTACTGGAGAGGAACAATTAGAAAAAAATCTGTAAAAACGGTTGACCCTGCAGGCTATCCCTGGAACTTTCCGCTATTTTCGATCTATTGAGATGTGGATTACCTAAAAGTTATTTTAAAAAAACACTTTCATGGAAATATTTCATAAATGATATCTCTCGAAAAAATCAATCGATTTTAATTAGCTTTGCAGCATTTGGCGCAGTTTTTCAAGCGCAAAAAAGTAATCAATAAAAAAATCAATCTAACGAAAATTTGAGATGTTTTAAAAAATCATTTTTTTCAAAATTTTCTTCAACGATATCTCTCGAACGAATCAACGGATTGAGATGCGGTTTACGGCAATCGATGTAGTTTTTTAAGCACAAAAAATTCTTTATTACAAAAAAATCAATCTAACAAAAATTTGAGAAGATATTGTGAAAGAACGTTTTTTTCAAAATTTTTCTCCTACGATATCTCTCGAAGGAATTGACCAATTTTGATGCGGTTTGCGGCAGTCGACGTTGTTTTATGAGGAATAGATCGGATTAGATTTTTTAATTAATCGGTACAGTAGTTTCGAAGATATTTCAAAAGAACTGTTTTGCAAAAAGTGTTATTTTTGAGGTTTCTCAAAATCTAACGGGCCGAATCAGTTCACACTGTCAGAAATTCTAAGTTCAGCAAAGCCCTTTCTGGTGCCGCAAACCGCGTTTCGATCGGCCCAACCGTTCAAAAGTTATGAGTTTACATACAACACACATATATACAGAAATACGGACAGTAAAAATGGTCAGAATAGCTACCTAGGATCTCAAAATGTCGAGATCTGACGAAAACTCAAATTTCGAAAATCGGGGTGAAACCAATAACTTCCCAATTTTTGAAAATTTTCAATTTTCTTAGCGGGAAGTAAAAAAAATGACAAAAAAGGAAACTGTGAATATAAGGAGTATAGAGTATTTTTACTCCAGTAAAAATTTTGCTATGCCTTACAATCTACCATCCATGAAAACTGCATTTCTCTTCTGTTTATCTTTTCGATACGCTTATGACGTATAGACGTAGGTATGTGGATATTAAAATTTGTTATGACTCAAAACGCGATATTTAGATGGAAATATTTGCTATGTGTATGTTAAAGTAAAATTAAAAAAGGAAATAATCCCTTTCCGTATATTTTATTCTATTAGTGAGCGTTATTTAAGGAGAAAAGGTGATACATTGATATCTATATAATTGAGGTCACTTGGAAGGCCGTGTTACACGCCATTTTTATTTCTTTTCAGAAAGGTGTGAATAGTGAAGTAACGTTGTGTAGTAAAAACATTTTTCAAATTGTGTCATTGCTGTTTATCTATCTGTGATTTATAAAATTTAATAGGATGGGTCGTAAAAAGAAGAAGATGTCAAAACCATGGTGTTGGTAAGTATCGTTTTTAATTTTCTTAGTTGGAGGACAGCACAAGCTTGTACCATGTTATTTTCAGATCGATTTTTATTTATAGCTTAGGTCTAAAAATATATTGTTGCTTAACTAAATATTCAGGTATTGCAATCGTGAATTTGACGACGAGAAAATTTTGATTCAGCATCAAAAGGCAAAACATTTTAAGTGTCATATTTGCCACAAAAAACTTTACACTGGCCCTGGATTGTCAATACACTGCATGCAGGTACACAAAGAAGCTATAGATAAAGTACCAAATTCTTTGCCAAATCGTTCAAATATAGAAATAGAAATTTATGGAATGGAAGGTATCCCAGCAAATGATTTGAAAGAACACGAAAAACAGAGGTCAGGCGGAACGTCAAGAGACTCTGGCAGTGACGATGATGAGCCAGCTCCAAAAAAAAGTAAACCAGAAGGTTTGTTGGGTACAGCTCCAGGACCTGTTTCTTCAGCACCAGGTATGATGGGCATGATGCCTCCCCACGGTGTGCCAATGCCTCCTATGGGTCAATTTCCTCCAATGGGACCTATGATGGGGCCAATGGGACCCATGGGTCCTGCGTTCATGGGACATCCGGGGTAAGTTAAAAAATACCAATATTAATTTTTGACATCGGATAGATAGAAAGTTTTATTGAGACACAAAAGGCCATCATGTAATAGCTATAATAGCGTCAACAAAACAGCAAAACAAAATATAAATTCTTAATCTTGTAGTATGCCTATGATGGGTCCCCCGATGATGGGTCATGGAGGCCCACCAGGCGGTCCTCCAAAGCCTCTGTTTCCAAGTGCCGCTCCGACAACAGCAGTGTCATCGCCCGGTGTCCCTTCTGCGCCTGTCGGAGCTGATTTTAAACCGATTACGTCACAAGCGACGACGTACAGTAGTGCGACCATCAGCGCTCCTCCCACAACAAATAATGGTGAAACGGGTAAAGGGGCAAATCTCATTGCAACTACCGGAGCTGCTAGTAAAATTATTCATCCTCAAGAGGATGTTTCTCTTGAGGAATTAAGGGCGAGAATGCCACGCTACCAAAAAATGGTACCTGCTAAAAAGGAAACTGAATCACCACATAGAAGCACACCATCAGCAGAGGTAAATGTCTTTATTTTAGAAATGTTCTTAAAAAATTTAATATATGTTTCTTTTTTTGTAACCAAAATCACTTCAGAGCACGTTAACAATAGGAGTGTTGACTATTTTTGGGAAAATGTTTTAAATCGTGCATGAGTACCTTATAAAATAATAATAATAATTCCTTTATTTCCGTAAAATACTGCATGTGTAGTGTGGAAAAGGTCATTATACTACAACTAGAAACGTACAAAGAAAAATTCGTCCATGTTATGAAAACTATGGCGCAGCAAAACAGTCTTGAGCTCCTTTTTGAATCTTGGTAGACTTAAATTTTTAATAACTAAAGGCAAATGATTATATATTTTTATAATAATGTTCATGGAACCTTTATTCACTGCGATAAAAGATGTTACATAGTAGTTTCTCATTCTAGTGCCGTACTCATGTTGACATAAATTATTTATAAATATTTATTATTCTTATTTAAATACGACTCTAGCTTTAAAAATAGTGTATTTTAAATTCCGTTTCAAATTTCGCTCCAAAACGCCAATACTTGTCACGTGACTGCCGTGGCGTCATACAGTTATAAACGCTGGTAAACTGATGAGGTGATGAAAGGTTTTTCGTAATTGTTGCTATAGTTACATGTAATTTGATGTTTCCTATAAATAAATAATAATAAATTACACACTCTAATTAATATATTAACCAAACAATGAAGCCTTTTGACAGCGTAACAGCGTCCTTCTCTATGACAGCGTCTGATATTGTTTAGAGTTCGTGACGTCATGCAATCTGATTGATGTTCGTTGTTACGTGACTTGAGAGTGATTTAATTACGTTTTTCTTATTAAATATTAATTAAATTCCTTAAAAATAAGGAAAAATATTGTGTCTTTTAGTATTTTTATCAGAGAAACTACCATTTGACATTAAAATTACGTTTTTATTTAAATACAGTTAACATCCCTATTGCTATGAATTTTTTATATTTATATATGATAAATTATTCAGCAACAAATGGCAAATGCTGCAGCCGTGCAACAAAAGCAAGCAGAGGAAATAAGAGCTGTCATGATGCAGCGGTTTAGGCCGCCCGGTGGTCCACCGTTGGCGATGGCACTTCCTGTCAGCACCATGGCGCTGGTCACCCCTATGATGCGGCCGCCTGCAATGGCCATTGCTCATCCCCCTGGTCTAATCCACGGAGGTAATCTTATGAGACCACCCCACATGGGGCTGCCTCCAGGTTAGTAAATTAAATATCTGAAGTTACGTTTGGTCACTTGTACAGGGCATTATTCATTTTACTCATGCAAAATGAACAAGAAGTTAATTTCTTTATATTTGAATACGTAATGCTCTCAGATTGGAACATTGTAAGAAAGTTTTGTGGTGAATACGTTTGAATACATTTTGCTCGTTTTTATATTGATGAGAATACGAGATACACTTATCGAAGGACACTGCAATAACGGTTTTTCATAAAGACATGCCTTCGTGTATAGGTAATTCGTTAGCATATCTTGATTAAAAAGCAAATCTTAAAGCCAGGGGTTAATGGAATACGATAATTTTTATATAACACTGTTTAAGAGAAAAAATTCAATTTTTTTTTATATATTTTGATATATGGATAATATTGGGGTTATATATCTTGTATAGCTATAATTTTTACTTGAAATGTAACAATAATGATATACAGTTGTTAGTAAAAAAATAAAACACATGTATCCCTCATATGCTGTAGTTTAGAAACAATAAAAATATGATATCTGATTATACATTACAAAAACTGCATTTTTAAAAATATTATTTGGAAACCTTTTTCAACATTATTTTGATAGTTTTATTTTTTCTTTATGTATTTTTAAAAATTATATCACATGCATATTTTTCTAATGTAACTAATTAAATACTTATCATTTTCTTACAAAATTTTGACATGATTCCCACATTTTGAAAACTTTCACTAATATTAGAGAAACATGAATAATTTTATAAATACCTTATTTAAAAAAAAGAGTTGATTTGTGTTGTATTTAAAAGAAATTATTTTTGTTTCCGTTTATAGTCGCTTATAAAAAACATTTGATTAGATTTCTCAGTCGATTTGTTTTAAAATATTTTTGTAAACTTTTGTATAATATTTTCAATAATTATAAACGAGACAATCAAATCACCATTTTGCTATTGGCCAACTTTGATTGGGGACTTAGTTCAATTTTTTTAAATTAGTGCGAACAAAAAAATTATATATTTTTATGAACTGTTGTAGTGTATTTTATTTTCTAACGGTCCAACAAAGAATTGACCCACTATTGATCCATTCTGGATCTGCTTTTGGTGCATTATTAACAGAATAGATTAATCTAAAAAAAAAAAAAAAAATAGGGATATGAAATGAAAATTAGTAAGTTTTATATTTATAACTGCTAAATGTATTGAGTTCTATAGTTACATTCTACAAGCTAATCTAATTTCTCGAACAAAACTGGGATTTATTGAATATATGTGTAGTGCTGCTTTCCCACAGATAATACACGATTTTGATGATGTTATCACAATATCTAAGAGAGCAATTTATTAGCAGATTACCATGAGTTTTATATCGCTTGAGTTTTGGCACACTGACTACAAAGGTGATCTGGTGCTTGAAAATTCGTAAGATTTTTGTGCAAAACATCCATGCATTTTCTCTGACCTGGAAATGCAAATGTTTAATGTTCAAGTCAGATATTAGTGAAGTTTGGCTGAACCTGAGCTCTTGACTTTCAATTGGGTTTTTGAATGTTTTTTTTTTACATAAATGGAAAGATCAGTATACGAGTTTTACAGCAAAGCTACTTTTATTTGTTTATTTTTTACTTCATAATTAAAAAGTTATATTTAAATTAATACTAACGGTCAGTTACGTAACATAATAGGTGGAAATAAATTTTATTCTATTCAGAGACTTCTGCGCCACTACGTCACTTAATATTACCGACAACTGTTAAACAGATTGCCACCAGATGGCGACATTGTTTTATTCTATTCTATTCAAAAGCTTCAGCGCCACTGCATGTCATATTACCGACAACTGTTAAACAGATTGCCACCAAATGGCTACATTTGTTTTTTCTGTGTTATTTTCTGTAATGAAATTGATAAAAATTTTTAATTGTAATTTTTTAATAGAAGCATTCATTTTGGGATATTAATTTATTTTTCGTCATTACAGAAAAAAAATACCCTCCTAAATGGCGTGTCACACATTAATTTTGATACAGTATTCAGGGAGATATTTCATACCAACAAAAAAACACCTCTGAGAAATAATATATACCAATTAATTTTTAAACTAACTCGACTGTCAGTAGTTATGAGCACTGAACTCTTTGTGTAATAACGTTTAATCTTTGTAGCGATTCTAAATGCTAAACTACATTTTAAAATATTGTATTAACATATTGAGTGCTATGCTTTTCGTTACTATATAAAAAGACAACACTGTTGAATGCACGCCTCGAGGTATTAGCGTTATGAATGATTAGTAGAATGAAATTTATTCACGACATACACTTCAAATATAAAAAAACCCGGGTCGCAGTGCCAAAACCCTGCCGACAATATAGTGTATTTGCTTGTATAATGTATAGGGCCGTGTGGTTTTATACTTTTATTATGTGAAATTAAGTTTGTTTTTGGGCAAAATAAAAAATTTAACCCCTTAATACACCCCTTAAAATAACATTTTTTTCTTAATTGTAATATTATTATCAATCTAACGTCTACACCGAATTAAATACACCCTTCAATAAATAAGTCACTATCTGCAAACTAGTGTTTTCATAAAATTTGTAAATCCGGTCCTGTCGGGCCGATTTTATTAAAATTTTGGGGACACTTTTTAATTACTACCAAAGGGTTAAATTTCAATTTTGAAACGATTCGGAGAATTTTTTCGGTATTTTGGGGCCCAAAAACATTTTTCAACCCCTAAAAACTACCCTTAAAATAGCCCGATTAGGCCCATTTTTAATAGGCTTCTTGCGGTGATGGATTTCAACACGTGGTCCAAATTTCGTTGAAATCAATTAACTCTTTCGAAAGTTATTGCGCGTACACATATATATATTATATAAACATTTTTAAAAATGGTGCCAAAGTGTTTAGGAGGTTATGAAACGTCGAGAAATTTTGGTCCGACCCCTAGGTCCCGCCATCCGACCAACGCCAATAGTGTATGTTGCCATATGGCAAATACACTAATTATTTTCAAAAACGTTGAGATACCCTTAAGGAGCCTGCATTGTTTTGTGTGTATATAAACTAACAACACAAATACGAATATAGATTTGAATAAATTTTAGGATTGCTCATTGAGAGAACCTTTTTTTAATCTATATTCTATAGTCAAGTATTTCTCAAAATCATGCATGTAACGAATGTCGCATATACCGGATGTACCAAAAGTTTGGAAACAGTCCAATATGTCCGAGCGGTGAGGGTTTAAAAAAAAGTTTGGGACAAAAGTTACTTGGTTGTGAGTTAGCAATTGTTTGGGCACCAAGCCATCCATCAGCCCCTCACCCCTTCGGGGGGGGGGGGGTCGAATTTCAAATGGGGACCCTAATTTTCTTTAGCAGAATTGGCTATTTCCTTCGGATTTGATCGAGCCCATGTGATTTGTCAAACATTTGCGACCACACAACCAAACAACTTTTGTCCCAAACTTTATTCTCGAAAACCACTCAAGATTTGTTGAAGCGGATGAATGAACGGAATTGCAAAAAAACAATTTTCGAATCTGGAGGGTGGGGGAGGATTTGGATGAAAAAATTTTTTGGACGAAATTTGGATAATTTTTCGCTTGGAATCCGAATCTGCGAGAAAAAATTAGGGTTCCCATTAGAAATTCGAACACCACCCCCACCCCCCGCGAAGAGGTGACGGGTTGAGGGATGCGTTGGTGCCCAAACAATTGCTAACTCACAACCAAGCAACTTTTGTGCCAAACTTTTTTTTAAACCATCACCGCCCAGACATATTAGACCGTTTCCAAACTTTTGGTACACCCGGTATATCTAACGCAATGGTACCTGTTCTACCAGAAAATGACCGAAAAAATGCAATCCTATGAATTTGTTCTGTGAATAAATGGTTACAAATTATAGACGCTCGTTAACTGAGGTCATAAGCGTCTATAAATTCATCCTGCTTTATTGAAATGTATATACAAATGTGGGTTTCAGTCATGACACGGACATTGTTTTGCCGTTTTTTTTTTTTTTTTTGTTAGTTTTTATGGTGACAATTTAACTAGAGCGATTATATTAACAATGTACAATGTTATTATGATGTTGAAGAGGCTTGTACAAAGTCTAACATCATCGTTTGGAATCGTACAGCGTCACAGGTAGACATCACTCCGCTGTATACATGATTGTTTTCTCTCTCACACCTAGATGATTGACAGTGTGTTTGGCATGTCTCGCATCTATGTACTTACCTGCCAACTCTTTCTACTATTTTTTGTTTTTTTTTTTTTGTTTCTATCATGCGCTCTGTTACTGAAGTCAGAGAACACTATCGAAACAACTGTTATAATTTCTTTCAGTTACAGGTTTTCCATTCTGCATTCAAAGTCTGCAAGATAAAATAAAATAATTTATTACATGATTTGACAGCGAAATTAACAGTGATTTTCAGTAACAGTAACAGATTAAGAATTTTTTTAGAGTCACCGACAGCTAGAGCTGATTATGATATTTGACTTTTTTTTTTAATATCTAGGAAGTTTACTTACATTTTTCGCGAAAAAATGATAAATACCCTAAAAAATTATAATGAGCCTCACCCTCATAAGCTCACATAAGAAGTTTAACATCTTTAGTTTTTAATATTATTCCCAAGTTTAATTTTTTTTTTATGTGAAATTTCTAATTAATAATATTTACACATACTTAACAAATTCAGTTTTTTTTTTTTTTTAAACAATAGGGCTTCGGCAGCAAGGCCATTAGCTCCAAATCTGTTTATTTTCTGCAGGATATGTAAATCCCTAAAAATTTCGAACTGAGCAACTTTGATATCTCATTATTGTAATAAGAGATATTAATGTTGGAAATATCACAATTTTGTCTCTCAAAAATAATATTATTGCTTTTACTTCGATTGACGATCATAATTACGGAGAAATTATTACACATTTTAAGAGGGCACTTTGATGTTCATGTTATGTGAAAATTTTCACATGGACAGATCGTCACAATTCATACCATAGTTTTATTTAGGTACATACTATAATCTACATATGAAAACATTTTTAATATGAATTGTCTGCAGTATATCAACATCATAACCTCACATTATGTTTGAAAATTGTTCTGATATCTGAAAATAGAGAATATAATATTTAATAATAGAAATTAGTTTCACGGGTAATTGGAATAAAAAATCAATTTAAACAATTATTGATTGCAACGTTTCGTCTTTATTAAATCAAGACTTTTTCAAGCTCTGGAAAAAAAATTTTTTACAAAAATTAACAATCATATAATAAAAATATAAAACCTTATGGATTAAATAATTTACTAAAAAGAAACAATAATGTGACTATCCTCAGCAATTACCCGTGAAACTAATTTCTATTATTACATATTTTGGAATTGAACTTCAAAGATGAATAATATTTAATATTTTCCTTTCTGAATTTACATGAAATATATATTTTGAGTTCCTACCGTATAATGATCTGTGTCAAGTTTGCACGTCAAATTACAGAAATTATTTTGTAATTCAATTGTTAGTAATAATAAACGTCAGATTCAACTTTATATGTTCATCCTTGTCTTACTGTTTTGCTCATATTATTTTGCGAATCAAAATGCAACACACTATAAACTTCTGTCCTTATCAGTTTCATGTAATTTAGGAGACAAACTAGCTTCCCCTTTATTTGTCAGTTCTACTTCCCCTTGATTACTTACTTAGTTAATATGTCGCTAAAGAAGTTAAACTTCAAAAACGTTCATGAACAATAAAAAGAATGAATGTCATTTCTTGACTTTGGATCGCTTTATTAGTCGCAACTGTCGCTTGACAGATATCATACACTAACTTAGCAATGTGTCATTGCATTTTGGGGCGTTCCATAAACCACGTGCCCCCCCAATAAACATTGACATGTACGCCAAGCAAACTGTACTATACAGTTTGCTTGGAGCCGCAAAGCAATGAAACAATGTAAGGAATTCCCGTCCATGCATAAAAACTATGCCGCTTATGTTACATTGTGAACTATAAATGTTGAACTCACTCCTGAAATTTTGAATTTCTAGTATATAATTAATTAAATTGCAGAATTCTTAGATTTTTGTTGATTTTGATACAAAAAAAATCGGGGTGAAACCAATAACTTCCCAATTTTTGAAAATTTTCAATTTTCGTAGCGGGAAGTTAAAAAACTACTGATTGACTTGAAAACTGTTTGGAAAACAAAATACTAACGCTGAAAAGCAATTATTGTAGTTCTGCATATATGTTCTGTCACTTTGGCAAGTGTCATGATTAAATATTGAAATGAGTTAGAAGTGAAAAACATCTGTCATATTATGTAAAACAGTTAGCTAGATATGTATTTATTTATTTTTTAATCAAAACTATTTAACAATCCTATGACTGATGCACGTGTCAAATATTTGTAATTTGTGGATACCTGCTATGTATATGACTGATTCATTCTCCTAAACAATTGTCAAAGGAAAGCAAATAAATACTTGACCAGTCAACCTTTTTCTTCTGGTCACTATACATTTTCTAATGACAGCGTTAACTATGTTTAATCACCCATAAGTGTCTAGTGAATCACTATCATGACAGACCGAAACAAACTTTTGAGAAGAATATTTACCAAATACACGCGTCGTAGGAACAGTTTCATAATAGTTCACATATGTCCGTATACATTTATTACACAATTATTTGTACATTTGTTAAGTACATCAGTCGTGGGAATTCGGCTTCATTTTAGCCTTATAACTTTACAAAAATAATTAATCATTATTAGATTTTTTTTCTTGAAAATTTGTCACAGGACTCATTTCAAATGTTTTTATATACCTTTTCCCACGAGTTTAAAGTTTCGATGTTGACGTTTATAGTTTTTGAGTTCATCAAGTGCAAATTTGCATTGATAGTTATTTCTTTTAATATTTTCGAAGTTTTTGAAAATCTCGTTGAGTAGCAACATGCATACTAGTTCAGTTTAAATGGAGCTTTTGAAGAGTTACGAATTTTAGGGTTAAGTGTTTTTTTTTATTAGATCCTACCTCTACCTATTTTAAATACGTATTTATAGTGAAACAGCTGATATTTTATTATTGGAATTGTTCTTTTTTTCCATCTCTAGTATTCATAATATTTTACCATATAGATTATGGAGTATTTCTATTATGATTTAGTTTTAATTGTCAAGTTTTTGATGAACAGTCTTAATTATTCAGATAAGTGCTTCAACACAATGTGAACTAGTATGCAATTGGTTTGTTACACAGTTCAGTTTTCATTTGTTTCTGCAGACACGAGGTAAGGACAATATTAAAGTTGGCAGGCATGTATATATTATTTATTATTCCATATACATACATGCATATATAGCCGTAAACGTATTTCATCTATTTAAAAGTCGTAATGTTTGTAACTACACGCTTAGTGATTTTTTGGTACGTGGTGTATTATTTTTTATTTTAGTAACTACTTTTATTTATTTTTTTAACGAAGATGTGAGAATGCTATTTCATCAAGCAGTTTACAATGAGTCGATAGTATATTACACCACAAGAGCCTGCACTGCGCTACATGATGCCCGAGGCGAAGTCGAGGATACCAGATGTCGCGCAGTGCAAGACTGTGAGCTTTCTGCCCGTGTGGTGTAAATTATTTTTCTTCATACCCTGTTGAAAGTACGCACTTTCACCAATATATAAAAACACTAAATTACTTTCAAGTAAGCAATGTTGAGGTTATACGTAATGTCACATGGATCTAACAATGTCGTATGTAATAACAGCAGATGGGTATCTACTACTGCAACATGTGACCTGAAACGACAGTCTCACGTATAATTGCGCATGACAAAACTGTTTAGGCCCACCATTACAGACAATATGCGAGTAATTCCAGCTGTGATTACAACAGTGCATAAATGTTATACTTTCGGCTTTAAAATCGAATCAGAAAGTACGTACTTTCGGCATGGTATGAAGAAAAAATGTTTTTTTTTTCTTTTCAAATAATATATTCATAAAAGGCGTCCGTCGATTTGTGTAGGGCTGTTTAATTGTGAACTGCGCTTTAATGAAACGACATTGGCACAATCTTCACACGCATTTTTTTATAATTGTGCTTTGATGATTATGATAATTATTATGAAACAATTACATTTCACTATCGGACGTAATGATGACAATGACAAATATAGTCGCGCTTACGCCTTGTCGTTATTCCATTTACAACTTTCGGTCTGGTGCGTAGGTCTGATCGGGATGCCGCCGGGTATGGTTGCGTACGGAGCGCCGATGGCTTTCCCGGGTGCGCCGATGCTCGCTCCGATGATGCAGCCGCGCTTCAGATGATCACCGGCACCGGCGGGCGCACTCTGGCTGCTCTATCCAGGACCTCCGTGAACAATCTCGACTGCCGTCTCGTTTCTACAACAAAGCCGTGACTGTCTTATTTCAGTGTCCGTCACAATTGTCTGTACCGCATCTCATCGTCATTATGCAAGTTTTTGGCTATTATTTTTTTTTTATTTACAATTTCTGTTGGTATCTTGATTTTTTTTTATTTAATCAAATAGCACTGCGTGCTATATTTACAGCCTGTCGTCTTAATGGAGAGTATACAAGGTGGATCATGACGAGCTTACAATGAGATTGAGATAAAAGTAAAAGAATAGTTACTTTGTACCACAACAGATCTGTTGTGGTAAGAAGTAACAATTCTTTTATTTTTATTTTGTTCCAACCACCAGTGCTCTTAATGTTATAATGAGGCTAAGGACAATAACAGACGGATCGTTTTTTGCCAAGTCGGCGGAGTCCTATGTTACAGCTGCAGTCAGTCGTCGCGGTAACAGCCTCTTACTGCCGCATCATCACATGAGACATTCTTTGAGATAAGGTGGTAGAACGTCGCTGTCGTCGCTACAAATGACTCTTTCTCTGTAATAGGATGACGTGCCGAATTGACAGAAACCGCTCCGTCTGTTATTGCCCTAACGCTGTAGGAGGGAGCGCGATTTATTAAAAAATTGGTACACTTATATAAGCAACTATTATTCTACAAGATGAACTTGGAATAAAAAACTATTTGAGAATCTGTCATAATAGGGATATTGACTATTTTTGGGAAAATGTCTTAAATCGTGCATAAGTACCTAATGTGGCCACAAATATTTATTATTATTTTTTAAATACGACTCTAGCTTTAAAAATCATGTATTTTAAATTCCGTTTCAAATTTCGCTCCGAAACGCCAATACTTGTCACGTGACTGAGGTGACGTCACATGTTCATAAACGCTGCTAAACTGATGGGGTGGTGTAAGGTTTTTTCGTAATTGTAGCTAAAGTTATATGTAATTTGACGTTCCCTATAAATAAATAATAATAAATCACACTAAATATTAACCAAACAATGAAGACTTTTGACAGCGTGAACAGCATCTGATAATTAATAATATTGACTCTACCAACAGTAATAGAATATTAAACAAAATGAAATTACTTGCAATTACTGTTCAAATTAATTTTTTATTTATATAAAATAAAAAATTAATTTGAACAGTAATTGCAAGTAATTTCATTTTGTTTAAGCATCTGATAATGTTTGAGTTCGTGACGTCATTCAGTCTGATTGGTATTCGTTGTCACGTAACTTGAAAGTAATTTAATTACATTTTGTTTAATAAATATTAATTAAATTCTTTAAAAATAAGGAAAAATATTGTGTTTTTTAGTATTTTTATCATAGAAACTACCACGTAACATTAAAATTACGTTTCTATTTGAATACAGTCAACATCCCTATTACACTGGACATTGCATAAAAAAATTGAGGTTGGCGTGATTTCCAGTGAAACAGGATTTGTTGGAAGAACGGCAATAATGTAATTTTGGGATCCCTTTCGAGTATATAAGTGTAGCAGTTTTAAAATTTATCGTTTTCAGAATTAATCTCACAGTAACTCCTCATAATTCACCACACATACTAAATTTTTAAATGTTTGTATGCAGTGTTTTTTTTAAACAGTACAAATTTCATTTTCACTTGCTATTTTTGCATTCGAGTAACTATAAATATTATACAACTGCGTTTTTTGGTGAGCTATTAATGGCTAATATGTAATATTTTGACATTCAACTTTTTTCAGCGTCATTAAAATTTTAAAAATTAAATGTGTATAATAAGTGCAGTATTACCTGTGCAAGATGCTAAAACTGTTTTTAATAATTATTGTTGATAAATTTTGACAATCACTGAGAATAGTTCATTTTTTAAATAATTGATAGAATGATGTTGGTTGTTAATAATATGAAATAAGCACTTGTTTTACAAAACACCTTTTGTTTTTAAGTTTGTCACGAAAACTAGTTCTGAAGTTTTGATAATGGCTCTATAAACGATTTTTTTTAATAGTTTCTGGAAAGTGTCCGTCGAACTTACATAAAGCCGTTGAGCTCAAAACACTTTGAAAACAGCGTCATGATATATTTTTGAAATAGACTCCACACCTCTATTTTTTCTTTTGAGCGATTGCCGTTATTTACACCAAACATGGCTCATTACTACAGCCCGTATATTTAATTCATTTTCTATCTCATTCTGGCCGTTCATTTTCTATCATTCTGGCCCTTCGAGATCAGCACGCAGGGAAGATAGGCGACCTCATTTATTAACCCGTTGTGTGCCAGACCTAAAAGTCTGACAGTGTGGTAATGGTACTTAAACGTACCGTTATTTTCCAGACGAATTTATCTAACACAGCTCACTAAATCGTTGATTTCGTTTTACTGGTACTTTAAAGCTGTATTACAGATCCTGTAAGTATATTATGTTAGGTTGGTGTCACTATTGTTTGAAGTTTTATTAGTTAGAATTAGTTGGAATTATATGACGAAAATATATTTGTGGGAATACAAAAGCTCAAAAAAGTGGTACTTTTGAGTACCACTAGCACACAATGGGTTAAAGACGAAATTATTTTTGTAAGATCGAACAAGAAATTTGATTTTTGACAGAGATTCAACAATTCAACCTAATTTTAAATACCCAGTCATAAATTCTTGATCGTATGCTGACTAGTGCGTATTTTTTCATTTCTCTTTCTACTACCATAAGTAACTTTACGTTTTGACATCCTGCACTGGACATTAATTGTATGCGCTGTTTTATCAAGCAGTTTTAAAGTGGTATTTTGAAAGTTATTGATGTATCATTTGAAGTTTAAACTCATTGAAGCTATCAACATTAATAGTATATTACACGACAAGAGCAGAAAGTTGAATTTCCTGCACTGCGCCACATATGATGCCCTCAACTTCACCTCGGGCTTCATATGTCGCGCAGTGCAGGATTTTTTGCCCGTATGGTGTATACTATTTTTCTTCATACCCAATCGAAAGTACGCACTTTCACCAATGTATAAAAAGACTAAATTACTTTCAAGTGAGCAATGTTGAGGTTATACGTAATGACACATGGATCTAATAATGTCCATGTAATAACAGCAGATAGCTACCCATTACTGCCTACTGGCGAACACGTGACCTGACAAACGGTAGTTTCACGTATTAGTGCGCATGAGAAAACTAATAGGTCCGCCTATACATACGACATGCGAGTAATTCCAGCTATGATCACAACAGTGTATAAATGTTATACTTTCTGCTTTAAAATCGAGTAAAAAAAGTAAGTACTTTCGGCGTGGTATGAAAAAAACTCCTTTTATTGTAGTATTTATTACTTTTTGTAAAAAATTGAAGAAGCAGCAATTTCGGGAAGAATTGGGAAGAACTTTATAGTTGACTTAACAGGCAACGGGGTAAAAATAAACACAGAATTCAATTTGTTGCTACTTATATTTGCATATTAAAACTAAATATATGACATCAAGCCTTTCTTGAACAACTAATTTTTGTTAAAAATATATTTTTTTTTGTTTTTTGTTTTTTTTTTTTTTTTTTGTTTAGGTCATTCAGAAGTTTGATTGGAACTATTTTTCACTAAATTAAAACAAAATGTGTTTGTAAAACAAGTTCGAATACTTACTATAAAATAATTTTGGTTACTGACAGTGCTATTTATTGTTTTTTTCATTTATTATTTTTTCTTTATTTCTGGTGATGGTATTAAAATAACAATAAATCTCATATGTTTTAATGTACCATTCCAATAGCTACAAAATTAATTTTTATACAATAATGATAGAAATTTGATGCCACCAGTGGGGCGCATAGATCACATTAGATTGATAAATTGTAGATTATAGACGCTCAACAGCTGAGATACACCGTAATAGAGATTCTTGTTTCCGACTACACAAGCATAGTGGAGAACGGCATCAAATGGAAATTCTGTTTCAATGCATATTTGAATAACTTCCAGCTGTTGAGCTGTTCGTAATTTATTTAGGTATTGAAAAGATATCTAAAGGCAGCCATCCGAAATTTGCGACCGCAACGAAAGACAACGCGGAATAGGGACAGGTCTGAAAACAAACAATTAAATGAGATTGAACAAGAATCAGTTCAAGATGAACGACACGTCGCTGTCTGAGCATTTGTTGAAAAGAGGCCGCTGTCGCATGTCTTTGACGCGAATCGGCTTCTGCTGTCGTCGTCACTTTCGAATGGCTATCTGAAAGGTACGATATCTTGCGACGCTATTTTATCATTGCAACAAAAAATAAAATAGTAAATAATCTCTTGTAATTCATGCGTCTACGTGAGGGTAACAAAAAACGAAAAATAAAATTAAAGGTGAATGCCCCAAACCATTCTTGCTCCCGAAATTCAACACTAAAGGAACAAATCTTCAATTTTAACACTTTAATCCAACTATGTTGTGTTCGTAGCACAAATTGTGCCTTAATTTCTAATAAATTTTAACTATTTGAATTGGTTTGTAGCTCGGCTAACACTTCTAAAGATAATATGATCAAGCTAATATTTTCACGAGCTCTTTAATTTTGTCGCTATTGTTTTATGTAGGTTTAAATGAAGTATATTTTTGTATTGAGCAGTTTAAGTGGATCTTTAAAATTAAGACTTTATTTGCAATATTAGAAAATATAACTTCCTTTATTTATTTATTTTTTGCCGTTGTTTCAAACGTTCTTAGAGCGGGGGGTGTATTCAGGGTTTTTTTTTAGAATTACCGTTACTGTTGAAGTGTTATCAACGCTTAATTTTTGGGGCATTTCATATACACACAACGGCACAAACGGCATTCAATAAGACAGATGATAAACAAACAGTAAATTTTCATATTTTTTGTGTGTAGATTGTTTCAGTAATTTTGCAAAACTTGAATTGGCCTATTTTATTAGTAAATGTTGATAATATGATAATTGCCAGTAATTCTGATTCATTTTTATTGTTTAACTGTTGACAGGTAATTAGAACGATTGTCTAATTTGCGGTTAATTACGGTATGTAATTTTTGTTTATTAAACGGCACTTCACGCGTTTTTAATGAAAAATGAGAGTGGTCAGAGAGCACATTGCCTAGCGCTCGCAGGTTAGTGCTTATTGTCTTTTGGCATCAAAGCATCACAAGTAGAAAGAGCCCTACCGGCTACTCTTTTTGGTTTATTCAAATTTGATTGTAAGTGATTAAAGCCGGATTTCTTTTTAAAATATTATTTCCTTTTAGGCATGAATCTTTTATATTGTTTCTTTTTTCTTATTTAAATATTTATTTTCAGTTTATGTAAATATGTAATTGTAACATTTTTATTTTTTGTACACTTACATTCAAATTTGATGTAAATTTTTCGTTTATTTCTTTAATGAAAAGGTAAGGAATATTTTTTATACATCTATTTAACTCTAGAAAGATAAAATTAATTAAATTCTCCATCTGTCGTACGTCAAGTTCATTAAGTAAATTATAATCCAGCAAAATAATCTGATGTTATGTAATGCAATATTTCCTTTGTTTAAAATTTATTTTCATTAATCTTTGATGTCGGTCAATTACATCTTTAGTGTAATTTAAAAGGCTCATTTATACTTGTAATTAATAATAATAATTTGTTAAAAACACAGGTAGGTTAGGTGATTAGTTAGTTTAAATAAATTAACTGTAAGAAATAAAATTCGTATCTTCGTCCCAGACTTCAAAAGGCTCAATAAACATAAGGTAATAAATACATTTTATTTACTACTTCTTTTGGGGCTGTGGTGTGCGAAAATAATTTTCTCACTCTACTAAAATATCTCAATGTCTTTTTCTTTGTAATGTAAACCACAAATATGTATATTACAGTAGTTAAAAAAAAAAGCTTTTCATGTATAATTGTCATTGTTTGAGTTTTTAGTTTATTAAAAAATAAAAATAACAAAAATATAATATCTATTTAAATTATACTGGCAGATAATACATAATATATTGTCAGCAGTTCAGATAGTGTAAAATTCAATAAATCATATTGTATATTTCATTGGTTAAAATCTTAAATTAGTAAAAGTTTTCTTGTTGAACAATTTGTGTAACAGACAGAATGTTGTAATATTGGGTATGAAACAATGTTTGGGAACATTTCCCAAAACTCAACTACATTATTATTTTATGATGATGCTAGAGCACTGTTTTGCAGTATAATTATATTAATAATAAATCGACAGGCGATTCATTTTGGATCACAGTAGTTTAGTATTGTGTCTAAAAACAATTGCTAATTGACATTGTTAATTTATCACAGTCAACTGTTTCTTAGTCACAATATTACTGTTGGACTGTCAGCCCCCTGTTAATTGTGGGCTTCTTAAATGAAAATTGGGAAAGATTATTTTGTGTGCGATGCAGATTTAAAAAAAAAAGAGAAACTATGCCGATATTAACAGGTGATTGTTTAATTGTAATTTGTTGATATTGTTAATGTGAAATAAAATATGTACATATTATTAATTTACTGAAATGTTTCATATTCATCTAAGTAGTAGAATTAAGTTGGATGCATTTTTATAATTATTTGTCACATATTGTCTTGGATTTAGTGCTTGTTCATAAAAAATATAAATCCGAAAGCAAGCTAAAGTTTATCTTTTACTTTTGACTATTATTTAATAAACGAACGACTGAGATTTTAGCAAGTCTGTCTCTTTAGAATCTATTTAATTCTCCAGTTTATTCGTGGTTTTCGCTTAGATAGAAAGAGACGGCGCTGCACTTCCTATGCTCTCAAAGACTTTTCCACCGAACAAAGATTCAAAATGAAGCCATTCACAGATGTGCATTTTAATTGTTATCTTGAAGCAGAGGTCCGCTCGTTATTTTTAAAATGTACATTGACGAATAGATTCAATATGCCCGTGTGGTGGAAAGGTGTCTGAAAACGTGTGATCAGTAAGTACTGTCTCTTTCAGTTGCAGCGAAAAATAGATTGCGTGGGCGTGATTCAGGCGCCCAGGCACGTTCACTGAAGGGTTATATATACATAGTGAATGTTTAAAAAAATCGATTGACATTTTGATGTTAACAATGTAGACAAATGAACAACAATCACAGCGTCTGTGCTGTTGGGCTGATCGAGTCCCCTGTCAAGTAAGCCAATATTGTGGTTGGGACGGGACAGGCGATTGGTCGGTCTCTGGCTTGAGAGAACCGCTGATCACAGCCCTAACGATATGAAGGCTGTTGGACGTCTCTAACGTCCCCTGTCTCATTAGAGAGACATATAAAATTTATAATTAAGTGGACTAAGTGTCAGATCGTCGATTCATACTGATGGATGTTAAATGTATGTACACCATTTTATTACTATTATTATTTTGTAATGATTTCTTCAACTTTCTTTAGAAGAATATGTGACAGATATTTTCTAAATTATTCGAATAAAAGCGGTTTATAAAATGTGAGTGTTTTATTTCTTTACCCTTTTGAAACAATGTATTTTGATGTGAGAATTTTCCGTTTTGACCAGTATATGGATTCATAGATGTAACAGAAGGAAGGCATGTTTCACCTTAAGTTTTTGAGTTTTTTTTTTTTAATTTCTTTTAAAATATAATGGTACTCTTACAGATATTGAATTCAATATTATGGCGTATTCAGATATGTAAATTTAAATTAGACGACACAAAAAAGGTTGATTATCGAAAATTATGAGTCGCGCGCAGGGATGTGTAAAATGGTTTTACCGTTGCATTTGAAATAGAAAGTTCCAAATATGAAATTATTCCGTTTCAAATACAAAATATAAAATGGTTTTGAAAAATGCATTTGAAATGCAAAGTAGGTAAAGCTAGACTTAGTTGATTTCAGTGGCGGCACCGGTTGAGCATTATGTTAAAAAGAGATGCATGATTGGTAAATAAAGCTCGCGAGAGAAATGCACATAGTTAAGGTTGTGGCTTCTCTATGGATTGGACGTTCCTCGTTCATAACTCTAGAGAATATGCCTCTTACTGTATTACTTACTCAATGGTGTATGGCCAATATGGCTATTATAGTACGTACCATGGATCTAACAGGTTCGGAAGTTAGATGCAAATGGAGGCTTGCGCGCAAGTGCAATCAGTTGAAAAACTACAAACTTACGCTATATTATTATTTTAAATGTTTCAATTTTTCTTTAATCTAAAGGTATAATTCCTTGCATAAAGTCATCCAAAAAATTATTAGGCATCTTGATCACAAACAACAAACAACAATAGCGTACTGGACTGTATAGCAGAAAAGCGACAAGTGACAAGATAACCAATCACCGACGAACGCACGTTCTGTGCTCGTAACTGGGAGGTGGTGGGAGTCTTCCTTTCCCACAAAACAACCAGGACGGCTCTAAAATATGCATTTGCGACGCTATGTGTAACTAAATTCAAACCTTTTAGAACCGTGGCGCGTATTATACCTTTAGTTAAATTCACAGCTGTCAGTCCAGAGGAATGAGTAAGTCTTGGACGACCAGTTGATGCATTCGGGACTAATGTCCGCAGTATGGCTATGGGTTTGCTAGATTCTGTAATTGTAGTTTATATATCTATTATCTATGATGAAATGAATTATAAAACGAGTGTGTGACAGTGTTAAAACCAAGAACAACGAGTTTGAACAATAATTCGAGTGATAATCATTTCGCCCGAAATATATTTTTTGCATGGATCCTAATAAAATAGCCAGTTTTCACTTAATTGTCAGTGTATTTTTACCTTTGAACGAACTTCACTTCTAATTGTAGCTTAGGTTTATGTTCAATAGAAAGACAAATATTGATAATAGCCCAACGCCGCACAAGTTTCGTTGTTTTTTATCATTATTGCACCATGTATGGGTTACATGCATGTATTTTATGAGGGACCGTAGTGCAAGAAATAATTATGACAACGTCGGGTTATGATTGGCAGTTTCCACGAATGTGTCGCGCCAAAATTGCAATTTATTGATGCTGAGTTCATTTGAACAATACTTCCCTGGAAAATCAACTTTTTGCGTTACATCAGACTGCGATGCAGTTGGTTCTAAATCGCGTGTTATGCCTCGAGCAAGAAATTTCGATAATAATTTAAAATATCGTTTATCACCCACGCATAAATAGGCACTTGTTATCCAAATATTTACAGGAAAATTTGTATCATTTGCCCTTGATTAAAAGTAACTGTTTTTTTTTAATTGATTTTAACGAAATTTGGCCCACGTGTTGAAATCCATCACCGCAAGAAGCCTATTTAAAATGGGCGTAATCGGGCCATTTTAAGGGTAGTTTTTAGGGGTTGAAAAATGTTTTTGGGCCCCAAAATACCGAAAAAATTCTCAGAATTGTTTCAAAATTGACATTTAACCCGTTAGTAGCAATTAAAAAGTGCCTCTAAAATTTTAATAAAATCGACTCAACAGGACCGGACTTACAAATTTTTTGAAAACACTAATTTGCAGATAGTGACTTATTTATTGAAGGGTGTATTTAATTCGGTGTAGACGTTAGATTGATAATAATATTACAATTAAGAAAAAAAATGTTATTTTAAGGGGTGTATTAAGGGGTTAAATTTTTTATTTTGCCCAAAAACAAACTTAATTTCACATAATAAAAGTATAAAACCACACGGCCCTATACAAGCAAATACACTATATTGTCGGCAGGGTTTTGGCACTGCGATCCGGGTTTTTGGTATTGAAGTGTGTATGTCTGCAGTCGTCGCGACTATACTACGGTTCTGAAATAGTAGAAAGTGTGCGAAGCAATGAAACAATGTGAAGCATGCCCGTCTCACCCATAAATACTTAGCCGCTTCTTTTTAAATAAATACATCTCACTATGCGTGTGTACGCTTGTACCATCAGATACCCTTGGCACTTGGTACCTGGAGCGGCCGCTCCGTTCGACCTGTGGTCGGACCAACCCTGACTATGTTCTTATTTCACCTCTGTAGACCGGTATATAATAATATTATGTTAATTTTATAAGAATAAACGTATAAAAAATCTTTAATAAAACTATTACCTATATTATTTCAATCGAAACTCCAGACCCTAATATTAGGGTTTTTACAATACCCTGTTCCGGTTTATTCTCTGAGTCACTTGCAGGTTGCAAGTAAGTAGTTTACTGGTCAAGATGAAATAACAGATTATATATGTGCCAACGTTCATTTAAGAATTTAATACATCTGTTCAAAGTTGTACCTACCTTAGTCAATTAGACCATGTCCAATATCCATTAGTGCTAATGTACTAAGTTTCCTTTTCTTGTCAGTTTTTGGATATTTTGCATCAGCCCCAATCTACGATTTTTTCGAACCGGGGCCGAAACTTGATAGTGGCGCCCGCTCTCTCCAGCATTTGAGACAAATTGTTAAAAAAAACTCAAAAATGCAAAACGGGTGACATTTTTTTGTGACCGGGAGGAGAAATCAAGAACCCTTTAATATTTTTTAAAAATAATTTGTTATCAATTTTCAAATATATTATGTTTTTGGCATCCTCTGAATCTGCCGCCCGGGGCAGGAGCCCCCCCTCTAGATCCGGGATTGTTTTGTATCATATATTATGAAAAGTGTTTCAGGACTTCGTTAATCAAGTAGCGTCCTAACTTTAACTTAATCACATAAGTTAAAGTAAGACAGAAATTTAATAGCACTGCTAATTTTAACACAATACAGGATAGTGTCATAATACTCTTTTAAGCTTTTATATCTTATCATGGATTTAGAGCCCCCTCCCCCTAAAAGTAATTCCCGCACCAATGTCCTGGCGGCATGCATAAAAATACAGTGGATTTCGGTTATAACGATGATGAAGGGATAACTATAATTCCGTCGCTACATCCGGAAGTCGCCATATACATAGGTAGAAAGAAAGAATGCAAGAAAGAAAAAAAATCATATTTAATGCCAGATAGTACAGCCGCGCAATGCACATATATACTGCCTGATGTCTACTTAATAATACTCTACAGATTTTACACATGGCTATTTAAAAAAAATCTGTATAATTGCAGTTTCAGTTTGTGTAGAGACTCGGCCGCAATATTTACGTAGGATTTCTAGGAACTTGTTACAAATGAAATCGACGTTACGTTCGAAGTCGTTATAGCCAAATTATTTTCCTCTAAAAGTGTACTTTTAATTCAAGGGACTTAAGTGTTACGTCGCTATAACCAAAATGTCGTTACAGCCGAGGTCTTTATAAATGAAATCTAATTTACTTTTAAATTTCATAAACCAGCGTAAGTTCTTATGTGAAAGTATACATAGCACACTAAATTTTACATTTGTTATTATAAGGAACTTGCTAACTAAAATTCCCCACGCATCATCAAATAACTCTCACGCAACTTGTGGTTGTTGGTTAAAAAGTATTAACAAAAATAATGATTTCGCGACTTACAATTTCCTCAAAAATTATTGAACACTATAATATATTCGTGCATTCCTAGAAAATGATCGACGAAAACGTAGGTATTATTAGAAAATTATAAATGATATCAAATAGATGAGCAGCAATGTAAAATAACCGGTTATTTTAATAGTAACCATTTTGGTCGAATCATTTACCGGTTAATTAACCGGCTATTTATAAATGGCGTCTTCCGGTTTTTCTTTCTCGGAGAAACAAAAAAACAATGGAGCAGTTTTGAACAGTAGAATCGAAAGAATTAATTAAAAGTATATAATATATTTATGTATGTAGATATTTATACTAATATTACAAACCTGAAGAGTATGTTTGTTTGGTTGGTTGAACGCGCTAATCTCAGGAGCTACTGGTTCGAATTGAAAAATTATTTTTGTGTTTGATAGTCCATTTATCGAAGAAGGCTATAGGGCATAGGCTATATAACAGCACGCTACGACCAATAGAAACGGAGGATCGATGAAAACTGTTCCGAAAACGGGAAAATGATTCTATAAGAAAGACCACTGCAGCATAATATGTCTTAATCCGGGCGAAGCCGAGCCGGGCCGCTAGTTGGTTATAAAATTAAAATTAAAATCTCGACCGGAAATTACAATTACAAAACGTTCATCAGTGCCTTGTAAAATAACAATAAATAGCCGCGGATATTTAAAATAAATTACCGCGGTTATTTAACAGAATGTTTGTCCGATTGATTAACCGGTTATTTGCCCTTTTACATAACTATTTATCTGATTATTTTATAAGACAATACTAAAATAAATTTACAGAGATCTAACATTTATAATAGGTATAAAGATTTTTTTTTAATTTTAATACCTACTGCTTCGCAGCAAATATATACTATGACGGATTTACCAATGGGCCTAGGGTGACAAATTTTAGATGACGATATTTGTGAAAAATAGTGCCGCAAAATAAAAAAGGTACAAAAAATTATCTTTTTCTAAGTAAGGAAATAAATATCCAATCACAAAATTTTACCAAAACGAAATATTCCTTGTTTTTCGATGACTGTTTTTTCCAAACTTTGTCAATCTCTAAGGATTAGGACATTTGCTACTTTTACTCTCTTTCACGTTTCTTTAAAGCCGGCAGAAATATAATTGCCTACGCCCTACAATAAATAGGTAAATCCGCCACTGACTTCGCATAACCAAACCACATATTATGTTCCATATATACTTATCTGGTGCATGGCCAGGATGAAATAGATATATGACCAGTCGTTAGTGGGCCATGATGTTTGGTGTAAAATTATGCCAGATTCTTAAAAGAAAAAATAGTTATTTAACCAATTTCAAAAATTTATTGTGAAACCGTTTTAATTGTTAGACAAAAAAAAAATCCAACGGCGCTATTTACATAGACGGAGCTCTCGATCCAGTGATTTAATAGAAAAAAAGTTTATAGGTTCATTACCGCAGGTTGACCGAAATCTATTATGCACATCGCCAGAGGAAATTAGGATCAACAAAATCAAATACCATTATTTTCATCTATGTAAGTACCTGTTACCTGTATATCAGATACTTTCACTAATGCACTTGCGTAATTATGCGAACTCAAACGAAGGCCATTACATTTATCTTGTATACAGTGGCGTACGAATTTACAGCGTTTAGGAATGACAAATCTGATTTGATTTTAAATTGCTCTATATTTACAAACGTACTGTACTCTGAAGAGATGTAGCAATAAAACTTCGCCATTCGCATCTGGCACCATCTGATTGTTCGTTTGAAACTCAACACAGCAGAATAACCTAGCAAAATCATGTGCTGTTCACGTGATAACTATAACTGTTGGTGGAAAAGACTGTAATTGTATTTAAGAAGCGTGTCCATTTTGGGGAGAAGGTATCATCGAGTGATGTTTGGGCAGTGTTTTTTACTTTATAATAAAATATGTGGGGGGGCTTATTTGCCATCATGTTTGCCACCATATATCTGCTACTGTCCTATTTTGAACTGCTCCATTTTCCATCATAGTCTACAAGAATTAAATGAAATCTGAATTACTAGTATCTCGGTTCGACTTCGTCCGGGTGCAAAAATTATGATATTCTGTTAAGACATTAGTCTTTCGTTTCGTTCGCTCGCTCTCTAACTTAGAATCAATTTTATTTGTAATAAGGTATCGAATGATAAAAACCGCATTCAAATATGTTCAATCCGATTATCATCCGGACGAAGCGTGCCGGCCAGTTATTATAGCCCAGAGCTGGGCAAACTACTTGACAAAAGTAGTTGAGTATAACTACTGACTACTTAAGTAAAAAAGTAGTTAAAAACTACTAACTACTAGTAGTTAGTAGTTAACTACTATAATAATAATAATATAAATCTCTTTATTTATGTCGCACAATCTGCACATATAATATATGAAAATTATTTTAAATAATAAAAATTTATATTTAATAACAATACGACGTTTCGGCCAAGATATCAGTCTTTTTCAAATGAATATAAATTAAAAATTCTACAAAAAACAATTTACAACCTAGAATGTCCAAAAACGATATTTAAAAAAATATATAGGTAAGTATATTACTGTCAATTGCCAGCAAGTTTAGTAGGTATATTTTAATCTTTTTTTTGACAACTAGGCTGTTAATTGTTTCTAGCTTAATGCTATTTTTGTTTTCTTTAATGATTATTAATTTTTGTAGGATCTTTTGTTTATATTCATTTGAAAAGGGCTGATATCATGGCCGAAACATGTTTTTATTAAATTTTGCAAATAGTAACGATGCGATTACCAGTTCCACGTTGTATTTCAAACTAAAACTCAAGCAACTGATATTTCATTATTTAAAAAAAAGTCTGATCGTGTTCCAGAATCCAGAAAAATGCATAACGAATAAGAACTTGTTCTAACACGTCGATTAAATATAATATACTAAAATATTTTTAAAAGTAGTTAAAATTCAAAATAAGTAGTTAGATTACAAAAAAGTAGTTAAACTACCTAAAGTAGTTAGAACTAAGTAGTTAACTACATTTTTAACTACTTTTTGTGATTACTTGATAGATATTCAAAATAATAGAGTACGATTACTATGTGGAGAAAAGTAGTTAGAGTACAACTACTTTTCCAAAAAAAGTAGTTAACTACGTAGTTAACTACTTTTGTAGTTAACTACTGCCCAGCTCTGTTATAGCCTATGTCTTAAAGTAAAGCATCACCTAACAAATAGTGAAAAAAAATTTGAAATCGCTTCACTATTTTTTTCTTAGATTATTCCGAACAAACTTTTCTTCTTTATAATATTATAATACAATAGACGTTTTGTCGACTTACGGTAAAATGAGGCCAACTTAGACAGGTGACCAACTTACATGGTCAACTTAATGATTATTTATTTCAAGGATCTTGAGAATAATAAATTATTAATACTTTGCGTTTAATAAACTCTTGATATAGGTTTTCATATTAACGCCGGCTTTGACAAATTATTTACCTACGTTGATGCACTAACACAATGACACTTGTATTTATACTTTATGTGTGTGTTCTATACGTGTAAGAAAAATATAGCGGCTGTCCTACGGAAATGTTTTCCGACTGACGACGAGAGATCAGAACTCTGGACACCCTTATAGGCGGGGAGCCAGCAATCCTAAAAGCTCCGTGATTAAGGATAGTATAATTTTGAATGAAAATTGAAAGTTTACACTTAGACGAATAAGATGCGCTTAGTCGGCGTGGATTTTATTAGCCGAAAATGTTTTAAATAAATTATATATTGTTAAATGTCTTTAATGTTTCTCTGTCATCGTATAATTTTTATCTCCTCTTATACGAGTAAGTTAGGATTGAAACCGTAAGACTCTCCGCACACGGGTCGATTGGTTTGCAATAGAAGTTTCAAATCAGTTCAGGATAAGATTATTGCGCAATCGCTTTATGTCCTTTGTCCCCGTAAACGAGAGACATAGAATCTGAATCAATCGTCTTTCATAGAACCGTGGCAACATGTCAAGACAAGAGTCTATAGGAATCAAACTATGAGGAGCCTCGAAGATGCACGATTACATCAGCGCATCCATAATGTATATCTATGAGTACACCTCTTTTTCACCTCGCAATAAACGCCATCACATAAACTCTTAACATCGTTGGTTTGATAATATATGAAATAAAGACAATATTAAACAAATTTTAAAAAAATATAAATAAACATAAGTGGAATATGGAATACTCAGCTACCAGAGTCTATTTGTGAACAACAGATTTTTGTTATATATTATAGTATGCAGCCAATGTATCAACTATATATAGAATCGATGTTCGGGCTCCTTCGTGGGCTCCTCATGGTTTGGTCCCTAGACTATTATCATGTCTAGAAGTAGTAGCAGTAGCAGAAGTAGTGCAGATGAAGAAAATATAGTCGTATATTATTATCACGAAGAAATATTGGTGCCATCCTTGTATCGAGATAAATATCAAGTACAAGCTGTTTTTGTAGTTGCAGAACATTTGAATCAAACAGGGATCAAGTTTATAGCGTTTTACAGTGTCTAAAGATTCACACCTAGAATTTGGTAAAGATGGTTGTTTCTACCTTACAGAAGAAACATTTCTCAGCAGGCAACCATGCAAATGAAATTGCTTCTCGACTTGCAAATACGGTCGCACAAAATCAATTTGAACCTAGTTCAAATCGGTCATGTTTCTGTCGATCGAATGAAACGTGGGAACCGGTCAAAATCGGTTTTCATAAAAATTTTCGTTTCTCATTTCTACGGTGAAATAGGTGCTGTGTATAGGGAAAATCCTATTCATAAGGTATTTCTTTCTCCCTTTTAGTGTTCAGAATTTCTTCAACGGGTTGATAGGTGCACCTTTGTGGCGATGCCAAAAGTCAGTCAGCGTTGCAAACCATCTATAAAATGGCAATTGAAAGAACTGCAGTCATTCATTGTTAATAATTTAGCTACACTAATTAAAAAAAAAGTATCCGGCCCTAAAGTCGTTCTTTTCTTAATTACCACTTTTAGTCTATTCCCTCATATGCCTTACTATTTTCAACCGTTATACGAGCATCCATTTTGAAACTGTGGCATTTATAGATCTCACAGCATAATGTTTAGCTTAAGTTAGAAGATATAAACGAAATGGGCTTCCGTAAAGTGGGCGTTGTCTATCCTAACGGCCATTTAGATACAAAATCTGAAATTTTGTTTTGTTATTGCTTTCTCGATATCTCCGTTTGCATTTCGAAAAATATTAGACACGTAAGAACCGTTTTCAAATAGAGGTGTTATATTATATTCATTGAGTATTGTCGAAAAACACCCAATATTTGGTCTTATACTTTGCAAACTTATTAATATGTACATATAAATTAGTTGTTTGTGCTGACATTTTACAAGCAGGGTGTACGAAAAATAATATGTATCTATTGTTTTGTGTAGAAATGGCATTTTGTGATAATAGTAGGTTAAGTAACAATTTTATAATTCAAAATTTCGATAATTGGCACTATAACGAATCATAATTTGAAGTGATTAGAAATTAAATACGAATATGTACTTGAACAAAAGATAAAAATAATTTATAGTGATATACGACACTTTATTTTCTTGTTGATATAAATAGCAGAAGAATAAATTATTTTCTGGATTACATCAAGAATTTAAAAAGTGTTTATTGTCGTTGAAAGATATGCACCTTTGTCTTAGGGTAAATTACTAACTGTCGAATATAATATAGGTAAAATTTACTTTCAGTGGAGTTACGTTAATCCGGTCACTGTCTGGCTAGGAACCGCTTGTAATCCGGCATGCTTTAATCCAGTTTTGTGATACTCTTTCCATTCTATTTATTTAGGGATCAGGTATAGGTATGTCGGATTAGCATAAAAATCATCGGGCTATCGCAGATTTAGAACGGTACTCTATAAACCGCCAATTAACGTATGTTTAAGTCGAAATTTCGCTAAAGTTACGATTTTATTTATTTATATTGATTTTCTCGATTTGAAGAAGTTAATTTCGATTATTCTAAAAACAAACTTTAACATATTTAGAAATGTTCGATGGAAATTTCCCTACACGATCATCACCAAAAAAACCGCCGCCTTGACGGGAAATTTCGCATCTGATGAGTCAATCACAATATTCAGTTATACATACATATTGTATTATGTATACAGACATCTCTTTTCTTGTTGGTCTTTCTTGTTCTCAAATAACGTGTGTAAACTACTTCTACAATAGGCGTTATACATACATATTATATGTCTTCACGGAGTACCTATACTCCAGCTCCGTACTCCAGCACCGAGCAGCCGTGTTTGGATCCAGTTCGAGTCTTCAAGTCTGCATTACAACATCAACAGTCAACGCTAAAACAGCGTGCAACTAAACTTTAATGTGTTTACTATCATATACAATAATAATATTATCACAGTGACCGCTATGACGTCACCGCGTGCTACAAGTTGCACTCGTGGTGTATCGTCTTCGTTATCAACAATGATTTACTACTTCCTGGTGCTAGTTATTGTTAACAGTGTTAAGTGTATGGACAATCTGAATGTAGCGTTTCAATGGAAACAAATAGATTTTAATTTTCCTAGTGAAAATGTTCGTCAGGAAGCCGTTGCAAATCGGGAGTTTATACAGGAGAATAACATTCCTGTTGGATTGGAAGTATACGGAGATAGATTATTTATTACTGTACCAAGATGGAAAACCGGTGTGCCAGCATCTCTTGCCTACATCAAGCTAAATGGTAAAAAATACTAATCATTTATTTGTTTATGTGTATAAATTATGTGGAGTTGCGTCTTAAATTTAGGATAAATACACCTATTTGGCCACAGCTATTAAAATATATTTACTGTATGTATTTTCATATTATCACAAATAAATCATTTTTGTGGGTCAGAGACCTCTTTATTAAGTCACGAACTTTTGATGTTATTCGTGTGGTCTAGTAAAATTGTATATAGCTATATAGTAGTTGGGGCGGCTAACCTACTAACGGATTAGAATAATTCATATTTTTAATATTTTAGCGAGAAAACATACTTTGACAATAATAAATTTTAACAAACAGCTGAACATCTATGTAAATACTTAATTCGAATCATAAAAATCTCGCTGAATAAAATAAATATTTAAAGTATTGGCATGGTAGTTTGTTGGAATCCTCGAGAATCATAGTCGGTAGATAAGGAGGTCAAATGCCTCAAATCCCAACCGATACAGCATTATTTATGTACTCTGAACTGTGCAATAAATCTGAGGTAAAATAAAACAACTCATGTAATTTTAAATATTATTGGCATACCTGGTATTTTATATTAGTCACAGGTGTTTGAAATCACATTGTGTCTATAGTTTTATAGGTACATGACTTCATATGTTGGTGCAAAGTATGACGTCAGTCTAATCTAAATAATTTACACACATAATGTGCGGCTCGTTAATTACGAAACCCCCTCAAAAACAAAACTACAGGCAGAAATAGAAATGAAGAGAGAAGGTAAAATTGTGTTGTTGAGTACAGTAATACCCCGGACTTACGCGATAGGTGGGATTAAGAGATAGCCGTGTAAGTCGAATTCGCGTAAGTCGGGGTTCAACCTAGCATATAAATACGTATAAAGTTTGTGTAATCGGGACCGGAGTCTAAAGAAAACAATAATTTAGAAGAAACATGTTTAATAAAATGTTAGATAATTAAAACAATTTACATTAGTAGGAATAAAACAACGTAAATCAAAGTTATTTTGATGTCGAAGGCTTCATATATACTAACAATGTCGCCTGACGAGTTAAGATTTTCTTCTTCTCACGTAAAATTTCCTCGTAGCATGCCAGTAACTTTTTTATTTCCCGTTTTGTAGTAGACACGCGCTCTTCATTGGAATCTATTTTTTCTAAAATTTGTAACCCCTTTTCAATTGTACTGAGGGCCTTCTGTTAAGTTTGAAATCGTCATTTGATTTTCCGATTCAACTGGGTCTAACGAATCAGTTTGTTCAATGTCTTGATCAAGAAAAACCGCGTATCTCCGAATTCGCGTAAACCGGGGTAGTGTAAGTCGGGGTATTACTGTAGTATTCTTTTAGAGAGAGATTATAGTTTATAGACGCTCAACCTACAAGCTCTTCCTCCGTTTCTTTCTCGGTACACTCTTTATAAAACAATACTACTCTAATTAGGCATTTTTTGATAATGGAGTAGATTCTTTCTTAAAAGTGTCAGGAGTGAGACACTTATTCCTCCCTCTCTCGCTCTCTTTGATACAGAGCGAATCAACTCGTATCTAACCCCTCTTTCAAAGGGGTTCTAACTGTAATAACAATGGAATAGGTGTGATTTACTGTCACATAATTACCGCATATGGCATTATTATCGACTTTTGTACATTTTTATAAATGTAAGCATTAGTAATTTTTGATTTAAAAATTTTAACTGTTTTACATTTAAGGGGGTATTCTTATGTGAACGCATAAATTTTACCTCTTTTTAGGGAATTTTTTTTAGACGACAGTAACATTCAATCATTTTAATTTTTTTATATGTTTTTGTTTGTATCTTTAACTGTATAAAAAAAAATTTTTTTCTCTTATTTTACATTTTTATATGTATATTTTTTTTAATTAAATTAGACACTAAAAAAAAAATAAGTCACTGATCATGGTAATAGCGGCTGTTCATGTCTGAAATAAAAAAATCGAATGGCTTATTGTTCAGTAGGGATGTCGCTATCGTCCCTACCAAATTAATCAATTTCATAAAAAAAAAAATGGCGGACTGTATTATTGTTATTTTTTTTGTTAAAAATCGTTTAAAAAAATAAGAAAATATTTTCGAAAATAAGCAATTTTGGTACGGACGATAACCATTAATGAGTAGAAGAACATATATAAATTTCAAAGCAATCGGTTGAATACTTTTTTTTTAGGACCCTGACAGCTTTAGAAAATAATGTTTCCAGATAAATGCGTTTAAAGTTTCAAGAGCCAACAAGTCGCTTATACAGCTCGTCGGCGACTATGAGTTGTAATTTATTTAAAAGTAGGAATTTCGGCCTCTATTTTTCACAGCATATTTTCGATAGGTTTTACTATTGAAATATGAAAAAAAAATAAAATCGATTTTTCGAAGTCTAGTGACTGCTAAATTAATTTTGGAAAGTTTTGAAATTTATTACAATAAATATTTTACATTTGAGGAGGTGTGTTTAATTATGTAGTATAAAAATTCGAAACATTTTATTTATTTATTTGGCCGTCAAAATGAAAATGATCTGAGCTTAGTAAAGGAGAAAAATGTGGAACAAGCATGATTTTTAATAGTGTTCAAGTTTGAAATAATTTGTATCGTGATAGCTATACATATTGCAGTTGTATTATATATTATGTAGATGTTTATACTTTATAGCACATTAATTCGAGATGTGCAAGTCGATAATATTATAACATTCCAATTCATTGCTGCATTGTTGAAAACCAGGTGTGCAGGTTATCGCTATTATTGTGCATTATTTTGTGGTATTTACCTGCAGTTCGTAGTATTAAAATTTGTTAGAATCACAACTCTGGCAAAGAATCAGTGACTATACACGACGCGACTCTCGAATGCCAATTTTCGACAGAGATAAGCGATTTCTCAATTAAAAAAAATATACATACGCTTGTTTTTTTTACAAAAACGGAAGCGTATGCTTTGCGTAATTTTTCACTTTATTGGAAATTATTTCAGGTAGCTTGGGGCTGTTTAATAATTACGTATGCATACTTTTGGTGATTTTTGATCCCCTCTGCACAAGTGAAAAATAAGAAAATCGTGAACCTCCTCTGCCCCAAATGATAAGTCGAGGGATTTTTTTGAACTTTTATAAAAATAGTGTTTTTGAACTTAAGGGGCTTGAAAACAGCTGGAAGTTTTAAGGCTGATCTTTATGGTCAACCGTTTTTCAGATTCATAATACTACAAGACGAGAGCGAGATGTATTCTAACCCGCCAACAGTTTTACGTATGCCTATACCCTATGTCAATTATTAGGGACTCCCCACATTCAGAATGCGAATATCATGTAAAAGCAAGAGATAGATCAACAAGACAAAACTGAACATGTTTTCTGGCTTTATAATAAATTTCACTACAATTTCTATACAAAGTTTGAGATTAGCAAATTTTAAAATAGAAATATGTTATAAAATTGAGAAAACACATAAGTAAGTAATCATTTCAAATTTTGTTAGGTTTATTACATTAATGACGTACAAAGTTTATTTACTTGAAATAAAAAAAAATCTACACAGTTCACTGACAATTTTTTAACGGCTAATATATATCTCTGATGATGTCCGGAACGCTCTCGAAACGTTAGATAAATAGCAAAAACGTTTTTATTGTGATCCTTACTACACACGAAGACTTCGTCTTCTGCAGCCACCATAAAATGCTTTCTTGTATTCTAGTGCATGACAAGACATCTTATTTTGTACATCACTGAGCTAGAGTTTCGGGGCAAAATTTTCATTTTGATAGAGATAAGGAAAATTATTCTTGTCATTCTTCAACACTATGCTCACTTTGAAAAAAAATGTTCAAGGTTGTAAGTAAAAAGCAAAACTTAAATTAAATGTAGGTAAAACTAATTAAAAATCCATTGAAACTTTTAGAGACCTTTAAATATTGTTAATTTGCTAATAATTAGAATGCATTTACACTATTGCATTGGCGTGTGACGTGTTTAATATATTCATTGAAGTTTTGCATGTATGAATATAAAAATATATAAAAATCGAGGAAAAATTACTGATTAAGAAACGACAACTCTAAACAAAAGTTATATTAACGTATTATAAAATCTCATTATTAAGGTACACGCTAGATGTTGTCCCCGTTTCTTTAATTAACGAATTTAAGGAATTAAAAAGCTATTCTTTTCTTTATCGGAACCTTCGATTGTCGAGGTCATGTGAATTCTATTTCTTTTTGTCAATTTTTAAACAATATGCTGAAACATTGTTTTTTTGATGCTTGTCATTTTATTTCCTCTTTGATCAAGGATATCTCAGCTAGAATTTTTTTTTAAATATATCCTGCAAAAAAAACTATTAAAAATATTTAACCCATAAGTGTGCATTGAAAGAAGTAAAGCGTGTTTAAAAAAATACATGAGAAAATGAAAACTTTATTGTAATAAAAACCAATTTTATAGAATGTATGAAAAATTATTGGCTACGAGAAAGATAAACATTTAATTCACTGATACAGCTTTCCGTTTTGGTTCAGAGTGGTTTTATTTTAGACCCAATTAATTTGAATAGAAGTTTTTGTATCGTGACTCAATTTGTCTGGGGATTGCTCATATAATTTTTAAAGTACTTCCAAAAATATTAGAATGCTTAACATGTGTTGTAATCAGAATAGCCACATTTTCTATAAAAAATATGTTCATTCCAAAAATTAAGATAAAAATGTTCTACGATTAAGTTTTACACATTTATATTTAGATTCTTTGTATAGCTCTTAATTTTTTCTGTAATTTTTTGACAACAAAATCTGGTTTATTTTTATATCTCAGCCCCAGTTTTACTATTTACAGATTCTGCCTGTTTTTGCGGTTGACAATTTTAATAAAATGACGTGTCAACAACCAATAAGGATAGTTTATTTTTAAGACAAATAACGAATAACTTAAGTAGGCGACAGACCTTTTAAACAAATAAGAAAACACAATCTGTCCTACAGTTTCAAGGAAATCTGCTTTTCAAACATTTTCGTGATACAAAGCAATTTATCAGTGGCGGAGTTAAGAAAGCACTCCGGGCGAAAAGCGACGGGGCCATTTTTATGTAGGTAGACACATTTTTAGGAATCTTATAGTATAGCAGCTTCCTTCTTTTCATAAGCGAAAACCGAGACGAGAAATGTCGGGAGGTCTGTGCTGTATTTAAATGTGGAATTCTAGAAATCTTTCATTTCCAAAAATTGCACCATGTCGTTTAGAATGATGTGAAAAGTCGAGAAATTTTAGTTCGACCCGTGGGTCTCGCCATCCGACCGACACCTCCAACTGATGGCGAACCTGTGATTTTCTAAACAGAGGCGACATGATAGCTTAGAGAGACTACTTACGATATACGTAATGTATAAGGCACCTACTATGCATTATTGAAGTTAAGTTTGCTACACAAATGAAATGTCGAAACTGTTGAAAAGCTGGGAAATGATACACAATTTACTATTTCAGGGTGAAGTAACCATGTGTATACTAATTACGTACTTTATCTTAGATAATGTGGAGTAATTGTTTATTTAAAAACCGATATTGTTATTATTGTTATTACTTGTAGTGCTGTAGCACATACGCACACCGTATTTGTCAAGGTATACAATAAAATATCCTGCAGTCTACTGCACCCACTTGTTTTATCCATTCCGCTGTGCATTACAAATGTTGTAAACGCTTGCTCGAGACAAGTGAAGGTATGTCAATAAATATTTAAACAATTGTTTTCAAACATTCTGCTCTATTTATAATACTAGAAATGTTGCATGCAATTGCAAATGGCAAGAGAGTCTGCTAGTTTTCATAGATTATAGACACTCAACAACTAAGGTTATTAACGCCTACAAGAATGTCTTCTGCTTGTACATATAAACCAGTTCAATAATAATTAGACCGTTATGCAAGACGAGACTTTTGGAAAGATATTGTCGGTTTTATTTTCAAAGAAAAATGTAGATAGCTGTCGTCGTATCTTGGTATCATCTCGTCTCGCTTAACCCTTTCCCGTTGAACGCGAATCCGTACACTGGAGTTAGGCGGAGCACTACGAAACGAGGTGATAAATACATGAGTCAGTGGTGTGTACAAATATAATAATCAGAATAAAGTACGCCATTGAAATAATTGTATTTTAAACGTTTTTATTTCCCAAACCAAACATCTTTTACATAAGGTATTAAAAATGACAGCGAATTTTTTAATTAGAGGTAGGCTACTATCGTATAACGGAGTTAGTTTATTCATGATACGACACAGCGTGAAATGTGTGGCAGTGGGCGAAGTGAAGATCTCATATATGTACACACTAATGCAATCAAATCTCACAATGGTTTGATAAAACACGATACAGTTGATTTCTCCACCTCCAAATTCACACCGATGCGTTTCATGGCTCCTTACAGGTAAACGGTTACATCAAACAACAATGATTGTCTTACGTTTTTAGGGGTTGAAAAAAGTTTTTGGGCCCAAAAATACCGAAAAAATGCTCAAAATCGTTTCAAAATTGAAATTTAACCCTTTAGTGGCAATTAAAAAGTGCCCCTAAAATTATAAAAAAATCGGCCCAACAGGACCGGATTTACAAATTTTATGAAAACACTAGGTTGCGCATACGAATTTACTTACTGAAGGTTGTATTTAATTTGGTGCAGATGTTGGATTGACCACAATATTTCAACTAATAAAATTATTATTTTAAGGGGTGTATTAAGGGGTTATTTTTTTTTATTTTGCCTAAAAACAAACTTAAGTTCACGTAATAAAGCCACACTATACTGCGACCCGGTTTTTTTTTATATTATTTTATAATTGAATTTTCATTGTTTGGGAATCGTTTTTTGTTATACTTTTCCAAAAGCAACGTCTGAAAAGAACACTGTAGCCTCTAAATTGTCTCGGTGTTAACTGAATATTTCGTTCTGAGACGAGACCAAGAAAATCAAGTCTTGTTTCGGTTTAGTTTCAATTTTGTGTAAAACCTTGATTATGATGCATAAAATAATAGCATAAATCAATATTAACCATTGTGACGTCATTGGGCTTACCGAACTTACCGATAAAATTGACTGTCGTGGTCGTGTCGATTTCTTATATCTGCTGTTTAACGGTCGTTTTTTGCATTGAAATAGATAGATAGATAGATGGTCACAAAAACCAAATAATTAAAGATACAAAAAGTTAAACTTTTTTTAAAACAATTTTTAATTTGTCAAATCAATTTTTGTAACAAACACTCAGTAATGCAACACGTTGTTGGTAATTTAACGGTTTAAATGAAAGATATTTACCTTCAGAGAAATATTCACGGTCTATTCATGCGTCATAGGTACTAATATTATTATTTTTCTGCTGGGTTAAAAAAAAATCTCGACAATAACATCTTGAAGTTCTGCGTAGTGATTAATATATAAAAATTACCTGCAACGCAATCATTGCAGTTAGTTTGAATAAGTAAAAATAAAAATACTTTTCAAAAATAAAAATAAATAGAGGCGCCTCGTCAATGCACGCCGCCACAATTAAGTAGTATGCTGAATGCAACAAGATATATTTAATAATAGATTTATGCTGCGAACAAGCGGGTCGTCGAATTTGTAGAAGAACAAAAAACAGACAATATATGCGGTGTTATTCTGAATTATATTTTGTTTTTTATTTTTCTTCTGAAAACAGCAGTTTATATCAAAAATATAAAGCAATAAAATATGTGCATATATCCCTCGATTTATAATGTACTATAATTTCCATTTAATCGGTAAGAAAAGATGCAATAATATATTTTCATACCGATTAAATAGAAATTATCCAAAATTGCGCCGTAACATTATATTATAATGATTTACTATATTCATATCCATATTACTAAATGACTGTTAATATTCATAGGTATTTGGATTGACAAGACTTCTATTATTTAAAACAATTTATTTTTTTGTGTTCTCGTTACAGTACCTGAAGAAGTCTCGAGAGAGACGAAACGTTGTACGAAAATATTAAAGAATTATTTTTAAATAATACAAGTCTTGTCAATCCAAATACCTATGAATATTAACAGTCATTATATTATAATGTTACGGCGCAATTTTGGATAAGGTTACAAAATCTGAATGTTTAAGAATTTTAACAGAGTTTACTGTGTCCATTTATTATCTTTTCTGTATTACAAACAAACTTAGCTCTAAAATTAAACATTGTCATTTTAAAGCAGCGGTTCACCCATGCCAATCGTTTTTTATAATCTCAGAAAGTATTAATTGAAATTATTTTATTTTCCACTCGTACAAAGAATGTAGACAGTTTATTAGGTATCGATAACGGTAGATCACAGACCACGGGATGTGATTTGAGAAGGCAAACATTTGTGTGATTACAGGATGAAAAATCAATCAATTGCTTTATTAACTTTGATTCGAATTTTGTGATTCTACTCCCCAACTTACATATCAACTTAAAATTGGACGACTTGATATGAGGCCTTGATTCATACGGTATTTTTGCAGAATCAATATCCTACGTAAATCGAGTCGATTTTTTGTGTTATTTATTTATTGTTTAGCCCCCAAGATGTGTATTCGGCCGAATCTTCGTATTTTGACCTCGAAAAATCATGTAGAAATAGTTTTGTAATATTTACAATCATTTCGTATATTATCTAAGCAGACGATATTGAATAGACATAAGACCGATGTCATTCATAATTCGGCATTTCTGCAGATGAAATAAACACATCTCGACACACGGCAGTATGTCAGTCAAGACTGACTATCTTTGTGTATATACAGTAAAACCTCGATAAGTTAAAGTCCAAGGGAAACGTTAAAAAATTTAAGTTTTCGAGTTTTTTACTTATCGAGAGTTGAAGTTACAGAGATTGTCAGAGTAAAATTTTTAACTTACCGAGGTTTGTGGATTTCATAGAGGATGTATTTGGTTCAATAGAGGATAATACTTTAACTTATAGAGGTCACCAAAGTATTATTTTAAGTTGTCAAGGGCGATGTTCAGAATATTTGTTTAAGTTACCGAGGTTTTGTGATTTAAGTAATGGAGGTTTTATGCTTTCAGGGGAAGGGAATTCAAAAAATTTTTAACTTACAGAGGTTTTTAACTTATCGAGGTTTTACTGTATTTACACAAACCATTTCGTTTTACCTTCAACCTTCCTCCATAACTCAAAGTCTATTTGCCCTGCACACTTGTGATTTTGTTTATCTAATAAGACTTTCATTATGACCCAGAATCCCAAATTTTACAAAAAAATGTTCAGATAGTTCTCGAGATACTGGCTCCCAAATATCGCTAATGTTTTCCCCCCTGCTCTAGAAGAACAGAATTGCTTTAACATTAACTTATCAAAAATCTAGGTCACACCCGGTTATGCCAAAGTGAGCATATGAAATAATTAGAAAACAGCCAATTGTGTGTCGAGAATAACCAAAATTGCGGACAAAGCTGTAGGTGCGATTACTGCCATACAACATGATCATACGAAAAAAAATGTTGTTATATGACGCTTCGCATTTTGTCCTTGTCTATTTATTTCTTAATTATTTTCTATCAATGGTAATAGTGTTGTCAAATTCGAATTGATGAAAGTCGTGCTTAAATTTTACCGCCTCTATCTGCCCCCCTGACCTACAGCCCTTTCACTCCTCTGAATATTTCTGAAAATTGCAAACGTCGATATTCCGAAATTGATGCCATGTTCTCTTGCTGCACTATTGCGACGTTTTAGGGCTCCGTAACTCAAAAGGAAAAAGGAACCCTTATAGGAGCACTTCGTTATCCGTCTGTCGGTTTGCCAAGACCTTTTTTATCAGGAACGCGTGGAGGTATCGTGTTGAAATTAATATCAAATATTCAGGTCTGCAGTCCCTTAGAGCTGTGAAAAAAATGAATTTCTAAGTCAACTCAATCAAAAGAAACGGCCGTTTAAGCCGCATATTTTGACACTCACAAGGGAATCAAAACCTGTAGGGTACTTCCCGTTGACCTAGAATCATGAAATTTGGCAAGAAACAATGTCTTATAGCACAAGTAAAGGGAAAAATCCGAAAACCATACATTTGTAGTTACATAAAAAAATACTTGTTTACTATATAAACGTTAAAATTAGTGCATTTCTGCGCCTTAGTGTGTATTACTATGACCGCTATAACAACAAATAATGAAAATAAAATAAAGTTAATAAATATTGTACGGTAGTACGGAGCCCTTCGTGTGCGAGTCCGACTCGCATGTGGCCAGTTTTTTTTGCATATTTAACCTCTGTGGTTTAAAGTTTAATCAATGAAGTGTAAGAAATTACTGTTTACACAATATAAATCTAAATTAACGACAACATAATTTAAATATATGTATTAATAAACATATAACAATTTATTAATTTAATGTATTCAAATATACCTGCTGCAAATATTTTTAAAACCAGAGTCAGTCAAGGTGAAAGGTAATCAATGAAAAAATCAACATTGAATTATGAGATACGATTTTGTCAAGGTGACTTAATGCAGAAGTTGATTGGAAACTATCACCCAATAATAAATTGTAGTGTTTCTACTTGACTTAATTGTGAATTCAAAATTAGTATGTCTATTCTGTAAATAATATGCTCTATAAATCTTCTATATATATTCTATATATTTATTTATATCTATATATAATTTATTTGTAGAGCATATTTCGACCGAAAAAGTGGCAATTCTACAATATAGGAATTTCTGTGTGTAATTTAGTTTTTATGTGAAATTTTCTGGTATTATACCTAAACTGGAGATTGCATTTTCAGAATTTGTATATTTGTGACGGTATTACTAGCCAACGGCTGAATCAGATGAACATTTGTAGACTTTCAGTCGATACTCCGTCTGATGCCTGTCTTCTGAAATCTGAATGGATTAAAAACGTTTAGAGAAAATAGTAGTCATTTTTGAGCACAAACGGGTTTCGGGTCGGATAGATCTATGTTTTCTAGCAAGGGGTGGTCCTATGAATATGTACATTTAATTGTTCGTTGCTAGTCGAGATGCACCGCCTATGATTGTCCTTGAAATTAAAAATCTTACCGCAACTGATCACTGTTCCCAGTCTTCTTACTACACATATTCCCTACCTTGCTGCTATCTTCTACGTAATTTCACGACACAACGGTACTGGTGTAATGTTAGCATAGGCATAGTGTGTTTTTTTATTCAGCTAAAATCGAATTAAGATAAGTTAAGTTTACAGTTTACAAAAGGATGCGTGATTGTACACAAAGCCAGCTGGTCTGTCAACTATTATTCGGTACGGTAGCTCTGAACTGGGGTTCCGCATCAATTATTATCAGCCACTCAAGAGAGCAAGTGAGAAAAACGATTGTTATTAATTTACATTGAATATGTTGAGAGGGTGGCGTAATACAGACAACTGTGATTAGTTTGATTTTTAATTATTTCAGGTGAAAATAATATATTACATTGTAAAGTCAGAAAGTTGAAATTCCTGCACTGCGCGTAATATGATGTCCGAGGCAAAGCCGAGGACATCGTGTGTAGCGCAGTACAGGAATTTCAACTTTCTGGCCGTATGGTGCAGGCATACTATTTTTCTTCATACTCGGCCGAAACTCCACTTTCGTATCAGTGCACACGAAAAAACTGTTTCGGCCCGCCGTTACTTGCGAGTAATTCCAGCAGTGCATATATATGTTAGGCTTTCTGTCTTAAAATCAAAGCCGAAAGTGCGTACTTTTGAAAGGATATGAAGAAAAAGATATTATATGATAGATAGATATCTATCTGTTATAGTATAATGTCATTTTTTATTTGAAATAATTAAAAACCAAAAACGTCTTTATGTGTATATTTATAAGTTCAATTTCAGTATTTTAGTGAAGATAATAGTAACTCTGTTTCCAAATTCATTGAAATACAGGGTAGATAATGTGTCGTTAGATATTGTTTTAATTTAGAAAAGTAGTCAAAAGTAAAAGTGTTTGCGAGCACCTATACTGAATTGTTTGTGCAGTAATATTTCTATTATATATATATATAATAATTAATAAAGTAGGTATATGCGCAACAAATAACTAGTACATAAGTAAGTTTTCAGTTTACTTTACTGCAGTAGAACTATTATTAATATCAAAATACGCAATATGCACGATGTGTAATGAGAGTTGAGACTGAAGCATAATAAATAAAATTAAATAAATAGAGAATAAATTTTCTATTATTTTGAAACAGTCTCCTTTCAACCTGTTTGTCACTTAACCACTGTAATGTTTATTAGAATGTTCAGACACGAATGAATTTTCTAGATATTCAAGTTTGTTTTTTTTTTAATTTTTGTTTGCCATAGATTCCTATTTACATCTAGTCTACACTCGTTACTTCATTCGTGCTAATGTTTTTTGTTTTGGCTACTGCTCATCCCCCTTTAATAGAAGCGCGATGATTTTTATTTAGTCCGAATTTAGTTAAAATTTTAGATTATTACTGCAGTTACGATTTTATTTATAAGAGCTAAAAAATGTAAGTTAGTTCTTGTTGGTTTTATTTTTTCTTAAAATATATTTTTATTATATTCCAATGATTGCTTGTTTTTTTCAGATAGCAAAGAGTCGCCAATGCTGAATCCATATCCAAACTGGTCGGCCCATAAGCTTCCATCATCAGGTTACAGTGAACCACCGGAAATCGTATCACCTTTCCGAGTTCGCGCCGATAAATGCGGACGTCTGTGGGTTTTAGACACAGGCGTCGTTGACGTTTTGGGAAACTTCACCGTCTTATCATCGACTCAACTTCTCATTTATGATTTGCATAATGATGCCCTTCTGCGCAGATATGCTATTCCCAAAGAACAAACAAAGGAAGAGTCATTTTTTGCAAACATTGCTGTCGAGGATGAATCTTGTGAAAACGCATTTGCATATCTTGGAGATTTAGGAGGTCCGGGATTGGTTGTGTATTCTTGGAGACAGCAAACGTCGTGGAAAGTGAAGCATCATTACTTCCACATTGATCCGTTAGCGGGTGATTTTAACGTCAATGGCATCAAGTTTCAATGGCCTGATGGTTTATTCGGGTTGGCTCTCAGTGCACCAGGCAGTGACGGATTTAGCACATTGTATTTTCATCCGTTGTCCAGTACAAACGAGTTCTCTGTTTCGACAAAATATCTCAGAAATGAAACGTTAGCGATGAGTAGTTTCCATCAGTTTAAATCGTTGGGTAGTCGAGGACCGAATGGCCAGTCTAGCGTTTCATTCTTGGACAAGGATACAGGTGTTCTTTTTTATGCTTTGGCTAATTTGAATGCAATTGCATGCTGGAGAACAAGCATTCCCTCTTATACAATTGAATCCCAAGGAAGAATATATATGAGCAACGTAACAATGGTTTTTCCAAACGATATTAAAGTTGATATGAATGGAAATTTGTGGGTACTTTCCGATAAATTACCAAGATATATGTATTCCGAGCTGGACAAAAATGAAATCAACTTCAGAATTTTAACTGCAACTGTAAAAGATGCAATTCGGGGAACAGCTTGCGATAGTAAACTAATTGTTCCGAATGTCATAGGAAGAGCCGGATCTGTTTCAACGGGAAATAATAAAAATAAACAGCAAAGTAGTGATGGTGTTACTTTATCCAGCCATTTTCTGGTGCCATTGATTTGTACTTATTTACTATTAGTCAGAAAAATGTGACTCCGTTTTTAAACGTTATGTTTTTAAATTATGCGTCAGTACATGTAATGAAAAATGTTAACACTTACTCTTTAGTTTTCAATTAATGTTAAATTTCTCAAAATCTACTTTGCTATTTTTTGCAGAGTGATTTAATTAACTTCTAAATTTCTGTTAATTAACTCGTCTTCTGTTATAGAAATGTATTACTAGTTATATGATGTTTTGTAAAGTTTGTCCGTTGAATTTTTTTAATTTTTATTATTTTGTTTCGATTTGAATTAATTACAATTCATTAATGCTATTGGATCATTATTTAATTAATTCCATTAAAATGCAATAGCTCATTTTTGTTTCATCAATATTTTAAGTGTACGGTTGAAATAGTATGTCGGCTAAATTTTTTAGGTATAGCTGAACACTTAATGTAAAAATTAAATATTTGATTAGTTCTTTTCGATGCTTATTCGTATTTTAATTGTTTTGATGTACTGTGTGCTCTTTATTTTCTTTACACGTTTTTACGATGAAAATAATTCTCAGTGAAACGTAGAAGTACGAAAGTATGAAATATGTGTTAGCATTTTTTACCTTCACATGCTTTTAATGTCTCGTATAAGTCATGTTAAAATTTATTAAAAAGTGTTATTGAAAATCGTCCAAAAGTATATAAGTATTATATCTATATTTACAGTTACATTTAGCATGTGAATCGTATGATTAGATCAATAACCTTACCGAGTTTTCAGGTAAGAGTTTCAATTTTAAAGTAATATTTGTTCTACATTGTTGATAATTTATTAATATTTTTGACTAAATTGGTCACAGGCGGAATAAAGTACAAAAAGAAGAAAGACATAGGATAGGATAAAACGCATGTTGTATAATATTTTTTTGAAGTTTAACTTCTTTAGCGACGTATCTGTTTGAAAAAAGTAAAAATCGAGGGGAAGTAGAATTGTCCCCGAAAGGGGAAGTTAGTTTGTCTCCTAAATTACACGAAACTGACAAGGACAGAAATTTATAGCGTGTTGCTAAGTACATGTGTATGTGTAAATATTATTAATTAGTTTGACATAACAAAAAATTACACCTGGGAATAATATTAAAAACTAAAGAAGTTAAACTTCTTATGTGAGCTTATGAGATTGAGGCTCATTATGATTTTTTTTTTGTATATTTTGTTGCCATGCTTTATTTATTGTAGGGAAATGTGTGCGATTTTATTTTGAAAAAAATGTGTATAATGTGTATTGTGAATAAATAAAGTATTGTTGGAAAGTCGGCGACCTTTGTATGTATATGTTTAGAAGACGTGGGGAATGGTACTAATTTTCGGTCAAAGTTCACTATTTAAAATTTTACAATATTTTTTGATTTCGGGATGCCCCGAATCCAAAAAACATATTTTTTGGGAACAATCTGTAATTCATTTAGGAAGCGATTGAAGAAAACTATGAATACATCAAAATCGGTCAATCCGTTTTCTAGTGATGTCCTTACAATCAGAAAACGGGCAAAAAAATGTTGGCAATGGATATTCCCGTTTTGAGTATCCTTAAGAATATCCAAAAAAAATCCGCAAGAGAACGAAATTACGTTCGGAGGTGTATTGATTTGACATTCCGCTTTGGACATGTTTTGTTTCTGCGTTAGTTTTAAGTTACGTACTGCTTGTTTGGCCCGCGTCTCTCGGATTATAGATTTTCTGATTTATTATTTTATTTTCAATGACATTTATTGCAGAATATATTGCAAATTTATATTGATGTTTTTATAATAATAAATTATTGTAATAATATAGTGACGTGATTAAAAACTCAAACTATAGATAATATCTATTGATGGAAATGTGGCTAATCTCAGTTAAACGTCGTTAACTATTTACTTGGTACACATTGTTTTAAATAGGAGAAAAAATGATAAAGAAATTTTGGAAAAAATGCTTGACAGCGCCTACAAATGTGCTAAGATTTGTAGTATTGACGTTTTGTATAATTATTGCCATTTATCAGGTAGGATTCATAATTAAATAAATTTTGTGTCTTTGGTAGCTGCATATCAAATCTTGTATTTTCAATTGATAAAAAATCATTTAAAATTTACTTTCATATAAAATAGCCACTGTTTTAAAATATTATTGTCAATAAACTATTCATTTCTAAATTTTTAATGTCTCGGTTCTTTGGCGACTTGTTTTATAATTTTAGGAGTTACCTAATAAGTTTCAATAAATTCATTTGTAATATAGCTGGCCGAGTGTTTCGAAAAGCTACGAAATCCACCTGTATCGACGTATTCAAGCGTTGTTTACAACCAGTCCATGGTTTACCCAGCTGTGACAATTTGTCGTAATCCTTCTTATAAAACTGATGTATTAAAGGTAAGTGATAGAAAACAACAATAAAATTGTACGACTATGATTTTATTCCCGAATCTCAAAATCGTAGTAGTAAATTTTTTCTCTATATAGATTTGCATATATTTAAAAAATAAACTTGTATAAATTTGAAATGTGGCAGTATGTATATTTAAAAGACCGCGCACACTGTACCAACACGAACCAGAAAAGTCTGTTCATGAAGGTACTCATGTTAGTTAACGGATTAGCTCACACTAGACCAACACCCATAATCAACAACCAGTCGATCGCCTGCAATTTCTGTCTAGTCGTGTTGAACCGATCTAGTGTGCTAGTGATGTGTCGTTTTCATTAATAGAGTGATTTCAAAACCTTATTTTTTCCTGGTTGCTTCCTCTTCCTCCTCTTCGCACAGCATCGTCAAAATAAAAAAAATCTTCTACTTACTACTACTTGAAAATTGCAACATGTCTGCCGCCCACGAAACCTGCACTAAAAGTTGCTGGTTTGTGCTGGTATAGTCTGCGCGGTCTTTTGTACTGAATCTATATCATACTCTGATTAAAATAAGTTAACATAACTACAACTCTAAAGCACTATTCAAAATATACAGAATACTCCATTTGAAGTCACAAATTATCTATTGGTGTCTATTTAAGAAACACACGAAATTTCACCTTTACTATAGTTATAACAAACTGGCAATAACTCTGAAATCGTTGCATCCGTGTATAGCTGAAAGCAAAAAATTTACAAACAAACAATTTGATAGTGGCTCATGAGAGTGAATAATAGGCTAGCGTAATTTGGAAAATATTTAATTTTATTTTTAAAAGTAATTACGTAAGTATATGAGTTTCTTTAGGGTATTGGAACGGGAGCTTCTTAGCATTGTTTGCTTAAAATTCAATGTCGATCAGGAATTTTCATTTTTTACTTCCTAGTGTGTATCAACGTATATAGTGTAAAATTAAAATCAATCTTTTTAAGAAACACGGTTTATCTGATGATATCACCCATTCAAGTGAATGGTACAACTTTCCATGGGGAAACAAGTCACTCGACGACTTTTGGGACGAAGCTACTTTTGCATTAAATGAGTCGATTTTATTTTTTGGTTTGAACCATGAACATAAAAGTGAGTAACGCATCCTTGCTTAAATTGTTGGTTTCAGACCTGAATGATAGTCCGTTGAATTTTTTTAGATATAGCCGTAACTAGTACCATGCATCTTGATAATGGACGTTGTTTTACACTTCATCCACTGGTGACAACTTCCCAAGTACGACAAGAAGTTGGAATGGTCATTCTTTTGACTCATCATTTAGCGCCGTATTATCTTACCGGATGGAACATTTATATTCATGATAAGGATGTCACTTGGACTGGTGAGTAATTATTATTATTTTTTGACAAAAAGTTTTTCTTGAAAAAATCTGTTTTCTAGATACTATCAAATAATAATATACCTACATCAAAAATGCTTCGATGTATAATAATAATATCAATAGCAAATTATTCAAAAGTTTCAGAGAGAGACATAAAAATAATACACGGTGTTAGAGCAAACTATATAATGCCGCTGTTTGTTATTTATTACAGAAAATCCGCAACAAACTGACGGATTACTGGAGTACACTTTTTTAGGTATTGGTGAAGAACTGCACTTGAAATTGAGTGCACATCACAGAAAATGTATTCCTCATGATGATTTCAATTGTGGAGTTGAATTGCCAATTTCTCATACAGAGGTAATGCAATTCTCCTGCATGGAGTGTTTTCTTTTGTGGTAAAATTAATAACTCATGCGGTCACTTAAAAGACAAATTCTTCCATTAACATATTTCTCGAAAATGACTACTTCCCGTCTTGCACTTTCCTACTTTTGTACACATGGACGCGCCATGATTCTGTACGTATAATTTAGCATGACTAAAGTCATAGATAAACTAAAGTCACTGTAACCGAAAGAGAACTTCGATTGTGTATTTATATTATAGACTAGATAAATTACCAAAACAAATATCAGAATCCGTGATCGAAAAAAAAAAGTTTTTGGCTAAAAAAATATCGCCCGGGACATTAGACTCTCTAAGGCCTTTCTGAAATACTGTGCATTCTGAAATCTAAATTGTTCAAAAGTATAATATTAAAACTAAGTAAATATACTCCTGCTTTAAATCAAAGAATTAGTCGTACCAGTGCTTCGCCTGGGAACTTTTGTGTTCATATTGCCAAAACATGCACCGAGTAAGCTTTAAATTTCACCATTTTGTCAAAGAATTTTTTATCGCTTCTGAAATAATCTAGACGTAATTGAATTATATGTGTATTAATATTATAAAGAGGTAAAGTTCGTAAGTTTGGATGTAGGAGGTAATCTCCGAAACTACTCAAACATTTTTTCACCTATGTTTAGAACGGACCTTCTTTATATTAACGCGTTAAAATAAAAGCGCTTTTTGTGGATACCTACATGTTGGAGAAAGTTTCTATGCTTTTCACTTTGATGTAACTCGCCACTAGATCGTAGCGGCTATAGCAAATAAAATAGTCAACAAATATATTGTAATACGGTGGAGGCGAAGGCTTCACTACAGTTGTCGATACCAAGGCAAGATTATAGCATAGTGAAACCAAAGGCTCCATTCATGTATAAATCATTGTTTCAACTCAATCGCGTGCAGAGCCTCGGGTAGCGGCTATTCTATGTAGTCGGCTGCAGCATATGTCTATCTTTAATAAGACATTCTACAAATCCGAGCGTAGCCGGACCGGGCCGCTGGTATTAGATAGATAGATAATATGCTAATACGGTATCTCTTGTACGATAGACCACCTAGTGTGAATCATTTGATTTTCGTTTACGCTATTTTCTATGTCGAACATTTCATATTTTACAAGCTTTTTCTAACTTTGCTTATTAGTAAATTTCGGTCAATTCCTGTTATTCAATTTTGACTCACTCCTACATAACCGATCGATTTGAGACTTTGAACATGTATATGCAGTTCTAAAAATAACGGGGCAGATAAGCCAACTGACTGTGCACTTTATGATAAAAGCATGAAATTTGGCACACGTGTACCTTTTTATATTGTTAAAAATATATAGACATTGGGAGATGTGACATCTAGCTTCTGAAGGCTATGGAGGTGGTGAGACTACCCCCATAGATGTGTTTCTGTAAAAATTGTTCCATTGTTAGGATTTTAAAAATTTGGTTTTTACACATTTTCAGGTGTGTGAAAAGATCTAGCCAGAAAGTTGAGTGCTTTTGTTGCCTTGGAAATCAATGGCTAAAACGTAAAGTCCTTTTCGATAGATAAAATTAGCTCCCAAAATCAGAATACGTTTATTTATCCTATACGTCCGTGTTTGGGTCATATGTACTAAATTTCAACTTTTTTCGTACAGTAGATTCGGATAAAAAAGCGGTGACAGTTACGAGAGAAATCCAATAAGAATTCTATTATTTCATCGGATGTATGGAATCCTAAAAATTACCGCAAAAACCTTTTTATATTTTAGTTATGCACAATGGTACATAGTTATACTTTATATACACTTATATACATTTTACCATTATTTTACCTACAAAATGTATTGCCAATTACTTAGTACATAACCCAAAGAAAAGCCATACTACAAAAACTCGGAGACAGCAATCTATAATAAACCCGATATTGGCGTGCAAAGTGTTTGTTGGATTACCGCGATTCTTTTATATTTTTGTTTTTTAACGTTCTGCTAATATTCTACTACGACCTGCATGCCGGGTTTAATGATCTCTGCGTTTAATGAATACGTTTTCGAATTATTTTTTAGTGTGGGGAAAAATGTCGCTGGACAATGGATGTTGTTCCTGTAGCCAACTGTACAGCTCCTTGGCTACCTGGAATTGATTTACCACTTTGCAGTAATGCAACTGAATTCAATGAACTGATGGCAGCTTATAGACGGTACACTAAGTACGAACCTTCAATCTGTAATTGTGTACAACCTTGCATTCAGAACTTATACAACACCTACGTTGACGATCGAAGAACATTAACATTAAGTGGTAGAGACTCTATTAATAACATTTCTTTGGAAATGGCTCAATTTGATTTTGAATCGACTTATTCGAAAACTTTCGACCAGAAACTGAGTATTTTATTAGTGTATTTCAATTCGAAAATGGTTCAAACAACGGAAGATAAATACGGCTACGATTTAAATTTGTTTACTTCAGATCTGGGTGGTTCTTTGGGTTTTCTGTTAGGTTTATCTGTATTGAGTTTTATTGGTTTACTAGAACATATGTTGACATTGATTAAAAGTATTGCCAAATCTAAGCGTCGCGAATGGGTTGTTGATGATAATTCAGATTCAAGCAGTTTCAAACAATATCAAGATATGAAAACTGATCGCATGACCGGTGAAAAATATTAAAATTGTTCTTCACAATAATTGTGATATATTCATTTGTAAGAAACTTTTTATCAAATTAAAAAAAATCGGTTTATATTCAGGAATACCTACCCTAAATAGTTCCAGATGTACCTAGTAGTAAAATAAGTGCATTCAATTATTTAATTTATAACTAACAAAAAATGATTAATAGTATATTCCACCGTAAGGGCAGAAAGTTGAAATTCCTGCACTGCGCATAATATAATGTCCGAGGCAAAGCCGAGGACATCATGTTTCGCGCAGTGCAGGAATTTCAACTTTCTGGCCATATGGTGTATATTATTTTTCTTCATACCCGGTCGAAAGTACGGACTTTCGTATCAGTGTACACGACAAAACTGTTTCGGTTCGGCTTGCGAGTCATTCCAGCACTGCATAAATGTTAGGCTTTCGGCCTTAAAATCGAAGCCGAAAGTACATGCTTTCGACAGGGTATGAAGAAAATATTATATAATTATATAGAATAACCAGTATATGTAATGAAATTCAAATAAATAATAATTAATTAAACATAACTTAGTTTTACAGAATTAACAGAGATCGAGCTACTGTTAACCGTTCAACAAAACGTAATTTCAGTCCAATCTTTATTTGGCCGCGAGCTCCGTTCAACAAACGAACTCAGAATGTGTTATTTTCTCGGCAGTATTTTTGTCTTACACATTCAAGCTCGATTACATCTTTCTTTCTTTCAACTAAAAAACAAAACGTCTGCTGATATATGTTCCGTTTCGTTTCTTTAACGTACATTATTGTATTTCGATCTCTTTCGAATGCAACAATACCTAATAATAACTGACCGCAACTATAACTTTTAGAATGTGTAGTTTCTTATTTTACACATCAAACATTCAACATTTACAGAAATATAGTTGTGTGTAGGTGAGTACGAATTCTTAGGTGTTGATTCGATGGTGCGATAATTTAGGTGTCACTAATGTTTAATCACTTTGGCGCAAGGCAATTACTATTAATTGTTCACTAGATTTTGTGCATCGTTTACCTTCAAAGTATCAATTATAGATACCTACCTTTATACTTTCTTGGTTTTGTAGCAACAAAGTGCAAAACACAATAGCATATTTTTCAGAATAGAAATGAGCCCCGAGCTGGTCTTTATTTTATACTACAGAAAAATGTCGGATTGATCCCAGCCTTTATTAACATAATTTTTATATGGATAGCTTTTTTTCTTTTTAGCAATCCTTCGGCACCATAAGCTGTTAAGCGTTTGTTTGGTTCTGCCCATATCTGATAAAAATATGAAAACAACCTCAATGTTAAGTGAATTCTTCTAGGAAAACTGCATTCTTTATAAAATAACAGTGAACTTTTTTCTTCTTAGAAAATGATCAAAATATTGCGTATTTTTTTTTCAATATTTCCCCAAGAATTCTAAAATTTCCATTCGCGTGGATATCAGATTTAATGTCAGTTTTGAAATTTGGGTTTGGTAGTTAATATTGTATCAAGTTTCAACAAAATCGGCTCTGTAGAACGAAATTCTGGTAACGCGTTCTCTTGCCTAGGTACAAACAAAATACTCGAAAATTCTGCAAGAAACAAAATGACAGACAGAGGTTCCATTACAATTTATATCTTAGTATGATCAGACTAAAGAAATGAGATATGTATATATTCACAAAGACATTTAGCCGATCATCGGAAGTTTCACCTACTTTCTTTTATAAATGTTACATTACTCATGCGCGTCTTGCTTCCACGCTGCTATTTAAAGCTACTATACAGGCTGTAATTTTTGAAGATGCTCTCATTTCACAGGCCGATATGTGATTGTCACAGTATTATTATAACGACTGTTTTGAGTCGTTACGCGTGTAATATTCAACTTGACATAAGTTTATAACGTTTACAACAAATATTATTTCACTTTTTTAGTGTAGTAGATTATACTTGTAATATTTTCAATGATTTCTTTGTAAACATCTTCAAACAAATGGGAAATAGTTCAGGGAATTTCCAATACACAAATCAATCGTATATATATTAGAATCAATGTTTGAATTGCCGTGCACTAAAAGAAAAAGTCATCCGGCTATGATGTAATGTCGTAATTCTCTATTAAAAAGTCTACATCAAGCTAATTTAGAGCCGATGGAAAATATTATAAACACTTCTTTTCTAGGCGGTACTTTAACCCATAAAAAATAAAACTAGCGGTAGTAATACCTGTTTTTAAAAAAGGAAATAGCATCAATGTAACTACTGTCCCATCAGCTTGATATCTGTTTTCTCAAAAATTCTTGAATACATTATGTATAATATGATTGTAGATATTGGATAATTGGACTATAAATAAAAGAAAATTCTAAATTTTTTTAAATTATCCAATATCTACAAACATATTTAATATTATGGACAATAACAACTTGAATTATGTATAATAATCGTCTGGAAGCATTAAAAAAAAAAAATACTGTATCAAATAGTCAGCATGGCTGTGTGAAAGCACGCTCTATTAATTCTGCGATTTTTGATTTTCTGATGCATGCATTAAAAAGTTTTAAGACTGCGTTGATCACGACGTATTAATTGGCAAACTATCCGGATGTGGAATTAGAGGATGGGTTCTGGAATGGATTAGGAGATATCTCACAAATTGGCAACAATACGTGAGAATTAGTAAGCGATAATGGTAACTGCAATTCGGATTTGAAGACGATTGCTATGGATGTGCCACAGGGTAGTGTTTTGGGTCCATTGCTCTCATTTTCTATTGTAAATTACAGACGCTCGACAACAGAGAATATCAGGTGAAAATAGTCGATATTTATGGTCAGTGATAGATTTATCATATGGCATCGACCTAGGGCATCACCATAGAGGGGTCATCACAAAAAGAGATTAAAAGTCGAGAAAACAATATTTCAGTCACAAAAATATATTTTAAAATTCGTAACTATTTCACTTTGAATAACAAACCAACATAAATGTTTGTTTATATGAATTTAGTATATTTTTTCTCCTTATTTTGTTTTTTTATGAATAAATGATTATATCTATTCCTTGGAAGTGAATATATCTAACAAAGAAAAGAGAAAAACTAGAACATTGTTCACTATAAAAATCTAAGGCAGCAAAAGTCGTTGATTATGATAAAAAGGTGATGTTACAATAAAATAAGTAAGAACCATTTTTAATATGAGAGGGTCTATCCTGACGCCAAATTACCTATCTTGGCTTTATATTTTTTGTAAATCTTTGTAAAAAGTGTTTATTTGAAACTATTTCACTGTTTCATAAGTTTGATTGGTTTTAAATGGAGCAATTCCAGAAGTCCATAGGGAATAAGCTATACATAAAATTACTTAATTATATTATTTTGATGAAAGAAAGAGATGTATAATTAACACATAACATTGAAGTAGTTTATTTGGATCGCCCGCTAAGTTTCTGGCAATGTCCATCGTGTAGTAAATTTATCTGCAGTGGTTCTGGCAAATGTACATAATTATACAAGGTAAGTAACAATACATAATAGCAGCTAAAGGCATATTTTATGTTTTACAAAGTATAGAAAATAATAATATTATTTACCTACATAACTGGATATTATTTTTTTAATTTATAAATCATTATGGTCTGTTTGAAGAATTCAAAGGATAACAGAATAATTAGTCTAATATATAGTCCAAGCTCGGAACGTACAAAAGTCTATTGGACAACACTTTTAATATTTTATTATTGCATTTAACAGATAATATAATGAAAAACATCAAATCACTGGCAGATCAATTCAATGTTTTTTTCTTTATAATAATTATTGTTTAATAATTTATACAGATTATGGTGAAGTATCAATATTCAATTATTTACAATTATCATCATCTGTCTTGCAGTATGCAGATCCCTCTCGAAATGGATAAATGTTCAATATGAGGTAAATGGCGTATACGGGTTTATTAGGATTTATGTTTTCGACTATGAAAACGCAGATTTATATTTTGACCCAGTTTGTATGGTTAAAGTTTAGAAATTAGGCAGCCTTTCATTGGCACACATAATGTTCTATAATCTCTTTGATTCCGGATTGATTGACGTTTAATCACGTGATTAGTTAATTTAACAATATTTCAAGGCTTATTTCACCTTTCTTTTTTTAAATTTTTGTTTAAAATTGTTATCTATAAATCTGTCTCGAAAAAGAAATCAGTGCCTATAAATAAAATTTTCTTTTTACACCGCTTCGATCCAAATAAGAAAGGTTCTCATCAAAACTGGAGTAAGTCTTCGAAAAAATTTACGTTCACGATGGCAAAGATCTGTTCAAAGACTTATTACTGTATTTGCCATATGGCAACATACACTATTGGCGTCGGTCGGATGGCGGGACCAAAATTTCTTGACGTTTTATGACCTCCTGAACACATTGGCACCATTTTTAAAAATGTGTATATATATATATATATATTTATATACGTATATATATATATATATATATATATATATATATATATATATATATATATATATATATATATATATATATATATATATATATATATATATATATATATATATATGTGTGTGTGTACGGGCAATAACTTTCGAAAGAGTTAATTGATTTTAACGAAATTTTGCCCACGTGGTGAAATCCATCACCGCAAGAAGCCTGTTTAAAATGGGCGTAATCGGGCTATTTTAAGAGTAGTTTTTAGGGGTTGAAAAATGTTTTTGGGCCCCAAAATACCGAAAAAATTCTCAGAATCGTTTCAAAATTGACATTTAACCCGTTAGTAGCAATTAAAAAGTGCCTCTAAAATTTTAATAAAATCGGCTCAACAGGACCGGACTTACAAATTTTTTGAAAACATTAATTTGCAGATAGTGACTTATTTATTGAAGGGTGTATTTAATTCGGTGTAGACGTTAGATTGATAATAATATTACAATTAAGAAAAAAAATGTTATTTTAAGGGGTTATTAAGGGGTTAATTTTTTTATTTTGCCCAAAAACAAACTTAATTTCACATAATAAAAGTATAAAACCACACGGCCCTATACAAGCAAATACACTATATTGTCGGCAGAGTTTTGGCACTGCGACCCGGGTTTTTTTATTTTGTTAAAATGCTATTTTCACGTCAGTTTTCCATAGAGGGGTAAATTTTTAAATAATTATGTTTTAAATATCATCAAACTCGGTCTAGCTGTGTTTGAATGATATCGGTGCAAAGAAACAAAACGGTCTATAATAACTGGGTAAGTAGTGATATTATCTTTTAGTTAGTTCTACCAGAATTATCGTTGCAAATTTTGAGTGGAAATGTTTATCTCTGCCAACTAAAAAAATATTACAGCAATTAAAATCAAAAATCGTGATTCATAGCTTTAATAAAAGTACTATATCATACGTGCCTTTGGATTTAAGCCATTCTAGAGTATTTATTAGATTATTAATCCTAGTTACGTTTGGTCTAATAAAATCTTAGAAACGATGGTCTTAACAATATAGTCACCTGCACTGCAGTTATAGGTGACTACGACGTCACTGCGACGCTTCGTCCTTTCGAGCTTAAACAAAACCTGTTCCGCGAAAGATACCGAGAAGCGAAAGTTTTGGTCATCTAATGGTGATTACTAGCAGTTGCTATCATTTAGATATCGCGGCGCGTGGCGTGAAGGGCAAAGAGAGAAAGAGATTGTAAATTATAGACACAAGATAAGTTCTTTAGCGTTTGTGGTGGTGGTGGAGCCTTGAAAGGGCAGCCTGAGAAAATATCATTAGTATTATTTTTATATGAGAAAACTGAATTGCTAAAAATCTATGTAGGTATGCGTTGGAATATTAAACAATGTTATTTAACTAATAAAAAATTGAAAATTTGCTTCCTGGTACTGATGATATAAATCGTTACATTATTTGTTGATTAATTCGAGACTATTTTTCTGTCATTTTTCTTTTTTAACGTTGACAGCGTATGTTAATCCGCTAACTAGATACACATTTGTATATCCTGTTTATAGTGTAAGAAAATAAATCAAAATTGTGTATGTAAATACATATGAAAATCTATAAACATTAGAAAATTGTTTTAAATTTATATTAAAATATGAACGTTTCAAAATTTTTCTTTCAAATTTTATGTGGAGTTTATTTTTGACCTTGACGGACGGTATTCTTTTTTGTTTTAAATAACTGGACTAGAACTACAAATAGTATAGTTTTGACTTGGCAAATGTGTAACGTTTTATATTTTAAATATAATTGTTTTGAGCTAGCGACAAATAAAAAGAATATTTTTAGAACAAAGATGATCCTTCTTAAGTTTTGTGTTCCGTAATAGGCGTAGAACTGGCGACAGTTTTTCTACGTAAGACAAAATAATATTTAAAATACCTGTCTACATGTCTGTAAGTCTGGGAGCCTTATACGGTGATCAGAAAAATCCATTCAAACTTAAATTATATATTCAACATTTATATAATATATTTGATGCAAGTTATTGACATGAGAAGGGGAAGGTTTGCCAATAACTTGTAATAAAATGTTACCAATATAGCTGGAGGACAGATATGGATACATTTATGAGCAATATTTGACAGATCGAATGTACAAAAAACCCGGGTCGCAGTGCCAAAACCCTGCCGACAATATAGTGTATTTGCTTATACAGGCAGTGTGTCTTTATTACACGAACTTAAGTTGGTTTTTGGGTGAAATTAAAAATTTGACTCCTTAATACACCCCTTAAAATAACATTTTTTTTCTTAACTGCAATATTATTATCAATCTAACGTCTACACCAAATTATCTACAAATTAGTGTTTTCAAAAAATTTGTAAGTCCGGTCCTGTTGGGCCGATTTTATTGAAATTTTAGGGACACTTTTTAATTACTACTAAAGGGTTAAATGTCAATTTTGAAATGATTCTGAGAATTTTTTCGGTATTTTGGGGCCCAAAAACATTTTTCAACCCCTAAAAACTACCCTTAAAATGGCCCGATTACGCCCATTTTAAATAGGCTTCTTGCGGTGATGAATTTAAACACGTGGATCAAATTTCGATAAAATCAATTAACTCTTTCGAAAGTTATTGCCCGCACACATATATATATATATATATATATATATATATATATACGTATATAAATATATATATATATATACATATATATATAAACATTTTTAAAAATGTTGCCAAAGTGTTTAGGAGGTTATGAAACGTCGAGAAATTTTGGTCCGACCTCTAGGTCCCGCCATCCGACCGATGCCAATAGTGTATGTTGCCATATGGCAAATACACAAAAAAACTAAGAAGATGAGAGTTGTAGAGAATTTTCTTCATCAATCAACAAAGAACAACGATTACTGAGATATTTTGAATGTACCAAAAAAAAGTCTAAAAATGTCGTGGCTTTTACTCTTTTACCCAACCTTTTGCTAGGTAACTTATATTTCTCTTGGACAGAGGTCACCTGGAAATACCTATGTTCTCCCAACAAATTATTGGTGAGGAAATAAATAATCCCCGGTATGTTGGTGTATTATTCCTTGTTTGATTAAATCATTAGTCATAAACATGTAATTATTTCAAATTGATTAATTTTGAGTTTGAACTCTTTTCGTCAACTTATAGATTTTTATAGACACATTTTAGTGTCGTTTAGAGATACTTAGTTCGTATTAATTTTAAGATACATTGACTGTCTGTCCAGTGTGTAAAAACAGACCTATTATCTAATTTAATCCAAGGCACGATTGCATAGGCAGCTAAAGAAGCGGCCAACGATAGATAGCCGCCTGTCTGTGATGTGTGCCGTTGTTTGTTCGATCATTTATTCCCTATTTTGTTTGCAACCACTAACATTGAAACAAAGAATCGTTTCTTTGTTGCAATGTTAAATGCTTTAGAATTTCAAGGCTCGTCTATAAGAAATCTATGCCGATATTCAAGAAGGGAGACATTCATAGTGTTAATGATTATCGACCGATATCCATCCTCCCGATAATGTCCAAAATATTTGAAAAAGTAATAAAGACTAGGCTAATTGATTTCCTAAATAAATATAATTTATTAAATGATAGTCAGTTTGGTTTCCGAAACGGTCTATCGACAATTGACGCCATTATGCTTGTTATAAAAAATATAATATAGGCTTTTGAGAGCGGGGTTTAAGTTGACGCAGATTTCTGCGATCTGAGTAAAGCCTTCGACAGTGTATCGCATGATATTTTGCTTTCAAAATTGTCGTATTATGGCATAAGAGGTACCGCACTAAACGTATTTAAAATCTTATCTAACTGATAGACAACAACAAGTTATCATCAACAATACATGATACGACAATTTTGAAAAAATCTATATCGACGTGTGATGCACTGTCGGAGGCAGAAAAATGGTTTTATCTCAACAACTTAAAAGTCAACAAAGACAAAACAGAGCATGTCAAGTTTTCATTAAGCTGCGACCAGACATGTGAGATTCGCCAAGCGCTAATCGCCTAGTGCCGAGTGCTTGGCTTCGTATTCGGCAAGTAGTGAGCATGTTTATACAGACATGGCGGCTCTGTTTAAAAGCGTCGTAAGCGTCGTTTTCTTCGGGAACAGCGAATATAGCCGAGTGCAGTGCGAGCATCCATTTGGTGCGAATCAATATTTTTAATCATGGACAACAATGATGAAATTTGCACAAGTATTCTCGTATTCGTGCACTTTGAAGTGGAGAGGCGAGCATTAATACTCGTCGCTCGGAGATGTACGAGCACCCATCCTCACTACTCGCTATTCGGCGAATAATCGGCTCGGCATTCGGCGAATCCCGCATGTCTGGTCGCAGCTTTAGAAAAAGGCACGATAATTCATACAAAAAACATAAAATTTCTAGGGATATATCTTAATAACACTATCGACTGGTCGTTTCACGTCCAGTGGGTTTGTGATAAATTATCGTGCATAATTTTTGCTATTAGGCAGATCGTAGAGGTGGCGTCAACTGAAGCTGTGATCTCGGCATACTGTGGTATGTTTCATAGCGTAATGATGTACGGAATTATATTATGGAGTAATTCTCCTCACGCATGCAAAATCTTTAAACTTCAAAAAAAATTGATAAGAATAATAAGCAAAGTCAAATATACTGAACATTACGCTCCCCTATTTAATATTTATAAAACATGGCATTATGTCATTGCCTTCTGTGTATGTATCAAAGTTTGATATATTATGTAAAAACAAACATGGACCGCTTCGAAAACCATTCATACTATCATAGTTATAACACTAGAACAAAAAGTGCAATTTGTCTGCCACGAAGAAGGCTACATATATCCCAAACTGCCTCAGACTACATGGCGAAAAAGCTATTTAACAGGCTGCCAGAGTCAATACAGGTTTTACCTATAAAAAATTTTAAAAATAAGCTCAACAGTTTTTTTAAAAAAAACTGTTTTTATAGCATAGGTGAATTTCTGACGTTTTGTAATTACAATTTTGACTTGTAATCAATGTGATATTCAAATAAAAACTATTCTATTCTATTCTATAGTCTCAGGTTGTATCCCGAGAAGGGGGTCGTCGTCTCACGTATAAAAAAACTGATAATTTTGAACTGTTCAATAATCCCTTATACATAAACAAACAAACCGTGAGGTGGGTCGTTCATTAGGATTCTACAAGTGTGGCTCTTGAGGTTTACACGACCAACTTCCCAGTATGATCAATACTAGGTAAATATTAAATATGTAGATTATAGATTTTCAACAAATTAGACTCGAAAACATTTTTAAAAAAAATTCTAAAATACACTTTTTTGCAGTATTTTAGTTTAAACAAAAAAGCGGCGAAAGATATTTTGTTAAAATTTTTTTCGAATCATTCTGACGTTAATAAGCTTCGATTAGCACCATAAGAAGATCGATATTATTTTTTATTCGCGAGATTTCATATAATATTCGCCTTTTTTGCAGTATTTTTATTCAAATAAAAATGGCTAAACCGATTTAAAAATGGATTATATTGACGTCAATATTCTTCGATTGGCACTATAACAACGTTGATATCGTTTTTTTATTCTCAAAACTTCGTGTAAAATCCACTTTTGTGTAGTCTTTTTGTTTAAAGAAACGGCTTGACCGATTTTGATAAAATGCCATTCAGATCAATATAACGTCAACACGCTTCGATTTATACCCTAACGAAATCGGTAGTTTTTATTCGCCAGATATTGTGTAAAATCGACTTTTTTGGAGTCTGTTTGGTTGAAAAAATATCGACTGAACCGATTTTGAAAACATTTCTTTCAGATCATATTTACGTTAATACGCTTAGATTGGTACCCTAACGTCGTCAATATCATTTTTTATTCTCGAGAGATTTCTGGTTCTTATTTTTTCGAGACAAGATTTAAATATAATAAATAAAATCTAATATTGAGAACAAACATTTTCACGACGAAAACTATTTTCGTAAATAAACGTGTGGATACTTTGTTTACATAATTCTAAGAAATAAAACTAAAAAGTGTATCACGGAAAGATATTTTAGAGAAAAAATGAGGATTTCTGTATAAAGATTGAATCATTAACATATAAGATGCTTTTGTAGTGCGGAGCAGTCTTGAGAAATAATCACCTTGTTGAGTTAAGGGTAGAGAGTTACACTGCATGAGAGGTGAAGCGTTTTGATATATTTTAACAATGCTTGCTGTGTAACACAAGTAGGCTTGCCAACTTTAAAATACAAATTTGCGGGAAATAATGATTTCAAATGCGGGACAAGGGTTTAAAAGCGGGATCCAACTAATTTTATTTAGAATACAAAAAAACGTGAAATTTTCTTTACTAATCAGGATGAGAAGTAAAATAAAACACCTTGTTAGATTAATAATAGTCAATATTTACTAAAAAAAACAGTTATAGTGTAATTTTGACTTTATTATGAAAACTATAAATTACTTTTTAAATGCGTATTTTTCTTGACATTTGGCACTTTTAAGGACTTTTTTTATTTTTAAGTACAAAATTGTAAAAATCTTTGCATCGATAAGAAAAATTTACTTGTAGCTCTGACTTTACAGAATCCACATGAAGATGATTTCACGTGTCTGTCCAGGCATTATTTACATAGCGAGAAGACTCTGCGGCTGCATTAGAACACGGAATAGATGCAATGTATTTAGCGTCCACCGAAAAGCGGGATATTTAGTGTCCCGCACACACCCTGAGCGGGACGTCTCGTTAAGGGTATCAGAAACGAGACGTCCCGCGTATAGCGGGACGGTTGGCAACCCTAAACACAAGTAACATGATGTTATAATTTCAGGCTTTATTGTTGGTAGTTTTTTTTTTGTAATTAAGTGAAAAAAATTGGTTTACTTAAATTCTGCTGCACGTTTGGCTCATTAATGCAAATAATAATAAAAGCGTAAGTTTGTAATTGTAAACTTTTAAGAAAATAGCGATTTAGATTTATAATTCGTTATAGGTATATTTATTAGTAGGTTTTTATGTTGGTCAAATTCCAAACAATTATAGAACCTAATCAGATGTTTTCCAATAAACAGGTTTATTACTAAAAATCGAGCCTGTAGAGGAGATAATCAGTACTGAGAGCGAAGACTTTTACTCACTGGGTAACTCTTATATCGGTGTAAAAAGTGTCTTCTTTTAAGAATGAATGTGTGGTCAATCTCAATCTCTTCTCAGACTAGTAGAAACACATTATACCACACGCAACTCTACCCTCCTTACTCAGTAAGCCGAAAAACAACCACAATGATATATTATAGTAGAGCACTGACACATAGTTTTTGTAGTTACAAGTCTAAAGTCAGTATTCTCAGTCATTGACTTCCTCGGAAGCTGCCATATAACTGTGTGTTTGTTAGTTAAATTCTGGAACTCTTTGGACTGTTTGCACCTAGTTTTAGCAATTACAGGTCTAAAGTCAACAGTCCAAAGAGTTCTATAACAGTTGGAAGAATTTGAACTAGAGCTAGTTCATAACTCCACCAATAAACACATTTGAAATATCATCGCACTGCGGGTAAATGTCCTTAAAGAAACGTTCAAGTATTACATAACAATTTTTTCGCTGTTTGCGAATCCGCCCCTACTCCATCATAACTATCATAAGATTTTCATAAGCCTCCACCCCCCTCTAATCGTGTTACGTAGCATTATAATTTAGTTCAGATGAAGCGCTAAGCAATTATAGGAAAGCTTAATATACTAAATCACTGTATTTTTTAATTCCTTAAAATAATGAAACGTAACATTATGTCAATACCCTATTACCCCTTAACATAATAGTAACGATGAATATAATCTCCCTTCGTGAAAAAGGTTACTTAATATTTGAACCTTTCCTACACTCTAAGGCAATATAAAGTTACAAGATCATGTCTATATAGTGTGTTCTATAAGTATTTCGAAATATTTCAGGAGATGATTCTTTAGATTATTCTAAGAGAAAAAGTTTGCGTAAACTTAGGTCTAAAAATGCTTACCCGATGAATTTGAGCCGTACAAACACTAAACAAGATCAACAGTAGGCTACCGAACGTTTTTTTAAGTAAAAAGTTAAAAAATACAAAATAAAACTTACGTATCGAGCACAGCATTGCACTGTGAGGTTTTTTTTCAATAAAAAAGAGATTTTTTTTTGTTTCTGAATTCTTTCAGTCACGCCTACGATTCCATGTTAAAAAGAAGAGAAGGGTGGCAAACATGGAAGGTGGACATTTTTTATAACTGTACTTTGATTTTTGTGAATATATTGATTCTTTTTTTATATTTTTTGATCTCTAACTGAAATAAAAAACACTCGCTAGCCTATTAATGATGTTATCCCATTTTTGTAGGGCTCTAACTCAGCGAGTAAGCATTTCCGGACCCATATTTATTTACAGGAATATTTTTTCTTAGAATGATCTACGGAATCGCCCCCTAAAGTCTTTTGCAATACTTATGGAACACTCTGTATATTTTGTGAGACAACATATTCTAGATGTCGTACTACAACTTTGTGGCCCCAGCCCCAAAAGTTTCTTGTTCTAGTGCTGATGTAGGTGTTGTCAACTGAATAGACACTCGTGAGAATACAATGTCTAACTAAAAATAATTCTATCAGCTCGAGGTTCTTTTGCAAATCTTGATGAGCGTCATTCCAAATGGTCTTTGTTCTAAATGTTAATTACATATTTTATTTTGAATTAGAAACGAGTTGACGACTTTTGTGCCATTCCGGTTAAAATATTTGAAAAACGTTTGTAACTTATATTAATTTTTATGCGAGTAAGACGCATTTTTAGAACGATAAACAGCGTTTAATTTTGCTTCTAAATAATTTATTTTTCTCTTAACTAAATCCAGATTTTTATTTTTGATATAAAAAAAGCTGAAAATCATTTATCATCAAGTTTTATAAATGTACAGTGAGCGTTTTTTAAAGTGCAACATAGGGACACGACATACACCACCATGATTTATTCTTTTCTCTCAGGGAGAGACAAATCGAGAAGAAAATCATTAAATGATAATCTGATTATAATAAATAGATATGATTCTAATTCGATTCTCTATACAATTATATACTTTTGGAATTGGTTTTCACCTATAATTTACTTTGAGATAATCTGAACAAACATAATAAACATGGTTGGACACAAGGGCGTCGCCAGCGTTTGAGCCAGAGGGGGGCAGAAGGATGAGAAAAAACAAAAATTTCAGATTTTTGAGGGTTAAGATATTAAATATTGACACATTTATTAAATCCTTAAATTTGATTTTAGTTTCAGAGTGATTCTGCTGAACGCTACATTTTATTACTTACTTATTCTGTGACATTAGGCAGGAAAACTTATAACTTAAAAAAATCCCGAGCCTCTAGGGAGGGGCAGCTGCCTCTACCTGCCCCCCCCTTGCCGACGCCCCTGGTTGGACACAAAAGCGAACTAAACTAATTGTACACTTAATAATAAAAGCATGAAATTTGACACACGGGTACCTCTTTATATTGTTAAAAGATATATTTTATACTTTGTTAACGTCTGTATTTATTAAAAATAAAAAACCCGGGTCGCAGTGCCCAAACCCTGCGACAATATAGTGTATTTGCTTGTATAGGGCCGTGTGGTTTTATACTTTTATTATGTGAAATTAAGTTTGTTTTTGGGCAAAATAAAAAATTTAACCCCTTAATACACCCCTTAAAATAACATTTTTTTCTTAATTGTAATATTATTATCAATCTAACGTCTACACCGAATCAAATACACCCTTCAATAAATAAGTCACTATCTGCAAACTAGTGTTTTCATAAAATTTGTAAATCCGGTCCTGTCGGGCCGATTTTATTAAAATTGTGGGGACACTTTTTAATCCCTACCAGAGGATAAAATTTCAATTTTGAAACGATTCGGAGAATTTTTTCGGTATTTTGGGGCCCAAAAACATTTTTCAACCCCTAAAAACTACCCTTAAAATGGTCCGATTGGGTCCATTTTAAATAGGGTTCTTGCGGTGATGGATTCCAACATGTGGGCAAAATTTCGTTAAAATCAATTAACTCTTTCGAGAGTTATAGCGCACACACACATATATATATATATATATATATATATATATATATATATATATATATATATATATACATATATATATAAACATTTTTAAAAATGGTGCCAAAGTGTTTAGGAGGTTATGAAACGTCGAGAACTTTTGGTCCGACCCCTAGGTCCCGCCATCCGACCGACGCCAATAGTGTATGTTGCCATATGGCAAATACACTAATAAAATTAAGCGACTAATGACAGACAATTGAAAAAAATTAATTGTGAACAACGTTTCAGTCCAGATTTTGACTTTCTTACGGTTCTTAAAGAAAAAATATATATTATGAGATATGTGAATTCAATTTGAAAGATAGAGAAAATTCATTATTTAATTTTCACTATCTTTCAAATTGAATTCACATACTTATGTCATAATATATATTTATTATATATTTTTACTTTAAGAACCTGAAGAAGTCCGAATCCGTACTCAAACGTTGTTCACTATTAAATTTTTTCAATTATCTGTCATTAGTCGTTTATTTTTATTTATGTTAAAAAAAGAGATAGATATTGAGACACGTAACATCTGGCCTCTGAAAGCAATGTGGGTGGTAAGACTACCCCTATAGGTGTGATTCTGCCAAAATCTCAAGAGCTATTAGATATATACAGAAAAAAGCTTCAAACAAGTATTGATTCTTTGTTAGATCTTTTAAAATTTGGCTCTATACAGTTTTGGATATGTAAAAACGTAGAGCCAGATAAACGGCCAGAAAATCGAGTCCTTGTGTTGCTTTGGAAATTAATGGCTGAAACATAATGTCCTTTTCGGCAGCTCTATTTATCATGTTCTTTGTCGAATTGTAAATTGATATTACGGGTTTTTGTCTCATATCGATATCTTCAATAATTGAAAATATATGTTGAAATTATCAAAGAGTTTTACATATTTTTTTGACACGTGCGACGAATACATTCTATACCGAATAAAAAAAAATCTGTCTAGGAATCCATAGAAAATGTAATGCTCTAAGTCTAAACGAAGATTTTTATCCTATTTTGATATACTGAGAAATTTATAAGTTAAACGCATTTAAGTTCAGGCAAATTCAATTAAACATTGCCAAATTAAAGAAAAAAATGCTATAATTTACAATTTTAAATGTTTTTATACTTGAACGTTTGTCAACTTATTGAGATGAAACAAAAAGCGTTGCTTAGGGCAGTACATTTTCTATGGGTTCCTAGACGGATTTTTTTAATTCGGTATAGAAGGTATTCATAGCACGTCTCAAAAAAAAGTAAAACTCTATGATAATTTCAATTTTGACTGCGTACTTATATCTTTCCAATAAATCAGTTATATTTCTTAATTTTATGTTGGCACAAGTGTTGCACTTTAATATAGTTAAGAGCGTGTTGTTTGAGAAATTTGCTGTTGCAAAGAAAATATTTATTTCACCATTGGCAGCATTTATTTCTGTAATTACTATACGAATTAAGAATTAATGAACGGAAACCAGGCGAGCATCGCTGTACCTGTTATTAAATTCTAAACTTTGCTAGTCCTAAATACTTATTTGAAAAAATAAAAAAAAATATCGTTGCTTACCAGAAATACTTGAGATGTAATCAAATAAATTGACCATACTGTAATAGCACGATATATCATGGTTCTTTTATTTATAACGCCACAAAACACCATAATATGCCATACTATATCCAAAGCCCTACTACAAAAACGCGCACACCTAAAAAACTTTTAATACTTAATACTGCTTTATCCAGGAAACAGAAAATTTCGTGAAGACTTATTAGTGTATTTGCCATATGGCAACATACACTATTGGCGTTGGTCGGACCAAAATTTCTCGACGTTTCATAACCTCCTAAACACTTTGGCACCATTTTTAAAAATGTTTATATATATATGTATATATATATGTATATATATATATTTATATACGTATATTTATATACGTATATATATATATACGTATATATATATATATATATATATATATATATATATATATATATATATATATATATGTGCGGGCAATAACTTTCGAAGGAGTTAATTCATTTTAACGAAATTTGGCACACATGTTGGAATCCATCACCGCACGAAGCCTATTTAAAATGGGCCCAATCGAGTCATTTTAAGGGTAGTTTTTAGGGGTTGAAAAAAGTTTTTTGGCCCAAAAATACCGAAAAAATTCTCAGAATCGTTTCAAAATTGAAATTTAACCCTTTAGTAGCAATTAAAAACTGCTCCTAAAATTATAATCAAATCGGCCCGACAGGGCCGGTTTACAAATTTTATGAAAACACTAGTTTGCATATACGAATTTACTTACTGAAGGTCGTATTTAATTTGGTGCAGATGTTGGATTGATAACAATATTTCAACTAATAAAATTATTATTGTAAGGGGTGTATTAAGGGGTTCAATTTTTTTTTATTTTGTCCAAAAACAAACTTAATGTCATTTAATAAAGCCACAATACCTGTATTAGCAAATACACTATATTGTCGACAGGGTTTTGGCACTGCGACCCGGGTTTTTTTATTTTTGCTTGTTCTCTTTTCCTTTTTCTAATTGATTGGTACTTAATAGTCTAATCGTAAATTTTTACTATATAATTTATTTAAAATATAAAAATTCAAGTTGGTAGAACGGTAATTGGCTCGACTTTGACAAAATAAAGATTATATTCCATTCTATGCAATTTGACGTCATAAATGGTCGTTTTAAAAAGCCATATTTGATATATATCGAGACAGGTTCGTGACGAGTTAATGTGCCTAGGCAGTAGACTATAGTGTGAAAAAATAACCATAGCGTACGTGTGAATTATCAGTATCTTAAACATTAATATTAGGAAAAATACCCACGTTGCAATTTTTATTTCATTCACAGTATACACATAGTTGTCTGTTTACATGTAAGATCATCTACAGGATTTACGCAAATCGGTAAAAATAGCTCTTAAAATATGTATTTTTGAAAAGAACGAGGCAAATTCCAATTAAAATATCAAGCAACAGAGTGAATTACTCTCATCTCTTCACAGTAGATTCATTCATATATCGCTGGCGGTCTGGTTTGTTATTAACTTATTTCAGTTTTAACAGGCCTCAGTTCTAATTACACGTAATATAATTAATATGTTCCTCAAAGACTTCAAATACTTTAAGTAGAGAGTCGTTTCAAAATTAACAGATATATGTTTTTCAATGTGAATAATAATAATTTACTGTTCAAATATATTTTATAAATTATAGTTCCACGCATTAATAAATATTTATTTTTATTTAGTCTAGCAGCTCTTTTATGAAATGTTAGAACATAATATCTACTGCAGAAAATGGAGGCACGACGTAGTCGTTCTCAGCAGACGATTATATTAGAAAATTATAATACATAATTAGGTAGGTAACTGAACTATACAGTTGATTGTGAATTAAATTTATTCTGAAATAAAATATAACTACAAATAAGTGAAAAAATTATGATTTAACATAAGAATTTTTCTCAGATTTTGCCTCAGAGAATCACGAAGGGTTTATAAACTAGTTATTTGAAAATAGCTAGAAAACTGTATCAAAAAACGCACATCGTAGCGTCGTTTTGGAAAGTAACAGCTAAAATGTGGAGTTTAAATTGTAAAACCAGATTTTTATAGAGCAACGAACGTCCTGAAACATGCTTATGATTTACGGCTATACCTGCCAAGGTTCTCAATAAAGCTTTTTGGTTGTGAACAAGGGCTGATTTTACATTTTGGTGCCTTAAACTGTAAAAGCTATGCCACATTTTTTTAGAAGTGTCATTAAATATTTCCTACAAAAATATTAAAGTATCGTATAAATAGCTCAATTTGTGTTGTTCCAGTTATTAGTGTATTTGCCATATGGCAACATACACTATTGGCGCCGGTCGGATGGCGGGACCTAAGGGTCGGACCAAAATTTCTCGACGTTTCATAACCTCCTAAACACTTCGGCACCATTTTTGGAAAAATTATATATATATATGTATGTATGTATGTATATATATATATATATATATATATATATATATATATATATATATATATATATATATATATGTGAGCACGATAACTCTCGAAGGTTTTATTCAATTTGAACTAAATTTGGGTCACACGCTGAAATCCATCACCGCACGAAGCCTATTTAAAATGGGCCTAATCGGACCATTTTAAGGGGTGTATTTAAGGGTTGAAAATAGTTTTGGGTCCCAAAAACACCGAAAATATTTTCGGAATTCATTCAAAATCGAAACTTTACCTTGTAGTATCAATCAAAAGGTGCTCCTAAAATTTTAAGAAAATCACCCCGACAGGACTGGACTTATAAATTTTATGGAAACGTTTACGGTTAGAAAATTATACTTACTGAAGACTGTAGGTATATAATTTTGTACAGATGATGAATTGATAAAACAGAGACGAAATATTGAAATTAAGAAAAAAATATTATTTTAAGGGGTGTATTAAGGGTTTCCAATTGTTTTATTTTCTCCAAAAACAAACAAATTCGTATAATAAAGTCACACTGCCTGTATTAGCAAATACACTATATTTTCGGCAGATTTTTGGCACTGCGACCCGGGTTTTTTTATTTAGATACATTTATGAAGACAGAAAACAGTATACAACCATGAGGTATATTTTACATCTTCCACATTGTGTGGTGTAGCTCTCCAAATCTTCCGCCTCTAAGATTTGCTGCTTAACGTTCTAATTTACGGTCTTATTGGTGAATTCGTCTCTGACGATGTAACAAAAAATGTTGTTCATTTTTCGTTTCAAGGGTTTACCTGACTTACTGTACCTTAACACTTCTCATAAACACCACGAAAACATTGTGTATTGTAGTTCCTCAAAGCTTCCGCCCCTAAAAACCTACAGCTTGGCGCTCTAGGCAACGACCTATTTTGTTTATTGGTGAATTCGCCACTGATGATGAAACACAAATGTTCTCAATTTTTTCGTTCCAAGGATTTACCTGATTTGTTGTACCTTAGCATTTCTGACAAACATCACAAAATCATCACAACGTAATTTATGTTGATTTTTTAATATTCCAAGAGCATTTGAGTGCGCGATCTTAATGCGATGATAAATCTCGACACCGCTTGCCACAGGTGTTCATTCTGATTTATATCAGAAAGACGGCCGGCGTTGTCATTCAGCCATTCAATGGACGTCCGTAGGATCTTCCTATGTGTGCTCCTGACTGTTGACATACGTTCTTGCATCGCGTTGCGTTCACTGACACACCTGACCAATTATTTGCGTCGATAATTATACGGAATGTGTGTTACAGTGTATTATCGTGGGATGTAATTATTTCTCCTTTAATTAATTTGCGAATGTTTAATTTATTCACAGATAAGCGTGCACTGATTTGTCACTAATAAACAATATATTAAAATGGTGTGTTAAACGATTGGCTTTATATCAAGAAAGGCTATTTAGAGTTGCATATACATAATACATACATCTTATAAAATCTTTCTGTTCATATTTAACACTTTTTTAAGGTCGTAAATTGCCATAAAGTTATTTTTAGATCTAGTGCAAATTCAGATTTTTACCCTCGCTTTCTATCAAAAATACAAGTAAATTAAACATTTTATTTATTTTCACAAAGATGAATGGTAGGAAAAATATGATCTTTGATTCACTCTCGGTTGAGTGACGGTTTGTAATCTAATGATGTCTAATTTAAATTAGCTCTCAGAGAATGTGGAATACTGTTGCTAATATGCTTTATTATGAAAAATTTGATTGCTTAAATATGTCACTGTAGAATAACTGATAATTCAGCCAGCGCGTTAGTGGAAGATTAAGGTTTGAGCCCCAACAACATATGTGCATGTGTATGGAATGTATATGTAGGTATGATGTGTATATGTATAATATGTGTATGCTATGTATATGCATAGATTGCAAATTATAGACGCTCAACAGCTGAGGTCATCAGCGTCTATGTGTATAATATGTTATGTGCGAATATAATATGTATATGTGTGCTATATCTCATGACTAATGAACTACCGTACCGATTTGAAAAATTATTTCATGATTTAAAAACCTACTCCTCGAGTAACATAGATTGAAAGTACAAGGTCTAAATTACATGGAGGATGCTTTAATACCCCAATGTTTAGTTATGCCTCTGATACAGGGTACACTTTTATTGCTTGCAAAAAAAAAGTTATTGATCGGTGCTCTTTTTAGGAACAAACAAAAGGTGAGCGAGTCTAGGCTTACGAGTCATATCGATATAACGAAAATAAGTAAGAACTACGTTGCGGACACATTATTTTTGATACACCCTCGTAAATAAAATTAAGCTTAAAAACTGACAACCAAATTAAAAATGTAAATTAACTCGTCATTTGACTGTTAAACGGATTAGCACACGTCACGGTTTCGGCGTGCTTGACGCTCATCTGTTTCAAGCCTAATAAAAGGCAACAAAACCGGAAACTGACGTCTTTAAAGTATGAAAAAACTGGGAGATTAATTGATAGTTTATACACAGCCATGTTGTCTTACTGAGTACCCCGTAAGGTGATAGATCAATGCAATAAATTATGTACAGGAACTGCTGTCTGATTTTTGTTTTCTTGCAGGTTTCTATAATATTTTGTATGATACCTATAAGAAACGCGACTTTACACTTTTTGTCGATCTGCAGGGCCGGATTTACTCTAAGTGCCGCCCTGGGGCTCCGTGAAAAATGCTACGCCATTACCTAAAGCGGTATACAATTTTCAAATAAATAAAATGATTCATTTATAGTCGGACATCTTTTTATTATAAATGGCATAATTACACAAAAAAACATTCTTTTTCGTATTAAAAATCATAAATTGCCAAACAAACCGATTGCTCATAAGTTGGGAGATATTATAGGTACATCTTTTCAGAGGCAAGCGTGTTTGACTTTTTGGTTTGCAAACCGAACAATTTGTGCATTTTGCAGAGTGCAATTTAAACTGAAGTAGTGATCATATCAAACAAATTGTGATCGACCCAAAAACTTTCAAAAAATTGTGCATAACAAGATACTTATTCTCTTTACTAAAAATATGTGTAAAATTCTAGACACTAATTTTTCTATAACGTGAAATTTTTTTCCCTCATGTTCCAAATTTTGCCGCCCTGGGCATTAGCCCCTAGTGTAAATCCAGCGCTGTCGATCTGGTTACTTTGCAGGCAAAATAACATTTCACGCAAGCAAAACTGCAAACAAAACCTGATAGCGATATCATTTTGGCACTTACACTTTTAAATTAGACTAACACGATTTGTTAGCAATTGGTTTCCTTATATTTTATGTACTTATATACACATAGTAAATAACAGTAATTATATCTGTGTTTTATTTCCTGTGCAGGAAATTGTCTCCTCTCACGTTTAAATATAATTACAGTACAGCGAGCTATTATAAATTTTCAAAGATATTTTTAAAATTTAACTTTAAAAATAGTTTGTATAGTGTTAATTTCAGAATGGCTTTAGTTATAGAACTAGGATTTATTAAGGTGAAGTTAAAGCTTTGGAATATCTTTTCACTTCTCACCGTCGCGTCGTGTGTTGAACAATATGACGATAGTTAACTATTCATCGACCTTTTAAACTTGGAGCATCTGCAATTATCTCTTTCTCTTTATTAAACTTATGTAATAAATGTGTGACCAAAAGGCAAAACAGTTGATGCTAGATTTTTGATATTTTTAATGTTCCGTACCTCAAAAGGAAGAAAAAGTTATTTTGGGATTACTCGTTTGTACATTCGTTCGGATGTCTATCAGAGTTGAATTTTTCTCGACTAATAATAACGATGTCAAGTAAAAATTTGAGAAAGTCATAAAGCAAACCATAGATGTTTTAATAGTTAGAAAAACATATTTTCTCGTTTTGAGGGAAGGGAGACAAAGTTCTCTACAAAAAATCTTTGTAATGCGGTCATGCGGGGTATCATTTGAAAGACCTTTCGTCAAGAATTTCAAAATTACCTTATGTTTTCAAGATTCTTCAGAAAACGCATCCCTATTTCTAAAACTAGAACTCATAGGTAAATTTCGAAAAAAACTAATAGTGTTAAGCAGTGCAAGGTAGAACACGTAGGTGAACTTAAGAATGCAAAACAAATAATATGGTTGATGGTACGCAACCCTAGGCGCGCAGACAGAAATGATCAGAATAGCTTCCTAGGATCTCAAAACGTCGATATTTGACGAAAACTCGACTTTCGAAAATTAGTTTGAAACCAATAACTTCCCAATTTTCTTAGCGGGAAGTTAAAAAGAGCGAATAGACCAACAAATGACAACTCGCTTATTCAAAAGTTTTATATTTTGTGTAGTAAGTGGTTTCGTCTTTTGACCGTAGAAATAAGTGCAGAAAAATATTACGGCGTCCATAAGTATACAATTTCTTCCTATTTTAATTAATGTCTGGGAATTAGATTTATGAATAGTCAGTGGCGTACGCAGAATTTTTGTTGAATAGCTATAAGCGTATAACGGGAAATAAAGGGATTAGTTTTATTCCATTATACCAGAACACTAAATTTCCATTCTTATTTCGCAATTATTGTCCAACAAATGCTAGTGGATACATTAGAGGGCCAGGAATGAAGCTGTTAATTTTTCAACAGGCATTATAAAATAGTTTTAGAAATAAATGTGATATGAAGCTACATTTTAGTTTAGGACAGACATAGTTAGAAAATAAACAAACAAAATTTCAAGCTTAAACGGACACCTACTGTTAAATGACTAAATAATTTGTGTATTATATAATAAAACTAACATGGAGCGATAAACGGCGCGGGCGCTTTACGGCGTGTGCTGTTACATTCGCATATATTAAAACACAAACAAGCTTTCCCATTATTTATACGTAGGCACGTATACTATTAATTATTTTTTTTAGAGTATTTAAATTCATATAACATTTAACGTAACTATTATTTTTTATAAATAATATAGATTGGTGATAGAAAATGGATGGATAAAGATTTTTTTTAATTGTATTTTTTTTTATTTAATTGCTTCTTCCTGTTTTGATGAGCATTGGCAAAATATTATGTACCATTGCTATTGACAGACATCTGTTATGACCTCGTTTCATGAACTAATTTGGCCCAGATTCTTTGCACTGCACCTAGTTTTTTAAATCTCGTCAAAAAATGTGTTCACTTAGTTCAAATTTCATATAGATATTTAATTATTTTTACATAAAAATGCTCTTCATCGTCAACAATAAGGTTTTATAAAGATGTTAGGATCTAATTTTAACATTTTTTTGATGAAATGGACTTTTGATTTATTTATTAAAAATTATTTGTTACAATATTTGTTTTGGATAAATGAACTAATAACACAACGTGGAAACTTTATAAGTTATTACACCGCGTTATTAAGAAATTGAAGTGTGTCAAACACGTGCTGAAAACATGAAACACGTGGTTAGTAGAGATAATGAACGAAGGTCGTAAAGTTAAATGCAGCTGGTGCATCAGCAATGTGCCGACGTCTGCAGAGCCTCCAGCAGAACTGTCCCGTCAACGAAATTATAGATACTCCTACACCATCAACGAGATGACTAACCCCAACTCTCCAAACACCTCCATCTCAAAATGCCGGTTAAGTCTCCTTCAAAAGAGGTGAGTACACTCTTTTCCGGACCTGAAATACGCAAGCGCATGAAGCACATGATGTATTTCGGTATAGTATACCCCTGCTCTGCCTTACCATATTGGTATCACCTCCGCCTAAAATGGTAGATTCATCTCGATGGTACGATGTGTACTATTGGTTCAAATCGACGACCAATAGAAATGCTCGTTTTAAAATAAGATCACATTGCCGACATTTATAATGCGTGTTCGAACGTTCTGAACGGTCAGAACGGCTTTCGAACGTAAGTGAGATTATACTATCCCAGCTCGCTAACTGCGTGTGGAATTATGTTTACTGTATTTACAGCATTGCATTGTTGGTTTTTGATTGTTACAACTATATAGCATACTGTGATTCAACTTTAACATTGTTGTGTGATCTGATTGTTATTTTGGTGATTTGTGCAAATTTGAGTGTTGTGTATTACACCTTTACTTACTCTACTGTACTTCACAATTGTGGATTATTATTAATATTAAATTTTTGTTTTGTTTAAAAATCTGTGAGCATTTTTGAGTTATGTGCTTCTGAAATCTGGACTCTGAATCTATGTGCCTTTATATTTATTTTAAAATCGACTTTAATTATTTTATATAAACTTAGACTTAACTATTAGAGAGTTGACTTGAAAAAAAAAAATTAGTGTCTGTTTTTGCATCAACAGTAGATATAATTCTGTGTTTACATTAACGCAACTGCAGAAGAAACATTTTGAAATCTTTATTGTTACGAAATAATGGAATTATAAAATAATAGTTGACATAAATATAAAGGCATTAAAAAAAAATCTGCTTTTATAATTGACAATACATAAAATGAATGTTTTATTCATCGGTTTTCTTTAATGTCTGTAGAAAACTGAAAATAAAAAATTGTATGGAAACAATATTTTTAGATAAATAAATAGATATCGTTTGGATTTGTGTGTTTATACTAACCTATAATTAATTGCATGTGTCGATATATTTAAAAACAAATGTTTTTTATTTTTCTCAATTCATAAAAAATGCCAATATTTGAAATTAAAGAACTAAACATAATTAACCTGAGACTTTAATTATGGAACCCTATATAGTCAAACAAACAAAAATAGTTGTTTGTATTATACATTTTTATAATAGAATACTAATTATATTTTCTTATTAAATTGAAACTAAGAAAACCACAAAATTATTTTGAGGTAAAGAATTGTTAGAAAACAGAACTTAATGGCATGTATGTAGGCTTTTTAAGTGATTTTTAGAATTAAACTGAAGTAACATTTTTGTTTGTTTTGTGATTGTCGCAAACTAATTTTTAGTGTTTTGAACACTTTTCAAAAATAGAGTACAATTTGTTTAATATCTGTTACCAATTTGAACAAACCTTGAAATAATAGCTATAGATAGTTTGTTTTTCAAAAAATATATCAAAGATTGTTCTAATAATTGTTCAAAAACAGATTGATATACTTTTGGCTTTGATTTTTAGCCTTGACGGTATGCCTATACGTGAATAGACACTTATACTGTGCATTTACAATAATATACCCAACATACGTACTCGTATTCATAAGTCGCTCGAACAAGTCGCTATATGAACAAGGTGGCGGCGCTGGGAATCGTCCATAAATAGATCAGGAACTCTGAACTCTTATACTAAATGTAAACGACATGAGATTGTCCTGCTTACTCTTTAGTAATTAAGACATTGCAATGAAAAGAGAGAAGTATATTAGATCCATTCTAAGTTTGGGAGCATTTCAGGTCCACATTCCTTGCTATTTTTTCATTAACCTACTTTTAATTATATTTTAAACATCAGCGGTATATTCATGTTTACATTTTTAAGATTAAAAAAAACAAGTTAATTCGAGATTGCAGTTTTTTCTTTGTGCACAAATAGTTGCAACAAATATGCTGATTTTTTATTTTAGATCAAGTCATCACGAGAATACATTTTGTAAAGTTGTAACACTTGCCACACAATATAAGGAGGTACAGACCTTTAAGTTTTTCGAAGCGTTCAAATGGTGATTTATAGCTAATTTTTAAAATTAATTAAATATTAACTGTTATGAATTATCATATTTCTAACGTAACTAATTATACGTTTTTAAGTATTCTTTTCAATAGACGAGCGAAATTTGTTTACGAACGTGAGGCCACCCAGCCTAAAGCAGCAGTGTTTTGTAGCCAACAATTATTAAAAAAAAAAAAAAAAACCGCCTACTAAATAGTAATTTGTATTTAAATGAACTAAACAAGATTCAACGAACGAAAATCATTTTAGTTAGCTCACTGCATATCCTAACTCTAGTGCCAACTGCCAGTTGAGTCTCAGTAATTGAGTACATATATAGATATTTTAATAAAAACTTGTTTATTGCTATACAGTTAAAAGTTAAAAATCTCTCGAAACCCACAGTAGAAGTTACATTCACCATTTTGTTTTTCAAAATTTTCATAAAAGCTCTATTTAATCAGCGCATGCTTCCAACACAGGTAGGAACGATAGGCGACTATGTACTTAGGGTCATCGTGGCTTTGGCAGGTAACAGATAGCAAAGGTGTATAAAATACCGACTTAACTTCATCAAATTATGAAGTGAAAACTTTTTATATTTTTCTTCGGAATAATATTAGAAATCACGTAATCCATTGTTAATATCGTGGGAATCCCTTGCTAGACACCCTTAAACTTCAATAAATTGCAACTGTACTTACATTACAGTATAAAAGCTGAATTTTATTTAGGTTACCTGTAGCCAGACAGTTTCGACAGTTCTAACCCCTAGCCAGACAAACATACAGGGTAGCTGTAGGTGCGAGCGTGAGTAAGATATTGAAGCGCTCGCACCTACAGCTACCCTATATGTTTGTTTGGCTAGGGGCTAGAACTATTGAAACTGTCTGGCTACTGGGGAAACATCTTCTAATAGTTCCCCAAGTAACCTGTCTAAAATTCAGCTTTTATACTATAACGTAAGTACAGTAGCAATTTATTGAAGTTTAAGGGTGTCTAGTAAGGGGTTGCCACGTTATTAAGTGTTTGGCAATGGATGACGTGATTTCGAACATTATTCCGAAGAAAAATATAAAAAGCTTACGCCTAAGTCACGATGACCTGAAGTACATAGTCGCCCATCGTTCCTACCTGTGTTGAAAGCATGCTCTGAGAAACTTTCCGCTTTTATAAAATAACGAGGGTCTTGCGCTAACGGGCTCTTGGCCTATACTTACAATTGTTATTATGGAAACAAAATGCTCATCATATAGTTGTAGTTGACAGTAACCTGATAAGCAGACAGAAAAACATTTCTATGACGTCTACCTGAAAATTTGTATTTTGCTCAATGTTACTCGCGGGAGCAAGACGAATCGTTTGATAACATTTTTTTCATTAAAATCACTTTAGCCGTTTTTACTGTAGACGTGAAATACAAACATATACCTACCTAGTTAAAAACAATATACCAAAATCGGACGTGCTCACTCAAGGGTTAACCTTTTTTCCAAATTGGTGTGGGTTCATTTTCATCAGAATTCCACCGTAATTATTCTACAAGAAAAATAGGCAATGTCTTCTCTCTTTCATCTATTAAATGAGCCCATACATTCCAAAAATAATTATGAGTGCAAATTTTAGTTTTTTTTTTAAATTGCGTTTCTGAATTTGTTGAAGAACCTATTTTTGATAAAAGCGACGGAAATATTTTCTTCTAACTTTTCTATTATGAAAAGCAGCGATTCGTCATTCTTGTTTAACAAATCTATAAAATGGTATTACAAACATTAGCACTATCTCTTGTTTCTGAGCTCAACGCAGCCGTTTTGCGAGAACTCTATTAAAAGTGCACAGCACGCTGCGCTGTTTGTAGAGCTCAGGCGCGCGGTTTATAAATAGGTTTACGTATTACTGTTTAGCAAACGTCCGTTACTGTTCTATTTCCATTGAGTTTCACGCTTCTGAATCCATTTATGGTTCGACTGATGAAAATATGCCACGCTGCAATACATTTAGAATGATTTATTCGATTTATCACATTAATTCATTTAGTTTTAGTATTAATTTTCTTGAACAATAATACACCTCTAATTACACGTCCTCATTAAATTTGCAAATACCTCGTTTCATTTCTTTATTCTTTTAAAATTGTTTACAAGATTTGTTGCAAAAAGCGTTACTTTTGTTTGTATGATTTTTAAACTATCAAATTATTTGAAATAATCAAAACAGTATAATTATATATTTTACTGCTAAAACTAGCGAATACAACAAAAAATATACCCGCTTAAAATGCGAATGAACCACTGCACTTGTATTGGGTTTCGCATATTTTCCTGAATAAACGTAGGTAAATTTCGTTTACTGTCTTTATCTGTAACATTTATACAATTTATTTTTATTTTTTTGCAAATGGTAACATTCTGTTCGACATAATATATATTTTACTCTTATTTCATTTTTATCTCCTGGGTATCACATAATTGAAAAACTTAGGTTGCTGGGTAGAACACTGCCGACAAAATAATGCATTTACTAATACATGCATTGCATAATGTATTATTAAGTATCTGAATTTTGTCTTTTGGCAAAATAATAATTAAATTCCTTAATACATCTTTAAAGCTTGAATTTTCCTCAGTTTCAATATTCAGAAAGTGTTGGATTAAAAAAAAAACTCTGTTATAGCTTTGGCTAAAAATTCAATTTTATTAAAGAAATAGAAGTTGGTATTTTTATAGGCATTATAATTGTTGAAAATTACATAATACGTCGACGATTTTTATGGTTTCACTCCTAGAATGCCCCATCTGATCAACGCTAGCGGTGTACGTGCCATATAGAATGTATAAGCATAATAATAAACATAATATTAGATTCTGCGAGAATCATTCATAAATAAAAAAGTTACGAATATATTTAATTAATAGTATGTTTGTTTTATATGATTTCAGGAAGGCTCAAGGGCTGTATTTACGTGTCTCAAGCCCCGCACTTTCGTAACCGTCCGAAACCATGCCGAAAGTAAAGAAGGATGAAGGGGAGGATCCAGATCCCACCCCATACTTGTATGTGTCTTTAGAACAAAAACGTATCGATCAAACAAAACCCTACGATGCAAAGAAAGCCTGCTGGGTCCCGGACGAAAAGGAGGGTTTCCTCCTTGGTGAGATCAAAGCCACCAAGGGCGACCTCGTCACCGTATCACTTCCAGGTGGTGAGGTAATGTCATCACCAGTTTTTACACATTTTTACATTTCCTTATTCATAATTTTTATATTACCTTCAAATCTATCTATATTTTGTACCAACGTAACTGACTGCTCTTTGAACTCGGTTCAACTCCGAGTTTGATAAGAATACATCAATATAATATTATTCACCTCAGTGAAATAACAGAAAATTAATTGGTCATTAGTAGCATAAAATCTGGTTTAAAAATTATTTTTTTTGACATTAACTGCTGTGTACATCAGGAAAAGCATATTAAGAAGGATCAAATTCATCAAGCGAACCCCCCGAAATTCGAAAAAGTCGAAGATATGGCCGATCTCACATATCTAAACGAAGCAGCCGTCTTGCACAATCTCCGTCAGAGATACTATTGTAAACTGATCTATGTAAGTAATGTTGATTGATATAATTTATTACATAATCTATTATTGACTCAACAGGAAAAGAACTTCAAGAAGGATTTAGTTGGCCAAGTCAACCCTCCCAAATACGAGAAATGCGAGGACATGTCCAACTTGACATACCTCAACGACGCCTCTGTATTGCACAATCTTAAACAGAGATATTACCATAAACTTATCTACGTAAGTCTTTGACCCCAAGTGAGCAGGTTTACAAAATCGCTGCTTTAAGCGCTCCTTAGGAAATGTCTTCTAATTCAATGTAATCACGAAGTTTACAGATTTTTGCCATAAGCATAAAAACTTGCTCCTTCATTGTACATATTCTAATGAAGAATCAAGTTTATCTTCTTTTTTTTATTTTGGGAATAAAATATTGAATTGGAAGTTTTTTTAAGAAAATGCATGCAAATTACTAATGTGTTACAATATATTTTCTAATTCAAAAAAAAAATCCAACTTACGGCCGATTTTTTATTTTACGAAACTCCATATTACTAAATTTAGTTATAAAGTTGAACTTATCAATAATCATTTATTGATGTATACATTCATTCATAATTTTTACTCTCTAAACGTAATATTTAATTTGCATTTAATAATTTAGTATTAAATTGTCGTCAATGTAGCATATAATCACATTGTATATATTTTATTTTTATCCTTTTTTATAACTGTTATAAATTTATATTAGCAGCAGTAACCAGTAATTTCGAATGATCAATGATTGTATATTATATATACCGAAAGTAATTTGTTACTTTCGAATTCCCCAAGCTTGAAGAATTAGCTTAAAACATTTAGATTCCCTTTCAAACTTTTCCTCAATTTTCAATTAATGACATCAGACTATTAAAATGCTTATTTTTAATATAAATATGCACTGAATTAATTTAACGCTATTGGAAAAAAAATTATTTATAAAGCTTATGCAATTAACAGCTTTGAATCTTTTTGGGGTCAACGGCGCCAGACTCGCCCCCCCTTAATCAACGATCAAACAAAGGAACCATTTAACTGTTTTCTCTTCACTTTTTTGTGTTCTTGATTTACATTTCAGGTGGCGGGAAAGGTATTTGTGACCTACTACCTGGCCCAGCGTTTTCTAATATTGTTTTTTTTCTTTATAAACTTGTGTTAGTTGTCAAACTTACGTAAGAATACAAAATACAAAAAATGTACTTTCTTACTGTGTTTAAAATATAACATCTCATAAAAAATATTACTTTATTTTGTAGTAATATTTTTTATCAGACCATGTGTTTTTATGTGTTTTTGATTAATTTAACATTTAGTTTTCGCACTGTCGTATGAAAATTATCATAATTAGATTATAAATACAAAATTACTTTTTTTGCTGTTGTAATAAACTACACTAAAAGTGTTTTCAAATAAAAATAAATCAATAGAAGCTATTTGTACAGAACTAAAAATTCACACAAATTAAAATAAAAAGCATTAGTCCAAGGACGTACATAAATGTTCTACGATCTGTCGTAACCTGAACTTGACGTGGCAGATTACATTTTTCATAAAAAAACAATAATTTGGAAGGATTTATATATTCTTGGAGGGTACAAATTCACTCTTGCGCAACTTTTAACACGTCGTCCTTGTGCTTTTGAAATAAATCTGCAAAAATTTGATACAACATTTGTAAAATATATCAGATAATGTATTTTCGAAATTGCTCACATATTTAAAGACAGTGTGTAAATTAAATTTTAAGAGAGTCGTTATGAAGATTTATCATTGATTAATGTGAATCAGTAACGAATCTCTAGTCTGCAAAATTCACGATGTGGTCAGCAATCAGGAATTGAATGTATTGTTGATTTGCAGACATACTCTGGTCTCTTCTGTGTGGCTATCAATCCATACAAGAGATTCCCTGTCTACACGTTCCGTTGTGCTAAGATGTACAGAGGCAAGAGGCGTAATGAAGTGCCGCCACATATTTTTGCCATCTCTGACGGCGCCTACGTCAACATGTTGACCAGTAAGTAATTAATTACAAGAAAAATACGCTCACTCCCTCTAGTTATCTAGACAAAATACTGATCTAAATTTCGAAAAATCGGTTTTCTCTTGATTTGGATTATTCACATTCTCTGTCGTAGATTCCATATGATGTACCAAAATCATTACACTCTTGTTTCATTATAAATCATGATGTAATATTATAGTTAGCAACTTTATTTATTAATTAAATTGACGACTGACAGGACTAAATAATAATAATTTATATAATGGATATTTTGTCCATTGAAGTACATATTGTGAGTTGATTATTGGGAAGTTAAAGGGTACCAAATTACTTATTTTTTTGATTTAAAAAAAATGTCAATAAAGGACGAAACGTCGCAAATGAGACGTAGGTTTAAAAACGCAGATTAAGCACGTACATTAACTAGTTAACAGATATTAACGTATTTTATCTCTTCTTTTCAGACCACGAAAATCAATCCATGTTGATTACGTACGTATAATTTTTAAATTTTCGCTAGTTTAAAGTCCTGACCTTATAATCAGTCCATTAAGAACGATTTATCAATTTAATAGTTGTGTTTGTAATTTCAAAATAAAAAAATATATATTTCCTAATGCAGCGGTGAATCTGGTGCCGGTAAGACTGAAAACACGAAAAAGGTAATTGCGTACTTCGCCACTGTCGGTGCTTCAACCAAAAAAGACGAAAAATCAGAGAAGAAAGGAAGCTTGGAGGATCAAGTCGTCCAAACTAACCCTGTACTGGAAGCCTTCGGTAACGCTAAGACCGTGCGTAATGACAACTCTTCACGTTTCGTAAGTAAACTTAACATGTTACAAAATAACACTTATGAAAGAATCAACGGTTAAAATTCGTCTCTCTTCTCCTCAAGGGTAAATTCATCCGTATTCACTTCGGCCCATCTGGTAAACTGGCTGGTGCTGATATTGAAACTTGTAAGTTTTGCTTTTTTAAATGTTATTTTAACTTTTTTATATTACTAGAATTTATTTATAATTTATTGTTATTAATTACAGATCTGCTTGAGAAAGCTCGTGTCATCTCTCAACAATCTCTTGAGCGCTCTTACCATATTTTCTACCAGATGATGTCTGGCTCAGTTGATGGCCTTAAAGGTAACAAAACGTAACACTTTTACAAATCAAACTTGTTATATTTAAGAAAAATGAATAAATGATTATTTTTCTCTTTTCTAAAGGTTATAGTTTAGTCGAAATATTTGTTATAATAGAGAAAAAAGTGATTTAGTTTTTCATCTTCTATATTTCGATATTTTGATAGGTATTAATGTGACAAAAGTACTCTTAATGTGCATTCAAATAGGTAACATTTGAATCTTATTTGCACATTAGAACTGAAAGTATGTATGACATTTTAATGTTAATAGCAATCAACGGCTGAAATTATAAAATATTACTTAAGAATCTTTTTGAACCGTAGGTATTATTTTTGAATTTATCATTTGATTAGCTTAAATAACGTGGGGAAAATTCATCAATTCATCCATACATTCCAAAACTTTGATAATATTGAAAATCAAAGGTTGTATTTAAAAAATGTGTTTAAAACTTCGTTCCGCACTACTATAGATTTTCCACATACCTGTTAATTATAGCATGTGAATAATATTTTTCCCTTTTGTATAATATTTAGTTAGAAATAATGAATCACCTGTTTGTATTATGTACCCTGTAGATATGTGTAAACTGACTGCTGATGTCACGGAATACTATTACATTGCCCAGGGTAAAACCACAATTCCAAATATGGATGACGGCGAAGAATGTCAATTAACTGATGTAAGTTCCGCCCCTTCAGTGGGACTTGTGTGGCGGCAGACACAGCACTCCCACAAGAAAATGGAGAAACACCCCCCTCCAATTATTTATTTTCAATTTTCTTTATTTTACTGTTTTTAGCTTTTATTATAGAATAGCGTTTATCGTTTCCGAAACTGAAACGTGACTTTCAGATACTTCAAATACGTAGTTAAATACATCGTACCGCCAGTGCGACAGTTTGCAGCTGAAATCCTTAGAAAATATGTGCTAACACGATTTTTCTTTTTTCCAATTTTTTATATTAACATTTTACCTTAGATCCATATTTTTAGAAAATTTTTGTAGTTTCTATAAATTTTCTAACGGTCTTATTTGAAGACAAAGACTGGTAGTTATTTTTGTGACGACATTTTTGTTGCTTTGTAATCCACAGAAACCTGTCTTTTAACGAAAAACGTAAATGAGTACTACTTCATTGCACAAGGAAAAACTGCTATTCCTGGTGTAGACGACGGAGAGGAAATGAATATTACTGACGTAAGTGTTCGAGCAGACCTCGGCACTGTTTTTTTGATGTCGTAAATTGTATATTGTATCAAGTTTCCATGATAATCATCTGACGTTGCACTTTAGTTTAATGATTCGGCAAGCATACGCCTAGAGGAAGAGTGAGCAGCAGGTTTCGAGTAGTTATTTCAAAGCTCGTGAAACGTAGGTATTGAATCTTGTTTACCTGCTGAACAATGAAAGTCGATTCTGGTACTCTGGTACAGATGTTCTTTTGTTCTGAAGATCTGTCAAAAAAAAATTAAGCAACTAACAAGCACGCTTTGGTTAATTTTCACATATGAAGCCATATTCACAAAAACTTTATGTCAAACGACAATATTTTTGATGCTGCTATTCGTTTCCATGATTACATTATATGGTTTTACATGTAAAAAATAATCAAAGCATGCTTGTAAGCTACCTAACTATTTTTTGGCAGATCTTCAGAACAAAAGAACAATTGACTTTTTTTTGAATAAATAAAATTAAACGGCTATTAACAGACAAATGAAAAAAAATTAATTTATCAACGACGTTTCAGTCCGGATTTGGAGTTTCTTCAAGTTCTTAAGAAAAAAGATACAATAATGATGCATTATGACATATGCGTATTGAATTTAAAAGTTATTGAAAATTAACTAATTAATTAATTTTCACTAGCTTTTAAATTTAATTCACATATGTCATAATATCTGTTTATTGTGTATTTTTTCTTAAGAGCCCGAAGAAAATTCAAATCCGGACTGAAACGTCGTTCAAAATTAATTTTTTTCATTTGTCTGTTCATAGTCGTTTAATTTTATTTATTCTAAATAAATACAGACGTATATATGCTTTTTTTTATTTTCAAAATATTTTGGGGTAATATACCCCGGCCGCAGAGGACTGCCAGAATCGATTTTCATTGTTCAGCATGTATACAAGATGCAATGCCTATATTTTCTCGAGTTTTGAAATGACTACTCGAAATCTATTGCTGGTTCTTGGTCTAACCGTGTAAACCTGAATGTTATTTTATTTTTAAAAACAATGGCCGTCATCAAAATTTTACCAAGGCCAAATCATTCCATACTTGTTTTTTTCTTCTTCTTTTTTTTGTTTAAAATAAATACTCGGGTGAATAAGTAAAATTTTGGGAGACGTCATATGGTTCTTATGAAAAATGTTGTAAACTCTAGTCTGTTCTCTAGTAGAGCTGCACTCTAGGTTACTGTCTTTGTCGATCGTTCACGTCTTTAGACTATAAGAGGAAAACTTTGCTTCAGATACTTTTATTGTGCAGTCTAGTACTAAAGCTTATCAATTTTGGTAGAAAATTGTATTTAATGATGATAGCTGTGCTCTAAAATATCAACAGTCTAAAGATGTGAAAATTAGTCCGCTTATGTGTTTTCTTAATCACAATTATTGTTTAGAATCATGAAAATGGAGTGGATGTAATTGTATTTTTTGTAGTTAACATTTTTTTCCGTTGTAGATTTGTCGCTGCTTTTTGTTTATGTTTAAAGCTGCGGAGCGGTACACGTCTTTTCTTTTATTTGTTGTTTTTAACATGTTGTGGTTTTCTTTCTTCTTGTCTTTTCTGTCGAATATTAGCAATTAACAGTACGTGACAGTTTGAATATAATCTGTTTTCATCACAGAAAAAACATTGTTAAGCAACAGAATTCAAGATTATTGGTATATAAGTCAGGGTAAGACACGCATCCCGGAAGTTAACGACTCAAGCGAAATGGAAATCACTGACGTAAGTCAGTTTACCGTACTTACGCATTACGAAGCCTTATTAAGTTATTACTCGCAGGGAGCGTGTCGATTATTATTAAATAAACAAAATTCGATTTTTAATTGCATAAAAATATCAAAGTGACATTAAATACAGTAGGTACGCAACTCGTGATTTTCAATTGCCTTGTAATATAGCTACAATTTTAATTTAGATAACGCGTACCTACTATGTCGCTAGTTATCAAACTTCGCGTATTATAACATTTGATTACTGCTATACTAATTGTAAATATTTTAATAAGTTAGCCTTTTAGTATTTTTATGCAATTAGAAATAATCAGAAGGAAATCAATATTTTAAAAACCCGAACAAAACATATTGGCCCAAATTGATCATTGAAGTTTCGTGTCATCCGCTCCCTGGCTTTAGAAGCTTGGCATGGCTTTTTTTGTTATTAAATTTAAGATGAACGGAAATCAATTTCCCTGTTGAATCCTTATTTTTCATTCCTTTTTATCACCAACATCTTTGCAAGATACAAATTACATTAAATACATTGGACATTTCTTACAGTAATATTTTTTAGGAATCTTTTGATTTTTGGACATTTGGAGAAAGAATAATAGTTTAAGGTCGAGTCAATTCAAATGGTAAAATCTTATTGGGATGCATCACTGTTAATATATATCTTTCAGCTTAATTTAAATTGAATAATCTTTGTTTGAAGTGGTTTTATTCAAACATAATGGAAAAAAATTACTCAGATGATATTATTCAATTTAGGACAATAATGTACCTATATGTGCTTTTGCGTTTTTCTAACTTCACACTGTTTTCAGCTCACTACAGATTTGCAGCAATATCTACATTTTTTTTTAAATAATTCTGTATTAATGTGTGTGCGTTGTTGCCAGTTTTTAGAAATATTGATATATAGCTATAATATTACGTGGTCACAAAAATGTGCGAAATTTATTATTTTTATATACAGTATGTAAACCGATAGGGTGTACATAGAATAAAAAATCAGAATGAGTCATGTTTCATAATTTACTTACTTATACAGGGTCGCTATGGTAATTCTACTGTTACCATAATAACACTAAATAGCCAATAATTAATATGGTTCATTTTGTTCCAATAGTAAATTTCCTATGTACATCTTATCGGTTTAACGATATTTTAAAAGCAAAACATTAAAATTGGAGCAATATTCAAATAAATAGAAAAAATTAAGAGTTTAGAAAACAAATTTTCCAGGATTTGTTTTCTAAACTCTTAATTTTTTCTATTTATTTGAATATTGCTTCAATTTTAATGTTTTGCTTTTAAAATATCGTTTATATCAGTGCTTATGAGTGGCGATTTAAAGTTCCAATGATTATTTCTATTAAAAATTATTCTAAAAAAATCATCCTAAAATATTACAATAACATTTTTTATTCTTTGTTGTAATACTATTCTTTCTTGTTCACTTTCAGTACTGAATATAACGTACTTTATGCAAATGTTTTTGCATTAGTAACAATGTCAGAGATGAACTAAATTGGGAGCGTTTAATTTTTTTTTATTCGCGGAGGAAAATAATTTGTCAATTAAAATTACTATCAAATTGACTTTCATAATTGTCTCAAATATAATAATAGAAAATGCTCTTTACATGAGATTTTTATACGTGTATGTTACGTGTTCTGTTTATTATTAATATTTTTTTCATGAATTAAATCGAGCTCACTGAGTAGTTTCGAAGACGCCCAAGGTATCTTAGGAGGATACTGAGAAAGACTATAGTCGAAGAAAGTATCGTTAATGTAAATTAACACTAACTGAAATATTGTTTATTTCATCTCTGAATGTCACTGTGCTTGTGATTCATTACGCTAAATTAATATTTAGCAGCTTATTTATATAATGAGTTGAAAAACTAACAGTTATAACGATCTTATCTTAAATAGAAATTTTCAAAAATTAAATATACGATGGGTCGTATGAGGTTTTTTCATATTAAATCTAAATAAACTTTCAAAAATTTGTCTGTGGGGGGGACTCATCGTTTTGAATTTTATCTATACGTTGGTCAATGGTCAATGCATTTCGTTTGAAGGTAGAATCCAAACGCTGTATGTTAAATACCGTTTCGTCATTAGCCTAAATCTGATGTTTGCCTAGTAAAAGACCAAGAATAAATATTAAAATAAAGTTTTGAGTAAGCGGAGACCGAGAAAATTATTATAAGGGCTATTAAGTTTTTTTTCCGAGCGACGACGCAACAGTGTTTAACTTATAGTGTTTGGACTTTATATCGAGGCATGATATCGACGTTGTTTTTTTTTTTATTGTAATGAAAAATGGAAAACTAGATGATGTTATCACCACATTTTTTTATAGTATAGGATCATATTTTCAAGTAATTATTTTCAATAATAAACTGGATAATTCATATTTTCTCCAGTTTTCAGATTAAGATCTAGGAACTGGAAATTTGTAACTAAAATCACCATTAGTGTTACTTTTTTAAGGTCACCAACATCAGCAATTCATATTTTCAATTTATTACTTTTTTAATAATAATACAATTGATAGCTATTTTTACAAGTTTTCCGATTTGAACTTGAGAGCTGGGGGCTTGTAATATATGGGAACGCTATATACAACGATATTTCTATACACGCTCAGCTATTCTCAACTCCATTAATCTTATCTTATCAAAAGTTCAAGATTAGTGATTTTCTTTTAAAGGCACACATTTATGGCAAGATAAGGTCGTCTATAATTTGCTTTGCCAATGTATATGTCTAATATTATGTAATGTTTACACGTCTGCTTTTTCACTGAACTGCTTTACACGCTTCTTATGCCTACAGGAAATTGTTTTTTGTCCGATAACATCTATGATTACGTGAACGTGTCTCAGGGTAAGATTACCATTCCTGGAATGGATGACGGTGAAGAATGTCAGCTCACTGATGTAAGTACGATCTGATACGATTGTAGGCACGACTAGATCGTACCGCGTATTGAAACGAGCGTTTACGATATCGTTAGTACCCCTTTCCGCCGTTTTGTATCTACAGTTGGAACTATAATGTGTCTAATATCAATATTTATTTATGTTGACTGCCTTTAGAATAATTATTTAAAATAGCAATTTTACCCTAGAGCCTTGGTTTCTTAAAATAGCGGTAGTAATATACCAGCTGATGACGTAACAAAAAACGCGTGCTTAGAAATAAAAAAGCGACATCCATTTATTTCTTTTCACTCGTTTTTATTACGTCATTCACCATCATAATACCGTATCGTTATCTTAAGAAACCAGGGCTTTAGTCCCAATATTTATTTTCAACAAAATCTTTTGGGAACCATATCGCGATCAAACACAAGCGATGCTAAATTATCCTTACTGAATGGTATACAGTTATGATAGATCTTCTGTATCTATGTCGCATATTATTAATATTAAAATAAGATTTTTTTCTATCAAATGAAAACCTTAATTAACAGCCCGCTAAATGTTTTTGTAGGATATTTAAGAAGGAATCATGTTATGTACTGAAATAATTTCTTACAGTACTTATATTGATTTCTTTACATATGTTGAGTACTTTTAGAAAAAATCGTATCGCAAAGCGGAACATGCGTCTACGAATCTTCATTTGAAACAAGTAATTCGAACACTCCATTGTCCAAGATAAACCGTAGTATTTAAAACATGTAAATAATTACACTCTTTTTCCGTGAGTCGTAAAATCCTTTTTTTCCTTATAAAATCCGAGCATGTCCATATTTATTTCCGAATGTACAAATATTACTAATATCAAGTTAAGACTATGTAGTATTGGCGCATTCGTATTGACTTATTTTCGGCAAAAATTTCTTAGCTGGAATAGTTTCAGAACGTAGTACTGACATCTGATTATGAAAACACATGCTACTCATGTTAACGCATCAAAAAAACCCTGCAAATTCACGTTTTTTTTCCTATTTCAAAAATTCATAGCTTTGAAAATATTAATTTATGTATGAAAAAAGTTATGTCAGTTAAATTATATTTAAAAAAATATTAAATGAAAAAGTGTTTGTTTCCCTTTGTTATAAAACATGGTTTTTCATTATCAATATGTCTATCTTCCAGCAAAAAAAAATCATCTCAAAATAATTCAATTCGAAGGCACCAATACTATCTAGTCTACAAGTACAATATGTTTAAATGTTATATTATGTATCATTTTTTTTTTTATAAATTCAAATAATATGTTGCATATTTTTTTATGCTTTTTGTAAGAATAAATTTTGCGAACTTTCAGTTTAGTCAATCAAAAAATCTATTTTTAAATATGCTTTTACTATCATTTATTTTATTCGCAAAACTCAAAAAAATTTTGTTTATCATTTTTGGTCGGTTTTTATAATATCCTTTTATTACCACAGCAAGCCTTCGATGTGTTGGGTTTCACCCAAGAAGAAAAGGATAACATCTACAAAATCACCGCCGCTGTAATGCACATGGGTGGCATGAAGTTCAAACAAAGAGGTCGAGAAGAGCAAGCTGAAGCCGATGGTACAGAGGTAAGTTTAATAAAAAAATCTTGTAATTCTCGAATTCTTTCACATATGATTTAGGTATATTAAGACGATATGTTTACTCCATGTTTTAGGATGGTGAAAAAGTTGCCATTCTTTTGGGCGTTGACTGCGCCGCTTTGTACCAAGGTCTGTTGAAGCCCCGTATCAAGGTCGGTAATGAATTCGTTACCCAAGGTCGTAACAAGGACCAAGTATCCTACTCCGTGGGTGCCATGGCTAAGGGTATGTTCGATCGTCTGTTCAAATGGCTCGTCAAAAAATGTAACGAAACTCTTGACACCAAACAGAAGAGACAGCACTTCATTGGTGTACTGGATATTGCCGGTTTTGAGATCTTCGACGTAAGTTTAAAAAAAGACAGCCATTTAAATAAATTGCTCATATCAATAAACTAAGGTGATTATTTATATTATATACAAATTATCTAATGATCTCAGGTTTGCAATCAAAAATACATTATTATCACTAGTACTTATTTGTACATAGATATTTTACTTAAAAGTACCAATTGTTAATAATTATAAAATGATCAAAATATCGAAAATATATCACAAAAATATTCCGTGAATTAATTAGACCCGAATAGCACAAGCTAAAGCGCCTATATACTCGCTTTTTCTGTGAATCTGAGTTTTTAGTGTATTTGCCATATGGCAACATACACTATTGGCGTCGGTCGGATGGCGGGACCTAGGGGTCGGACCAAAATTTCTCGACGTTTCATAACCTCCTAAACACTTTGGCACCATTTTTAAAAATGTTTATATATATATGTATATATATATATATATTATATATATATATATATATATATATATATATATATATATATATATATATATATGTGTACGCGCGATAACTTTCGAAAGAGTTAATTGATTTCAACGAAATTTGGGCCACATGTTGAAATCCATCACCGCAAGAAGCCTATTTAAAATGGGCCTAATCGGGCTATTTTAAGGGTAGTTTTTAGGGGTTGAAAACTGTTTTTGGGCCCCAAAATACCGAAAAAATTCTCCGAATCGTTTCAAAATTGAAATTTAACCCTTTGGTAGTGATTAAAAAGTTTCCCCACAATTTTAATAAAATCGGCCCGACAGGACCGGATTTACAAATTTTATGAAAACACTAGTTTGCAGATAGTGACTTATTTATTGAAGGGTGTATTTAATTTGGTATAGACGTTAGATTGATAATAATATTACAATTAAGAAAAAAATGTTATTTTAAGGGGTGTATTAAGGGGTTAAATTTTTTATTTTGCCCAAAAACAAACTTAATTTCACATAATAAAAGTATAAAACCACACGGCCCTATACAAGCAAATACACTATATTGTCGGCAGGGTTTTGGCACTGCGACCCGGATTTTTAAATTGTCAAGTTCATATTTTTATTTTGAAATTTTGTTCAAATCAATAAATTAAAACAATTTTTTTACTTATATTTAATTAGAATAAATGGTCACCTTAACAGAATACAAAAATGAAATGTTATTCTATTTGATGGGGAAACTTTTGTCAATTGGTAATACTTGAAAATTATTTATGAATATAATAAATATTTACCTATTTTTCATTTTTAACTGTAATTTTTCTCAAATATTTACAATAAATGTAATGCATATGTGACCGGTAAGTTCATAGATAGAATTAACATTTCATTATGCCGATTTTTATGACTTCATTTCAGACTTCAGCAGATGCAGTTACAATTAACCATATTTTTTTCAGCATTGTTTATTTTTTTACAGTGTAATGTGTACCGTGTATACCACAATTATATATTTTAGCTATTGTTGTATTCTAATCTAATTTAGCATTTTCCTTATTAATTTAGTACAACGGTTTCGAACAATTGTGTATTAATTTCACCAACGAGAAATTGCAACAATTCTTTAACCATCACATGTTTGTACTTGAGCAAGAAGAGTACAAAAAGGAGGGTATTGATTGGGCCTTCATTGATTTCGGAATGGACTTGTTGGCTTGTATTGAGTTGATTGAGAAGGTAATTGGGTCAGCGAAATTAAAATAGTTTCAAAGGTTCAGTTCTTATTCTTGTCTTTCTAGACAGTTTACTTCACTTTTTCGTCGAATTCAGGTTTGTCTGTTAAAGTTTCTGCCAAACAAACAGATTTATTTTATATTTACGTTGGTGTCAATGTCGTTTTCTTCATTCTACTCGTATATGTCTTCATCCTTTTCTTTTCTTTTAAACATGATCTTCGTTACAGGGCACAATTAGTGTCGAAACACATATTGAATCAGCTTTATTTTTATTATCTGACGTTTTCTGGCCACCTTATTTTAACAAAGGATTTTTTTGACAATATTCCTCTTTTATTATGGATTTTTTATTATTGGCATTTATTATTATTTTATGTGAGCTATCATGCATTGCTATTTCTATTGCGTAAGGAGACTATTAAAATTAGTTGTTTTCAACGAAAATTAATAGTTAATATAAACTCATTTTGTAAAAAAAGAACATAATAATTAGATCATTTCGTTATTATTTATTCGCAAATTCTCTAAACTTATGTTTTTAATGTATTGATCTATTTATTGTGTTTGCTAGAAATATTTGTTTATTTCTTAATTTTAATTATATTTTAGTAGTCTCTTCTGCTTTATTATCTTTTTTTCTTTACAAACAAATTGACGGTTTTTAATGCCGCAAATTTTTTAAGTCTATGAATTAATTATTATTGTTTATGCTTATTTTTTCTTTATATTTTGTTCAATTATTTCTAGCTTATTTTGCAGTGGTTTATCTCGAGCTTATTATTTTTTTCTAATATTTCTTTTTAATTTTTAATTTGCTAATTTAACATTTTATTCGCTAATGTTCTCGCAACAACTAGTATAACGGCTTCGAGCAGCTTTGCATCAACTTTACCAATGAAAAGCTTCAGCAATTCTTTAACCATCACATGTTTGTCCTCGAACAAGAGGAATACAAAAGAGAGGGCATTAATTGGGCTTTTATCGATTTTGGAATGGACTTGTTGGCTTGTATCGAATTGATTGAAAAGGTACATGAATTTGTTGTTTAAAAAACTTGGTCAGAACAAGGCTCCTAAAACGCAAGGTTTATTTCCATTTATTTCAGTCTATTGTTATTGTCTTTTCTGAAGCACGTATTTTTTTTAATTCGATGTTAATTTGTTATAAGAAAACAAACGTATGGGACAAACAAATTGTTGATCGTTATACTTCATACAGTGAAGTTTTATATTATATGCACACTTGCATGTACAGACATCTGACACACCTATATGTGAATGCATTATATCATTGCATTATAATATTTGTTTATATTATATAATGATCCTTACAATCAGTGACGAATTAAGCAACAACCTGAAATTGGAACTCCCTTTGAAAAAATTGTATTTTTTATCAGATAACTAAACGTTCACAAATCTTGTGTTCTTTTTTATTTTTTCGAGAATCCTTTGATTCGTCACTGTTTAATATTTACACTGTCACCTTGTTTACTGAAACACATGTAATTGACACATATAGTACTCTGTTCTTGCATCTCTATGTTATTCATATAATAATTATTATTTTGGTTTTTGCCAGATTTGTGGGACATGTCTGACACAATCATCATCGTTATTATTTTCAGTAACCAGGCATATGGGACATGCCTGAAAAATGCAGTTTATTTTTTTATGTTGTTTTCATTAAATCCATGAAATGTATTTTTCACTAATTTCATGTTTGTATTGTTGATGCTCTCGAACAACTCTGTAGTACAATGGTTTCGAGCAGCTTTGCATCAACTTTACTAATGAAAAGCTCCAACAGTTTTTTAACCATCATATGTTTGTCCTTGAACAAGAAGAATACAAAAGAGAGGGCATTGAATGGGCTTTTATCGATTTTGGAATGGATTTGTTGGCTTGTATCGAATTGATTGAGAAGGTACACAAATCGGTTATTTACAGATTTGTTATGAAAAGTTCGGTCGGAAAAAATTCAGGAAGTGCAGGTTGGAATTGTAGTATGTTTAGCATCATCTCTTCTTCTTCTACCACGTTCTTTGTTTCCGTTTTTCAGACTTATATTACATGACATGGAGTCTGATATACGCTATCGTTATTAGATTTTAGTATTTCATACTTCATTTTATTTCTTTCTTTCTTTTGCGAAAACAGACATGATATGGGACGATTGTCGGTTTGATCCTTCTATATACATTTTTTTATTTTTTAGGCTTTTTTTCTAATTTCTTTATTTTTATGATTATTTTCAGTAAACGGGCATAGAAGTTATGCCTAAATCTATTAATTTGTGCTACATTTTCATCAAGAAAGAAATTGAAAAAAATGTTATAGCTTTGATTCCATTTGTTTTTTTTGTCGTTTTCAAAGTTTTATTATTATAATGATGCTCTTAAATAAAAAAAGAAAAGCTGTTAAATACAGTATACAAGATAATTACTATTTATTATTTAGTATCAAGGTATCAATTTTTGCAAAACACAACCATGTTTGGAAGTCATCATAATATTAAATTAAGTTTTCAGTTTATTTTCTGATGAAAATTGTAAAACAATCTTGCTTATTATATCTTTTATGCTCTTTTAGTCTGTTAGATATTATTAGTTTTATTTTTATTTATTTATTTTTTGTTATCGTTCATATTATTTTTTCCGCTAATTTCATGTTTGTCCCTTGATGCTCTCGAACCCTATAGTTCAATGGCTTCGAGCAGCTTTGTATCAACTTTACCAATGAAAAGCTCCAACAGTTCTTTAATCATCACATGTTTGTCCTTGAACAAGAAGAATATACCCGTGAGGGTATAGAGTGGGCCTTCATTGATTTTGGAATGGACTTGTTGGCTTGTATTGAACTTATTGAGAAGGTAAACATTGAGAAATAAAACAATATACCTAATAATCAACGAGATTCGAACCAATTTCAAATCTCACACTTCTGCGTGATTTTCGTCAACTTTTTTAGGTTTAAGTGTGTCTTTTTTGTCTATGTGTACCTCTTTTAGCTGACCTATAGAGGGTGTGTGAACAGTTTTTTTTATGATTTTCAATGTGTTTTTATTTGTAATAGATGATGGTGAACTTTATAATATTATTGTGTTTATAATTGTTTCTAATATCAATCTAATTTGTTTTCATTTATGATGGAACAACAAATTTCAAATTCAATTAAAATGCACTCATAACTATTTAGAGTCGTGTTCATTTTTTTAAGGGCTTATTCTGATGATTTTTTACTCTTACCGACTTTAAAATGGTTTAATTTGTTACTGACTATCACAATAATCTTGTAAGGTATCAATAGAATGGATTAAGCCAGCCGATCTTCACCTGAACTGGAGTTTTCTGTGGCGACCATTCATATCAGATATTCTATTTAACATGTTTTTTTAACTTTGACATTGAAAAGTTATACCTAGAGAGTTGTCTAGGTATTACTACGTCTAATAATAATAATAATAATAAATACACATTGTGTTTAAATAACATAGAACTTGTGCGTATAACATTTGTCCGTTGTTGCAATTCAGTTTAACAGCTTCGAACAACTGTGTATCAATTTTACAAATGAGAAGTTGCAACAGTTCTTTAACCATCATATGTTCGTTTTGGAACAAGAAGAATACCAGCGTGAAGGAATTGAGTGGACTTTTATTGATTTTGGCATGGATCTTCAACAATGCATTGACCTTATTGAAAAGGTATAGGGTATTTGGCCTTTTGGTTCGTGGCTTACCCTATATTATTTACACCTTTGTGGCATGTGTTATTATTTTGCCAATGTATTTTTCAAGTACTTGTTGATAAATGTATAGATTTCTCATTATTTATTTATATCTATCATAATTTATTTACTCAATTCAGATAAAGATAATTTTGATATTTCTAGACACAATATGATAATCCGTATCAATTTGCGAAAAAGTGGCAATGCTAAATATTTAAACTTGTATACATTTCCTCAAGTATTTAAATTTGCAAAATAATAGCAAAAAAAATGATCAATGTTGCTTATAAATAATATACAACTAATAATTATATTTTTCAGCACCGTTTGCTTTTTCTGTCGCTTATTTCAAGATATTTTTACGACAATACCTACCTCAATTTATGACAATCGCTTATAAATGTGACCGCCGTTTTTATAATAGTGTTGTCTGTCTTTTTTTGTTACCTGTGTGTGTCTCTATCCTTGCACATTCGGCGACTGGGGTTGGATGAACGCTACACTTGTGTTTTTATACATCTGGTATATTATACAACAGTTAAATAGCTTTAATCAGCTCTGCATCAATTTTACGAACGAAAAATTACAACAATATTTCAATCATCATATGTTTGTGTTGGAACAAGAAGAATACGAAAGGGAAGGAATTTTATGGACTTTCATTGATTTTGGTATGGATCTCCAGGGCTGCATTAATCTAATAGAGAAGGTACACTATATAGACGTTATGCAAATACTTACAGTTATTAGTGGACACATCACTACATTTACATAGTCAATACATTGTATCCGTTCGACAAGGGCAATACACTGATATTATCTTTTAATCAAAAATAGTTTTGTTTTTGGGGCTGTTCTCTTTTTTATGAACCATCTTGCATTCATTATGTGCGCAACTACTGAGCAGTAGAGTATGCAAACGCCGATTTAAAAGACGACACCTCTTTAGTTTTTAAGTTTCAGTTACAGAATTTCTTTATTCATTTGTACCAATTACAACGTAAATAGCGTCAGAAATAACATATCTATCGAGTATCATTCTAAATTCAATATACATGCACGCTAGAATTACGTAAGTTAGTACTCTAGTTGTGCTAGGGGTTATAATGTAGCATTTAGGAGCAAAGACATGTGGCAGTTGAAAGAACAAAACTAAAGCGTTGACGGACGTTAATATACATATATTTTGCTCTTATAATTCATTATAGGAAAATTATACAATTAAATACTTCTTTCATTACAACTTTTTCTTTTCGGATGACAGTATTTACATGATTCACTTTATGGTCACTTATAATACGCATTGGCATGATAGTCCATTATTAGTAGTAATATTATACCTATAAAATAGTAATGGGTCTGTAACATCGCTTTCTTGGAGGTTTTGGGGTATTTTGAATGACACCTAGACGCAAAACATATTTCTATATTTTTTGCCCGTTTGCACTAAGGCACTTGTCCAAACTGTACCCGAGCGAAGCTGCCAGTAAATATTATTATGACCGACAGAAAACTGCGAATGAATGGCTATCAAATTATTTATTATGAAATTAGCCTGACTCCTCCCTATAATCAAATGTTTTTAAAATGGCTTCTGCGAACGGATATAATATATTTAAAATTTATTAACCTTCGAATACAAATTTTATAAATCCTCATCCATTTGTAATTATTGATTAGTGCTCATAATGATTTTGCAGTAAAAATGAAAGTATATAAATGTAGAAAAAATATCATAAACTTATCGCTAATTGGGTAACTGAAAAGGAATTTAAAACGATGGAACCATTCATGTTTCAAATATATTTAAATGTAAAAATATAAAGAAGAGGGAAAGCACGATGTTTAAGTTAAATTACAATTTGGGCGATAAAAAGCATTTTTGTCTCCAGATCATTATATTTTAGTAGTCCGAAATTGTTTAGAAAATTATGATATTTTTTCTTAATAACGTATTTTTAATTTGTTTAGCATTTTTACAGCTTTCGCGATATTTTTAATTGTTTATTGTAGACATTAAAAAAGGTTTTTCATGATAATCTGCACGAACAGATATTTTTCTAATCCCATAATAAATATTATAGGTATTTCACTTACGTTTGAAAAAATAGCAGTAATTCGCTTTTTTCTACCTCATAATATTAATAAATAATTAAAAAATAATAATTTCAATATTTGTTTAATATGATGTAAATTGTAGAAAATATTTTGCCATTTTTTGCTGTTCAGAGGCGTCCGTGGAAGTTACATGCATATATAAAATCTGTAATATCATCTCTTAAAAAGCTATCTGTTAGTGAGGTATTAGGAGATAGAGTTATGAAATATTTATTTTAAGCTAATAATAGGTACCTACTATTGTATATATTATCATTTAAATTTCAAAAGGTTGCCACCCAGTCGCTGTTTGTATATAAATGCTACAAATTTCATCCATCCATAAATCAAAGTTTGCCTTACATCTAATTTTAGTTCACTTGAAAGAAATTTTATATGCTCAAAGTTGAAAAAAGGATAAAAACAACAATACCTATACATTTTTACTGATTTAGTATTCTAAATATTAATTGTTATGGCGTAATTTTTCAATTTTACTGTGAAAATTTCTTTCAAATATAAAAATTATGTTCTTTCATATTATACAACTTTGCGCTTTATTTTTGAAGTGCACGGTGTTAACACTAAACGTGCCTTTTGACTTTAAAAATGTATTTAGTTCTGTAAATAAAATATTCTACATATTATTTTTATGAATATATAAATTTAATAATATTTAAAAATCGTCAAAAACATGTTTAGTGTTAACTATAAAATCAGGCTTATTATTTTTCTATATGTTCTGTCGATGTTGCCTACTGTATTATTAATTTTTCGAATCTCGTTGAAGCAGCTTCCGCTTTTTGGGTAACGTAATTATTTTTTTTATATTATGGTAAGCATTGCACGTTAGCTGTATTGAGGTAAGTACCTTATGTTTTATATTAGATATATTAGTGAATTTTTTATAGTGTTTTCCAAAAATATTAGATTTTTTATCGAAAATAGTAACTTTTAAATTTTTTCATAAAACTTTTATATACATAAAAACCATTTACGTTTTTAAAAACGAAAATTTGATATCTTTATAAATTTAATTATAGGGCAATTTTTATATATTACTCAAAGTATGTTTTCTTTTTAATACAACTCGATTATTTTGTACAGCCTATGGGTATCTTGTCAATCCTTGAGGAAGAGTCTATGTTCCCCAAAGCCACTGACAGAACCTTTGAAGAAAAGTTGAACAACAATCACTTGGGCAAATCACCCAATTACCAAAAACCAAAACCACCAAAGCCTGGTCAAATTGCTGCTCATTTTGCCATCGGTCATTATGCTGGTAATGTAAGTATTGCGGTCGTCGATTGTTTCTTTGAACTTACAATCTACTGTCGCATTGACGCATTCAAAACTCTTCATTAATCGATATAATAGGTTGCCTACAACATCACTGGTTGGCTTGAGAAGAACAAGGATCCCCTTAACGACACCGTTGTCGATTTGTTCAAGAAGGGTACCAACAAGTTGCTGGTTGAGATCTTTGCTGATCATCCTGGACAATCTGGTGGTGCTGATGCTGGTGGTGGTGGCAAGGGTAAATTTTCTTTTTGATAATTATTTCACATTTCTACATTTCTACCCTTGGGGTATCTGGAAGAGACGCGTTTTACACATTTTAAATATTAATATTAATTGAAAGTAAAACGTGAACCACTAAAGTGGATTATAATAACACTAATAATACAGTAATGTGTAGATGCGTTCTTTCAGAAACACGATTTAAGACTAGCTATATTGTTGATTTTAAATTTTCTGAGTATGCGGGGAGGGTGGAAATAACAAATATGCATCTTTAATAAAATAAAATATTATATTATATTATGCTTGTGTAGACTATACATATGAAAATAATTAGAGAAAGACTTATTTCACCCAAGGGAGGGAAAATTCCTCCAAATTACTTATTTGGTTGTTTACTAAAAAAAAATAATTTGAATTCTAGATTTTTAATTTAAAACAGAATTTTTTATTTGTCTTAAAAATATTGAATTTGCATATTTATTCCTCTTTACTACTTTGAACTGTTATTGATTTTTTTATTATAATGATTTAAAGGTATCAAGATGCATTTATTACCATTTAATAATCCAATGCGAGGTTCTCTTTTCCTTTATTTTTGGTGAATTTTTTTAGTATTGGTGTTTTACGATATGAGTAATTTAATATCACAGTTTAATCCTAACGTGTGCTAATGCTATTCAGAGGCGTTGACGTTTGGAAGTCGTCGTGAGTGCTCTCACAAAATTTGTCAATAATAATAAACTATTTTTAACCAGTTCATGAACATTCACGAAATAGAGACATATTTGTTTTTTTTTTTTTTGTATATGATGTAGAAATGTATGAATATTTTTAGTGCACATAATGTCTGAAGAAAAATAATGTTTCGACAAAAAAATCATGGGTGCTCGAACACTGAAGTATAGTATATCTCTACTCGTAGTTAACAGGTTTTAAAAATCGAAAACTGAAAAAATTCACAAATAATATGTTTTTGTTTCATTATGACAAATTTAATTTTTTGAAACCAAATGCAGGTGGCAAACGCCAGAAGGGAGCTGGTTTCATGACTGTGTCCTTCCTCTATCGGGTAAATAATTCCAATAGTTCCGACTTAGAATGTGACACTTTGCTCGGAATAGTCCCATAATCACAAATCTTTGCTTTAGACTGAAAGTTTCCTCATTAATTATATTATGTTCCTCTTCTTTTTCTATACTCGTATATCTATCGATATTCACCTAATATACATATATTTCACGGATAATATTAATGTGAACTAATTTATTTTACACGACATATTTTTTAATCCTATAACATTCCTTTTCACAAACAGACGTTAAATTTTTCTAAAAAAAATGAGATAAATTAAACTAATCATATTTTATTCTTTGAACAAAGTTTGTCGTAACATTGAAATTATTTAAATTTTCTGTTTTGTTAAAAAGAAATTATTGTAACGCTTATTGACAATTATGATTGTAAGAAATATCACTTTAACAAATTATAGGCGTATTCAGAAATTTTGAAAAATACGTGATTTTGGGTATACCGAAAGCTATGTTGAAATCTGTTGTTGGATGTGTTTTCAGAAGAAACTAAAATAAATCTTAAAATCTATTTCTCTTAAATAATATTTTTATACCATATAGGTACATGCTGTCTGTTGAATAGCTCTGTTTGTAACATATATCAAGCATATGAAATATCCTTTCACAACCTTTTTCCTTTATAATTGCCCACACAAGTTTACCCAGTGTAATCGCAATCATGGCAGTGCTTTAACTGCATCTTTATTTCCTTTGTCATTTTTTGGCTGTAACCTGCACTGGATGTTGTGTTGCTATCTGTATGTTGTGATCTTCTGCCCTTACAGGTGGTCGTGGTAAGAAGGGTGGTGGTTTCGCCACGGTATCTTCTGCCTACAAGGTTAGTTTAAGTCCTCAAGTATTTCTTTTACAGGGTTTTTGTTGGATTAAAAAAGTCATGGGATAAATTGTGTCATGATTTTATTTTTTTATTAAATGTGGTGGTTTTAAATTTTTTTAGTACAAAAATGTTTTTAAATTTACAAAAGTTAGAAGCAGCATGCCTTTTGAAGATCGCTGGTTGGCTCATAAGACAATGCCTTAACCGCCTAGTACTCGTAAGTGCTCTTTTAAGTAATTGCTTACTGTATGTTTTTTTTTTAAATCGATAAAATAGTATTTATTTATTATTTATCTTCACATTATAAAATCATAAACTACATTAACTGTCAAGTTGTTTTTCATATAAAACTTTAAGCAATTACTCTTAAATATAAAACTAATTTATTAACTGTGTGTTTTGCTGTTTTCTTTATTAACAACAAATAAACTAACATCAAATTTTATTTATAGTTCTTTATTAAAATAAAACTAAAAGAAAAATAAATTTATGTAAAGAACTTTAAATATACGTTGATGTGTAAAAAGATTTTGTCAACAGGAAACATTTCGATAACAAATTTTTATACTCTTTCAGGAACAATTGAACAACTTGATGACCACCTTGAGATCCACCCAACCTCACTTCGTCCGTTGTATCATCCCCAACGAATTGAAACAGCCCGGTTAGTAGTACTGTTAAATTTAATTAATTATTTGAAGACCTCTTAGTATGCTAACTTACAAAAAAAAGTGTGCTTGTAAAGTTTACGTTGAGTTGAAGTTAAACATGTAAATAATGCATATATTGTTAACGGCAAGGATTATCCATAGCCGAGATACCGGAAAGACTTACTTGGGTTATTTCTGATTCTTAGTCTGGCTATCCGACTACTTAGCTTATATACGATATGAAAGCTCTCTCGCGAAATCACAAAACGCACCTAATGATGTTTTACTTCATAAATTATCTTTTTAAAATGCAGTTCAAAATATTTTTTTTTATTCACAAAAAAAAAAAAAAAAAAAATTGGTCGAAACGTTTTGTGAATAAAAAAAATATTTTGAACAGTAATCGCAAGTGGTTTCGTTTTATTTAATATTCTATTACTGTTGGTAGAGTCAATATTATTAATTTTAATTATTAGCGTTTGAGTATGGACGAAAATAATGTCCTCCAATGCAGTTTCTTTAATTATCAAATCGAATGCAAATCACAAGTTTCTGACGGATATTAACAATATAGTATTATTATAATCTGTTCATTTTGGTGTTTTTCAGGTGTCATTGATTCTCACTTGGTAATGCATCAGTTGACTTGTAACGGTGTACTTGAAGGTATCCGTATTTGTCGTAAAGGTTTCCCCAACAGGATGGTTTACCCTGACTTCAAACTCCGGTAAGCAAAAGAGACTTAGATACACATATTTATTTGGAAATATTGGCTTGGCAAGCTAGATATTTTTCAACAAATTTAAATAAACTTTTAATATTTTCAAATTAGAAATAAATAAAATTAACAACTAAATTAACAGACTATAATAGTCTATTAATTTAATTAATATTAATTTAGTTATTTATTTTAAATTGAAAAACAGACGTTAACAAAGTACAAGATTTTCAAATTATATTATCGCATTTACCTTTTTGACGGACACCTAAAATTGAATAAAATTCAAACTTTGGCATTAGTTTACAATTTTAAACTGGCGAAGCGACAACTACATATACGAACCGTAGTGTCAAAAGATTAAATTTTGTTATAATGGTTTGAGCTGGTTTGTCCGTCAAATGGTTAATACCTTTTGATGTCGTATAAAAATCATCTATGATAAATTTATTATAAAACTTGCTAATCTTCGATGGAAAGTTTTTGTAAATCTATCATGGTGATCTTAATTTTTACATAAAATTCAATTCACTTATTTAGCTCTATCAATAATAATTGCTTTAATTTTTTAATTTTTGTAGAAATTAGATTAAAAAAAAACTTTAGTTTAATAAGAGTATATAAGTGAATAATAAGAAAATTGTTATACAGCGTGGAAAATTGTTTTTGATTTACCGAATTTATTTTTCAATTAGTCGATATTAGCCCCAAATAATAAAAAAAGTTCCACTTAATTTATTTTTTATAAAATGCACCATAAAAATTATACGTAAATCTTTTCAATGGATATTCTTTTTCAAAACTTATGAAATCACAAAATAAAAAAAATAAAATTTAATTATAGGTACACCTTGTCTGTGAGTCTATTACTTTTTTCATTATAAATAACTATTTTCTCGTAAAATTTGATTTAAAGTTTTCAGTTGCAACCGAAGTTTATTAATGAAAATTTTATACTTTTCAATCTTTCTAAGTCAGAAACGATTTTACCCGTGTAATTTATTATACAAATTAATTTTAATATCAATATCACCACAGGATACACACTTACATACAATAAGCCTATTTCAGGGGTAAATTGAAAATTTGTTAGATTTTGAACCTAAAACAAACTGTTAATGTTAGTTACATGATTCTTGCTCCGGCTACAATGACAGCTGAAAAAGATCCCAAAGAAGCTGCTAGGAAATGTTTGGAAGAAGTTGGATTAGATCCTGACAGCTATCGTGTTGGTCACACAAAGGCAAGAAATCCCTCCCCCCAATCCCATATAAGAAATTTAGGTGTGATAACAGAACAACTATGTGACCAATGTCTTCTAAAATTTTCCACAACTGTTTGAATTTATTTAGATATAGAATATACCCCTTAGAACTCTAGATTTAAAAACATTTAGAAATTGTTGAATTTAGATTTTGATGAATTTCCATCACCCATTTACTAGAAATTGAACGACATGTGATCTTATTAATGAACCCTTTGGAATGCCGAATGCTTAGATAGTATCTTTTATCCAGAAACTAAAAAAAATTTGCCCTTGAATGATTGAATTTCAGCAAAAGTTTTTGATTTTTAAAAATACCTTCGAAACGTGTTTTTGTCCTTAATATCCATATTATAAAGAATTTAAATGACAATGGATTTAAATATACAAGTACCTAGGCACAACAACCTTAGATTTCTAGATCAAAGAGCATTTAGATATGTTGAAATTAGAACCAAACATGAATAAAATGTCGTCGTTAACAGCCCTTCAAGATATTTATACCCCTAAAGAATGGTTTATCCTTGGAGTTCCCTTTTTATGAGATATCACTAACAACCCTGACGTGAATAACTGAACGATACGTGTTTGTGAAAAAATCGTTTATAATCATGAGGAGAACTATCTGGTTTATAAAATTACCTCTGTGAATAATATAATTTGTAATACAGGACACAAAACCTAAACATTTTAACAAATTTGTTTGTTACCACTATTAATTTTCTCTATAGATACAAGATCCTGAACCCTGCCGCCGTAGACAAAGAAAAAGATCCTAAGAAAGCCTCTGAACATATTTTAGCAGCAACTGGTTTAGATGCCGATTTATACCGTGTTGGACACACTAAGGCACGATTGTAAAACTGTTCAAAGACTTTATGTTTTCTTTTTTGATGAAAATTGATACGAAATTCAATTTATCGAAATTCCTTACATGTTTTTGCATATTTGATTTTTTTTACCTTTTCGAACTGATACCCACTGTAAAGCAGTGTGCCTTTAGTTTATTAGTAATTAATAACTCTGGGGAAGAGTCTAAAATAACTCTGTATATTTTGCACCAGACTGGTTTTACCTAATTTATAAAAAAACATTCTTATAGTTCCTTAACACAAGTAATAGCTCTAAGGAAAGAGACTACAATTACGTTGTATATTTTTCTTCCACAATTATTTCCTTGAATTCATTTTATCAGTGTTATTAGAGCGTTTGATCATATTATTACCATTCTATCCCAACAATCTCTAAGGAAAGAGAAATGGCATTTTTTTTTGCAGTGGCTCCGATTGTAATGAATATTGTTGTTATATTATAATCCATTATTTAGAGCACCAATTTCCTTTAATCATACTTCATATCTGCACAGTTAAAAACTCTAGGAAAGAGACCGTAACATTTATATTAATATTATGTAGATACAAGATCCTGAATCCAAGTGCAGTTGATAAGGAACCTGATCCAAAGAAATGCGCTGGTTGTATTTTAGAAGCAACAGGTTTAGATGCCGACCTTTACCGTTTAGGACATACAAAGGCATGGCTTATATTTATAATTATTTACAAATCATTCAACAGTGTGATTTGTTTGAACATTTCAATATCATATTTTCATAACAATTTACGAATTATGAAAACTGAACGTATACAGTTCAGATCTCACCAATGTGTTTTATCATTTTTTCATGAAAATGCAACCCCCGATTTTTTCACTATCGGGATAAAAATACAACAGGACAAAACAAATTTTCCTATAGCATTTCCTACCCTTTTTTTTAAGACGTAACGAGTTACGCTTAAATATTTTGTTTATTTTTTTATTACATAAAATCACGTGACATCTGCTGAAACACCCAACCTGAAGCTAATTCCAATACCAAAGGACATATGAAATGTCGATGAAAAAATCCAAGTGCAGTGTTTTGTTATTAATAAACACCGGTTGTCTTTTAGCCTTATCCTTGTAAACACAACTCCTATTGATTATAAAAATTGTATATTAGATACAAGATCCTGAATCCGGGACCAGTTGACAAGGAACCCGACTTAAAGAAAGCATGTGCCCTTATCTTGGATGCTACCAATTTAGATCCTGATCAGTATCGTCTGGGACACACAAAGGCACGAAAAAATACATGTTGCCTTTTGATTTTTGTTTTATTTTCATTTTAACGTATCGTTCATATTATCTGGTACATCATCGTATTGTTATTCAGTGATATGACCTGGATAACATAACATTATTGTGTGAACTGTTTATTATTATTGTTTGTAATCATTCCTAAACTGCTCAAATAGAACAAAACGCAGTATTTATTATTTAGTTAGACCCTCTTGGTTTTTTTTTATAATTATATTTAGAGTAGAAGTATCATGTATATTTGATAAATTTTACAAAGCATATTTTTCCATAATAATACTACAGTCGAACACACTTTTTTTTATAATTTTAAAAGTTTCAAAAAAATTACTTCTGAATATATAAGTATTTATTGTGAGTTTATTGTTTTGCAAGTATATAGGTAGTTGAATTATTAACTCTGAAGCGAAAAATATGCTTAGTTAAACAAACTATCCCGATTTCAATTGCCTACTAACTTTTTGTACATATTGTAGACGCCTATGACCTCAGTTGTCGAGCGTTTATAATTCACTGTAGTTCATTAATTTTTGTACATGTTACTAATGTGTATTATCATTTTGAAATTTTCCATCGCGCGTTAAAACAGATACAAAATTCTGTGCGCACATCTAATCAAAGAGCCGTGTACACCTGAAAAAGCATCTCAGATTATCCTCGATGCTACCGGAATCGACACCGATCAGTACCGAATGGGAAGAACAAAGGTACACTTCCTTTGTCGTCATTTGTTTGGTTATTTCTCATTCAATTAAAAATACCATCGTTGACTGTATTTAGACAATTGTTCAACTGAATTGAGATCTTCAGCGAATGATTTGAAAACACGTTTTCATTATTGATATTCCTTTGAATTGAAGTTAATAAAAATGCTTATTGAAGTAAAATCATCGATTTAACAAGTTACCGATCGTCAGACAAATCTTAAAGATACTGTAAACAATAATTTCATATAGCATACAATTTAAAAATTTAAAATTACTTTATATTAAAGTTTAAGCCAGTTAAATGAGTTTCTGACACAAATAAAATATTTGATGATACGATATATTTTCATGAATTTTTGGATGATGCTCTAGAGTCTAGAGTATAGAGTAAAATTTGATGGGTTTAAACTGAAACGAAAAATAATCAAACAAAAATATTTGTTTCCTGATCTCCTATAAAACATTCAACCTTTAATATTCGCTTTATGTATTTTACCAGCAATTTCCTGCATGATATCTATGTGTTGTATTTTTGGTAAGTTTTTGAAATGTACGCCTTTTTAAATATTTTTAAAATAATAGATAAAGATATTTTTTAATCACCTTTTTGTATAATTTCATTATCAATATAACTTGCTTACTCTTGATTGTCAGGTAGCAGCTACATTTTTATATTTCTATTGTTCATAGTTATGTCACAAAAAATGATACAAAATATATTCAGTAACTGCAGAAAGAATTACTTCTCTTGCGATTAAATATTGTGACTTGCAATAACTGGCGATAGAACAATAAATCGAATTGAATATGTGCTTATAGTTTGAAATAAGTATTTAATTTGTTTCTAAAGTAGGTGTTGATAAAGATGTTTTCGTTAAAACCATTAGATAAAAATGTGGAAACCACTTGACCTATGGGCCAACCCTAAAACTTCACGCTATAAAATTTTTGAACTTCGATATCTCTTGATCCGGTTTTCGGCATTCGATGCAGTTATTTAAGTTCAGAAAAGGAAACTATTAGAGAAAAATAAATCTAACCAAAATTTGAGAAGATATTTCCAAACACCATTTGAACTTTTTTGGCAATGTTTGAACCGCGATATTTGTTAACGCGTCGTTCGATTTTAATCTGCTTTACGCCATTCGACGCAGTTTTTCAGGCCTAAAAAAGTAATTTATTACAAAGAAATCAATCTGACCAAAATCTGAGAAGGTATTTTGAAAAAACGCTTTTTTGGAAATTTTCAATTTTGAACGTGTCGGTCGATTTTGATGCGGTTTGTGGAACTCGGCGCCGTTTTTAAAGTGCAAAAAAATAATTTTTTACAAAAAAAAAAATTGGATCAAAATTTGAGATGATATTTCAAAAAAACATATCTTCTGAACAGCTCGGCTGATTGACTTCAAAAGGTAATCAGATCTAAATCTTGATGAACCCTTTCGAACGCCGTGTTGCAGGTCTCAGTCGGTTAATTCGTTGTTGAGATATCCTACGACAAAAGTATCTTTACACACACACACCGCGAGACGTCAAGCCGGAAATCGAATGGCTTCCTAGAACCTCAAAACGTGGAGATGAAAACTCGATTTTCGAAAATCGAGGTGAAAACAATTACTTCTTTTTTTTTGAAAATCCGAAAGACCTAAGACATCACTAAAAATGAAAACTAGCTGTAGTGAGCGAAGGAGTCTTTACTTTATACGCTCTTTTTTACACACTAAAGTCACGTTGTAATGTTTAACAATATTATGGTGTAATAATAGCATCGCACATCATCCAACTTGAGTTCTGACAACATCAGTTTCAGTGATCATTTTTTCTGATTCAGTGATAATCATCATTCAATTACCATGAGATTTCACAGCGCATCCAAAGTGAGCACTTAATAATAATGTTCAATGGTTTTTACGCGCGTTTTGTCTTAATTATTATGATTGTTATGTTTTGAATAGCATTTTGCTTGTTAATCGAATACATTTGTGTATCATTTTTTCCGATTCTCACATCTTAACATACAAAGGTTAGAAATGCGATATTTTGATAGATTTTTGATAGATTCAGTTTTTCAAAGGCGTACAAGTTTTTAGGCGAAACTTCATATTTATGCACACACAAGCTAACATGTTTTTCTTGGGGCGGGAAACTATAGGTATTCTTCCGTGCCGGTGTCTTGGGTCAGATGGAAGAGCTTCGTGATGAACGTCTTGGTAAGATTGTTACCTGGATGCAGTCATGGATCCGTGGTTATCTCTCACGTAAAGAATACAAAAAGCTGCAAGAACAGAGGTAAACTATCTACCGCAGAACTGTTGATTGTTTTTTTAGTGTGTTAACAATTGGTCGATTTTGTTCCATAGAGTCGCTCTCCAAGTTGTCCAACGCAACTTGCGCAAATACTTGCAGCTCCGCACCTGGCCATGGTGGAAACTGTGGCAGAAGGTCAAACCTCTCCTCAACGTCACCCGTGTCGAGGATGAGATTGCGGTAAGCAAACAATTTTCGTTTATCGACTCCTTTACATAATAATCAAATCTGAACAAATAAACTTTATTAACCGGAAATTTGTTTTATCAACACGCGAGCAACTTTGACGTCTTTTTAATTTCGTGCGTTTTGGTTTTTTACCCAACAACTGTCAAGGAGTGGGTATATGCGTTTAGAGTTCGTTATCAAAACTGATGTTCTGATCGTGACTCGTGGTACGGTTTCTCATGAATGGCAGTACAGAGACTGCTAATTTTTTTTTATGTTCAGTTACCGATGCCGAAATATTTTTGATTAATTATTTGTAAATAAAAAATGAAAGTCGACGTTTGTATTTTGCTCAAGGAATTTAAAATTATTTAATACAAATTGATTGAATATTAAATCTTTATAATAAGTTATATTAGGACATGATACTTGCAACCCTTATAATAAATTTTCACAAAATTCCTTTACGACTAGTCTATTCAATTATAATTAATGTGAAGTACAAATGTCGCATAAAAAAATTGTTTTTTTGTTCGATTGTCTGTCTGTCCGGATGTTTTTTTGTTGATAACTCGAGACCTAGTGCGTCAATTTCGATACAATTATTATTAATTGTTAGCTTAAATCTAACTTTAAAAGTAAGATAGTTCTATTTAGTCAGGAATTGAGATGAAGGAAGTTGCGGATACTTAAATAAATCTATCAGTCGTAGATGTACAAATGTACATAATTTGTGAAGAATTTTATTCTCTTCAAAACTGAAACTAATTACTTTTTACTAAACATAAACAGACCCCTCCTGAATTTCTGGATAATAGTTTTTTAGTATCGATGGGGAGATAATTTAAAATTACAATTGCTATATTTAAAAATCCAGTTATGGGAATTTTTCTGCAGATTGGTTTTTATATGTGTAATTTAACCGGGCTATTAATAGTTTCTATGCAAATACTTATATAGTTTTTTCAAAAAAAAAAAAAAAAAATTTAATATTTGTTACTATTGGAAAACGAGTCGCAAAATAGTTGTTTCTTTTCAAGTGATTATTTTTTTAATTGTAATTTATTTACATTTTAAAATATTGGTATTATTCTTTCTTGTCACTTCAAAGGTTTTTAAAAACTGAATTGAGTTATTTTGTACTAAATCATCGTTGCTCCTAAAAAATTTCGTTAGTTCGTTTTGTCAGGATATAAAAGAAGAGATATTTAATTATATTTATTTTTACAGTATTCTTGTTTAATTACTTAAATAATAATGAATACTTCAATAAACAAATAACAAGAATGTTGATATAGTGCAATTACCAACGTTGCACATGAAATTTAAAAGTGTGCTTTGTTAAATTCGGAGTATCGCATTTGAATTATATAAATATTTACTCGGACACATAAATATTTAAACCATATATCTTTGGAAAGTCTACTAATTCTCATATAAATAAACCAAAATTTATTTTTAGATTCGATATTATTTCAAATTAATTAAATATTCAGTATTACTTTCAGTTTTATCATTTTAAAAAAGCTTAGATATTTTTATCAATTAAATCATTTCATTCAATAATATTATTTGATAACTGGTATCTCATATTTATTTGTTTTGTTTTTTTGCGTATTAAACTATTTTAATTTTTATAAACATGTGTATTTTAAGTGCATTTATAATAATTGCATCTTTTCAGAAATACAAAACTTTAAAGCGATGCAAATTCATGATTACTGAATAATGACTACTGTACAAAAATAAATATTGTATATCTTTAATCTGTTTTACATTCGTTGGCAGAATTATAGCAAAATTAACTTAAATTAAGCTTTGTTAAAAATGTAAATCACTATAATTTATCTTTAAAAAAATGAGAAATAATGAAAACACATCTCTATGTCCGCATCAGTTAAAAATTTTATATAGCTCTGCGATAATTTCTTTTCATTTTTGGAGAAGATGTTAAGCTTTAAATGATTTAAAATTTTGTGATGATTTAATTTGATTTTTGGAGAAAATATTGAGTCTTAAATTATTTAAAATTTTGTGTAGCTTTCTTTATAAAATAAATGATCCATAAATTGTTTCTGAACAATGATTGCAACAAAAAAAGAAAATATCATAAAAGTAATACTGTTTTGTTTCTCATTGCCAAAAAATGAATATTTCTTTATAGATATACTAACTATTAAAAAATGCTTGGTATTGACGTAGCGTCAACCCAAGTGTGTCTTCTCTCTCTTTATTTAATATTTTTGCGAATTAACGAAATTACATAACGATATTAAATTTTGGATCATTTATCATGTTTTTTTATTGAAATATATATTAATGATGCCGATGGAGCAATCATTTATACATAGGTTGACGATATTTTTAATCTCGGATCATTTGTCGGTAGTTTTTTTATTAGAGTCGTTTAGTAACGCCGATCAAGTCGCCAAGAATCGAGGGGAACACTCATTTCCTCCCAGTTTGACGACGATATTTTTAATCTCGAATCAGTTGTCGTTAATAAAACATTTTTGTGAAGTGATGAGCGAAAGGAGACCACGCTTGCATCTTTGCTTTTTTGACAATATTTTGATATAAGGAGGACATGTGGCATACCTGGTTAGACGCAGGTAATCAAGTGTACCCCACACCTGACTATTTATGTCAAATAGGCAGCCGTTAGTAGGCACGGTGGTGTGTAGGTGCTTGCGTGTGCGATATATATTTTTTTAATATTAGTATTAAATTGGCAGCGTTCCAATTATGATTTATATCAAAGTATGAGCCTCTTTTTGAGTAGGTTTAGCCATTAATGAGTACGTGAATGCAAGAGGGGCTGGATATGTAATACGGTGAGTTTAACGCGATAGGATCTTGGAACGTTCGCATCACATCTTTCATCTCAAATGATTATTTTTATACGATGAGTCTTTCGGCTTTTCTCGCATAGGCGTATCCACACTTTACATAAATATAACGGGGCGTTGCATATATTTTTTCTGGAAAATGTGTGTACCGACACATACACTCAACATAAATTACGCGTTTGAGGAAATCTTACCCGACGGTCCACTTCAGTTGTACCGGTGCACTTGATCTAGGTGGCTGTGATCGGTACATTTAATTGACGAAGAAGGACCTTCTTGTAATTAAGAAGGAATCTTTCAAAATAATAACGAACTAATTTGAATTTTAAATATCGATAAACGACTCTGTGACTATTTTTTTTATATTTACGTTTTATACAAATTATTCATTATTTATTTGGTGTTTTATTGATCGCGGCTACTTTTTATTGGTGATCCGCAATAGCATTTCAACACGTATACAAAACGCATTTTTAAAGTAAATACGCAGTGGTTTGTGAGGTTTTATTAATATGGAAGAATTAAAAACCAATCAGGAACCGTTGAACGAAATATTAGAAAACACTTTACATCTTAAATCTAATTCGGATTCGGGTTTGCAGAAATTGGAAGAGAAGGCACAAAAAGCCCAAGAAGCGTTTGAACGTGAAGAGAAAGCTCGCAAAGAACTTGAAGCTCTCAATGCCAAACTTCTTGCTGAAAAGACTGAATTGCTCGGCCAACTTGCCGGTGAGAAGGGATCCCTGTCTGAATTCCAGGAGAAGTCCAACAAACTCCAGGCCCAAAAGGCTGATATCGAAGCCCAATTGCACGTAAGTACAATATTTGATTAGTAATTATTCATTTAGATATTTTATTTCGTTTTTTTTACATTGTTTTATCAATAGGTTTGGTCCATAATTTCTTTAAAATAAAATTTGGTACATTTTTTGTTTCCGAAATACAGTTAATATTATTGTCCAAATTCTTTTTGACAAAATTTTAAGCAAATTTAAAAGCACTGTAACACATGATTTATTTTTGCAATTTTAAATGAAAAGGGTCAAATTACATTTTTTCATTTTTATATGAATCGATAATTTTCATTTGCAGCAAAAATGTGTTTCATTAAACCGTTTTTTTCTAATTAGATACCAAAAAATTAAAAAAATTATATCAAATTGCATACTGGCCAAATTCCAACTTCGTGAAATATAAACTGAATTTTTAGTTAAAATTTTAGTTTTACAAATTTCTATACCAAAATATAAATTTGGAAATTATTATTTTTAATTTTTCTAAATTATACGTAGGTAATTATCTTTGCCATATTAGTACTGAGCTATTAAATTCCGTTAATTCTGTGTTACACATATGTGGAAGACTTGATGCACCAGTTTATTAAAAACAGATGACGCATTATGCATACTTTCTTCTTTAAAGTATTTTATAATATGGTGGTTGCTGAAAAAGATCGTGCAATAAAAGTCATGATAAATAGCTGCTGGATTGCACCAGCATTAACTGTAATATCCGTTGGAGGTCGTTCACAGCCTACTCTGGATATTCGTGTTCAAGGCGGAGCGCCCTGCGCCGTAACGTCAATTTCCGTGACTTATTTTTGGAATCAAACCAAATATTTATATACTTAAGTGTTGATACACTTTTTTATGTTTGCATCTGTCGTACTTCACCTGAAAATATTTTCAAATGCTTGTTGAATATAAAATTATACCAACAGTTTTTATTCGCACATATTTTAAACTCATACTACGGTATTTAACGATCTATAAATTAATTATACTTATATTTATACTTATAAACATCGTACTATGCAGTATGCAGTGACTGATTATCAATTTATATTATTAGTTGACAGTATTAATACCTGCTAATAATCATTAATGGAATATTGGCGGTTAGCCAATCTAATATTAGCAACATATTTTTAGTTAATGGTGTTCTAATTTTCGTAATTAATATAATTAATATTTCTCAAATATAGGACACACAAGACAGGCTCACTCAAGAAGAAGATGCACGCAACCAACTCTTCCAGGCAAAGAAGAAATTGGAACAGGAGATTGCTGGTATGAAGAAAGATCTTGAAGATCTTGAACTTGCTGTCCAAAAATCTGAACAAGACAAAGCCACCAAAGATCATCAAATCCGCAATTTGAATGATGAGATCGCCCATCAAGACGAGCTCATTAACAAATTGAATAAAGAAAAGAAGAACCAGGGTGAAACCAATCAGAAGACAGCTGAAGAACTCCAGGCTGCTGAAGACAAGGTCAACCACTTGAACAAAGTCAAAGCTAAGCTCGAGCAGACCCTTGATGAACTCGAAGACTCTCTTGAACGCGAAAAGAAACTGCGCGGTGATGTTGAGAAATCCAAGAGGAAAGTTGAAGGTGACTTGAAGCTTACTCAGGAGGCTGTTGCTGATCTGGAACGCAACAAGAAGGAACTCGAACAGACCATCCAACGCAAAGACAAGGAAATTTCTTCCCTGTCCGCTAAATTGGAAGATGAACAATCGTTGGTCGGCAAGCTTCAGAAACAAATCAAGGAATTGCAGGCCCGCATTGAAGAACTTGAAGAAGAAGTTGAGGCTGAACGTCAGGCCCGCGCTAAGGCTGAAAAACAGCGTTCCGACTTGGCCCGTGAACTCGAAGAGTTGGGTGAGCGTCTGGAAGAAGCTGGTGGCGCTACCTCAGCTCAGATTGAGTTGAACAAGAAACGTGAGGCTGAATTGGCCAAATTACGTCGTGATCTCGAGGAATCTAACATTCAGCATGAGAGCACATTGGCTAACCTTCGCAAGAAGCACAACGATGCCGTATCTGAAATGGGTGAACAAATCGATCAACTCAACAAATTGAAGGCCAGGTTAGTTCTCACATTGCACTGTACTAATCTTAAAATCACCTTGAAAAAATTATCGAAATTATATTTTATGCATATTCTTTGCTAATGCATTTCAAAAAATTTGTATCACTCTTGTGATAACGATGACAATTAATTAATTAAATTGTTAGAAAGTATCATTATATACATATTTTGTACCTACCTGCAATATTTACTTGTTACCTTACCTATTAGGATTGAAAATGATCGTGCAAGAGTACACGATGAATTGAACAATACTCGACTAGCCGTAGACGCTGTGGCCCGTGAAAAGGTATGCTGCAGACGAAGCATTGGCATGATCTGTAGCATCTATTTACCCCTTGTTAACAAACATCTTTCAATTCATTTCCTGTGAATGAAACAAATGTGTTAATCAACATATATTATGTTCTTCCTTTTTACTGTTGGAAATCTGTTTAGAAACACCAGTCTGCAATAATATGTTGTTTTAGTATGTTAACTAACAATTTTGTTAAAATAGGATTGAAAAGGAGAAACAACAATACTTCAGCGAGTTGAACGATCTTCGCGGCGGAGTTGACCACCTAGCTAACGAAAAGGTATAATTTATTTTACAGGATAGTTGTTGCTGCTTCAACGCTTCAAATTATTAAACAACGCTTCAAATAATAGCGACGGACCTAATATGCTGTTTATTATGTGTTCAATAATAATTTGCCTGAAAATGTTTTCAAACCCATATAACATTTTAACATATCCAAATTTGTGTTTCGTGATGAATAATTTAATGTTTATAATTTTTTTTCTATGAATAATAATTAGAGTGTGTCTTTTTATACAATATAATAATTGATTTTGTGTTAAAAATGATTTTATAATTTAACTAATCTAATACACCTGTTTTAATATCGGGTTAATTTTTTATAGGCTGCCTCTGAGAAGATCGCCAAACAATTGCAACAACAGTTGAATGACGTTCAGAACAAATTGGATGAAACCAACCGCACATTGAATGACTTCGACGCTGCCAAGAAGAAATTGTCTATTGAAAACTCCGATCTCCTCCGTCAATTGGAAGAAGCCGAATCCCAAGTATCTCAACTGTCCAAGATTAAGATCTCTCTTACCACTCAACTCGAAGATACGAAACGTCTCGCTGATGAAGAAGGCCGCGAACGTGCTACCCTTCTTGGTAAATTCCGTAACTTGGAACACGACCTCGACAACCTTCGTGAACAAGTTGAGGAAGAAGCTGAAGGCAAAGCTGACATTCAACGTCAACTCAGCAAGGCTAATGCTGAAGCTCAGTTGTGGCGTTCCAAATACGAATCTGAAGGTGTTGCTCGCGCTGAAGAACTCGAGGAAGCTAAACGTAAATTGCAAGCCCGTCTTGCAGAGGCTGAGGAAACCATCGAATCTCTCAACCAAAAATGCCAAGCCCTTGAAAAAACCAAACAACGTCTTGCCACTGAAGTTGAAGATTTGTCTTTGGAAGTCGACCGTGCTACTGCTATTGCCAATGCCGCTGAAAAGAAACAAAAGGCCTTTGACAAGATCATTGGAGAATGGAAACTCAAGGTTGATGACCTCGCTGCTGAACTTGACGCTAGCCAGAAAGAATGCCGCAACTATTCAACTGAACTTTTCCGCCTCAAAGGAGCTTACGAAGAAGGTCAGGAACAACTTGAAGCTGTTCGTCGTGAGAATAAGAACTTGGCCGATGAAGTTAAAGACTTACTTGACCAAATTGGTGAAGGTGGCCGCAACATTCATGAAATTGAAAAGGCAAGAAAACGTTTGGAAGCCGAGAAAGATGAACTCCAGGCCGCTCTTGAAGAAGCCGAGGCTGCTCTCGAACAAGAAGAAAACAAAGTTCTTCGTAGCCAGCTCGAATTATCTCAGGTTCGCCAGGAAATCGACCGCCGCATTCAAGAGAAGGAAGAAGAATTCGAAAACACTCGCAAGAACCACCAACGCGCTTTGGATTCCATGCAAGCTTCCTTGGAAGCCGAGGCCAAGGGTAAAGCTGAGGCCTTGCGCATGAAGAAGAAGCTTGAAGCTGACATCAACGAGCTCGAAATCGCTTTAGATCACGCCAACAAGGCTAGTGCTGAAGCGCAAAAGACCATCAAACGTTACCAACAACAGCTCAAAGACACACAGACCGCTCTTGAAGAAGAACAACGTGCCCGTGATGATGCTCGTGAACAATTAGGAATTTCTGAACGCCGTGCTAATGCTCTCCAAAACGAACTTGAAGAATCCCGTACTCTCTTGGAACAAGCCGACCGTGCCCGCCGTCAAGCCGAACAAGAACTCAGCGACGCACACGATCAGCTCAACGACTTGTCTGCACAAAACGCTTCTGTTTCCGCTGCTAAGAGGAAACTTGAATCCGAACTCCAGACCTTACACTCTGATCTCGACGAATTGCTCAATGAAGCCAAGAACTCCGAAGAGAAGGCTAAGAAAGCAATGGTTGATGCCGCCAGGTTAGCTGACGAACTCCGTGCTGAACAAGACCACGCTCAAACACAAGAAAAACTTAGAAAGGCACTCGAGTCACAAATTAAAGACTTGCAAGTGCGACTGGATGAGGCTGAAGGTAATGCCCTCAAGGGAGGCAAGAAAGCTATCCAGAAATTAGAACAGCGCGTGCGCGAATTAGAAAATGAATTGGACGGTGAACAGAGAAGACATGCTGATGCACAAAAGAACTTGCGCAAATCAGAACGTCGCATCAAGGAATTGAGCTTCCAAGCCGAAGAAGACCGCAAAAACCACGAACGCATGCAGGACCTTGTCGACAAATTACAACAAAAGATTAAGACATACAAGAGACAAATAGAAGAAGCAGAAGAAATTGCTGCACTTAACTTGGCCAAATTCCGTAAGGCGCAACAAGAGTTGGAAGAAGCTGAAGAGAGAGCCGACTTAGCCGAACAAGCTATTGCCAAATTCCGTACCAAGGGACGTGGAGGATCTGCCGCGCGTGGTGCCAGCCCAGCGGTAAGTTATTTTAATTATTTTTTATTCAAAAATTCTCATTAATAATATTTTATTAGTAACCATACCACTTTCTCTTTTTGAAAAATACAGATAAGCTAAATTTTCTAAGAAAAAGCTTTTGTCGATTGTAATTTTTGAAAGACTACAAACTTTACTCAATTATTCACAACTATAAACACACAGTAATGCTTCAAATGTACTGAGCAATATTGCTTTTTCTTATAGAGCAAAGGACGCAAATTGGCGGTGGAGTAACCGCTTTATCACTCGTAAGTTTTGCTTGAGAGCATAGATGGTGTGTGTTACAAAATATTCCAGTTTTACTCCTGGAAAAATCTGTTTTTTCTGATGCGGGATCCTACCATGAACGTAGCTGCTCCAATTTTATTTTATAACGAATGCAGTGACCACTTTTCATTTGATTGTAAACTATATCGTTAAAAATAGAAAACAAAAATACTCACCTAGTTAAATCATTTGATAAGTTATCACTGCTTATTGTCTTTCGCATGGCAATATTCTTTTAGATCGATTTGAATCAAAATTTTTATTAAACGAATGGCGAACGAGAAATATAGAAATTGACCATAAATATTTTGATGTTTTTTTGTGAGCGTCCAATATTTTTTATCCTTCCTGAGTGGAAAAGTGTGTTGTGGTTATTGTGCCATTTTTTTTTACTTTGACGTAAGCAGTAATACTGTATTGTTTCAATATTGAAAATAGACGGCTTGGGTGTATTTGTATTACCGAGCCATATTATAAATTAAAATTATTTTTATTTAATGTTAGGTATGCAAATAACATTTTGATTAAAATAAATTAATATTGACACCTGACGCATATTTGATTGTTATTTAATTTCTATAAATAAATGCATTTTTTAAAATATTTAAATAATAATTATCGATTATGCGCGTGAATGACAAGTAATGTAAATATACGTTTTTTGGAACTTTCAACTTCGTAAACAAAAACTGCTTATGTCACAGTATACTTATATAAAGAACAATGCAGCTGTGAAAATTCCAGAGATTTAATATATGACTGCAACTGGCAGTTCAGAATTATGTTGAATTTTTTGAATGTATACTCACATCAGGTAATTTTCTGTTTCAGCCGCCACGACCAAAACCAATGTCTCAATTGGACGGTCTTTTCCCACCTAGGTTCGACCTCCATCCTGACGGTGACTTCTAAAAAAAATCATCATGAAACTCATCATCAACAACGTCATCATCGTCATCATTTTCGTCATAATTTTTCATCAACAGAACTGCTCTTAGTCAACATTTAAAAATACACACACATTATTAGGCCAGTGTTGACGTAATTGCATTCGCAGCTTATTTTATAATTTATTATAATTTCTTTTTTTTTTGTTGAACATTATTTTAATGTAATAATGAAATTTGAACATACGATAATTATTGATTCCGCGAACTAGTAAGATTATAAGGTGATAGAGGAGAAAAGAAGGAAGGCCATGTTTGGTGTTAGTTCGGTGTTATATTGTAGATGGCTTGAAAGCTGCGCAGTGAAGAATGCGACATCCATACTAAGAAGCTTTGATCAGAGACACGTACCTTCCACCTTTTATACAGCCCGATGCCGCACATCGATCTCGCAGATCTCACTGCCATACCAATATCGAAAGTCCGACTATTAAAACTACACATCGATCAAATTCACTGATTACTACTTAATTATGAAAAAATATAATAATTGCAGATACATTTATGTTTACGTGTATGTAATATAAGAAATGTGTGAGAATGTTTGTATACATGGCTTATTATTTATAATTTATAAAATGTTTAAAAGGCACCAATAAACACAAAAGATCGTTAATGTATATTCAGTTCTTTTTATTTCAACTTCATAATAATATCTCAAAGTTTAGAAGACTACATATACTAGTGGGTAGGTTAACGCCTCACAAGGTTGATAACCGTAAAAAACAATTATTGAAAAAACGAACTGAAGCCGTTGAAAAAGTTGTCCGGTGGCAAAATGATAGCTGCATTCGAATTTCGTCGAGATTCAAAGGTTTCCCAAATAGTTTTTGAAAAATTTGAATACTGTTTCTACATGACAAAATAAGGGAAAAATAAATACAAAAAAGGTTTTCATTTTTTTATCTTACCAGTTCCGTTAGTTTTAGCTGTGAATATTCGTATACGATTCAATTCATAAGTTTTATATCATAATATTGACGTACCAGTATTTTAATGTACGAAACTATCGTTAATTTTATTATAATAAGTTTACTTCAATCATGTTACCGTCTGTCTAAGGATTCCTTTAAATAGTTTTTCTGGCAAATAGTTGTTACCAATAATGCCCTTTCTGCAGTTATTTAATTCCGTTGATTCATAATAATAAAGATATATACCTATTTTATACGTCCATAACTAAAATTCACTTTCTATCATTTCTGTGAAAAACTAACTTAACAGTTTATCCAATTTTTACAATTCCTTTATTGAAATAATAAAATGAGAAAGCAATTTTTATAAACATTATTTTCGGGATGTTCCTATTAAAAAACAATAATTATATTCAACAAAACATTTATTAACAATCTAAAATACAGTACAAATATAAAATAAATTGTTCACAGAACAGAAAATTCAAAGCAAGGTATCTGTAATAATGATAAATTCACTAATTTTCGATTACAATCTTTTCGGTATTTTTTTTCCAATTTGGCGGTTTTTCATTCGGTGTAATTTTAGCTAATTGTTGGAATTGTCCAACTATTAATTTCCATTGTGATGTTATTCTGACATCTACGTCAAATTGTTTACAAACTTCTTGAAGTATTGGATAGAGATAATGAAGTTTTCCATGATCTACCGTTGGAAATAAGTGATGGAGAGTATGATCACCAAAATTTGTCAAAACAAGAAAATGATTGCCGTTAATATCATGTCGATCCATAACGGCATCAAGTTGAGCTAATCCCCAATCACGATCAAGTCTGAAAATTTCCATGTATTAACATTACAGAAATGTTACTACTTATATCATTGAATGAACATATGAATGAAATACGACTTTAAATTATGATAATATACTCGTATTTTACAATTTCAAGGACGGTCCCACGGTTGGGGTCACAGGGATCATGAACTTTTTGTGCTGCGATCGTCCGTGTATACTTTTGGTATACGTAAAAATAATCTAATGTCGTTGTCAAACTTTTTATTTACTAAAAAGTCATAACAATGCTGAATACTATAAACAAACTAAGTTATACTCGTATATTATATATAAAGTTCTTAAAATGAATAAAATTAACGACTACGTAAATTAACAGACAATATTGAAAATTAATTGAACAACATGTCAGCCCGGATTTGGGTTCTTTTCAAAATATGAAGTTCTTAAATTTTTAAATATTATGACAAGTACCTGGGTGACTGAGCTTTGCTCGAGCCAATGGAAGGTTTAAAGTTTTTGACATGTAAGAAAGAAAGTTTATGAAACATTATAGAAACAAATTTTAAGGTTACAGTTGTTTATAATCTGTCGGCAACAATACAAGTACCACAAAAATTTACGAGATGACGCTATACGAAAAATTAAATAAATAAATAAATAAATTTTATTGACCAGGTGTAGGGGTACAAATTTTATGTGAAAGGCTCTAAAACATTTTTTTTGTGTAAAATTGCATTTTTACAAGAAATACAACTATATAGGCAAACTTAAAAAGCAAAACCTTATCTAAATACAAAATTTCATCCAAATCGTTACGCGCGTTTCGAATGATATATATGTCGTAGGATAATTGAAAAAATCGTATTTTCGCAAAAATCCTAGGACTTTTGCAAAAAAACGGGTAATTGGAATCCGGTTTTTTGCAATCGTCCTAGAATTTTCACGAAAATCCGTTTTTTTCATTTGTCCTACGACATTTACAAGGATTGATCGTTTAAATGTATTAGATAATGTCAGTTTGAATTCTTGCATTTACAAATCTGAAATTATTTCTATTAATTACATATTCTACAGCGCCTGATTTGTGTTGGGTAGGTTTTATACTTGAAAACTTTTGAATGTCACCTCACAGCCCGCAGTATCTACACATTTTCTATGAATAGACACATGGAAGATTTTGTGTCAGTGAGTAAGTACTACCATAGGCCTAAAGCTAATTCTGTCCGCGTAATGAAACTTGGATTCTACTTCTGGTTATGATTTTTAATGTTTTCTTGTCATAAATTACATGAATAAAATTTACGTCAAAATGTAGGCTCTGAGGTGTACTATGAGATTATAATGGGGTGCCAGGCGTACAGTTACAGTTCACATAATAGAATAACTGCGTAACAATATATAAAATTCCAGCCGATCGGACGACAGGACAATTCCAACAAAATATTGATATTTTGATATATTTCTATAAACAAAATAAAGTTTCTTTTAACGCATACGATGACGCAGGTAACGGCTAGTAATAATATTCGCATGGTTATATTATACCGGGTGTCTCAGAAATCGCGCACCCAATTGTTGGGATCGAAAGAGAAAAATATTCTGAGTCCAAAAATCCATGTTTGGAATTTTTTGATAACGTAGTTAATTAGTAATTAATTAATGAAAGTGACCAATCAGGAGCGCGCTACAGAAGAATAAAAAGTGAGTGGGGAGGCAGTAGGGGACGCGAGAGTGAGACGCCAGAGGATCTTGAAAAGACAGATGCGGAAAATGGAAATCACTGGCAAGCGTTAATTAAGTTATTTTATTCATTAAAAAATATTAGTGTAGTTTAAAAAAAAAATCGAAACTGGACTCAGACAAAAACTCTGGAAGGCTTTGATACAACAAATTTATTTTTTTAGAAATATTAAAGCATTTTCCTATTATAAATCCAACGATCGACATAGATAATTTTTCTCGCAAGCGTTGATCAAATTTATTTATTTATTCATAATTATTTGAGCAATCAAAAGAAAAAAGTCTAAATTCAATCTAGTAGATGCTCAAAATGTCGTCCGTTCTCCTGAAGACAGAGCCGGCATCGCTTGAGAAGATTTTCTCGGACAGTTTCTAGCATTTGTGGAGTGACTGTTGTCTGAGCAGCATGAATTCGTGCCACGACGACACTCTCTTCTGTAGCGCGCTCCTGATTGGTCACTTTCATTAATTAATTACTAATTAACTACGTTATTAAAAAATTCCAAACATAGATTTTTGGGCTCATAATATTTTTCTCTTTCGATCCCAACAATTGGGTGCGCGATTTCTGAGACACCCGGTATATTATCACATATAAAAATTAACCAAATTAAGTATGCTTGTCAGCTACCTAATTAATTTCTTTTTGACAGATCTTCAGTACAAAAGAACAGCAAATTTTTTTTATTTTTAAAATATTTCCGAAATTAAAAAGTTTAGAAAAAAAAAATATCAAAGCTTGTATTGTACTACACGATGATAATATGTTGTAGTGAGATCTCAACAAAGTATTGATATGTTTTTTTTATTTCATCCCATTTTTGGTAATTTTATTTCTAAATTATTTTTATTTCAATATGTTACCGATACGGTTACGTTTCTAATTTCGAAAAAAATCTTGGTGTTCGTTTTCAACTTTTCACTGCTTTTTCTAACGTATCCAAATTTGTTTATACATTACATTATATAATCACAGTAATACATTTTTATTTTCTATAATTTCATTCAACTAACATAAAAGGCAAAGAGAAAGCCAGATATGTAAAAAGCTATTATAGTAATATTATGTACTGATCTATTAGCTAACTAAACGTACTTATACTTAAATAGTACCCTTAAATCAAATAATGAAAATAAAAAAAATTAAAAGTTCAATACCTGGGAGTATCACCATCATGAAAAATGTTAGGATGATGGTGAGCTGCATTTACACCAATGAGTCCAAAAATGAAACTTCCAATTGCCATAATGTATCCCCAAATAAGAAATATATAGCCTATGTGAGAGAAACTGAACAGAAACATTGATAGTGGCAATGTAAACGGTATTAAAAAGTGCCAGAACACCTCTTCATTGTTTCCTGTTAATGTGGCGACAATTCTGTAAATAAAATCGTTTATTTTAAATAAAGAACACATGAAGCTCAGTTTTAAAAGAGCTACTTTGCAAGGTCTCTGTAAATCAAAGCAGTGGTCATAACACGTTTCTAAAAAATGTTATAGAAACTGTGGTTCGTGGATTTCCAGAGGCCCGCGACGTTTGCGCGTGAGGCTTGACAGTTTCGTAGGATTTCCTTCAAATTTTATGAACCAACCAAAAATGAAAATTGTTTTTTTTTATTTTTACAGTTTTGAGTTATGGATTTCGACGGAACTTAATAAAGAGTTCACGAAATAGCAGATTAATTTTCACACTTTGTTAAAAATTATCAGTAACACGAATTTCGTTTTCCGTTTGTTATAAAAATAAAGTGATAGATAAACATATTTTGGTTCTCGATCGGTGACAAAGCTACAAATGTACATTATTGACATAAAAAAGATACACTACCTTTTTACGTAAGCATTGACAAAAATTCCACCCCATATAATTGGACTATATATCCAAGAGCCATAGCGAATTATAAATGATTTCCTTTTTGGTAAATACTGAAAGAATGGCTCGGCAACTGATATTTCTAGATCATTCAGCGTGTTAGTGTACAAATGATGACTTAAAGAATGGCTTATCCTCCAGTCTCTGCAAAGCATAATCATTTTTAACACTCCTTTAAAAAAATACGATCTCATATCAATAATATTTGCATACATTCACAAACTAATTTATAAGAATGATACGAGAGGTACATTGAATATTCAAAATCACTAAAATTTAACATCTACTTAATACTGGTGCCATTGTAAATCAATGCAAAAAATTCTAAATACACTCCTGCAAGATCTTCATATATATGTTTAATGACACCATTTATGGGAATTCCTGTATGTTGGAACTATTAAAAGAAGTTATGATCAAGACCATGAGCGCCGAAAGAGAGAGGTGAAGGGGGCATATCATGAAACAAAGAAATGAAATTTTTAAACGCGTCATCAATTTTTTCCGTCTAGAAAAATGTTCTGCCGAAGTCCATGATCACGACCAACAGTAGATAAAAATTAGTTGTCTATTCTGTAATCTTGCTTTATCACAACATACATTACTTTTCGTCATCCCATGCTGAAAGTACGTACTTTCTGATTCAATTTTAAAGCAGAAAGTATAACATTTATTCACTGTTGTAATCACAACTGGAATTACTCGCATATCGTCTGTATAGGCGGGTTTAAACAGTTTTGTCGTGCGCACTGATACGCGAGACTGCTGTTTGTCAGGGTCGTGTTCGCCAGAAGGCAGTAGTAGGTAGCCAACTGCTGTTATTACATGAACATTATTTATTATCCATGTGTCATTACATATAACCTCAACACTGCTCACTTGAAAGTAATTAGTTTTTTTAAATATTGGTGAAAGTACGTACTTTCGACCGGGTACGAAGAAAAATAGTATACACCACACGATCAGAAAGTTCTGCACTGCGCGACATATGATGGCCCTCGACTTCGTCTCGGGCATCATGTGGCGCAGTGCAGGAAATTCAACTTTCTGTTCTTGTGGTGTAATAAACTATATTAGCTTACATAAGGTTCCTAAAGTCTTTAAATTTGAGTTAAATATCAAACATTTTACGATGGAAACAATTGAGCGAATTTCACTAGCCCTACATTAGGAAACTATAGCACATTATTTGACCCAAATTTCACATCGGTGGAAAAATGGTCAGATATAAATAGCCAAAATTCATATTGAATAAAATAAAATAGAACTATAAATATGTAGTTTTATTTAAAAACAAGTGGAATGGTATAGATGCTACGAAGCTTTCTTTGACAAAAGCGCACACATTTTTTAGTTACATACATAAAAATCAATATAGACTGTGTCATAATGGGAAAATTTGATGGAGAACAAATGTCAGTTACGAGAGATACGGTACGAGAGAAAATTTTACACATACATACATGATTTCTGATCGAATTTAATATACATCCGCAAGCTGAGCTTCGATGTATAAAAATTGAATGATGCAAATTATTTTGATATGAGTTCTCTTTCAGTTTATTACTTACTGGGATGACATTGCCGTCAAATCAAAATAATACATTCTGAAACTATCTCTTTGATGGAAGAAGTTGTGAGCTGCAATTGCTGTGAAACAGAGGCCTGCAGACGCAATTGTTGCAAAAATAATTGTTGTATATATATTAAAAATATTTGCTGCTAAAATTGCACTCGTAAATGTTAATATTAATAACAAATCTGTTATAAATTTCGATCGGTTGGCTGGATCTTCCGGAATATCTTTAATTATTTCTCTAACTTTTCTTTTGAGAGTTCTATAAAAACCATCTTCGTAAAATGTGTATGGTGAATTTCTTGGACCTTGAGCCTTTCGAACGTAATATTTGGGTAATAAAAATTCAGCTGCCTTTGATATATGGTGGGCCTCAAAAGCTTCCGTTATATCTGTACCCTATCACAAAGATAAAAAAATATATATTTAGGTCCTAATTATTTAATAAAAAAATAAAATCACAACAGTGGTGTAACCATAATGTAAAAGGTGTTTATTTTGTCACAAGTTACTGTACTGTCATTTATCTATGGCTTGTAGTACACAAACAGCAAGCGCCGGGCTTAGGCATTCGGGCAAGATATTCTTAAGCGTCCTTTATTTTTTATTATTAACTGGAATTTTGCCCGCGACTCGCATGCAAAATCAGTGTTCTCAGTCATGAAAACAACGCCATCGTATCAAGATCGTATCGTAGATTAGTAAAAATTATTGTATCTTTTAAAATTAAATGTAAATGTAAAATGTTGCATGTATTTTTGAACTATAGTTACATACTCGTATATATTAGTAGATATTTTTCATACGCTTATAGCTACGTACTTGCTGAATTAATTGAGAATAATAGCTATTGTCTGCTATAATTGTTAAGAAACATTCATTGTTGTAGCACTATATTATAAAAATGTATTATTCCAACACGTCACCGTCTGGATTTAAACCAGAAGCTTTCCACTTTCGCGGCGGAATGAGTTAATCAATTACTAATCAATCACTACAATTGTGTGCACCGTAGAGTAATTGATTAACTCATTCCGCCGCGAAAGTGGAAAGATTCTGGTTTAAATCCAGACGGTGACGTGTTGGAATAATACATTTTTCTAATATAGTGCTACAACAATGAATGTTTCTTAACAATTATAGCAGACAATAGCTATTATTCTCAATACTCGTATATAATTATACGTAACATTTTACAGTTAAAGTTAATTTTAAAAGATATAACAATTTTTACTAATGTACGATAATTAAATCTTAAATTATAATTTCAATTTTTACTATAAAATAGTTTTTAACAATGAATTATATTTATTAATATTCAGTATGTTGAGATTCCTTACCGCAACTTTTAATTAACTATTTAGTGAATAACATAATAATATCAAACAGTTATTGCCATGATATTTTTAGACGGTAGATATAAGAAAAAATGTAAATGTCACTGTCGGGACTTTAACCCGAAACAATCAATATCGCGTTGATTAAGTTTTATTACTCTATACTGCCCACAACAAGTAGACATAGGTAGATAATAATTTTATTTCTCTTAGGTACATTAGGTAAATAGCAATTAGATTAAAAACAATAAAAATAATCACAATGCACAAGTTTATTCACCAATTTTTCTTTTGTTTTGTGGTGACATTATTCTTTCTAACTCGATGGTTTGGTTCCAAATGTGGCTAACAGCAAAATCAGCAAAATGTTCAATTTTGAGCTTTCTACGCAGTGTCACTAAAAGTATCGTTTTCTTTTGGTTCCAAATGTAGTTTTAAGTATTATTTGACATATGGCGCCACAATTAAAGATTCAAAAAGTATCTATCTACATAATAAAATCAGTTTTTAATTCAATAAATGTCTAACATCACATAGCCACATTTTTGTAGATATAGCTACTTTTGGAATAATACCATCGAACTGATTTAATTGCCCGGTTGCCCAAGTCGGCACTCTATACGCCTTTTGATTCCAGTTTATCAATATTGCATTTTTCGTCCATAAAGCATTAGTTTCGAAATTTATTTCTTGGGAGCACATTTTTCACCCTCTTAGCTGTCGGTTGATAATACGTTCAAGCATTATTTCTTGGAATTGCATTTTATAAATATTAATAGGCACAACAAATACATTGTCAATAATATACGCATCAGTGTCTGTATATAAACACATTCCATTTGAAAGTGCGAAAACCGTGCACACGTATCCAGCACGGACCAGCACAGCATGAACCTGCAATCTACGCGATTTCGCACAAACCAGTATCTTGTATAGTGCAGGTTCCACGTGCGACAGACATTTTGCAATTTTCAAGTACTGAGTTGTTGAGCGTCTATAATCTATAATCTACAAGTAGTGAGTGTGTAACATAGACGTGTGTAGTTCGATGGAAGAATGTTTTATTTTGATGATGTTGAGGAAGAAACCACGAAAAAAGAAGTTTTTGTGTTCACCCTATTAATGAAAATGAATTAAAGAAATCGACACATCACTAGCCCATTAGATCGGTCCAGCACAGTTAGAATTGCAGTCGACGGACCGACGGTCGTTGCTGGTTGCAGGTGCTACTCTAATGTGCGCTACTCCTTTAAATAGCATGGGTAGCTAATAGACGGGGAGCCAGCAATCCTGAAAGCTCCGTGATTAAGGATAGTAAAATTTTTAATGAAAATTGAAAGTTTACACTTAGACGAATAAGATGCGCTTGGTCGGCGTGGATTTTATTAGCCGAAAATGTTTTAAATAAATTATATATTGTTAAATGTCTTTAATATTTCTCTGTCATCGTGGATTTTGATCTTTCTTATAGGTAATTTTGTGCAAAATTTCATACTTATTCAGAAAAAATCCGGCCGACCAATGTTTTTTAGCCGGAAAGGTCCCGCAAACCTATTTAAATGATGTGATAGGGGATTAAATTTCTCTATTATCACGGAATCCTTTTTTTTTATTTTACGTATTTTAATGTCAATTTCAAAAATATCTTGGTATGCGTGCTTAGGAGCAGCCGGAAGTATCGCGCATACCAGTTTTTATTATATAGTTGAGCATTATACTATCATACATTGTGCTTCGTTAAAGACATTTCTTACGAAGTAATGTATTTTTTCTACCTCTGGTTTTTTCCTTAAATTATCGGTTTTATATAGATTAATATAGGAAAAAGGAAATGTAGGGAAATTTCAATCTGAATTTATCATATAATAAATTAAAGTTGATACAAAGTTTGTGTTTAATTTAAGTTTATTTATCAATAATCATCCAAATCATTATTATCAAAATTATAATTTCTTTCTTCTTCTGATTCCGGAGTAAAGAGAGTTAGCATTATTCAGCCCTGCCATAGGACAACCTCACCTTATGGTATTGTGTATCGTTGACGCAGGTAAATTTAAAATTTTTAGGAAATAGAGAAAGACAAACTCATGCAAGGTTTCAACTTAAATCAAAAATCTCTCTCACTCACTCTTAAAAGAAATATAGAAACCGTTAGAAAGCGAAGAATCAGAAAAAGAAAGAAATTATAATTTTGATGATAATGTATTATATGATAAATTCAAATTGAAATTTCCCTACATTTCCTTTTTCCTATATTAATCTATATAAAACTGATAATTTAAGGAAGAAACCAGAGGTAGAAAAAATACATTACTTCGTAAGAAATGTCTTCAACGAAGCACAATGTATGATAGTATAATGCTCAACTATATAATAAAAACTGGTATGCGCGATACTTCCGGCTGTTTCTAAGCACGCATACCAAGATATTTTTGAAATTGACATTAAAATACGTAAAATAAAAAAAAAGGATTCCGTGATAATAGAGAAATTTAACCCCCTATCACATCATTTAAATAAGTTTGCGGGACCTTTCCGGCTAAAAAACATTGGTCGGCCGGATTTTTTCTGAATAAGTATGAAATTTTGCACAAAATTACCTATAAGAAAGATCAAAATCCACGATGACAGAGAAACATTAAAGACATTTAACAATATATAATTTATTTAAAACATTTTCGGCTAATAAAATCCACGCCGACCAAGCGCATCTTATTCGTCTAAGTGTAAACTTTCAATTTTCATTAAAAATTTTACTATCCTTATCACGGAGCTTTCAGGATTGCTGGCTCCCGGACTATAATGACCTGATTCGTGCTGGATAAGTGTGCGTGGTCTTAAAACTAAAAAGATTATATCCTTGTTAATTAATAAAGAATTTGAAATACTGAAAGGGCGGAGGCTTAAAATTACATTCGCTTAGAAGAGGCTCCTGCTTAATCGTCGTAATACAATTAATACAAAATTCCTTTACAAGTATGTTTATTGTTATAATTATTATTATAAATTATTATTTAACAAAAAACCATTGTGTCGTTTGCAGTTTGCTAAATGAGACAATAGTTTATATAACAAGATTACTGAGCGCGACCTTTGCTAATAACACCACGAACCTTGGGAAACAAGTCTTGCCATGCGGTCTATAAATTTTCCACTTAGGTAGATTAACGTCACTGAATAACAGGTAAGGTATAATGTGTGTTTAAAATAACTTTTTAACTAATAATACCAAATTATAAAACAACATATCAATTATATTTTTAAAGGACACCGCAAGGGCCGTTTTTAAATTTTGACACCCAAAATAATACGGAACCATGTCACCTTTTTATAAGCTTTTATTTAATTTAGAAGTATCATTATACATTTACTTCAAAAATATAAATTCTAAGATTGTTCTTCTATATTATGTCCATATAATTCCATGTATAACATAGATACTAGGTGTTCATTTGAAAACTTCTATCAAGAATATATCTCGAAAACTAGAGGTCGTAGATTCTGTCTCACCGGTCGGGTCCATTATTATTACTTTTTCCTCCTGTAGTGTGTAGCGTAAAATACACAGTCTCTTTTTAGTGTATTTGGCATATGGCAACATACACTATTGGCGTCGGTCGGATGGCGGGACCTAGGGGTCGGACCAAAATTTCTCGACGTTTCATAACCTCCTAAACACTTTGGCACCATTTTTAACAATGTTTATATATATATATATATTATATATATATATATATATATATATATATATATATATATATATATATATATATGTGTGTGTACGGGCAATAACTTTAGAGAGAGTTAATTGATTTTAACGAAATTTGGCCCACGTGTTGAAATCCGTCACCGCCAGAAGTCTATTTAAAATGGGCGTAATCGGGCCGTTTTAAGGGTAGTTTTTAGGGGTTGAAAAAAGTTTTTGGGCACAAAAATACCTAAAAAATTCTCAGAGTCGTTTCAAAATTGAAATTTAACTCTTTAATAGCAATTAAAAAGTGCTCCTGAAATTTTAATAAAATCGGCGTGACAGGACCGGATTTACAAATTTTTTGAAAATACTGGTTTGCAGATAGTGCCTTATTTACTGAATGGTGTATTTAATTTGGTGTAAACCTTCGATCGACAATAATATTGCAATTAAGAAAAAAATGTAATTTTAAGGGATGTATTAAGGAGTTAAATTTTTTATTTTGCCCAAAATCCAACTTAAGTTTGCATAATAAAGCCACAAGGCCTGTATCAGCAAATACACTATATTGCCGGCAGGGTTTTGGCACTGCGACCCGGGTTTTTATTATTACTTTTTCCTCCTGCAGTGTGTAGTGTAAAATACACAGTCTCTTTTTTTATTTAAGGGATGTTTTTAAGGTTATCATCATTTTTTAATATTAAGTATACAGAGTGATTTTTTAATCTGAAACTTTCAAATATCTTGACTAATAAACACTCTACGAAAAAATGTTTCAAACGAAATGGGGGTAGTTCGACGGTATATGTCACTTTGACTTTGGGTGGAAGGATTACTGCCGAAATGCCCTCATTCAATTTTTGTTTGAAACAGTTTTTCATCCGGCGCTCATTGTTGATGGAAGTTTTTATATGAACACGCGGTATACAAATATCTAGTACATAGACGTACCAAAAAAGAAAATAGATAATAGGTAACAAAGTTGAAAATGTTGAATAGATAACTAGATTTGTACATATTTATTTATAAGAATGTTTATTCTTATAATCTTAATTTTAAAACGCGTTACAAAGACAGTATGAAGTCCTAATCAAGTTCGATCCTAATGACCTCAGCTATTGAAAGTCTATAATCGCAATTCAGCTCATCTAAATATTACACAAGATGGTATTTGCAATGCGGAAGTGCGCATTTATAACATATCTGTATTATACTCTAGAACGGCTGAAACGATTTTTAATTCAGTAAAATATTAAATTAAAAAAAAAGGATTCTTTTTATCCAGCAAGTTTATTTCTGTTATCTTCAAATCAGATATTTAATGCGAGGGAAAGCTAATGTTGATTTAAAATTTAAACAACCTATATTGACACCAGCAAGGGAGGTTTGAGGCATTCGAATTTCACTCCAAAATAGTGTACAGCTTATTCCAACTTGACATATGTTATCAATACTAGCATATTTAACACGTTTGACAATGTAAATTTCATAAGTGATCGTGGGCCTGTACCCCTGAAAAATTATCTTGTAGGTTGTATATTGCATACCTTTGTTATTTTTATCCAGCGTCTACCACCGGGATGTTTATCCATAAATTCCGTAAGATCATACAATTCATCATGGACTCTCCATAGACCTTCAGCATTATCATCTGCCTGTTTACCTTTCAGCCAGAGGTATCCTGTATGATATGGGTTGTCACGAAGTGTCGGGTATTTTAAATTTGGAAAGCTTCCGACATTATTATGCGTTAAGTCAAGATCGCATTTCTCTGTTTTGGATTGTGGAGGCATAGCTGGAAAGTCGGATGAAAATATTTAAATGAAAAGAAAAAACGGAACCCTTATGGAATCACTTATATTATGTCGGAATGTCTATCTATAGGCATAACAATTAAAAAGCTTACTAGACTGTCCGTTATCTAATAATCAAAACCTAAGAAATATTTTCCAATAAATTTTGGGAGGGGGACAGAGTTTGCTACCAAAAAAAATTTTTTTGCATTCGATATTCGGTTATCATTCGAAAGAAATTTTCTTATGGAGCTCAAAACTATATAAATTTTGTTACTTTTTAATCCCCAACGCAAAAACAGGGGTGTTATAAGTTTGATTGCTAAGTGTGTGTGATTTTATGTGTGTCTGTCTGTGCCACTGTAGCTCTTAAACGGGTGAACCGATTTTGATGCGATTTTTTTTGTATGAAAGCAGGTTTTCTAGCGGTCGTTCTTAGACATGTTTTATCAAAATCGGTCCAGCCGTTTCAAGGTCATCAGCTCTTTTCTTAGCTGCGGTAGGGATCTTAGACGCATAACGGGTATTTTGTTTGTAACTAAGTTTAAAAAGTTTAAAATAAAAATTAAATTAAAAATTTACAAACCCCCGACACAAAAAAACTTATAAAAAGCTAAAAAATAAAATTTCTGGGCATAGTTCTTTAACTTTGATATTCAAATACTTAATTAGTAATATTTTGTGATAACGTACTCGCGTCGGGGGACCGCTAAATAAATAAATTAAAAGTTAGAATACAAATAAAAAGAAGCTTATATATAAGTACTCTATCTAGGTCCCCGACGCGACGACGTTTGAATCATAAAATATTACTAATTAAGTATTTAAATATTAAAGTTAAAGGACTAGGCCCAAAAATTTTATTTTTTAACCTTTTATAGGTTTTTTTGTGTCGGGGGTTTTTTAAATTTTTAATTAAATTTTTTACGTTATGAAGTATTCGAAGTTTTTGAGATTATTTTGCAAACGAATTCGAAAATCGAAGTCTGGTTCAACTTTCGGATCTGTTTGACCCCCTCTTTTCCAAAATTCGAAAAAAAATACTGAGTAAGGAATATAAGTTATAGAAGTATTTTACAGGCAAACTATTATATAATGTTTCGAGCACCTATTTTCGAAATAAAAATGGCAAATATTAATATTATGGTTTAATATTACCAAATAATAATAAATAATTATAGCTGTATTACAAACTAATAAAATAAATAGCACAATTTTGTATATTATTGTTTTATAGATATTGTGAAGTGACCTGATAACGCCGAATCATGTTTATTAAAAATTTAAAAATATTGTAATCGAAATATTTTATACACAAATTTGATAAAACATAATCTTTATCACATTAACTCACATTTGCGTTGAATTGTAGTAACTGTCATGTTTTATTTTATTTTAATATCCACTAAATGTTTAATAATAATAAACAGCACAATAAACCCTATAAGCACGCGAATTAGTCTTTTAACTGACACCAATTTAATAATACTGAACACGTTGTGCTTACGATTAATTCAAACAATGGTGAACACTGCAAAATATTATTGTTGTCGGTTATCAACATCAGGCCCGGGCTAAGGAGGCGTGGTTACTTAGCCGGCAAGTTCACTGTTTAAATTCAGTTATTGAACATCTATAATACCCCCTCTCTCAGTTTTTATTGAATTTAGTTGCCGAGGTTAGTAAAATTCTAGAAACTTTAAAATGAACCCAATAATCCTCACATACATTTGAATTGTTCCAGAAGTTTGACGGGGGCTTGATTACCATATAGTATTATACATTAGCTAGCTGTTACCCGCGGCTCTGCTCGCGATCGAAATGAAACTCGGTAACGACAATAGTAGTGAAACCTTCGGCTCCACCGTATAGTTAACTTGACTCGTGGGGCCGCGCCCCACTCGGTATCAACAACAGTAATGAAGTCTTTGGCTTCACCGTGTTGAACTCGGCAGCGACAACAGAGTGGAGCCGTCGGTTCCACCGTATTACTATCCTATCTCGTGGGGCTGCGCACACTCGGTATCAACAACAGTAGTAGAGCCTTCGACTCCACCGTGTTAAACTCAGCAGCGACAACAGTAGTGGAGTCTTCGGTTCCATCGTATTACTATCTTGCTATATACCAATTTTCATCCCGAACGGTCAAACCATTCTGGAGTTATAAAAGGACATACAGACAGACGAAAATTTTAAAAATTGAAGAATTGGCGTCATTGAGTCATAAAACGAATATTTATCACAAAATTTGACAAAAAAATTAAATGTACAGACAGAACCTATGTATGTAGTAGTAGTATAAAAAAACAAATCCTTGAACCTAAGCCAACTCTGGTATATCAATTAATACATTTATTATATTATAAAATGTATATCATAGCGTATCAGAGCAGTGGAATTTATTGAAAAATATAAAGGACGTGGATTTTGTATCAACCAGTTGACCTTACTTTAAATTCACTTTCTGTTTTTATACTATTTTTTTGTCAAAATTTGTATCTATACATTTAAGTTTGTTGGTAAATTATAAAATACCGATATAATGGTGAAATAAAAATATAATTGAAATAGACCGGAATTAAATTTCTTATATTGCAAGAATCCGGAATTCACTTTTTCGAAATGATTTTAAATGTACATTATTGAGACAATCTTTAAATTATTATTTTACAAATTTTCCAATATTTGAAACGCTAGGGTTGGAAAATATAACAAAAAACAAATTGCAATATCCTCTAATGTGCGGTACAGAAAAAACTAAATGGTCTATGGTCGGTACTCGTTTCGGTAGCATAACTGCCTAGGGTCTCGATTACTCGAATGATCGAGCGTCCGTAATCTAAGTACTATCTTTATCCATGCCTTGAAAGTGGATCATCCGGGTTCAATTCCCGGTAGAAACATGCATTTACATCTTATCTGTAAAACTACTTTAGCATTGATTTGACTACGTTTACAAACAACTCATGATACTTGACGTCAGTCGCTCGGCCTCCTGAGCAACGTTCGAAAACGTTATTAGTGTATTTGCCATATGGCAACATACACTATTGGCATCGGTCGGATGGCGGGACCTAGAGGTCGGACCAAAATTTCTCGACGTTTCATAACCTAAACACTTTGGCACCATTTTTAAAAATGTTTATATATATATATATATATATATATATATATATATATATATATATATATATATATATATATATATATATATATATACAGGGTGTCTCACCGAACGTTGGCTAACATGGGTAACTTTGTTATTAGTGGAGATAGAAAGTCGGTTAAATGGGCAAAGTAGTGCAGAAAATTGGGCTCATTAACATCCCGTCGAAAAAACAATTGAATTTTGACACCCTATGAATTTATTCAGAAAATAGTGAAAATTGCCATTTATAAAAACTGGCCATAACTTTTTTATTTATGAAGATATTTGAAATTTTCATTAACCATTTTTTGATAACTTTTTAAGGTCTTTTCAGTGGCGTAGGTTTAATTTTTTTATTTCCGCTACATAATGAGATATTGACATGAACTTTGGTTTTTCTTATGGACGGTATTTTTGATTTTCAGATATTCGAATTCTACTTATTTTTCTGAATAATTTGACATAGCATATCCTATATCTAAACCAATCAGAAGCTACAAAACTGACAAAAATAGCTTTTTGGCGTTATCAAAGTGTGCCGTGTAAAACGAAATTTGTTGAAACAAATACATATCGACAGGTTAACAATCTGTCGAGCGATCGCTACAGTTTTGCTAATTCATTTTGTTTGATTTACTCTCTAAGATGGCTCAAGCATTCTCAAATTTGGAGAAACAGGCTATTTTTGCGCATACATTCAGCGTAACAAAAATACCACGTGAGCTCAAGCAGAATACTTGAACCTTTATCCAGAAAGGCGACAGCCTTACTCAATAACTTTTAGGAACTTTTCTCCATTAATTTCAACGTTTGCTAAACCTAATTCTTCTTCACAGTGTTGAATGTTGCCTTTTTTCAATGAAAATGAACCGTATACCTTTAAATTTCTATTTAAGTTCCTAAAAGTTATTGAATAAGGCTGTCGCCTTTCTGGATAAAGGTTCAAGTATTGTGCTTGAGCCCACGTGGAATTTTTGTTACGCTGAATGTATGCGCAAAAATAGCCTGTTTCTCCAAATTTGAGAATGCTTAAGCCATCTTAGAGAGTAAATCAAACAAAATGAATTAGCAAAACTGTAGCGATCGCTCGACAGATTGTTAACCTGTCGATATGTATTTGTTTCAACAAATTTCGTTTTACACGGCACACTTTAATAACGCCAAAAAGCTATTTTTGTCAGTTTTGTAGCTTCTGATTGGTTTAGATATAGGATATGCTATGTCAAATTATTCAGAAAAATAAGTAGAATTCGAATATCTGAAAATCAAAAATGCCGTCCATAAGAAAAACCAAAGTTCATGTCAATATCTCATTATGTAGTGGAAATAAAAAAATTAAACCTCCGCCACTGAAAAGACCTTAAAAAGTTATCAAAAAATGGTTAATGAAAATTTCAAATATCTTCATAAATAAAAAAGTTATGGCCAGTTTTCATAAATGGCAATTTTCACTATTTTCTGAATAAATTCATAGGGTGTCAAAATTCAATTGTTTTTTCGACGGGATGTTAATGAGCCCAATTTTCTGCACTACTTTGCCCATTTAACCGACTTTCTATCTCCACTAATAACAAAGATACCCATGTTAGCCAACGTTCGGTGAGACACCCTGTATATATATATGTGTGTGTGCAGGCAATAACTTTCGAAAGAGTTAATTGATTTCAACTAAATTTGGCCCACGTGTTGAAATCCATCACCGCAAGAAGCCTATTTAAAATGGGCCTAATCGGGCCATTTTAAGGGTAGTTTTTAGGGGTTGAAAAATGTTTTTGGGCCCCAAAATACCGAAAAAATTCTCAGAATCGTTTTAAAATTGAAATTTAACCCTATAGTAGCCATTAAAAAAAGGCCCTAAAATTTCAATAAAATCGGCCCGACAGGACCGGACTTACAAATTTTATGAAAACACTAGTTTGCAGATAGTGAGTTATTTACTGAAAAGTGTATTTAATTTGGTATAGACTGTAGATGTTCGATGATAGTAATGTTGCAATTAAGAAACAAACTGTTAATTTAAGGGGTGTATTAAGGGGTTAAATTTTTGATTTTGACCAAAAACAAACTTAAGTTCATGTAATAAAACCAGACTGCCTGTATTAGCAAATATACTATATTGTCGGCAGGGTTAGGGCACTGCGACCTGGGTTTTTTAAATATCCTTATTGAATAAAGAATTTTTGACTTTTGACTCTTTGGCCTCTGTAGTCTGGTTCACAAGTTGAAAAACGTATTCACTTTTGCTACTGCGAGTTAAAATATGTGTAATAGCTTATTGGATTCGTAATTACCTCTAGAAAAATATGCAAAAGTTTGAAATCAGCACATAAAAACATAAACAATTGCAAAAGTTATTAACAATTAAAGAATCCCAAAAAAGGGATTTTTTAGAAATAACTCGAAAACTAAATGCTAATGAAATTTCCGAAATAAATGTCGACTCCCGGAACTTCGTCTCTATTATTAATAATTTTCATTTAATATTGAAAATAGGCCTCCGTGTGGTCGGTTTCAATTTCATTTTGGACCGGGGCCCTTGATTACGTAGCTACGCCACTGCATGACGTATTATTTTTTTTAATATCATATATTCAGACGTTAATTTTAAATTAAGAATCTTATATAAGAATTGCATTATTGTCTTTGAAAAATAAAATGCTTACTTTTAATGAATTTTCCCAGTTCGTATGACACAAAGTTTTCTCACACATAAGACAATGTTTATTCAAAAATAAATCCAGTAAAATTGCCACAAAACTACAGCGTGTCTGATTTGTCAAGGACAGCGTTAATAAATATTAATTACTTGTTACAATTTCACAAATAATCTGCAATTAAAATTAATCGATCTATTTTATGCAATATTATGAGCGTCGGTTTATTGTAATCACTATAACCAACGAACTGACAAGTCGGCTTAAGAAATTAAACGTACAAGTTCAAAGTTGTTTTGAGTAGGGGATTGAGACAGCCGAGGCGGAGAGCCCCACTATCACATATTGACCATAGATGACCGCTCTAGTCAACGATCAGCGGTGTACCGTAAGCCAGCTAGAACGCCGTGGCTCTTCTAATAAAACGTCGTCTAGAACTAAAACAATAAAAAAAAAAATGTGAAACCGGTTGACCCGCGAGCCAATCTTAACAATTCCCGCTATGTTTTAAATATCTCACAAGAAATTGATACTATTACGTTTATAGTACAATGAAGAAGGTTATAAACAAGTCCTGAGGTGGGTCGTATATTAGAACCTATACAAGTGCGACCCTTGTAATTCACACGACCCGTTGGTCGTGTGAACTGTCCCTGTATGATCTCAACAAATTAGACCCGTAAAATCTTTTTCAAAAAATTCTAAGATCTGTTTGTAATCTTATTGTTAGAAAAAAGCGACTGGATCGATTTTGATAAAACTTCTTTTGGATCATACTAACCGATTTCGGATCATACTGACATTAATAAGTTCGATTGATACCCTAACAAAGTCAATAAGAAAAATTATTCAAGAGATCTCCTGTAAAATTCGCAGTATTTTTGTTTAAATAAAAAAAAAACTACTGGACCGATTTTGATAAAACTTCTTTAAAGTCAGTATGAACTGACTTTAATACGCTTCGATCAAAAGCCTAACGAAGTCGATATCATTTTTTTGCAGTCTAATTGAGAATAGCCCTTACTCAATCGATATTGAAGCCGAAGGAGAAATATATAAAATACATCTGAGCATTGAAGAAAGTAAATGTAAATTCTGTAATTCAACCACTCGTTAATTATCAAGGTATACAAAAAAATCTGCCTCAGAAAGAACAGCATTCAATCCAAGGCCCGACAGATAGGTTAAGACCTAATGACACTACACAACAACAAAATCCATCCTGAACCAGTAAAAATTATAAAATCTTTCCAGGCGTGTCTGAGGATAGTCCTGAACAATCTATCATGGAAGTTGAAACTAGTACTCAACTTAAACGTATAGTATACCAACTAGAAATATAACGATGTAATTATGAAAATGAAATTCATTTCACTTAATATAATAAAAGTAAACGTCATTTTTAGTGTATTTGCTATATGGCAACATACACTATTGGCGTCGGTCGGATGGCGGGACCTAGGGGTCGGACCAAGGTTTCTCGACGTTTCATAACCTCCTAAACACTTTGGCACCATTTTTAAAAATGTTTATATATACAGGGTGTCTCACCGAACGTTGGCTAACATGGGTAACTTTGTTATTAGTGGAGATAGAAAGTCGGTTAAATGGGCAAAGTAGTGTAGAAAATTGGGCTCATTAACATCCCGTCGAAAAAATAATTGAATTTTGACACCCTATGAATTTATTCAGAAAATAGTGAAAATTGCCATTTATGAAAACTGGCCATAACTTTTTTATTTATGAAGATATTTGAAAATTTCATTAATCATTTTTTGATAACTTTTTAAGATCTTTTCAGTGGCGTAGGTTTAATTTTTTTATTTCAACTACATAATGAGATATTGACATGAACTTTGGTTTTTCTTATGGACGGCATTTTTGATTTTCAGATATTCGAATTTTACTTATTTTTCTGAATAATTTGACATATCATATCCTATATCTAAACCAATCAGAAGCTACAAAACTGACAAAAATAGCTTTTTGGCGTTATCAAAGTGTGCCGTGTAAAACGAAATTTGTTGAAACAAATACATATCGACAGGTTAACAATCTGTCGAGCGATCGCTACAGTTTTGCTAATTCATTTTGTTTGATTTACTCTCTAAGATGGCTCAAGCATTCTCAAATTTGAAGAAACAGGCTATTTTTGCGCATACATTCAGCGTAACAAAAATACCACGTGGGCTCAAGCAGAATACTTGAACCTTTATCCAGAAAGGCGACAGCCTTATTCAATAACTTTTAGGAACTTTTCTCCATTAATTTCAACGTTTGCTAAACCTAATTCTTCTTCCAGTGTTGAATGTTGCCTTTTTTCTTTGAAAATGAACCGTATACCTTTAAATTTCTATTTAAGTTCCTAAAAGTTATTGAAAAAGGCTGTCGCCTTTCTGGATAAAGGTTCAAGTATTGTGCTTGAGCCCACGTGGTATTTTTGTTACGCTGAATGTATGCGCAAAAATAGCCTGTTTCTCCAAATTTGAGAATGCTTGAGTCATCTTAGAGAGTAAATCAAACAAAATGAATTAGCAAAACTGAAGCGATCGCTCGACAGATTGTTAACCTGTCGATATGTATTTGTTTCAACAAATTTCGTTTTACACGGCACACTTTGATAACGCCAAAAAGCTATTTTTGTCAGTTTTGTAGCTTCTGATTGATTTAGATATAGGATATGCTATGTCGAATTATTCAGAAAAATAAGTAGAATTCGAATATCTGAAAATCAAAAATGCCGTCCATAAGAAAAACCAAAGTTTATGTCAATATCTCATTATGTAGTGAAAATAAAAAAATTAAACCTATGCCACTGAAAAGGCCTTAAAAAGTTATAAAAAAATGATTAATGAAATTTTCAAATATCTTCATAAATAAAAAAGTTATGGCCAGTTTTCATAAATGGCAATTTTCACTATTTTCTGAATAAATTCATAGGGTGTCAAAATTCAATTGTTTTTTCGACGGGATGTTAATGAGCCCAATTTTCTGCACTACTTCACCCATTTAACCGACTTTCTATCTCCACTAATAACAAAGTTACCCATGTTAGCCAACATTCGGTGAGACACCCTGTATATGTATATATATATGTATATATATATTTATATATATATATGCGTATATATATATATATATATATATATATGTGTGTGTGTGCGGGCAATAACTTTCGAAAGAGTTAATTGATTGTAACGAAATTTGGCCCACGTGTTGAAATCCATCACCGCAAGAAGCCTATTTAAAATGGGCGTAATCGGGCCATTTTAAGGGTAGTTTTTAGGGGTTGAAAAACGTTTTTGGGCCCCAAAATACTGAAAAAATTCTCAGAAACGTTTCAAAATTGACATTTAACCCTCCAGTAGTAATTAAAAAGTGTCCCTAAAATTTTAATAAAATCGGCCCGACAGGACCGGACTTACAAATTTTATGAAAACACTACTTTGCAGATAGTGAATTATTTACTGAAAGTTGTATATAATTTGGTATAGAAGTTCGATTGATAATAATATTGCAATTAAGAAAAAAAAATGTTATTAGGGGTGTATTAAGGAGTCAAATTTTTTATTTTGCCCAAAAACCAAGTTAAGTTCCCATAATAAAGCCACACTGCCTGTATTAGCAAATACACTATATTGTCGGCAGGGTTTTGGCACTGCGACCCGGGTTTTTTATATTATCTTACAAAATTTCTTAAAAACTGCTGTCCTCTCCATATCTCGAAAAATATAGCTATGAAAGTTCTGAAAAAAACAAGAATATTAAATTTTTCAGTATTTCATTGCATAAAACAGTTTTTTAATGCAAGTACAGCTTATGCACTTAATCGTTTTTTATATATCTTAGCTCAATTTTATTTTTCAAGTAATAATTCAGACGTCAAAAGACAAACTGCGACTTTGGAACACCATTATCACAAAGGCTTCAATAAAGCAAAAAACAAAACTACATTATTTGTATTCTTAACGAATAACATTACTAATTCCGCCTCCAAATGAATAAAGCTCCGTTAAAAAATGGTATTTCAATATTTAATATTATATTTCAAACCTATATTTTTCAGTTTTCGTATTTAATAATGATCATAGTACCTCAACTTCAAAAAGCTGACAACCATATCGTCATGCCAATATAACAGATAATGTATTTTTAAGAACAAAACAAAAGTTTTATTTTTGCTTATTTTAGTTCGGGCTTTTGAATTAATTCTCTACCTAAATCATATTTGAAATTATAATTGTGTGGAATCTGTTTATGTTTCGAATATCATCATTTAAATTTCTTTGTAAATAGGCACCTCCTAGTATACTATGAGTCATGTCTTTTCCACGAGCTAAACTCACGCGATTTAACGAAAAAGCAGGTTAGTAATTGCAAATATCATTAACCATTTATTAAATCAATAATAAGCATGTGTAAACTTGGGTTATAAAACCAAATTTTGAGGACACAAGTTATTGAAATGTCATTCCCAAACAAATGTTTGTGTTGTTGTGTCAACTCAATTAAAATTTTATTGATGACATAATTTGTTAGGGTATTAATCTACATACAGTGCAAACTCCATGTAACGTCACTCGATTTAACGTCAAACTTCCTAAAACGTTGAAATTACTCAACTTTGATTTGGTTTGCCTTGTTGTCCATACAATGATACACTCTATGTAGCATCACACCCACTCTAAATAACGACCATATGTCATTATAAAGCAAGTAATTTTAGCAACTTATAAAGCTCCTACTGTTTGTTGCCGAAATTGATATGAACTGCAGCTTTATTGTCTAGCCCGTATTTACCTCGACTGTCGGCATCATACGTACTGAATGTTTGTTTGTAAATTTTATGCGTTATTATTAAATAATATAATAGTGAAACAATATTGACTTTTCTGTCTCTTCATATAACAACTCTCTATAGCGCCAGAAAATGCGCAGTCCCTTCAGCGTCGTTATTTTTAATTGATAGAATCTAATTTAATTAATAGAATCTATAACTTGTGAGTCTAAAATATACCGACAATATTTACAAATAATAAAAATTGGAAAAAATATATTTAACATTTTTGAATATTTACAAAACTGAAGATTTCACATTTGATCATTTATTCAAAATTTGTATTTCCTACCTTATTTGACAACCAAGTCAAAGGATTTTCGACATACTCGTACATAAACTTCTATCAGAAATGAAATGAAAATGAAATTACTGACAAAAGTCCCATTACACTTTTATATATTATAGTATCTTGAAAATCCAGTTTGAATAGATGCTAATGACCTCATTTGTCAAGTGAGTATAATCTGGAATCTTAATATATGTAATATACATGCTAAAATCAGGATATTTTCTGTTCAGAAATAGACATCTACGAGTATTTCACCGCCATTTGCCGAATCAGAATTCTTTGGTGTCAAGTATAAAGTCGAAAAAACTAGTTTTAAGCCTTTTATACAAACGAAAGAGAATACAATTTAGACTTAAGTTCAGTACAAAAGGTAAAGACGCAGTTTGGGTTCGTGCCGCAGATTTTTCGTGAAAACGCCGTGATGGATTCCTTTTGACGGGAGCTTTCTTCAGATTTGCATTATCTATAATTCCGAGAATATTTACGACTCATATGAGACGACATCTTTATTTTTTTGAGAATTTTCAATTTAATATTGATCTTTACTTACATTCCGACGAATATTTTTATCTTTGAATTTTAGAAGTGCTTTGCGAGCCCTTTACAATGACATCACTAGCAAAACAAATGCTGCACGACGAACTCGTATAGACATGCTCTGTTGCGAGCTTAACCGTTGTTAACGAATTATTAGTCTCATAGTTATTAGCGATTCAAATTTTATCTAATATATTGTATCTGTGTGACGTGCTCCGTACATTTGTAAGGTTTTCGGAATAAAACTGGCTATTATTATTATTATTATATTTTGTAGCACAAGAAAGTTGGACTGGCTATCACTGTACTTAACGAGCGAATAGACATTTTCACGTCAAAATGAAATATAACAATTTTTTATACCAGATGCCAGATAATTATGATTGCGGCGTATTGTGTAAATCATCTTTCAATTTATACACTAGGAGACCCGATTACCCTGATGTCATGTTATTTGGCAGCTTGCTTGTTACTTACGATCTAGACTACTCTTAACCAAAATAGAAACATGTCCGCAACCTCCCTAAAACTATTATTATGCATAGAAGGCACGGCATCACCTAACAAGAATCCACCTACAGAAGTGGGTGGCGGTGGACCTAGCGTTCGACAAGTTGTATCACCGGCGTTGAAAACTCCTAGAGGAGTAAGTAAATGTGGGATGTCAAGAACATCTCCGGCCTGTCGCAGCTTCGTTCGAACTGTGAAAAATGTGAGTGATTAATAAGACAGTTTCATATCACTATTCTGTCCTTGTCAACATTTTGGAAACTTTATAAGTAAACAATAGCGTCGTCCCACTAATCAAAAACCGGTCAAGTGCGAGTCGAACTCGCGAGAAGAGGGCTCCGTACTATTCCGTTTTCCGTGAGTACTTTAAAATTTAAAATTTTCGTTTAGGTTTTCCTGTAAACTATAGGTGAGACCCGACATTCCCTCTTTTTTTCAAAATTTTAGACTCAGTAATTTCTGAGATAAGGGGGGGGGATGGTAAATTGTTCATCTATTTTCTTAAATAACTCAAACTATTTATTTTAAAATTATAAAAAAAAACATATATATGGGACCCTCACTACAAGCCCTTTCATTTGATATGTCACACGGTACAGTTTGCAAAATTTTTTTTTATTTCCTAATTTTTCCCCAAAAATTATCCCTATGTTCAAAATTCATTTATTTACGCTTCACGTGCGTCTTTGGGTCACCGACTTACATACATGTACCAAATTTCAACTCAATCGGTCCAGTAGTTCGGAGCAAATTGACTGTGACATTCCGCCGGACAGACACACGAGTGCTCTTATAAGGGTTCCGTTTTTTCCTTTTGAGGTATGGAACCCTAAAAATTGATCATTTAGAACGGGGGACATTATTCCTCATGCATAAATAAATAATGTAAGCCAAGTTTTTGTATTCCTTATAAGGGTCTTTCAACAAGGACGGGTCGATGTTGAAATTGAATGAAACAAGCTGTGTGTGAGATATTAACGAAATTATTTTTTTATTTGAAAGGCCCATTTATACCATTATGTATGAAATATGACATCGTTCAAATGTCCGCCGCGGCTTCGAATGGTGGCACAGATCCGAGGGGTCCAATTTTCAATACTGCATAGATCCGGCTGAATCTGAGCGATGGCCTGCGTTATGTTGACTTTCAGGGCATCGGTCGATAAAACCATAAAAAATTCACAAAAAAGTTAAATCACAGAAAGATGTTTCGGTATTACTAGTGATGATTACTTAGATTCTGATATGAATTATTAATTCGGTTTTTTAATGTTGAAAGTAAAAGTTTGCTCATAAATTCAGGAATTCCAATATCTAATATTAATTATTTTTTACTTAGACTTCTACATCCAGAGCAAGTATTCGATCCAGAAGTTATGATGAAGTAAGTTTTGTTCATTTTATTATAAATATCTGCTTGCACCTAGTAACTATTCTTCTACTTTTGTAAAAATCCATTTTGATATCTGTTGTTGAATTAATTGTTTATAACGATTTTGATGCAACTGGTACACATAATTTTTTTAATCTCTAGTTGTTATTGTATAATTTAAAAATATTATTTTGGATATTTTAAAAAATTGTAGTCAGACTTTACTAAAACCGCAGAAAAAACAGGAGAAATTTTTCTAAATAACAATTCCACTGATAAATTAATCGATATACAATCCATCCGGGATGACGACGCTTGTTCAGACACATCCAGTATCAAAACAAGGTCTAGCGTAACAGGTACCAAATCAATTAAGAAAGGTGATTTCGCTTTTCCTCCATTGCCTGAGGAAAACACGTCTACAAATAAGGAAAATGTAAATAAAAATACAAGTGCCGTGAAAAATGGTGACGATGTTCCTGTGATCGCTCTTTCGACTGCGAAAACATCAGGTGAAAATATAATAGTAGTTTATGTATTCTAGTTTGTGACGAGTTGTGGCATTGTATTAATAACGAGCGATAAACGACTAACGAGTTTTAACAGTCACACGGGTCATAAAAGCGTTTCAATCGAGATACCTACTATATTTTTTATATGTACCTCCTATACAAACTATACAAAATAGCTGATTTTCACATCATACTAAATATACTTGTAATTTATTGATAATTCACGTTCGGACATATTGGTATCTATGTGAACTGTCTAATGATTCTCTGTTGTTCATATAAATTGAAATGGCACCTACTAGACTGGTAAAGTCGCATTACTTTTGTTGTACCTAAGTGCAAAAATGATTAATTTTACTATTGCTATGCGGGCAAGAAAAGCAGCTCTTTTATAGGGAGTCGTGCAAAAAAATTGTTATTCTACTAGTTTATAAAATTGATTACTGTGGTTATTTTTCAATGATTCTTGAGTTGAATTATTTGCTGGATGGAAGGAGACTGTATCTTCCGCAAGCATTCAAAACTTCGGGTTCGTTTCCGCCTACAAAAAATACTTACGGAGTACGTTTAAACTATAACTTTTTTCAAGTCATAAAATGAGTGATGCTTATTTTTATTATTAAGTTGTTTCATAACTAGTGTTGACAATATTATAATAAATTATTAATAACAGCTTCATTTTCGTGATTATTTTAATCAATTATTCATTTAAGGTATTCCTGTAAAAAGAATGACACAGAAAGCCAATAGTTTCACGGGTAAGATAAAAAGTTGCAACATATCTGCAGGAAATATTAGCCTTGGCAAAAAGCCATCGACACCGATTACCGATCGGGCAAATAATAAACGTACACTTGAAATACAGTATTATACAAAGAAAAAACGACTCGCTGTCCTAAAAAAAGAATTGATCGAAAAACAGGTATTATGAAATACAAATACAGATAATTGAAAATGTTTGTTGTCTTAAAAAAAGTTCCCGAATCGCCTTAAAAAAGAATTAACATTTCACATTTTTTAAAAACTACCGAGATTTTTAATATTTCCCTTTGTAATACAGTTGTGGACTTAATATTAAATGAAAATATAAAGCACGGGTACTCGTTGCACTTAGAATTTCAACCTCTAATTAGTATTATTTTCAGATAGCGTTGATTGTTTTTTGAGATATTATGTTAATGAAAAACACGTGTTTTCTGAGTATAAATCTGTAGGCTGGGACCATCTAGCAGGAGGGGGAAAACTCAGTATAATATTCTATTCAGACCTAAACTGAAAGGAAAAAACAATTGTAGCTTTCCCCTAATTTATTCCGATTTAGGCTTGCTTTTACTCTCCTACCACTGGTCTAAATATGTAAATATGTTTATTTAAATTTGTAGAGGCCTGTCATTGACATTTATAACGCTATGTTGGATTTAAAGAAAAAAATTGTGGCTCAATCCGGAAGAGATTTTCCAATTGATGATTTAAAAGTGGTAGATTGTAGTGAATATGTATCTAAATACGACGAAAAATTCAGAAAAGCAGATGGTGGTGGTGAAAAACTTTCCGTAGCGAGCTTAATTCCCGTTGCAATTGGTATGTTTGTTCAACCTAAAAAATAGTGCTAGAGCACGAAAAAAACCTCTATCTGGAAATTGATTATATCTTTTAGTCTTCGCACGCGGTTGCGGTCGCGATTTGGTTTTGTCAGAAAAAATAACATAACGTAGCTGGTAAAAAAAAAGTTCCAGTCAATAGTTCTATCAAAAATGTTTCAATCGTTCTCAAGTAATATCGATTCAAACAGACAGCGACTAATATTGCTTGATAAAAATAAAAACTCCGGAGTGACCCACTGAACTCTAATGTGAAATCTAAAAAACCCGGGTCGCAGTGCGAAAACCCTGCCGACAATATAGTGTATTTGCTAATACAGGCAGTGTGGCTTTATTATGCGAACATAAGTTGGTTTTTGGGCAAACTAAAAAATTTGACCCCTTAATACACCCCTTAAAATAACATATTTTTTCTTAATTACAATATTATTATTAATCGAACCTCTATACTAAATTATATACACACTTCAGTAAAAAATATCACTGTCTGCAAACTAGTGTTTTCATAAAATTTGTAAATCCGGTCCTGTCGGGCCGATTTTATTAAAATTTTTGGGACACTTTTTAATTACTACCAGAGGGTTAAATTTCATTTTTGAAATGATTCGGAGAATTTTTTCGATATTTTGGGGCCCAAAAACATTTTTCAACCCCTAAAAACTACCCTTAAAATGGCCCGATTAGGCCCATTTTAAATAGGCTTCTTGCGGTGACGGATTTCAACACGTGGGCTAAATTTAGTTGAAATCAATTAGCTCTTTCGAAAGTTATTGCCCGCACACATATATATATATATATATATATATATATATATATATATATATATATATATATATATATATATATATATATATATATATATACAGGGTGTCCCATAAGTCGACGTCCAAACTAAGTGAGGTGATGGGGGAGGTCATTTCCTATCAAAATAACCATAAATGTGATTATCCAATTGTTTACGGTTCGAAAGTTATTTCAATTTTTGTATTTTTCTCTGAAATCGTGTAGTGCTTATACTAAAAAATTAATTTAAAAAAATCTATGAGTTGTTTGGTTGATTTTTTTTTTTAATAGGATCCTGAAGGGTCTGCCTTTCCAAAAAAAATAATTTTCATGAGCTCTGTTATCATCTGTCAAATAAAAAAAATGGTTTTTTAAACACTTTTCGGTGGCAAGAAAAATATATTTGATTTTAAATTCACGTTGACAGAAAAAAAGTGTTATAAAAAAAATTGACCAATTATCAGAAAAACTTGTCCATTTAATAGAGATTCTAACGCGGTATAGTACAAATCGTTATTCATGACAGTTTTTTTTATAACAATTTTTTTACATGCATGTCGTGTTTGTTAAAAACTACATTTTCGAAAATTTCAAAATCTAAGTTGGCTGGAACGACTTAAACAAATTAATCCGTTTCTCTTTCATTCACTACTTCTAATGTATGCTCGCTATTCGTTTTATTACTAGTAAACCTCCGACTTGACTTTTCATTTTGTACTTTGTTATTTGGACCTGCGCTTGGTAATTTGAACTTCGATCCTGTTTGTGATTTGGACTCTTTTCAAGTTGGACGCATCAAAATGGTTATTTATTCCCATCGGGAGTATGCAGAAATGCACTATGTCTATGGGTTTTGTGACGAGAATGCTCGGGCTGCTGCAAGAAAATATCGGGCACGATATCCCAACCAAGAACACTATCCTGACCACAGGGTGTTCCAAAGTATACATCGGCGGTACATAGAAGGTGAAATCCCTGGGAATGAGCAAAGAGCTGGAAGACCTAGACTTGGCATCGACGAAGATGAAATAATTGGAATGGTGACAGAGGACCCATCTACAAGTGTTCGTCGTTTGTCAAGACGTTCGGGAGTTTCGAGGTCCACAGTGCACCGTATTTTAAAAAGGGATCAGTTACATCCATACCATGTGCAACGTGTGCAAGCACTTTTACCCGCTGATTATAACAAAAGGGTGCAATTTTGCCGAGAAATTCTACGTCGGAACAGGGAAGATCCTCAGTTTTTTAATAACATTTTGTGGGGTGACGAATCGAACTTTCGAAGGACGGGAGTATTCAACATCCATAATTTTCACTCTTATGACTATGTAAACTCTAGAGCTATAAGAAACGACTATTTTCAACATCAGTTTGGGGTCAACATGTGGGCGGGAATTGTTGAAGGTAAAATGATTGGGCCCCTTGAGCTACCCAGAAGGATCGGGGGCGATGAATATCTTTATTTTTGCATAATGATTGGGCCCCTTGAGCTACCCAGAAGGATCGGGGGCGATGCATATCTTTATTTTTTGCAAAATGATTTGGGCGGCTTACTGGAACACGTGTCGCTAGAAACACGCCGAAACATGTGGTTGCAGCACGATGGGGCTCCTTGTCACTATGCTCTAGTAGTGAGACGATACCTCAACACCGAATACACAAATCGCTGGATTGGAAGGGAAGGAACCATCCAGTGGCCACCGCGGTCACCTGACCTAAACCCCCTAGACTTCTTTTTATGGGGTTACTTCAAAGAACTGGTCTACGCGACAGAAAACCAAAACGAACATCAGCTGCGGCAAAAAATAAGAATTGCGACCAATACAATACAAAATAACGAACGGGCGTTTCGACTAATTTCGAACATTTGTTGTAACTTTAAATAAAATTTGGTTCATTTGTGTTAGACTAGCCAACTTAGATTTTAAAATTTTCGAAAATGTATTTTTTAACAAACACGACTTGCATGTAAAAAAATTGTTATAAAAAAACTGTCATGAATAACGAGTTGTACTATACCGCGTTAGAATCTCTATTAAATGGACAAGTTTTTCTGATAATTGGTCAATTTTTTTTATAACACTTTTTTTCTGTCAACGTGAATTTAAAATCAAATATATTTTTCTTGCCACCGAAAAGTGTTTACAAAACCATTTTTTTTATTTGACAGATGATAACAGAGCTCATGAAAATTATTTTTTTTGGAAAGGCAGACCCTTCAGGATCCTATTAAAAAAAAAAATCAACCAAACAACTCATAGATTTTTTTAAATTAATTTTTTAGTATAAGCACTACACGATTTCAGAGAAAAATACAAAAATTGAAATAACTTTCGAACCGTAAACAATTGGAAAATCACATTTATGGTTATTTTGATAGGAAATGACCTCCCCCATCACCTCACTTCGTTTGGACGTCGACTTATGGGACACCCTGTATATATATATATATATATATATATATATATATATATATATATATATATATATATATATATATATATATATATATATATATATATATATATATATAAATATATATATACATATATATATAAACATTTTTAAAAATGGTGCCAAAGTGTTTAGGAGGTTATGAAACGTCGAGAAATTTTGGTCCGACCCCTAGGTCCCGCCATCCGACCAACGCCAATAGTGTATGTTGCCATATGGCAAATACACTAATGATGATGGTTAAAAATTTTGCTTTTTAAACTTGAAGTTTAATCTTTTTATATTCGTCAAAATGAGAGCAGTTTTGTTAACGTTAAACTTAGTAGGACAGCCGCCCGTGTGAAAGCCTCCAGTGCAACTTAATGAGAATTGGTATATCAATTGAAAAGTCGTTAGTAGTCTTGCACCAAACTTAGAAAAATCTTTTGAAAATCGTTTTTTCTACAAAGTTGTTATTGTCAAAACAATCGAGTTCAAACTGCCTTAAATTGTAATTTACAGTGTATCTCCAACAAAATTATATGAGTTGTCTAAGAAAAAGTTGGTGGAAATATCGCCAATCTACGCTACAAGCATTCCGTAGAGCTATAGATCGCTGCATAAGAATGGGTTTCACAGCGTCAAGATGTTGAAAATACACTGTAAACTACGATTTGATGCAGTTTCAACTCGCTGTCTGGTAGGTATTCGATTTTCAAAGGGTTGGTTAAAGTACCGCCAAAGTGGCGGTTGATAACTTGTATTTTTCGTTAGGCTACTAATGTCCTTTCATTTGATATGTGACTTTTCACGTTGTTTTATACCGGGAGGTTTCACACTGTTGGTTCTGCGATTAGCTGAAAATTGTTAAAAATTATTAATAATTTTTTTTAAATTTCACCATTATTTTTCGCTTTTTGAGTTCTAGTATGATTTTTTTAGATCTATATCCGCGTTTTATATATTTTATTTTTTATTTTTTGTGAAAAACTGAAAAAGAATGCCTCTACATTAACATTAAAATGTTTTAGATGCGAACACAATAAAAATGATAGAAGAGAAATTAAATGAAATTCCAAGTTTGTGTTCAAACTTGCATTGCGACATTCTTGAAAAAATACAAATACTGCTCGATTCCATAAAAAACGAACCTGCAGTTTACGAAGATGTATCAAGAGAATTAAAAACTTACGAACAAAGTTTAAATAAATTGACAGAAACACAGAATGCAAAGGTTGCGGAGCTAATAGAATACATTAAGCAAGACGCTTCTTCAAAAGCTAACAGTATATCAAAGATAAATGAAGAAAACTTAAAAGCATTCCAGGAAAAATTAGAAACAGAGAAAAAATCAATGAAAATAGAAATTGACAAAAAAGTAGCACACTATGAACGTATTGTTCATGAGTTGAAAACAAAATTAGAAGTAAGTTTGTTACTATAGTATCTTTCGAATAAGTGATTAGTCGGCGCTGCTCGTTTTAGTCCGGCCGTACAAGGACTGCTTCAAGCAGTCGAAACTGATTGTTTCAAGCAGCAACTGCATGACGAACTACAAACCGCCATGCCATAGAAAATATTCTACTGACGTACACACGATCGCCCGAGCAGTCAGCAGCACGGTGAAATTTCCTCATGTAGTCGAGCAGTTGCAACACATTCTGACTACTCGAGCTCTTAATTAACTGCTATTTGAAAAAAAATAAGGTTGACCTGCGTTGCCCTGCACCTGAACACGGCAGGTGAAAAAAAATACGGCAATCAATTTCCCCCCTCCAGAACTGAAGATCATTTAAGGGGGTAAAAATTCAGAGGATGAAATTTGAAAGAATAAGAAAGGTGTTCGGTTTTTAGAAATCCACCTGTATATATAATCGTTTATTCAGTTTTGTCGTTATTTTCTGTATTTAAATTAAATTGAATTAAACATATTTAGATAAAAACGGCTGAAACAGTCGAACTTGAACGAGTAAAAGTTGCAAAAGATGAAGCTGAGGCAAAACTAAAAAGTGCAAGATGTAAACTTAGAGAAGTTGACATTAAAACCAAAATGGATGAAGCTACAATTGAACAGTTTCAAAATACTATCAAGTATGTGTACCTATTTAAAATACTAATTTAATATTATTGTTTAAAATATTAAATATAGTATGTTAAAATAATGGATATCGTCCGTTGTAATGAATGATGAGTAATGAATAATGAGTAATGAATAATGACTAATGGGAACTAAGTCTAAATAAAACAAATGCTGAATTTTACAAAACTGCAACGTTTCATATACTGTTTACCTACTTCACCAGAATGCTTTGTGAAGTAGATAAACAGTCTATGAAACGTGGCAAATTTGTAAAATTCAGTCATAATTTAGTCATAATTCCCATTATACTATTGTTTATTAAATATAGTAATACCTAGTGGCACCTAGTATTTTTTTTTTAAATGAAAAAAGTTGGTCTTTCAACAAGGACGGGTCGATGTTGACAGTTTGTGGCGGCCATGTTATTTTGGCGGCATCTGTCCAATCTGTTTTTTCTTATTCAGTCATTGATGCCAAATCACCGTGGCAGGTTACACGACTGAGCAGCATGTCCAAATGATAAAACTTTATTATCAAAATGAGTGTTCGTTAGTGCAAACGTTGCGCACATTGCGTCCATTTTACGGCAGACGCGGTGGCCCTTCAAAGTCGACTCTCCAACGTTTGGTGGCCAAATTCGAGACGACCGGTTCGGTAAACAACCAACCAACACCCTTACGTCAAAGTATCGCCGCTGTCCGTCAGAGTGTGCAGGAGACTCCGAGGCAGTCGATTTCTCGCCGTGCACAAGAACTCGGCCTTTCGCAGACTTCAGCTTGGAGAATTTTGCGTCGAGACATGGGCCTGCACCCGTACAAGATCCAACTGACCCAGGAGCTCAAAGTTAATGACCACAGACAACGCCGTTTGCTCGCTGACTGGGATTCGGAACATTTGGAAGAGGACCCCGAATTTGGCCGAAAAATAATCTTTAGCGACGAGGCGCATTTTTAGATGAATGTTTTTTTAATAAGCAAAATTGCCGTATATGGGACGACCACAACCCACATGTAGTTCACCAGGTGGCAATGCATCCATAGAAAGTTACTGTTTGGTGCGGATTTTCGTCCGGCGGCGTCATTGGTCCGTACTTTTTCGAAAACGACGTTGGCGAGGCCATCACCGTCAACGGCGGGCACTACAGATCAATGATTAACAATTTCTTTTGGCCTGAATTGAACGATATGGACGTCGGCGACATGTGGTTCCAGCAAGACGTCGCTACGTGCCACACAGCGAACGACACAATGGACATTCTGCATGAACGGTTTGAGGGTAGGGTTATCTCTCGCAGAGATGACGTAAATTGGCCACCAAGATCGTGCGATTTGACTCCGCTAGACTTTTTCTTGTGGGGTTTTCTGAAGTCGCAGGTCTATGCCAATAAGCCGCAATCGACCGATGCCCTGAAAGTCAACATAACGCAGGCCATCGCTCAGATTCAGCCGGATCTATGTAGTAGAGTCATTGAAAATTGGACCTCTCGGATCCGTGCCACCATTCGAAGCCGTGGCGGACATTTGAACGATTTCATATTCCATACATAATGGCAAAATGGGCCTTTCAAATAAAAAAATAAGTTTGCTAGTATCTCACACACAGCTTGTTTTATTCAACTTCAACATCGACCCGTCCTTATTGAAAGACCCAAAATATTTCCGGCTTCAACAACATATAATTTTAAAATGCGTAGTTTAAAATATATTAAAGAAAATATACGAAAATCAATCACCGAAACTACTAAGCCTAAACTTTTAAAAGAAATAAGAAATATAGGGTCTCGCTCATAGTTAACACTATTTACAGGAAAACCTAAACGAAAATTCTAAGTCTTAAAACTCTCACGGAAAACTGAATATTACGGAACTGTTCGGCTCGCATTTTATTATTTTTGTGTTTTATTCTTTTTTTGTTAATATTCATTTTATATTAAATTATCTTCGACTTATTATCATCATTAACTCGTATCTACCATCACTTACACACATCAGATCCAAAGAGCCCACGGGCAATAACTGATATCTGTGATAGAACACACGTCGCGTACCTTTAACTTTGTTCGTAGTGATGAGATAAGCCACTGGCCGACCGTTAACATTGGTAACGGTGGTATTAGAGGTGCAAATCGTGCGTGAAATTTCCCGTGACACTGAGTGACACGGCGTGAGTGATGACTGTTTCAATCGTGAGTGAGTGTGATTAAAAAAATATACGGGTACGTGAGCGTGCGTGAGTGGAAAAAACTTTTCGAGAGCGTGAGTTGGCCTAAGTGAAAAGTTAATCACGTAAAAAATTATTCTCCTATGAAATCTTGGTCCGCGACAAGCGTTAACAAGTATCAGACGCAGTCATGATTTTTCTTGTTTAAAGTATGTAAGTACTTACTATTTAGAGGTTTTTTGTTTTTGCTTTTTTTATTGTATTTGTGATGTGCAAACTCGTATATTACATAAAATTACAAAAAATCATTGTTTTAGTACTTTATTGTTGACAAACACATAACCTGGTCCTATTTCCATAGGCCATATTATTGTATCGTGTTTTGGTAGCTTAAGAAATTTTATAAAATGAATTATAAAGTTACGTGAGTGTGATTGAACGTGCGTGAGTGGGCGTGAGTCACGGAATATAATTATTATCGTGCGTGAACGTGAATGAGTGTTCGAATTTAATCGTGAGCGTGCGTTAGTGTGATTACAACAAAATATAGTAACCGTGCGTGAACGGGCGTGAGTTGAAAATGATTTTCGTGAGCATAAGTGATCGTGTACAAAATACTACTCACGATTGCACCTCTAGGTGGGATAACAGACCGCAACACTTTTAACACGTGTGAGGGCGCTTTACTAAAAAATCAATATTTTTACTTTTTACACCCAAAAAACCGACACTACCGAAGATATGCACAATAGGCCTACAGATAATAATAAGTAAATGTTACATAAAACATTACAAGTTTATTATTATATTATACGTCAATAATTTAGTATAGGTGCCTACTACATTTTATTATACATCGTGTTAATAGCACGCAAGTTGCCGCTCTATACAAGCATTGAAGTCACTAATGCATTTACGAGTAACACGTTTACACGAATAATGCTGACTTAGAATTCTCGAAATTTTACGGGACTAACTATAATTACAAAAACCCGGGTCGCAGTGCCAAAACCCTGCCGACAATATAGTGTATTTGCTAATACAGGTATTGTGGCTTTATTACATGAACTTAAGTTTGTTTTTGGACAAAATAAAAAAAAAATTGAACCCCTTAATACACCCCTTACAATAATAATTTTATTAGTTGAAATATTGTTATCAATCCAACATTTGCACCAAATTAAATACGACCTTCAGTAAGTAAATTCGTATAAGCAAACTAGTGTTTTCATAAAATTTGTAAGTCCGGTCCTGTCGGGCCGATTTGCTTATAATTTTAGGAGAACTTTTTAATTGCTACTAAAGAGTTAAATTTCAATTTTGAAACGATTCTGAGAATTTTTTCGGTATTTTTGGGCCCAAAAACTTTTTTCAACCCCTAAAAACCACCCTTAAAATGACCCGATTGGGCCCATTTTAAATAGACTTCGTGCGGTGATGGATTCCAACATGTATGCCAAATTTCGTTAAAATCAATTAACTCCTTCGAAAGTTATTGCCCGCACACATATATATATATATATATATATATATACGTATATAAATATATATATATATATATATACATATATATATAAACATTTTTAAAAATGGTGCCAAAGTGTTTAGGAGGTTATGAAACGGCGAGAAATTTTGGTCCGACCCCTAGGTCCCGCCATCCGACCGACGCCAATAGTGTATGTTGCCATATGGCAAATACACTAAAAACCCGGGTCGCAGTGCCAAAACCCTGCCGACAATATAGTGTATTTGCTAATACAGGCAGTGTGGCTTTATTATGCGAACTTAAGTTGATTATTGGGCAAGCTAAAAAATTTGACTCCTTAATACACCCCTTAAAATAACATTTTTTTTCTTAATTGCAATATTATTATCAATCGAACCTTTATATCAAATTATATACAACTTTCAGTAAATAATTCACTATCTGCAAACTAGTCATTCGTAAAATTTTTAAATCCGGTCCTGTAGGGCCGATTTTATTTAAATTTTGGGGGCACTTTTTAATTGCTATTAAAGGGTTAAATTTCAATTTTGAAACGATTCTGAGATTTTTTTCGGTATTTTGGGGCCCAAAAACTTTTTTCAACCCCTAAAAGCCACCCTTAAATTGATCCGATTAGGCCCATTTTAAATAGGCTTCGTGCGGTGATGGATTCCAACATGTGTGCCAAATTTCGTTAAAATGAATTAACTCCTTCGAAAGTTATAGCCCGCACACATATATATATACCTATATATATATATATATAAACATTTTTAAAAATGGTGCCAAAGTGTTTAGGAGGTTATGAAACGTCGAGAAATTTTGGTCCAACTCCTAGGTCCCGCCATCCGACCGACGCCAATAGTGTATGTTGCCATATGGCAAATACACTAATAAGTATAATGTATTGAATATTTGTTTTCTCAGTTTTTTTTTTTTAATGCTCGCTGACGCATAGTTCTAGTCTTATTTTTTACGTTGGAGAGCGACTACATTATATAACTTCTTTGTTAATATTGCACTACATTATTGTCAGAGTATATTAAATCTCAATGCAATAATTCACATATATTTACGATATTGGCTCTAGATGTCACAAAATCTTCTGAAAATTGTGTTTTATAATATAACAGCCTAACAGGTAAAAAACGACCATTGTTCTTACAAATCGAAGAGCTAATAAAAATATTAAATTTCTGTGTTTACTATTCAGCTCAGTTGTTTTCAAGTATTTCTTTTTAATTCGATTCGACAATTGAATATTCTTAATAGGTACTCGACCGGTATTCAAATAATATAAGTTATTGAATCTATTCTTTACAGGAAACTCGAGACTCAAATTAAGAACAAAGATACAATAAATGAAAATCGAAATAAAGAATTGGAGAAGTCGAGCAAACTGAATGATGCTCTCGTGATAAAAGCGGAAAAGAAACGCGATGCTTTGGAGATCAGGTTGATTATATACATGGATCTCTGTCTAGCATATGAGATTACTAGAATATTATATTCTTAAAATTGTGGAACGTGGCTACAGTTACTCCCATATACATACATACAATGTTTGGTGTTTACAATAAAATCGCACACAAGATAAAAATGTTCTTTTTTGTATTTTTTACGTTGAACACTTAGTGAGATGGATTAGCGTGAGTAATGATAGGAAAATTAATGACATACTATTATTTTAAGTATTGTGCGCAGTTTACAGGATATTGTTTCCTTCAATATTTTTATACACTTTATTAATTGGTTCCTTTATCTATTACATCTCAATATTTCATCTTTTGTCTGAATAAAAATTAAGCATCCAGAAATATTTAAAGCCCTGATGAAAAGAATCATTTGGGCTTAGAAACGTTCACCGCTAATAAAATGTATTATTAAAAAAATTTTATGTATATTTTTGTTTAAGACATGTTTCGAACCGTTTTGATTTAAAGTGGGCTAATTATAAGCAAAAGATATCGTTTGTTTAATTTGCTTCCTTCTGGGACCAAAATTCAAACATCGAGCGACATTAAGATCAAATAGATCCTGCGCTGAATCGAACAAAAAAAAAGTTATTTAAAATCGCTTGAACCGTTTAGGCTATGCGCGTGACACAAAAAAGCGTGACAGACTGACAAACTCGCAGATTCACAGACAAAGCGAGAGTTTTACACACTTTACTTGAATGAAAAAATGAATTACTTACGTAATAATATCATGCCAATACTACGAATGGGAATCCGTCACATAAGTGTTCATCGTAAATCCACAAAATGAGAATTGTTTTTCTGTTTAGGATCAAAGACTTGAAAGAATTGTTGTCAAGTAAAGAAATCGAATTTGACAATAAGGTATTGGAATTAAAAAATAAACTGGAAACTTCTGAAAAAATGTCAAATGATTCAAAAACTGAAAAAGAAAAATTTGAAAAAAAATATGGTAGTGTCAGAGATAAGTTAATAAAACTCGAAATAAAATATCAACAAATGTTAGAGCTGACACAGAAAAAAAAGATTATTTCAGGAACACTGGTCGGATGTAAGATTTTATTTTAACATGATATTTTAATACAAAATACATATGGCTGTTCATGACGACATATTACTTTAAGGTAGTTTATACAAAAATCTATATTGAATACATATTTGACATCCTAATGATAGACGCTGATGACCTCAGATGTTGAGCGTCTATAATGTATATCTATATCTACCTAATGTGTCAGACTTAAAATTGAATTTTATAGCTTTGATTTTATAATTGATCTATGAGGAAATGTTTACGATTAAATTTCGATGTTGGCGACAATAAGTATAGTAACCAGTGAATTCAGAAAACTTCAAGCTTGGGTTTACCTTATTTTTACTTCACCTTTTCAATTTCCTATAGAAAAGATAAGGTTTAAAATTAACTCTGAATTTAGATTTTAAAATATCTAAAAAATTAACTCTTGTTCGCTAGAAAATATTTTATCAATAGTTATCTTAACTCCGTTTTTTTATATATGGACCTTTTAGTAAATTTAGGTAACTAAAAAATTTACACATATCATTATTTTAGCGACGACTCACACTCAAACGGAAATTGATATTTGGACTGAGCTACAAGCAACGCGTGTCGCTCTCAAAGCGGCCGAGGAAAAGTTAAACAAGAAAAACGAAGAAAAGGCTAGATTTATGAAAACTATAGATAAAGTGGTGGCGGTAAATTATTTCGATTTATTTTGTTCAGATGCATCAAAAGTTTCGATATTATTTTATAATCACCGAAGGATAGCTACAGTTTTGCTACCATTGTTAAGAAACACATATCTTTCAATTCAATATTAGAAAAAAATATTTTAGAACACAGTCATCGCTGGGACCAAAAACTTTCCACTACCTGAATGAGTTATCAATTAATCTCCAGTGACATATCCAAACAGTCAATATTTCTCATATTTAAAACATATTTTAAACAGTTTTTCTCACATCATGCGAGATGAGACATGAACCTTCACAATAGTGAGAGTTTTATGGGTGAATCAAAGATGAAATTTTTCCATTCATTAACTTACAAATATGCTTTATATAAATTGCGAAATATTAACTGGTTAGATATGTCACTGTAGAGTAAATAATAATTCATCCCGCCGCGATATTGGAAAATTTGGGTCTAAGTCCCGATGGTGACCGTTTGAAAATATTTTTTTCTAATATTGTATTGTAACAATCGATGTTCCTCAACAATGGTAGCAATAGCGTAGCTATCCTTCTATGTGATTATTCAGTTGACCGTTGCTAAATTTTGCTAATATGTTATTTTATAACGCTAGTTCATATTTTCAGGAAAAAGACAATATGTCGTCCGAGTCTTGGACGGCTCAATTAATTAAAAAAGATGAATATATAAGTAAACTTCAGAGGAAAATCGATAGATTATCTGACGTAATAATAATGAGTAAGGAAATTGCTGAAAAGCAAGAAAATGAAATTAGTGAATTGAAAAAAAGAATTGATAACCTAGCAACTAAAGGGGACGGTAACAAAGGAGAATTAAGTGAACTTAAGGCCATGGTGAGTTGATATATATTCCCACATATTAACGCGGGATAGCGGTAATGAGAACAGGAGCAAACGCAGCGAGCTGCATGAGGCCAAATTGTTATGACTGGATATATGTTAACGGAATATTATTTTGAGTGTAAACGCTAACATATTTCGCCATAATATAATTTGTTCCTGCAACGCGTTCGTTGCCACTGTCCCGTGTTGGTTTATGGCTTGTAAAAGCTTAACTTACTCTAACATAAATCGGGAAGAGTACTGAAAATTGAAGGGAACTGAAAATAATCACATTCGTTCGAATTTGTCGCGTACAATAAACGGTGAAAATTTCATGACGCTAAGGCTCATCGCCCTGGAGTCATTGTGAGACGGACAAACGTTAATATTTTCTTTTTTTTCTTTTTTGTCCTTGGTAATTAATATAAAAATGATTTGTCGGGAAAAAGGACTTTTTAAGTAAACACTTATATGTTATTTATAGCTATAAATAACAAATAAGTGTTTACTTAAAAAGTCCTTTTTCCCGACAAATCATTTTTATATTAATATTTTCTATTTTATGTATATGTTAGATAAGACAAATACACTTCAAAGTTATATATCTTTTTTGACAACACGCAGATTTCCGTCGAATGTCGGATCTTCGACTTCTATAATGATCATATTATGCAAACTGTAACTGTATTTAGTTTTGTGGTAATCGAAACTAAAAAATAGTGATGTCGCGAAAACAGACGACATATATAAAATAATTCACGTCTCGGCTCGCCTCTAACGTATTACGTAATTGATGTCAATCCGACTCTATTAACTATCTATATAGATGAAATTACAACTGATTGACGAAAATTTGCAACACGACACAGAATATTTATATTTAGGATAGGAACTTAATATAAGAATAATTAGTAGTTGAGGATTTCACTTCAGTAATTAATTATTTAAGGTGAATGAAAGTCGAAATAAAGCAGATTCAGCTTTAAAAAGAAATGCCGATTTGGAACAAAAATTAATGCAAAAGGAGCATGCATTAACACTGGCAGAAAATAAAAACAGAGATTTGGAAAATCTATTGAAGGTGCGTCAAAATGTCATTGGCTTAATAAAGTCAAAAAAAGAAATGTCGAAAAGTGAATGTCAGCAAATGAAAGAATATGTCTCGGAAATTACGCACCAATACAACGAGGTAACATTAGATCATTAAATATGACTCCACATCATGTGGCGAATAAGTCAACGTTGATGATGTGCGTTTCATACACACACGTGACGTGCCGAATCTTCAAACAGAAAGAAATGAACACATAATACGTATTTGTGTATTTAAAGTGCTATACTATATGCGAACCATTAGCGATTCCTTTTATTTTTGAAATTTAACTTCTTCAGCGACGTATCTGTTTGAAAAAAGTAAAAATCGAGGCAAATGTAAGACGTGATTTTTTTTTTACGCATATTATATATTACATATAAATAAAAATATAATATATAATAAATACAATATGATATCGTGAACGATGACATACAACATCGCATATATACATACTGTATTGAGTCTTACGGTCAATACAGTATAATAGTAGTTATATAATTTTGTCAGGATAACCACATACCATACGTAAGCACATATTATTGTCAGAACTTGTCAGGATCCTTGCGATTGCCGAGACGTGAGGTCAGATTCCAGCGGTCATTAACATGTTCCTGTCATAAAACGCATATGAGTATTCATAGATTCAAACTACACATAATATCATCATAATTTATAGTTAGTCATTCAACCCTTCACATCATTCCGTCCTCAAACACAACACAATCATACTCATCACACATTACAGAGGTCTCGCTTAAGCCATGATGAGTATCCTTTTCAATTCTGGGACAGCCAGCGCTGTCGGCAGAATTGTGGTCTCTTTTCAACCATGTAGATATCACGGACAAACCATAATCTTCACATATAGTACACAACACAATGTGGAATTAAGTTTATGGACACCCCATAAACATCACGGACAAACCATGATCTTCACATATAGTACACAACACAATGTGGAATTAAGCTTACGGACACCCCATAAGCGAGAATACATATTATATCGGACACACCAGATATTACTGGCTGTATGAAACATCAATTGCACTTCGAGGTCATAAACACATTATTTTATAGACAGCCTGTATAAATGAGCCATTTATAGCGACTGCCTCCAAATCTCAACATCATTTCAAATGAATCTCTAATTATGAATTCTTTAAACTTTTCACATCCCTGACCCTCGAAAGCCACCTGGTATAGAAATCTAACTATAACAGTTGTCTGACCAGCTCCAGGCCCTAAACTAAGTAGTTCCACTGAAGTACTTTCCATTTCAGCCAGTAACCACATTCATACAGCATTCAGTTAGTATTCCATTACTTATAGCTCTCAGTTACTTCAACAGTATTTCAATCAGAATCACATAAACCTCACATTTATCCAGCAATACGTTATTTCTATCAAATTGATATATTATCCTATAGGCTCTATAATTGCAATTAATCTGTAAATTGTATTGTGATATTGTGCCAGCATGCGAGTGCAAGCTTATTGAGTATTTTATATGAAGGTATACATCTTCATATAAAATACTCAATAAGCTTGCACTCGCAAACATAATAAATCTATGATAAATACTCAGTAGCTTTGGCACCTACCTTAATCTCTGGAAATGCTGGCACAATATCACAATACAATTTACAGATTAATTGCAATTATTATTGAAATATAACACATTCTGAATAGAATAATATGCAAAGACAAGCACAACTGTTCACTTCCAAATCTCATCAGTAACTGTTAAGCGTCTCCGAACTGCCCCTTCGTCTTTCTGCCCTTTTCAAGTACATCGTTACATTTTTATCTAATAATTTATTATTTCTGAGAACCGTATCCATATACGACCCCACGCATTCAGGACAGACCATCCCTGTGTAATATCTGTCAACGTGTTCTTTATTATCTAACGTTTGCCAATTTTACATCTTAAGTGCTGGGAACAACTATATTTAGAGAAAACACTACTCTCACCAACATCAAAAATAATATTACCTTACACAAAGTAGAATTGTCCCCGAAAGGGGAAGTTAGTTTGTCTCCTAAATTACATGAAACTGACAAAGACAGAAGTTTATAGCGTGTGTATGTGTAAATATTATTAATTAGTTTGACATAACAAAAAATTACACCTGGGAATAATATTAAAAACTAAAGAAGTAAATAGATGGAAAGTTATCCGAGGACTTAGTATCCAAAATAAGTCAATACTAAATTATTGTTAGCGCAACGTTTCGAAATTAATTATTCCTTCCTCAGGCGTCATAAAAGATTTATGTATTAACTATGTCATAAATTAGTTGTTTCGTCGTTTCCATGTTAGTCTATGTTTTAAAATCAAATAGTTCTTAAACACAGTCTCCAGTCAGTTGAATGTCTGTTTCACTAGATATATAGCTATAGTTGCTGATTTAAATTTTTCATATTTTACCGGTCCATTTTGTAAACTTACCGATGTTTTAAGCCTTCTGCTAGCACATACTATAAAGAACGAAATGTTTATTTTGAAAATAATGGAAACAGTAATAATACTAAATAACGCCGAGCTGGGCAGAGTAGTGGTGACAGCACTAGACTCGCATTCGGATGATCCGGGTTCGAATCCCGGCGGGGGCAGATCTGGCTGGGACTTTTTCCTACTGCCTCTCGCCGAGAAACGGTAATTCCTGTACCGACCATCTTGATTAAGATAAAAATGATTTTTCGGGAAAAAGGACTTTATTTATAAGTAAAACACTTAATATTTTATTTTCAGCGACGTTTCGTTCCTTGTTTTTTATCCAAACAAGGAACGAAACGTCGCTGAAAATAAAATATTAAGTGTTTTACTTATAAATAAAGTCCTTTTTCCCGAAAAATCATTTTTATATTAATTACCAAGGACAAAAAAGAAATAAAGTCATCTTGATTAAGGTTTTCCATGGTTTCCCTCAATTAATTCCAGATAAATATCGAGATGGCTCCTTATTTGAGGGCATGGCCGATTACCTATCAAACTCCTAGTTCAAAAATTACCTACCTTATCCTAATTTCCTATAATTCCTTCATTCGCCCATTGCTATTACATAAGTTGAAGTTTTAAAAATGTAGAAAAATAACGGGAAGTGTGGTAGATGGAAAATAGTAATGGTGCGAATGGCGTCTGTTATGACATAAAGTCGAGAAACGGACGTTAAACGCATTATTATTATTATTATTATTTTTTATACAAAGTGCTCACGGATTATAATACAGAAACTTGGTTTTAAAAGTTCTTTTTCTGTCGCATCCTATTGATTAACACATTAAAGGCAATTTATAGTTGGCCGATTCTTTCCTCGCATGAGTGAGTACCAAGCATACTTGCGCTAACAGACCGAATAAATAAATAATTTGTTAATCATTTAGTTTGCTCTATGTGCGTCGATCGTCCAATCAAATAATTGAGTAATTAAAAATGGCTTGTGTTATAGTACTGCATCGTATAATTTATTGTTGGCGTCTGTTATGACATAAAGTTGAGAAACGGACGTTAAACGTATTATTATTATTATTATATTAGATAACAAACTTAAATTATGAATTGACGCTAAATCCAAACAATTCCAAACAGCCTTAAATAATGTCGGCTACCCGATAAGAAATGTTTACATTCCTATACACATGTGCGTTTAAGCCTTAAGGCTGTCGGAACGCTCTAAATTTAAGCCAAAAATAGAGCTTCGGCTGTCAACTGATTGTAGACTTATTCGTCAACATTCTGCAAAAATTCTTTTTCTATAAGGAAGATAAAGGACAAATCTAGGTCTCTAATGGACTACTTTTGTTATTTATATACGATTTACTAGAAAAAAGTTGGCATTAATTGTGCCAAAAAAACACACGTTTTCAATGTCATACTACGACCTTATTCGTACTTATTTCACAAAACTGTTCCATCACAAACCTAAAGTGACTCTTCCTTTTTCGGGAAAGTTTTTTAAATCTTCAAAATATTTCCCAAACTTAGAGTAATCAATTGACAGCGGCACCCTTGCAACAACATTTTTTAGCCTCGTAGTTGACACCAGCCAAAAATTGAAACGGGCGGATGATTTGAGTGAGACAGAGCTAAAGAAGGTCACACCCACAATATGTCTTTTGCCTACCTCGCCCCTTACCGCTGGGTCTCAGCACAAACAAAATTCAGTGCGTTCCGACAGCCTTAAGGGGAAAACGATTTCAATAAACAATCCTCTGAAATTTATTACCGTAGCTCAGTGGACAGTTCGCCGCCAAAACTGAGGAGGTCAACGATTTGTATAATACGCTTGAATGCAAATCGATGTTAGTGCAACGTTTAGAGAGAACAATACAATCAATGGAAAAACTATGCCAAGATTCTAATGAGCACACTGTTGAACTGACGGACGAGGTCAAAAAGCTACATAAGGCTCTGGACGATTCACAGAAACAACTGGAACAGTATACTTACGCAAGTCCGCCAACAACTTCACGGTATGAAAATACATTTTGTAATGTGCGCCGGTCATCACTGTCAGAAAATTTTACCGATGTCGCTTTGTAGATTATTTTCTGCTTAGACAAGGAAAGAGAATTATCTAAGATTGTCATGTGTAGGCATGAAATTTATTTCATGTGTATAGGGATCGATAAGATGGCCGCAGGTTTTATACTGGATATAACGTTAGAAGGAGCCATTCATTAATTACGTAAGGGCGATTTTGAACATTTTTGACCCCCCCTTGCCCCCATGTAATAGCACACAAGATTTCATGGACTTCCCCCTCCCCCTTCTTACGTAAGATTTTACCTGGTTTTAGAAAAGGATCAATTGCACAAAAACCCATAATTTACGGAAATCAGAGATTTTTATTTTTTAAAATTAATATGTCAGAGTTGTTTTCCCCAACGCTAATAGCTCTCAAATATCCATCACTCTAACTTAGAAATCGCACAATTTGATTAATTAATGATTGGCCCCAAAGTACAGCGATAGAAATTAGTAGACAGGCAAAAATTGGCGTCAGCTGTTTGACGGATTATGTAGGCGTATCATGGAATGGGATACAAATAAGGCGGTAGTCTAAATTAGGACGCAGGAAGTCTTTGGGTTGGCCCTGTTTCTCCAGAAAACAAAGGTCAAATTCAGGATGTCTTGGTATTACTAACTGAAATCTGAACTTAATTTACAACCGCAGCCTTTAATTGTATTCATAATGATGTTCATGACAGTCGATAGACCAGTTAGTATTAGTCGGATGGCAGGACCTAGGGGTTGGACAAAAATTTCTCGACGCTTCAATCCATCACCACACGAAGCCTAAAATGGGTCCAATAGGGCCATTTTAAGGATTTAAAAATGTTTTTGCAAAAATCGAATTTATTATCAGAATCACTTCAAAACTGAAATTTAATCCTTTGGTACTAATTAAAAAGTGCCCCTAAAATTTTAATAAAATCGGTCCAACTGGTCCAAATTTACAAATTTTATGAAAACACTAGTTTCCAGATAGTGAGTTATTACTGAACATTGTATTTAATTTGGTGTAGATGTTCGATTCATAATAATAGTGCAGTTAAGACAAAAAATATTATTTTGAGGGGTGCATAAGGAGTTTATCTTTTATTTTGCTCAAAAACAAACTTAAGTTTACATAATAAAACCACAAATTAAATATTAGCAATACGCTGTATCAGTGGTCACCAAATGGCGGATCGCGGTCCGTATTCGGACCGCAGGCAAGTTTCGTACGGACCGTGAGGAAATTGTGTATTTTTAGAAAATAATAATAATTCATCCTAAAACTCGGGTCACAGTGCCAAAACATTGGTAACATGGTAGTGTAGCAAGCATTATCGCTGAGACTTTTTAAGATAACATTAATATTCTGCTTTTGCCGATAAAAAATTATTTAATAAAAACTCAAAACAAAACAATGTTGTGAAAAAGACCCAATAGTAGGTAGAAACAGTTGAAGAGTTGAAGGGGGGGGGGAGGCTTATCTTTTCTGGACCGAGAATGTTTAACAATGTTTTGAAACGGGCCTACAGGAAAAAATATTGGTGACTACTGCACTATATTATCGGCAGGGTTTGGCACTGCGACCCGAGTTTTTTTTTTATTTTGAGTTCTTATTAATTATTAAATCGACAAATGATTATTATTCTTTTATTTATGTATAAAATTAATTATAATTTCGAGTTCAGGTCGAAATGAAAATAGTCTATTCGCCCTTGATAGCAAATTAATAATTATTGTAACATAGTTTCAATACAGTCAATAAACCCTACGTACGCAATGAATCTTTCATACAGATATTCGTAGTTTTCAGGGCAAAAGCGCTATTCATACTTATTCAGTCGATAACGAAAAAATTTTTAATTGTGGTGTCAGAAATGGAGTTAAAAATTTCAAAAGTACTCAAAACTTTGAACGCAGTGAAAGTGACGAAATCAAGAATTTAGAATCTCAAATGTCGTGTAATCCAAGTGAAATAGAAAAGTTTATTAGACATTGTCAAACTATTTCCCAAAATGAGTTCATTCGGCACACTCAAAATATTTCACAAAACGAATTAGCTCATCATGTCAGAAACATTTCTCAACCTGTTGAACAATAAACATATTAATATATAAAGTTACTTTGACGTGTCAATAAAAATGAAAATGTTATTTATTTGTGCTAGTTTCTCAATACAACTTCCTATGATTTCCAATCAAAAATATTTTTGGAGATTTAAAAATATTATACAGCAAAATGAATATATTTGTAATAATTGTAAGAATTATTTTAAAGTTCAATCAAATGCTTATACATAAAATAAAACGAAGCTGCGCGTCATAGATTTGCGGAATTCATTTTATCAAAATAAACAAACCTATATCTTTTTTACAAAATTTGGAAATATCTAAAGATTAGAAATCCTAATAGAATATGCCACGCTAAATTTCTAGACGCGAATTTCTGTGTACTTATCTATCAGTTTGGAATCTGAAAGTCCAAAAAATGTCACAAAATTTGTCTCTGCTACTAAACACATCGGTGGCGTAAGAGGGGCTTGCAAGCTTCCTTAAGTGATCATAGATCTCTACCCCCCGCCCCTCACAAGCCGTTCCACCACCAATCGATATATAGACCACAATAATAAAATGAAATATGTCAAAGGAGTTTATTGTCGGTGATTTTCTTCGCTGATTAATATATCAGTTTGGCGCATCTAAATGCGTAAATTTAATCACTGAAACCTGCACCAATGATTTTGGAATAATTAGACAAATATTACTCAATTACAATTTTCTTTTGTGTTTGGGGTTGCTTATTTAGCGGTAGTATTATTACAAAAATCAATTTAACCGACATGGCATAAAAAGAGGTGGATGTTTCTGTTTAGTGATGCACGTTTATCTCAGGAACTACTGAACCAATTTGAGGAATTCTTCCAATCAATAAAATTGAGTAATGTATATATTTTTCTAATAATTGGTGCAGGTTTCGAAATAACCGGCACCATATTTGTTATAATTTTTAAATAACTCATAATTATTTGTGTGGGTTTCAGGGGTGCCTTTGTCCGTTACTGCTGAAGAATAAGTTGCAGTGTCATCAAGATTAATTCGCAATCAGCATCAAATCATTGTTCATTACTATAATTAGTGGATAGTAAATAAATCTTTGTCTGGACTTTTTGTTTTGTTTTTTATTTAGAAGTAGATTTTAATTTACACTTCTTTGAAATTTATTTATTCTAAACACTAACAAAAATATTTTTTATAAATAATGTATTTGTGGATTGAGTGATGCAGTCACCTACATGCCGTTTCTTAACCTCACTTTGAACTCCCGGTTCTCAGATTGTAGTATATGGCAATCAGTCTTTAACTATAAATTCTGTAATTTTTAATTATTAACTATGTAAGTTACGTCAAATATAAAAGATCTGTTAAAATCTAAAACAGAAGCCAGCTCAAGTTTGTAAGCAGTCTACTAAAAACCTTAATATTAAACAATTAAATAAACTATTTAAATTAGTACGCGTGCGTTATTATTAAGCACCACAGTTTTGGCGACGAGGATAAAAATGTCAAAGTAGTCAAGTCTAGTCAGTCGTCAAGAAAAGTCTAGCATCAAAAAAGTGTCAGTAATGTTACAACGTATCACATTGGGAATTCAGTCCGTCGAAAGAGGATAATATACAATCATATCCCGAACGTTTGGAACAATTTGTATTCTGCAGTTCAGACGCCAAAGCAGTAACCGACAAAAGGAAAGTCTCATTATTGATAACATTCATTGGTCCAGAGTGTTGAAAAACTTAACAATACCAGATTTACCAAAAAACAAGAAGTTTGAAGATCTAACGAAGTTATTGAAGAATCATTCTGGTCCTACCAAACTGATAATATCAGAACGTTTTCGTTTTTATAAACGCAATCAAAATGAAAATGAAAGTATCAGTGAGTTCACTTTAGAATTGAAAAAGTTAGCAAGTACATGTAAATTTGAAGGTCATTTGAATGATGCATTGAGAGACTTTTAAATCAGAATATTCAACAAAAATTGCTACTAGAAACTAATCTAACGTTTGAGTCGGCTTGCACCACAGCTTTAAACATTGAAATGGCTATAAAACATTCCAAGAATAAGGTCCGTCCGTTAACAAGTTTAGCAGATCAAGAGCGCCAGTCAATAAAAAGTATTACGAAATGTCACAGTCGTCTAATTATATAAAAAATTGTCATTGATGCGGAAAAAAGGGATTGCATTTGTCTGAAAACTGTCCTGCAAAAGATTGGACTTGTTTTTCCTGTAACAAAAAAGGTCATACATCAGTCGTCTGTAGGTCAAAAAATAGTCAAAAACCTAAATATGTGAAAACTGTCGAAAATAACCAAGAATCAGAGTTGTCATATTCAAGTCAAGAGGCACTGTCAGTCAAATCGTTGTCGACAAATAAATTTGAAAATAAAAATAATCCGTTAACCGTATATGTCAAAGTCGAAGGAATAAAGATAAAATTTGAAGTCGATTCGGGAGCAAGTGTTACTATAATACCAATAAAAATGTATCAGAAAGGATTGAGTGATGCAGTCACCTACATGCTGTTTCTTAACCAAATTATGAACTCCTAGTCTTCAGATATTAATCTAACGACTGTTGAAAATGTCAATGGACAAGATGCATTCAGTTTTTACTTGCTCTTGGGCAGTTATGTAACTTCTACATTCTTCACAAACAATCAAGATGTCATCCAACGCTCACAATGGTCGTCTTCCATGGCCTTTTGATTATATTATTTCTTTTAAGGTTTATTAATATTTTACAGCTATTTCTTTGACTGAACCAGCAATGGAATTTCTCAAGATGTTGGCTTTAAAAATAATAATTTGAACATCTATCACCATAGTTGTTACATTAAATTGAACTAAATAGTGATATTAATTGCTGTTTTCTTCATCACTGTCAGAATATGCTGTTAATAACGATAAACTATTGACTGATGGTTTATTATTTATATTTGAAGCAGTGCCACTTTCTAGTTTCCCATTATCTGTTTTTTGTAAGTCCTCGTCAATTCTACCCTGATTGATTTGATTGTTTGTTTTTAATTTTTTATTTACGGTATCGTTCTGACTATTATCATTTAATCTCTTGACTTTTACAAGATTCGACAAACTTAGTTTTTGTGCAGAAAGACCTATACTTTGACTTTTCCACACTGGGGTTTGTCTCTTAACGAGACTACTTTTATCATTTTCGGTAACATTCTTTTTTGTTTTATTACTGTCCTCATTTTTTTCTGGTTCATCTGTTTCGATTATTTCTTCCTCGACAACGATCCTCTGTTTATTGGCAGAAGCGAATCTTACAGTTCTAAAAAAATATTTTGTAAAATAAATATTAAAATACAGTCGATAAAAAATAAAAAACCGAAAAAGACAAAATGGTTACTAACTTGATATAATCCTCATCGAGTTTTTGTAAACGTTCTTCTCTTTCTCGAGCTGTTTCCTTCGTATCGTACTGTTGAAGCATAACATCATAATCGACATTTAAATGTCGTCTGTTCAAATCTTTAAGTTCTTCGAGGGATTCCAATAGTTCAATTTCATTCTTTGACTGTTCTGTACGATTTTCCAAAAGTTTCATCGGATTATTGGCTTCCTCTTCTTTTAGTTCATTCTCTTCTCGTATTGCTTGTTCCTCTGCCAGTTTCAATGCCATAAAATTACGAGTGGCACCGGCTTCAATTTCATAGTCTGTATTTTTTGGGTCCGTCTTAAATGATATTTCTTGTAAACACCTTGTACACTAAAAGAAAATAAAATTTTAAAAAATTCAAACTTCCTGATTATAGAACATTTATAAAATTAAATGAGGAAAAAATTTCATTGGTCTGTAAACCTTTTCTACCCGCACTATTTGACATGATTTCAAAAGACAAATCAAGTGTTTATAAAATACTGGCAAATCAAGCAAAATGCCTTGCATAATATAAAATTTCCTCACAAAATTACTCGACTCAATTCGAATTATTTGAACTTATATGCTATTAAAAATTAGAACAAACTGTAGGGCTGTACTGTTGTAGACACTGTGCAGAATGACTGTTGGCTCCAGTGTAGCAAATTTCAAAAGCTTCCGTTGTGTGCTTTGTATTGTTTTGTACGTTAATAATTATTTACAGTTTTAACAATTTTTCACTACACGGTATTATTGAAATTGTTACCCTGTAAGTATTCACTACTTCTTAAGCCATAAGTACAAATTTTCTTCATGTCCAATATTTTCTTGACAAAATGGTATTATATTTTGGTTATATTTTGACAGATGACATGAATATATTAGAAACTAGTTTTCCGGATATAACTTTTGAGGACAATTTTCAGTTATCAACAAAACGTAAAGCAATCAAATTGACAAATACCAAAATGTCATTACTCCAATGATTAGTTTATTCTTTTAACTGTTTGAATTGATCAATTTCTCTGCTCAAATTTATGATGTTTTACAGAAAACGAGTAATATTTAACAGCTTCTGTCTATTTTTTTCACTTGTTCCCGCAATTCTTTGTCTTAACGCTTACTAGAGAAACTCTAAGTTAAACCTTTCTGCACAGACTCTATAAACTTACTATAAATTTTATTATTATCGTTGATTCTCAAGTAATTGAAGAAGCTTTTTATTATAAGGTTCCATTGGTAATTCAGATAGTTCGAAATTAAATCACACTTAGAATAAACAATATTACGGCTGTCTATCGTAAGTCACAACGTATTGTTTTAATAGTATTACCTTTATATAAAATCTGTAAATTCGTATTCCAAGATATGTTTCATTTTCTACGTCTTCTTTTCGTGCGTTGAATTTTTTTCCTTTGTATATGTATTCACCACAAGTTTTACATCTCATGTTAAACGGGGCCATCAAACGTACAGTGTATTGCCGGTTTCGAGGTAATTTCATCCGAGGAATTTTCGATGGATCAAAATCCGGCGGATAATATTTCTACAATTAATGGTAAAATTAGCTTTAAAAAAATATTCCAAAAATCACAAAAAATGAAAAACTCCTAATCATTGGGTATACTTACATTCAATACTTTTCTTTCCGACATTGTTAATAAAAGATTTCACACCGTAAAAAATAGGTCTATATTACTTGTTTATTTATAACACTAATTTAAACTGATGTAAAATCTTGGAAGTCGACACAGTAGAAATTAACCTCTGATAATTTGAGTTTGACACACAGAACACGGATCTCTAATCTCTATAGAATGTCAACTCCTGTGTTAACTTTTGAGCCTCCTTCGTTCTCGCTGATTATCAAGGGGGGTACCCCTAACGGGGCGAAGAATAAGTTTGCGAAATCGGTTGCCTATATACCATTTTCTTTTCTTTTATGTTTGTGGGTTGTTTTGATTTAAAAACAAACAATCAATGAGAAATAATTTTATTGCACGACATACAATTATTAATAATATACAATATATATAATTAATATTAAAAACAACTGTAATATATTATATAACATAACTATAATTATGTAACTAATATCCGTAATTCCATTATATATTATTATGCGTTTATTTGAGTAAATGAGATATAATTATCTAATTTTTAAAAAACTCTATTCTTCATTTTTTCTTAAATATATCCCCCTGGTTTCATCTTTAAGGGCATTAATAGCAGATACATTTGTACTACCCTGATCACACACAAGAGCTCTGATTTTGAGGCCAATGTCAGTAAGTTCATGGTCAATTTCTTTAATTATTCTTACCAAATGTGGCATTTTCATGCTTGTTTCACAAAAATTATATGCCAATGGTAATTTCCAATTCTTTCTTAGGCCCCGAATCCTAGGGCGTGATCAGCAAACTTTTTCGACGATTCGTGTCCAAAATCCTCAAACCCAAATATTTTTTTCTTCGATGGATTGTACTTTAATCCAGGCATTAAAAATATTTCATCAAACATTATCACACAGTTGCGATCAATTAAGTCTAGTTTTTTAATATATTTGTCCAAATATTTTATAACAACTGGATTAATACCTGTCGATAAAGGTTGAAGTTTCAGAATTGTACTTCGTGATGGTAGTGCAAAAATGACAGACAATGCCTTGTAAACTTTAGCTCCTGCTTGCTTAAAAAGACTCAAACACAGTAATTTTTCCTCAATTGTAAATCGCCGTCCTTTACTTTTCTTAGAGGCTTCCCTTAACTGACTAGCAAAAAAAAAGCGACACCGTCTGATACTCCATTCAAATAGTTTTGAAGAGATTTGATATTATTCAAGTTTGTAGCCACAGTAATTATTTCCCTTAGACGTTTACATCTATTTCTTATTATGCGATTTCGTTTTCTAAAATACTGCGTCTTCTTGTAAAATGCTAATTTGACAGGAGTTAAATCTTTCTTTGCTTTATTCCAAAAAAAAGTTGCCTGCTTGCTCCTCTAGACGTATACGGAGCTGAGTTTTCGTACGATGAATTTAATATCATAGACATATCTGTGTTTCATTATTTACTTCCATAGATGTAGAATTACATCTACTAGCTCTGCTGCTATAGAGTGTTTAGCCAAGTATGTCAGAATTAAATGCTGACTTATGTTGGCAGCACTAAACAAATTTTTAAGTTTTTTTCAGTTCGTATGGGTGGTAAAAATACACACGAATTTTAAATTCTTTGTCATGGAAATGATATAAATAAACAGGTAACATAATTTGCTTTTCTTGAAAATTTGTGAAAATAACTCAGAAAATTGTTATAAATCATATAAATATAATAAAATGCCAGGAAAAAAGAATGTTTTGACCACAAAAACTGGCAGTGGTAAATTGCTGGAAGGAATTAAAAAAACAAAGTTATATAGGTACACGAAGTCAAATCTGAAAACTGATAATTTATTACGACATTATGTATGTTAATATTAATGATAAATAAAATTTACAAAGTTGATGAAACATGTTTTATAATTCATCTTCAAAGTTCAATTCCAGATACATGTTATAATAGAAAAAAGGATCACGGGTAATTGGAATAATAAAAATAAATCAATTTAAACATTCATTGATTGCCAAAAGTAAAGCTACTAAGTTAAATCTTTAAATTGTACAGACAAATTACTTTTGGCCAGTAGTGTACATTTATTAGTGACTTTTGCTAATAACTTTTTTATTTTTTCGGTACAAACGCTGAAATTTTGTAGGCGTCAGGTACAAACGCAGAACAAACGATTGGCGTTGAAAAAGTTGAAAAAAAGTGGTTATTAGGACGTGGTCCATACAACTTGACGTCAAGTTGGCTGGCCACCTATTATTGCTAATAACTTTTTTATTTTTTCGGTACAAACGCTGAAATTTTGCAGGCGTCAGGTACAAACGTAGAACAAACGATTGGCGTTGAAAAAGTTAAAAAAATCTAAGTTGGTCCATGCAACTTGACGCGCATCTTGAATTCTAAGTGAAATGTCAGTTTTTGACAGTTCAGTAATTTTATTTTTTGTAACTTACCGAGTGCTCAAAAAATGTTTATGTGTGTATTGTCGACAAAAGTCACCATTTAGTTCTGACAACCCTGGGTAAACAGAGTATAATTTAGTCACACTAAACACATTACACATTGTTGTTCTGCAGCCTGCAGGTGAATTATGACAATCAGCAAAACTGAAACTGCCGCCGACTTCGTGGTTGCAGCTAGTGACTATATGAACTCGAAAATATACCAAATTCTACTTGTAGTTGCTTCTACGCCTAAAAAACTTAATTTCTGTTTGTATATAGGGTTTTTTTCATGTATCAGTAAAAAAAAATTAAATACTGTGTCGCGATGTTTAGTGAAATAAAGAGACGTAACCAAACGAGTAGTGTAGCGCGGCAATGTAAAGAATGAACAAGTAACAATTCGCCGCTTTGACGTGGGACAGTTTACCGACAATGAACGGGAAGTACCTACAAGTAACTTGCCAAAAATGCTGCTACTTCATACACACTACTCGGCACTCGTATTGGCAAGTATCGCATAGTCGTAGTGAGTGGCCAGTTTAAGAAAAATATAGTAGAAAATCGTAGAGAAAATCTGACAGTCAACATAAAGAGATTGCACGTTTGTTAGAAAAAAGCTTGTCGTCTATTCCGAGTGAAATGGTGTAATATTGTCGCCAGTGGAGTCAGCAAACTGCTATACATTTTTTTAACTTAAATGAGATATTATCTGCATAAATCGATTTATTTAAAATTATGTTTTGCGAAATGACTTGTTTGCGCACTGTCAGCAGGTCGACAGCACAACGCAGCTTCTCTAATAAAAAATATGAAACTTGCCTATTAGTGAATCCAATTTTCATTGCAATTCGACTGTATTATCTAATTTATTAATATAAAATATACGGAAAGGGATTATTTGCTTTTTTAATTTTACTTTGAAATACACATAGCAAATATTCCATCTAAATATCGCGTTTTGAGTCTTAACAATTTTTAATGTCCACATACCTACGTCTGTACTTCATAAGCGTATCGAAAAGATAAACAGAAGAGAAATGTAGTTTTCATGGATGGCATAGCAAAATTTTTACGGGAGTAAAAATACTCTATACTCCTTATATTCACAGTTTCCTTTTTTGTCATTTTTTTTACTTCCCGCTAAGAAAATTGAAAATTTTCAAAAATTGGGAAGATATTGGTTTCATCCCGATTTTTGAATTTCGAGTTTTCGTCAGATCTCGACATTTTGAGTTTCTAGGAAGCTATTCTGACCATTTTCACTGTCCGCATTTCTGTATGTATGTATGTTTGTGTTGTATGTAAATTCCTCATAACTTTTGAAGGGATGGGCCGATCGAAACTCGGTTTGCGGCATCTAAAAGGGACTTGCTGAACTTGGATTTTCTGACAATTGGGACTGATTCGGCCCGTTAGATTTTGAGAAATCTCAAAAATAACACTTTTTGGAAAACAGTTCTTTTCAAATATCTTCGAAACTATTGTACCGATTAAATCAAAAATCTAATCAGATCTATTCCACATAAAACAATGTCGACTGCCGCAAACCGCATCAAAATTGGTGAATTCGTTCGAGAGATACCGTAGGAGAAAAATGTTGAAAAAAACGTTTTTTCACAATATCTTCTCAAATTTTTGTTAGATTGATTTTTTTTGTAATAAATGATTTTTTGTGATTGGAAAACTGCGTCGATTTCTGTAAACCGCATCGCGATCCGTTGATTCGTTCAAGAGATATCGTTGAAGAAAATTTTGAAAAACTGTTTTTTCAAAACATCTCAAATTTTCGTTTGATTGATTTTTTTATTGATTATTTGATTATTTTTTATGCTTGAAAAACTGCCTCGATTGACGTAAACAGCATCTCGATCGGTTGATTAGTTTGAGAAATATCGCAACGAGAAATTTCCAAAAAAGTGTTTTTTCAAGATATCTCCAAATTTTTGTCAGATTGATTTTTTTACTATAGATTACTTTTTTGCTGCAAAGCTAATTAAAATCGATTGATTTTTTCAAGAGATATCATTTACGAAATATTTCCAAGAAAGTGTTTTTTTAAATTTTTTTTAAATTTAGATAAACCGCATCTCAATAGATCGAAAATAGCGGGAAGTTGCAGGGATGGCCTGCAGGATCAACCGTTTTTCAGATTTTTTTCTAATTGTTCCGCTCCAGTACAAAGGAATTTTGAAAAAGCCATCAAAATTACAATTTGATTGATCACTAATTCATATTATTAAAACGTACTGAATAACTGCACTAGTAATAATAATTAATTTTGGCGGATACTAAATATTTTCTTCCTGTAGTTAAAATTTTTTAACAGAGACGTTATGACAAACTATAAATAACTTTTACAAACAAAACATAGGTATATTACAAAAACTATATTTATTTAAATTAAACATGTACTGTAATTCACCTTAATATTTATAAAATCTGATACAAGTCGAAAATTTAACTATGAATTCTATTAGTAAATACCTAGTCAAATTTCAACAAAAAGGTCAAGAATCTCTTTTTTTAATTATGGAAAGAATAATATGTACCGAATTCGCAAAACTCATGTTCATAAATGCAATTTTTTGTTGTTTGATTTCCGATTACAAAAAAAGAAAGTTTTAAATCAATTTTTTAAATCAACTGAAGTAGTGATGTGAACCGATTACAAATTTGAGAATCGGGTTTTCCGATTACTTTCAGAAAAAATCCGGTGTTGAAACATTGAACATTTCTAAGTTTACTTAACTAAAATCGAAACAACTTCTATCTAAAAATAACTAATTGCAAAGTCGTAATTTTGATAAGAAAACAGATGTGATCTACAGCGCCCGCTTGCAACCTGCTCTTCTGGATGATGGCACATCTGACTTTGGTGTTCGGATACACGAATAATGAAACACAAGTGAGTCCAAAAGTAATCGGTTTTAGTACAAAACAACCAGTGTTTATCGGTTTCTAAAAAAACTGTTTTCTTTGGTTTTTCTAAAACCGGTTCATATCACTAAATTGAAGTTCCACTAAAAAAACCATCAAAGCTTAAAATATTATTAAATAAAACGAAACCACTTGCGATTACTGTTCAAAACATTTTTTTATTTACAAAACGTTTCGACAAATTTTGGTCCTTTTCAATTTATTAAAATATAAAATAAATTATAATTTATTTTATATTTTAATAAATTGAAAAGGACCAAAATTTGGTCGAAACGTTTTGTAAATAAAAAAAATGTTTTGAACAGTAATCGCAAGTGGTTTCGTTTTATTTAATATTCTATTACTGTTGGTAGAGTCAATATTATTAATTATTAAAATATTATTATCGGTCAAAAAGTAAAACTAACAATATACAAAAAAAAAAGTTTTTCACTTTCAATGAAAATTTCTTATAAATATTATCTTGGCAACCAATTTAGTGTAATTTTAGGTTGTTAAAAAAATTCCAATTAAAAGCGTTTATTGAATTTTGATTTAAAAAAAATAGATCTAAAAAAAATAAACAAAATTTTGTTGACCATTTCTATTGAAATGTACCCATATTTACTTACATTGCATCCATTTCTTTTTTTTATTAAAATATTTTCTATTCCATCAATATATAATATTGTAACAGTTCAAAATACTTGTACATACTAGTAAGCAAAATATTTAATTTTTTTCACTAATCGTGTTACCAATTTTCAGCAGTATACAGATTCAACTTGTTTATATGAAGTCTCAAATTTAAATATACAAAAATTACTTTACATGTTGTAAACAAAAAGATATAATCAGTCAATGTATTCATATTTTGGCGTCAATTTTTGTCAAAATATATTTTTAATTTTGCTTTACATGAGGCAGAGAGATCAACAATAATTGCTGAGCAAAGTATTGCAGCTGATTTTGATCCTGCCTTTAAAAAAATACGTCATCTGCCAAATGCCATATGGGTGTATAAAAAAAATCTACGACGCGAGTTGTAATATTCTTTTAATTTTAAATACGTTTGGAGAAAGCAGTAAAACAGTGATTTCCAACCCGTGGAGCGTCCCCTGCAGGGGGTGAGCGAGACTATTTCAAGAGGCTAACGCAGTTATTTCCAAAACATCATTTGTACTGAAAAACAAATCCAACCATTCAATTTAAAATATAATAATGTTGTATCAAACACGTATTCAATGTTTTGTATCTGACAGGGATTGTTAAATGTAATAAAAAGATTATTACTTATAATAATCAAATAGTAAGTTTAAAAACTATATGATACGTGTTTTGTAGCTTATTAAAAAAAAATTAAATATTACGACAGTATGTATAAAATTGGATTATTACGAAACTTGAGTGTGGGACAAGATTTTTTTTAGCAAGGGGGGCGGTGGTACAGAAAAGTTGGAAAGCACTGTAGTAAAATGTCTTGATTTGTTTACAACAGCAGTAGTTGTTATACATTTTCTCAAAACAAACAGAACAGATTTATCACAATTCCTATACTGCAAAAAAAAAACATTAAAGTACTTTTTTTAATATTATTTAAATCAACGTTGCATTTTAAAGGTAATTCAAGAAATTTAAATTGGGAAACAAAAATCTTGACAAGAAATGTTCACGCATATTAATTACATTTTAAACAATACAAAAAAGTATTCCTGTTGCAGAGCGATGTTGTATTACAATTTACATAATTAGGAAATTTCCACTTGATGAAAATACTAATACTAATATGCACTATGTAAAACTTTAAAAATGCTAGAAAAATTATTTCAATATCTTTATATTCATTTTTTTTACGTGGGGTCGCCCGGTTAGTAATTATGATATAGAAACGAATATGTAAAAATACAGTAAACCATGAATTTAAGATGTTATTATTCAAATATGTCAAACTTCAAAGTTGACATTACACTGTTGCCTTCATGACTTAATGTATTCTTAATTACTACAAATTATGACACTTGTGCCGCGTGACGTCACCCATACATATTGAAACTGAAGTACAATAGCTTCATTATTTTTAAAGATATTACAAACAATATTTCGCCATTTTGCAATTTTAAGGACTATGATTAAAAGTAAAAACAATATGGGTTTATTAGCCGAATTAATTTATGACAATAAAAAATACAGACATACCTGATTCGGCTAATAAACACTGAACCATAAACAACATAATCATTTTCGTTGAATATAAAAAAACAATTTAAAAACATGTAAAGACAAAGCATAAAAATGTTTTAAATTTTAAAAATAACAGAAGTTCACTTCATTCTCCTCTATAAAGGACGCGCATACTGTCTCGCTAACTCAATAGCTTGTTCTGGATGTGCTGGTCGATAAACTGTATCTTCTTTGGGTGGTTCAGGGATACCGGAAAGAGGGTCATATTTGAGTTCAATATTAGGGATTTGGGTTTTGATTTTATTTTGTGCTTCAACGGCAACTTTCCGAACTGTTTCGATATGAAGTTTATTGGTATCACTGTATAGTGGACACAAATCTATCCGATTTCCTCCTTGACCATTAAAGTGGGCGTAGTCCTTTACTGGTTGACAACATACGTAACACATCATAGCACCGCAAGAGCATGTCATTTTATTCCATCCACTTTCCTTTATAAATTTAAGCCCACATTTCCAACACTTTCTGACAAGCGCTTCAGTCATTTTATCTTCAATATATTTACGAGCTTTTACTTCGGCCGGCTTCTCAATTTCTTCACAGCGGTAAGGTATATGCGATGGTTCGTGACATTGTCGACAACTTTCTCGCATACATTCATCGTTCAAACATCGGAATATTTTATCGCCAACTGGAGGAATCATCGCAAAATCACAAAACGGACAAGACTCTAAATCCTCTATGCCGGCTGCTTTTATTTCTTCACATTGTTTACGTTGAGCTAATTTCGAAAAGATTTTTGGTTTTAAAAGCTTCTGTAAAGTTGTAAGATTAAAACTGCCAATGCATTCAGTTAAACACTTGAAATCAGTTTTATTTTCACCAATAGCGACTTCCGTTGATCGAATGATACATTCATTGCAAAAGACATGACCTTCTGAACACGTGGATATTTCATCTTCCATAACTTCCGCATCATAACAACAAGCGCACTCAAATAGTTGACCCAATCGCTTAGCTTCCGCGCGTGCTAATATTCTCTGTTCCTTTTTAATATTTAGATAATTTTTTATTTCATCCATATGTTCAATATAAGCTATTTCCTGAGGAATAGGTATATTATTCAGAAGCGCGATAGGATTTGGTCTTCTTTGTGACTTCATATACATTTTCTTGTCATATTTAGATAAACAAAAATATGTTTTAGTGATTTTATAATGTTGCTGCCTGAATTCGCGACTTATATCATTTATTCGAAGCCAATTAAAATGATTTTTAAAAAAGTCTACAACATATCCGACAGCAGCAAAATCTGTTTCGTTTTTAGTTCCCGATTTAAAGCATGGAGAAATTCGTTTCTTGTTTAAAAAGAATGCATCTGGATCCGGAATCACTTCTAAGTATTTTTCAATATTGAATTCTGTAGTGTACTGCTTTTGTTGAGCACAAATGCGCTGCTGTCTGCAAATAAACAATAACACCTTTTAGTAGACAGTTCAAAAATTAGAAATTCGGAAGACTTACCTTTGATATTCTTCCAATTTTGGATAATTTCTACGAATTAAGGATTCCTCTATAAATATCTTAAGTTCATCGGGCTTATTAGCGAGTCGCTGACAATGTTCACGTAAATACGTTGGGTCAGCATCAGGAAGTAATTCGAGAATCATTTCATATTTCTCTTCTTCATTCAAATCATCACTCTCAGGTTTCACTTCCATTTTAGGATATTCAGCTGTAATTAAAAATTCATAAATTTCTCGACCATTTATTTTAAGTAATTATAACATATTAGATATAAACAAAAATATACAAAAATCGTTTAAGATTTACGTTACTATATATTTTGCTTACTTTGAACTAAACGGTCCACAATGATATTGATATCAGCCGGGATATTATCCTTTTCTTGACAAATTTTATGCAAATAACTCAAAAGAATATCCGGAAACATATTCATTACATTTCTCATTAGAGGCGTTATCTGAATTTCTTTTTCAGCTTTTGGAATATCAGGTATCTGTGCATTCATTTCAACAGAAATATTTTGTTCCAAAATTGGACTAACGTTGAATTCATCTACGCCTTCTAGTTATAACAAACACCGTAGGGGTAAGCCACATCTCAATAGAACGGAAACAGCGGGAAGTTCCAGGGATGGCCTGCAGGGTCAACCGTTTTTCAGACTTTTTTTTATTTTCAAAATATTTCCGAAATTATGAAATTATAAACCGTTATAAAATTCTGACAAAGATTTGGACAGTAATATTTGAAAAACAATTTTTTGGAAGTTTTTTGTCAACAATATCTCTCGAACGAATCAACCGATCGAGATGTTGTTTACGGTAATTGAGGCAGTTTTTCATGCACAAAAAATAATCTATTACAAAAAAATCAATCTAACGAAAATTTGAGAAGATATTTTGAAAAAACAATTTTTTCAAAATTTTTCTTCAACGATATCTCTTGAATGAATCAAGTGATCGAGGTGCAGTGTGCGGCAGTCGATGCAGTTTTTTAAGTACAAAAAAATCAATCTAACTAAAATTTGAGAAGATATTTTGAAAAAACTTTTTTTTTCAAAATTTTTCTTCTCAAAGGAATTAACCGATTTTGATGCGGTTTGCGGTTATCGACGTTGTTTCATGAGGAATAGAGCTGATTAGATTTTGGAATTAATCGGTACAGTAGTTTCGAAGATATTTCAAAATATTAAAAAAAACGTTTTCCAAAAAGCTTTATTTTTGAGATTTCTCAAAATCTACGTGGCCGAATCAGTTCTAATTTTCAGAGAATCTAAATTCAACAAGACCCTTTCAGATGCCGCAATCCGCATTTCTATCGGTCCACCCGTTCAAAACTTATGAGAGACATACGGACATCATTGTTAAAAATGAAGGGAAAAAATGACATATGTCGAAGGTTATAAGTTATAACCGGATAGAACAGAAAAGAAAAATGAGAAAAAATTCAGCAGTAGAAATTGAGATGGAATTGGCTTCTATAATAATTTATTATAAATATCTACCCTCTAACTGTGAGTTTTAATTTTTTAGGTGGCGAAGGATGATGCATTGAAGAAGTTCGTTTATTCGAATTAATTTTCTTTAATCTCTTCAAAACTAGATAATGAACTCTCTCTGGTTTACGATCACAACGTACTAACTCCTCCAGTATGTTTTGCAGCGGCCAATTTAGTATTACTTGTTTGATAGCTCTTGCCTCGGAATACAATAATTTATCATTTAAATTCTGAAAAAGAAAAATAATAACTAGGGGGATGCGTGCAAGACAATATAGTATATACCTCGGGCGAAATGAGAGTTAAGCTCGCTAGCGTTCGTTTGTAATATAGTGTCACAAACTCCTGTAATACAATATAATTCATTCCGTCCTAGTTATATAAACTACATTAGTCGCAGAAATTAAAGGATATTAAAAAAATCCAAATTTGTCGGTGATTTTTAACAGGCTGTAACTTGGAGGAAAATGGTCATACAGCAAATTAAAAAAAAGGAAATTGTAACCTGAAGTGTATCGTTTTCGAATCTGGATGTAAAATTTTTTTAGCGCAAGCGATTTTTGAGTTATCGTACAAAAACCAACGAAGAAAAAAAATTTAAAATTTTTTATCGTGTTTAACACGATCTTGGGCTTTGGTAATTTCTTTTTGGTGATTTCACTATGAAACTCTTTTAAAAATTTAATTAGCTTTAATTTGACCTTCTTGAAAGCTCCGTACGATGACTTAGCGCTGAGTTATCGCCAATCAAAGTAAAAAAATCTTTTTTGACATAACGTTCGTACAGAAAGTCTTTTTTGACATAACGTTTGTACAGAAAACTAAAGTAGGGTTTTGTAAACTGCTAAATATTCCTTATAAGAAGGGATTAGTGGCTTTCGAGGAAAAACAATTTTTCGAAGTGAAAATGTTGAATAAAAAAAGGTAAAAAATAGCATATTTAAGGATATTTGGATAACTTGCTATAACTTTCCATATAATGGATAAACGAAGGATATCGTCTGTACGTTTTTAACCTCGAAGTGTCCCAAAGGCACCCTGAAAGTTTCAAAGCGCTGCGATTTTTTTTTTCTTAGTGCTCGAAAGGTTTAAATATTTTATCGTTTTTGCCAAAAATCAACGTTAACGTGCAATTTTTTATTTTTTATTCATTTTCTCAAGTTCAAAATGTTTTTTTTAGCTATAATCCTTATTTCCTCAATCAAAAACTTTGATTTTTGTAAAAAGTTGGAAAAAAAGTGAGGAAATAAGAATTACTGCTGAAAAAACATTCTGAACTTGAGAAAACGAGAAAATGAATAAAAAATAATAAATTGCACGTTACGTTGATTTTTGGCAAAAACGATAAAATATTTGAACCTTCCGAGCACTAAAAAAAAAAAATCGCCGCGCTTTGAAACTTTTAGGGTGCCTTTGGGAAACTTCGAGGTTAAAAACGTACAGACGATATCCTTCGTTTATCCATTATGCAAAGTTTATACCAAGTTATCCAAATATCCTTAAATATGCTATTTTTTACCTTTTTTTCCTTCAACATTTTCACTTAGAAAAAAATTTTTTTTTTCAAAACCACAAATCCCTTCTTATAGGAAATATTTCGCAGTTTACAAAACTCCACTTTTTCTATACGATCATTATGTCCCGGGTAATTAATTATCAAAGTCAAAAAAGACTTTTTTATTTTGATTGGTGATAACTCAGCGCCAAATCATCGTACAGAGCTTTCAAGAAGGTCAAATTAAAGCTAATTAAATTTTCTAAAAAATTTTCATGTTGAAATCACCAAAAAAAAATTGACCAAAGCCCACAGACCGTGTTAAACACGATAAAAAATTTGAAAAACATTTTCTTTGTTGGTTTTTGTACGATAACTTAAAAATCGCTTGCGCTAAAAAATTTCAAGTCCAGATTCGAAAACGAGTTAGTATTTTGCTGAAGATGGGAGCTTAGCTCTCGAAATGTACATCCACTGAATAAATCTGTTGTGGTAAGAAGTAACTATTCTTTCTTTTATTTTTATTGTTCCAACCACAGTGCTCTTAATATTTATATTAATGAAACGTCTAATACATTTAGGAGCAGAGAATTTTAGAAATTAATCGAACAATTAATAAAGCCAGGGATGGCATGCGTGTCAGAGGTGACATTCGACAGAAAATTGTTGGTACAGCATGAATTGAGATGTAAATAGAAAAAAACCCGGGTCGCAGTGCCAAAACCCTGCCGACAATATAGTGTATTTGCTAATACAGGTATTGTGGCTTTATTACATGAACTTAAGTTGTTTTTGGACAAAATAAAAAAAAATTGAACCCCTTAATACACCCCTTACAATAATATTTTATTAGTTGAAATATTGTTATCAATCCAACATTTGCACCAAATTAAATACGACCTTCAGTAAGTAAATTCGTATACGCAAACTAGTGTTTTCATAAAATTTGTAAGTCCGCTCCTGTCAGGTCGATTTGCTTATAATTTTAGGAGCACTTTTTAATTGCTACTAAAGGGGTAAATTTCAATTTTGAAACGATTCTGAGAATTTTGTCGGTATTTTTGGGCCCAAAAACTTTTTTCGACCCCTAAAAACCACCCTTAAAATTACCCGATGGGGCCCATTTTAAATAGGCTTCGTGCGGTGATGGATTCCAACATATATGCCAAATTTCGTTAAAATGAATTAACTCCTTCGAAAGTTATTGCCCGCACATATATATATATATATATATATATATATATATATATATATATATGCTTATATAATATATATATATATATATATATATATATATATATATATATATATATATATATAAATATATATACAGATTGTATCAACTCAAAGCTGTCCATAGGGCACTCTGTGTGTAAGACAGAGCTCTATATACAAACGATAAGTAAGAGTGAGATAAATGATCGCTAATAGGTAGTAATTACTGTGGTTACTGTAAAATAAATTTAAATAAACGTCTTTGTTTTCTAAGTAAAAGTAGCCATTTTATCAATTAATGACAGTCTGTAGTCACTACCGAAATTATTGATAAAATGGCTATCTATACTGTTCACGATAAAATCCAAATAATTAAATGGTTTTATGGTGGTAATTCAATCGTCGACGTAATAAATTTATTTGTAGCTGCCTTTGAAAACAGACCGACTTCTTCTAATAATTTAAACGAACAAAAAATACAAATTTCTAATGCATGTCAGTCCGTTGACCATGAGATGTTAGCCAATGTGAGGAAAAGTATTTATAATCGATTAGGTTATTGTTTGGCAGAACGTGGAGGTCTTTTCGAACACTTAATAAATTAATTATTAAAATTATTGTTCAAACTGTTGTACCAGATATAATAAAAACCCGGGTCGCAGTGCCAAAACCCTGCCGACAATATAGTGTATTTGCTTATACAGGCAGTGTGGCTTTATTATGCAAACTTAAGTTGGTTTTTGGGCAAAATAAAAAATTTGACTCCTTAATACACCCCTTAAAATAACATTTTTTTTCTTAACTGCAATATTATTATCAATCTAACGTCTACACCGAAGTAAATACACCCTTGAATAAATAAGTCACTTTCTAAAAATTAGTGTTTTCAAAAAATTTGTAAGTCCGGTCCTGTTGGGCCGATTTTATTGAAATTTTAGGGACACTTTTTAATTGCTACTAACGGGTTAAATGTCAATTTTGAAACGATTCTGAGAATTTTTTCGGTATTTTGGGGCCCAAAAACATTTTTCAACCCCTAAAAACTACCCTTAAAATGGCCCGATTACGCCCATTTTAAATAGGCTTCTGGCGATGATGGATTTCAATACGTGGACCAAATTTCGTTAAAATCAATTAAGTCTTTCGAAAGTTATTGCCCGTACACATATATATATATATATATATATATATATAAATATATATATATATATAAATATATATATATATATATATATACATATATATATAAACATTTTCAAAAATGGTGCCAAAGTGTTTAGGAGGTTATGAAACGTCGAGAAATTTTGGTCCGACCCCTAGGTCCCGCCATCCGACCGATGCCAATAGTGTATGTTGCCATATGGCAAATACACTAATAATACGAATTAATATTACGGTTTAGTTGTTTTAGTTTGTAAACTGGTAAAAAGATTTACAAGTATTATTTATTTACAGTAACCACGGTAACTCTTAGCGATCATTTATCTCACTCTTACTTATCGTTTGTACATAGTGCTCTGTCTTACACACAGATTGCCCTATGGACAGCTTTGAGTTGATACAATCTGTATACATAGGTATATATATAAATATATATAAACATATATATATAAACATTTTTAAAAATGGTGCCAAAGTGTTTAGGAGGTTATGAAACGGCGAGAAATTTTGGTCCGACACCTAGGTCCCCCCATCCGACCAACGCCAATAGTGTATGTTGCCATATGGCAAATACACTAATAATTAAAAATATTCTAGATGTTGTAGAAATGAAATGAAATATTGTAAATAGACATTTTGACTGTTTATTATTCCGAAAATATCGAAAAATCTGGTGAAAAAGAAACGTGTTTTACATGTGCTTTATTCACTGTTGTTGTTTTTGGAACGCACTTAAAAGTATGTTCCAAAAACATATGTAAAAACACATGTTTCATTTTCAGTGGAGTTTTCGATATTTTCGGAATAATTAACGTCAAACGGCCATAGTCAGTCGCGATAGTACATACAGGTGTTGTTACTGGAAAAAACGATACTCGGAATTTTATATCGATATAACGAAATATTAAATATCGCCCAAAAATATCGATATTTCAAATAAAAAATATCGATATATCGATATTTTTTCGACATGCCTGGTTCAGACACGTTAAATTTATCGTAAGACGATAATTGTTGTTTGATGTAATGTAAACACTGTTGTTTGTTATTGTTGTTAGTAAATTTAAAGTCGTAATGGCTGAGAAACGAAAAAGGTGTTCCTTAACCGTCGCAAAGAAACGAAAAATTATTAAGTATGTAGACGATGATTATCAAATCTTAGAATCAAGTCAATGAAATAACTATTACAAACTGCTTCAAGAAGTTTCCTTACCTTGTTAAAACGAATCCTTGACCAACCTAACCTCTATATATAACAAACTTCATTGTAACGATTAACGAATTACTTCGTATAACGAATATTTTCTAATTCCCTCCAGCTTTGTTATATCGACGTTGTGCTGTATTAGGTTGATTGAACATAATTTATCTACATATTATACAAAAGTACACCCCTTCAAAGATGCAGCCATGTAAAGTTGGCGTTTTCAATATGTATTATTTTTTCTATCATACAAGAACCGTCTTAGATACGACTCTCAATTTTGGAACTTATTTATCACTGATGAAAAGGCAAAAGCTAAAATTCTACAATGATTTTTTTTTAATCATTTACCAGATTCTAAAATTGGGCATATATTTAGCCATATTCTACTATTTTTTTCTTTTAATCCCTAATCTTATGTAACCACAATGATTACAAAATTTATAAGAACTGTTCTTAATATAACTATTTAGGGATATTGCTGAACCCACCAACTACTGCATGTGGTGATGTGGTGCAAAATTCACTTGTATAATCTTTGTTTTAAAATCAGTCCTGAGCTTCTAAATAGAAAATATCCAATAATCCTTAAAAAAACACGATTTTTGATTTGCATTTTTAATAAATCTCAAAAAAACTCGTTTAATTAATTGGCCACAAAGGTACTGATATTGAAATTGGTCAATCCCTAGAGGTTAGTGTTATAAAAAATTAGATAACACAAGTCACAAATTTGAATGAGAAAAAAATCTTCCGAAATTTAGCAAATACTTCTGAAAATATTTAATGATTTCTTTGTTATTTCTATTAACATATTTTTTACACACCTAGTACTTATATTTTTTATATTATTTTTGAAACTCGTGGAAAAAACTATAAAACTTAAATTTCAAAATGTTCACTGTATCAAATAAGTAATTATTTGACACGAATTTGAAATAATGCCACATCTGCTTTGTAGATAAAATATTAAGTAACAAGTTACAGCTCATACGTAACATGCTTTTGAAGTTGCAATTTGTTACCCGGGCGCCAGACATAGTGACAATATTTGAACACTTGTTTTAACTAGGGATGGGGATTATAAATTGATTTCGTCAAAATAATCGATTCTTTTCCTGCCAGTTGATTCCGATTATTTCGAAAAACCGATTGTGGTGAAAACCGATTATTTTATTACCCTAAAATCGGATAATCGGTTCAAAAAAGAATATATTTCCCGATTTTATAGAAGAAAAAAGTTTTATTGTTCTTTTAAAACTGTGGGAACGAACAAGCAGCTTGCCTGAACAAAGAAAACTTTTTTTCTGCTATAAAATCGGGAAAAATATTCTTTTTGTGATTGTTTCGAATAATCGATTTATAATTCCCATCCATAGTTAAAACAAGTGTTCAAATATTGTTGCTATGTCTGGCGCCGGCATTAGGCTTATCATTTGAATTCCTCAAAATTACTGAATTAACAAAATTCAATTATAGTTAGTAATATGTAAGTAGGTAAAATAGACATCCAACATGAAAATATCTTGTTACAGGCTGATTTTTTGCAATTATGAGAGTTCCTCATCGATCTGATACCTTACGTGGTTAAGTATGATGGATAGACAAAAGTATTTATTACATATTACCAAAGGCCATAGCTGGGTAAGTTCCTAACAATATTTTTCAAATCGTGAGTTTATATACACAAAATGGTACATTTGAATGTACATACTTCATAAACATATCTACGATTGAACATTACCAAAGCTTACGTCTTGTAACTAACTTTTTTCTTACGGAAAAACAATGTTAAATGGGCGATATACATATACATTCAAATGTACCATTTTGTGTATATAAACTCACGATTTGAAAAGTATTGTTAGGAACTTTTTTGTAGAGAATTTAGTGTTCTACAAAATGGCGTCATTGATTTTTTTATGCAAAATCGAAAAAGTTCGAGTTATCTCGAAAAATTAAAGTTTTTAAAGGTTTTTATTTTTTTTCACTATGGCGCAAACGTTCGATGAATTTAAAAATAATATATGTTATACAGAGCTATGTAAGAAAACTGAAACAAAATAAATTGGAGTTGTGCAACGAGATTATCATATTAAAAAATAAATAAAAAAGGGAAAAGAAAGAGAAAATAATTTTTTTTAAAGTGATTTAGTAAGTTTTGACGGTTGATAATTTTTTTGTAAATGACTCTTGGATGTATTTAGGCCGTGATTTTTTTTCAAATGAATTGGTGAAATAAATCAAAAGTTAAAAACTTTTTTTTCAAAAATGAAAAATATTTTTTTTCTCGACTACCAGTGGAGAAAAGGAGCTGAAAATTTTACAGAAAACGTTTTTTATACACTCGAATGTATGACCCAAATTTCATTAGAAAAAGCGCGGGGACAATTTTAACATGCTTACCCAGCTATGGCCTTTGTAGCTGAGACAATTTGCTACAAAAAGGCCTCATAAGTTTTTTTTCCGTATAGGAACAACTGTCCACGAGATAAACACAGTTGTTCATGATTATATTATGTATAATGTAATAGAAAATATACTCACATGTAGGATTCTACAATTTTTTTTTTTTTTTTTTTTAATGAGGGGGAAATCCATTACGGACACCCGCAACCGCAGATAGTGTGGGACTCCACTCTAGGGCAATACCCACTAAAACCCCCTCCTCTTCTTTCCTGCTAACCCAGGACCGTTTATACATTTCTTCAGGCTAGCAGGTGTCTTTTATTTTATATCCTCATGGCACTTTTGTCTAATGATGGATGAGAGCATGAGCGCCACCGTTCTCCAGCCCACCTCATCCTTCAACATCCTTGGCACAATGGTGTCTACCGTCAGCCATCCAACCTGGGCAAAACATACTGAGCGCTCCTTCACCCAGCGACAGCAATTGAACACAGTGTGCTCCGGCGTGTCCTCTTCGCCGCAATATGCGCAGCATGCTGTATCGCTCCGATGTCTCCTGTGAAGGTAAGTTCTGAATTTACCATGCCCAGATAAGAACTGCGTCATATAAAAGTCCACCTCTCCGTGCCGTCTCTCAAGCCACTCCGCTATCTTTGGAATCAGCCGTTTGGTCCAGGCCCCCACTTTTGCTTGCTGCCATCGGTTCTGCCATGCCTCTAAAAGCTCCAGTCTTGCAACACTTCTCTCTTTCCCTCGCAAGATTGCGCATCTCTCCTTCGCAAGCAATGACATAGGAGGGGTGCCGGCGATAACGAAGACTGCCTCAGCGGACACTGTTCTGTATGCGCTACAGATGCGGAGCGACATCTTCCGCTGCACTCTTTCTAGGCAGTCGCACGCTTGAGCTGTTTCCAGTGCTCGCTCCCATATAAATGCGACATACAGAAGGATGGATGTGACCACAGAGGACAACACTTTTCGCTTACAGGGACTCGGCCCTCCAATGTTAGCCATCAAACGACAAAGACCTGAGACCGTTCATGTGCTTGAAAGGTGCGTCCTCGGTCAAGCCGGACCCCAAGGTATTTAATACGGTCACTTGGTTGTATGTCAAGCCCGTTCACCCTGAATGTGATTGGAGACAGTTTTCTTCTTCCAGCCATGACCACTGCTTCGGTTTTCTCTGGAGCCAGTTCAAGTCCATGTTGTGTTAGCCAGACACCAATTTCTACTACAGCATCATTTGCAATCTCTACCAGTTTCTCCTCACTTTTCGCGGTGACAATAAGGGCGAGATCATCCGCATAGCCAACTAAGTGGACCCCGACCGGAAGAGGAATACGCAGCACACCGTCATACAAGATATTCCAAGAGTGTAGGTCCCAGCACCGATCCCTGCGGAACTCCGCTAGTTACCTGGAATTTTTCTATGGCTCCCTCCATTTCTACTATGATCCTTCGGTCGCGCAGGTATTGTTGTAACATCCTCTGTAAGTACGGGCTGATATTAAGCCTAGTCAGCGCGTCAAGGATATGCTTCCATGGAGCACTGTTAAAAGCGTTCCTGACGTCCAGTGCAATTACCACGAGAATACGGCGTGTATGTCGAGATCCAGAAGCCGCATTGTCCACTATTTCCATCACTTTCCCAATCGCATCCACTGAAGAAAGACCTTCCATAATCCAAACTGATTTTCCGACAGTCCGCCTACTGTGTTCAGTTCCACTTTCAGTCTTGCTAGGAGCAAATGTTCTAGCAATTTCCCAAAAGTATCCAGTAGGCACAGTGGCCTGTATGAAGACGGTATACCATCTGGCTTCCCTTCTTTTTTAAGCAGAACCAGCTTAGCCTTCTTCCAACTGGCTGGAAATTCTTCATTTACTAGGGCATAGTTCATTGCCTCAAGTATCTTCCAGGGTTGCACCTCAGCGGCAAGCCTAACTACTTCTGGGGGTATGCTATCTGGGCCAGGACTCTTTCTGATTTTCATTCTAAGCCAAGCACATTTCAATTCTTGTTCAGTGAAAAATGGGATGTCCGTCGCAGCAATTTCCCGGTAGCTTATTTCAGCATGCATTGGGAACAGAGTATCTATTGCAGAGCGAACTGTCTGAGTTGGCAGGGTGGGAAGAGATCGTCCAAATTTTTTCATAACTATCCTGTAACCATTTCCCCATATATCCTCGTTAACGCTTTCACACAGGTCTTTCCAACAAATACGTTTGCTTGTAGATATTGCTGTTTTCAAAGTTTTCTTTGCTTCGGCAAGCAGAGCTTTTTGCTCTTCACAGGCACCACCTCTTGTGCGTCGCACTTCCCGTTTTAGAATTCTCCTGGCTCGAATGCACACACGCCGGAGCTGCGAAATCTCTTCGTTCCACCAGTATACGGCTCTTTTTTTATATTGCCCTTTGCGTGGCAAGGTTTCATCACAGGCTTTAATCACAGCCGCAGTGAGTCGCTCAGGAGTCATTTGCTTATCTATGTTGAGATTGTGCTCTATTGCAGATTCTAGCTTTCCTTTGTCTGTTCCGCTGATGCGCCATCCTTTGGGAATAGCAGTCACCCTAGGCACGTTCGTTGCCAGTTCGAAACTAATACAGCGGTGATCACTGAGGGTTTCTGCGTCCAGTACATACCACCTGACCAGTCGTGCCGCCACTGCAGCAGTTCCAAAGGTAACATCAAGTATGGAGTTGTAAGTGCCTCTCTCGAAAGTAGGTGCCCTTCCCTCGTTCAGACAAATGAGAACATGGGTGGCAGTCCATTCTGTCAGAAGCTGGCCCCGTGCATCTGTGAAGTCCGCACCCCAGTCAGGTGCCTTCGCATTGAAGTCCCCGCCAATGAGGATGTTATGTTTTTTTCTCCTTACAAAAGCTCCCAGTTCATCTAGAGAACTTGCAAAGTCTTCTAGAGATCTACTAGGAGAAAAGTAACAGCTTATAGCAGTGATATCGCCCATGTCCATCCAAACGAAACCCCGGCCTGCCCCACTTTTTTCTACAGTTATCTTACGAGATAGGGTAAGGATAGCGGCATCTCCCGCATCATCTGCTTTCCAGCCAGTACCTTCTAAGATCTTCCTGTTTGGTTCACTGACTAGTAAAATTTCCACTTGCATCTTCCTAGCTGTGGCGAAAAGCAAGTCCTGTGCTGCTCTGCTTCGGTTGGTGTTAAGTTGAAGTATCTTCGCCATTCTCGGTTCTAGCAGCAGGTCTAGGGCTATCCCGATGGGCGCTTGTAATATCTCCTCCTGCCTTATGTCCATCCAAGCGGCTGCAGGTTCTTTTACAATTAGCTTTCACTTGGCCTTGCTCACCGCAATTGTAACAACAGCCGGTGCGATCTGGGCAATGTGCCCTGACTCCCAGCACCGGTAGCACTTTACTTCTTGCTCACGGATTTTGACTGGGCAGGACACCCAGCCAATCAAGATATTCCCACCGTTCACCAATTTATTGGCCCAGTCCTTGGGCATCTTAGCAGTAGCCTTCTGTGTACCACCAAAAGCCGGTCTTACTGAAGTGACGGCAATCTGCTCCGCATCTGCCATGTGTAATGCGGTTTGAATACTCAGTTTTACATCTTCTGCGGTTGTCTCACTGTCAAGATTACGAATATGCAGCGTCGCAGTTTGTCTTCTGATAGCAGCTTTGATTTCAGGTACTTTCTCATGTATAGCTCTACTCAATGCTTCAGCTTTCTTGATATCCCCTTTCACTTTTATCATAAGCTCATTCTTACTAGTTTTCTGAAGTGACGCAATCTCTACATTAATAACTGAGGGATCCACCTCTGTCTTAATTTTCTTTAAGACATCGGCGTAAGAGCAGCCATTCCCACTGACAAGCACAATCTCACTCCCTTTTCCACGTTCCGTCTTCTTGACTTCTCTTCTCTTTCTGGTGACTACCGTGAAGTCCTCTTCCGTTTTTTTCGACGCCATCACTGTATGCGCAACTTGAATTTGAATAGCCTCTTCCTTACTATTGTTCACCTCTTCTCCCTTCGTAGCAGCCTGTTTATCAGCAGACATATTAGCAAGCGATTCATTTTCACTGGCTCTTTGTCGCTGTCTGCCTACATTTTTCTGTTTTTTGGTGCTTCCTGGCGGCCTTGGAGCATGGAAAAGCACTACTTGGGCGCCATCCTCAACTTCCAGCGTCGCGCCTCCTCTAATGCGGACTATCGAACTTGCGTTTTCTCCATTACCAGTCTGTGTATCTATTGTTTGAGTGGAGGCTGCGTGTGAGGTGTCTTTGGTTTGGGTTGCGACCTCTTTCTTTGCTCCATCTTTGGGTTCCTTCTGAGCTGTGGAACTGCTCTTCTTTAGACGCAGATCCCATCTATCGAACCTCATGACAATTTTATTTAGTTCTACTACAGCGTTCTTGATTTCCATTTTTGTGCCTGGGCTAGCTTTTACAAGTGTCGCCAACTCCGTTATCTTTGCTGTCAGCTTCTGTACAGTACTTTCGGCATCCCACTCTCCTAGACGCAGTTGTACGCTGGTCGATTCTTCACCTCTTCTCCTTTTTGCAGCTTGAAGGGCAGCACCATCCATCATGGTGTTGAAAGAATCTGCGCGACATCTCATTGGTGATCTCATCAGCCGTGTTTTCGGTTTAAATGGATCAATCCCTGCCAATTCCTGTCTCGAACCTTGTTCACTCTTGTTACCTTCCGTGGTATCCAGTTCATTTGATTCTCCCAGTATAGCTTGGGTGGTCTCCATAGCGATACCCTCCTGATCCTCTTCATTTTTCTCCCCTCTTACTTCATTTGTTTGGTTTAGATTAGAATTCATCATAGTTCCCACGAGTACCGGGATGCATACTGTCGACACCGGCTCCCCCGTCGACCGGTGCAAGGGTACTTACTATGGGGTGTCCCCTGGTGCCCCATAGGGATCGTTTGCGACACTGCTTCCCCAGTGCCATGCAGCCCTCAGCACGATGCCTTCCACCTTGGCTTGGGTGTGTATTTGAATCCGCCAGCCGGCATACACAAACCGACTTGGTATGAGCTCGGGTCCCTCGGGAACGCTATTTCCCAAAAAACATTGGAATGTACCAGTATTCCAATGTTTCCCCAATTGTTTCATAACAACTGTAGAATTTGCATTCTACGGTTGTTATAATAGTTAAGGAAGCTAGTGATGATTTCACTCATAGTATTTCCTCAAACGTGAGTTTTTATGAGTTCATTAAGGGCCTTATGCGGGACATAAAAACCGCAGTCTGGCAGCTGAGACCGGAGACAATGCGTAGGTGGACGCGATCAAAGATGTCAAACTGGAGGTGTCACTTAATATATTTCCTCATGTTTGAAATTTTCTGAGCGATAAGTTCAAGTGCCCTTGAGCAAAAAAACTCAAGTTGTTTGTTACTTCTTTACATGTCAAAAAAAACAAGTTACAGTAAAAAAAGTTAGCTAATGAAGTAAATTAGGTACCTACATGCGAAAAGTGAAATAAAATTACCAATTATTTTAGAGGCTAGAGTATGTACTATTCATGAGTCATAACTCACTGTTAATACTGACAAATTTAGGAACCTTTCCTTCGTGACATGTTAAAGGAAAAAAAAAACCCGGGTCGCAGTGCCAAAACCCTGCCGACAATATAGTGTATTTGCTTATACAGGCAGGGTGGCTTTATTATGCGAACTTAAGTTGGTTTTTGGGCAAAATAAAAAATTTGACTTCTTAATACACCCCTTAAAATAACATTTATTTTCTTAATTGCAATATTATTAACAATCGAACTTCTATACCGAACTATATACAACTTTCAGTAAATAATTCACTATCTGCAAAGTAGTCTTTTCATAAAATTTGTAAGTCCGGTCCTGTCGGGCCGATTTTATTAAAATTTTAGGGACACTTTTTATTTACTACTGGAGGGTTAAATGTCAATTTTGAAACGATTATGAGAATTTTTTCGGTATTTGGGGCCCAAAAACGTTTTTCAACCCCTAAAAACTACCCTAAAAATAGCCCGATTACGCCCATTTTAAATAGGCTTCTTGCGGTGATGGATTTCAATACGTGGGCCAAATTTCGTTAAAATCAATTAACTCTTTCGAAAGTTATTGCCCGCACATATATATATAATATATATATATATATATATATATATATATATATATATATATGTATATATATATATATATATGTATATATATATATATATATAAACATGGTTTAAAAATTGTGCCAAAGTGTTTAGGAGGTTATGAAACGTCGAGAAATTTTGGTCCGACCCCTAGGTCCCGCCATCCGACCGACGCCAATAAGTGTATGTTGCCATATGCACTAATAAAACAAATATAACTCACCATTTTTATGCACACAAGGAAATCTTCATAACCATAATATATTCTGCGATCTATACTTTATACAAAATTTATATTTAGTAAAAATTGAACAATTTTTGGACAGTAGGAGTTTGTTTCTGAAAAACTTGTTAGTTTCCAAAGGTTTTCGTACTTTGTGATTACCTGCGATCAGGCAATAAATACATCTTCTGGCTCTGATATCTTTTAAAAAGATTTCAGTAGTATCTCTAGTAAATACAAGTCGATGAATTATTAGTAAATCGCAATGACGTTATAGTCTGTTTAGTAATTTACCGAGTGCTCAAAAAATGTTTATGTGTAATACAGTGTGTATTTTCAACATAACTCAACATTTAGTTCTGACATACATAGCTGAACAATCTATAATATGTATATGACTTTATTCCGCGTGTAACGAGAACTGATGCTATACATTTGACAAAATACAGATTTGAGCACACTCTTGACTATTTGATTAAGAAATGTACAACTAGCTGCAAGGCTAGTAGAATACTACAGGCTAGGCGTAAAAGGCTTTGGAAAATGATCATGTCTTTAATTAGTTGAAATGATTGCTTACGTCCGATAGTAGCAATGTAAAACGATCGTCAACAAATCTTTCAACTTTTTTGGTATTTTTTTTAACATTGCGTTAACTGTTTGTGTGAATTTTTATAGTGAATTTAAGAAAACATTTGTTTACAGTTGCCAGACAGAGCTTTGCAAGAATAATATGCGCTCTTTATATTTATGTTGCAGTCAATCTAAAAATATAAATTTAATTATTAGCAACCGTAATTTTAAATTTATAATTATTCCCTAAAATTACTAAACTAATAAACTTAATATCATTTATTTAAATAGATGGAAAGTTATCCTCGGATTCATAGTCAGGATCGGGACAAGCTTTAAAATATATCATTTATTTATTTATCTGTCATGTTTTTAGGGACTTCTCCGTGAGAGTGAAATCGTAAAACACAGCGACCATGAAACAACAAACGCCTCCACATTTACGGACGATATTATAGTAACAATTAACATGTCGCTCAGATCGCGCTTCCTTGCAGGTCGCCAGGATTGCTCAGACCACGCAAGTCGAGCATATCGCCGATAGATTGTTTTCATATTGCGCCGTTGGTGGGTCTCCACTCCTTTAGCTAAGAGAGGGAAGGGATATCGTATCGATGTTGAATTGGTTTTGTGTTCCCCGTATGTGCGGACGGTCTAATTGAAATAAACAAACTCAAAAAACTAAACAGCTCTTGTAACCTTAACTCTGGCGAGTGCTTAGTTTAACTGTTGAGTTATTAATAAAATTTATTTTATTTTTGATCTACGCTCTTTAGTTAGTTGTTTTTTTGTTAGTTTAGATTTTATCATTTAGAACAATGTATTGCAGGTTAAATCTGAGACTACATTAGATTGTGGATTATAGACGCTCGACGACTGATATCACGACTGTCTAGATTAAAACTGAATAAAATAAATGTTAAAATGTCCGTTGAATAAAAATATGTTTGTAATTAATACTATTTTGAACCGTAAAAAATTATAATTTTTTTACACTTTTTGTGATTATCTATAGAAATTAAAATAGTTATTAATTACAGTGAGCTCTAGCCAATACGCAGTCTTTCTTGAACTTCTGCTTGGTGAAATTGAAATTTCCCCAGTTAATTTTTTTGGGTAGTATTTTTGTGCAAATGCAAGGCAAAAGATTTCTTATTTTACAAGTATTAAAAAAATTCACACTAGAAAAAATATTTTTTTTTATTTATTTATTTGATTATTTCTCGTGTACTATTACATAATTAACTAAAATAAATATAACATATAATTATTAATACGTATATTGTAAAACTCTATAAATTCTTATATCGATGTTTTCATAAAATATATTATTGTAAAATATTTACAAGGATGCCTTCTTTAAGCTTTTAAGCCGGAAATTCACTACGCGCTTCTTGCCAAGTGACATGACTTGACTATATTACTGGGCAGTCGGCAAATAGTCTATTTTATTTAGTCAGACCAAGCACATTATGCATCCACTTCCACTTAAGCCAATCCAACCGGGAAGTGAATGTAGATACTCGCCACGTAGTGATCGTTGTTCTGTGGGTGCAGTCGTGAATTATGAAAATCAGCGAAACTGAAACTGCAGCCGCCTTTGTAGTTGCAGCTAGTGGCTGTATTTTAGTAAAAAAGCGAACTCGAAAATATACCAAATTCTACTTGTAGTTGTTTCCACGCGTCAAAAACTTAATTTCTGTTTGTATATAGGGTTTTTTCATGTAACAGTAAAAAGAATTTAAGTACTGTGTCGCAATGTTTAGTGAAATAAAGAGACGTAACCAAACGAGTAGTGTAGCGCGGCAATGCAAAGAATGAACAAGTAACAATTCGCCGCTTTAAGGGGGTCGTCTTATGTGATAACTGTTTTTTTCACGCTTTTTTGGGAATTTTTCGTGGCGAACAATGAATGTATACTACCTTAATATTTTCATCATGTATTTATTGACATTTCACCAATCTTTTCAAATTTTTTCACGTTGAAATGTACAGTTGAACCGACTGTAGATCTCCGGGATGACGCCCATGTAAAAAAAGTCGGCTGACGGTTGCCACGATACATACTATTCTGCTTATCTAAAATCAACAAATCAAATTGCGTTTTAGTTGGTAGGCCTGTGACTACAGCCGGTACCAGAATTAAGTCGAAATATTGAAAACTTCATGTTTGGCGAAGATTTGAAAAAAATTTACGATTTTCATTGTTTTTTTTACTATTCCAGCTTGAAGAATAAAAAAACTATTACAGTTATCACAACGATTTTGGTACGGGCTAGAACTATAGGTACTGAAGATACCATAAAAATTTCAACGCAATCGGATCATTAGTTTTTGAGATATCGTGGCAACCATTTTAAAAAATACAGTTTCGAGAAAAACGCGTTTGAAAAATCAAGTATGCGTAACAGAAAAAAGCACTTGACTCACGATCTACCTCTGTAACTTTCCAACGACTTCGAATTTCGAAAAACTCTTTCACAAACATAATCTGGAGATCCTAAAAAGGCGATTTAAGCGAAAAAAAATTTTTCGGTTTTTTTGACCCCTCACACCAGACGACCCCCTTAACTTGGGACAGTTTACCGACAGTGAACGGGAAGGACAAGTAACTTGCCAAGAATGCTGCGACTTCATACACACTACTCGGCACTCGTGAACTATTACAAGTATCGCGTAGTCGTAGTGAATGGCCAGTTTAAGAAAAATAAATAAGTAGAAAATCGTAAAGAAAATCTGACAATCATCATAAAGAGATTGCACGTTTGTTAGAAAAAAGCTTGTCGTCTATTACGAGTGAAATGGTGTAATATTGTCACCAGTAGAGTCAACAAACTGCTATACATTCTTTTAACTTAAATGAGATATTATCTACATATATCGATTTATTTAAAATGACTTGTTGGCGCACTGTCAGCAGGTCGACAGCACGACGCAGCTTCTCTAATAAAAAAATATGAAACTTGCCTATTAGTGAAGCCAATTTTCATTGCAATTCGTCTGTATTATCTAATTTATAAAATTAATACGATAAAAAATATAAATCACAAAATAGATACTCTTAATCTATGGGTTGAACTGGCGTGGAAAAACTGATACATGTGAAATTCGTGTGATTTTCTCTCCAGTAGGTTTAACAGGTTTGAAGGTTGAACCAATAGTGACTTGTTTTCCAGTTCTATCCATTTTTCCAATAGGTGGTATTTTCTTTTCAGTTATGTCCGTAACCATTGTTTTTTCTTTACGTTTGTAATAGAATATTTCACCAGCTAGTGTGACCATTGCCAACGCTAGGCCAAATAGAGTAGCTATGAATACACCACCTAAAAATTAAATTACATTAAATTTGAGTGAAATGTTTTATTCATTTTGTATTACATACCCAAACTTTCTAAAGTAATGCCTTCACTGTCGTCTATGTTTGGACAAACACCTTTTGCAGATTTATTCCAGTATTTGCCACTAAGAGTTTCAAAATAACGGTCTTTCTGTAAATCCAAAATCCTGCAAGGAAATTTGTAAATATGATATTGGATAATTTACGATGAACTTAAGTAAATAATAAAATGTGTCGCGGGACACGCGTTTGGAACGAAGTGCCTTTCGTATGCAGGGTTGGCATAATTAATACACATACATAATATACATACACATATACACACACACATATATAAAACGCTTTTTTGTGACGCGTTACATTTTTTCTCGGCTAGGTTCCCTCGCCAACCCGCGATAAGGAACTTCGTTCCAAAACACCCGGTATAATCTAAAAACAACCATTATAATTTAAAAACACCCGGTATAATCTAAAAACACCCAGTATAATCTAAAACACCCGGTATAATCTAAAAATACCCGTTACAATCTAAAAACACCCGATATAATCTAAATAAACCCGGTATAATATAAAACACCCGATATAATCTAAAAACACACGGTATAATCTAAAAACATCCGGTATCACCGTATACCAGTATACATTATACGTCTTACGGTTTTTCGTGACACGTTACATTTTTTGTCTTACGGTTTTTCGTGACACGTTACATTTTTTCTCGGCTATGTTCCCTCGCTAACTCGCGATAAGGAACTTCGTTCCAAATCTTCGTTCCAATAATAATAATGCGTGTAATGTCTGTTTCTCGACTTTGTCATAACAGACGCCATTCGCACTATTACTATTTTCCATTTACCACTTCCCGAAATTTTCTACATTTTTTAAATCTTCAAGTTATGTAATAGCGATGGGCGAATGAAGGAATTATAGGAAATTAGCATAAGGTAGGTAATTTTTTAACTAGGAGTTTGATAGGTAATCGGCCATGGCCTCAAATAAGTAACCATCTCGATATTTATCTAGAATTAATTGAGGGAAACCTCAATCAAGATGGCCGGTACAGGAATTACCGTTTCTCGGCGAGAGGCAGTAGGAAAAAGTCCCAGCCACATCTGCTCCCGCCGGGATTCGAACCCGTATCTCCCGAATGCGAGTCTAGTGCTGTCACCAGTAGTCTACCCAGCTCGGTTCGATGAACTTAAGTATCGCTCTACAATGTTACAACTTGAAGGTCTTGAAATATTTGACATTGGAAGCAGAAATAATAAAATATGCACTCAGAAAAATTACGGAAGGAGAGAGGAGTATTATATAAAAATTAAATATAAAATACGATCAACATTATTTTTTACATTTCTAAAAATAAAAATTAGCTAACATTTTACTGAGTTCTTCTTGTAGATAACTTCCTTGCTGAACAGCTATCGCGTACGGTTTCTCAGAAAAAACTTCACCAACGATAGTTAAATTACAATTTCGACTTTCTTCGTAGCGTATTTCAGCTGAATCATGTATAAAGGCGAAGTCAGCTTCAGTATGATCTTGAACCTAGACAAATATATATATTTTTTAATTAAATATATTTCTAGTTATTTATTAATCTTTTTAATTTTGAATGCTTTGCTATTCTTGTATGAGAAGCCGAGCATGAGTCTTCACATATAGATTTTAATTACAATAACCGAAAATAATTTGCACTGATTTTTCACTCGGCACGTGGTAGAACATGATTAATAATAACAAGTAATTAAAAAACACTTGAAAATTCTACAAATAATTCTTTATTTTTCGACGATCGTTTCGGACAATAAGTCCATCTTCAGGAGTACAAAACTTAACTACAGTAGTATAAGTTTTGTACTCTTGAAGATGGACTTATTGTCCGAAACGATCGTCGAGAAATAAAGAATTATGTGTAGAATTTTCAAGTGTTTTTTAATTACTTGTTATTAATAACCGAAAATAATTTTCATGGAAAATTCTCTTCTAAATTGTATGCTAATTGGCGTAAATAAATAACCTGTTCGGATTATGATATTGTGATGGTGGAAGCGACGTTTTAGATGGCGGAAGTACGTGTACTGTGTGCACATTATAGATGCTCAATATACAACACATTGACTCATATTATTATATTGTAACCATCGCACTTAAAATGGAGCCCAGACAAGTGATTCACAACCTTTTTTCCATAAGAATACCAATTTGAAATGTTTCATAAAATCTTGGATAACCCCTATCTGGCTGACGTACTATATGTCTGGTTCGACAGGGATAAATTTCAAAATAGACGTGTAACGCAATAATAACCAAATAATAATGAATAATAAAAATAGTATTTTCATTTATTTTTTCTCAAAAACAGAAAGACCAGTTGAACTTTTTTTTTAGTTCTCGTCGAAATCTAGTGTTCTACGGAACCCTGGTAAAGAATTACCGCTTTAGAATCAAGACTGTTGGTTTTCAATCTATGTTCCGCGGAGAGTTTCCGTGAAAAGTTTTTTCTTCATACTATGCCGAAAGTATGACATTTTTGCATTGTTGTTGTCACAAGTTGGAATTACACGCATATCGTCTGTATAGGCGGGTCTAAACAGTTTTGTCATGCGCACTGATGGCGTTTGCCATCAATGTTCACCCATAGATGTCTATGTGTACGCCAGTAAGTAGCCATTTGCTGTTATATTGACATTACTAGATGCATGTGTCATTACGTATAACCTCGACATTGCTCACTTGAAAGTAAGTATATTTGACTGTCGGCTCTTGTGGTGTAATATACTATTTTATTAGTCTTTCGTATATTACAAATATTATATGACAACAATTACCATTTGAAATCCCTCTTCGGCGGTTGCGACTGGTTGGGAATCGTTTATTGCGAGTAGAATATGTCCATACTGCTCTTTGATTGGATAATCCCAAACTCTGTACTGTGACTGGTCGCTTGAAGCATTGAGTGTCAACTCTTTCCACATTCTGTCAATTAATAAGTCAGGCTAACAATATAAGATATTAGACGTGTTATTTGTTGGTGTAAGAATAAACCAATAGATTGTCATTTTTATGACATCACAATAATATATCAAGCAATATGGATTGATCCACTCTACTCCAGTTTTTAGATCGTTATATTGATTAAAGCTATGCTCTTTTTGGTGTATTATTCTGGGGATGTCAGTCTCAAAAATAGATGAATGGCGTAGCATACAACGGTATTGATAAGTCAAAAGTCTATTTTTACACTAAATAAAGCTTAGATAGAAGTGTAGAAAAGTGTTTTCTTTATACTGATCTATAATTTTAAAAGTTTTTAGTACGCGTCAAATTCAAATACTTACCGTTATAAAATTAATTTTATAATTCGGCTGTTAATTTACCAGTAGTGCAAAACTCATTCTAGTAAAATTATTCTAAATTATTTCTAGACACTGGACATTTTTACAATTTAATTTAATTAAATTGGAAACATTATAGTGTTACTGGAAACTTTTTCACAAAATTGAAGAAAAAATTAGTTTTATGTAAAAAAGTTTTCAAATTAGTAATAATAAAATGAAAACTTTTAAGTACTATTTTTTTAATTTTTACCTGTATAGCGTGTCCTCAGCATTTTTCATATTTATGAAATATTTATGTGTTTCGGAATCCTTAACGACTGTATAATTGATCCTAGATTGTCTAGCAAGTTGTTCCAATGATTGTACAGGAGACTGAAATATATGTAAGATGTACAATTAAAGTATTAAACATAATAATTATAATTCAATAATATATCACAGGTAATTGGATAAATAATATAAAACAATTGTGTTATTGTTACTCTTGCAAAAATGTGGAACGCTTCACGATTTTGCGATATATTATTGAATTATATTAATAATAGAAATTAGTTTCACGGGTAATTGGAATAAAAAATCAATTTAAACACTTATTGATTGCAACGTTTCGTCTTTATTAAATCAAGACTTTTTCAAGCTCTGGAAAACATTTTTTTTACAAAAATTAACAATCATATAATAAAAATATAAAACCTTATGGATTAAATAATTTACCAAAAAGAAACAATAATGTGACTAACCTCAGCACGTTTAAATTATAATAAAACTATGATATAAAAGGCAATTTTGCATTACAAAGATCAATAAAATGTAAATTGCCTTTTATATCATAGTTTTATTATAATTTAAACGTGCTGAGGTTAGTCACATTATTGTTCCTTTTTAGTAAATTATTTAATCCATAAGGTTTTATATTTTTATTATATGATTGTTAATTTTTGTAAAAAAAAATTTTTCCAGAGCTTGAAAAAGTCTTGATTTAATAAAGACGAAACGTTGCAATCAATAAGTGTTTAAATTGATTTTTTGTTCCAATTACCCGTGAAACTAATTTCTATTATTACATATTTTGGAATTGAACTTTAAAGATATATTAATAATTTTGGATGCGATATAATGTCTTATAATAATTATACTTTTTACGACCCGCTATAAAATAGCTGCTTTTTATGCCTGGTAAGCGGTTGTAAAGTGACCCTTTTTCGCACCAGTGCGTGTATAGTAAAGCAAAAGTGATTCGATTTTACCAATCGAATAGTAATATTCCGGTCAGTTTCCATTTAAATCTATATGAGCAACAGAGCCAAGCATAATAGGCGTTACCGTCGTAATTCACATATTTTAAATTTAATATGGCCAAACTGGACTGTCAAATATACCTATTATAATTTAAAAATCAGCTATTTTGTAGGAGGTACGCACAAAAAATGTAGTATGTATTATGACGTAACCTCCGGCTAGCAAGCTCAGCGGCACTAGGTCGTGGGTAAGATATATAAAATAATATACATCTGAAGCTGCTCAGCTTCGATGTATAATTAAAAAAAACAGCACGAAACTTCCCCACAAACCTTCCACTCTAGAAACTGCTCAATATTACACGGATACAGGCAATAGCCTTCAATAAAACCTGACCACTTACCACAAGACACACAGACGAAGGACAACTTATAACTAACAACGAAGTAACTTTGCCTAGATTTTCTAAGTAAAAAAATGATCGTACGTATTATGTAACCGACCGGTTATATAAGGACGCCAGGACTGAATATCGTACGAGGATTTCTCAGTTCGTCCACGCTGAGAGCTCCAGAAAGTTCGCAAAGTATACTTCCAATTTGATAAAGAAATTCTAACAATATAAGTAATTAATAAAACTAACAATATATGGCAGCAATCAATTGCACGTGCAAAAAAAAAACACTACTACCGAGCCTAATATTAACCCCAACAACTTGTGGTATAAAACCACGCCACAACCAACAAAATAAAATAAAAATCCAATAACACTCGGGGGAAGTCCACGTAAAAATTCTTCGCACAATTTCAATCATATAAAATATTCATGGCTCATGCCCCCTGACGTGAAATACTCACGCGCAGTTGCGTAAAACAATCACCCAAAATAAGCGTCAACAATAACTTCAATCTCAATACAATTATTGTTAACACAACTCAAAACAACAAAATATATCAATAAAATAGTTCCCTATGATCATTAAAACAACTAAGACTGTCGGAACCGGTTCAACAATTCAAAAACAATCGAAAATAAAGGCTTGTAATTTTAGCACGGAAAAAAATGTCGTGCAATTAACCAACGTTGATTGTTAATTAATTATTAAAAATAATTCTTATCAGAAACTAAATAACAGAGGCTAAAAATCCTGTAGAATAAAATTGCATCTGTTTTGATTTATATTATAAATTTTGGGAAGCCCTCACGGTATTAGCAGAATAAAGATCCTCAAATAATTTACATGGGAAGCATAAAATAACAGGCAATCTCCAAATCCAAATTCCAATCCTAAACCAACGCCAATCCAACAAATCCTAGATTCAATCTAGAACAACTCCACTCAACAATCCTCTTAACACAAGTAAATCTTTCACAAATCTTAACGCAATCCAACAATACTTCAATCGCTAACCAAAAAACAATTCGACATCTACTCTACAAAGTGCAGCTTCTCAAAAAAAATCCTTCGCCGCCAAAAGTATCAAAATTGTCCGCAGTTTAATTTGCGATGCGACCGCAGAAACGGTGTCTCTCCCTCGCGAAAACCAATTTTATCCTACCTCGCCCTGGTACCGCGTTTCGTGTCAGTCAGAAACATTCTCTAGAGTGCTAGACATCTCATATCTCTATCTAGCACGTGTGTATACTACCCCACAGAACTCTCGCTCGTAATCATAACGTCGTTTTCTTAGAGCTTTACTTTTTATTATCTTTGTTTCAACCGTGCGTTTCTTACTGCTAGACCGTATTCAAATTTGAAACACGATTCGAACGGTCCTTGCTCGTCAAAGTTACAATGTTAATTGCTTAATATTGACATTTTTATACATAGGTTGGAGCGATATTTTAATTTTGAGGCTCGAAATTCAAATTGCTACAGTATCTTGTTCGTAATGATATTACGACTCGGGTGACTTGCTGGATGCTCGTTTGTACACAATGTCACTTACTCGTATAATACCGTCATTTTCGAACGAAATACATAAGCTACTACCGTGTCCATTTAATTTCTTATTATTTTTCGTGGCAGACTATGCTTTAATAAATGGAATATTTTAGATTTCATAGTCCAAGTGGGTAGAGAAGATGTGATGTTTGATTTTAAACGCAACATCTTTGACGATTTAAAAATTCCTTTTCTGAACTAAAATAATCTCGATTATTTTAAAGATAGGTCAGTCATATTATGAAATAAAAATTAGCCAAAACAGTCTCTTTAATTACTCAACGGTAAAACGGAACAGTGTTAAAAACTTGAATTACCTGCATTCTTTCCACTGTAAGAAAAGCAGCTAAATTAGCAGTAAAGGTAGCTAACATTAGCACAACGAAAAGCCAATAAGCTGCTACTAACGTACGTCCAGATAAAGCTTTTGGCGCTTCACCACCTCCTTGAGGAGTAAATGATGTTAATGCAAACCAAAAACTTTCTTTTAATGTAAATTCACTGAAATATAAAAGAATTAATTCATATATGAAAAGACACGTGTTATATTTAATGAAATTAAGAATATAAAAATAAGTTAAGTAATTATACCGGCAAGGATAAGGATAAGCTGCCTTGTTGTTTCTGGCGCTGTATGGGGAATACTTGTCGAGGAACCAAATCATGATGGCCGTCACTGTAAGTGCTCCGACAATACTTAACCATACCTCTACTCGCAACACTGTCATGAATTTGAACAATGATGTTTTGCGAACGGCCTTACGAATCACTGAAAAATTATAATAGCAACCATACTTTCAAAAATATATAACCTAACCTTCTACTTAGCTTCAAAAGTAAATTGTCGTTTTCACTTGTTTTAGTTTTTACCTATAAGTATTCCAGTTTGTTCGAAATATGGAGCTACGAAATCCACGATTTCTTCTCGTTCAGCTGTCATTATTAAAGCCGCAACTGCTATGTCAATTTGCTAAAAACAATAATTACGAATAAATATGAATATTTTCCGTATAATATTTGTTATGAAATATTATTTTACCCCTGTTGCTAAATCGCCAACGAGTCCATCCCACTTGTTATTTTCGATTCGTTTACCGAAAGTTCCATTTTTAGGTATGACGAGTTGATAATCAAAGTCCATTTTTTCAGATAATTCTTGTATTAAGTCGAGACAGTATCCAGTCCATTTTTCAGTACCGTCATCGTTCAACATTATGTCACCGGTTTCTGGATCTCTTACTTTAAATGACCACGGTATTGCCTGAGCATAATAATAAAGTGTCGAAATTTTTCAAATATAAAATGAATGTGTGTTAAATTGAACTCTCTATTTCAATGGAAAAGGGTGTCTGTAAGCAAGCACCTTTTTATGAGAGTTTCGTAATCAAAGTCATCTGTCTCTCTATTCGTACGTCACAATAATGTAAGTTGATGACCGAAACCCAGAAAATACTATTTTTAAAGCACTTATAGTATATTAAAATTTCTAATGTCTTGTCTGTGGAAACAGCTTCGTTTTGGGAGATTGAATTTGCTTGAATTCCAAGACTGATTTTATAGGATAAAAAGCGTAGGTTAGTGCAGCGTTTCTCAAGCTGGGGTGCGTAACAGTATTGTAGAGGGTCACGAACTCATCTTTGGTGTAAAACACAAGATTCCTATAAGAAAGTGATACTGTAATAAAGCGGCCGTAATATGACGGAAAATAGACGAT